>OZ038381.1:49726727-50926727 GCA_964036045.1 Eutreptiella sp. 'Long Island Sound 2002'
AAAACATGTAAATACGGCCTAAAACATGCTTTGGATAGCTGGGATGGTCATATTGGGTGGTCACAATATCAAAAAAACAAGTTTTGAAAACTTCGATTTTTGAGCTGTCCAGAGTGAAAAACTGCATAAGCAGGTTGTGTACCCATCCCTTGGGAGCCCCCCCCCCCCCCCACCCAATACCCAAATAGGGTGAAAAACACCCAAATACGGCCGAAACCATGCTTTACATACCTGGGATGGTCACATTGGGTGGTCACAGTATCAAAAAAACAAGTTTTGAAAAAGTTCCATTCTTGAGCTCTCCAAAGTGAAAAAGGTGGTGTACCAATCCCTAGGGAGCCCCCCCCCCCCCCCAAACCCAATACCCGAATAGGGTTGAAGATATGTAAATACGGCCTAAAACATGCTTTAGATAGCTGGGATGGTCATATTGGGTGGTCACAATATCAAAAAAACAAATTTTCAAAACTTCAATTTTTGAGCTGTCCAGAGTGAAAAACTGCATAAGCAGGTTGTGTACCAATCCCTTGGGAGCCCCCCCCAACCCAACCCAATACCCAAATAGGGTGAAAAACATCCAAATGCGGCCCCAAACATGTTTTACATACCTGGGATGGTCAGATTGGGTGGTCACAATATCAAAAAAACAAGTTTTGAAAACTTCGATTTTTGAGCTGTCCAAAGTGAAAAACTGCATAAGCAGGTTGTGTACCAATCCCTTGGGAACCCCCCCCCCCGCCCCCCAACCCAATACCCAAATAGGGTGAAAAACATCCAAATGCGGCCGAAAACATGCTTTACATACCTGGGATGATCACATTGGGTGGTCACAGTATCAAAAAAACAAATTTTCAAAACTTCGATTTTTGAGCTGTCCAAAGTGAAAAGCTGCATAAGCAGGTTGTGTACCAATCCCTTGGGAGCCCCCCCCCAACCCAACCCAATACCCAAATAGGGTGAAAAAGATCCGAATGCGGCCCCAAACATGCTTTACATACCTGGGATGGTCAGATTGGGTGGTCACAATATCAAAAAAACAAGTTTTGAAAACTTCGATTTTTGAGCTGTCCAAAGTGAAAAACTGCATAAGTAGGTGGTGTACCAATCCCTTGGGAGCCCCCCCCCCCCCCCCCCGCCGCCCCCGAACCCAATACCCAAATAGGGTGAAAAACATGTAAATACGGCCTAAAATATGCTTTGGATAGCTGGGATGGTCATATTGGGTGGTCACAATATCAAAAAAACAAGTTTTGAAAAGATTCGATTTTTGAGCTCTCCAAAGTGAAAAGCTGCATAAGCAGGTTGTGTACCAATCCCTTGGGAGCCCCCCCCCCCCCCCCCCAAGCCCAATACCCAAATAGGGTAAAAAACATGTAAATACGGCCTAAACATGCTCCGGATAGCTGGGATGGTCATATTGGGTGGTCAAAATATCAAAAAAAACAAGTTTTCAAAACTTCGATTTCTGAGCTGTCCAAAGTGAGAAACTGCATAAGCAGGTTGTGTACCAATCCCTTGGGAGCCCCCCCCCCCCCCCGCCCCCAACCCAATACCCAAATAGGGTGAAAAACATCCAAATGCGGCCGAAAACATGCTTTACATACCTGGGATGATCATATTGGGTGGTCACAGTATCTAAAAAACAAGTTTTGAAAAAATTCGATTTTTGAGCTGTCCAAAGTGAAAACTGCATAAGCAGGTTGGTTGTGTACCAATCCCTTGGGAGCCCCCCCCCCCCCCCCCCCCCGCCCCCCAACCCAATACCCAAATAGGGTGAAAAACATGTAAATACGGCCGAAAACATGCTTTGGATAGCTGGGATGGTCATATTGGGTGGTCACAATATCAAAAAAACAAGTTTTCAAAACTTCGATTTTTGAGCTGTCCAGAGTGAAAAACTGCATAAGCAGGTTGTGTACCAATCCCTTGGGACCCCCCCCCCCCCCCCCCCTCTCCCCCCAACCCAATACTCAAATAGGGTGAAAAACATCCAAATGCGGCCGAAAACATGCTTTACATAGCATGGATGGTCATTTTAGGTGGTCGCAATATCAAAAAAAATCAGTTTTGAAAACTTCGATTTTTGAGCTGTCCAGGGTGAAAAACTGCATACCAGTAGGTAGAGTGAAAACCTCTGCGCTGCTGACTGATGGCATTTCAAGTGTTGAGATCTGCCAATGGGGAGTTCGGGTTGAAGTGAGGGCATTATGTGTACCCCAGGGGGCGCCGCAGCCACTGCAAAAGGAATTGGGACCATCGGGTACGGGCACTCAGAGAACTGTGAGGGACAAGTTCGACACTTTGGCGGGTTGATTGCCTTTTTTTGCTTGCAATGCTGGGTGCATTGCAAGCAAAAAAAGGCAATCAACCCCCCAAAGCGTCGAAATGGTCCCTCACAGTTCTCCGAAGGCCCGTCCCCGATGGTCCCAATTCCTTTTGCACTGGCTGCGGCGCCCCCTGGGGTACACGTAATGCCCTCACTACAACCCGAACTCCCCATTGGCAGATCTCAACACTTCAAATGCCATCAGTCAGCAGCGCAGAGGTTTTCACTCTACCTACTGGGTGCACCAGTAGGTAGAGTGAAAACCTCTGCGCTGCTCACTGATGGCATCTCAAGTGTTGAGATCTGCCAACGGGGAGTTCGGGTTGAAGTGAGGGCATTATGTGTACCCCAGGGGGCGCCGCAGCCACTGCAAAAGGAATTGGGACCATCGGGGACGGGCAGTGAGAGAAATGAGAGGGACAAGTTCGACACTTTGGCGGGTTGATTGCCTTTTTTTGCTTGCAATGCACCCAGCATTGCAAGCAAAAAAAGGCAATCAACCCCCCAAAGCGTCAAACTTGTCCCTCACAGTTCTCCGAAGGCCCATCCCCGATGGTCCCAATTCCTTTTGCAGTGGCTGCGGCGCCCCCTGGGGTACACATAATGCCCTCACTTCAACCCGAACTCCCCATTGGCAGATCTCAACACTTGAAATGCCATCAGTCAGCAGGTTTTCACTCTACCTACTGGTGCACCCAGTAGGTAGAGTGAAAACCTCTGCGCTGCTGACTGATGGCATCTCAAGCGTTGAGATCTGCCAATGGGGAGTTCGGGTTGTAGTGAGGGCATTATGTGTACCCCAGGGGGCGGCGCAGCCACGGCAAAAGGCACCGAAAAACTGGCACCGAAAAACCTTGGGGGAATACCCAGCGCTAACGCCAAGGTATTGTTTTTGCCTACTACCATCCCCCCCCCGTGTCAATGGCCCGGGCCATGTTTCTTCTTTCGAGAGGGGGGGTCCATTGGCAAGGGGGGCCATGTTTCTTCTTTCGAAGGGGGGGGTCCATTGACACGCGCACAGGGGGTCCATTGACTCGAGTTCTCGTAAAAAATCCAAAAAAATCCTTTGTGTATGCATTTTCTAGCACGCAACTTACCATAAACTCCCATGGTTTCTTGGTCACTGTCACTGTCACTGTCAGTACCAAGAGGCAGGCAGTATACCCCTTCCCGCGAAGCAATCAGTGCAAATAAGTGTCTGTCTGTCTGTCTGTCTGTCTGTCTATCTGTCTGTGTTGTGCCTGTGTTGTGTTTGTGTCTGTGTCTGTATCTGTGTATTCAGGACTGCAACAATCAAAACACCCGAAAACTAGCCCCTTTATCTGCTTTGGGGCACAGCACCAGGCAAATGCTAATATTCAGGCCTGCAACAATCAAAAGACCCAAACTAGCCCCTTTATCTGCTTTGGGGCACAGCATCAGGCAAATTCTAATACTCAGGACCTCAACCATCAAAAGACCCGAACTAGCCCCTTTATCTGCTTTGGGGCACAGCATCAGGCAAATTCTAATATTCAGGACTGCAACAATCAAAAGACCTGAACTAGCCCCTTTATCTGCTTTGGGGCACAGCACCAGGCAAATTCTAATACTCAGGACTGCAGCAATCAAAAGACCCGAACTAGCCCCTTTATCTACTTTGGGGCACAGCAATAGTCAAATCCTGTGAGAGCAAAGCAAGGCGGAGAATTAGGCATGAGACACACAATGTCACACTCAGGAAACTAGGCAAAAAAGGCCAATTCATGTGCGATTTGGTGAAAAAATCTGAGGGGGGGGCCATGTTTCTTCTTTCGAGAGGGGGGGTCCATTGGCATGGGGGGTCCATTGGCATGGGGGGGGGGGGGTGGTACCTACTACAGGGGAGGGGTGGCCAAAAGCTATGAGGCTTGAAAACGCCTGTTTGCTATGTGGCCAAAACCTAGGCTACCACTGCCACTGCCCACCAAAAACCCTGTTAAAATTCCAGGAAACTGGCGGGACAGTGACACTACTGTGGACTACTGTGGACCTAGCCTTCGAAGGATGACATCATCCAGGCCTTCCACTCCTACACGCACACGCTACTTGGTGTTGCTGTCAAGGAGGTCGTAGGCCCTACTGGCCTTCCTGTGAGAAGCGAGCAAAACACAGAGCGGCTAAGCTGCTGTGGCCTGATAGGGACGCCATTACGCGTACCCCTGCCAGGGCTTGGAGGGAAGGAGTGCACTGCGGCGCAACGTGAGTACGTGTCGTTCATGGCGAAGTCGTTCTTCATCTTCTTCTCTGCTTCCCCATTTGTTTGGTGTGATCTGCGCCCTTTTTGCTGGGCAAAAAATTGCGCTGTCGAAGACAGTGAAGTGCACCAATCACCTTGACCTACACCACCTGAAAAGTTCACATGCAGGCACTGTTTCGGGCATTAGAACCTAACCACCCTCGCCGTATTATACGGGTCTTCGAGTGGAAAATAATATGCTGTCCCGAAACAGGTCCTTCCAAGCAAGCAAGCTTAAGGAACTCCGCCCGTTCTCTTATAGAACGTAGGGCGGAGCCCCTGGGTAACCTAAACAAGGGTTTACCGAGCGCACCACGCGTGGCCTACCCTTTAACGCGTCATGTGCATGCACAGGAGCCAAAATCTGAGCACAACCGTGCTCAATCACAACAAATCAGGACCACAATCGTGGCCATTTCCACAATCATTACACCTCTTCTTGTTGTTTGACTCTACCAGGGGGTGGCCCCTCCTGGGCTTACTCACCTTATCTACCGCTGCAAGCGAAAGGAGAGCAAACAACAACGAAACGCAACGAGTATGCACTCGTGTGTATGTCTAATCTGTGCTGATCTAACCTCTAATCATGGGGGGGGGGGGGCGTAGCAACGGGCCATACGCCGACTCCCCCCCACTCTCGGACCATTTTCAGGGCGGGGGGGGGGCTGGGTCTGGGGGGGGGGGGGAAGGGGGGCTGCCAAGAAGGGTGGTGGGGGGCAGGCTTCATACCCTTACAAATATGGCATAAGATGACCGCCTCATCGCGCTAATCACTCCGAAGCATGTATGTTGGAGAAATTTTTTTGAAACAAGGGGGGGGGGGGCATGGTAGGTGGTACTTTTGTTTAAGGGCATAGCACCCCCGAGTCAATTCCCAGCCACTATTGCTAGTGGCGCCCCACACAGGCCGAACCATGCTTGTTTTCAGGGCAGAGTTGATGTATTCTCGGGGGGTCCCCAACGCCAAGCGCGGGGAGAAAATCAGATGTGGCTACCTCACCCCTGCCTTCTCGGGGGTCCCCAACAAAGGGGACAAGATCAAAGTGGGCCCAAAGGAGGGCGGAAATGCTACATCACCCCTGCATTCTCGGGGGGTCCCCAACGCCAAGCGCGGGGAGAAAATCACGTGTGGCTACCTCACCACTGCCTTCTCGGGGGTCCCCAACAAAGGGGACAAGATCAAAGTGGGCCCAAAAGAGGGCGGAAATGCCACATCACCCCTGCATTCTCGGGGGTCCCCAGCGCCAAGCGCGGGGAGAAAATTAGATGTGGCTACCTCACCCCTGCCTTCTCGGGGGTCCCCAACAAAGGGGACAAGATCAAAGTGGGCCCAAAAGAGGGCAAAGATGCTACATCACCCCTGCATTCTCGGGGGTCCCCAACGCCAAGCGCGGGGAGAAAATCACATGTGGCTACCTCACCCCTGCCTTCTCGGGGGTCCCCAACAAAGGGGACAAAATCAAAGTGGGGCCAAAAGAGGGCGGAAATGCCACATCACCCCTGCATTCTCGGGGGTCCCCAGCGCCAAGCACGGGGAGAAAATCACGTGTGGCTACCTCAGCCCTGCCTTCTCGGGGGTCCCCAACAAAGGGGACAAGATCAAAGTGGGCCCAAAAGAGGGCAAAGATGCTACATCACCCCTGCATTCTCGGGGGTCCCCAACGCCAAGCGCGGGGAGAAAATCAGATGTGGCTACCTCACCCCTGCCTTCTCGGGGGTCCCCAACAAAGGGGACAAGATCAAAGTGGGCCCAAAAGAGGGCGGAAATGCTACATCACCCCTGCATTCTCGGGGGTCCCCAACAAAGGGGACAAAATCAAAGTGGGCCCAAAAGAGGGCGGAGATGCTACATCACCCCTGCATTCTCGGGGGTCCCCAAACAAATGGGGACAAAATCAGAATTGGCGCAATGGTTGCAAGCGGTGTGGAAGGCGCCCCCGGGGGGCCCTGTTTGGGCGGTACGTCATAAAAAAAAATAGCATACTGCCCAAACAGGGGATCTCTGGATTGCGGCATAGCCGCATTGCCAGCTCTAAGCTTCCAAGCTTAGGGACAGTTACCCTGTTTAATGAACCGTCCACTAGGACCTCCAATGCCGCAATCACTCGGGGGCGTTTACCTATGCGCCATGCAGGTTTTCAACCCCAACAGCGGTCCCCAAAAACACCCCACCCGACCGGGAACTTTTTCAACTTTGGGTGTTTTTTTTTTCAACCGCGACACTTGCCCCCCCCCCCCTTGTGCTGGGTTAAAATTTTGGTCCCCAAAAACACCCCACCCGACCGGGAACTTTTTCAACTTTGGGTGTTTTTTTTTTCAATCGCGACACTTGTCCCCCCCCTACTGGGTTGAAATTTCGCCTGCGGGGGTGATTTTTTTTCCTGCCGCCCCCCCCCCCCCCTGTATCTGCTACTGCACCCCGGGACTCGCCCTCAGGGCTTGTAGCCTTGGGCCTGGTGGATCTGGCTGAAGTGAAAGGTATGTGTGCACATTCACCATGTTTGGTATGCACGCATGTCCACCACCCATTCGTCTCTCCAGGAGTCGATGGGTGGGTACTCCGGGGGGGGGGGGCTCCATGCCTGGCTGCGCAGCGTTGCCCATACCCCGCTCCTCCTGCCATGCGCCATCAGCGCTGGCAGTGCTGTCTGCCTGAGACTGGTTTTTTGACTTATCCTGAGGATTTGTGTCCATTGGCGCGGTAGCTGGATCCGCTGTCGACCTGGCTTGACCGCTGCGCGGCGTTCTAGCCTGTGTGGCAGTCGGGCAAACAGAGATGCTTGAAGTAGCGTGTTCCAGGGGGGACTCAGCCAACTCCCTGGGGTTATCTGATATCGGCCTCTCCGTACTGCTCGTGGCATGTGTCCAGCATGTTCTGGTACGTGATTTTTTGGGCGATGTCGTTCTTGAATTGGGATCTGGTACCTAGGCATACGCCGATTTTCTCCTGCTGCTGAGCGGGATTTGTGCCACTGCAAGTATGCTTGCAGTGGAGTTGCCCTCATAGCCGGCGTTTTCCGGTCCCACTCCATATTGCCTCTTGTGGTGCTCCGCTTCCTTGTTTCGTCTTGCTATGCGGGTAACAATGTCCCATTTGGGGAGCACTTTGGTAACGAGGTTCTGGTCCACAGCTCCGTACACTGCTTCGAAATGGTAATGTTCTTCGTTGCTGGTTCTCGGCACATACTGATAGCGGTGCCCCCCGATCGCAAAGGCGTCCAGGGGGATTCTCTCCGGCTGTGGTGTGCCGGGCGGTGCTGAAGCAGGACAGCACTCGTAAAGCTCTGGCCTCAGCCATGAAGCTTCAGTGAACAGAGGACAAGGCATAAGATGTCCTGATGCAGGACGAGTCGGATCATTCTCCCCATCCATAGTCTCGGTTCTGATGGGTGCACTGTAACAGTGCTGGCGTGCGCGCAGTGTGTATGCAGCGTGCTGGACTGCCTGGCAGGCTCTGTTCTGAACGGACGCGAACGAGTTCCATGCGGTGTGGCCGACATGTCTGTGGCGTTGCGTGTGTGGTATGCTTGCTGCGTGATGGTCGTTGTCGGCACGATCGCGGCCAACATGTTCATGACGATTTCCCTGAATTGCTGCATTGAATGCAGTGGGGGGTTGAGCAGCAGTTGGTGTACTTGAACTCCCCGCGCAACCGTTGAGGTTGTGGGGCCGGGTCTCACGGCATATGCCTGCCCGGGAGGCGCAGGTACATGGCACAAATGCTGTCGAAAAAAAAAAAGACACTCAGAAACTGTGGATTGGCCTGTCCGTCCGAAAAGATGATGAGGTCATCCGCATACATCATGACAGTCAGTCCCGGGTCTAGGTCTTGTAGTGGGAAGATCACAAAGGACGCCACCAGGGAGAACAGCGCCGGGGAGAGTGGGTCTCCCTGGCACGTACCCGCGCGCGGGTGGTGGTGGACCCCCGGGACGTATCCCTTACCCACCGAGTACAGATATGGTGCAGGCACCAGATGCAGTCTCAGTCGGATGTACAGGAACCGTATGCACATTAGACCCGGTGCCGCCGCCACCATCTCGTGTGACATCGTGGGGAATGCATTTTTGAAGTCCACTTAGAGCGCCGCTCCTTCCTGCAAACCATCTCCGAGTGCCCGCGAACCATAGACATGTTGGAGGATACTTCTGTGACGAAGGAAGCCCGTTTGCTGTGCTGGGATGCAGTGGAGAAGCACATCCTCCAACTGGATGAAGATAATGTTGGTGGGCCACTTCTGTCGTGTTGTTTGCAATGCGATTGGTCGGAGAGAGTCTGGAGTTTGCATTGCCTTTGTCTTGGGGATCATTGTCACCACTCGCGATGTCCATGTCTGCGGCATTGTACCCGCATTGAGAAAACGTTTCAGTGACTCATGCATTTGCGGTTCCAAAATTTCTGAGAATGTCTTGAAGAACTTCGCCGAAAAGGTGTCTAGTCCAGGGGAACTGTTGCTGTTCAACCTCTTGAGACCCTCATGTACTATGTCAGGGGAAAGCTGCTTGAATAGAAGTCTTTTTTTTTTTAACTCGTGACCGAAGTTCCACCAAGTGTCCATTGAGAGTACACATAGCAGGTCATGGGTCAGTGACAGGGCCGACTTTGGGTATGGGTTTGGTATGACCTACCCTCACCAAGACGGCTGCGGCGGGGTGGCGGGAGGAACGAGTCCTGCGCCTTGCCCCACCCCTGTCGCCCCGTTTGCACGGGTATGCGCGTCCTCCCGGACCTCTCGGGGTGTTACAATTGAGTCAAGACTATGACATCGCCCATGTCCTCCAGCGGGATTTCCATATCCTGGAGATCACTAGGAACCTCCGGCGCCTCTGTCCTCCGTTTCTTGTGTGTCTCGGGCGGGTTCTCGTCCCGCAAGCGCTTCATGCGCTGTGCGGTGGCCCCCCGGATGTCCCATCGGGGGTCCGACAAAGTCGTCCGCCGTAAGGCCGTAAGGGTCACCGCGTGCACTTGGGACATATGCCGCCATTCGGATGCTTCTTCCGCTTGGATGCCGGTGGACAGCGAAACATGTGCCTGCTCCCAACACGAGGATGCCTCGGCGAGCTTGCGCGACACCGTGGACCGCGCCTCGAGGAGTACAGCCGTTCGCCACTGGCGGAAGCGTAGTCGGCGAGAATCCGCCATCCAGGACAAGTGGTAGACCGCCTGTTGCGCTTCTACATACCACCGCGTCGTATGTCCCTTGTAGAGGAAGTACGCTTGCCGGCACAAGTGCTCGTGGTGGTGTGCCAAGAAGAGGGACTTTTGTGTGACGGCTTGCCGGGCGAGTGCCTGCGCCACCTCTTCCAGGCAGAGTCGTGCGGCCTGCATTTGGGCGTGTAGCATGAGACGCCTGGCCTGTTCCAGGAAGGGTCCGGCATGAATTTCACGAGACTCGCGCGGCGGTGAGGCCGGAGCCTGTGCCGGTGGCGGCGACGGTTCTCTGGGCCGTTTGCGCGGCGGTGCTACATGGTGGTGCCGGGCCGTGGCCTCCAAGACCCACGTGCGCTCGGCAGTGGTGACCGCTTGTGTCAATTGCCACCGAAGTTCCTCCACCGTGGGCGCAGTATCTGTGAAACGTGGCTCTGATCGCGGCGGGATCGACAGTACGCCTCTCACGTGGTTCCAAATGTTGCGGGCCGTAGGTTTAGCTACCTGCGGCAGGGCCCCAGCAAAAGGTGGGACAATGTGCGTGGGCCGCTTGTTGCTGACGAAAGTTGGGGCGTGCTGCAGCTTGTCAACGTCCCACGCCTGCAATCGCTGGAATACGTGGAAGTGCCATGTGGCAACTACCACCCTCCAGTGCGCCTGGACTGGAAGGAAGGATCGTTGAAGGGAGCGTGGGAACTGCAAGCGAGTGCACATGCGCAGTTCGTCTGCGGACGCCGTTCGTCGCCACTTGGTTGCCTCCGGTTTCCATGTCTCCCATGCGTCGGTCCAAATGTCCCAAAACCGGGATTCGGAGGGGCATGACAAGAGGCACTCCTGCACTGCAAGGCCATGGCGCTGTCCACACCGTGGGCACAGCACCGGCCCTGTTTCCCAGGGTGCCCCATACCCCGGCAATCGCAGTGTCCCCCACAGCCATGGACCCCACTTATCTCGGTCGACCGCGCGCAAAGGCAGCCATGACGTCCAATGCGCCTCGTGTACCAGCTTCTGGGGGCGTGATTTGATGATCCACTTACGGGCAGGGGACGGCATCACATGGCCGTTCAAGAGGATATCCGCGGGTGATGTGCTGCCCAGACCACGGCAAGGGTGCATGGTACTGCCCGCTCGGGCTGCGAGGTCGGCTAATTCGTTGCCAATCCTGTCCTGATAATCTTGCAAACTATGCGCCTTTTTAGGGTCCCGATGCCCACGTGCCCAACGTACTTGGAGTGCCTTGGTGGAGATAAGCTGGTACGCTGCGTCGTGCAAATCATGGTCGGACGATTGTGGGCTGGGTGGCTTGGAGACGCATCGAGCCGCAGCCCGGTTGTCAAGCACGATGGAGTCCCCCGGTTGGGCTAGGCACGCCGCGATCCATATGCCGTACATTTCTGCCCTATAAATTGTCTGCGGGCCCGGTACTCTCGCTTGGATGCGCATAGGTCCGTTGACCACCCCTGTGCCAGCACGCAATTCCAACAGGCTGCCGTCACTGTACCACGTCGACCCCGGGGGTTGCCCCTGTTGGTGCCAGGCACGGCCTGACTGCTCAACGTTGGGTTGCACGGGACTAGTGCCGCTCTTGAAACGCAGGGATTGGAGGTACTGGTGGGGTGCAAGCGACTCAAACCTGCAATCGTCGGAGTCCTCTTCATCGAAGAGTGACTCTAGGTCATCGTGGGCCCGTTTGGGTGCCTTTCGACCTATCGATTGGCCGGCGCGTGGGAGGCGCCCCATTTCCATACCAAAGGACAGCAGGATTTTGCGGTACTTCTCCACCATGTGTGGGAGATGACCTGAGTTGGTGCGCCTCGTCATAGGCCTGTGTGGAACTCACAAGGCCCGTTGGACTAGCTGAATAAGGGCGCATAAACCGGCCCAGGACGCACTGTGGAGGCCCAGTCCCCCTTTGGTGACGTCCGTGTAGAGGCGGTACTGCAAGTACTTTTCCACGCGGGGGGCCTGAAGGACAAACTCTTCGAAGGCGGTCTCCATGCGGTTGCCCCAAGACACATCCCACATAAAGAGACTCTTATACACCCACCTGGGGATGAGTACGGAATTGACGATTTGTGCCCGCTCAAAGCTTGTCAACGGGAGGATGGTGTATGCGGCTACCTGACCTTGCAGGGCGGCGAAGAGCGCATCCCTAGCCTTGCCCCTATACCCTACACCGGCGATGGTGTGGCCCAAGTAGGTGAACATGGGATCCTTGAAGTCGAGGCGATGTTGTCCCCACCAGATGTGCTTTGCCTGCTGGGCACCCCCTGAGGTAGCGCCCGAGGACCGTGGTCTGTGGAAGTGATACACTTCTGTCTTGTTAGGATTGAACTGAATCCCAATCTGGGACACCCAAGCGGAGAGGTCGGTGAGGAGTCGTTCCAATTCAGAATGATCTTTGACAATGATGGCAATATCGTCAACATAAACGAATGTGTCCGGGTACTTGGCGATCAAACGCTTGATCAACAACTCATATACAATAGTGAACAAGAGCGGGGAGCACGGGCATCCTTCTTTGACGCCCCGCGTGGGCTTGAAGTATATCCGTTCTCCTTGTATGTCCGTGTATGTGTCAGTATGTGCATAGATCGTGCGGAAGGCGTTCACATAGTTCGGCGGGAGCCCGGCATGGTTCGGGGTGGAGAAAATGGCTTCATGGATTGTGGACGGGAAGGCTTTGGCAACATCCCACAAAACCACAAAAGGCTCCCGGCCCTGCATTTCGTGCTCGTGGAGGGAGTTGACTAAGTTTGCAGCTTGCTCAGTTGCGGTGTGCAAAGGCCTTGACCCATACTGCTCGGGGCTAGCAACCCGGCCCACAAGGCGCTGCAGGCGGGGCCTGTACAACTTCATGATAACACGATATATACTGTTGGTCACGGCAATGGGTCGATAATTCTCGGGGCGGTCAGGATCCCCTTTCTTGTACATCAACACCACCTCAGACCGCAGCCAATGCTGCGGGATGTCTCCTGTTCTCCATACTTCTAGCACCCCCTCATACAATGTGTGCACCGTATCGTCTGGCAGCATGCCCAGCAAGCGGTGCGGAACCCCATCAGGGCCCACGGCTTTCTTGCGCTTGCCCATACATGCCCTTTTGAACTCATCGAAGCTTGGTGGGTCGTCAGTCATGTGCCCCTGTGGGATGAGTTGTGGGATGAGTGCTTCAATGGCCGCCATGTCATAGGGGGGGTTGCAACTGAAGTTGGCCAGCAAAGCGCGCGCCAGGTCCGGACTGGGTTGCTTTTGCGTGGGCTTCAATGGTCCGCGGGTCCAATTTTTGGTCAAGCGGAAGAATACCCCATCCTTGCGGAGGGCAGCATGACGCAAGGTATAGAGGCGCTTGTTGGCCACTTCTCGCGGTTCCTGCGCGATGCGCTTCTTGACCACTTGGAAGTGTTTGTGCCACTGTTGTGTATTAGTTTTGAGACGGGTCCGCTTGGTGCGCTTCCCCTGTCGAATGACGGCCTGCGCCACCGCTTTGAGGACCGCATCAGCGCGTGATACTGCGTCCATTGGGGTGTCTTGCCCGGCGAGTATGCGTTGTGTCTCCTGCACGGCGGCTCGCTCTTGCCGCACATTCCACTTCTTGGCAGGGTGCGTGGCTTTGATAAAGGACTCACAGTCCGTGGAGGTGAGGCCTGTAGTCATTAGGACGAGCCGGTGGTCGGAGGTGGGCATGGCGACAGTATGGTATGTCATGGGGCTAACATTCCCCCAGCACCGCGAAGAGACCAGGATGGCATCCAGGCGGTGGCACCCTCTGGTGTGTCCCGCCTGTACAGACCCATCGGGGCATAGTTCGTGCAACGGGTCGTATAGACGGCGGCTCAGTAGGTCATCGTGCCAAAACCGACTTGGGGTGTTGCTCCAAATAGAGTCGTTGAAGTCGCCCATGAGTACATCGTATTGGTGTGTCTCAACAAAGGCATCTTGCCTCTTTTTGGTGGCTGCAGTTTGGAGTCCATAGTAGTTCAGGACCCGTAGCCGTGGCTTGTTGGGGAGCTGCAAAGTAAGTCCGAGAAAGGTCCCGTCTGGGTCTGCAAAAAGCGAGGCACGTTGATTGCCGTCCTTGAGCACGAAGTGGTCCATTGTGTTGCGGACCAGGAATGCCACCCCATTGACGGTCCCGGACGGGTGTGGGTGATAGTAGATCTGCCACTCGGGGAACGTTAATGTTGTTGCCGCCTCTATGTTGGGGAAGGTAGGCTTAACTTCTTGTAAGCCGACAATGTCGAGGCGCATATCAGACAAGAGCTGTACGATGGTGACCCATCGGTCCCAATCAACCGTGGGGCCCCCAATATTGAAGGACGCCCACCGGAGGCCATCGCCACTTGGTTGCATGCAACCGGTAGCAGACTTGACCACTCCCTTGTTCAGTGCGGTATACACGGCAGCCCATTGACCACTTGAAGGCCCGGGGTTGAGCTCGATGTCTCCCCCAAGCAACAGTAGAAGGGCTTCCCACGGCTTGTAGGGGCCCAGGTGGCCCCGTAGATACGTCTTATATACAAGCCAACTGAAAGGCCGCCCCCTGTCCCAGACCCAGTAAATGCGCGCCCCACGGTGTTCCCATCTCATGCCATGGGCCCACCATGTGCGTCGGGGCGAACGGCGCCTCACCCGTGACGGTCCCACGTACCATGTAATCCCGTGTCCTGCCCCCACCATGACGAGCCCATGAATATCGAGGAGTAGTGAGTGCCGCATGACGTGGCTAACACAACCCTCCAGGCAGACGAGGAGGCACAGGACCCACAGGTAGAATCCCAGCGTGCCCCCAGACCGGGGTCACTTGCGTGCTGGTTTGGGTACACCCAGCCGTGCGGGCGTGGGCGGTTTGGGCTTTACAGTTGCTTTATGTGCCGGGGCAGCCAACTGTGGCTTGGAGGCACTGGTCTTGATCTTAAGGTCGCTGGCGGTGGAGGCCGTAGGTCGGCGCGTGTCCATGCGCAGACGGGCGTCCTGGGCTTCCGTTTTGGCACGCTTCGGCTGGAGGAGAGGGTCCTCTGTATCCCATTGCATCATTTTCTCTTGCGTGTCCATGGCGGGTTCGTGGAGACGTTTCGTCTTGGGGTGCTCATCATGCAGGTTTGCCATGGCCTCCTTGGCTCCCAAGAACTTCGCAGCGTACTGGAGGCGATGTGGAAGGCGGACCTGAGAGGAGTCCGGGACCACATCCAACAACATGGAATCGATGCGGTCCCGGATGAGAGCATCCTGGGTAGAGTCGCCCGTGGTACATTGGAGGACCCCAGTTTTAACCTTAAGGAACTGCCCTGCCGCAAGACCCGCACTTTGGGGGTTTTCGTAGGTGGCCCTCACATAATGCACGTAAGTGGGTTCCATGTAGAAGCTAGGCTCCTCGGCCAACGTCAAGTACCGACCAAAACTGGCGACGGTCACTCGCAATTCATACTCGAAGACTCCCAGCGATGCTCCCCAAAAGATCTCCGTAGCGTGCGAGCGGTCGGGGTTCGGGAGCAGGGCTCGTGCCTTGACTGCCGCGTAGCCCCATTTACTGCGTGACACCCCTCCCGACATCATGTCGTTGGTGAGCACGTTTTCCGCTTCGTAATGGTTGATTTGTTTCAACACAGAGGCGAGTGTCAAGCGGTCCAGGGTCGTCTTGAACTGCACCATCAACCGATAATTGTCGACGGGCTTCATCCCCACAACATGCTCCATGAGTGTGCCCTGAATCAACTGGTGATTCTGGCGGAAGTCCCGTATAATATCCTCGTAAGAGGAGATTTTGTCCTCTTTTTCCACCCGAAAGCGCTGACGTACAATCCAGAGCTCGCGTGCCGATTCGTTGATGATGAAGGGGCCCACTAGCTGGTCATCTTGTTTGTATCTAGCCTCCGCTGCCTCGGCCACCACTCGCGTGGCCTTGGCCACCAGTCGCCTTGGGAGGCGAACCTCGTATGCCGTGGATTGAGACCGCGACGCGCGATCCTCCATAGCACCCATGAACGGGAAGCTATTAGAGGGTAGCTGCATGGCAATACTGGTTTGGACCTCCATGTCTGTTTCGTAGAGGAACTTGAACATGCGATGGAGCGTGTTGACTTTCATGGCTTCCGGGAACTCCAAGACAACCGTATCCGTGTCCTCCTCAATGGCGAACTTTCCGGCGTCTTGTATGTTCCCGTACAAATCATCGTGGTCCATGTTTTGCACATCCAACTCACGACTCTCAACGGCCTCCACAGGTCGCCATTCGGCCAAGTTATCCAACAAGACGCCCATGAGGGGGAGCGGTTCTGCAAATCCGGGGGCAAAGGTTTCATCACCTGTCCACCCATCGTACTTTGCGTTCACCGTGCCCGTCCACTTTGTGACCCCGGCGGGATATCTGTTGGCTGCACAAAGCGAGGGTCTTTCGACTTGCTCTAGACGCAGTGTGGCAATGGCCGAGTCCCGGTTTTTGTTGGCCACGTACACCATGAGTAGACGCTTACGCGCATGCGCTTTTTGCCCTTGGGCCAGTACATCCACCATTTCCCGGATGGCGTCGTCCTCCGTACCGCCCCACACCACAGGCGTTGCGTTGGGCCTGTTTTGTGCCTCCATGAATCCCTTTTTTGTCCCCTATTCATCCGGGAGGACGAGGACTCCGGTCCGATTGGTGGGATCCCCGTAGTAGGGATCCAGATTTTGGGTGACCTCGGTGTGTAGGATGCACCGTTGTGCATGCATTGGCGTGGCGTTGTGGAATACGTTGTGGATGCCGTCGCTGCCGTATTTCACTGTGACGTCATAATGGGCGAGGATGTCCTCTGCGACCCTGTGGTCCAGTTGCGTGCGTCGCGTGTCAAAGAATACCTCACCCGTGGAGTTGAAAATGCGGGGGTGGCAATTCGTGACTTTGCGCTCCGGCCTGGAAGTCAAGTACGACCGCATGCCCCTCTGGAGCCGCCTAAGTTGCACGAGGTAACTCCCCAACGCTGGTTCCGCCTGCTTCAATTCTTCTTCCTCCACCCCCGCTACAGCGGGGCGCGTCACATACATGGGGGACCGAGGTGCTCCGTCTTCCATGGCTTGGTCGTGTCATTGCACTTGGATGATAGACTCCAGCTGGCCATGGACCATGGTGCGCAGCATGTCAGACGTGTCAGCGGCGTACGCGGCCGATTCTTCAGTGATGCGTTGTGCCACCGGCACGGGTATTGCCAAGAAGGTGACCTCAGTGTCCGCCAGCCAAGATTGCTGGTGCGACTCCGGAAGTAAGGATTCCACCGCGAAGATGCGGTGGTCCCACCTCTCCGCATTGAGCTTGACGTGTCCTTGAAAAATGAGCCCTAACCAACCAGGGTCGGTGGGTTTGGTGAGTGTCATGTCGGGCGGGGCCCGAAGGTACACACACTCGTCGAGATGAGCGGTGACCGCCGCCACGACCCACGACACCTCGTTGGGGAAGCGGTGCTGGCGAATATCGCCCATGGCCTCCTTAAATGCCGCGTTATACAACGCACTGCACGGGCGGTCGAGCCGATAGGGGTCCAGTGGCCCAAGTGATGGGCAGCCATCCAAGGCTGCGCATATGTCTAGAGGATACAACTCCGTTGGCTCTGCGCCCTCGATACCTTCTCAGGGATCTCTTGTCGGCGTGAACTGGAGTTGCATGGGGTCTAATTCCATGGACTCGAGGCCCCGGTGTCCAGGGACCCGGGTAGCGTGGGGGATGCGGGGCCCGGGTTTCGCTCCACGTCGCCAGATTGTACCACCGGAATATGGGAGTTGCGGCGGTAAGGAACTGACGTAGGGGGTCCAGGAGGCGGTGGTGGTGGTGGCGGGGGTGCGGTGGATGATGTCGCTGAGTCGAGTGCATAGCTCAAAATTGCTCGCTTGCTCTCGTAGAAGACCCTCTCTGTCTACCTCAAGAAGTGTTGTAGGTGGCGTGTACACTCGTGCACATGTAGATCGGCATACGACCCCAGCGGAGTCTCGCGCACCGCGGGGAAGTGCACCTCAAAATGGAGCTGGAGGCGTGTCCATTCTGAATCCACCACATCTGGTAATATAGTTCGCATGGGGAGTGCACTGGGGGAGGAAGGGGAGGCCGAGGAAACCACCCCAGACAGGTGCGTTGCATTGAAGTCCAGTTCGGGATATTCTGTGTCGAGGTCCATGTAATCGTCGTCTCCGGGCGGGGTCCCTCCGGGGGCGGGGGATGGCCCTTGGAGGTGCCCTGTGAGTCCATGGGATGCGCATCGCCATGGGCATCCTTGAAGCCGGGGGTCATATGCGCATAGGGTGCACAGCCGGTGCAGCGGGTGACACGGTAGCGGGAACAGCAAGGCATCCTCGTAGCACAAAGGGCAACGCTCGAGGTCTTGTCTCCGAACTTCAATGGAGTATTGGCCCCCTCCCGATCCATCAAGTGAAGACACCTCCCCATGTTCGCCATGGGCCTCCCCGAGCTGAAGCAATGAGGACCGTGGTGAGGCACGAGCTTCCGCAGAGGTCGGGAGTGCCTCCGGGCGATAGAGCAGATCGGTAGGGAGCAATCCCCAGCTGGAGTCACCTTGTGCATCCGTAGGGGGTGGGGGCCCCACATGGCGGTGTAGCAATCCGGCGGGGAGCCATCCCCAGTCGGGGTCATCTGTGTCCGTTTGACTTGGGATGAGATGCTCGATTGGGTCTTGTTGTCGTTGGACATCCCCACACTGGTAAACCGGAACTTGCGGCCCATGACTGGCCGTCGGCCGTTGGTCCCTGTGGCAGCCGACGTGGAGCTGCGGGGAGTGTGCAGCCCGTGGTCGCTCGGGTTGTGGCGAGCCCCTCGGTGGCGGTTCGCGTTGTGCACACCCAGTCAGAAAGGAGGTAGTGCCTGATGCAGGGGTGGATGACGATGCTGCTTTTTGCACGTCAGTTTCAACATCCAGGCCAGGTACTGGTGCCGGTGCCATCCCCTCATGGACGTCGAGACCCCAGAGGTGGTCGCCACATGTGCTGCAGCAAAGTGAATAGAAATCTCGGATGCCGCATCGTGAACACTCGATGTCTAGACCTCCTGTGGGGGTCATCGGTGATCCGGGGCTGTGAACCTCGGTGGTGTCCGTCGTTGGGCTAGTCGGGGCGCTCGGGGCAGTTTTGCTGTCCCTAGGTGGTGTGCAGAGTACCGCGCCATGCATCTCGCCCGGGAGGGCATTGTGGTCGGCATGGCACTGTTGGAGCAGGTGATGGTGGAGTGCCACGAGAGACGAGACCTTTGTATTGATGGAAGCCGTGCTGCGCAAAAACTGCGAGATGTCCCCAATAGTAGTGAGGTCATTCCACGGCCGGGCAGGATTGGGTGGTTCCGGGAGTGCTGGTCCTGTGACCCCGGCCCGTGGCCCCGGCGGATACGTGGTGGTAATGCGACCGCTTGGATGCCCTAGATCCCGTGACCCTGAGAGAATTTGCTGGGTGGGGTGTGGCCCCGGGTTGGCCTCTACATCCCCATCTTGTACCACGTCGTGGTGCCACGTTGTTGACTGTGGAGGGGGGGGGTGCTGACTGGAACGCCATTCCCATGTAGCGCAAGGCATGCAAGATTCCCAAGCAGATGCAATTTGATACACGAAGAATGTCACCGCCGAGGTCATAAGAATGTGCTCCGTCGTGCTGGTTGTGGTCGACACAATACAACGGATACATGCTGCCTCGAAGTACTCGCCACCTGTATCGAGAAGCCCCCGACCTTTGGAGGGTAGAGGGCGTACACCTGTTGCCGCCAATACCATGAGGCATAATATAAGATGATGTGATGGAATGAGAACTCGGTGGGGCGGGAGGCGTGGGCCTGCATCCGCTGGCGAAACGGGAGTGAAAGGGGTCACCTTAATTACTGCCCGCATGGCATGGCCCTCCCGAGTGGGCCCTTCTGCCGCTTGCGACGAGGGCCTCCTCACTCCTGCGAAAACGGAGTGCAAGGGAGAAGCAGCATGGGATACAGCAGGGTGCAAACATGTCTCATGCACCCGAGTTTGCGTGTGTCCTGTGTGCGAGCTGGCTTGCAACAAGAAGGGGTCGTGGAGTGCAACCATGTCCCGGTAGGAGGGGAGGGCGGAAGGAATGGCATCTACCTGCCGAGACTCTCGAGCCCGCAGGAAGCTGACCGACGGGAGGCGCATGTCTGTTGCGGTGTATGGCGGGGGGATGTCGTCGGCGTGTGGGGGAGGGCTGGGGGGAGGGCCGCTCGGAGGCCGGGATGCCGGGTGGGGCGCTGACGGGGCCGCTGGCGGAGGGGTCGCTGATCGGGGCTGTGCCTGGGGCCGGGGAGCACGAACTCCTTCTTGCGCGGAGTCCCTCTGTGCCTGTACCGGCGCAAAGGGGTCGATGTCGTCAGATTGATCGAGGTCAATCGGACAGCTTGCTGTCCCTTCCTCGCTGCTGGCGGCGGCCGCGCCGTTGTCTCCCGTCGTAGAGGCGCTCGGCGGAGGTTGCGGGCACGGCTTGGCGGCCCGCGCTGACGGTGTGGCACGGCGGCGCGCCCCTTTAGGGAGCGGTCGCGGGCCTGATGCCGCTGCCCGCGCCTGCGTAGTGTCGCGCGTGACGGAAGGCGCACTTGTCGCCTCGGCCGTGACCGGGGCTGGGTGGGGCTGTTGCCTGTGGTAATCGGCCCAGTTGCGCTCGGCCGCCTGCTGCCCCCACTCCCTAAGCGTGTCAACCGACTGGCCATAGGAGTCTACAGGACGCGTAGATCCCTGTGGCAAACCCGCTGCTGCCTCGATCATCCGACAAAGGTTTGCCTTGTCCCGATTGATGGACCGGCGAATGTTGGCTTGCTTCTGGCGTTGAGAGGGCGTCGGGCCGCGGGACGGATGGGGGGTGGATGGTAGGGGTCCCGAGCCGGTAACCCTTTGGGGCGCTGGAGGGGGCGCGGCGTGGTGCTCCTGGTCTGGGCTGTGTCCTTGTTGCGCTGCGGGTGCCTGAGATTCCTGTGGTGGTGGATGCTCGAAGGAGGGATGCTGGCTATGGGGTTGAGTAGCCTGGTGATGTTGTGGACCGGAGTACGGGTCGTGTTGGTAGGGGTGGGTGTGGTTCTGGTGGTAGTTTGCGTGATAATGCTGGTGGGAGTGCGGCGAAGCTTGGTAGGGGTCGTGCTGGTATGGGTGTTGGGTGGGTGGTTCGGAGGTGTTGTGCGGGGACGGGATGTGCGGGGGATTGGTCCGGATGGGAGTGGTAGGGTTGGTGCGTTGGCTGGGTGTAGGACGGATAGTAATATGAATAGAAATGCGGGGAATGTGGGTGTGGTTGATATGGCGTCGGGCCCGGGGTTTGTGGCTGCGGGGTTTGTGGTTGCGGGGTTGGTTGCTGGTGGTGTGGCTGTAGTGACTGGGGCGGTGGGTGCTGCTGTGGTGTATAGTACGGGTATGTGTACGGGTAGGGGTACGGTTGGAGGGGAGGGGGAGGGGGGGAGGGGGGGTGTCTTTTCTGTTTTTTGCGCTTGTGGTGTCGTTTGTGTTTCTTGTGTTTTTTGGATTTTGGGTCGCGGCGTGGAGATGAAGAGGTGGAGGCCGTAGAGGTTGTGTCCGAGGAGGCGGAGGAGTCGGTGTCGGAGGGGCGACAACGTTTGCCCCCCACCGCCGTTCGTGTAAACACGCGTTCGCGCGTTCTGCCCAGGTCGTAGGGGCATGTGGGCGGCGTGGTAGCGGTGGTGTCGGGGGGTTGCTCCGACTGCCGCCAGTGCACTTCAGATACAGACATCGGCGTCGGATAAGTGCCTGTTGCGAAGAGATCTCGAGGAGGGCTAGCTGTGGGCCTAGAAGTCGACCTGCTTGACGCAGCCGCTGTTCCACTCCTAACGCCTTAAGGTAAGCCACACACTCTTCCTCCGTGGCTCCCGTTGGAGTGGAAACTCGGTCCCACTGCTCAACCAGCTCTTGGGCCACTGTCTATGCCCCGTGTACTACAGTGTCTGCCTAAGACACCAGCTGCTGGAGCTTTTTTCGTTCCTGCAGCTCTCTCATCAACCTGTACAATTCATTTCTTCGCGTTCTCAAATCCCCGGATGTTCCCCCCGACGCGTTCACCCCCTTAAGCTTGGAGAGTGTTTCCATGCCTGTTCTGTCACGTTGTGCTTTTTCATACACCCCAATCAAGAGGGTGTAGGTTGTTGCCGCCTCTGGCGCTGCATTTCCCAATGATGAGAGGAACTGATACACCACCGGTGTGACTGAGTCCCTTGTAGAGACACGTAAGAGCCGTAGAGCCTGTAGTTCAATCAACTGCTTCTTGTTTTTGTGTTCCCTTTGATGATTGACCGCCTTTGTTTGGATGCAGGCCAGTGCATCTTCCCACCGTTGATCTCCAGTCGAGGTAATGGACTTGAGGGAGGTCTCGAGCTCTTCCATCGCCTCAGGGTCTTGGAGGATTGCTTCTGGACAGTAGAACTTGGGGGTCGTGCACTGTGTTTCGGAGGAGGGGGGCGTGAATTCAGCCAAAATTGCTTTGTGGTCTGAGTTGGCAGCAAGCATGGGGTATACGCTAGTCGTCAAGCTTAACAATTGCGACGTCGTATGGATTCCGTCAATGCGGTGTAATCTCCGCGGATCGAGTCGCTCTCCTTCCCGAGGGTAGCCGTACGTGAAGCCCGTTGGACACAATGACTCTTTGTCCTTGATATCCGTCAGAGTTGGACAATGGATGTCCACCCAAACATCATGCAGGCCCGCTTTCGCCAAGGCTGCGACCTCTTGCTCTGTGGCACGTACAGACGTGTCATGCTCGAACTCTGGGGGCGCAAAGGCGTCCCTGTGTTTCACTACTAAACGGTTGTGATCAGCACATAAGATCAGGTTCGGCACATGCAACTCCTTGGCGATGTCTTTCCAGTGCAACTGTCGTCGCGTGTGTTTGTGATGGAAGTGAACCACCACTAGAGTGATCTACAGGGGACCACTCGACAGTGAGGCTTTCAGCGCCCCGGGGGACAGGACTTTCATAGACTGCAAGGTCCATTTGGATGTTTTCCATGCCACTGCCACTCCTCCCCGTCCTTATTCATGGAGTGGCCCGTCCAGGCTGTACCCGCACTTCGACGGGCACCGCGTGCCCGCCTCACAATCCTCCGTCGTGACGAAGTGGGGCTCTTGGATGGCGAAGAAATCCACCTCCGTGGAACGAAGTAGCGACCCTAGGGCCACTATTCGAGTTTGCTTTCCCTTTCTCCAGGTTACTTTTGTTTGAAATCCACTGACATTTTGAGATAAGACTCTGAGCGTGATGCTCAGAGGAATGCTTGATGCGGATATCATCTTGCCACTCCATTGGACGACGAAGCCTCATCTTCCTTCAAGTCCCGTTTTCTTTTGAGGGAGCTAATGACCTTGTCTACTTGATCATCCAATTCCATTGCCTTAGCCATTTCACCCGCCGTGATTAGGCCTTGCTTGCGTGTTTTGACGTCATCTGTATTCCTGTGCCGGTCTGTGATACGCTTTTTGTGCGTCTCATAGTCCGCCTCGGAGATCACAAATATTGGGGGCATTCCAGAATCCGATAAGTAGACTTTCCCAATCAGTTGTGACACACTTTCCCAGGTCAGTCGCCATGTGGCCGTGCGCATTTAACCAACGCTCCACCTGACGCGGTCCGCAATGTACCGGCATTGTACCGAGGCAGCAAGAGCCTGAGTCAGATCCGTGAGATACCACCAGGGTGCCACATCCAAGATGTACACTGTGCCCACCAGCTCCTTCTTCCACGTCGACGGGACAGTGGGCTTGGAGATGATGTCTCGGTCGAGGAATTGCCGTGTCCTCGGGTCCTTGAAAACAGCCCCAATGGCCGCCACCAGGTCCCGATACCTTGTCTTCAGCAGCGAGTGACCAGCTTCTGTGAGACCGAGCAATAGCTTACTTGGGCCCAACACATGGATTTTCACCGGTGACTGCGATTGTAAGACGCCTCGGACCGTCCACAACATTGCAAGAACTGAGGCATACAGCATGGGCGACCATGTTTCCTTGTGTGTCTTCTTTATCAAGACCTCATAGACAGCAGACATGTTTATCAAGTTGGCCCCACGATACCATTCCACTGGCTGGATCTGAAACCTTGGCTTGGAACCGCAGCTATGTGTATAAAGTCTGAAGTCTGAAGTCTGATTTGGCATCTCGTGTCAAGGACATAAAATAGAACACACTCACCAAAAGTCTGATAAAAGTGTGGTACCCGCCCCCTCCCTTCCTTCCTTCCTGTCAGAAAGGGACAAGAAAAAGTCTGGCACTCCCCCTTCCCCAACACAGCCACCCACCAAAAAAAAAAACCATCATGAAAATTGAAAGTTGGGAAGAATGGGAGTCCATGCAACACAAGGGAACAACCCCCCCAAAAGAAAAAAAAAGAGTGGAAAAATGGGGCATTGGGGAAAATGGGAGGCTGGGAAAAATATTCCACTGAGGTGGTGTACCCCGCCCCCTGTGGATTAATATTCCATTGAGGTGGTGTACACCCCCCTCTGGATAAATATTCCACTGAAGTGGTGTACCCCCCCCCCATGTGGATAAATATTCCATTGAGGTGGTGTACACCCGCCCTCTGGATAAATATTCTACTGAGGTGGTGCACCCACCTGCTCTGGATAAATATTCCACTGAGGTGGTGTACCCCCACCGCTGTGGATAAATAGTCCACTGAGATGGTGTACCCCCACCGCAGTGGATAAATATTCCACTAAGGTGGTGTACCCCGCCCCCTCTGGATAAATATTCCACTGAGGTGGTGTACCCCCCTGCTCTAGATAAATATTCCACTGAGATGGTGTACCCCGGCCCCTCTGGATAAATATTCCACTGAGGTGGTGCACCCCCTTGCTCTGGATAAATACTCCACTGAGATGGTGTACCCCCCCCCCCATGTGGATAAATGTTCCACTGAGGTGGTGTACACCCCCCGTCGGGATCAATATTCCACTCAAGTGATGTACCATGCGTCAATTCCTAGGGGTGTCTAGACCCCCAAAATAATTGAGGCGGCCCTATGCGCCAATTCCTATGGGGGTCTAGACCCCCAAAAATAATTGACGCGACCCTATGCGTCAATTTCTAGGGGGGTCTAGACCCCGAAAATAATTGACGCGACCCTATGCGCCAATTCCTATGGGGGTCTAGACCCCCAAAAATAATTGACGCCACCCTATGCGCCAATTCCTATGGTGGTCTAGACCCCCAAAATAATTGACGCGACCCTATGCGCCAATTCCTATGGGCGTCTAGACCCCCAAAATGATTGACGCGACTCTATGCGCCAATTCCTATGGGGGTCTAGACCCCCAAAATAATTGACACAACCCTATGCGTCAATTTCTAGGGGGGTCTAGACCCCCAAAATAATTGACGCGACACTCTGTGCCAATTCCTATGGGGTTCTAGACCCCCAAAATAATTGACGCGACCCTATGCGTCAATTCCTAGGGGGGTCTAGACCCCCAAAATAATTGACGCGACCCTATGCGCCAATTCCTATGGGGGTCTAGACCCCCAAAATAATTGACGCGACACTATGCGTCAATTCCTATGGGGGTCTAGACCCCCAAAAAAAATTGACGCAACCCTATGCGTCAATTTCTAGGGGGTCTAGACCCCCAAAATAATTGACGCAACCCTATGCGCCAATTCCTATGGGGGTCTAGACCCCCAAAAAAATTTAGGCGACCCTATGCGTCAATTCCTATGGGGGTATAGACCCCAAAAACAAGTGATGTGACCCTATGCGCCAATTCCTATGGGGGTCTAGACCCCCAAAATAATTGACACGACCCTATGCGTCAATTCCTATGGGGGTCTAGACCCGCAAAATAATTGACGCGACCCAAAAAATTCACGGAGGGGGGTAAATAATTCACGGAGGGGTCAAATAATTCACGGAGGGGGGTAAATAATTCACGGAGGGGGGTAAATAATTCACGGAGGGGTGAAATAATTAACGGAGGGGGGTAAATAATTCACGGAGGGGTCAAATAATTCACGGAGGGGTGAAATAATTCACGGAGGGGGGTAAATAATTCACGGAGGGGTCAAATAATTCACGGAGGGGGGTAAACAATTCACGGAGGGGTAAATAAATTCACGGAGGGGGGTAAATAATTCACGGAGGGGTGATATAATTCACGGAGGGGGGTAAACAATTCACGGAGGGGGAAAAAAATTCACGGAGGGGGGTAAACAATTCACGGAGGGGTAAAATAATTCACGGAGGGGGATAAATAATTCACGGAGGGGTAAAATAATTCACGGAGGGGGGTAAATAATTCACGGAGGGGTGAAATAATTCACGGAGGGGGGTAAATAATTCACGGAGGGGTCAAATAATTCACGGAGGGGGTAAACAATTCACGGAGGGGTCAAAAGATGCACGGAGGGGGGTAAAGAATTCACGGAGAGGTGAAATAATTCACGGAGGGGGGTAAACAATTCACGGAGGGGTAAAATAATTCACAGAGGGGGGTAAATAATTCACGGAAGGGTACAATAATTCACGGAGGGGGGTAAACAATTCACGGAGGGGTGAAATAATTCACGGAGGGGGGTAAATAATTCACGGAGGGGTAAAATAATTCACGGAGGGGGGTAAATAATTAACAGAGGGGTGAAATAATTCACGGAGGGGGGTAAACAATTCACGGAGGGGGGTAAATAATTCACGGAGGAATGAAATGATTCACGGAGGGGGATAAACAATTGACGGAGGGGTAAAATAATTCACGGAGGGGGGTAAATAATTCACGGAGGGATAAAATAATTCACGGAGGGGGGTAAATAATTCACGGAGGGGTACAATAATTCACGGAGGGGGGTAAACAATTCACGGAGGGGTGAAATAATTCACGGAGGGGGGTAAATAATTCACGGAGGGGTAAAAAAATTCACGGAGGGGGGTAAATAATTCACAGAGGGGTGAAATAATTCACGGAGGGGGGTAAACAATTCACGGAGGGGTCAAATAATTGACGGAGGGGGGTAAACAATTCACGGAGGGGTAAAATAATTCACGGAGGGGGGTAAACAATTCACGGAGGGGTAAAATAATTCACGGAGGGGGGTAAATAATTCACGGAGGGGTACAATAATTCACGGAGGGGGGTAAACAATTCACGGAGGGGTCAAATAATTCACGGAGGGGGGTAAACAATTCACGGAGGGGTAAAATAATTCACGGAGGGGGGTAAACAATTCACGGAGGGGTAAAATAATTCACGGAGGGGGGTAAATAATTCACAGTGGGGTGAAATAATTCACGGAGGGGGGTAAACAATTCACGGAGGGGTCAAATAATTGACGGAGGGGGGTAAATAATTCACGGAGGGGTACAATAATTCACGGAGGGGGGTAAATAATTCACGGAGGGGTGAAATAATTCACGGAGGGGGGTAAATAATTCACGGAGGGGTACAATAATTCACAGAGGGGGGTAAACAATTCACGGAGGGGTCAAATAATTCACGGAGGGGGGTAAATAATACACGGAGGGGTGTAATAATTCACGGAGGGGGGTCAATACTTCACGGAGGGGTCAAATAATTCACGGAGGGGGGTAAATAATTCACGGAGGGGTCAAATAATTCACGGAGGGGGGTAAATAATTCACAGAGGGGTGAAATAATTCACGGAGGGGGGTAAACAATTCACGGAGGGGTAAAATAAATCACTGAGGGGGGTAAATAATGCACAGAGGGGTCAAATAATTCACGGAGGGGGGTAAATAATTCAGGGAGGGGTACAATAATTCACGGAGGGGGGTAAATAATTCACGGAGGGGTGAAATAATTCACGGAGGGGGGTAAATAATGCACAGAGGGGTCAAATAATTCACGGAGGGGGGTAAATAATTAACAGAGGGGTGAAATAATTCACGGAGGGGGGTAAATAATTCACGGAGGGGTCAAATAATTCACGGAGGGGGGTAAATAATTCACGGAAGGGTGAACTAATTCACGGAGGAAGGTAAACAATTCACGGAGGGGTCAAATAATTCATGGAGGGGGGTAAACAAATCACGGAGGGGTCAAATAATTCACGGAGGGGGGTAAATAATTCACGGTGGGGTGAAATAATTCACGGAGGGGGGTAAATAATTCACGGAGGAATGAAATAATTCACGGAGGGGGGTAAACAATTCACGGAGGGGTAAAATAATTCACGGAGGGGGGTAAATAATTCACGGAGGGGTAAAATAATTCACGGAGGGGGGTAAATAATTCACGGAGGGGTAAAATAATTCACGGAGGGGGGTAAACAATTCACGGAGGGGTGAAATAATTCACGGAGGGGGGTAAATAATTCACGGAGGGGTAAAAAAATTCACGGAGGGGGGTAAATAATTCACGCAGGGGTGAAATAATTCACGGAGGGGGGTAAAATAATTCACGGAGGGGGGTGAATAATTCACAGAGGGGTGAAATAATTCACGGAGGGGGGTAAACAATTCACGGAGGGGTCAAATAATTGACGGAGGGGGGTAACCAATTCACGGAGGGGTACAATAATTTGCGGAGGGGGGTAAACAATTCACGGAGGGGTAAAATAATTCACGGAGGGGGGTAAAGAATTCACGGAGGGGTACAATAATTCACGGAGGGGGGTAAACAATTCACGCAGTGGTGAAATAATTCACGGAGGGGGGTAAATAATTCACGGAGGGGTAAAATAATTCACGGAGGGGGGTGAATAATTCACAGAGGGGTGAAATAATTCACGGAGGGGGGTAAACAATTCACGGAGGGGTCAAATGATTGACGGAGGGGGATAACCAATTCACGGAGGGGTACAATAATTTGCGGAGGGGGGTAAAGAATTCACGGAGGGGTGAAATAATTCACGGAGGGGGGTAAATAATTCACGGAGGGGTACAATAATTCACGGAGGGGGGTAAATAATTCACGGAGGGGTGAAATAATTCACGGAGGGGGGTAAATACTTCACGGAGGGGTCAAATAATTCACGGAGGGGGGTAAATAATTCACGGAGGGGTGAAATAATTCACGGAGGGGGGTAAATAATTCGCGGAGGGGTCAAATAATTCACGGAGGGGGGTAAATAATTCACGGAGGGGTGGAATAATTCACGGAGGGGGGTAAACAATTCACGGAGGGGTCAAATAAATCACGGAGGGGGGTAAATAATGCACAGAGGGGTCAAATAATTCATGGAGGGGGGTAAATAATTCAGGGAGGGGTACAATAATTCACGGAGGGGGGTAAATAATTCACGGAGGGGTGAAATAATTCACGGGGAGGGTAAATAATGCACAGAGGGGTCAAATAATTCACGGAGGGGGGTAAATAATTAACAGAGGGGTGAAATAATTCACGGAGGGGGGTAAATAATTCACGGAGGGGTGAAATAATTCACGGAGGGGGGTAAATAATTCACGGAAGGGTGAAATAATTCACGGAGGGGGGTAAACAATTCACGGAGGGGTCAAATATTTCATGGAGGGGGGTAAACAATTCACGGAGGGGTCAAATAATTCGCAGAGGGGGGTAAATAATTCACGGTGGGGTGAAATAATTCACGGAGGGGGGTAAACAATTCACGGAGGGGTAAAATAATTCACGGAGGGGGGTAAACAATCCACAGAGGGGTAAAATATTTCACGGAGGGGGGTAAATAATTCACGGAGGGGTAAAATAATTCACGGAGGGGGGTAAACAATTCACGGAGGGGTACAAAAATTCACGGAGGGGTCCAATAATTCACGGAGGGGGGTAAACAATTCACGGAGGGGTCAAATAATTCACGGAGGGGGGTAAACAATTCACGGAGGGGTCAAACAATTCACGGAGGGGGGTAAATAATTCACGGAGGGGTGAAATAATTCACGGAGGGGGGTAAACAATTCACGGAGGGGTAAAATAATTCACAGAGGGGGGTAAACAATTCACAGAGGGGTAAAATAATTCACGGAGGGGGGAAAATAATCCACGGAGGGGTAAAAAAAATCACGGAGGGGGGTAAATAATTCACGGAGGGGTACAATAATTCACAGAGGGGGGTAAACAATTCACGGAGGAATGAAATAATTCACGGAGGGGGGTAAAAAAATCACGCAGGGGTAAAATAATTCACGGAGGGGGGTAAATAATTCACAGAGGGGTGAAATAATTCACGGAGGGGGGTAAACAATTCACGGAGGGGTCAAATAATTCACGGAGGGGGGTAAACAATTCACGGAGGGGTAAAATAATTCACGGAGGGGGGTAAAAAATTCACGGAGGGGTAAAATAATTCACGGAGGGGGGTAAATAATTCACAGAGGGGTGAAATAATTCACGGAGGGGGGTAAACAATTCACGGAGGGGTCAAATAATTCACGGAGGGGGGTAAACAATTCACCGAGGGGTAAAATAATTCACGGAGAGGGGGTAAACAATTCACGGAGGGGTAAAATAATTCACGGAGGGGGGCAAATAATTCACGGAGGGGTACAATAATTCACGGAGGGGGGTAAACAATTCACGGAGGGGTACAATAATTCACAGAGGGGGGTAAACAATTCACGGAGGAATGAAATAATTCACGGAGGGGGGTAAAAAATTCACGGAGGGGTAAAATAATTCACGGAGGGGGTAAATAATTCACAGAGGGGTGAAATAATTCACGGAGGGGGGTAAACAATTCACGGAGGGGTCAAATAATTCACGGAGGGGGGTAAACAATTCACCGAGGGGTAAAATAATTCACGGAGAGGGGGTAAACAATTCACGGAGGGGTAAAATAATTCACGGAGGGGGGCAAATAATTCACGGAGGGGTACAATAATTCACGGAGGGGGGTAAACCATTCACGGAGGGGTCAAATAATTCACGGAGGGGGGTAAATAATTCATGGAGGGGTGAAATAATTCACGGAGGGGGGTAAACAATTCACGGAGGAATAAAATAATTCACAGAGGGGGGTAAACAATTCACGGAGGGATAAAATAATTCACGGAGGGGGGTAAATAATTCACGGAGGGGTAAAATAATTCACGGAGGGGGGTAAATAATTCACGGAGGGGTACAATAATTCACAGAGGGGGGTAAACAATTCACGGAGGAATGAAATAATTCACGGAGGGGGGTAAAAAAATCACGCAGGGGTAAAATAATTCACGGAGGGGGGTAAATAATTCACAGAGGGGTGAAATAATTCACGGAGGGGGGTAAACAATTCACGGAGGGGTCAAATAATTCACGGAGGGGGGTAAACAATTCACGGAGGGGTCAAATAATTCACGGAGGGGGGTAAATACTTCACGGAGGGGTCAAATAATTCACGGAACGGGGGTAAATAATTCACGGAGGAATGAAATAATTCACGGAGGGGGGTAAACAATTCACGGAGGGGTCAAATAATTCACGGAGGGGGGTAAATAATTCACGGAGGGGTAAAATAATTCACGGAGGGGGGTAAATAATTCACGGAGGGGTACAATAATTCACGGAGAGGGGTAACTAATGCACACAGGGGTCAAATAATTCACGGAGGGGGGTACATAATTCACGGAGGGGTGAAATAATTCACGGAGGGGGGTAAATAATTCACGGAGGGGTGAAATATTTCACGGAGGGGGGTAAATAATTCACGGAGGGGTGAAATAATTCACGGAGGGGGGTAAACAATTCACGGAGGGGTCAAATAATTCATGGAGGGGGGTAAACGATTCACGGAGGGGTCAAATAATTCACGGAGGGGGGTAAATAATTCACGGAGGGGTGAAAGGATTCACAGAGGGGGGTAAACAATTCACGGAGGGGTAAAATAATTCACGGAGGGGGATAAATAATTCTCGGAGGGGTCAAATAATTCACGGAGGGGGGTAAAAAATTCACACAGGGGTACAACAATTCACGGAGGGGGGTAAACAATTCACGGAGGGGTGAAATAATTCACGGAGGGGCGTAAATAATTCACGGAGGGGTAAAATAACTCACGGAGGGGGGTAAATAATTCACGGAGGGGTACAATAATTCACGGAGGGCGGTAAACAATTCACGGAGGGGTGAAATAATTCACGGAGGGGGGTAAATAATTCACGGAGGGGTAAAAAAATTCACGGAGGGGGGTAAATAATTCACAGAGGGGTGAAATAATTCACGGAGGGGGGTAAACAATTCACGGAGGGGTCAAATAATTGACGGAGGGGGGTAAACAATTCACGGAGGGGTAAAATAATTCACGGAGGGGGGTAAACAATTCACGGAGGGGTAAAATAATTCACGGAGGGGGGTAAATAATTCACGGAGGGGTACAATAATTCACGGAGGGGGGTAAACAATTCACGCAGGGGTGAAATAATTCACGAAGGGGGGTAAATAATTCACGGAGGGGTAAAATAATTCACGGAGGGGGGTAAATAATTCACAGAGGGGTGAAATAATTCACGGAGGGGGGTAAACAATTCACGGAGGGGTCAAATAATTGACGGAGGGGGGTAAACAATTCACGGAGGGGTACAATAATTCACGGAGGGGGGTAAATAATTCACGGAGGGGTGAAATGATTCTCGGAGGGGGGTAAATAATTCACGGAGGGGTACAATAATTCACGGAGGGGGGTAAAAAATTCACGGAGGGGTGAAATAATTCACGGAGGGGGGTAAATACTTCACGGGGGGGTCAAATAATTCACGGAGGGGGGTAAATAATTCACGGAGGGGTCAAATAATTCACGGAGGGGGGTAAATAATTCACGGAGGGGTGAAATAATTCACGCAGGGGGGTAAACAATTCACGGAGGGGTCAAATAAATCACGGAGGGCGGTAAATAATGCACAGAGGGGTCAAATAATTCACGGAGGGGGGTAAATAATTAAGAGAGGGGTCAAATAATTCACGGAGGGGGGTAAATAATCTACGGAGGGGTGAAATAATTCACGCAGGGGGGTAAATAATGCACAGAGGGGTCAAATAATTCACGGAGGGGGGTAAATAATTAACAGAGGGGTGAAATAATTCACGGAGGGGGGTAAATAATTCACGAAGGGGTGAAATAATTCACGGAGGGGGGTAAATGATTCACGGAAAGGTGAAATAATTCACGGAGGGGGGTAAATAATTCACGGAGGGGTCAAATGATTCATGGAGGGGGGTAAACAATTCACGGAGGGGTCAAATGATTCACGGAGGGGGGTAAATAATTCACGGTGGGGTGAAATAATTCACGGAGGGGGGTAAACAATTCACGGAGGGGTAAAATAATTCACGGAGGGGGGTAAACAATCCACGGAGGGGTAAAATAATTCACGGAGGGGGGTAATAATTCACGGAGGGGGGTAAATAATTCACGGAGGGGTACAATAATTCACAGAGGGGGGTAAACAATTCACCGAGGGGTAAAATAATTCACGGAAGGGGTAAAACAATTCACGGAGGGGTCAAATAATTCACGGAGGGGGGTAAATAATTCACGGAGGGGTACAATAATTCACGGAGGGGGGTAAATAATTCGGGGGGTGGTGAAATAATTCACGGAGGGGGGTAAATAATTCACGGAGGGGTGAAATAATTCACGGAGGGGGGTAAATAATTCACGGAGGGGTACAATAATTCACAGAGGGGGGTAAACAATTCACCGAGGGGTAAAATAATTCACGGAGGGGGTAAAACAATTCACGGAGGGGTCAAATAATTCACGGAGGGGGGTAAAACAATTCACGGAGGGGTACAATAATTCACGGAGGGGGGTAAATAATTCGGGGGGTGGTGAAATAATTCACGGAGGGGGGTAAATAATTCACGGAGGGGTGAAATAATTCACGGAGGGGGGTAAATAATTCACGCAGGGGTACAACAATTCACGGAGAGGGGTAAATAATGCACACAGGGGTCAAATAATTCACGGAGGGGGGTAAATAATTCACGGAGGGGTCAAATAATTCACGGAGGGGGGTAAATAATTCACGGAGGGGTGAAATAATTCACGGAGGGGGGAAAAAAATTCACGGAGGGGTGAAATAATTCACGGAGGGGGGTAAACAATTCACGGAGGGGTCAAATAATTCATGGAGGGGGGTAAACAATTCACGGAGGGGTCAAATAATTCACGGAGGGGGGTAAATAATTCACGGAGGGGTGAAATAATTCACAGAGGGGGATAAACAATTCACGGAGGGGTAAAATAATTCACGGAGGGGGGTAAACAATTCACGGAGGGGTCAAATAATTCACGGAGGGGGGTAAAAAATTCACGGAGGGGTACAATAATTCACGGAGGGGGGTAAACAATTCACGGAGGGGTGAAATAATTCACGGAGGGGCGTAAACAATTCACAGAGGGGTGAAATAATTCACGGAGGGGGGTAAACAATTCACGGAAGGGTCAAATAATTCACGGAGGGGGGTAAACAATTCACAGAGGGGTAAAATAATTCACGGAGGGGGGTAAACAATTCACGGAGGGGTCAAATAATTGACGGAGGGGGGTAAAAAATTCACGGAGGGGTACAATAATTCACGGAGGGGGGTAAATAATTCACGGAGGAGTGAAATGATTCACGGAGGGGGGTAAATAATGCACAGAGAGGTCAAATAATTCACGGAGGGGGGTAAATACTGCACGGAGGGGTCAAATAATTCACGGAGGGGGGTGAATAATTCACGGAGGGGTGAAATAATTCACGGAGGGGGGTAAACAATTCACGGAGGGGTCAAATAATTCACGGAGGGGGGTAAATAATGCACAGAGGGGTCAAATAATTCACGGAGGGGGGTATATAATTCACGAAGCAGTGAAATAATTCACGGAGGGGGGTAAATAATTCACGGAGGGGTGAAATAATTCACGGAGGGGGGTAAATAATTCACGGAGGGGTCAAATAATTCATGGAGGGGGGTAAACAATTCACGGAGGGGTCAAATAATTCACGGAGGGGGGTAAATAATTCACGGAGGGGTCAAATAATTCACGGAGGGGGGTAAATAATTCACGGAGGGGTACAATAATTCACGAAGGGGGGTAAATAATTCACGGAGGGGTCAAATAATTCACGGAGGGGGGTAAACAATTCACGGAGGGGTCAAATAATTCACGGAGGGGGGTAAAGAATTCACGGAGGGGTAAAATAATTCACGGAGGGGGGTAAATAATTCACGCAGGGGTACAACAATTCACGGAGAGGGGTAAATAATGCACAGAGGGGTCAAATAATTCACGGAGGGGGTAAATAATTCACGGAGGGGTACAATAATTCACGGAGGGGGGTAAACAATTCACGGAGGGGTCAAATAATTCACGGAGGGGGGTGAATAATTCACGGAGGGGTGAAATAATTCACGGAGGGGGGGAAATAATTCACGGAGGGGTGAAATAATTCACGGAGGGGGGTAAACAATTCACGGAGGGGTCAAATAGTTCATGGTGGGGGGTAAACAATTCACGGAGGGGTGAAATAATTCACGGAGGGGGGTAAATAATTCACGGAGGGGTGAAATAATTCACAGAGGGGGGTAAACAATTCACGGAGGGGTAAAATAATTCACGGAGGGGGGTAAATAATTCACGGAGGGGTCAAATAATTCACGGAGGGGGGTAAAAAATTCACGGAGGGGTACAATAATTCACGGAGGGGGGTAAACAATTCACGGAGGGGTGAAATAATTCACGGAGGGGTGTAAATAATTCACGGAGGGGTAAAATAATTCACGGAGGGGGGTAAAAAATTCACAGAGGGGTGAAATAATTCACGGAGGGGGGTAAACAATTGACGGAAGGGTCAAATAATTCACAGAGGGGGATAAACAATTCACGGAGGGGTAAAATAATTCACGGAGGGGGGTAAACGATTCACGGAGGGGTGAAATAATTCACGGAGGGGGGTAAATAATGCACAGAGGGGTCAAATAATTCACGGAGGGGGGTAAATAATTCACCGAGGGGTACAATAATTCACGGAGGGGGGTAAATAATTCACGGAGGGGTGAAATAATTCACGGAGGGGGGTAAATAATGCACAGAGAGGTCAAATATCTCACGGAGGGGGGTAAATAATTCACGAAGCAGTGAAATAATTCACGGAGGGGGGTAAATAATTCACGGAGGGGTGAAATAATTCACGGAGGGGGGTGAATAATTCACGGAGGGGTGAAATAATTCACGGAGGGGGGTAAACAATTCACGGAGGGGTCAAATAATTCATGGAGGGGGGTAAATAATGCACAGAGGGGTCAAATAATTCACGGAGGGGGGTAAATAATTCACGGAGGGGTACAATAATTCACGGAGGGGGGTAAACAATTCACGGAGGGGTGAAATAATTCACAGAGGGGGGTAAATAATGCACAGAGGGGTCAAAAAATTCATGGAGGGGGGTAAATAATTCACGAAGCAGTGAAATAATTCACGGAGGGGGGTAAATAATTCACGGAGGGGTGAAATAATTCACGGAGGGGGGTAAATAATTCACGGAGGGGTCAAATAATTCATGGAAGGGATGTAAACAATTCACGGAGGGGTCAAATAATTCACGGAGGGGGGTATATAATTCACGGAGGGGTCAAATAATTCACGGAGGGGGGTAAATAATTCACGGAGGGGTGAAAGAATTCACGGAGGGGGGTAAATAATTCACGGAGGGGTCAAATAATTCACGGAGGGGGGTAAACAATTCACGGAGGGGTCAAATAATTCACGGAGGGGGGTAAATAATTCATGGAGGGGTGAAATAGTTCACGGAGGGGGGTAAATAATTCACGGAGGGGTAAAATAATTCACAGAGGGGGGTAAACAATTCACGGAGGGGTAAAATAATTCGCGGAGGGGGGTAAATAATTCACGGAGGGGTAAAAAAAATCACGGAGGGCGGTAAATAATTCACGGAGGGGTACAATAATTCACGGAGGGGGGTAAACAATTCACGGAGGGGTGAAATAATTCACGGAGGGGGGTAAATAATTCATGGAGGGGTAAAATAATTCACGGAGGGGGGTAAATAATTCACAGAAGGGTGAAATAATTGACGGAGGGGGGTAAACAATTCACGGAGGGGTCAAATAATTCACGGAGGGGGGTAAACAATTCACGGAGGGGTAAAATAATTCACGGAGGGGGGTAAATAATTCACGGAAGGGTGAAACAATTCACGGAGGGGGGTAAATAATGCATAGAGGGGTCAAATAATTCACGGAGGGGGGTAAAAATTCACGGGGGGGTCAAATAATTCACGGAGGGGGGTAAATAATTCACGGAGGGGTGAAATAATTCACGGAGGGGGGTAAACAATTCACGGAGGGGTCAAATAATTCACGGAGGGGGGTAAATAATGCACAGAGGGGTCAAATAATTCACGGAGGGGGGCAAATAATTCACGGAGGGGTACAATAATTCACGGAGGGGGGTAAATAATTCACGGAGGGGTGAAAGAATTCACGGAGGGGGGTAAATAATGCACAGAGGGGTCAAATAATTCATCGAGGGGGGTAAATAATTCACGGAGGGGTCAAATAATTCACGGAGGGGGGTAAATAATTCACGAAGCAGTGAAATAATTCACGGAGGGGGGTAAATAATACACGGAGGGGTGAAATAATTCACGGAGGGGGGTAAATAATTCACGGAGGGGTCAAATAATTCATGGAGGGGGGTAAACAATTCACGGAGGGGTCAAATGATTCACGGAGGGGGGTAAATAATTCACGGCGGGGTGAAATCATTCACGGAGGGGGGTAAACAATTCACGGAGGGGTAAAATAATTCACGGAGGGGGGTAAACAATTCACGGAGGGGTAAAATAATTCACGGAGGGGGGTAAATAATTCACGGAGGGGTAGAATAATTTACGGAGGGGGGTAAATAATTCACGGAGGGGTACAATAATTCACGGAGGGGGGTAAACAATTCACGGAGGGGTGAAAAAATTCACGGAGGGGGGTAAACAATTCACGGAGGGGTAAAATAATTCACGGAGGGGGGTAAACAATTCACGGAGGGGTAAAATAATTCACAGAGGGGTGAAAGAATTCACGGAGGGGGGTAAACAATTCACGGAGGGGTAAAACAATTCACGGAGGGGAATAAACAATTCACGGAGGGGTAAAATAATTCACGGAGGGGGGTAAATAATGCACAGAGGGGTCAAAAAATTCACGGAGGGGGGTAAATAATTCACGAAGCAGTGAAATAATTCACGGAGGGGGGTAAATAATTCACGGAGGGGTAAAATAATTCACGGAGGGGGGTAAATAATTCACGGAGGGGTCAAATAATTCATGGAAGGGATGTAAACAATTCACGGAGGGGTCAAATAATTCACGGAGGGGGGTATATAATTCACGGAGGGGTCAAATAATTCACGGAGGGGGGTAAATAATTCACGGAGGGGTACAATAATTCACGGAGGGGGGTAAATAATTCACGGAGGGGTCAAATAATTCACGGAGGGGGGTAAACAATTCACGGAGGGGTCAAATAATTCACGGAGGGGGGTAAATAATTCATGGAGGGGTGAAATAGTTCACGGAGGGGGGTAAATAATTCACGGAGGGGTAAAATAATTCACAGAGGGGGGTAAACAATTCACGGAGGGGTAAAATAATTCGCGGAGGGGGGTAAATAATTCACGGAGGGGTAAAAAAATTCACGGAGGGCGGTAAATAATTCACGGAGGGGTACAATAATTCACGGAGGGGGGTAAACGATTCACGGAGGGGTGAAATAATTCACGGAGGGGGGTAAATAATTCATGGAGGGGTAAAATAATTCACGGAGGGGGGTAAATAATTCACAGAAGGGTGAAATAATTGACGGAGGGGGGTAAACAATTCACGGAGGGGTCAAATAATTCACGGAGGGGGGTAAACAACTCACGGAGGGGTAAAATAATTCACGGAGGGGGGTAAATAATTCACGGAAGGGTGAAACAATTCACGGAGGGGGGTAAATAATGCATAGAGGGGTCAAATAATTCACGGAGGGGGGTAAAAATTCACGGGGGGGGTCAAATAATTCACGGAGGGGGGTAAATAATTCACGGAGGGGTGAAATAATTCACGGAGGGGGGTAAACAATTCACGGAGGGGTCAAATAATTCACGGAGGGGGGTAAATAATGCACAGAGGGGTCAAATAATTCACGGAGGGGGGTAAATAATTCACGGAGGGGTAAAATAATTCACGGAGGGGGGTAAATAATTCACGGAGGGGTGAAAGAATTCACGGAGGGGGGTAAATAATGCACAGAGGGGTCAAATAATTCATCGAGGGGGGTAAATAATTCACGGAGGGGTCAAATAATTCACGGAGGGGGGTAAATAATTCACGAAGCAGTGAAATAATTCACGGAGGGGGGTAGATAATACACGGAGGGGTGAAATAATTCACGGAGGGGGGTAAATAATTCACGGAGGGGTCAAATAATTCATGGAGGGGGGTAAACAATTCACGGAGGGGTCAAATGATTCACGGAGGGGGGTAAATAATTCACGGCGGGGTGAAATCATTCACGGAGGGGGGTAAACAATTCACGGAGGGGTAAAATAATTCACGGAGGGGGGTAAACAATTCACGGAGGGGTAAAATAATTCACGGAGGGGGGTAAATAATTCACGGAGGGGTAGAATAATTTACGGAGGGGGGTAAATAATTCACGGAGGGGTACAATAATTCACGGAGGGGGGTAAACAATTCACGGAGGGGTGAAAAAATTCACGGAGGGGGGTAAACAATTCACGGAGGGGTAAAATAATTCACGGAGGGGGGTAAACAATTCACAGAGGGGTAAAATAATTCACAGAGGGGTGAAAGAATTCACGGAGGGGGGTAAACAATTCACGGAGGGGTAAAACAATTCACGGAGGGGAATAAACAATTCACGGAGGGGGAAAATAATTCACGGAGGGGGGTAAATAATTCACGGAGGGGTACAATAATTCGGGGGGGGGGTAAACAATTCACGGAGGGGTGAAATAATTCACGGAGGGGGGTAAAAAATTCACGGAGGGGTAAAAAAATTCACGGAGGGGGGTAAACAATTCACGGAGGGGGGTAAATAATTCACGGAGGGGTGAAAGAAATCACGGAGGGGGGTAAATAATGCACAGAGGGGTCAAATAATTCATCGAGGGGGGTAAATAATTCACGGAGGGGTCAAATAATTCACGGAGGGGGGTAAATAATTCACGGAGCAGTGAAATAATTCACGGAGGGGGGTAAATAATACACGGAGGGGTGGAATAATTCACGGAGGGGGGTAAATAATTCACGGAGGGGTCAAATAATTCATGGAGGGGGGTAAACAATTCACGGAGGGGTCAAATGATTCACGGAGGGGGGTAAATAATTCACGGCGGGGTGAAATCATTCACGGAGGGGGGTAAACAATTCACGGAGGGGTAAAATAATTCACGGAGGGGGGTAAATAATTCACGGAGGGGTAAAATAATTTACGGAGGGGGGTAAATAATTCACGGAGGGGTACAATAATTCACGGAGGGGGGTAAACAATTCACGGAGGGGTGAAAAAATTCACGGAGGGGGGTAAACAATTCACGGAGGTTTAAAATAATTCACGGAGGGGGGTAAACAATTCACGGAGGGGTAAAATAATTCACGGAGGGGTGAAATAATTCACAGAGGGGGGTAAACAATTCACGGAGGGGTAAAACAATTCACGGAGGGGAATAAACAATTCACGGAGGGGTAAAATAATTCACGGAGGGGGGTAAATAATTCACGGAGGGGTACAATAATTCGGGGGGGGTAAACAATTCACGGAGGGGTGAAATAATTCACGGAGGGGGGTAAACAATTGACCGAAGGGTTAAAATAATTCACGGAGGGGGGTAAATAATTCACGGAGGGGTAAAATAATTCACGGAGGGGGGTAAATAATTCACGGAGGGGTCAAATAATTCACGGATGGGGGTAAACAGTTCACGGAGGGGTAAAATGATCCACGGAGGGGGGTAAACAATTCACGGAGGGGTGAAATAATTCACGGATGGGGGTAAACAGTTCACGGAGGGGTAAAATAATTCACGGAGGGGGGTAAACAATTCACGGAGGGGTGAAATAATTCACGGAGGGGGGTAAACAATTCACGGAGGGGTAAAATAATTCACGGAGGGGGGTAAATAATTCACGGAGGGGTAAAATAATTCACGGAGGGGGGTAAATAATTCACGGAGGGGTACAATAATTCAGGGAGGGGGGTAAACAATTCACGGAGGGGTGAAATAATTCACGGACGGGGGTAAACAATTCACGGAGGGGTCAAATAATTCACGGAGGGGGGTAAACAATTCACGGAGGGGTGAAATAATTCACGGAGGGGGGTAAACAATTCACGGAGGGGTGAAATAATTCACGGAGGGGGTTAAACAATTCACGGAGGGGTAAAATAATTCACGGAGGGGGGTAAATAATTCACGGAGGGGTAAAATAATTCACGGAGGGGGGTAAATAATTCACGGAGGGGTACAATGATTCACGGAGGGGGGTAAACAATTCACGGAGGGGTGAAATAATTCACGGAGGGGGGTAAATAATTCATGGAGGGGTAAAATAATTCACGGAGGGGGGTAAATAATTCACAGAAGGGTGAAATAATTGACGGAGGGGGGTAAACAATTCACGGAGGGGTCAAATAATTCACGGAGGGGGGTAAACAATTCACGGAGGGGTAAAAAAATTTACGGAGGGGGGTAAATAATTCACGGAAGGGTGAAACAATTTACGGAGGGGGGTAAATAATGCATAGAGGGGTCAAATAATTCACAGAGGGGGGTAAATACTTCACGGGGGGGTCAAATAATTCACGGAGGGGGGTATATAATTCACGGAGGGGTGAAATGATTCACGGAGGGGGGTAAACAATTCACGGAGGGGTCAAATAATTCACGGAGGGGGGTAAATAATGCACAGGGGGGTCAAATAATTCACGGAGGGGGGTAAATAATTCACGGAGGGGTACAATAATTCACGGAGGGGGGTAAATAATTCACGGAGGGGTGAAAGAATTCACGGAGGGGGGTAAATAATGCACAGAGGGGTCAAATAATTCATCGAGGGGGGTAAATAATTCACGGAGGGGTCAAATAATTCACGGAGGGGGGTAAATAATTCACGAAGCAGTGAAATAATTCACGGAGGGGGGTAAATAATACACGGAGGGGTGAAATAATTCACGGAGGGGGGTAAATAATTCACGGAGGGGTCAAATAATTCATGGAGGGGGGTAAACAATTCACGGAGGGGTCAAATGATTCACGGAGGGGGGTAAATAATTCACGGCGGGGTGAAATCATTCACGGAGGGGGGTAAACAATTCACGGAGGGGTAAATAATTCACGGAGGGGGGTAAACAATTCACGGAGGGGTAAAATAATTCACGGAGGGGGGTAAATAATTCACGGAGGGGTAAAATAATTTACGGAGGGGGGTAAATAATTCACGGAGGGGTACAATAATTCACGGAGGGGGGTAAACAATTCACGGAGGGGTGAAAAAATTCACGGAGGGGGGTAAACAATTCACGGAGGGGTAAAATAATTCACGGAGGGGGGTAAACAATTCACGGAGGGGTAAAATAATTCACGGAGGGGTGAAATAATTCACGGAGGGGGGTAAACAATTCACGGAGGGGTAAAACAATTCACGGAGGGGAATAAACAATTCACGGAGGGGTAAAATAATTCACGTAGGGGGGTAAATAATTCACGGAGGGGTACAATAATTCGGGGGGGGTAAACAATTCACGGAGGGGTGAAATAATTCACGGAGGGGGGTAAATAATTCACGGAGGGGTAAAAAAATTCACGGAGGGGGGTAAACAATTCACGGAGGTGGGTAAATAATTCACGGAGGGGTGAAAGAATTCACGGAGGGGGGTAAATAATGCACAGAGGGGTCAAATAATTCATCGAGGGGGGTAAATAATTCACGGAGGGGTCAAATAATTCACGGAGGGGGGTAAATAATTCACGAAGCAGTGAAATAATTCACGGAGGGGGGTAAATAATACACGGAGGGGTGAAATAATTCACGGAGGGGGGTAAATAATTCACGGAGGGGTCAAATAATTCATGGAGGGGGCTAAACAATTCACGGGGGGGTCAAATGATTCACGGAGGGGGGTAAATAATTCACGGCGGGGTGAAATCATTCACGGAGGGGGGTAAACAATTCACGGAGGGGTAAAATAATTCACGGAGGGGGGTAAACAATTCACGGAGGGGTAAAATAATTCACGAAGGGGGGTAAATAATTCACGGAGGGGTAGAATAATTTACGGAGGGGGGTAAATAATTCACGGAGGGGTACAATAATTCACGGAGGGGGGTAAACAATTCACGGAGGGGTGAAAAAATTCACGGAGGGGGGTAAACAATTCACGGAGGGGTAAAATAATTCACGGAGGGGGGTAAACAATTCACAGAGGGGTAAAATAATTCACGGAGGGGTGAAAGAATTCACGGAGGGGGGTAAACAATTCACGGAGGGGTAAAACAATTCACGGAGGGGAATAAACAATTCACGGAGGGGTAAAATAATTCACGGAGGGGGGTAAATAATTCACGGAGGGGTACAATAATTCGGGGGGGGGGTAAACAATTCACGGAGGGGTGAAATAATTCACGGAGGGGGGTAAAAAATTCACGGAGGGGTAAAAAAATTCACGGAGGGGGGTAAACAATTCACGGAGGGGGGTAAATAATTCACGGAGGGGTGAAAGAAATCACGGAGGGGGGTAAATAATGCACAGAGGGGTCAAATAATTCATCGAGGGGGGTAAATAATTCACGGAGGGGTCAAATAATTCACGGAGGGGGGTAAATAATTCACGGAGCAGTGAAATAATTCACGGAGGGGGGTAAATAATACACGGAGGGGTGGAATAATTCACGGAGGGGGGTAAATAATTCACGGAGGGGTCAAATAATTCATGGAGGGGGGTAAACAATTCACGGAGGGGTCAAATGATTCACGGAGGGGGGTAAATAATTCACGGCGGGGTGAAATCATTCACGGAGGGGGGTAAACAATTCACGGAGGGGTGAAAAAATTCACGGAGGGGGGTAAACAATTCACGGAGGGGTAAAATAATTCACGGAGGGGGGTAAACAATTCACGGAGGGGTAAAATAATTCACGGAGGGGTGAAATAATTCACGGAGGGGGGTAAACAATTCACGGAGGGGTAAAACAATTCACGGAGGGGAATAAACAATTCACGGAGGGGTAAAATAATTCACGGAGGGGGGTAAATAATTCACGGAGGGGTACAATAATTCGGGGGGGGTAAACAATTCACGGAGGGGTGAAATAATTCACGGAGGGGGGTAAACAATTGACCGAAGGGTTAAAATAATTCACGGAGGGGGGTAAATAATTCACGGAGGGGTAAAATAATTCACGGAGGGGGGTAAATAATTCACGGAGGGGTCAAATAATTCACGGATGGGGGTAAACAGTTCACGGAGGGGTAAAATAATCCACGGAGGGGGGTAAACAATTCACGGAGGGGTGAAATAATTCACGGATGGGGGTAAACAGTTCACGGAGGGGTAAAATAATTCACGGAGGGGGGTAAACAATTCACGGAGGGGTGAAATAATTCACGGAGGGGGGTAAACAATTCACGGAGGGGTAAAATAATTCACGGAGGGGGGTAAATAATTCACGGAGGGGTAAAATAATTCACGGAGGGGGGTAAATAATTCACGGAGGGGTACAATAATTCAGGGAGGGGGGTAAACAATTCACGGAGGGGTGAAATAATTCACGGACGGGGGTAAACAATTCACGGAGGGGTCAAATAATTCACGGAGGGGGGTAAACAATTCACGGAGGGGTGAAATAATTCACGGAGGGGGGTAAACAATTCACGGAGGGGTGAAATAATTCACGGAGGGGGTTAAACAATTCACGGAGGGGTAAAATAATTCACGGAGGGGGGTAAATAATTCACGGAGGGGTAAAATAATTCACGGAGGGGGGTAAATAATTCACGGAGGGGTACAATGATTCACGGAGGGGGGTAAACAATTCACGGAGGGGTGAAATAATTCACGGAGGGGGGTAAATAATTCATGGAGGGGTAAAATAATTCACGGAGGGGGGTAAATAATTCACAGAAGGGTGAAATAATTGACGGAGGGGGGTAAACAATTCACGGAGGGGTCAAATAATTCACGGAGGGGGGTAAATAATTCACGGAGGGGTAAAATAATTCACGGAGGGGGGTAAATAATTCACGGAAGGGTGAAACAATTTACGGAGGGGGGTAAATAATGCATAGAGGGGTCAAATAATTCACGGAGGGGGGTAAATACTTCACGGGGGGGTCAAATAATTCACGGAGGGGGGTATATAATTCACGGAGGGGTGAAATGATTCACGGAGGGGGGTAAACAATTCACGGAGGGGTCAAATAATTCACGGAGGGGGGTAAATAATGCACAGGGGGGTCAAATAATTCACGGAGGGGGGTAAATAATTCACGGAGGGGTACAATAATTCACGGAGGGGGGTAAATAATTCACGGAGGGGTGAAAGAATTCACGGAGGGGGGTAAATAATGCACAGAGGGGTCAAATAATTCATCGAGGGGGGTAAATAATTCACGGAGGGGTCAAATAATTCACGGAGGGGGGTAAATAATTCACGAAGCAGTGAAATAATTCACGGAGGGGGGTAAATAATACACGGAGGGGTGAAATAATTCACGGAGGGGGGTAAATAATTCACGGAGGGGTCAAATAATTCATGGAGGGGGGTAAACAATTCACGGAGGGGTCAAATGATTCACGGAGGGGGGTAAATAATTCACGGCGGGGTGAAATCATTCACGGAGGGGGGTAAACAATTCACGGAGGGGTAAAATAATTCACGGAGGGGGGTAAACAATTCACGGAGGGGTAAAATAATTCACGGAGGGGGGTAAATAATTCACGGAGGGGTAAAATAATTTACGGAGGGGGGTAAATAATTCACGGAGGGGTACAATAATTCACGGAGGGGGGTAAACAATTCACGGAGGGGTGAAAAAATTCACGGAGGGGGGTAAACAATTCACGGAGGGGTAAAATAATTCACGGAGGGGGGTAAACAATTCACGGAGGGGTAAAATAATTCACGGAGGGGTGAAATAATTCACGGAGGGGGGTAAACAATTCACGGAGGGGTAAAACAATTCACGGAGGGGAATAAACAATTCACGGAGGGGTAAAATAATTCACGGAGGGGGGTAAATAATTCACGGAGGGGTACAATAATTCGGGGGGGGTAAACAATTCACGGAGGGGTGAAATAATTCACGGAGGGGGGTAAATAATTCACGGAGGGGTAAAAAAATTCACGGAGGGGGGTAAACAATTCACGGAGGTGGGTAAATAATTCACGGAGGGGTGAAAGAATTCACGGAGGGGGGTAAATAATGCACAGAGGGGTCAAATAATTCATCGAGGGGGGTAAATAATTCACGGAGGGGTCAAATAATTCACGGAGGGGGGTAAATAATTCACGAAGCAGTGAAATAATTCACGGAGGGGGGTAAAGAATACACGGAGGGGTGAAATAATTCACGGAGGGGGGTAAATAATTCACGGAGGGGTCAAATAATTCATGGAGGGGGCTAAACAATTCACGGGGGGGTCAAATGATTCACGGAGGGGGGTAAATAATTCACGGCGGGGTGAAATCATTCACGGAGGGGGGTAAACAATTCACGGAGGGGTAAAATAATTCACGGAGAGGGGTAAACAATTCACGGAGGGGTAGAATAATTCACGGAGGGGGGTAAATAATTCACGGAGGGTTAAAATAATTTACGGAGGGGGGTAAATAATTCACGGAGGGGTACAATAATTCACGGAGGGGGGTAAACAATTCACGGAGGGGTGAAAAAATTCACGGAGGGGGGTAAACAATTCACGGAGGGGTAAAATAATTCACGGAGGGGGGTAAACAATTCACGGAGGGGTAAAAAAATTCACGGAGGGGTGAAATAATTCACGGAGGGGTAAAATAATTCACGGAGGGGTAAAACAATTCACGGAGGGGAATAAACAATTCACGGAGGGGTAAAATAATTCACGGAGGGGGGTAAATAATTCACGGAGGGGTACAATAATTCGGGGGGGGTAAACAATTCACGGAGGGGTGATATAATTCACGGAGGGGGGTAAACAATTCACGGAGGGGTAAAATAATTCACGGAGGGGGGTAAATAATTCACCGAGGGGTAAAATAATTCACGGAGGGGGGTAAATAATTCACGGAGGGGTCAAATAATTCACGGATGGGGGTAAACAGTTCACGGAGGGGTAAAATAATCCACGGAGGGGGGTAAACAATTCACGGAGGGGTGAAATAATTCACGGATGGGGGTAAACAGTTCACGGAGGGGTAAAATAATTCACGGAGGGGGGTAAATAATTCACGGAGGGGTAAAATAATTCACGGAGGGGGGTAAACAATTCACGGAGGGGTACAATAATTCAGGGAGGGGGGTAAACAATTCACGGAGGGGTGAAATAATTCACGGACGGGGGTAAACAATTCACGGAGGGGTCAAATAATTCACGGAGGGGGGTAAACAATTCACGGAGGGGTAAAATAACCACCGAGGGACAGGGTATGCAGTGAGGGGGCATCCTTCAGCGCTACAAGCGCCTGTGCCCCACTCTCTCCCACAGAATTTCCGCGAAGATCAAGGGACAGGGTATGCAGTAAGGCGGCATCCTTCAGCGCTGCAAGCGCCTGTGCCCCACTCTCTCCCACCGAATTCTGCACAAGATCGAGGGACAGGGTATGGAGTGAGGGGGCATCCTTCAGCGTTGCAAGCACCTGTGCCCCACTGTCTCCCACGGAATTTCCACCAAGATCGAGGGACAGGGTATGCAGTGAGGCGGCATACTTCAGCGCTGCAAGCGCCTGTGCCCCACTGCCTCCGACGCGATTTTCACGAAGATCGAGGGTGAGGGTATGCAGTGAGGGGGCATTCACAGAGGGGTCAAATAATTCACGGAGGGGGGTAAATAATGCACAGAGGGGTCAAATAATTCACGGAGGGGGGTAAATAATTCACGGAGGGGTAAAATAATTCACGGAGGGGGGTAAATAATTCACGGAGGGGTACAATAATTCACGGAGGGGGGTAAACAATTCACGGAGGGGTGAAATAATTCACGGAGGGGGGTAGATAATTCATGGAGGGGTAAAATAATTCACGGAGGGGGGTAAATAATTCACAGAAGGGTGAAATAATTGACGGAGGGGGGTAAACAATTCACGGAGGGGTCAAATAATTCACGGAGGGGGGTAAACAATTCACGGAGGGGTAAAATAATTCACGGGGGGGGTAAATAATGCATAGAGGGGTCAAATAATTCACGGAGGGGGGTAAATACTTCACGGGGGGGTCAAATAATTCACGGAGGGGGGTAAACAATTCACGGAGGGGTGAAATAATTCACGGACGGGGGTAAACAATTCACGGAGGGGTCAAATAATTCACGGAGGGGGGTAAACAATTCACGGAGGGGTAAAATAACCACCGAGGGACAGGGTATGCAGTGAGGGGGCATCCTTCAGCGCTACAAGCGCCTGTGCCCCACTCTCTCCCACAGAATTTCCGCGAAGATCAAGGGACAGGGTATGCAGTAAGGCGGCATCCTTCAGCGCTGCAAGCGCCTGTGCCCCACTCTCTCCCACCGAATTCTGCACAAGATCGAGGGACAGGGTATGGAGTGAGGGGGCATCCTTCAGCGTTGCAAGCACCTGTGCCCCACTGTCTCCCACGGAATTTCCACCAAGATCGAGGGACAGGGTATGCAGTGAGGCGGCATACTTCAGCGCTGCAAGCGCCTGTGCCCCACTGCCTCCGACGCGATTTTCACGAAGATCGAGGGTGAGGGTATGCAGTGAGGGGGCATTCACAGAGGGGTCAAATAATTCACGGAGGGGGGTAAATAATGCACAGAGGGGTCAAATAATTCACGGAGGGGGGTAAATAATTCACGGAGGGGTAAAATAATTCACGGAGGGGGGTAAATAATTCACGGAGGGGTACAATAATTCACGGAGGGGGGTAAACAATTCACGGAGGGGTGAAATAATTCACGGAGGGGGGTAGATAATTCATGGAGGGGTAAAATAATTCACGGAGGGGGGTAAATAATTCACAGAAGGGTGAAATAATTGACGGAGGGGGGTAAACAATTCACGGAGGGGTCAAATAATTCACGGAGGGGGGTAAACAATTCACGGAGGGGTAAAATAATTCACGGAGGGGGGTAAATAATGCATAGAGGGGTCAAATAATTCACGGAGGGGGGTAAATACTTCGTGGGGGGGTCAAATAATTCACGGAGGGGGGTAAATAATTCACGGAGGGGTGAAATAATTCACGGAGGGGGGTAAACAATTCACGGAGGGGTCAAATAATTCACGGAGGGGGGTAAATAATGCACGGAGGGGTCAAATAATTCACGGAGGGGGGTAAATAATTCACGGAGGGGTACAATAATTCACGGAGGGGGGTAAATAATTCACGGAGGGGTGAAAGAATTCACGGAGGGGGGTACATAATGCACAGAGGGGTCAAATAATTCATCGAGGGGGGTAAATAATTCACGGAGGGGTCAAATAATTCACGGAGGGGGGTAAATAATTCACGAAGCAGTGAAAGAATTCACGGAGGGGGGTAAATAATACACGGAGGGGTGAAATAATTCACGGAGGGGGGTAAATAATTCACGGAGGGGTCAAATAATTCATGGAGGGGGGTAAACAATTCACGGAGGGGTCAAATGATTCACGGAGGGGGGTAAATAATTCACGGCGGGGTGAAATCATCCACGGAGGGGGGTAAACAATTCACGGAGGGGTAAAATAATTCACGGAGGGGGGTAAACAATTCACGGAGGGGTAAAATAATTCACGGAGGGGGGTAAATAATTCACGGAGGGGTAAAATAATTTGCGGAGGGGGGTAAATAATTCACGGAGGGGTACAATAATTCACGGAGGGGGGTAAACAATTCACGGAGGGGTAAACAAATTCACGGAGGGGGGTAAACAATTCACGGAGGGGTAAAATAATTCACGGAGGGGGGTAAACAATTCACGGAGGGGTAAAATAATTCACGGAGGGGTGAAATAATTCACGGAGGGGGGTAAACAATTCACGGAGGGGTAAAACAATCCACGGAGGGGAATAAACAATTCACGGAGGGGTAAAATAGTTCACGGAGGGGGGTAAATAATTCACGGAGGGGTACAATAATTCGGGGGGGGTAAACAATTCACGGAGGGGTGAAATAATTCACGGAGGGGGGTAAATAATTCAAGGAGGGGTAAAAAAATTCACGGAGGGGGGGAAACAATTCACGGAGGGGTAAAATAATTCACGGAGGGGTGAAAGAATTCACGGACGGGGGTAAATAATGCACAGAGGGGTCAAATAATTCATCGAGGGGGGTAAATAATTCACGGAGGGGTCAAATAATTCACGGAGGGGGGTAAATAATTCACGAAGCAGTGAAATAATTCACGGAGGGGGGTAAATAATACACGGAGGGGTGAAATAACTCACGGAGGGGGGTAAATAATTCACGGAGGGGTCAAATAATTCATGGAGGGGGGTAAACAATTCACGGAGGGGTCAAATCATTCACGGAGGGGGGTAAATAATTCACGGCGGGGTGAAATCATTCACGGAGGGGGGTAAACAATTCACGTAGGGGTAAAATAATTCACGGAGGGGGGTAAACAATTCACGGAGGGGTAAAATAATTCACGGAGGGGGGTAAATAATTCACGGAGGGGTAAAATAATTTACGGAGGGGGGTAAATAATTCACGGAGGGGTACAATAATTCACGGAGGGGGGTAAACAATTCACGGAGGGGTGAAAAAATTCACGGAGTGGGGTAAACAATTCACGGAGGGGTAAAATAATTCACGGAGGGGGGTAAACAATTCACGGAGGGGTAAAATAATTCACGGAGGGGTGAAATAATTCACGGAGTGGGGTAAACAATTCACGGAGGGGTGAAATAATTCACGGAGGGGGGTAAACAATTCACGGAGGGGTAAGACAATTCACGGAGGGGAATAAACAATTCACGGAGGGGTAAAAAAATTCACGGAGGGGGGTAAATAATTCACGGAGGGGTACAATAATTCGGGGGGGGTAAACAATTCACGGAGGGGTGAAATAATTCACGGAGGGGGGTAAACAATTCACGGAGGGGTAAAATAATTCACGGAGGGGGGTAAATAATTCACGGAGGGGTAAAATAATTCACGGAGGGGTGACAGAATTCACGGACGGGGGTAAATAATGCACAGAGGGGTCAAATAATTCATCGAGGGGGGTAAATAATTCACGGAGGGGTCAAATAATTCACGGAGGGGGGTAAATAATTCACGAAGCAGTGAAATAATTCACGGAGGGGGGTAAATAATACACGGAGGGGTGAAATAATTCACGGAGGGGGGTAAATAATTCACGGAGGGGTCAAATAATTCATGGAGGGGGGTAAACAATTCACGGAGGGGTCAAATCATTCACGGAGGGGGGTAAATAATTCACGGCGGGGTGAAATCATTCACGGAGGGGGGTAAACAATTCACGGAGGGGTAAAATAATTCACGGAGGGGGGTAAACAATTCACGGAGGGGTAAAATAATTCACGGAGGGGGGTAAATAATTCACGGAGGGGTAAAATAATTTACGGAGGGGGGTAAATAATTCACGGAGGGGTACAATAATTCACGGAGGGGGGTAAACAATTCACGGAGGGGTAAAATAATTCACGGAGGGGTGAAATAATTCACGGAGGGGGGTAAACAATTCACGGAGGGGTAAGACAATTCACGGAGGGGAATAAACAATTCACGGAGGGGTAAAATAATTCACGGAGGGGGGTAAATAATTCACGGAGGGGTACAATAATTCGGGGGGGGTAAACAATTCACGGAGGGGTGAAATAATTCACGGAGGGGGGTAAACAATTCACGGAGGGGTAAAATAATTCACGGAGGGGGGTAAATAATTCACGGAGGGGTAAAATAATTCACGGAGGGGGGTAAATAATTCACGGAGGGGTCAAATAATTCACGGATGGGGGTAAACAGTTCACGGAGGGGTAAAATAATCCACGGAGGGGGGTAAACAATTCACGGAGGGGTGAAATAATTCACGGATGGGGGTAAACAGTTCACGGAGGGGTAAAATAATTCACGGAGGGGGGTAAACAATTCACGGAGGGGTGAAATAATTCACGGAGGGGGGTAAACAATTCACGGAGGGGTACAAGAATTCAGGGAGGGGGGTAAACAATTCACGGAGGGGTGAAATAATTCACGGACGGGGGTAAACAATTCACGGAGGGGTCAAATAATTCACCGAGGGGGGTAAACAATTCACGGAGGGGTAAAATAACCACGGAGGGACAGGGTATGCAGTGAGGGGGCATCCTTCTGCGCTACAAGCGCCTGTGCCCCACTCTCTCCCACAGAATTTCCGCGAAGATCAAGGGACAGGGTATGCAGTGAGGCGGCATCCTTCAGCGCTGCAAGCGCCTGTGCCCCACTCTCTCCCACCGAATTCTGCACAAGATCGAGGGACAGGGTATGGAGTGAGGGGGCATCCTTCAGCGTTGCAAGCACCTGTGCCCCACTGTCTCCCACGGAATTTCCACCAAGATCGAGGGACAGGGTATGCAGTGAGGCGGCATCCTTCAGCGCTGCAAGCGCCTGTGCCCCACTGCCTCCGACGCAATTTTCACGAAGATCGAGGGTGAGGGTATGCAATGAGGGGGCATTCACGGAGGGGTCATATAATTCACGGAGGGGGGTAAATAATGCACAGAGGGGTCAAATAATTCACGGAGGGGGGTAAATAATTCACGGAGGGGTAAAATAATTCACGGAGGGGGGTAAATAATTCACGGAGGGGTGAAATAATTCACAGAGGGGGGTAAACAATTCACGGAGGGGTCAAATAATTCACGGAGGGGGGTAAACAATTCAGGGAGGGGTAAAATAATTCACGGAGGGACAGGGTATGCAGTGAGGGTGCATCCTTCAGCGCTGCAAGCGCCTGTGCCCCACTCTCTCCCACAGAATTTCCGCGAAGATCAAGGGACAGGGTATGCAGTGAGGCGGCATCCTTCAGCGCTGCAAGCGCCTGTGCCCCACTCTCTCCCACCGAATTCTGCACAAGATCGAGGGACAGGGTATGGAGTGAGGGGGCATCCTTCAGCGTTGCAAGCACCTGTGCCCCACTGTCTCCCACGGAATTTCCACCAAGATCGAGGTACAGGGTATGCAGTGAGGCGGCATCCTTCAGCGCTGCAAGCGCCTGTGCCCCACTGCCTCCGACGGAATTTTCACGAAGATCGAGGGTGAGGGTATGCAATGAGGGGGCATCCTTCAGCACTGCAAGCACCTGTGCCCCTCTCTCTGCCAGGGAATTCTGCCCAAGATCGAGGGACAGGGTATGCAGTGAGGGGGCATCTTTCAGCGCTGCAAGCGCCTGTGCCCCACTCTCTCCCATATAATTTTGACGAAGATCCAGGGACAGGGTATGCAGTGAGGGGGCATCCTTCAGCGCTGCAAGCGCCTGTGCCCCACTCTCTCCCACAGAATTTCCACGAAGATCAAGGGACAGGGTATGCAGTGAGGCGGCATCCTTCAGCGCTGCAAGCGCCTGTGCCCCACTGTCTCCCACGATATTTGCACAAAGATCGAGGTAGAGGGTATGCAGTGAGGGGGCATCCTTCAGCGCTGCTCCGTGACATCACATCACATCTCATCACATCACATCACATCACATCACATCACATCACATCACATCACATCACATCACATCACATCACATCACATCACATCACATGACATCACATCACATCACATCACATCACATCACATCACATCACATCACATCACATCACATCACATCACATCACATCACATCACATCACATCACATCACATCACATCACATCACATCACATCACATCACATCACATCAGATCACATCACCACATCACATCACATCACAAATGTGTCCATGACTCAATGAAACTACTGTACTACTTACTGTACTGGCAAATTCATCTCGAAATCCCTGGCTGGCACCCTCATAATCACCGATTCCCTCATCCTTCCTCCCTGAACCAGGAAATATTATCTGGAAATGAAGCAAGGTGTAGAAGGGGGGTGTACAAACAAGGACAACTCAATAGTTGCAAATGTGGGGAGAGGGGGGGGGGGGCGGGACAGCTCTGCTCAGTGATTCTGTCCTCTGTGTCCTTTTCTGGGTTTTTCCCTAACCAAAGCCTTGTGAAAGCCGAAGCAGGAGGGGTTGCCGGCAAGGGAGGGACAGAGAGGCTCGTAGGGGTGCCTAATCTTTTAGGTAGGACAATGTACCCCTCAGCCTCGCTCTCCTTGACTCTCTGGTGCTTGGGCGTCCTCTCGGGCCCCCCACACCCGGCGAAGAACCCCTTGCACCCCACCCAAGCACCAACCCTGCAAACAATTGTCGTTTAACTGATAGAAAAAAAATGCCATGTGGAAAATAGCAGGCGCACCTCCAAAAAAAATTGTTTTTGGCAGAAGAGACACTGCTGCGGGCCCCCGTTTCATTGAAAAAAAGAGGGGAAGAGTCGAGAGCGGGGAGAGGGGGGTAGACCGTAGACGGTAGACAATGGAAAAATTGTGTCCCCAACACTAAATGGGGGACCCCACTGAAATTGGGGGGTGTGAAGCAAAGCAGAATGCCCCTCCAGGCAGACACACAAAGAATGCAAAACACATACACAGAGCAATGTGAAGCAAAACACTGAACGTACAATCACATGTGCTTCCATGACCCTGCATCGCCTGTCTCCCTGGACTAAGATTCAAGGTTCACATTGCCCCGAAAATACCCCGAAATGTACTAAAAAGCCCCCCAAAACGTACTACAAAACCCCGGGAAAAGTACTAAAAGATCCCCTGAAATGCACTAAAACCCCCCCCCAAATGTACTAAAAAAACCCCCCTAATTGTACTAAAAAAAACCCCTAACTGTACTAAAAAACCCCCCTAACTGTACTAAAAAACCCCCCCAAATGTACTAAAAAAACCCCCGAAATGTACTCAAACTCCTTTGTACCAACAACCAACAAACAAATTGCAATCACAAAAAGACTGGCAACGCGATATCCTGAACTAGCCCCTTTATCTGCTTTGGGGCACATCAACAGCCACATTCAAATATGCACATCCCGAACTAGCCCCTTTATCTGCATTGGGGTACATCAGCAACCACATTAAAATATCCACGGCCCAAACTAGCCCCTTTATCTGCTTTGGGGCACATCAGCAGCCAAATTCCACTACCGTGCGTCGCACGGTATTTTAACACTTGTCACAATCCTGGATACATCATTCTCTGAAAGCAAAGCAAGGTGCAGAACGGGGCATGAGACACAGAAGAGGGGGACAACAAGCAGTGGGGCAAACTCTCCCGCGATTCTGGCATTCTTGCAAAAAGGGGGGCAAGGGCAAAAATTATTTTATTTTTGCGATTTTTTTGCGGACAGGGTGGGGGGGGGGGGAGAAAAGCCTGATGGGGGGTTTCGGGTTGAGCGTTGGGGTAGCCCACCAGCAAAACTGACCATGTTGTTATTCACATACCTAGTTCATGCCTACGGTCATGGTCTGCAAAGGAAGCAAGGTGCAGAATTGGGCAAGAGAAAAGGGGGGGGAGCCAAGTCTGATATGGGGGGCAAAGCACAAGTGTGATATTGGGGGGGGGGGGCAAAGGCCTATCATGGGGGGCTTGGGGGGTTGGGGGTTGGGAGTGATGGCCCATAAAAGTCTGAAGTCTGAAGTCTGATAGCCCATTGGGTTACTATACCCATAGCTGTGGAACCGAACTGCGAAACCACGGTATTCACTTGTTCCTCATTCAACTCCATGAAGAACAACTTTGAGTTCCGTGGGTTTGTTCCTGGAAGGGGGTGGACTTCATCAGAGTTCAAGCCGATAGATCCGAGCATACCATTGATCAGGTCAGTGTGGACCTGGATGGCGTACTCATTGTCCCGCACATCTGGCTCATGAAACACCACGTTGTTTACTTCTGCCCCAGGTGTCATGAGTCGCAAGAGCTTGTAGGTTGGAGGTGGTGACAGGTTCCTGGAGTCCCTTGTGCTGCTCGCTATCTAGACATCAAATGGACCATGTGTGCGTGTGTGCATGAGAGATTTGTCCGCCATTTGCAGCTTGTCACACCCGAATGGCAGGTTGGAATTGAGGGTGAGTGCCCGATTGAGAAACGATGGCTTATCATCATCATCCCTAACAGGTTCAAGCAAGATGGCAACAAAGCGTCCCAGCATAGGCAAAGCAGTAAGCAGCCTCTTGATTGCGTTTTGAATTTTGTCATACTCTGTCATTTCCCCAACGAGCACAACGTTAGCGCGACTACCGTAGAGAACGGCAGCTAGTTTTTCGGACGAATCGTAGTCCCTGAAGAGGTCGAATGACAGGGAGGCAGCCTCTGTAACTCCACTCTTTAGCACCACTTCGTCCTGGATGATGTAATCGGCGTCATCGATGGCAGCCAAGCACACCAATTGACCGGCGTTGGCAAAGACGGTGACCTCCTCGCATGGCGTGGCAAGACGGGCCTGGGTGTCCCGAACACTCATGCGGTCAGGGGACAGGGAGGTGACGTCGGCGGCAGCTTGTCAAGGCCCGGCGGCCGGTGCAAGCATGAACAAAAAGACACCGAAAAAAAATAGACACTCAGAGGGGGGGGGGGGGGGGTACTACCGGCCCACGTCCTCGTGGGCGGCAGTGACCCGGGCCAGGTCGGGCGCCACGGTTGCCACCTGGACTAACTGGCTACCCGCCACCAAGGCCATCCGGAGGCCCGTCCCGACAGCCGACATTTGTCCTGCTACTACCTCAGCCTGGGCATGCCATGCGTGCGCGCCGGCCAAAAGGTAACGAAAGCCGGCAGGAGTGCCCCCCCCCCCCCCCGCCGCCCTCTCAGCCGTTGGGCCCTCGGCACCCTCAGCACCCTCCCCTGTCCGTCCCGGTGGCGTGCCCCCCGTGGCCTTGCGCGCCGTCGCAAAGTCGCGCTGCAGCGTTTTCACCGGGAGGTGAGGCGGTCCCTGTCCTGGGTGACGGCCGCCAACTGCGTCTGTGCGGCCCGTGTGTCCTCGTTGGCCCTAGACAGCCGGGCCTCGAGGTCGCGGCTGGCGGCCTCCGCGCTGATGGCGCGGACCCCCCACGTCGCGCGCTGCTGCTGCCACTGCTCCACGCACTCATCCGCAGCCCCCCTCGGCCGGTCCCGTGCCGCCCGCTCCGTGGGGGTGGCCGCACCCGGGGCCTTCTGGGCGGGGGCATCGGTATCCCTTGGCGGGGGGGGGGGGGCTGGGCTTTCCGCTTCCGGGCGGAGGGGGCGGGCGGGGCCTCCTCCTGCCCCTCGACGTCAATGACGTCAACCCTCCCCTTCCGTTGCCACCCCACATGAACGCGCATGGCAAGCCATGCCACGTCCACCCACTCGGGCTGCGCTTCTCCCACCCTGTAACCACATTCAGCCCAACGACCCCACCCGTGGTCACCGTCCTGTCCTCCCCAATCCCCGCCACCCCCGTCTGCACCTGCCAATGCCCGCTTAAAAGCCGGTAGGCAAACATGCCCACCGGTTCCTGCCCAACCTGCCCAACGTGCGAGCAGCTTGGAACCCCCTTGGATCACAAGGGGGCAGGGGAAGGAGATGCGGAGGTCGGTTTCCACCCCCGGGGCCTCCAAGGCAAGGTCCCACACGGCAGAGAGATGCCGCGGCCGCCTGTCGGGCCCGGGCCAACAGATGCGTCGGGTTGGGCTGCCTGGCGGCGAGGGTGACCCGGGCTAGGGGGGGGTCGACGTGGGCGGTGCCCAAGTCCTCGCAAGACATCATGGGGATGATCAGCTCCCGCCCGACCACCTGCCCATGCCCCGCACCGGAGCTTGCCTTGCTGCGGCCCCCCGCAGTGCGCCCCGAGCGCATGGAGGCCTCACTACGCTCACTGCCGGCCTCGCTCAGGGCCCGTCCACGACCAGTGCCGCGGGCCGTCTCGCTCTCCTGCTCGGCCACTTGCACACGCTGGTGCAGCGTAAACCGCCGCGGGGCGTGGTGCCAGACGTCCGGCGACTAGGCGTGAAACAGGACCTACAGACAGGGAGAAGTGTGCAAGGCACCAATGGAGGAAAGGGGGGCGAGGATGGAAGAATGCAACGATGAAACGAACAAATTGGACGAAATTCACGAAAATTCATATGAAATTCGTACGAATTTCGTACGAATTTCACAGAACTTTCTGTATTCACACCAAGTGATTCACGTGAAATTCGTACGAAATTCGTAGGAAGTTCGTACCAATTTCACGTGAATTGCGTCCAATTTGGCAATGGAGGAAGCAAACACACAAGAAAGCACACCTTGCAATCACATGGACATGCGATCGACCTTGCCCCACCCTTCGAACGCTTTGGCAGCCGCCACGCTGGGGCAGTGTTGAGGAGGTGCCACAGCCTGATCAGCCGCACCGGGGGGCAATGCCCGACGTGGCGAAGTGCATCCGACTCCGCATAGACGTTTTACAGATCTCCCCCTTACACATCTCGATCCGGTGCACGTTCCCCAAGAAAAAGAGGATACTTTGCTCGGCGATCTCCATGGCGGCGAGATTGGAGCTCGGGGCGGAGCGAGAGAGGAAGGTGGGGTGGCAAGGGCACGTGGGGGGGGCCGGCCGGGACCGCCTCGGGGGCGTCGGTAAATAGGGCCTGGAGAGCACCCCCCTCCCCCAACTCCACCCTCCCAACCACCCCAGTCCCCCCCCCACAACACCTGGTCCACGCTGGGGCAGTCCCAGCTAGACAAATCCCTAGCAACGGCGAGGGCCTCAGGGGGGAGGGGGTCCAGGTGCGTGGTGTTGGGCTGGTGGTGGCGGTGCTTGGCGTCGGGGGTCCACAAGTTAAAAAGAGCCCCCTGCAGCACATCCTTGGAGTTGGGGAGGGTAGGCATCCCATGGTGGCGGCTGGTGGCCACCATCAGCAGCATGTCCACCCTCTGTAGCTGAATGGTGTCCCATTGCAACTCCCCCGCATCCCCCAAGGCCGTCCCCGCCTGCACCGCAATCTGGTACTCCTCCGAAAGGCAAAGGAAGCTACTCAGGTGACACCCCGAGATGTCCTTGTTGTCGGGGGGGAGCACCTCGGGGTTGGTGGCGACATCGGTGTGCGGGAGTTGTGGCCCACTCCCCGCACTCGCCACGATGACGCTGCGCGGCGTCATTGGGTGGAGCTTGCCAACTTGAGGGACACTTTCCATGAGGGGGGGGGGGGTGCAACTTCTTGAAAAGAGGCCCGCCGACCCCTTGCCCCAGGGAGCTTTTGCTTTGCCAACGCCGCGGGAGATCCGGATCCCGTGCCTGATCTTCACTCAGCGCGGCGTTGAACAGCAGCTCAAAATCACCTCGCAAAGGTTGTTAGATCAAAGCCCGGCAGGCGTATATAGGGGAAAACGCCACATACCCCCCCATTTAGGCCATTTTGGGGCTATTCGCGTACCCTACCCCAAGGGGTTGAATTGTTAGTTTAACCCCTTGTCAAATCATTATTTTGACCAATAAACGCATCCCCCAATGAGTTTTTGGTCCGGACCCCCCCAGAATCCCCCCACTTGAAACCCACTTTTTTGAGGTTTTGAGGGAGGGGCGGGGGGGGATGGGGGGGGTGGGGGGGGTGGGGGGGGGGTCAAAATGTCGAAAAAAATGACCCCCCCTTTTTTTGGGTCGAAAATCATGAATCTTTTGGTTTTTTTCGATTTTGAGCCGAAAAAGTGTTTCCCGGTCCCGACTCCATGGGGTTTGTATGGGGCGGAGTGGGACGAGCGCTCGTGCAGTTTATGCACTTTTCAGCCATTTTTGGTATGTTGGCGGTTTTGGCGACCTCGGTGACCCCGTGGTATCCACTTCAAGGGGTGCGAGTGGCGATGTTGTGTCAATGTATGCCTACTAAGATACGAAAGAGAGTTTTTTGCAGTCTCTAGCCTTGCTGAGAGCCGGTCAGAACGCGTGCCAAAGACGCAAAATGACTGTTTCCACCAAGAATGGCCTAGTGAATGGGCCGGTACACAACCTGCTTATGCGGTTTTTCACGCTGGGCAACTCAAAAATCGAAGTTTTCGAAACTTACTTTTTTGATATTGTGACCACACAATATGACCATCCAAGGTATATAACGCATGTGTTAGGCCGTATTTACATGTTTTTCACCCCATTTGGGTATTAGGTCCGAGAGGGGGTGTCCCAAGGGATTGGTACAAAACCTGCTTATGCGGTTTTTCACTTTGGACAGCTCAAAAATCGAATTTTTTGAAACTTGTTTCTCTGATGTTGTGACCACCTAAAATGACCATCCAAGGTATGTAAAGCATGTTTTAGGCCGTATTTACATGATTTTCACCCTGTTTGGGTCTTAGGTCCGGGGGGGGGGGGGGGGTCTCCCAAGGGATTGGTACACAAGCTGCTTATGCCGTTTTTCACCCCGGGCAGCTCAAAAATCGAAGATTTCGAAACTTGTTTTTTTGATATTGTGATCACCTAAAATGATTATCCAAGGTATGTAAATCATGTTTTAGGCCGTATTTACATGTTTTTCACCCCATTTGGGTATTAGGTCCAAGAGGGGGTGTCCCAAGGGATTGGTACACAACCTGCTTATGCGGTTTTTCACCCCGGGCAGCTCAGAAATCGAAGTTTTCGAAAGTTGTTTTTTTGGTATTGTCATCACCTAAAATGACCATCCAAGGTATGTAAATCATGTTTTAGGCCGTATTTACATGATTTTCACCCTATTTGGGTATTAGGTCCGGGGGGGGGGGGGGCTTCCAAGGGATAGGTACACAACCTGCTTATGCAGTTTTTCACCCTAGGCTGCTCAAAAATCGAAGTTCCCGAAACTTACTTTTTTGATATTGTGATCACCTAAAATTACCATCCAAGATATGTAAAGCATGTTTTAGCCCGTGTTTTTGTAGTTTATACCCTATTTTGAGTGTTTGTTGCGTGGGATAGATTCTCTGCGAGGTGGACTTGCCGAAGGCAATAGAATCACCTCGCAGAGGTTGTTAGATCAAACCCAGGCAGGCGTATATATGGGAAAACGCCACATACCCCCCATTTTGGCCTTTTTGGGCTTATTCGCGTACCCTACCCCAAGGGGTTGAATTGTTCGTTTAACGCCTTGTAAAATCATTCTTTTGTCTAATAAACGCATCCCCCAATGAGTTTTTGGTCCGGACCCCCCCAGACCCCCCCATTTGAAACCCATTTTTTTGAGGTATTAAGGGAGGGGGGGGGGTGGGGTTGGGTGGGGGGGGTCAAAAATGTCGAAAAAATGACCCCCCCCCCCTGTTTTGGGTCGAAAATCATGAATCTTTTGGCTTTTTTCGATTTTGAGCCGAAAAAGTGTTCCCGGGTCCCGACTCTATGGGGTTTGTATGGGGCGGAGTGGGACGAGCGCTCGTGCAGTTTATGCACTTTTCAGCCATTTTTGGTATGTTGGCGGTTTTGGCGACCTCGGTGACCCCGTGGTATCCACTTTGAGGGGTGTGAGTGGGGATGTTGTGACAATACATGCCTACTAGGATACCGAAGGACGTTTTTTGCAGTGTCTAGCCTGGCTGAGAGCCGGTCACAACCCTTGCCAAAGACGCGAAATGACTGTTTCCACCAATAATGGCCGAGTGAATGAGCCGGTACACAACTTGCAGTTTTTCACCCTGGGCAGCTCAAAAATCGAAGTTTTCGAAACTTACTTTTTTGATACCGTGATCACCTAAAATGACCATCCAAGCTATATGAAGCATGTTTTAGGCCGTATTTACATGTTTTTCATCCAATTTGGGTATTAGGTCATGGCGGGGGGGGCTTCCCAAGGGATTTGTACACAACCTGCTTATGCAGTTTTTCACCCTGGGCAGCTCAAAAATCGAAGTTTTTGAAACATATTTTTTGGATATTACGACCATCTAAAATGACCATCTAAGGTATTTAAAGCATTTTTTAGGCCTTATTTACGTGTTTTTCACCCTATTTGGGTATTAGGTTGGGGGGGGGGTCTCCCAAGAGATTGGTACACAATCTGCTTATGCAGTTTTTCACCCTGGGCAGCTCAAAAATCGAAGTTTTCGTAACTTGTTTTTTTTGGTATTGTGACCACCTAAAATGACCATCCAAGGTATGTAAAGCACGTTTTAGGCCGTATGTACATGTTTTTCACCGTATTTGGGTATTAGTTGCGGGGGGGGGTGGGGGGGCTCCCAAGGGATTGGTACACAACCTGCTTATGCAGTTTTTCACCCTGGGCAGCTCAAAAATCGAAGTTTTCGAAACTTGTTTTCTTGATACCGTGATCACCTAAAATGATCATCCAAGGTATGTAAAGCATGTTGTAGCCCGTATTTATGTAGTTTCCATCCTATTTTGGGTGTGTTTTGCTCGGGGTAGATTCTCTGCGAGGTGGACTCGCCGAAGGCAATAGAATTTTTTGCGACGACTTTTTCGTCGCCGGTGCCCCACGCCTTCATCACCTTCCCCCACCCCACCTCGCAATCGCGTGCCTCCACAAGCTCCCGAAGCACAATGTGGCCGTTTGCATCAACAAAGTTGAGGGGCGGCTGGCAGGGGCCAACCTTGTCGGGGGCGGGGTCGGGGTTGCCCATCACCCCATGAGGGGGCTCAAAAAGGGGTTCGGTGCGGAAGGGGGGGGTTCACTCGAAATGAAGGGGGGGGGCGCATAAGGCAGCACGGTACCATTGCAAAGAATTTGTACTGTAGAAGGTGGGGTGCATGATGTCTCGGATGTGCACCTTTGGTTGGATGTTGGATGGAAAGGGGCGATGCCCGAATCCTCCCACCACCGGGGGCTGGCAAGGTGCCACGTGAAGGGGAAAAAGGAATGGTGAGGTGGTGCCCCTGCAGGCACACCATGTCGCAATGGGGGGGGGGTATACCTAAGGTTAGTGGTGGGGTACACCTAGACTTGGGCGTCCTTTGGCTTCCCCACCGGGTTAGTACGCATGGAATGGAGCAGTTGAATGGTGGCGGGTTGAGGGGTTAAATGCAAAAGCTAAAAGGAGGGGAGTTGGAAGCGGAGTTCCCTCGCAAATGTCTGGCCCACGCCTTCCCCCCAAGATGAGAGTTGCGCGACGAGCTGCGCAGGTCGATGTGAATTACCTCAGGGGAGGGGTCGAGGGATGCTGCCCAGCCCACTACATCGTCCACCCCCAGTGCCCCCGACTGGTAGGTCGCCTCCTCCATTTGGTGGTCAGCGACGGGGAGGGCTTGGTACTGCGCTAGGGTGTCGGCAGCAGGATCGGGGCGAGACTGCAAGGAGGCGAGCTGCGACAAAGTTTGCTGGGACATGGTCACAACAAGAGGCAAATAAGGGATTTGAGACTGTGAGAAAGCGAAACAGTGAAAATTAGGGCAAATTCACGGGAAATTGGTACGAATTTCGTACGAATTTCACAGTCTCGTGAATATGTGAACCTAGCGTGAATTTATGTGTGAATTTGGGTGCGTGAATTTCAGATTCGACCGAATCTCACCGAATATGTGAAACCATGTGGCTACTTAAAACCTGTAATTTGCACACATTTGTTGGGCCACGCTTTGGGCGAAGATAGCACGAAAAAGGCACACGATGGCACCACGTTACGCGCAAAACAAAGCAAAAAGTAGTGAAATTCACGGTACCGTGAATGTCCCATTCAAACGGCCGGTTCACGAAGGGTACAATAGAATGGTGCGCACCCTCCATTGATTGATTGCAGCCTTTGTAGAAGGGTGGACACCTCATGCGGTGAATCATTGAGGGGATTACACCCTCCAATGATTCACCGCAGCTACTGTAAATGGGTGTACTCCCCATGCGGTGAAACATAGAACAGTGCGCACCCTTCATTGATTGAATGCAGCCTTTGTAGAAGGGTGGACACCTCATGCGGTGAATCATTGAGGGGTCTACACCCTCCACCGATTCACCACCACCCCTTCAACGGGGTGTACACCCCATGCGGTGAACGTTGGAAGGGTCTGCACCCTCAAATGATGCAGCGCAAAACTTGTAAAAGGGTGTACACCCCATCCCTTGGTACCTGTATGAAAGGTACTTTTGTTGATCATAAATTGTTTTATGACATATGAACGCATTTTGCTCTTGCTAGGGTACCCATGCGCAATTTTTCCTCAAACTTCGGGGGCTGCGTCAACACCCTCGAGGTGAGTTTATTTTTTGTGGATCGGGGCCTTTTTTGTAAAAATTGCCATCTTGGCCAGTTTATGCAAATTATGAAAACATCCTCCCCTGTTCATAATTCCATTCATAATTCTATTAATAATTGAGAACTCGTTCTATGACCAGGTTTTTTGTTTTATGAACGCGTTTTGTGAACGCGTTTTATGAACGCGTTTTATGAACAGTTGCAGAGGCAGACAAAAATTGCTCAATTTTCAATCTCTTCTATCCACTTCAATGCTTTTCTTTGTCCCTTGTCCTTGCTTGGTCTTGACACCCTAAACCTCAAGGCTGGGGCGTGTCGGGTCCTCCCAAAGGGGGCCGTGGCCTAGGTTTCGCCCCCATCCGGGGCCTGGACATGGGTTTGGGCAGGGGGTTGGGATGGGGGTTTGGCTGAGGGCTGCGCTGGGGCATCCACCTCCATGGGGCGGCCTCAGGGGCAGCTTTGGGCTGGGGCTGAGGGGCCTGCTTAGCCTTAGGCTTGGGATCAGGCTTTGCTGGCTTGGGGCCCGGCTCAGCCGGCGGGTCAACGTCCGGTTTGGGGTTAGGCTTCTTTTTGGCCTTGGCGGCCTTCTTACCTGCAGCTGCAGCCTTCTGCTGCTCCCGATGGGTCAATGCTAAAGCATGAGAGGCATACAACATATGCCTCTCAACCCGAAACATCTCCTTTCCTCCTGGGTGTACCACCCACACTCTACCCCCCGCCCCCCGCCCGCAAACGAGGTTACAACCCCCGGGTAGACACCATCGGTGTGGGGCACAAAAACCTATGCACCAAGCAGGGGGTCACGTGACTCATCCCCCTCCAAAGATGGGGGTTCCTCGCGCCGCTTTTGCTGCTGCGGCTGCTTCCCCCTCACCTCCTTTCCATGTCCACGAGGCCGTGCCTGGTCCAACGATGAGCTGCTGCTCGATTCGAAGGACTATCGCTTGTGCGTGGGGGGCTTTTTGGTTTGGTGGGTTTGGGGGGGGGGGGGCGGGGGGTTTGGGTTTGTCGACGGGGGGGGAGGGCTTTGTTGGGGAGGCACGGCGGGGGGTTGGGGGCGTTCAACCCACAACTAGATAGCAGGATCTCCTCGTAAGCACAACCCTCCCACCCAACTCACCCAGGCTAGCCCAACACGGCGTATTCGCCGCCCAACTCTCCGTTAGGCGGCGGGACCGTTTCCACTCCCGCAACCCGGACACGATAGAGCACCCCCGTTGCGGATTGAGGAGCAGCAGCTAGTACAGGGCGGACAGGGCGATGATGAACTCCGCGGTGCCCAGCCGGTAGCAGATGCGAACGGCCGCAACGTCCGCCGGGTTCACTTCCACGTTCCCGACCTGCGACAGCGCCGTTCATAAAATGCGTTCATAAAACGGGTTCATAAAACGCGTTCATGGTTGAAAACCGGGCAGTGCAGGGTCGCTCAATTATGAACGAATTATGAACGCAGTTACCTCGAAATCCGGCGCTTTGTCGGACAGAGCCCATGGCGGTCTGGAACTGCGCAGCTGCGCTGAGAGGGGTGCCCGGGGGGATGCCCATAGGGGCTGTGGTGCTGCTGGTGGCGGGGGCTACCCGGCCCACGCGCTTGATGGGGCGGGTGATGGTGAGGCCCCGAACGGCCTCCTCGTACGAGGCCTCCTTCCCAAGGACATACATCCCCCCCAAAACGGATTCCCACTAGGGGATGCACTCCAACTTGCGCCCGGAGCGCTGCAGCTTCACCCACCCCCCTTCCTCCCATTGGAGGAAGCACATTTCCCACTGCCACGTCCTCCATCTCGGCCTTCACCTCCTCGATGTCGGTCACAGCCTCCTCCTCTTTCACCCCCCTCCCTCCAGCTGCCTCCTTCCTCCTCTTTTCCTCCTTCTTCTTCTCCTTCTTCCTGCTCTTCTCCTTCTTCTTCTTCTCCTTCTTCCTCCTCTTCCTCTCCTGCTCCGACGGATCCGACGACTCCTTACTCGAGGAGTCGCCGGCGGGTGGGGAGGCGCGGTGAGCGGCGGGGGGTCGCCTGGAGGAGTGGGGTTGAGGGGGCAGAGGAGCTTGAGGTGGAGGTCGGGGTGGAGCTCGAGCTTGAGCTCAAGCTTGAGCTGGAGCTTGGGTTGCTCCTGTGGACGTGGGGGTAGCTGTTCATAAATTGTTCATAAAACCCGTTCATAATTCATCGGTTCATAAACGGGTTCATGATTAATTTGTGACAGCATTTTCGGTTTTATGAACGCCGAATTATGAACACAATATGAACGCGAACAACAGCAGACCAACAGCATACCACCAGGGCGAGGGCCGTCTTCGGACTCTCCTCTAGCAGCTTCCTCATCTCGGCGGCGTCCATGGATGGGCGAAGAGTAATAAAGTTGGGTCGCATAGGGCGCTTGGGTGGAGGGTGCTTGGGGGGTGGTGCTTAGAAGTGAACCGGCGGTGCACGTCGCGGTGTGTGGGGTGTTATAGTGCAACAACGGCAGGTCAAAGGTTAGAAACCACCATTCCCAAACCTGCTAGACGACCATTGCTTCCCGTTCCACTGCACTCTTGCCCGCAACCCCACCCTTGGAACTACGCCCATTGTACCCCTTCTTCAAAATGTAATTGGTGCTCCCCACAACGTCCCCCGACATGGCAGCCAATCCCGCCCAGCATGCATCCGCACCCTCAAGCATTGTATCACAATCCTCTTCGAGGAACAACAAATAGTGCGACCACGTCTCCCTGCAGCAGTGTTCCCGAAACACAGCAGCAACAGGTCGGCACCAAGGGCGTGGCACAACCGAAATAGGCGAGTACAAAATGCGTAGCAATGTTCGCAGCCCCATGACCGCTTGCCACGTGGGGTACTCCTCAACGTATGCAAGCAGGGGCGCAATCTGCTCCCAGGCCCAGAACAAGTTGTGGGCCTGCTCCCCGTCCGGTGCGTTGTGCGCCCCCAACCGCGACCAATTGTGGTGTAGAATTTTCTATACCTCCCCTACAACCTCAGGGGGATGATTTCCCACCTTGGCCTTCAGGAAGGCTACGAAAAGCCTTTCGAATGCTGTGTAACAGTGCAAAATGCACAAAAATACCCGGTTTCCGGCTATGACCAGCAGTGGCTCGCCGGTGCATCCTGCCGCATCCAAACTTTTGCTAGTCACTTGATACCGACGATGATTGGTAGCATCCTACTCAGTTGTCCTCCAAGCAGCGACACCATCCCACCGCCTGGCCATATTGTCCCGCACGGCCTCATTCCAATTACTCCCCACTTGGAGAGCCACGTTGATGCCACGGTTGGTCCCCAACAAGGAGGACCACTGCCGGCACGTAACCTTCGCACCAGTAAAATTTTTTGCAGCCAAGAATGGACTGCAGGACCTGTGTTCATAAAAGGTGTTCATAATTTGTGTTCGTAAAAGGCGTTCATAATTCATAAATGGGCAGCACGGCGATTTATGACGGCAGTTGTCGAATTATGAACGGAGGAAATATGAACAACATATGAACATGAAAATGCAGACGACAAACCTGCAGCACCTGAGCCCAAATTTGGCCCTAGGCAACCATATCCTTGTCCCTCGTGACGGCCATGCCGATGACCCATAGGAAGGCGGGTGTTCGCACCTTTACCCCATGGTTCAATAGCGCCACCGATAGCTGCGACCAACTGCCACCGGCGCAAGGACATCCGTCACCCCGCACCACAAAGGTGAGGGGGCGGGTCCAGTCAATGCACTGGCACAGGGCTGGCTGGGATTGCACGTATTGTGCCCACGACCGTAGAGGCCAACAGCCACCCGACGACGGGGGGTCGGCACATTCCACCGGGGGGGACAACACAAGCGGAGCGGTCAATGACTTCCACATTGTGTCAAATTGGTTCCGTGTGGGGATGGGCCGTGGGAAGGGCAGCCCGTTGCGGGCGGTGTAGGCATCGCCCCAGCGGGTGATGTACTGAGACAACACGCGGAAGCCGGACCAGGGTGCACCCAACTCCAAAAGGAGCCCTATCACATAGGGTGCGGGAAAGAGGGCCTCAGCATACGTACGGATGGCCTGCACCTTGGTTTTGTGGACCACCGGGAGGGGAGCGTGGTCCATTGCCTCCGAGAAACGGGCCCGAATGAGGGGGGACGATGACATCCATTGGGCCAACAAGTCAGAACACTTGCTGTCCCGAAGATTGGTGGCACCACTGAGCTGAACAACCATCATGTTCGGCTCTCTGAAGACGGAGTAAGGGTACGACATAACAAAAACTGTGGACAAAGAAGCGTTCATAAAAGCTATTCATCATTCATGGTTCATATATGAATCGTTCATATGTGAAAAATGAATTATGAACAATACTACTTTGCATACAGGTACCTAGGGATGTGGTGAATCAATGAGGGGTCTACACCCTCTAATGATTCACCACAGCCCCTGTAGAAGGGTGTACACCCCATGCGGGGAGTCATGGAAGGGCCACACCCTGCAATGATTCCCCGCAGCCCTTGTAGAGGGGTGTACACCTCATGCGGTGAAAGATTGAGGGGTCTAGAGCCTCCAATGATTCACCACAGCACCTGTAGAAGGGTATACACCCCATGCGGTGAATCATTGAGGGGTCTACACCCTCCAATGCTTCACCGCAGCCCCTGTAGACTAGTGTACACCCGGGTCTACACCCTGGAACGATTCACCGCAACCCCTTGTAGAACGGTGTACACCCCATGCAGTGAATTAGTGAGAGGTCTACACCCTTGAGGGATTTAGCGCACGTGATCTACTGCGACGGATCAGCGCTGCGGTGAATCCCAGGGAGGTCTACACCCCCCAAGCATTCACCGCAGGGAGGAGGGAAGGAGTAACACACCTACCTATCCATGTGTGTCCACAGCGCAGCCTTTTTTCAGATTCCCTTTCAAAAAAATGCCACAACTGCAAAAAGGAAATAGATACACTCCCTCACCTTAGGCCCAACAAGCAGGTTAGCCCCAGCACCCACACCGCAAAATGCGAAGGGGGGGGTGATAGCCCGACACTCAAGATGTGTTTGTGCGGTGTTTGTGTGCGCCCTCTTATCCCCCTCCCCACCCTCGACATCGTATGGTGTGTTGTGGTGTGCATATGCCTATGCAAAGCTGTGTGTGCGATAGGGGGGGGGGGGGCATATGCGTTTGCATGCGTCAAGTGTGTTGGTTGCTATGAGTGTATGTGTCATGCACCCCCCAACCCACTGTGATAATTTGTTTTTGCAAATAAAGGAACAACACAAAGGAATGCACACCACACAATGCATGCACAGCAAAAGACATAACACTCATACCGGAATTCATACACATTTTCAAGCATGGCGCCAAGGCCAAGACTAAAGCGGGCTGTGCTGCCTCAAGGGTCAGCATCATAAGGAGGGGGGGGGGGGGGGCAAGGGGGGGGGATTGACCATTTGGTGGGGGGGGGGGGTTCGGCTTCCGCTAGGGGCATGTGATGTGTGTTGTAGAGGGGGGAGGGATGATGTAGTGCATCATGAGGGGCAATAGGGGAGGTGGGTTTATGGCTGGGTAATGGCGGTCCATAAAAGTGTGATGTCTGATGTCTAATGGCCAACTTGGCCGCTATACACAGTCTTGCTCTGCGGACCTTCCCCAAGTGGCGCATTCACTCGTGGATGCCGTGCGTGTGGCCGGCAGTGCAGCACTCCTTTCTCCCGGATCAGGGTCCTCAAGGCATATTGAATGGCTTGTATATAGCCCTGGTCCAAGCCATTTAGGCCTCGAAGACTGTCTATTGTGTGCCTAGCACCACAACATTCCCCCTCAAAACTGCCCTAATGCGCGTGGGTGGGGGGGCAAATTGGGGAACTTGTAAGCTTTGTTGGGACATAGAATTTTTGCAAGCAACAAGCAGGTCGAGGCACCTTCTTATCTACCATGCTTCCATACCTCCACAACAATACTCCTTGGTGAGAAAATACATGATGCAAAGCATGGAGGCAGCAATGACCCCGGCACAATCAATGCATTGGTACTCCCTCACATATCTTGTAATGACGCCGCCACAATCAATGCATTGGTACTTCCCCTCACATATATTGAATTAAGACACCCTGTGAGCCCTACGAATCCCTTTCTAGGAGCCCTTTCCCTTGTCTTCCCACGGTTCGCACAAAACAGTCCCCTACTACGCCTTGGCCATATCAGGTTTTCCGTGGCTCCCTGCAGCCCCTGAAAGCTGGGATTGGTGCCTCAAATGTTCCACAAGTCCTCACCATCCGGCTGTTTTGTCGCGGACACAAGACAATTCTGCTGCATGCTGTTGTACATCAGGGAAGGGAGGACAGTACCGCTCTTCACGGTGGCGCCCCGTGCTACTCCTTGGTAGAACGGCTGTATGCAATGCAATGAAAACACCATGACAAAATACACCTAATCATAGAATACAATGTCTGTTGTTGTGCACAAGCTCATTTTTTCAGAGTCTTAATGTGCCACTTCTTGCTCTTTCACAACTTGACGTTCACGCACAACACTGCACAGGATTTGTATTGGTAGGAGCAGCAGAACTCTAGGCACAAGCTTTGGCTTGCTTAGGTTTGCTTAGGCTTGCAAGAGGTTTAGCAAACCGTTTGGCAGCAACAACAACCTCAATGTGTTTGGAAACCCATTCGCTTTGTAAGATGTCGCCTAAGAAATAGAGTTTACCCCCAAAAGGTGTAATCCAACCCCCACCACTTTCCCTCACAACCTCAACCTCGGTCCAAGCCACCATGTCCAATAATTGAGTTGGCTGTCATTTAGTAAAACACCGGATCCCACAACGAAACTAGAGCAGCCGCAACCACCATTTAGGGTGTGCAAGGACATGAAAATGAAACCCACGGCTACACAAATAAGCTGGACTTTCCTCGGCCGTTTTTGTACTTGACAAAGCAAAGGCACCAAGAGGAAGAGGGGGGGTAAGTTGGACAGGGGGCTAGCCCCCGCACCCCCTTCAATAACAAGACTCCTACGGTGGCCAGAGACCGCCTTGTGTGTGCACCGCCTTGTGGGTGCACCACCTTGTGTATCCACCGCCAAACCTCCCCTTGCTTCAGCTTGCCTCGCTCGGCAGACGGCTCGCTTCGCTCGACGCAGGGGCCAATCCCCGGACCCCCTGAAATACCAAGACTCTTGCGGTGGCCACAGACCGCCGTGTGTGTGCACCGCCTCGCATAACTCATACCCCCCCCCCCTCAACCCCCATACCCCCCCCCTAACCTCCCCCCCTCACCTCCAAACATGCCCGCCCCCTCACCCTTGGGGGTAAGGGGGGGGGGGGCTCACCCTTGGGGGTAAGGGGGGGGGGGCGACTTCGTGCGATCTATGTAGTCGGCATGCATATGGGCCAAAGCCTTGGAGGTCATGGATATTAACATATGGTATGTCAGGCATCAAGATTGCTTGCTCCGGCAGGGAGTGGGGACCTCACAAAGAGGCTAGGGACATCTTGAGAGCCTGTGAGGGGCCATCCAACACCGTCAACCCAGCAGGCCTACATCGCCTAAACAAATTTCGCAGTGGGATGTGCAGATCACATGTTGCAATACTGTGGAATTTTCCAATGCTCATGTCGTTCATCAATAACCCAGTTTGCACATAGTGTCTGCACAGCTCAAGATTTTGTGCCCCAGCAGGTTGTGGGTGATTTGACTGAGGAATGATACAACAAACTTGAAGCCTTTCCATAATAATTCACTGACCACGTGACAGGGTTGGGATCACTTGCTCCTCGTCCCTTGTTTCCTTTGTGTGCTACATTACTCAACTTGGTGCAATTCAACACAAGAGCTGCCGCATGTGTTTCCAGGTCACCTGTGAGAGCAGTAAGCGAGTAAAGTTACAGACCCCCCAAAACCTTGAGCGGAGGAGCCCAAGACTACCCGTGATGCTAGAAACATCAAAATCTGAGGAAAAGGAGACGTATCGGTCAGGGTTATGTCTCATGGGTGGGGTCTTCTCTTGAGCAAACGAGGTACGAGGCGGGCTGTGGAGAAGGCATCAATCTGTGCTGAGACAGCACGATTTCAGATGACGCAGTGTCAAAGAGCCTGCTTACAACACCCTCTGCTAACCGTCTCCCCCCACAAATGGTACAGCAGCTTTAGATGACCCTGCATCTTTGTCTTCCTGGACCCCTTCAAGGAGTCCTCCTGATTTCGAAAGTGGCAGTCAGTTGTTAAAGACATTACACTGTTCCCACAGTATCGCCTTCCTTCCTATTTCGGTCGACTTCAGGGCCCCTCTCAATAGACCCATACACCAGTGGACTGGCTTGAAGAAAATCGCGCCCCCGTCCCCGCGCAGAAATGCAGAGAGCACGTGCACAAAATGTTTGACAATTCCTTGTGCCCTTCCCGTTCCACTGGGCAGACGCAGGTCAAAGGGACACGTACAGAAGAGCCTAGGGTTGTGCGGTGGTAGATTCAAAGGGCTGAGGCTGATTATTTGTTGCACGAAGTGGTTCCCTTGCGCCATTTTGATAAGAAGAGGGGGTGGGGACAATCACCTGATGCTACAAATAGAACCCAGCCCGCCTTCCACTGCCAAACCACGGCAAAGGTATCAAAATTGACGTAACCAGTACCTGGTGTCGCTCAGACAAGACGGATGCTTAAGCACCACAACAACTGGTGTGCACACTTTGCCACATCATACTGGATGGCCACATACCACCCACATGCTGAAGGGGCAGCAACATGGTCGCCATCCGGTCACTGTTTGTTTGAGTGTAGTTGACCATCATGCCAAAGGAAACCTTGAGAGAGACATCAAGCCGTGGCAAGAACACCAGGAAACCAAGCCAACAAGACCACCAATACCCAGTGCGAAAATATGCTAATAACATGGGCCCACCTTTCCACCCATCCCCCCCCCCGCTTGGAGGATTTTTTCCAACTAAGCAATGGCCTGGTTGTGCCACATACGCCTTGTCAACTGGGATACATCTTAATGTTGTTGAGCCACCATGATCTCGAATGCCTCAAGCATGCCATGCACCAACCCTAAAAGAGGCTTTTCAGGTACATCAATTGTCAGAAACCCTAACTTGAAATTGCGGTGCAACACCTCATTCCGCGCAAAGGGTGCAACCCTAGCCACGCCCAGGATGATGGCTGAGGGCCGAAAAGAACATGGAGGGAGCTGGAGAGAAAGAGGCAAAGACACATGGAAGCAGATACAACATATAACACACAAATTTGGCTGCTCGAATTGAAAAATGCAAGTAGTCATGTAATACAGCTCAAGAATAATTGTTGCCTGTGAACAAAGGGTAAGCAAAATACTACCACAGGAATGCTAGAACGAGCAGTCTAGACAATCCACAGGGCATTACTCTTGCGGCCCATTCAGCATAGATCTGTTGTACACAATCCCTATCCCGAGAGAGGCAAGCAATGCCTGGAGCTATGAAATCGATGCATTCAACTGAATGCAGCCCCATCTTCGCCATTGTGGTCTTTTCTCCTCTTTCTCTTGCTGCTTGTGGGAAACAGCCTCAGCCTTGCACTGATTCTGCTACAAAGTCTGGCGCCGTGCCTCATAGTCTTGTGTGGCTTTTTTTTTTCAAACTCTGCTCATGGTTAGGACTTTTGCCAATAGGGTAAAACCACAGACAGTCTTGAGCACACATGACACAACCCAGGACAAATTGCCGCACTTGCTGTCTACTGAGGAGCAGCAACAAAGGGAGGAGCAAATGGATGAGGCAGTGGCGGTGCACCACAATGCAAATGCACGGACAAGCTGTGTGTAGCGTGCACATATGGGCATTGACAATAAAACTCAAACAGACACAGGTGATGCAACGACACCCTCCCATCTATTTTACCTCTCGTGGACGTTACATTGTGCATGGCTCAGGTGCAGAAGAGCCCAATGTTGGGCTTCTTGACTCGATTGTACTTTTGAGGACTATGGCGTAATCCTTGCACTGTGCGCGCACTGCACGTTTCTTGTGAAAACCCTTGAAATCGCCCCCTTTCCAAATGTCTGCAAACCAGCTCCCAACAAAGCCCACATTACAAGACCAAATCCAAGTGCCCCAGTAGTTCCCAACCCAAGGCACAAGCATGAAGAAGCCCATGTATGCGCCCAACTGTTGTAGTTCTTCTTCATGTGTTGCTAAGATACCCACGTTTCTCATAGCTTTGCATCCCATTGGGGGGCTTGTGCCGCAACATGCCAGAACATGAAGGGAAGGCATCGTAGAGATTCTTCAGCCCATCGGACAAACATCCTCGGTGATAGTAGAAGTATGCTGTGAGAAATGGGTAACAGAAGGCAGGGAAATTGGTGAGGAATGTAGGAGTGTTACATCAATACCAACCAGCTTTTACACAGTGCGCACTGCGCACGAAGTGCCAACCATCGGAGGAAATTATTTGCATGCAATTGGTGGCACTGGAATGGGCAAAGCATCCACCCTACACCATCCACTTTTGGGTGGAAACATGCAACACCACATTGGCAACCATCGTTGAGTGGTAGTTGGACAACACACAAGGAGTTTGTCCCACAAATGACTAAAACAATAGGTGCTCGGGCTGCCTTGACACCCAAATAGCCCCCTATCTTTCACAACATCTTTCCTGGGGAACCAATACCCTCACAGGCATTGACACATGGCATTTGGCACTACTGTACGGGGAGGTGAGTGCTCCACCTTGCGCCTGTCTGAAACCACCGGAGGCTGGAATGGCTGGCAAGGTCGTAGGCCAGCAGATAAGCAGCCCCCCAACTGCTCCCCTGGGATACCCAAATACTACCCAGGAACTGCCAGCAGCCACCCTACTGCTGGAGGAGGCTCAGGAAGGCGGCCAAGGAGAATGGTTTGAGAGGGAAAAAGGCCTGCTCCCCACCCCATCCCAGCCCACCCTTTGTCCTACAACCACAAGAGTCGAAAGGGAAAACCCTGATAATGTGACATTTTCAGCCAAAGATGTTGTTTGAGGCTAGAATTCTCCCCCGCACACAGGGTGACACTGGTGAAGGATTGCGCGGTTGGCAGGAGAAAAATGCTAAACAATGACTGGGTATTCTGAGCATTCAACAACACCACGTGTGCCACATTTCTTTTGGCTTCCCAAGGGTTCATAACAAAACAATAAACAACATACAAAGAACACTGTACAGGGAAATAGGATTAACAAGTAGCATCTTGCAAATGTATGCCTTGATCAATGGATGAGTTGCTGGTGCTTCGTGCACTCAGTGTATCCAATAAAACAATGCTTCAAAGGGGGGCTCTGACATAAGAAATCAAACACTTGCAATGCATTGCAGGTGTTTCTCCAAAATCTAGGAGGCCACCAGAGATCGAAGCCCAACTGCTAGCATTTACACGCTGGCTGTGGCCAGCATATGCAAGCAGCCCAACAGCATGCAAGTGAAGCAGTCTCATTCTCAATTGGAAAAAAAAGGAACAATTTTGTGATTTGAGGATCGGCGGTACATGAACAAGCAGGAATTATGGTGGTAAACCTGGTATCTGTTATTCCGCTACAGGTAGGCTGGCTCAAGGCCGTAGATTCTCAGGGTTCGTCGGTTCGGCCAAAGAATGCAGGGATGATGGGGGACCAAACACGCAAGACTCACACCATTCAAGCGTCAGAAAGCCAGTCTTTGTCGGCCACCCACCTACCCACCCACCCACTCATATCACACACAAACACACACACACACACACACACACACACACACACACACACACACACACACACACACAACACAACACAACACAACACAACACGGGACGTGGGGCATGTGATGCTGCATGATGGCCGCTTCGGCTTGTATGGGCTGGCTGGGGCTGCGCGCTTGCTTCTTGGGCTGCTTCCACAGCACATATAATCATCTCATATGCCCTGTGACTGGCATTTCACCACGCTTGCTTATCTCAGTGAGGGTTCAGGCAAAACAGGAGAAAGATCGAGTCAAAGCGGGGATCAAAGTGATTCAAGGAGTGCCAACCTTCGATCATCATCCTCCCAATTTGTTCCTTCTCCTGAGCCGGGTCGTCAAATACAGAAATGGAAAAAATTGCATGTCTGAATATACTGGGGGAGGTATCACCCACATCAGCTGGGGATCAATCATTCCCTCTCGCAATTGTGTCACCGCTTGCACTGCTGCTTGGTGTTACTGTCACCATTCTTGTCGCTTCTCAGCTCTATCATGGTACCACACCACTTGTTGGCTGATACATATCTGCTTTTGGGGTCTGCCGCAGCTGAAAAGACCAACCACTGGCTGAGGGGCCCAAATACCTTGTGGGCGTTTGAAGTGTGTACAGTTCCAATCTAATCTAGTCCTGCAATACTCCAAACAAGATTCCCTGAGACTGTGAACGACCCCGCCGTTCGGCTGTAACCTCCGGCAATCTCCCCCCGTTGAGCACCCGGCTAGCAAATTGGCCACTGCACCCCGAAGGCAGCGACGGAGGGTGACACGTTTTGAAGGCCCCAGGACAGGAGCACAAGGAGTCCCTGTCTGAGTCCATAGGTCAGTGCGGCCCCTTTGGACCTCCCTCTTGGTTGGACGACATAACTGGCGATGCGTGTGCATGGGCGCCTGTGTGCAATATGTCTGCCCCATTTTCCATTCAGTATGACAGTATGTCACTGACCTGGAGGACAGAAAAACAGAGTCTCAAAAATGGGTGACTTCAGCATTTTGACTGTTGCATTTCCTTTTAAAAGATGGGTCAACTGGACTGGAATAAACAGAGGTGGTTTTTTTTTGGGGGGGGGGGGTTGTTGAGGGGACAACGGGTGGGTTCGGTTCGACATAAAAAGCGGGGAGAGCTGGTGCGCGGCATACTACCGGCGCAATACATTAGTGTTTTAGTGTGCGGCTGACAGACATACAAAATGGACAGGGATGGACACGGTGCAATCGGCCTGTGTCCTGCAGGGCACACTTCGCTCAAGGTCTGTTCAGGTCCCACTTTCTGTTTCAATGCCATTATTGGAGCATGCACTGCAACACCAAAGTGCCAGGGTGGTGATTCAAGGGAAGGGGAGAAGATCAAATAGGTCGGTGGTGCTCAGCACTGAGTATTGAGTGGCACCCAGACACAAGCGGGTCCTAGCTCCTCGCCTTGTCCAACATGCGTCAGAACAGTTGTCCCCGGTACTGCTACAAGTTCTGTGTGTGAAACCCCAGTACTGCTGGGGTGATGTATATGACTTTTCCGGGCAGTAGGAGAACGTGCTACGCTAATCTGTGCGATCTGACAGCCATGGAATACACCTGGTGGCTGGGAGCCGAAAAACACGCCGCAACCAGGTCTGTGTTGAAGATTCACTGCTTTAAGGCCCGGCGATCCCAAAGACACACAGACAGCAGCAGCATGCAAAGGCGACACAGCGTTGGCCAGGCTATCTGTCCTCTGTTTGAGGCAGGTCGGGTTCCTCCAACGGGGTTGCATCGCCTGGGGCCTGACTGACCACAACCACTCGGGCCCCTGCAGCCTTCAGAGCCGGCGATGGACTCCGTTCCTTTCTCCAAGAGCTCGACCTTGGCGACTTCGGCGACTTCGGCGACTTGCCTGCTGGACTCAATGGGTTTACATTGTTGGCTGGCAAATTCTTGACTTTTGGCACTGCATTCTGCAGCTGCGCCTAGGCATAGGGCACGTGGCAAAGGGTAAGGGGCACAGTGCAAAGGGCAGACTGCATAGGACAAAATTCACAGAGCAAAGGCCGCAGTGCAAGTGCGCCAAGGGCACAGGGCCAGAGGCATGTGGCAAATTAGACAGGGCATGAGACTAAAGGCACTAGGGCATAGAGCACCGACACTTGGGCATAGGACATAGAGCATCGGCAAAGAGCCACCCAAACAATTCCGGGAAAATCCCAGAAAAAAAATGCAGAAAGGAGAAAAATTCCAAAACAAAAGAATCCAAAGACGAGAGAGCATACTGCAGAAGGCGGCAGCAGAGGGCAAAGAGCACAGGAAGGCACTACAATGACATGGACGGAACCTGGGTGACTGATCCCAACTTCCACCACAACCTTGGCAAGGCTTGGCAAAAGTCCCTTGGCCCAACTTTACCCAATATGCCCAAACATCCTCGCCCAAGCCCTCTACACCATAGGGATTTGCTTTGGCTCCGGCATTGTTGCACATAGATGGCAAGTAGTGCTGTTTTGGCCCTATTCATGGGTTGAGTTGCCGGGCCACACCCTCAAGCCCACATGGAATCCAGACCCGAACCCAAATGGACATCATAGGCTGAAGTCTCCTTTCGCCAACATTCCCTTCCTGAAAACACCCGTGGCACCAGTGACCTGTACCCGTAGGTCCCCTTCCACGTACCAGAAACTTTGAGATTACCAGGGAACACATCACCAGCAGGGCAACCCCAAAGATGCCTGTGAATTGTGGACAACTTGCAAGCTTACTTAAATTCCAAAGTGATTTTGTGATGGTCTGAGTTGAGTAGAATAGTGCAAAATTACCCGGCTAGAGCACAAGAGGGCAGGGCATAGAGAGGGCAAAGGGCATCGGGCCCAGGGCACAGCAAACGGCACATGGGACAGGGCATACATCTGCTCTCACACTTGCACTGGACCCTGTGGAGTGCAGCCCCAGCGCTTGGTCCACCTGCTCCTGCTCCACCTGATTGTCCAGCAGCGGAAGCAGGTCCTCCGCCTCGCACTTTGTATCTGACGCCATCTTGTGGAACGACCCCGGCGACAAATCCTCAAAAGTTGGGGGTGCCTCGGATTCTCCGGCATCCCTCAGCACCGGCAGAGGACTCTCGGCACGCGGCCGGCCCCGCCGTGGGGACCCCAAGTAGGGACGCACACCCGCCTCCTCCAGAACATTCGTGGAGCCCACATCCGATACCACATCGGAGGTCACCTGTGACGGGGACATTGGAGCCGCAGTGGCCTCGGCGACGACACCCGTGACGGCCTGCTTTTTGGCCCCGGTGGGGCGCTGGTGGCCCCAGCGGAGCTCTGCAGGGCTCCCGGGATCACTGCCCAGATCCGAGATGGGGGAAGCGGAGCGGACAACGGCGGGATGGTTGGCGAAGAGGACGCCGCGTGCAGCTGGGCGGATGCGAGGGGACGGTGGGGTCCCTGGGCGCCGCCCAGGGCTGGTCTCTGGGTAGCCCCGTGCGCTGCGCCGTGGAGTTGGGGAGGGCGAGCGGCGGGGTGATGATCCGGACCAGGCACTGGCCTTCTCCGCTGGTGGTGACTGCAGACATACGGAGCAGCCTCAGCCCCTTGAACCCCGAAGACGACTGAGACAGCTCAGGGGAATGCATATCCTATGAGTCAATTTACACGGGGTAAGAGCCTGACCAAACGTTTGACGCAAATTGTACGAAAAGAGCAATGCTTCCGCGGTGCCTATCGGTACTGGACTCTTCTGTTCTGTATGTAGGCCGACAAACGACCACAGCTATTCTAGACGTTGTGGTGCCGCAAGTAGTCAACTAGTAGTCGCAATCATCCCCATGAGCCATCCCCCATGTGTTCCGTGCCACATCTCAACACTCGACGACAGAAAAGCTGCTCCTGGTCTGTCCTGGATTGCAACGGAGGCCAATTCCACACTTCCTCCGGCGGATTGGGGGGGACTTTTGCGCTGGTGTGTTATGCTGGGTATGCCAGTACCTGGACAATGTCCCGGGTGTACTCAAGTGTTCAAGCCAAGCAACACAGCAACACTGTCTAACCAGCGAAATGCTACACAGCCTGGATGCAGGATGGAAACCAGAAATTACGATCAGGATTCTCTTGGGAATGGCCTAGCTGCAATCTGGTTTGAGAATTTGTTTGAGAACCGGAAAGCTGGGCATTGTTCCAGCATGCTCGCTGCCATCAACAACGAAACCTAGAATCTAGAATTGCACATTGACTTGCACCGACGAATCTGACTGCCAAAAAGCGGTAACTTTCGGCAATGTCTGCACTTGCGCCTAACTTTGAAGGGAAGGCAAGCCCAAACCAACCTGAGGTGATGAAGCCGCCTCCTTGGCCAATTGGTTTAAGTATTCCTTTTGGCCTACTTCAAACACCCACAGCAGCAACAGCAGAAATCCCATTGTGGCAGAAGACGCCCCCAAAACAGGCAGCCAAAATGGGAAACAAGGTAACGAGGGTGGACTGGTGCTGGGGCTGGTGCTGGGAGCACTGGCATCATAATGGGGGGAGGCTTCAGCAGGAAGCGGACCCATGAACTGTTGTATCGGGCAATATCCCACGCACTGAATGGGGCTGTACATGAAACTCCAGGTGTCCCGCGTCGGATCTGCCAGGTAATGGGGCAGGAAGGTACACGTGGCCAGCAGCAGCATGGTCCAGAGGTAAACAAATATGAGAGCATAAAGCCAAGCGGTCCGTTTCGAGATCTTTGACACGCCCTGTTGGAACGAGAATGGCAAGAGAAAACCTGGGTACAAGAAAATATGGCGTCATCATAGCCAAACTTAGGAACACAGTGGGACCCAAAATCAACAGACATTCAGAATTGGCCTGTTGGCATTTGCTGACAGTCCAAAGAATTGTGGGGCAAGGTGTTTCTGCCGTACAAAGGTCCTGCTGGAAGACAATGCTCAGCCCAAGGTTGCTTGATGGTACAACCATCTGCTTATGGTGCAAAGGCATCTGGTTCAGATATGTGTGAAACTAAACTGCTTCCGGAGGCATGGGCGGAGACGGCGCCGGAGGAGGTGGCGGACTACCTCCGGCGCGCCTGCCGCCGGTTCAACAACGCCTCCGGCCGGCAGAGAGGAACGCCCTACCCCCTCAGCGAGCTCCTCACCCAGCACACCCCCCCCCCGTCCCACCCAGCCGGGGCCCCCGGAGGGCTGGGTGACCTTCCGGGACACCCACCTCGCCGCCCCCAGCAAAGCCGCCGCCACACGGATGGACCCCACGGACCAACGCGACTACGTCAGGGACCTCGAGACGTGCCTCAGAGAGGCGCATCGCTGGCGCGTCAGCGCGTCAGCGCCCCATCCCCCAAGGAGGACACGGGAGGCCACCTGCCCCCGACACCCACAAGGCCAAGAAGGCCAAGACGGGCCAAGGGGCCCGCCAACGCGCCCGCCAACAGGGCGCGGTGCCCAAGCCAGGACCTGGGCCACGCCACACCGCACCGCCCCACGTCCAAGGCCCCGGCGCGCACCGCCAACAACACCCTCCCCAGCGCCCGCCACCGCCACCGTACCGCGGCACCCCGGCCCTCCACCAACACCATCCAGTTCACGCCGCACAGGGACCACCACTCCCGCAAGGCCAAAGAGCATGGATCCACTAGCAGCACCAACACACCCCCACCACCCCCGACCCCAGCCTCCCAGTGCCCCAATACCAAAGCCACCCCCACCAGCTCCATCACCACAACGCCCCACCACGACCGGGCCCCGCAAACCACCCGCCCCACACGGCGCACTGGACCGCACCACACCATCACGCGTACCACGGACACGCCTACCACCACCACCAGCCCCTGCCACACCACCACCACACCCAATCAGCCCCGTACCCACCGGTGCCATGGTACCACACGCAGCCGATGCACCCACACCACCATCACCACGCGGCCCAGGTGGCTGCCCGGGGGTCTGGATGGGAGTGTGGTTTTTCGGCGGCGTGCGGTTGTTGGTGGGCGGCGCCCGCGGGCAGGGGCTGCGGTTGGGGAGGTGTTAGGTGGTGGTGGGGCGCCCCGTGCGTCGGGGGTGGTGGCATGTGCTGGCCTGGGGTGGTGTTGATGGTGCGCGTGCGTGGGTCCTTGTGGGCCCACGGGGGTGGTAGGTGGTGCACCACAATCGACCAGGAACCACACGACCCGCCCAGCGCGCGTGCACCACACCAACAAGGCCCGGCACAACACCCAGACGCCCAGCCTACGCAGCACGAACCCCCACCAGCCCCACCCCCAGGCAGTACCGCCCCCACACGCCCCGCCCCCCCCCGCCAGTCCCGAGCGCCGATCCACCACACGGAGACACTCACCAGCCTCCACCACCCCCACCACCTGCCGGCGCGCCCGTCCACGAACCCCCTCTCCCACGACCACCAAGGGACACCCCGTCGCCCGACTCCGCGCACACCGGCAGCGACCACCCCCCCACCACCACACCGCCGCCCTCGCCACACGCCACACAACAGGCTACCGCGCCAGCCCAGCCACCCACCGCCCTCACCCTCCACAACCCCCCCGCCGTGAGGCAGCGCCTCCAGGCCGTGGACGGGGACCAGGTGCTGCGGCTCCGCTGCTCAGGCAGCAGCCAGCGCATCCGGGGGACCACCCTCGTCCAGGCGGCCACCCTAGGCCAAGGCGTCAGAGACTTCCTCTACGACGCCTTCCTCCACGTCGCCCGACACGAGCGATCCCCGCTCCCCACCCCCGACGGCGAACGCCCCCCCCCCCCCCAGGAGACCGCATCTGGGCGCCCCCCATCGACTTGGGGCGACACCTTGTCGGAGACCCACGGCCGGAGCGGGCGTCCACGACGGGCCGCACCTGCTACCACGAGCCCGACATGACCCACCCCCCACCCGACGCCCCCCCAGCCACATGCATGGCATGGGAAAGGAGGTCATGCGCCAACTGCGTGGCCTCCCAAAGCGGCTTCAAGGACGTCCACCCAGACGTCCCCACCCCCTCCAACCACGAGCCGGCCCCCTCCACGTACATGACCCTCATGTACAACCGCCACTACACCCTGTCCACCACCCACTACCACGCCCCATCCAAAACCTGGATGGTCCACGGCACCGACTCCCTCCTCCCCGCCGACTACACCCCCCCCACACACGCCCCCGGCCCCGGCACATACACCAGGGTAGACGGGCCGGGCGGCACCCACATCTAGGGCACGTGGGAGCAAAGGTCCCTGGAGACGCTACTCTCCATCCGCAGCGGCAACCAAGCCCTTGGCAAGGCAATGTACCGCCTTGCCAAATGGACCCAACGGTCCTGGCAGATCCCCGCCCACCGATGGACGTGGAAGGTCACCCTCCGCCCCCAGCAGAGGGAAGCCCCCCTGAACTGCAGGGGAACCACCCCCCCACGCCCCGTCTCCCTGCAGCTCTGCCCGTTCATGGTGGCATCCCGCCTCATGACCCTGCTCTGGCCCGGCACCTCCCCCATCCAGCACTACCCCCACCTCACGCAGGAGGACATGCCCGGAATCCAGCGGGCCTTCTTCGGCACCCTCCACCACCTCCAGCAAACAAACCCACACGTCCTGCAGCAGACGTGGACCCCCCCGCATAGCTCATCAACCCGCAAACCAAGGCCACCCCACGACACCAAAACACACCACACACGGCACGGCCCGCGGCACAAGCACCTGCACGCACACCGGGCACCAGGGAAGGCGCGCGCGCACACCCGACGCCCGAACCCGAACCCTCACCCTCCTTGCCCACAGGACCCAAACGGCGGCACTGGAGCAGAGGCCGGCACCCGCGTCCCCCACGTCCGTCTCGTCCGCCTCCTCGTCCTCTCCGCCCACCCCCTCCACCTCCTCCGCCGACACCTCACATCCAGACTCCCCGACCTCCACCACCACAACCACCTCATCCACCTCCACAACCACAGCCGCCTCCTCATCCAACACCTCGCAACCGAGGTCCCCGCCACCCCCCAACCGCGGACACCAGCACCCAGACCAGCCTAGAAGGCCGTCCCCGCCTCCGGCGCGCACGCCGCAACCAAGACCCCTGCAGCCCCACGACCCGCAGCCAGCAAAGCGGGGCAACAACACACCCCGGCGAAGCCCGCACCCGCAGACCAACCGAAGCCCAAACCCGCCGCCAAGCCACAACCCAAGCCCACCACCAAGCGGCAGCCCAAACCCACCGCCACACCACAGCCCAAACCTGCCGCCAAGCCCACACCCAGGCCCAAGGCCACATCAGCACCCAAGCCCGGCGCCAAGCGAGAGGCCCGGGCCCAGCCCCCCACGGAGGTCCTCTACGACCTCCAACCCCTGCCACCGTCGCAAAGGGCCCGATGGCAGCAGCGCCCGGTGCGACGCCCCGCCCTCACCGACGCCGCCGCCACCACCTTCATGGCGGAGCGTGCCGCGGCCGAGGCACGGCGTGCCTCCTCCCCGCACCGCCCAAAGCCCGCACCCCGGACCCACAAGCCGCCACCCCCACCCAAGCCGGGACAACACCAATGGCAGCCAGCAGTGCCCCCACCCCCATACCAGCCCCCAATGTCCGCCCCCATCCAGCAAATGCCCCACCACCGCCGCAGCCGTAGGCCCCGCCCTAACACCGAGGCGGAGTCCGCGTGGTCCCCAGGCCACATCCGCTCCCCGCGCACCCCCACGGCGCAGGAGTACGAGGAGACATACTCCCCCAGACCTACAGCCGCCGCCAGGCCCCCCGACCCCGCCGCGCACACCCACGCCTACACCCATGCCCACGTCCACGCCCACGCCCACGGGCTCGCCCCAGGACCGTGGTGGCAGCGCTGGACCAACACGCAGTTGTGGGAACTGCGGAAGTGGGCCCGCGCCGGACCCTCCCTCGAGGACCTGGTCCGCCGGCCCCGCAGGGACACGACGGAGAACCGTCGGCTCCGGCCAGCGGGGGGCTAGATGCCGCAGGACGCATGGGAAGCCATGTTGGCTGATGCGCTGCATCCCCCAGGAGTCCACCCCGGCTAGCTCCCCGCACCCCAGGACCACCCGCATGCCCTCAAGCGTCTGCGGCAGGCCCTCTAGACGGCGCGGAAGGGAGACAAGCGCCTCTAGGACATCACCCCAAGCCCACCCCACACACACCAGCACCCCCTCGCCACCCCGCAAACGCCGGCGCACGGACACTAGCAGCGCCGGCGGGCATTTGGTGAAACCTAGTATGCACGTGGCAAAACCTAGCAAAATGTAGCAAAACCTAGTAAAATGTAGCAAAACCTAGTACAAAAATTTTTTTTAAAAATTTTTTTGGAAAAAAATTTTTTTACTAGGTAAAAAAAGCAAAATTTTAAAAAAATTTTCCCTTACTAGGTTACTAGGTAGTGACAAATTTGGACTTGAATTTGAACAAAAAACACCAAGTTTATGGGGTGGGGGGGGGGGGGTCAACGGTAGGTGGTATTTATGTTTAAGGGCATGGTGCCCCCTGGTCTATTCCAGGCCACTTGTGTAAGTGGCGCCCCACCCGGGCCAAACCGTGTATTGCAAGGTCAGCAAAAATAAAATGAGGCTCAAGAAAAGAAGGAGCTTTTATATCATAAATATATATATATATATATACATATATGAGGTGCACACACGTGTGCTTTATATGAAGTCGCAAAACACGCCTTGTAGATGAGGTCTGCCTTCTTATCTTTGTATGTGGGTTGTGCAGAGGGAGGGTTGTGCTTGCACATGTTGCGAAGCACGCCCGTGGTCTTTGTATCCAACTCTTTGATTAGATTTTTGTCATACTCCAATTTCCCAGAGGCATCTTTGGGGTAATGCTCTGGAACAAAAAATTCTTCACCACGGATCGCCACCTTTGGACGGACCTCATCTACAGAAGGCGGCTTGTCAACCACAAGCCGGTCACCCAAGGCGAATGCCAACGCAATGCATGCCAGTATGGCAGTAAATTGCACTCTCCATTTGCGCAATGCCACACATATCTCCGTGGAACAGAAACCGGAAGCATGCAGGGCACACTGATAAACTTCACATTCAGGGCACGTGATGTGGGCTGTGTCGTCGCAAAAAAAGCACGACGAACGGCTGGGTGAACAATAGGGCGTAGCATACATCCGTGCCAAGGCCCAACTGGGTGTGGTCCCAATAGGGGGGGCATGCGGAGAACTGCGATAGTGCAAAGCTGCCTGTGCAATCTCACGCAGCAACCACAATCTGTCTTGTGGAAGTTGGATGCTACCATTGACAACACGCCTAGACAAAAGGCAATGTAGCATCAGAAGGCAGGCAGGATGGCAGCTCACACCGTCGTCCTGATGTAGGAAGGTGGAGTAGAGGGGGGCTATAGCAAAAGCTACACTGCCGAACTCACCCAAAAAGTTGTCCCACCTCTTCTGCGCCCTTGCCTTAATGCCTTCTTGTTCGGCAATGAGGTTCACTATTGCCAACTCCTCGGTGTTTGCACCCGCTATGTACGGCTTGTAACACAGCGGATCGAACACGAGGCACAAGAAAGTACGTGTTGGGGAAACCAACAACAAGCGCAGCACCCAATGTGAATTGCGCTTATTATAAATCTGCGCCACGAGCAAGGGGGGCGCATAGATCATATCAATGGACGCCGCGTTCAAAGTACGCAGCGCCCATGACTCAGCCAACACCTCCCTACGACTCAACGGTAAAGCTGACACATTCCACAATGAGTCACGCACAACCCACGCCACACCCATAACATCCCAATCCGCACTCAAAGCTGTCCGAGCGAACCACCAGTAATACACAACAATCTCGGCGGTATCTGTGACATAAGATTCTGAGTAAACATCCCTCAAATGGCGTGCCTCCAGCTTATATTGTTGAGACCCAGAACTTGGAACGATCACGTCAAGTGGTCGTTCCCACCGGTTCAGAGCGGGGGGCAAAATCAGAAGTGGCCCACAAGTGGGCAAAGTGGCTACCTCACCCCTGCTGTATCGGGGATCCCCACCGCCTCAGAGCGGGGGGCAGAATCAGAAGTGGCCCACAAGTGGGCAAATTGGCTACCTCACCCCTGCCGTATCGGGGAGCCCCACCGCTTCATAGCGGGGGGCAGAATCAGAAGTGGCCCACTTGTGGGCAAGGTGGCTACTTAACCCCTGCCGCCTCGGGGATCCCCACCGCTTCAGAGCGGCGGGCAGAATCAGAATTGGCCCACGTGTGGGCAAGGTGGCTACTTAACCCCTGCCGCCTCGGGGGTCCCTTCCGCTTCAGAGCGGGGGGCAGAATCAAAAGTGGCCCACAAGTGGGCAAGGTGGCTACCCAGTAACCTGATAAAAAAAAATTTTGTTTTCACTAGGTTTTGAAACCTAGTAAAAACAAAAACTTTTTTTTCACTAGGTTCCGAAACCTAGTAAAAACAAAAACTTTTTTTTACTAGGTTTTGAAACCTAGTAAAAAAAAAACTTTTTTTTTTACTAGGGTCCCAATACCTAGTAAAAAACCTGTTACCTAGTAAACTGTTACCTAGTAAAAAAAATTCTTTTTAAAAAAAACTTTTTTTACTAGGTTTCACTACAAACCCAGCGCCGGCACCACCTACAGTGCCCCGGACGCCCCGCACGCCACGCAGCACGACGCACCCGATCACCAAGCCGACGACGACCCCGCCTGACCCTACAATGGGTACCTACGGGGCCAAACCCGGATCGCGCGCCAGCTCCGGCGATGCTCCCTGCCACCGTCTACACAAGACCAGCCGCAAATGCCTACAACCCCAAACGGTAGGAACCACCAAGCGCCACACGCACATACCAGCCGCCAACCCCACGCCAAGACCAGGGAGACCCCCCACCCACATGCCACACCACACCGCCACGGGCAACACCGTAGCCAACCCGGAGCACCCCACCCAGCCCCACCACCGCCCCGCGCTTGGCACCGGACCCGCCCATCACGCCCGGATCCTGACCCCAGCCCGACGCCACCCACCCGGGGCCACGCCTAGCACTGCCAGCCCCGGCGCGCCCACCGACCACACCCATCCCCGCGACCCGCATCCCAACACGGTGACACCGTGCCACACAATCCCGGGCTCCAAGCCCAGCAAACACCGCTGTCCACCACGGCCCCCCAACCGCCGCCGCCAAAACCGGTAGCTGACCCGAAGACCCAACTCAGGGCCACCAGCCGTGCCCTGCTGCACCACGAGCGCCCAGCTACCCATGCCCCACACCCCACGGGCACGACCATCCAGCACGGCCCGCCCCCACCGCTGCCAGCCCGGCAGCGGACCCGATAGCCCGACCCCAAGGCCCAAGTTCCTAGCCACAACCAGCCAACGGGCCACACCCGACAAAACGCCACCGCCCACCACAACCCACACCTGCCACTGCCGGCCACAAGACGCCACCAGCCACCGCAACCCACACTCGCCGCCGCCGACCGCAACGGAGAACCTACAGCCCCGACCCACAGCCGCCGACCGCCGAACCCAGATGCCCCAGCTCAAGTCCGCAAACCGAGCCCGACCGCAAAGCCCCGCCCCCGGCGCAATCGGGACCACCGGCCATGAAGCATTACCAACCACTGCAGCCCGCACCCGCCCCCGCCGAGCCCAACCGCACCACGAACACGCAGCCGGCCGGCAACAGCAGCCCGAACCGCCGACCGAACCGCCCGAGGGCCGGCCCAGCCCGGCGATGGGCACCATCCACCCAAACCCGCACCCGGCACCGCCTCCGCAGTAACCCATCCACAGACCCCGCCCAACGCCACCGCCGGGCAACACACCAAGCCCCACGCAGAAGAAGCCCCACCAAGCAGGAGCCGTTGGACGCCGACGCACCAGCCGACGAGCCCACTAACCGCACCCGACAACGCCACCCAAATCCTAACCCAGCTCACCACGACAAATAAGCAGCCGGGAGCCGCGCCCAACGCCGTCAGACCCACCTAACCCACTTAACCCGCCCAACCCGCAAGCCACGCCCACGAACAACACCCGAGGCCTAACCTGGACCCCAAAAAAAAATACACAAACTGACCCACATTGACCCACGCCCGTGTACACTATGACACGCCAGCCGCACCCCTGGGGCGCGGCCGCAGCAAGAGCGCAAGCGACGCACACAACAAGACCCGTACAGACGAACACACCACTACTGCGTGGAGGCCGTGCCTGTGCCTCTTCCGTGCGAGCGTTTTTTCCTTTTTCCTCATTGAAAAAAAACAGGAAACCAACAACCAGGGGAAGGAACGACAAGAAAAAAAAAGACAAGAAAAGACAAGGGGAAAGCCCCAACGGTACCACCAACACCACACACAGAGCACACACAGCACGCGCACCGGTGAACAAGCGCCAAGAGGCCATGGACACGGCACACACACGACACACGACACACCAGGCACACACCACACCGGGCCCGCACACCGGTGAACGAGCACCAAGGGGCCATGGACACCGCACACGCAAGCACGCCCAAGGCAACCAAGGGACAGATGGCAACAAACCACACCCCACGGGTTGGACACACTGGGGCGACCCAGCCGTCCCACCGGGCCAGCAGCAGGGGCGGGACCCCAAGGCTAGTGGTCCGAGCCCTGCCAGGCTGCATCGGGCACCATGGCAAACATCACCCGGAGCCATGGCACCAGCGAGCCAGCACACAGCCCAGGAGGGGTTCACCTGCCAAGCAGCGAAGCCGCGCAACTCGAGCCACAAGGGTGAGGTGGTCGTACCGTAGACTCGCGGGAGCAGTACCATGGTGAGAGATACTCCACACGGCTGCGCAGCCCCCCAGAGCTGCCGCCCAAAGGAGGGGGCATGTGGCCCTACCCACAGACACATGTGGGGACATTTTCCCACCCGGGTCACTTGGACCGGGTGGCCGCGATATTGCCTTCCCAAGCACCTGCGGGAGCGGCTAAAGAGGCACCTAACGTAGGGTAGTGGGAGGGACAGGACATCCCCTTGGTACGACCTTCTTCCTGCACAGTCAAAGGAGGCCTCCCGAGCTCCCGAAGATACCTACCTACCTACCTAAACTACTTCAAAATACACATGCATGCTACAAAACCCTTTGAGCATCCAACAACACCTGGCCTCTGGTCTATTTCCTGGGAACTCCTGCCCACAACAACATACTATGGGCACCAACAAGACAACAAATCTTACGCAAGGGGCGGGGGCGAGTATCAAAATTGGCTGGCAGCCTTAAAACCCCCTCGAAGCCACACTTAAAGAAAAGGGGGAGGGGTTAGGGTGGCCGTCAGGAGGTTTTATGCAGCACTAGAGGATTATTGGCACGCTACGAAAAAAAATGTCCCCTGGTGGTGGGGGTTGGAGGCTGACTCCTTGGTTATAACACAAAGTACCTCCTCCCCCCTCCTTAACCAACTGTTGGCTGGAGGCCTCTTGGGGATGGGGCAGCGAGGGGCATCTGGGAGTGCAATTGTTCTTGAGGAAAGCGTACCTCGATTGTGGAAATCAGTGTAACTCGCTTTTTTTCATTTTTTTTGCCTAAGTCACATAACTTTTTTGGCGGAAAATTTTTTTGGTGTGAGTCACCTAAACTTGTTTTTTTTTTGGCGTAAGTCGCGTATGGAAAAAAAAAACCCTTTTTCCAAAAAAAAGGGGGGGGGGGAACACAAGAACCACCCAACAACCGCCATTGCTACCGGAGGAGGTGAAGCGTATGGCGCCCATGGACATTTTGGGTACCTTCAACACGCGTAAAGCAATGGAGCCGTGGCGTGAAGGGTGGTTTTTATACTCATTGCCGGCAGATGGCGATAACAATGTGTAGCACACTCATCATGATTGCAAACAAAAAATGCAATTTGCCCTTCGGCCTTCAGTATCAAAATGACTATGTTGTTGCCGGTGCACCGGCTACGAAGCTCAGGCCAGCAATACCACGTAAGTCCGGTCACCTCGGGCCAACTACATTCTTCGCATTCAACCATAATGGCGTGGGGCTTACTACAAGAAGTTGCCGAAGACACGCTTGTAGATCAAAGCAGTCTTTGTGTCCGATGCCTTCGACTTTGCACACAGATTTGTGTTCCACGCACAAGCGTCACGGAAACCGTTCGCAAGCAACTCTTCTAGCTCTCGAACAAATCATTGAATGCTCACCAACCGACCCTCTGCGCCCTTTGGGTATGCCTTGGGCACCTCGACAAGCTTCTCACGGATGAACACGTATGGACGGGCATCATCACTTGTTAGGGGGTTAGAAGCTGGATTGCGGGGTTTGTGGAGGGGCCTCAACATTGCCCTTCACTGACTTCCCATCTTGGGGCACATCCTCCGAGTTGGAGGCTAGGCAGGCAGGAGATTCTCCGACTGCTGGCTCCGAGGAGGAGGCAGCAATGTTGCCATCGGGTTTGCACAGAGGATCCTCTTCATCAAAAAGGAGGGAGGAAGTAGATGGCGGCAGGGACTCGGGTTGGAGGCTTGGGCAGCAGGAGATTCTCCAGGCTCCCAGCAAATCACCTCCCCCTACCACCCATTCTCCCGGATGGTGCTGGGGACTTGGACAGAGCGATATGGGTTGATGATGCGCAGTGCTTCCTTGATGAATCCTTTCGGCAACGGTGTAACATCAACGTCGTCTAGGCTTCCCCTATGGCTAACCAGCTCATCACAAAGATGTAGCGATGGATAGCCACATGACCAACCATCCTCTTGAATACGCAAAGCCGGAGCATGTGCGTTGAAGGCCCATACTAGTACTACGTAGTCCATGGCACAAAGAAACCAATGGAGCACTTCGCGATCGTCACTATTAACAATAAATATGTGGCGGCGCCTCCAAGCCAAACCAATTGTTGTATGGTTGGTGCCCTTACTGTCTTCGTACTTCCTCATGATTTTCAGGTTTTTGAATGTATGTCACCCCCATAGTCCATGCCCGTGGCTCGTCCACCTCATTGTGGTACAACTTGTCGTGAAGCCAAGCAAGAATGTCCTTGTCGCTCAACCAATCTCCCACAACAAGACGCTTGGTTTCATCGCTATCCGTGTTGGAGCCACAGGGATAGTACTATCCTCCTCCTAAGAAGTGCCAACATCCAACAGTTTGGCTACTTTGGAGGGAGTGGCAAGGACAAGCACCACAATATCTTGCTCCGGAGTGGCGGCATTTGAAAGCTCGCTCACCCTACCAGCTATTACCAAAGCCTCGTATGAGTCCACTTCATCCTCAACAGGACCAAGGGGCAAGGTGGCTTGCAGGAGGGAATCCATGTCAACCTCTGTTTTCCACTTGCCGTACAACCACGCATCCTAATCTGCAGGCTGCATGCACCACAAGTACACTTTTCGCTCGCACTGCCCACAAGTCCAAGGGGGGCGGAAAAGGTTCAACTGGTGCCACTTCTTCCTATGTAGGGCACATTCGCGTTTGAAACCTTCATAGTGTGGGCTTCTTCCTGACAAACTATATATCAAACACGGTGAGTGTAAAAAAAGTATGCAACCACTTGTCTAGCTCCGCCTGCCCTACAGTTGTGCCGCCCTCCTCTGAACCCACAGGTGCTGTGGGCCATAGCACCTTATAACACCTGGCCTTGGACCCTGCCCCTAATATATGTCTTATGTCGGGCTCGGCACCCTTCTTCTTCAAAAATGCGGCACAAGGGCCCTTGGTCTCGTTTGTTGCAGCCAGCATGGCTTCTAATAACTGCTTTGATTGCACGAAGCCAGCACCATTGCCGGTGAACGGAAGTTTTGTCTTGCCCAATCTTAAATGATGTGGATGGAAAAGATGAGATACACAATACAAAGTGCCAATGAACGAAAAAATGGGTGTCTAATCAGCACACTGCCACGAGGTAGATGGGCCCCGTCACATGCCATCCAACGTACAACAATCAAGAACACTCTTGCACACAAACCCCGCTGGCACCTAACGCGCAGGCACTAGGATGGCCTTTTTGAGCTCCATTTCGGCGTCCGGGTTGTTGTAAAAGGCCTCCCTGTAGCCGACCAAGTCATCAGTTTTCTACGGCCACCGCCAGGGCATCCTCCAACACCATGTATTTTTGAATAAAGCACCGGCTGCGAACAAGGAATTACACGGCGTCCATATGCAATTCCCTTGGCCAAAGCGACGGCACACATGCATTGTGTACCCCACCATCCCATCACACCATGGCACACTTTTAGAAGTGCCCATGAGCAAAGACACCTACTCGGAGCATTAGCTGGATATCTTATTTGCCATTTGTGGGCACCAACAAGCGTGTTGCCTACGGTCATAACAACTCGAGGTGGTGGTCGCGGACCACGGCCCAGAAGGGTACATCACCTCTCCCCGCTTACACCACTTTTACAACACACAAGCCTTTGCCTATTGCAAGAGAAATAAAAGAAATGCCAATATAAAAAATGGTTACGTCTGGCACGGCCACCTCTACAAAGCAAAGGGCGGCACAACACCCCAAAGCTAACGGTGCAACGAGCTGTGACCCGTTGGTTAGCACGCTCTAGGCACCGTAAGGTGCCACTGCAAGGGACAAAAGCAAAAGTACCTAATCCTAGACCTCAACTTAGAGAGAGGGGCAAAATCAAAAGTGGCCAACAAGTGGGCCTAGTGGCTATATCACCCGTGCCGTCTAAGGGGTCCCCAACGCCTCACAGCGGGGGATAAAAAAAGCGTACCTTGAGCTACAAACAAAGCATAGAAACCTTTTTCTTTTCATAAAAAGGGTAAGTCTGGTTGCCTCTCGAGGTCCAACAAGTGGGTGGAACCGCTACGTAACCCCTGCATTCTCGGGGGTCCCCAAACAAAGGGACGGAGTGAAAAGTGGGTGCCTCAAACCAGCCTTCTTGGGGGCTCAAGAGTGGGCGGAAGTGCTACGTGACCTCTGCATTCTTGGGGGTCAGCAAACAAAAGGACAAAATCAAGAGTGGCTGCCTCACCGCTGCCTTCTCGGGGGCCCAAAAGTGTGCGGAAGGGTTCCGTAGCCCCTTCATTCTCGGGGGTCCCCAAACAAGGGGACAAAATCAAAAGTGGCTGCCTCACCCTTGCCTTCTCGAATGCCCACAAGTGGGCGGAAGTGCGATGAGACCCCTGCACTGTCGGGGGTCTTCAAACAAACAAACAAGGGGACAAAATCAAAAGTGGCTGTCTCAGCGCTGCCTTGTCGGAGGTTCACAAGTCTCCGGGGTCCCCAAACAAGGGGACAAATTAAAAGTGGCTACCTCATCCTTGCCATCTCCGAGGCCCAAAAGTGTGCGGAAGTGCTACAAAACCTCTGCATTATCCGGGGTCTCCAGCCAAGGGGACAAAATCAAAAGTGGATGCCTCAGCCTTGCCTGCTTGGGGGCCCACAAGTGGGCGGAAGTGCTACGTAACCCCGACGTTCTCGGGGGTCCCCAAACAAGGGGACAAACTCAAAAGTGGCTACCTCACCATTGCCTTCTCGGGGGCCCACAAGTGGGCGGATGTGCTACGTAACACCTGCATTCTCGGGGGTCCCCAAACAAGGGGACAAAATCAAAAAAGGCTGCCTCACCCCTGCCTTCTCAGGGGCCCATAAGAGGGCTACGTAACCCCTACATTCTCGGGGGTCCCCAAACAAGGGGACAAACTCAAAACTAGCTGCCCAACCCTTGCCTTCTCAGGGGCCCAAAAGTGTGCGGAAGTGATATGTAGTCCGTGCATTCTCGGGGGTCCCCAAACAAGGGGACAAAATCAAAAGTGGTTGCCTCACCGCTTCCTTCTCAGGGGCCCAAAAGTGTGCGGAAGAGCTATGTGACGCCTTCCTTCGCGGGGGTCCCCAAACAAGGGGACAAACTGAAAAGTGGCTACCTCACCCTTACCTTCTAGGGGGCCCAAAAGTGTGCGGAAGTGCCATGTAGTCCGTGCATTCTCGGGGGTCCCCGAACAAGGGGATGAAATCTAAAGTGGTTGCCTCATACTTGCATTCTCGGGGGCCCAAAAGTGTGCAGGATTGCAACGCAACCCCTGCATTCTCGGGGGTCCCCAAACAAGGGGACAAAATCAAAAGTGGCTGCCTCACCCTTGCCTTCTCGGGGGCCCACAAGTGGGCGGAAGTGCTACGTAACCCCTACATTCTCGGGAGTCCCCAAACAAGAGGACAAACTCAATTCATAGGCAAGCAAACACATGCACACGCAAGCACATACCACTTTGTCGGTCATCTTTTCGAACATTTTGTTCATCAACGCCTCCATTGCGGCTGGGTTCATGGATAGGGCTTGCAAGAGCTGTGGTCGCAAGGGAAAAGGACATGGGTGGGGGGCTATGGTTAGACATGAGCGTCGCCATTGTACATGGGGCCACATGGGGGGTTCCTAGGGTCCTAAGGGGTAGATGAAATTTCAGATCCCACCATTCGCATACCTGCAAAACTACCTCCGCGTCCCTTTCGAGGGCCGTGGTCCCCGACATCCCCCCCCCCCCTCCCGGGCCGTGTGATTGTTGTAGGCCCGTTTCAAAATGGCATTTAGGCTTTCTACCACATCCGCACACACCGCGCCCAACCCCACCCCCAAACGTGCCGCATTAGCCACCGCCGTGGTCACATCCTCCTCTAGGTAGAGGAGGTAGTTGGACTGGAAGGCGGCCTTGCAGCAACGTGCACGGTACTGCCGCGCGGCAGCACACGCCCCGAGGTCATTGTGAGGGGGCGTGTCGCCGTACAAGTCCCGAAGTAGATCCCTCATGGCAACAACGGCTTGCCATTCGGGGTCCTCCGGCGCGTAGGCCAATAGTAGGCCCATCTCCTCCCATGCAAGGAAGAGGGCCCTTGCCTCCTCCCCATCGGGTGCGGCGGTGGCACCCAGCTTCACCCGCGTGCGTGCCCGGTAAAACAACCGTTGCACGGCCTCCGCACTCTCCTTGGGGAGTGACTCCAGGCGCGCCTCAACAAAAGCGACCTGCAGCTGCAACATGGCCATGCAACAGTGGAGGATGCATACGAAAACCCAACACCGGTCAACCACGATGTGAGGTTCCGCTATGCACCCCCGATTATCCTGGCTCTGACCCGTCACCTGATATTGGTGACGGACGGCGGCCTCGTTGTCCAAAATTTGGCGCACGTCCACCCGCAACCACGCTGCCGCCGCCTTGTCCCACACCCCCATACTGTAAATAGACCCCACTTGGGGTGACGTGGACACCCCAATGAGGCGGCTAATAAACAGCTGGTCACCCCCAAGGACCAGCGCAGCAGGCACCCAACTGGATGCCCAACACAAACTTATGCAGTCGTGAATCGACTGCAACACCTACGAAAGAGTGTGTGCATTGATATCCGGGCATCACTTTTTCATTTAAATTTTAGCTTCAAATTTCGTTTGGCTTCAACTTTAAGCAATTTTTCGCTTTTAAACGAGGAACTTTGAAACGAAGCGAGCCCGGATTCAATGCGACACAAAAGCCCCAAGTACTTGAAGGTTCTCGGCCCAAATAGTGGCCAAAGCGGCCATGTCTTTGTCGCCGCACACGGCCGTCCCGATGACCCACAAGTAGGTGGGTGTGTGGCCCCGTTTGCCGTGGTTGAGGAGCCCAATAGACAGTTGGGTCCAACTCCCACCGTCACACGGGTAGGCATCCCGGCGCACAATGAACGTGAGGGGTCGGTCCCAATCAATGGTGTCAACTAGTGGTGGACGCGATTGAATGTAGCGGGCCCATGAGTGCACCGGCCAACTGCGGCCACTAGCGTGTGGGTCGTCCACGTTCACGGGGGGCCGCAACTCTAGCGGCTTAGCCATATCCCTCCAAGTGTCCAAGAAGGCTTGCCGCGTTGGGATGGGTCGCGGGAAAGTGTGGCCCATAGCAGCCGTATAGTCAATTCCTCGTCAGGTCATGAACTCGGAGAGGTGGCGGAACCCCGTGTTTGTGACATTGAGGTCCATGAGGAGCCCAATAAAATCGGGCGCGGAAAAAAGGAAGGAGGCGTATTGCTTTACCGCCTCCACTTGCTTCGTGCGAAGAAAGAAGGGGGAGCCAACGTCTGTGGCCTCCGACCATCGGGCCCAAGCCAAGGGAGATGAAGCCACCAACTCACCAAGGAGTTGGGAGACCAAAGAGTCCCGCAAACTCTTGGCTCCACTCAAACGCACAAGCGTCATGCTAAGCTCGAGAATACTGTCTCGAGGGAAAGGCATAACAAGTGCTACACAAGAGAAAAGGGGGTATGGAGTGGGGTTGGCGGGGGGCACAAAGGGGAGGACTAAGGGTTGAACACCCAACCCTTAGGCAATCCAACGTCTCTACAAACCCATTGGGCAACATTCTACCACATTAAACCCCCTCAAGACCCTAGCGTACGCATGCAATTAACGGCACAAATAGTTTAAACTCTAGAAAATACTAGGTATTCTCGTTTAACATGTTAAAATTTATCGGTTTAACGTTCAACATCTTTCAAAAATTGAAATTGAAAATTTAACATATTGATTCAACGTGGGTCTCTAGGATGATCCCGGAATTCTCGGGGGTCCCCAAGCAAGAGGACAAAATCAAAGGTGGTTGCCGCAGCCCGGCCTTCTCAGGGGCCCACAAGTGGGGGGAAGTGCTATGTAACCCCTTCGTTCGCGGGGGTCCCCAAACAAGGGGACAAAATCAAAAGTGGTTGCCTCATCCTTGCCTTCTCTCCGGGCCACAAGTGGGCGGAAATGCTACACAACCCTTGTGTTCTCGAGGGTCCCCAAACAAAGGGACAAAATCAAAAGTGGCTACCTCGCCCTAATCTTGTAGAGGGCGCACAAGTGGACACAACTGCTACATAACCCCTCCATTCGGGGGATACCCAAACAAGGGGACGTAATCAAAAGTGGCCGCCTCATCCTTGTCTTGGCAGCAACGCACAAGGGAACGGAAGTGGTACGTAGAGCGTGCATTCTCGGGGGTCGAGGACAAAATCAAAACTAGCTACCTCAACCCTATCTCCTCGAGGGCCCACAAGTGGGCGCAAGTGCTATGTAACACCTGCATTCTCGGGGGTCCCCAAACCAAGGGACAAAATCCAAATTGGCTACCTCACCTTTGTCTTGTCGGGGGCCCGCAATTGGGCGGAAATGCGACGTAACCCCTGCATTCGCGGGGGTCCCCAAAGAAAGGCACAAAATCAAAAGTGGGTGCCTCACCCCGCCTTCTCAGGAGCCCACAAGTGTGCGGAAGTACTACGTAACCCCTGCGTTCTCCGGGGTCCCCACATACGGGGACAAAATCAAAAGTGGCTCACTCAACCATGCCTTCTCGGGGGCTCACAAGTGGGCGGACGTGCTACGTAACCCTTGGATTCTTGGGGGGTCCCGAAACAAGGAGACAAAATCAAAATTGGCTGCCGCAGCCCTACCTTCTCGGGGGCCCAAAAGTGGGCGGAAGTGCTACGTAACCCTTGCATTCTCAGGGGTCCCCAAACAAAGGCACAAAATCAAAAGTGGCTGACTCACCCTTGCCTTCTCGGGGGCCTACAAGTGGGCAGAAGTGCTACGCAACCCATGCATTGTCGGGGGTCCCCAAACAAAGGCACAAAATCAAAAGTGGCCGCCTCACCACTGCCTTCTTGGGGGCCCACAAGTGGGCGGAAGTGGTATGTAACCCCCGCATTCTCAGGGGTCCCCAAACAAGCGGACAAAATCAAAATTGGCTACCTGACTCTGCCTTCTGGGGGACCCAAAGATGGGCGGAAGTGCTACGCAACCCCTGCACTCGCAAGCGTCCCCAAACAAGGGGGCAAACTCAAAAGTGGCAGCCTTCTCAAGCGCCCACAAGTGGGCGCAAGTGCTACGTTACGCCTGCATTTCCGGGGGTTGCCAAACAAGGGCACAAACTCAAAAGTGGTTGCCGCACTCCTGCCTTCTTGGGGGCCTACAAGTGGGCGGAAAAGCTACGTAACATCTTCGTTCCCGGAGGTCCCCGAACAAGGGGACAAAATCAAAAGTGGCTGCCTCACCACCTTCTTCTCGGGGGCCCACAAGTGGACGGAAGTGAAACGTTACGCCCGCATTCTCGGGGGTCCCCAAACAAGGGGACAAAATCTAAAGTGGCTGCCTCACCCTTGCCTTCTCGGGGGCCTACAAGTGGGCAGAAGTGCTACGCAACCCATGCATTGTCGGGGGTCCCCAAACAAAGGCACAAAATCAAAAGTGGCCGCCTCACCACTGCCTTCTTGGGGGCCCACAAGTGGGCGGAAGTGGTATGTAACCCCCGCATTCTCAGGGGTCCCCAAACAAGCGGACAAAATCAAAATTGGCTACCTGACTCTGCCTTCTGGGGGACCCAAAGATGGGCGGAAGTGCTACGCAACCCCTGCACTCGCAAGCGTCCCCAAACAAGGGGGCAAACTCAAAAGTGGTAGCGCCCACAAGTGTAGTTCTCAAGCGCCCACAAGTGGGCGCAAGTGCTACGTTACGCCTGCATTCCCGGGGGTTGCCAAACAAGGGCACAAACTCAAAAGTGCTTGCCTCACTCCTGCCTTCTTGGGGGCCTACAAGTGGGCGGAAAAGCTACGTAACATCTTCGCTCCCAGAGGTCCCCGAACAAGGGGACAAAATCAAAAGTGGCTGCCTCACCCCCTTCTTCTCGGGGGCCCACAAGTGGACGGAAGTGGAACGTTACGCCCGCATTCCCGGGGGTTGCCAAACAAGGGCACAAACTCAAAAGTGCTTGCCTCACTCCTGCCTTCTTGCGGGCCTACAAGTGGGCGGAAAAGCTACGTAACATCTTCGTTCCCAGAGGTCCCCGAACAAGGGGACAAAATCAAAAGTGGCTGCCTCACCCCCTTCTTCTCGGGGGGCCACAAGTGGACGGAAGTGAAACGTTACGCCCGCATTCTCGGGGGTCCCCAAACAAGAGGACAAAATCTAAAGTGGCTGCCTCACCCTTGCCTTCTCGGGGGCGCACAAAAGAGCGGGAGTGCTACATAACCCCTGCATTCTTGGGGGTCCCCAAACAAGGGGACAAAATCAAAAGAGGTTGCCTCACCCCTGCCTTCTCAGGGGCCCACAACAGGGTGGAAGTGCCACGTAACCACTGCATCCTCCAGGTTCCCCAAAGCAAGGTCAAAAGTGGCTGCCTCATCCCTATCTTCTCGGGCGCCCAAAAGTGGGCACAAGTGCTACATAACCCCTACATTCTTGGGGATCCCCAAACAAGGGGACACAATCAAAAGGGGCTGCCTCAAACCTGCCTTGTGGGTGGTCCCCAGTGTGGTGGAAGTGCTACGCAACCCCTGCATTCTCGGGGGTCCTCAAACAAGGGGGCAAACTCAAAAGCGGTTGCCTCAGACGTGCCTTCTAGAGGGCCCACAAGTGGGCGCAAGTGCTACGCAACACCTGCATTTTGGGCTGTCCCCAAACAAGGGCCAAACACAAAAGTGGCTGCCTCACCCCGGCGTTCTTGGGGGCCTACAAGTGGGCGGAAGAGCTACGTAACGCCTTCGTTCTCGGGGGTCCCCACATAAGGGGACAAAATCAAAAGAGGTTGCCTCACCCCTACCTTCTCAGGGGCCCACAGGTGGGCGGAAGTGCTACGTAAACCCTGCATTCTTGGGGGTCCCCCAACAAGGGCACAAAGTCAAAAATGGTTGCCTCACGCCTGACCTCTCGGGGGCCCATAGGTGAGTAGAAGTGCTACATAATCTCTGCATTCTTGGGGGTCCCCAAACAAGCAGACAAAATCAAAAGTGGCTGCCTCACCCCTGCCAACTCGGGGAGCCACAAGAGGGCGGAAGTGCTATGTATCCTGTGCATTCTCGGGGGTCCCCTAAGAAGGGGAAAAACTCAAAATTGGCTGCCTCACCCTTGCCTTCTCGGGGGCCCAAAAGTGGGTGCAAGTGGTACGTAACCCGTGCATTCTCGGGGGTCCGCGCACAAGTGGGTGGAAGTGCTACGTCCGCAATCCATTCCCGGGGGGACAAAAGCAGAACAGGCATATCAAAAAAAAGCATACCTGGCCTTAAAAAAAAAGCCCAACTCGCTTGCCTTTTTGTTTGGAGCAGGTAGCATATCAAAAAAAATGTAGATCGTGTAACAACAAAAGGCACGTCGCTTTTTTCCCAAAAATCCGTAATTTAGCGCTTCTTTGTTTCTTTATGGCTGTAGGTGGGGTACCAAAAGAAGAGTAGGTCGGGTAATGAAAAAAGGTTACCTCGCTTTTTTTTTAAAAACAAAAAAAGCGTAACTCGCTCATTAATTTTTTATTGTAGTACGTCGCGCATGCAAAAAAGCGTAGGTCGTGTAACAAAAAAAGCGTAACTCACTTTTTTCTTAAAAATAAAGTGTAAGTCACGTAACTTTTCGTTTTTAGGTGCGGGTTGCGTCACAAAAAAAGCATAAACCGTGTCCTATACATTTGCAATTTTTTTCCCCACATACGGCTTGCGCCTAAGAAAAAAAAGGTAATTTAGCGCAAAAAAAAAATAAGCGACTTACGCTTCACACATTGCTCTTTGGTGGTGGTGGAGGTGGTGGTTGGTGCTACCCAATATACATGCCCTCCAACCAGTACACAAAAAAAACGTGCACAACCACACAAAACGGTGACAAACAAAACGTAGGGCTGCACATGATGAGAACGAGCGCGGAACTGGAATGCGCTATGCAGAACCTCCCTTATGGGAGGCAGTGGTTACACAGCCATTTCAGTTTGCCCCAATACGGCAGTGACTATTCAGCCATTTCTTCTTCTCTGCGATACAATATGGGTTAGAGACACTATTCCTTTTTTCCCCTTGGGTATGGTAGAGGTTATGAGGGTACGTTTGCCCGGCGCGCCAAGCATCCGAATGAATGTTCGGGCCATCTATCACAATGCTTTACCTCCTCCTCTAGCCCAGGGGCCCTAAGCACAAGCACATTGTATGATGGTTGGCAATCAAATCACTTACCATTTTTTCGCCTAACAAATGGGACGATCACATGCACCCTACCCTTGACGACCCACCTCAAAATCAAAGAATCCCCCTCTTGTATGTGACAGAAACACCCAAGAGTCCTTAACCCCAACTCAAGGAGCCACCCGAAAGCGTGGAAAAACTTTGCCCGGCACGCTAACGTTCTCTCTATGTAGCCATTTTAGTGTCACCCTGGAGATGGCAAAGGTTGCGCACAACCATTTCAATTTTTTGTGATATTGCACGGGTTGCACAGCCATTTCTTCTTGATCCCCTGATACGTGCCCTAAGGATTGTGCAAGATTCATGCCATGCATGCCGGCCAATTTTAGTGCTGTCATAACACTACCCATATTATCACTGCCACACATCTACCCACACTCCATCACTGCCACACATTTGCCTTCAGTTTATCACTGCCTCTGCCACTACCACACATATGCCAACATTCTCTCACTGCCACACATCCATCCATCCTGCATCAATGCCACAAATCTCCCCAGAATCCATCACTTATGCACACCTCCCCACACTCCATCACAACCACTCATCTGTCTTCACTCAATCAATGCCACACACCCATAAACCCTCAATGCCCCATATCTGCCCATCCGATCACTGCCATACAGCTGCCCACACACCAAAAATGATGCACATCTACTGTACTCCTTCACTGCCATCATCTACCATCTTCCAGTGCTGCACACCCTATACACCACTGCACATCCACACCTCTGCCCATACTCCATCATTGCCACACATTGACACATGTGCCCATGCTTCATCACTGCCACACACGCCCATCCTCCATCATGCCACACACCCGCCCATAGTTCATCACCGCCACACATCCACCCATATTCTACCCAGCCACACATCTGCCCACACTCTATGAGAGCCAGTGATCTGCCTGCACTATACCAATGCCACACACACATACATCATAAATGCCACACATCTACCCACACACCAAGAAATGTTCCATATCTAACAGCGCCACACATCTGCCATACTCCATCACTACCACACACCCACACCGAGCCAGCTAGCTGCCCATACTCCATGATAGCCATGCATCTGCCTTCATTCCATCACTGCAGCACATCTGCTTACAGTGCATCACTGCCTCACATATGCCTGTGCCCATTCCATCACTGCCAATCATCTGCTTGTGCTCCAACACCGCCACTGTAACATTTACGCCCATATTCCATCAGTGCCACGCATTTGTGCACACTTGCATGATGTCATAGATGCATCCATGGTTCGTCACTGCCACAAATATCCACACAATCCCTCACTACCACATGTATGCCCACACTCCATCACATCTACGACACTCTTGTTACCACACTCCTCCATTGCCGCCTCTTCCCACACTCTATCAATACATCCATCCATCCATACCCCAAGACTTCCACCCATCTACTCACATTCCATCACCACGACACATCTGCCCACATTGCATCACTGCCACACATCTGCCTTCATTCTAGCATATGGAAGGGTGGTCAAACTTGCCTTTGTCAACAGTGGTTTGTGAGAGCTACCTTGTGTATGGTACACACACTGCAATATCCTGTCATCCAATGTCGTTGCTGTAGATTTTTTTTAAAAAAAAGTCACTTGGACCTGTTAGTGTGTCATTGCTCAAAATACTGAGACAGGCCCAAGCTGTAAAGCACTCTGCAAAACGAAACAACTAAGGCAAACGGAAGCCAAGCCACACCAAAGGTTATTGCAGAACATCTTTTTATTGAGTAAGTACACACATATTGAGTGAGGATTGCATTACACATGCATTGAGAGCACTAGTTGGTGTGGTGCCAATCGCAAGACCACGAAAAGCCATGCCTCCAAAACACCTCAATATTGCTTTGTCCAAAATGCCAGTGTGAACCCGTCATATCAACACCCTATGTAGTCCCAACAATCCATATGAAATTAATTCTTCTTCTTAATTTGCAATGAGGCAGGGAGCAAATGCATAATGAATGCAGCCACTCCCATACCAACCTCCACAGTGCCGTGTGTTGCAACATCACCCCTTTCTTGATGTGGTATGATAGTGCACACTCACTCCTCCAAAAGCATGGGAGAGCTCCAGTATTGACATGTTTCCACACATATCACATGTTTAGCACACTACTGAATGCGTAGCAGACATGGGGGCCCAGCTCTATCAGCCCTAGGACGCGAGATCCTCCCACCCACATCCACCCACACCAAAGGCCCCTGAAGGAAAATTTTGTCCATGGCTGCTTTTCGCCGCATCATTCTCTCCACTTTCTTTGGACCCCAATTCCTCCCCATTTTGGGGACCCCCAAGACAGCAAGGGGTACGCAGCCATTTCTTTTTTTCACCTGAGATGGCAAGGGTTACGCACGACACACAGCCCCACAAAACACTCACCGAGCGTGTCAGCTTGTCAGGCCAGACTGTTGCTCAACTCGGTGCCTTTCTGCCTTTCCGCGAACGGTGCGCACCCGCACACGCATACGCAGACAGAGAGGAAAAGCGGGGGAAAGGAGAGTGTTCAAGTTTGTGCGAGCAAGCTGCATGGCCGCATCATCGTCACAATGGAGCCAACAAGACGGGGCCAGTCTGGAACCAAACACGCCGGCGCGCGCAAAGTGGGAATGGCAAACGCGACAACATGCAGCCAGAGCAGCAATGTTAACCTCTTGTTCGGCCACTGGCACAAATGTAGTCAGGCGGTGCAGCTATGAAAGCCTTTTGGAATGCGAGGGGCGCTGCGCCTGGAGCCGTTCATGGTCCCCTTTTCGAGGGACCTGCAAGTGTAGGAGCCATACTGAAGCTCCACACGCGAGTACAGTGAAGTACAAAAAGAAAATAAGTGGCAGGTGCATTGAAGGCCAGGGTGTCAGGCCTGGCAGAATCTCTGGCCTCCGCGGCCTGGATAGGGGTCACCAAATTGCACGCAAACCAACCACACATACACATACACAAACACACGAGCACGAACTTCCAGACAACATCACAGACCACTGCCCCAAAATTCTAGCCACAGGAGCCCAGCCACGCCAAAAATTCAAGGGTGACCTTCTGCCGACTGGTGCTGTCAAAATCATGAGCGGATACCCAGAGCCCAGGAGAAGTCATCAAGAAGTTGAACGCTCCTGCAGATATCCCAGCGAACAACCGGTCGATAGCCCGTGGCTCCTCGACGATCATGGCGAAGAAAATCATCCGGATGACCATCTCCACTCCCAGCATTATTGCGAGGATCCATGTGAAGGCGGTGTAGAACATGGCCACGTAGACAAAGCGGGCCACAACCTCACACCCAGTGGCAAGCAGTACACTGAACTTCATAAGAACCTGAAGAGCAGGGAGCAGACAATTGAACGACGAGGAGGTTCATCAACACAACGTGCGAGCACTGTGCAGCTGCTCCCGCATTTTGTGTGTCGTACCAACACATTGCTCCCTGGCTCAGGTCCAGAAATACGCCTGTCATTTCATGCAGGGAACACATCGATACTTTGATTTGCCGACTCACGTACAGGTGTGTGCACCACTTCAAAGCGCCACAAACAAAACAGGGAATCGTGGGTTGCCCTGGATCTGAACCTTCCAGCCGAAGCGCAACACTCCACTTTTTTGCACAGCAGCAGAGGCTCGCCATGCGATGCATGCCATGCTTTGGGGCACTTTGTCGCTCCTGCTGAACGCATGTCAGCCAATAGGCCAGATGGCACCCGATGCAAGACGCTGATGTGCGTTGGAGGAACTGCATGAAGGCAATACCGCCAAGAGGTCCACAGAGGTCCCTGCTTGATGACTTCATTTTGTCAGACCCCTTCTCTGTTGTGCCGATGGGCTGTAGACGTTTGTTGTGCTAGGTGAGCGTGTGCCTGCATGCTCGTTCTTCGCTCACCATGCGGTTTGGGCGTTAAACCACCTTCATAAAATTTCCATCCGCATTGTAGGATTGGTTGCAGGAACGCAAGGGGAGAGCGGTGGCCATTTCAGAACGACCATAGCCAATACTGGCGCTCATGCCATGTCAAAACACAATCTGGGGGCGCATCGGTGACCGCGAGTGAAAGAGTCCCCTGGCGTCTTCTCAACCACTCGTCATAGAGAATTCTTCGGGCCAGCCAACACACCCCATGCTCGAATGGCCGTCGCAAACGGTGTGCTGCAGTTTTCACCTTCACTCTGGATGTTTCACGTGCCGTCCTGCCACAAGCACCCTCGTTCAGCTTTCTAAAAAATCAGAACATACCCCTTCCATGGGAAACTCCTTCGGAAAGGCCAGCACCTTTCCATACCGCGCTGTCCACATACTAAAGATTAGGGAGCACATTGATAATCCAAGAGACACTAACTGTACGATAATGGTCTGGTTATCGACTCTCCCCCACGCCAGATCCTGCACCAAGAAGCATGTGTTCAACACGGCTTGCGGCAGGTTTTGGACCATAGAACATGTAAATTTGATGGTTCGCCATCGGTGTCCTGCAAACGGTATTGTGTTGGAGTCTCCGGTTCTCCAGGCTGCCCTTGCAGCAATCAATGGCGCTGGCAATATGGTCACATTTATGAGGCAAGTAACAAGTGGCTTCTCCTGAGGCAGAGACAAAAAGAAAGGACACCCAGAAACCGTCCAATTCGTGGGTTCTGAAGTGCGGGAACTGCAGGAATATTGCAGATTTTCAAGAACTTTGCAGGAACGACGCACTGATTGTCAGGAACTGCGGGAACAGTTTTGTAGAACAACGAGTGCCAGCAATCAAGAAAAGCTTCTGCACTAGAATGAGGGATGGTGGCTCCTTGTGCATGAGCAGGTGGCGGGTAGAGGCACGTGTGAGCAAGTCCCCCCAATGGGCCCAACCAAAAGTGGGGCCCCACTTTTGGTGGGTCTAAATATATCTTGGGATCCATTTTCACTCCTTCAAACAACAATTTCGAAACACTGGTTCCCACCACACCCCAATTTGAGCCAAAACATTCCCACGTCACAAATTTTTTTGCAACATAGTGCTCCCACTTAATTTGTGCTTATGTGGGATTTGGACACCATACAACGTGACAAGGGTACCTTGACCGCCGCCATTCTAATATAAATTAAGTGGAAAACACATAAATACGGCCTAAAACATGCTTTACATACCTTGGATGGTCATTTTAGGTGATCACAATGTCAAAAAAATAACTTTCGGAAACTTCGATTTTTTGAGCTGCATAGGAAACACTGCAGAAGCAAGTTGTGTACCAATCCCGTTTGGACCCCCCCCCCCCCCGCCCCCCACGCACCCAATCCCCAAATAAGGTGAAAAACACATAAATACGGTCTAAAATATGCTTTGCATAACTTGGATGGTCATTTTAGGTGATTAAAAATAAGCTTTGGAAACTTCGATTTTTGAGCTCCCTCGGGTGAAAAACTGCATCAGCAGGTTGTGTACCAATCCCTTGGGAGCCCCCCCCCCCCCCATTGCGCCCAATACCTAAATAAAGTGAAAACCACATAAATACGGCCTAAAACATGCTTTACATACCTTGGATGCTCATTTTAGGTGATCACGGTATCAAAAAAATAACTTTCGAAAACTTCGATTTTTGAACTGCCTGAGGTGAAAAACTGCATGAGCAGGTTGTGGACCAATCCCTTGGCAGCCCCCGCCCCAATTCCCAAATAAAGTGAAAACCACATAAATACGGCCTAAAACATGCTTCACATACCATGGATGGTCAATTTGGGTGATCAGGGTATCAAAAAAAATAGATTTCGAAAACTTCCATTTTTTGAGCTGCCCGGGGTGAAAACCTGCAGAAGTAGGTGGTGTACCAATCCCTTGGGAGCCCCCCCCCTAAACCCCCTTTGCGTGCCCCCAATACCCAAATAGAGTGAAAAACACATAAATACAGCCTAGAACATGCTTTACATATCTTGGATGGTCATTTTAGGTGATCACAATGTCCCAAAAATTACTTTTGGAAACTTCGGTTTTTGAGCTGGAAAGGCTGGAAACACTGCAGAAGCAAGTTGTGTACCAATCCCGTTTGGACCCCCCCCCCCCCCGCCCCCCATACCCAAATAAGGTGAAAAACACATAAATACGGTCTAAAATATGCATTGCATATCTTGGATGGTCATTTTAGGTGATTAAAAATAAGTTTCGAAAACTTTGATTTTTGAGCTCCCTCGGGTGAAAAACTGCATCAGCAGGTTGTGTACCAATCCCTTGGCAGCCCCCCCCCTGAAGGAACGCTGAGCTATTGCACGTGTGCACAAGAGGCAGTCAGCACAAAGCACAGAAAGAAATTTGGCTACAAGACCATAGGTACCTTTCTGTCAAAAAGTGAGGCACGAAGATGCCAGTGGGTGGGCCACTGAGCAGGCAAAGTTCAGCAAAGGTACAGCGGTACGTCTCTGACCACCGCCATACAGCAATCACTGGATCTTACCATCAATTGACTACTGAGTTCACAGATGGTTGCAAAGACATGCGACCCCTCACCCCGGGGCCGAGGCCCCGTACGGATGGACGTCGACGGGTTCAACAGGGGGGTGAGGGAAGAGACAATAGGAAAATCATGGCACCAGTCAGCACAAAATTCGCTGCAGGGTCCTGCGTGGGGCATGTGCCAAGACACATACGCCTGCCCCGCCCAAAAGGCATGCTGCTGTACCCAGCGATGGAGACGGAAAAAGATAGTTTCGCGGGTGCATGGCAAAACATACGCAGCGTGACAGCACCACAAGAGGGTGCTGTCGACGTCCCACGGGGTTCGACTGACTATGCAGGGCACAGCGGAGTGCAACGCGCGCAAAACAGTAGAACGTGAGTACCCAGACAAGCATGCAATCTATGCCCAGGAGGTTATACTCAGCAGGCAAGAGACCCAGGTGTGCAAAAATGGTTGCACATTGAGGACCGCGCCCACGATTATATTGCCGATGTGTTTGTGTGCCTGGGACTGGGGTGTCTGGAAGGTGACAGTGTATTTGAAGTGCCAGGTTGATGTTAGCCCCGATGGCTGTGCATAAACAAGAGGTGAGTGGCACCCTTGTATGTGGGTGGTAAACCCCATGGCTGTCAAGGAGTGTGTCATGCACGTCGCACGGCAAACAGGGACGTCCTCCGTTATGCATTCACATAGCACGGGCAGTTCCCATACCTCTGACAATGTGTCGCAAACATGCTGCATTTCCGTCTGTGCTGTGGGCCCTTTTGCTCCTACTAGGACATTATAACGAAACTGTGCGAGGGACACAGTGTTGCCTCGCGTTGTGGCCCACAGGGGGTGTCCTCGCAGAGAAAAAGTGAGGTGTCTGATGCGGCGCATCAAATCAACCCGTTTCTTGGCCCCCCAGACTAGCCGGAGGTCGACGCTTTGGGCGTTGAAGGGCCCGCCCATTGGGATGGCGCCCGTGCGCGCCCAGATTTGTCCTGATGCTTGGGCGTAGGTATCAGTGAGTAAAGAGAAATAAACGAGATTTTCGAGTTCTACATGGGAGAGATACGTGAAACGACTGGATGTTCCTTGACTGGCCCGATCTAGCCTCTTGTTATCCTGGTGTATTGACCAGATGATTTCCTCAGCTTTCCACCTTCGTCGCTGCGCCAACCATTGAACTGATTCGGAAAGATCTTTCATTACCGTGGATGGGGGGATTCGGTTGAACTGTCGAGAGCAGTCACATTCACCAATGACTTGACAATCCCAGTCGGAAAGACCGTGATCCCAGGGCTGTAGGTTAGTGATTTTGAGAACCAGAAAAGACGGTGTAATCTCTTCGGTGAGTAGACGGAGCAGGAGTGTAAATGCTCGTGCCGCGGCGCGCAGGTAAAAGCGCTGCACCTGCGGTTCTACAATAGCAGCAATGGGACGCCACAAAATGAGCCCCCTCAACAAGCTTTTGGCCTTGCCAGCAGGTATAACAGGGGGAGTCTCCGGGAGGCATTGACAGGCCAGCGGTTTTTTCATATGACATCGTGTAACGATGCACTGATGCGCGTACTGTCTGTCAGGGGATGGGAATCGTACTTTTCGGAAACCAGAAATTGTGCTGTCTAATCCCATACCCATTGGCGACAAAACGCGAACATCATGGTACTGCTTTTGTCTACCACCCGGATGCATGCCAAAGAGCTAAGGCTGTGCGCAATATTTTGAACGCGGTGACGCAAGGTCGCTGGAGCCTGCCAGTCAATTGTAGGCAGGTGTTGGGAGAGGACATGGGGAGGGAAAGTATGCAGTATGTGTAGTGTGCGCGCTAACTGTGTGAGACTACTAATGGCATGTTCGCGGGAGCGCACGCCGGAACAAGGCAGGGGGTCTGTAGCACGTAATGGCGCCCCGTCTTGCTGGATGTTGATAGGTAATAGTGTGTAGTGGCCATCAACCAGGAGATACAGTACCCCCCTGCCGCCGATGCTCTATGTTGCAGAAGCAAGCGGGTCGGACCGTGCTCTTATCGTGTTTGTTTGCCAAGCGTTCAAAAGCTCGGTGGACAGTGAGGGGTGAGGAGGGGATAACTCTGATGCGTGCCCAAATGGCCAGTCGCTCCCAAGATGACCGTTGTGTGTGTCGGATCATGCGCTTGACGATCTGTTGTATGGATGAACGTTCTATAGGGGTCATGTATGGGACGGTGACACTGGCAGGTCGGCACAGTGGTACGTTCAACCTAGATGCAATGCGTTCCACATCTTTGTTCAGGATGGCTGCGTGTGCGTAATCGCGGTTCACACACCCAATTTGTGCTTGACATAGTGTGGTTTGTAGTTGTTTGGTGTGCTGTGCTGCGGGTACGGCAGCAGTATTGGAGGGCAGTGCCGGGGCAGTGTCGTCGGCAGCCCATTTCTGTACCCTGTGCCACGAGGAGCGTTCCCCGTAGCACGCCAACTGTTGACTGTCTACTAGCTCCACAAGGACAAGAGTCCAGTGGAGTTCCGTGGTGTTTCTCGACAGATCGTGAAATGAGGAGTCTTTTGTGCCGGCCTGTGTGGTGGTGACGTGCTTTCGGAGGCGTTGTGTGGTAGCCAGGGTTGTTCTTCCGGCATAGCAGACCAGGAGGTGTGCGTGTATGGCAATATAAATGAGTGCAGTCGCAGGGGTGACGGAGGTGTGCCACGCATGTGTGCGGGAAATTGCGCGGAGCATGCGTATTATGGGGTGCGTTTCGTATGGCAAGTAATCGACGCGCTTCTGAAGTAGTTCCGCCCAGTGGCCAAGGTCTTTGGCGTTGAGCGCCTGCCGCATCCCTCTGGTGTATGATTCGTAAAGAAATTCTCGTTGTGGGTGCGGGTGCCAGAGGGCAGAGTAACTGTTGTGCTGGTTTAGGAAATAGCAGTGAAGGCGCAAGCGTTGGAGTGAAGAAGCCGTATGCAATGTGGTGGAAGACACATACAGGAACCATGTGGTCGTTTGAAACCTAGCATACGCTACAGGGGCAGGGTGTGGGGGTGGTAGGGCCGTGTTTCGGAGGATCCAGTGACGGGAGGTGATGGATTGCTGGTAATGTTCTGGAGTTTCCGGCGAACAAACCAGGATATGAGATGTGGATGATAGCTCTGCATTGTTATCGGACCATGGTGCTGTAGGTGTGTGGTATGGTTCTCGGGCGAGTGCTGAAACGCCTGTCCAAGCATTGACGGCATCAAGGGCGCTGCACATGTATCGTAAGACGTGTGTGGGCGGCGCAGCTCTAGTGGGTGGCGTGCATGCGTTCACGGTTTGCCATAGTGGAGTGTTATTCATGTGGTGATGCGCTGCGATGCTTTGCAGGCTGGGGGGGCGCGTGAGGAGGGGGAGAAAGGGGTGTGTATGTTGTGCCATAAAGGCAAATAGTTTTATCTGGAAAGTTGCATATGAAAACGAGGCTGTAGCGGCAATTTCGGTCCTGTGGGCATGTCAATGGGTGTGTAGTCGAGCACGCACTGAAATGGGTGTCGTTGCTTGGCGGTGCAAATCTGCTCAGCCAAGGCTAACCGCTGACGAATCGAAGACATGTCGTGCAAGATGTCAATAAGTTACGGTTCTTCCCGAGGTCGTTTAAAGACGAGGATGCCACCGTGGGTCGTCCTTTAGGGATGGGCGGAGAAGATTAGGGGTGGCACACATGCAGGCGCCGCGCAAAAGAGTACGGAGCCCGGAGTGCAGTTGGCGTGTGGTGGTATTGGCGGGGACAACGTATCAAGTGTGGCTCGCATTTCCTCCGTGGCGTGTGCAGAGACCCAGTGCTGAAGAAGCATCATATTGTTGTCGCTCCACTCGGAAAGTGGTGCCTCGAGGAGATCTTTGTGCCAGGCTTTTGGGGCCTGTTCGACGCGCAAGGGTTGCAAGTCTGCCCACAAACGGCGAGAGGTGCCTTCACTGGATGGTCGCTTCGTGGCTGGTGTAGCAGGCGGGTCACTCCGTGCTGTAGTGGGTCTCTTGGCTCCCGTGGTACGTGCAGGTGACATGACTTCGTCAGGGGCACCAGGTACTTCTGGGCTGGAGTCAATAGTGACCATGTCACTCCGACGACGGGAAGGTGCGCCATCCAGATCACGTTGCAGCAACTCTTCAAAGTGACGCTTCACGGGTGGCCATTCTTCATCCAAAAAAGCCTGGAATCGGCGCTGGTGAGGTTGCCAGTCGCGGTCAAGGAACTGTTGGAAGGGGGCCCAGTTGCTCCGAAGCTGCAAGTTTTGGCTCAGCAGAATCTTTAAAAGACATCAGCGTATTGACCTTGGAATTTAGCAGTGCCAGGTCATCCTTGCATTCATTCATGATGCTATGGGACGCTTGAAGTGCCTTGACATCACTCTGGAGCTGTCTTATCGCTGCGGCCTAGCTGTCGTGATCCGACGCACGAGCTGTGAGTCGTGCTGCTTGTTCTGTGTGTACTTGAGGTACGCTGCGCAAGCATTCCTTCATATCATGGCCAAAGATGCCACATGATAAGCAACCACGGTGGGTAGCATCTCCATCAGGAGGAAAATTAACGGGAGGATCGTTGGTAGGACAACGCGCAGTGGCATGTTCACTGGTACCGCATCTCAAACACCACAGGTGGTCCTCAGGCGGTGCTGGTGCCGGTGCTTTGAGTTTTGCTTCATACATGCATGCTTTCATCCAGTGGTCGTCTGCTCCGCAAATTAGGCATGTCCTCCGTTGTTTTCGTTCCTGTTGTTCCTTGCACTCGTCGGACCAATGCAGCTCGCCACAGGTCCAGCAGGGATCACGTGGAGGTCGTCGCCCTGTCGGCGGGCCATCGCGTATAGTATCCCCCCCCCCCCCCTGCGCCACATACCCGAAGAAAGTGAAAAACACATAAATACGGCCTAAAACATGCTTTACATACCTTGGATGGTCATTTTAGGTGATCACGGTATCAAAAAAATAACTTTCGAAAACTTCGATTTTTGAACTGCCTGGGGTGAAAAACTGCATACGCAGATTGTGTACCAATCCCTTGGCAGCCCCCGCCCCCCCCGCCCCCCGCACCCAATTCCCAAATAAAGTGAAAAACACATAAATAGGACCTAATACATGCTTTACATACCTTGGATGGTCATTTTAGGTGATCAGGGTATCAAAAATATAAGTTTCGAAAACTTCGATTTTTGAAATGCCTGGGGTGAAAAACTGCATAACCAGGTGGTGTACCAGTCCCTTGGGAGCCCCCCACCCCCCCCCCCCCCCTGCGCGCCCCCAATACCCAAATAGACTGAAAAACACATAAATACGGTCTAAAAAACCCTTTTCATATCTTGGATGGTCATTTTAGGTGATCACAATGTCAAAAAAAAAACTTTCGGAAACTTCGATTTTTTGAGCTGGAAAGGCTGGAAACACTGCAGAAGCAAGTTGTGTACCAATCCCGTTTGGACCCCCCCCCCCCCCCGCCCCCCACGCACCCCATACCCAAATAAGGTGAAAAACACATAAATACGGTCTAAAAAATGCATTGCATAACTTGGATGGTCATTTTGGGTGATTAAAAATAAGTTTTGAAAACTTTGATTTTTGAGCTCCCTCGTGTGAAAAACTGCATACGCAGCTGGTGTGCCAATCCCTTGGCACCCCCCCCCCCCGCGCCAGATACCCAAAGAAACTGAAAAACACATAAACACGGCCTAAAACATGCTTTTCATATCTTGGATGGTCAATTTAGGTGATCACAGTATCAAAAAAATTATTTTTGGAAAGTTCGATTTTTGAACTGCTTTGGGTGAAAAGCTGCATGAGCAGGTGGTGTACCAATCCCTGGCAAGCCCCCCCCACCCCTCCCGCCCGCCCAATACCCAAAGAAAATAAAAAACACATAAATTCGGCCTAATACATGCTTTACATACCTGGTTATTTTAGGTGATAACAAGAGCAAAAAAAAAACTTTGATTTTTGAGGTGCCTAGGGGTGAAAAACTGCAGAAGTAGGCAATGTACCAATCCGATCCCCGACTCCACATCGACGTTGTCCCCCTTGCAGATCGCGATCTGGTGCACGTTCCCCGCGAAAAAGAGCATACTCTGCTCGGCGATCTCCAGGACGGCGAGATCGGACCTCGGGGCGGAGCGGGAGATTGACGTGGGGTGGAAGGGGCAAGTGGGGGGGCCGGCCGGGACCGCCCGGGGGGCGTCGGCGAAGAGGGCCTGGGCAGCACCCCCCTCCCACAACCCCACCCTCCCAACCACCCCCTTCCCCACCCACAACACTTGGTCCACGCTGGGCGAATCCCAGCTGGACAAATCCCGAGCGTGGGCCACGGCCTCAGGAGGGGGGGGGGGGGGGCTTGGGTCTAGATGCGGGGTGTTGGGCTGGTGGTGGCGGTGCTTGGCGTCGGGGGTCCACAAGTTAAAAAGAGCCCCCTACAGCCCATCCTTGGAGTCGGGGAGGGCAGGCATCCCATGGTGGCGGCTGGTGGCCACCATCAGCAGCATGTCCCCCCTCTGCAGCTGAATGGTGTCCCATCGCAACTCCCCCGCATCCCCCAGGGCTATCACCGCCTGCACCGCCACCTGGTAGTCCTGTGACAAGCAGAGGAAGCTACTCAGGTGACACCCCGAGATGTCCCTGTTGTCGGGGGGGAGCACCTCGGGGTTGGTGGCGACATCGGTGTGGGGGAGCTGTGGCCCACTCCCCACACTCGCCACGATGACGCTGCCCGGCGTCATTGGGTGGAGGTTCCCAACTTGAGGGATACCATCCATGAGGGGCGGGCCGGAACTTCTTGAAAAGAGGCCCCCCGACCCCCTGCCCCAGGGATTTTTTGCTTTGCCAACGCTGCGGGAGATCCGGATCCCTTGCCTGATCTTCACTCCGCGCGGCGTTGAACAGGAGCGAAATATTTTTTGCGACGACTTTTTCGTCGCCGCTGTCCCATGCCTTCATTGTACCCTTCGTGAACGGCCGTTAAGTGGCCGTTTGAATAATTGCGTGAATTTCACGTGAATTTACCCAAAATTTGAGGTTTTTGGGGGAAAATGCCATATTCTTGGTTCGCTTCAAGGGCTTTGAGGGGCCAAAATTCCTCCCCTAGCTTTGTTACGCATCATCCAATGAAAGTCCCGCCCCAAAAGCATGCATCATGACCGCACCGTGCCCAAAACGAGAGGTGCCGGAACCCGGCAAGCCTGTAGCCGATTCACAGCCGTGAATCCACGTGAATTCACGTGAAATTCGTACGAATTTCGTACGAATTTCGTACGAATTTCACGTGAATTCGCGTGAATTCACGTGAATTTACACAAATGTTACCCGTGTGCACCCCCTGATTTGTCCTCACACCCCTAGTAAGCCCCCCAGCATGCACCCCGGTCACAGGCAACAATGGTCTGGGTTCGTAAGGTCATCTCATGTCCGTCTCTTGCGGCACCGGAACCGCCGCTGTAGAGTCTGAAGGTGCTGCATGTCGGTTAGAAGCCGTCTTCTTGTGCGGCTTGCATACGTTTGTACACTTATGGGCCCTTGCCCATGTTGAGCCCTTTTGGTCGCATCCCACCCATGCAACCAAAGGCTATCGTCAATGGTGTGGTTGTCCACAACCACTTGCACCCCTAGTCTCCCCCGGAGGAGGCTTAGGCCCCCGCTGTTGCGCAACATGCGCTTCAGCCTCCGGTGACTTCCCTCCATGGCAAAGCAGGAGAACTTTGACAAGATTCTCCACTTCTTTGCAAAATAATACATGTGGTCGATCCAAAGATGCGTCCACAGAAGTTTGCCCCACTGGAGCTCATTGTGGGCAGCGCCCATGGCTATGCTATGGTTCCGGAGCCGCCCCAAGTCGGCCCCGGAGAACCATGCGGAACGCCACGCGTATACACACATGCTTGCAAAATTCTCCCACCACGTTTTGCACACCGACTCCCAACTTTTTCCCCCTACTTGATGCTGCCTGACACTAGGCTGCTCTAGGCAAGCATCTATTATCTTCTCCCAACCCTTATTGCGCATGAAATGGATGGCAGCAGCACACTCCATCCTCACCTTCCCCTTGCTGTTTGCCTTGTCATTATTTAATGAGGCACGGGTGCAAGTTCGTGCAGCAAGCCGTGCCTCATCTAAAACCGGTTGCAGCATGGTGCGTGCCACAGTGGCCGGTGCCTTCCCTGTCAATTGTACAACTAGGTCCCGTGTCCCGTTGACTGCACACAACAGGACACGAAGGACCCCATGGAGGCCATAATCAGGCACTCGCCTATCACTCATAATGGTCCTATATATAGCACTTATGGCAACGGCTGGTTCCCAGTTGCCGTCTATCGCACTTGCTGTGCCAAAGGTAGCAAGGCACAGAGCACGGTTACGCATGCAGACCCAACACACAGTGGCACCAGGGGATTCTGCCTTCCAGTTTTGGCAGCCCGCCATGAGCACCTGTGCCTTACCATCTGCACACAGAAAAAAAAGGGACTGCCTATCGTTCCCTGCCGTATCCTTAAAACTTACGGTTGCGGCCTTGCGCAACTCATCATCAAAATCAATTTCCTGGGAGGCCGCGTAGAGGGTGTCCCACTTTTCACTGCCCCCTAGTAGCCACCAACTAGATAGTTGGTTGGGGCTGGCGGTGCCACCAAGCGTGCAATGGACGTACGAGGCCTCATGCCTCGATCTACCGTCCACCGCAATAGGCAACCAATGCAGCCGTCGGTCCCCGGGCTGCATGATGGCCGAGGGTGGTGGTGGTCGACACTTGAATAGGTGGGCGATGCGGTCAGGTAGGTAGCAGGCCGCATCATTGATGGCCGTGTCGTCACCCGTATAGGCAGTAAACGCCCGGGACTCCGGCAACGCTAGCTGCCGGAGCATGCCGTACACCTGGTCCCATACCACACCGTACGTCATGCTCCCCACCAGGTACCGGGACTCTGTCCTAGAGAGGTGCAATGACCGGATCCTCCACACGGCCATAATCAACCTCTCCTCCTGGGTGGGCTCGGGCTGGACGGTGGCTACAATTCTTGTTTCGGGGGTAAGCACTATTTGCCCCGTGTCGGGCAGGTACTTGACGGTGTAGGGTGCTGCAAGCTCCTTGGAAACAACCTCCTGGAGCTCTTGTACGCGCCGCCGTCGTGTACGATCCGCTACCAGATGGAATGGCTCCTTGGGCCGTGGCATGATGTGACATACAGGACCTGTTGAATGGGCAGGCAGTCATCGCAAAGTTTCTACCATCCCCCTGCCGCAGACCACTCTCTCTACTGTGATTCGCATGCAATTAAAAGTAATTCACATAGATTCGCACGAAATTCGTACGAATTTCGTACGAATTTCACATGAATAGAAATGTGTGAATATTCTGAAAATGTGAAATTCGTACGAAATTCGTACGAATTTCGTACGAATTTCGTACGAATTTCGTGCGAATTTCACATGACTGTCACAGAATTTCTGCCAAAGCCTCATCCTTGTGCCCTCGTTGACCCTCACAAAGCAAGCTCAGGATGGTGCTCATGCTGTCATTGTCATTGTCATTGTCTCATGCTGTCATTCCGGCTGTCACTCAGCCAGCAGTGTAATATACAAACAGTTCCGCAGAAAGGAATCGCAAATTAACAGGTTAACAGGTTAACAGGTCAGGGGGCACATGAGGTCAGGGGGTAATGTACAAACAGTGCTGCAGAAAATTTCGCACAGTGGGGGGGGAGTACCCCACATATCGGTCAAACTGCCCATGCTTGGGGGGGGGGGGGGGCAGGATAACATTCGTCGTGGTTAGAAAGGCGTGGTTAGAAAGGACAGGTGCTCCGGAGGGTACCTACGCACCCCCCCCACTGGGAGCAGAGCTCCGGCTAGCGGAGCCCTGGGAGCTCTGCTCCGCCACCGCCTCCACAAAGGAGGGGTCCATGGCCGCCGACGTGAGGCGGTGGGGGGGGTACTGCCGGCGCACTTCCTCCATTGCGGCAGTCACCTTGGGGGCGTCCGGGGCCACGCTGTCCACATTGACCTGCTGGCCACTGGCCATCATGGCCATCCGCAGGCCGGTGGACACCGCGGACATCTGGCCGGCGCATGCCTCGGCCTGGGCATGCCAGGCCTGTGCGCCGGCCAGGAGGTACCGGACACCGGCAGCACTGGCCCCCCCCCTGTCACCCGGGGGGGCGGGGGCCTCGGCACCCTCAGCCCTCTCCACTGCCTCTGCTGGCTGTGCCGCTGGCTTTGCCTTGCGCAACGTCGCCACGTCACGCTCCAGGGTCTTCACCTTGGTGGCCAGCCGGTCACGCTCCCTGGTGACGTCCGCCAACCGCGACTCGCAGTCCCGCAGACGGGCCTCGAGGTCGCGGTTGGCGGCCTCCGCGCTGATGGCGCGTGCCTCCCACGCCCCCGCCCGCTGCTGGTCCACCCACTCCTGCACCACCCCCCTCTGCCCCCGCCCCCCCGACGGCTCCGCCTGCTCCGCCCGCCCTGCCCGCTCCCCCGGGGTGGCCGTACGCGGGGCTTTGGGGGGGGGGGGTGGGGCCCGTGTCCCCTTCGGGGCGCCCTTTCCGCTTGCGCGTGGGGGGGGGTTCGTCCTCCTCGACGTCAATGACGTCAGCCACCACCCCCATCTTCCGCTGCCTCCCCACATGGACGCGCATGGCAACCCATGCCACGTCCACCCACTCCGGCCTCCGCTGCTCCCAACCCGTGAGCACATTCAGCCCACAAATCCCTGCCGTCGTCACCATCCCCCCCTCCCCGATCCCCGACACCCCCGTCTGCACCCGCCAGTGCCCACTCACAAGCCGGTAGGCAAACATGCCCACCAGCTCCTGCCCCGCAGGCAGGTTGGACCCCCCCCGGAGCACAATGGGGCAGGGGAAGGAGATGCGGAGGGTGCCGTGCACCCCCCGCGACTCCAACTCCATGTCCCACACGGCACTGAGGTGCCGCTGCCGCCCATCCGGCCCGGGCGGCACCTGCTGGGTCCAGGCCGGATCCGGCTGCCTGGCGGCCAGGGTGACCCGGTCCAAGGGGGGGTCGGTGTGGGCCTCGCCCAGCTCGTCGCGGGACGGCTGGGGCACCACCACCTCGCGCGCCATATGCCCCCTGGCGGTGCTGGCCTCGCTGCCTCCCGAACGCCGAGAGCGCTGCGACCCCACACTGCGCACGCTGCCGGCCTCGCTTGGTGCCCGTCCACCGCCGGTGCCTGCGGGCTGGGCGCCACCGGGGCCTTCGGCGGGCTCCGCGTGCTCCTCAGGCAATCGGGGCCGGGGCTTGTACTGGCGCCTGGTGTGGTGCCGAATATCCGGCGACCAAGCGGTGAACGGGACCTGCATGCAGATGTGGGGAGGTGTGCAAGGCAAAAATTGAGAAAGGGGGAGTGGACACGGGGCAATGGAAGAGCAAAAGGAGCAAGTTGGACGAAATTCACAGAAATTCGTACGAAATTCGTACGAAATTCGTACGAAATTCGTACGAATTTCGTACGAATTTCACATCTCGAGAAAATTTACACAAATTTATTCACGTGAAATTCGTACGAAATTCGTACGAAATTCGTACGAATTTCGTACGAATTTCGTACGAATTTCACGTGAATTTCGTCCAATTGTTGCAAATACACAAAGCAAACACACAAGCAGGCACACCTTGCAGTCGCATGGGCAGGTGATGCTCCATGCCCCGGTCATCGCGCACTTGGGCGACCGCCACGCTGGGACCGTGTTCACCAGGTGCCACAGCGTGGTCGGCCGACCCGGGGGGGCAATGCCGGACAAGGCGAAGTGGATCTCCGACTCCGCGTCGACATCGCCCCCCTTCACGACCTCCAGCTGGTGCACGCTGCCCAGGAAGAACAGCATGCACTGGGGGCCGACCTCGATGACGGCGAGGTCGGTGGCCGGGGCCGACCGGGAGATGAAGGTGGGGTGGAAGGGGCAGGTGGGGGGGCCTGCCGGGAGCGTCTGCGGGGGGTCGGCGAACAGGGCCTGGGCAGCCTCCCCCTCCCACAACCCCACCCTCGCAACCGCCCCCTTCCCCACCCACAACACCTGGTCCACGCTGGGGAGGTCCCAGCTGGACAAATCCCCAGCAACGTCCAGGGCCTCCTTGGGGGGGATGGCGTCCAAGTGTGTGGTGTTGGCCTGGTGGTGTTTGTGTCGGGGGTCGGGGGTCCACAAGTTAAAAAGAGCCCCCTGCAGCCCATCCTTGGAGTCAGGGTGGGCAGGCAATCCATGATGGCGGCTGGTGGCCGCCATCAGCAGCATGTCCCCCCGATGCAGCTGAACGGTGTCCCAGCGCGCCTCCGCCGCCTCCCCCAGGGCCGTCCCCGCCTGCACCGCCACCTGGTAGTCCTCTGACAAGCAGAGGAAGCTACTCAGGTGGCAGTCCCCCACCGCCTTGTCGCTGGGGGGGAGGACTTCGGGGTGGGTGGTCACGTCGGTGTGGGGGAGCTGCGGCCCACTCCCCACACTGGCCACAATGACGCTGCCCGGCGTCATTGGGTGGAGGTCCTCAACCCCAGGGACACTTTCGGTGAGGTGGGGGTGGAACTTCTTGAAGAGAGGCCCCCCCACCCCCGACCCCAAGGCGCTCTTGCTTTGCCACCGGCGGGGGAGCTCGGGATCCTTGGCCTGCTCCTCACTCCGCGCGGCGTTGAAAAGGAGCTCAAAATTTTTTGCGACGACTTTTTCGTCGCCGCTGCCCCACGCCTTCATCACCTTGTTCCACCCCACCTCACAATCCCGTTCCTCCACAAGCCCCCGAAGCACAATGTAGCCGTTCCCATCAACAAAGTTGAGGGGCGGCTGAGAGGGGCCAACCCTGTCGGGGGCGGGGTCAGGGCTGCCCGTCACCCCATGAGGGGGGTCGGGAAGGGGTTCGGTGCGGAGGGGGGGTTCACTCGAAATGAAGGGGGGGGCGCATGAGGCACCACGGTACCATTGCAAAGAAGTTGTGCTGTAGAAGGTGGGGTGGGTGACGTCGGGGACGTGCACCTGGGGGGGGATGGTGGGATGGAACGGGGCGACGCCCAAATCATCCCACCACCGGGGGTTGGCAAGATGCCAAGAAAAGGGGAAAAAAGAGTGGCCTGCTGGTGCACCTGCAGCAAGATCCTGCAGGCACACCATATCGCAGTGGGGGGGGGTGTGGACAAGGTTAGCGGTGGGGTACACCTGGACGTGGGCGTCCTTAGGCTTCCCCACAGGGTTATTCCTCATCGAGTTGAGGAGCTGGTCAACACTGGAGGGGAGAGGGGTCAGATGGAGAAATTTGAGGGTGGGGAGTTGGTGGCGCAGTTCCCTCCACAGGGTTGTGGCCCATCCCCTCCCCCCGAGGTAGCTGTTGCGGGTGGGGCTGCGCATGTCGATGTGGATGACATCGGGGGAGGGGTCGAGGGAGGCTGCCCAGCCCACGATGGCATCCACCCCCAGTGCCTCCGACTCGTACGTTGCCTCCTCCAATTGATGGTGGGCAACGGGGAGGGCTTGGTAGTGGGCGAGGGTGTCGGCTGCGGGGTCGGGGCGCGAGGCCAGGCTGGCGAGCTGCGACATAGTCTGCTGCGACATTGTCAAAGAGTTTGAGAGCTGTGGGAAAGCGAAACAGTGGAAATGAGGGTAAATTCGTACGAAATTCGTACGAAATTCGTACGAATTTCGTACGAATTTCACATAATGTGAATCTGTGAATCTAGCGTGAATTTCTGCGTGAATTTAGGTGCGTGAATCTCACATTCACGTGAATCTCACCAAATCTGTTAAACCATGCGGGGACTTTAAACCTCTAAATTGCACCTATTTGTAGCATCTTACTTTGGGCGAAGGTAGCACGACAAAAGCACACGATAGCACCAAGTTACGAGCAAAACACAGCAAAATTGGGTGAAATTCACGGTACCGTGAATCTCGGATTCAAACGGCCGGTTCACGAAGGGTACAATCACCTTGTTCCACCCCACCTCGCAATCCCGTGCTTCCACAAGCCCCCGAAGCACAATGTAGCATTTTCCATCAACAAAGTTGAGGGGCGGCTAGCAGGGGCCAACCCTGTCGGGGGCGGGGTCGGGGTTGCCCACAACCCCATGAGGGGGTCGGGGAAGGGGTTCGGTGCGGAGGGGGGTTTCACTCGAAATGAAGGGGGGGGGGGGCGCATAAGGCAGCACGGTACCATTGCAAAGAATTTGTACTGTAGAAGGTGGGGTGGGTGATGTCGGGGATGTGCACCTTTGGTGCGATGGTGGGATGGAAAGGGGCGATGCCCAAATCCTCCCACCACCGGGGGCTGGCAAGGTGCCACGTGAAGGGGAAAAAGGGATGGTCACGTGGTGCCCCTGCAGCAAGATCCTGCAGGCACACCATGTCGCAATGGGGGGGGGGTATACATAAGGTTAGTGGTGGGGTACACCTGGACGTGGGCGTCGTTGGGCTTCCCCACGCGGTTAGTATGCATGGAATTGAGCAGTTGGTCAATGGTGGCGGGTTGAGATGCAAAAACTTAAGGGAGGGGAGTTGGAAGCGGAGTTCCCTCCGCAAATTTCTGGCCCATGCCTTCCCCCCAAGACAAGAGTTGCGCGAGGGGCCGCGCCCGTCGATGTGAATTACCTGAGGGGAGGGGTCGAGGGATGCTGCCCAGCCCACTACATCGTCCATCCCTAGTGCCCCCGACTGGTAGGTCGCCTCCTCCATTTGGTGGTCGGCGGCGGGGAGTGCTTGGTACTGCGCCAGGGTGTCGGCAGCAGGATCGGGGCGGGACTGCGAGGAGGCGAGCTGCGACAAAGTTTGCTGGGACATGGTCACAAGAAGAGACAAATAAAGGCTTTGAGAGTTGTGAGAGAGCGAAATAGTGGAAATTAGGGCGAATTCACGTGAAATTCGTACGAATTTCGTACGAATTTCATAGTCTCGTGAATATGTGAACCTAGCGTGAATTTATGTGTGAATTTGGGTGCGTGAATTTCAGATTCGACCGAATCTCACCGAATATGTGGAACCATGTGGCTACTTAAAACCTCTAAGTTGCACACATTTGGTGGGCCACACTTTGGGCGAAGATGGCACGAAAAACGCACACGATGGCACCAAGTTACGCGCAAAACAGAGCAAAAAGTTGTTAAATTCAGGGTACCATGAATGTCCCATGCAAACGGCCGGTTCATGAAGGGTACATGTATTTTGGGAAAGGAGAAGGGTCAACAGGCACCCCCTTCCTGCGGTGGAACAGTACAAGAAGCTGTTGGGAAAGTACAGTGTCGAGAGTTTCGTCCGTGGAGGTAGTAGTAGTTAAGGTGAGGCATAAGGAACAAACGAGAGAGTTGTTGGCAGTAGGGGGGTGTCTATCTGGCCCGATGGCCGTGATGTGCCACCCATTGCCTCGCTCTCTGATGTGCCCCCTTTGTACCACAACTTCGTTTGTCCTGGGGAAGAAAAAGAGGACCCACACCCGGTCAGAGCACAAAGAGCAGGAACGAGCAGCAGCCCGCAGTGCCGTGATCGAAGCCCGGCTCCGACAGGGTGTTGCTTTCCGCACCTGCCAAAAGGAAGTCGCCCCGAATGGGGTGAGGGTGTGGATCAGTGAGCCGCCGAGGCGGCACAGTATGTGTCAGTTGCCGCGAACGACATTGCGACACGCACCAACGGTGAAGCCCATCACTGCCTGGATGCCAACGGCTATCCATGGCATAAGCCGCCGGGGATGCACCTATGTAATTTTTTGTGGAAAATTTGGTGGACCGACGGCGACCGCCCAGCGGTCGTTACATTTTCGTGTCATTCGGAGGGGGAGGGGGGAAGGCACTACCTCTGGATTCAAGGCCCAGTGTGGGCACAGATGAGGGCAGCCAGTTTGTTCGCCTAATCGGGGCGACGACCCCGCAGTCTTGATAAAAGGAGGGAGGCCAACCACTGTTTCTTCGGGTGTCGCCTCCATTTGGCGCCCTTTACCGCACTTTAGCGCGTGCGAAAACACACTTTAGCGCACGTTAAAACACACTTTAGCGCACGTCAAAACAAGCTTTGGCGAACGTCAAAACACACTTTAGCCTAGTCGCAACACACTTTAGCAAACGTCAAAACACACGTTAGCTCACGCCCAAACACACTTTAGCGCACGTCAAAACACACTTTAGCGTGCGTCAAAACCAGGCCAAAACACGGCAAACACACAAAACACACACTTTACCTGTTCTTTGTGTCACGCAGAGTGCCATGGCGTACTTGCAGTATCATGAGTTGGGACCCCGTAACCATACTACCCGCCGTGAGCGCCTAAGGGCTCTTTGGGCACAGGTGCACGCTATAGAGGGGGAGGATTGGGATGTGCGGCCGGTGCCCCGGCAACGGCGTTCACTTGAATTGATATGTCATGCAGCAGCCGCTGAACCTCACGCCGGCCCCGATCTTTGTGCGCATGCTGCATTGTGGGACATGCGGCGGCAAGGACTTTCCCTGCGGCAGCTGCAGCAGTGTTTCACCACGTTTGATCTGCCTAGTGCACACCCATGGCAACTGTGCTATCGCAGAGACGTGTGTTAAGTATGCCCCAGGTCACAGGTCACAGAACTCAGCTTCGAGATGGAGACGTTGCAAGGGTCCCGTCTGCTTCGTGCCCAGGTGCGGGGGTGCAAAACACCGTTAAACGAAAAATTAGAGGTGTGGTGGGTGCTCGAAGTGCATTGCGTCGCCCGATAAACCCACACGTGGTGCACGCCGTGTGTTTACCTTTTGTTACGCAGGTAATGTGGGCCACTCAGGCACCACAATCGCATCGTGGAACAGTTTTGGTGGTGATTGCGATCGATGGCACGCGGAGCCACAATCGGAGCTTCGTGCACTTCAGCGTGGGGGATGTGAGGAGCTCATTACCCTACGGTTCGTGGGTGTTCATGCATGGTCCGGATAAAAAGAGTGTCCTGGGAACTAAGTCACAGGGCACAGCGGTTGCAGCGGTTGAGCGCGGTGGCCGAGTTGAACGATGAGATAAAGGACGTACCACAAACAATGTGCACAGACAGCAACGGCTTTGAGTGTACCGTTGAGTTTGAGATCATAGCCGATGGGAAGGGTCATGTGGCGTTGGGTGCGTGCAAGGGATGGACCACTGCCCACCCCTTGGCGGTTGTGTGTTGGTTGTGTGGGAAGAGTCACGAGGAGTGTGTGAACCAATTTGGCAGTGGACATGTACGAATTAAGGATGAGTGGGAACACTTTGGGGTGGTGTTGAGTGCCGTGAAACCCAAACAGAGGCCACCGGAGTATGGGTTGCACGGGGCACACCGCGTGGTGTGCTGTGGATGCACAGGGCTTTACAATGCATTGCGTGACCAACATGGTTTTGCAGAAAAAAGAGCGTCGGAGTGGATCCAGTTCTACCTGGACCCCATAAGAATCTGAGCTCGAACAGTGATAGCCCAGGATGTGGTTGGGGAGGAGGGGGAGGGAGTGCACATTGAACAGAGTGCAGCAAGGGAGTGGATTAAGGCTCAGGGGTGGGATTGCATTGCCGACGAGCTCCAAAACAGCAACCTTTTGCAACAGGACATTGTGCATGACGGTGTGCGCGTGCCATGGGGGGTGGGGTTCAGGCAGTGGGGGGTGCTTTTAGGAAAGACTGCTAACCTAGTATGGGAAAAGGGTATTTTGGGAGCGACGAGGGTGAATGAGTTGAGGGCTGACGTGAAGGGGATGTGGGCATTGCATAGGGCTTTGGGACTTAGTATTAGTTTGTGGCCCCACTTGTGGGTAGACCACATGGTTGAGGTGGCAGGGCTGTATGGGGATTTGAGCCTGACGGGGGGGTTCAAAGCCGAGGGGAGACACAAGCCGCTGAAGCAGGAGGTCAGAAACAAGTCTTTCAAGGGGGGAGGGAAGGGGAGCAGGCTCAGGGGGGGTGCGCAAGAGTTGGGGTGAGCTCATCCAGAATGATAATATGGACTACAATTTGCCAAATAAGGGGTTCAATGTGTGGGACCCGGCATGGACAAAACAAGAGGCATACCTAAAGAACAAAAGTGCTTGGAAGCACTTGAAGGGTGTACAAAAATGAGAACGCAGATTGTTGTTGTGCTCGTGCCATGTGCCTCAGCGTGCATTATCATGTCAATGTGTCTATGTACCCAAGGAAGGGCTAGGGTTTCATTTAACCATGATTTAGCTTAAGACAAAACTAGTTTTAGCGCACGTCAAAGCCAGATTTAGCTTGCAATGCAGGGTTGCAAACCTAAGACAAAAGTAGGTATAGCGCACGTCAAAACCAGTTTTAGCGCGCGCCAAAACCAGCTTTAGCGCGTGTCAAAATGAGGTAAAATCAGGGAAAGCCCCCGTTTTGACTGTGGGGTCAAGGGAGTAGCACCGGACACGAAACACGCCGTCGTGGGGTGATGGTGGCAGCGTTTTGGGTGATTCAAAAGCGGGGAGGCTTGGTTTTTCTTCAAAAAACATTGTGGAAAAAGGGTACAAGTGGGAGGAGGGCCGTACGTGGGGTTCTGAGTTTTTGCCTTGATTTGCCGGAGTTTACCGCGTTTTAGCGAAACTTCACTGTCTTCGTAGTTACAGATTATGTAATAAAATAGTGCCGAACAATGAATGCAATGCCGAGCAAGCGAGCAGGGCTCAACAGCTCAAAAACATGGAACCTGTCCCTATACATCGCCAAACGCTGGTACATGCAAGGACAATACTAGGCACGGCACGTACCCACCCGTATTGTACCCCCCTTTTGCCCGAGTATACTAAGTTTTTGCCGAAAAAGTTGCACATTTGCACTTGCGCACCCTAACCCTTTGCACTTTCGACATGCGCAAATGTGTGAAATCTTACGACATGGTGCAAAAAATGCGGAAAATTTGTGGATTTTGCGCAAAACCTTGCACTTTGTCAGCTTTTTTGCACTTTTGCGGGACAAGAATGTCAAGAAAAGCGCAATTTTTGGCGCTTTTTGAGCGAGTATACTGGGGCAAGAATATGGGTGGCACACAAGGTGGGACACTGTGCTGAATTGTTAGCATAAAGCTCGTAGGATATCGGTTGTGGCAAAACCAAATGTCATGCATAGCACGAAACAAAACCCCCTCCACCACCAAATGGTTGTGGATCATGGATCGGACATGGAGGTGGAGCCCCCCCCCCCCCCCACACCACCAAATGGTTCGGATCATGGATTGGAGTCGCTGAAATAACCCCCCCCCCCTTCTACTCCCCTTTAGGCAAAAATTTACACCGTTTAAACGAGTTGCGGCAATCGCTGACTTATGCCATCATCCCCACTCTGGTCATCAAGCTGTACCTCGTTGCATACCCGGGACCTATCACCCTTTTCTACACCAACACATCGTTGTCCAAATGAGACATTGGGTTGAAAAATCAAAAAAATTCACGACTCTCACGTTGTTCTTGTCAGCATTGGGAGGGCTGAAAATCACCTTGACTGGGATAATAATGCCAAGGATGATGGGGGCCAATAAGATGAAGGTGATCGTCAAAGCACAACGAATGGGCTCCTTCGCCTCAGCCCACTGTATAGCCAACAACACGTCACTGAAAATGTCCGCGTAGTTGAGCACCAGTGTGCCCAAGATCATCATCCGACTAATTCCGAGGGCCCAATCCATGCCCCCTTGTATGGATCCCTCACTGCGGTTCATTTTCCACAAGCGGCACAATTACCGATCGGTGGATTGCAACACAACTAGCCGAAGAGAAATAGGGGCTCAAAGCACATCACATGAGCTCCAAGCAAGTTGTCAGAGGGCCAAGGGCAGCGGGGGCACGGGAAACACTTTTGCAAAAGCGTTGCACAAAAGCGTTAGCAAAGCGCCCCCACGGCTTGCATACCAGAACACGGGTTGTTCAAGAGAAAGAGGGACTACACGGGATTTTAAACCATGAAGCAAATGTACTATCAAGCCTTTGAGCTGAATGTTGTTGGTATCACTAGAGCAAATGTTGATCCTGCAGGGTTGAGCCTGATCCCAACAAATGAGAGTGCTATTGGATGTGGGTGGAAGGCAAGTACCCCCAAATTGCGAATTCGAAACGTCGTTGGAGAGTAGTGGGTGGTTGATGACGAGCGCGAGCAACAACAAATTTAAAGGTGATGGATAAATGATGGGTGTGGCAATAGGTTTGCACAACTTGCCACATCCTCGTCTTGCCTCATGTCCATAGAACGAGAGCAATGTGCTGTTAATGGCTTGAGTGTTGGTCTAAAGTGGGTTCCTCCTACGGGAGCTCGCGGTCGCAAGCGGTTGCAGGCGGCCACATGCACTTGAGATGCCCCTTTTTTGCCAAACGCCCCCATTTGAGGGCTCCACATAAGTGTACTATGGGTTGCGACCCCTCTATGTACATATTTTCTTGTGCTCTTTGCATAAAAATACTCTTGACAACATTTCCATTTGAACCAAAAAAACATCCATTTTACCTGCAAGTAACGGCTTCATAGGTTAATGACGTCATGACTATGAAAAAGGTAATGATTAGTTCCTTTTGTTTTCTTGGCGTTCGTAAGGAGATCGAAATGTCATGTTGTCAACATCCCCTCAGGGGGGGCATGTCCGTTGTTGGGCTATTATTTCTTGACAACGTGGGTACATACAAAGCCATGGGAAGCCATGTAGCACCATCGTCGCCGTTCTTGTTGGCCTTCACAACTGTGCTTTGGTGTTGTTTTGGTGGGCGGTTGTTAATGATGGTAGTTGGGTCCACCACCTACCCCCAAATTTTTTTAGGCCCATTCGCATCCCCAACGCAAAGGAGCTGCGCCTAGCCGCGGCTGGGTGGCTGGGAGGCTTTGGAAACCCCCCCCCCCCCTCCCCCCCCCCCCCTGGCTTGCTGGCTGGCTGGTGCGCCCCTGGAAAACACTCATGTTACACTTAGTTGTGCAAAGACAAAGGGGGCAAACAGAAAAATCACTTGCATTACACGGTGGCAATCGACCAACCGCATCAAGGTGGAAAGAAAATTGTTTCTGGCACTTGTAACAACCCACGCACCAACACTTGACTTCATGTCAACTTTTTGTGCTTTCTTTGGACGGCCACTAGGTTGCGGGTCATGGGGGCTTTTGGGATTACATGTCCGAAGGTGTCCGGTTAGGCCTTCGGGGGTCTTGAAAACTTTGTCACACTTCGGACACTGCACCTCAGCATCTCCCTTAGGTTCCGGGATTTTGGGGTTACACGACGGAAGATGGCCGGTAAGGCCTTCGGGGGTCTTAAAAACTTTGTCACACTTAGGACACTTCACACTTGCATCTCCCTTACCATCCGGGCTTGGCGGGTTACATGTTGGAAGGTGACCCACAAGCCCTTGGGCGGTCTTGAAAGTTCTCCCGCACTTTGGACATCTCCATGCATGCTTGCTGACGTTAGTTGGACACGGGGACGCTACAACACAATGCAACGGCAATTGTGTTGGTGATTGTGCAACTGGACCACTAGGTCCGGATTCCCACACAAGCAAACAACCCAAAACCCCATCCCAATGCATGATGTGCCTTGTTTAAAGGGAAGGAAATTTTACCACACACTCCATGGATCGGTGACATCATCTTGAGATCTTGAGAGCAAGGGCGGTGAGGCAAACATGCATGTACAAAGCAATGGTGGCTGGCTGGGTGGCTGGCTAGGTGGCCGGCTGGGTGGCTGGCTGGCCGGCCGGCCGAAACCCCCCCCCCCCCACCCCCGCTGGCTGGCGCAGCTCCAAAGGGGTTGAATAGTTGGTTGCCTTGTGTAAATCAATATTCTTTTTCGAATAAACACGTTCGTCTATGAACTTTTGGTTGTTTTGGGGACAGCAATCATGAACCATTTGGTTTTTTATATTTCGCACCGAAGGAGCTTACCCATGTTACGGCACGTGCCGCGGCACACTTTCCGATGGTCCCCCCCCCCCCCCCCCTCCGTGTCATGGTGGCACGGCCGGCACAGGCGACACGGGCGACACAAGTGCCGATCACCCTCACACAACACGACATTGGAGCTGCGCCTAGCCGCGGCTGGGTGGCTGGGAGGCTTTGGAAACCCCCCCCCCTCCTCCCCCCCCCCCCCCCCTGCTGGCTGGCTGGCTGGCTGGCGCGCCAAAATACGTAGTGCACCATTGTATTGCCTCTTCTCATGCATGGTATGGGTATGGGATGGGTTTGCAAGGGTGGGGGGGGTCGGCCACCTTTCAAGAACACCCTTACCTCATACTCCAAGTTGCCTTGCCTTCGGAACCTCCCATAAAGACCACATAGAATCACCGCATTAGACGTATGTTCAACTACAAATGTTGTTGTTACCGCTGTAAACCTCAGAGTACACAATTGTCCTCAATCTGAAATATATACCATCCATATTGCAATATATATCCCAAGGCACCTTTCCAAAAAACACTTACGTCTCCAACTCCTCATTCCGCGACATGTAACCCAACACAAAGTCATACACCTTTTGGGTCAGAACATAGTAAGCTTGATACTTGTCATGGGGAACAGGCATGTCATCATGCACCACATTTGCAAAAGGAATTGTTTTGTTTTACCACACAATTTTACCACACACTCCATGGATCGGTGACATCATCTTGAGATCTTGAGAGCAAGGGTGGTGAGGCGAACATGCATGTACAAAGCAATGGTGGTTGGCTAGGTGGCTGGCTAGGTGGCTGGCTGGCTGGCTGGCGCGGGCCGGCCGGCCGGCCGAAAACCCCCCCCCCCCCCCCCCCCCCCCCCCCCTCCCCCCCCCCCCTGGCTGGCGCAGCTCCATTGCGGCGGCCCCATGTGACATGACACACCCTATGTGGCGGCACCGTGGCACGGCACGGCCCAAGCCCCACCCCCCCCCCCGCCGTGGCTGGGTAAGCTCCGAAAGCTCTTTTGGGGCCTCCACTCTATGGGGTTCGTTTTGGCAAGGTGGGACGAGGGGTTGTGCAAAGTGTGAAGTTTTTACGCATTTTTGCTATGGCGGCGGTTCTCGCGACTTCAGTGACCATGTGGGACACAATGTGAGGGCTACAATGGGGGATGTTAGATAGAAAACACTACTAGGATACAATAGGTCCGTTGTTGCACCAAGGGCTGGCCACGGACCATGCGAAAGACGCGAAATGACACAAAATGGCTGTTTCCACTAACCATGGTTTTCATGTGTTGGCCAAAAAACGCCCCTTTTCCGGTGACCCTGGACGCTGCTTAGCGACAGTTGTGTGTTTGTTTGGTGATTGCTCGACAATAGCGGGAGTGCATAATCTTATGGGGAGCCATGTAGCACCAACTAGGCCCTCGTAGTGGGGCTCATTGGCCCCCAAAGAGGCGTTTCAGGATTCATTACCCCATAGTGGGGCAAAAGTCAATTGGCCCAAAATGGCCACGGTGCATTGATTCATGGATTGATGGCCTTCATTTCTTGTCTTTGGTTCCATCTTTTTTAATTCATGTATTAATTTTCCTTTTGGAATTTGTGTCACGGCTTCCAAGGAAAGTATTCAGCACAAGAGACCAAACAACCTCAACTCTAATTCAAGCTCCATCTCTAGTTCAACCTCTAGCTCAAGTGCACCTCAAAACAACAATGTGGGGGACTCCATTGTTGCATCTAATGGTGATGTAAGTGTTGATAGTGACCAAACCTAACATCCAGTGGAAGGTAACAATGTGCATGTTGAGCGTGCCAAGCGAGGAAAGGAGAAGGTTCCATGCCTCCAAGGAACCAGCGACCCATTGCCAATGTTAAGGGATCCCTAAGCACAAGAGACAATTGTGATATCTTGTTCTGTCAATGATTTTGCACATTTCACAGCTGTAGGGAGGGAGGGACCGCAGTTGCTATGGGGAATCAAGGGAGGACTGTATGTGTCGTGCCATTGCTAGACGCATATGAAAATTATCTCGACGGTTGTATGCGGTCGCAGGCGGTGAGCACCCCCAAGACTCCACAAATGCCCACAACATGGAACGCAACACCTCACTCTTTGCATGTTCATGGTGTTTCTGTTCCTACCTCTTTTGATACCACAACCATTCTGTCTTCATATGTGGTGAGCGCAAATTTTGAGGTAATGGTAGCAAAATCAATTGTTCATTTGAAAAATGCAGAGACACACACAAACACACACACACACACACACACACACACAGCGGAACAATGCAAAAGAAGAAGACTTTCTCAACAACAATTCATGTACCTAAAATGTAACCGATGAAAAGTGATGTGATTGTAGAGGAAGGATAGAAATAGATGCAACATCGATTCCAATCATGTGTTTGAGTCTTGCATTCCAAAAGATTGCATTGATTCAAGCAGCCACATAAGCCAGTGAGCAAAGTCGGTGATACCAGTGCAAAATGAAGTCAGGAGAACAAATTGAGTACCAGTACAAAAAACATTAAACGTTCCATTATTTTGAGGACACACACACACACACACACACACACACACACACACACACACAAACACAAATCCCCTTCATCACCTGCGACAACATCGTTTGGGAAGGAGTTGCTGTGCAATGTCCATCAAAGTAGAAATAGCAGTTTTGGTGAGTGATGGAGGCATGGAATGCAAACCTGTTGGTGCACTTTTTGAAGCCAACGGGGATGGCTTCTGGTAGGGGGGCTCAGGGCGGTGACGGTATGCAGACTGGGGCCCTAGCCGACTGCGAAAGACTGCGCACGAACAGGCGACACGCGTAACTGAGAAAACCACCGCAACTGACAGAAAGGTATGAATTTTATGTTGTTGTTCTAATTACTGCAAGCGGTTCGAATTTCACCTTCGGGTCACTCTGTCACTATTATTCATTACTGACAGATGTGTGATTGGCGAGCGTTGCCCTTTGCTTCGCTGTTTTGAACGCGTTTAGCGCTGTGCGCAAATCCACTCCCTCCCCCTCAATTTCAACTCCCTCCAAGTGAATATCCACTCCCTTCTACTCAATTTTTACTCCCTCCAAGTGAAATATATACATATATATACAAATACATGTATCTACATATATATATATATATATATATATATATATATATATATATATATATCCTCCAATCTACAACCCTCTCCCAACTCTAGGTGGCTCCACCACACGGCTCTAAGGCACGTGCGAAGGGCACAAAGTGGTGCATACATGTGGTGGAAGGGGCTAAACTCGGTCAAAACGGGCTCAAAACGGGCTAAAAACACTTGTTTGAGCATCCCAAATGGTCCGGGATCACTTTTGGAAAAATGCGTTTTTGACCCATTTTTGACCCATTTTTGGTCCCGAAATGCCCCATTTTCAAGGCATTTTGGGATTTTCCATGAGCCAAAATCCGTCACCACGGGCTCGAAATGGGCTAAAACCACTTGTTTGAGCATCACAAATGATCCAGGAACACCTTTGGAAAAACGCGTTTTTTACCCATTTTTGACGCATTGTTGGTCCCAAAATGGCCCATTTTCAAGGCATTTTGGGATTTTCCATGGCCCAAAGCGCGCCACCACGGGCTCAAAACGGCCTAAAAACACTTGTTTGAGCATCCCAAGTGGTGTAGGAACAACTTTGAAAAAAATCATTTTTTTCGCCTTGGGGACCCTGGTGGACCCACTGCTGGCCCCCATTGTGCGTGGGCTGGCCGGCCCTCCGGCTGCACCAAGTGACCACAGGTACGGGGGTCTAGGCGTCTCGTTGGGCGATTCTGAGGCTTGGAAACCATAAAAAGTGGGGGGTTGCGGGTGGACTAGGTGCCCTCGGAACTGGTTTGTGAGCCACGTAGCCCAAGATACGGCCCGGTCTTGGTTTCGGGGTGCTGGTGCACATTGCGTAGTTTTTGGGGCTTTTTGGCGCCTTTTTGGGCCGTTTCTCGGACATATCGTGGAGTTAGAGGGCACCAAAGGTCCCTTCGTCACGAGAAAGTCAAGCCGCACTTGATTGTAGCAGCCGTTTGCCTTCGTTTGGCTGTTTTGAACTCTTACTAGGGCCGTTTTGGGCGAAAAATGGCTGTTTTTGGCCCAAAACTGCGCAGATTTGGGAGGGCACCTACCGACTTGGCGCCCCCGCCCCGGGGCGCCACCGGTGACTTTTTGGCTCAAAACTTGGATTTGGCAAGGCCACCACCTAGGCTGTAGGATGGCTAAAGTAGAGTCAGGCCCGAGGCGTTGGGAAGGTGCAATGGCCAAAACGGCACGGAGACGTGCTTGTTGCTTGTTGCTTGTTGCTTGTTGCTTGTTAGCTAAATTTAAGGGGAGAGGGGTGTAGTAATATATATAGCTATATCTATATATATATATATATATATATATATATATATCTACATCTATCTATATATATATATATATATATATATATATATATATGTATATATATATATATATATATATATATATATATATATATATATATATATATATATATATATATATATATAGATGTAGATATGTAGATATATATATATATATATATATATCCGCATACATACACACAGATCCACACACACACATCCATACATATATATATGTATATATACATATATATACATATATATATATATATATATATATATTACATATATATATATATATATATATATATATATATATATATATATATATATATATATACATATATATACATATATATATATATATATATATATATACATATATATACATATATATATATATATATATATATATATATATATATATATATATATATATATATATATATATATATATATATATATATATATATATATATATATATATATATATATATTACTACACCCCTCTCTCCTTAAATTTAGTTAACAAGCAACAAGCAACAAGCACGTCTCCGTGCCGTTTTGGCCATTGCACCTTCCCAACGCCTCGGGCCTGACTCTACTTTAGCCATCCTACAGCCTAGGTGGTGGCCTTGCCAAATCCAAGTTTTGAGCCAGAAACTCACCGGTGGCGGCCCGCGGCGGGGGCGCCAAGTCGGGAGGTGCCCTCCCAAATCTGCGCAGTTTTGGGCCAAAAACAGCCATTTTTCGCCCAAAACAGCCCTAATAAGGGTTCGAAACAGCCAAACGAAGGCAAACGGCTCCTACACTCCACGTGCGGCTTTACTTTCTCGTGACCAAGGGACCTTTGGTGCCCTCTAACTCCACGATATGTCCGAGAAACGGCCCAAAAAGGCGCCAAAAAGCCCCAAAATCTGCGCAATGTACACCAGCACCCCGAAACCAAGAACGGGCCGTATCTTGGGCTACGTGGCTCAAAGTCCGATTCCGAGGACACCTAGTCCACCCGCAACCCCCCACTTTTTATGGTTTTCAAGCCTCAGAATCGCCCAAAGAGACACGTAGACCCCCGTACCAGTGGTCACTTGGTGCAGCCGGAGGGCCGGCCAGCCCACGCACAGTGGGGGCCAACGTCGGGTCCACTAGGGTCCCCAGGGCGAAAAAAATCATTTTTTCCAAAGTAGTTTCTAGACCACTTGGGATGCTCAAACAAGTGTTTTTAGGCCGTTTTGAGCCCGTGGTGGCGCGTTTTGGGCCATGGAAAATCCCAAAATGCCTTGAAAATGGGCCGTTTTGGGACCAACAATGGGTCAAAAATGGGTCAAAAACGCGTTTTTCCAAAAGTGATCCCGGACCATTTATGATGCTCAAACAAGTGGTTTTAGCCCATTTTGAGCCCGTGGCGACGGGTTTTGGCTCATGGAAAATCCCAAAATGCCTTGAAAATGGGCCATTTTGGGACCAAAAGTGGGTCAAAAATGGGTCAAAAACGCGTTTTTCCAAAAGTAATCCCGGACCATTTGGGATGCTCAAACAAGTGTTTTTAGCCCGTTTTGAGCCCGTTTTGACCGAGTTTAGCCCCTTCCACCACATGTATGCACCACTTTTAGCCCTTCGCACGTACCTTAGAGCCGTGTGGTGGAGCCACCTAGAGTTGGGAGAGAGGTGTAGATTGGAGGATATATATATATATATATATATATATATATATATATATATATATATATATATATATATATATATATATATATATATATATATATATATATATATATATATATATTTCCTTTGCTGGTGCGAAGCACCATCAAAAGAAAAGCCTTATTACGTTTTTAGCCGTTTTCGGGTCACCTTTCTATGTCACAAGTGGAGCCAGGCGGTGACAAACAAGAGCAAAAACACTCCTTTGCCTTGTGTTTTAGCTAGCAGCGCAAAGACAGGAAGGGTGCATTTGGCAAGATTAGCGACACAGGTTGCAAATAGCATAAAATTGACATATTCATAACTTGGGCCTATTGTATCGGATTTTGACGAAATGAATGGCAATTTCGGTCAATTTGGAGTATTCTTTTCATTTTTCAGCTTGTGAAGGCGGCTCTATGCGCTGAAAACCGGTAAATCGAAAAGCGGTGCCAAAACAAAATGACGCCGGTTTTTTAACTATACAGCAAGACGAAGCTTTTAAATTCATTTGTAAAACTGGTCTTAGATCGAAATATCGTGCACTGTAGCCCGATTTCACTTTGAACAGTCAAAATGAAAGATCGCAAATGCCGGCGACTGCGAAATGCACGCGTGCACAGCAAATAAATAATATGGCAAATATATTTCTTGGGATTTGGGGCCTGTGGCTTATATGTAGTGTTGTTCGGTACCTCAACTTTGCTGGTGCACCTTTAAATCGCATCCCTAGGTTATATGGAATTAGTGGATGGTGTTAAAGAAGTTAAAACCTTGTAAAGGTGCTAACTTTGCAAAACAGCCATGATTGATCAAAACAAATATGACAGTGCGAATCAGCTCTCTGAGGCGGTCATTTAGAGGGGCTGCATCGTAGACTTTTGAAGTATGTTTCGTTTCGGCGCGCGGACTGTATATAATGGCATAAGGACTGCTTTTAGAGGGGGGCGGGGCCCCATTCCCCGGCCCCCCAATCAAAAGCCCCCCATGGGGGGGGAGGTGAACAAGCGGGGGGAAATTGCACGAGGTGGGGTCGCACGGGTGCTCAGATGAGAACGGGGAGGACAAGGAGCACAAAGGCAAAAAGACCATTCAAAGGCGGAGAAGGAGAAAACCATGAAAACACGGGAGCAACGGCGCCAGCGCCGGCCGCTAGGCTCCGTTTTTGTGGGCCAAGCCCCACAAAAACGTAGCCTAGCGGGTGCTGCTTCGTGCCTCTTGTACAACATGGTTGCACCATTGGCAAAAAAGGCTTGCCAGATGGGCAGCAAGTATACATGCCAAATATGGCGAAAAAAATGGCAGAAAACTGCCAAAAAACGCACAAAATTGACTGTAAATCATCGAAACAGCACCCGATTTGGCCAATCAGGTTGCTTTTCAGGCGTTTTGGCCCGAGCCGGTCATTTTAAGGGGCTACAACATGATGTAACTTTGCAAGCAGGAGCCATACAGAATTCAGCCCCAAATTTTCGGAGACTGCCCGAAAAACTGCTTAAAACGACCCTAATGCGCCAAAACGAGCATCGTCGGCCAAAAAGAAGAAAAGTCGCGTTCTTAGAATTCGATTGCGATCATTTTAAGGGGCTGCATTGCAGGGTTTTGAGAAGGGCTGTCTTCCAGGGGGGGGGGGTCGCGTAACGTAGTAGTTGGTCACTGCTTCTGGCGCGGGGTCAGGGGCCCCCAACACCCCGACCCCCACAGAAGCCAGCCCCCTGCGGGGGGGATTTGAACAAGCTGGGGAAAGTTGCACGAAAGGGGGTCGCACGGCAACGGTCTGCATGACAACGGAAGACAAAGAACACAAAGGCAAAAAGAACCATGCAGAAGCGGAGAAGAAGAAAAACTCGAAAAAAACGGGTTCAACGGCGCAAGCGCCGGCCGCTAGGCTCCGTTTTTGTGGGCCAAGCCCCACAAAAACGGAGCCTAGCGGATTCTGCCTAATGCTTGTTGCCCACTATGGTTGCCCCATGGGTCAAAAAGCCTTGTCGGATGGGCAGCAAGTATAGATGCCAAATATGGCAAAAAACTGCCAAAAAATGCACAAAGTTGGCCGTAAATCATCCGAATGGCACCATTTTTGGCCAATGAGGTTGATTTTTGAAGATTTTGCCCCAAGCCTGTTATTTTAAGGGGCTACAACATGGTGCAACTTCGCAAGCAGAAGCCAATACCAAATTCAGCCCCAAATTTTCGGAGACTGCCCAAAAAGCTGCTTAAAACGGTCCTAATTCACAAAAACCACCATCATCGGCCAAAAAGAAGAAAAAACGCGTTCTTAGAATTCCATTGCGATCATTTTAAGGGGCTGCATTGCAGGGTTTTGAGAAGGGCTGTCTTCCAGGGGGGGGGGGGTCGCGTAACGTAGTAGTTGGTCACTGCTTCTGGCGCGGGGTCAGGGGCCCCCAACACCCCGACCCCCACAGAAGCCAGCCCCCTGCGGGGGGGATTTGAACAAGCGGGGGGAAGTTGCACGAGGTGGGGTCGCACGGGTTCTCAGATGAGAACGGGGAGGACAAGAAATGCAAAGGCAAAAAGACCATTCAAAGACGGAGAAGGAGAAAACCATGAAACACGGGAGCAACGGCGCCAGCGCCGGCCGCTAGGCTCCGCTTTTGTGGGCCAAGCTCCACAAAAACGGAGCCTAGCGGGTGCTGCCTCCTGCCTTTTGCATAATATGGTTGCCCCGTCCGCGGAAAAGGCTTGCCAGATGGGCAGCAAGTATACATGCCAAATATGGCGAAAAATATGGCAAAAACTGCCAAAAAACGCTCAAAATTGACCGTAAATCATCAAAAAGGCATCAGATTAGGCCCTTGAGGTTGCTTTTCCAACGTTTTGGCCCGAGCTGGTCATTTTAAGGGGCTACGACATGCTGCAACTTCGCAAGCAGAAGCCAATACCAAACTCAGCCCCAAATTTCCGGAGACTGCCCGAAAAACTGCTTAAAACGGTCCTAATTCACCAAAACGACCATCGTCAGCCAAAAAGAAGAAAAGTCGCGTTCTTAGAATTCGATTGCGATCATTTTAAGGGGCTGCATTGCAGGGTTTGAGAGGGGCTGTCTTCCAGGGGGGGGGGTGGCGTAACGTAGTAGTTGGTCACTGCTTCTGGCGCGGGGTCAGGGGCCCCCAACACCCCGACCCCCACAGAAGCCAGCCCCCTGCGGGGGGGATTTGAACAAGTGGGGGAAAGTTGCACGAGGTGGGGTCGCACGGGTGTTCAGATGAGAAAGGGGAGGACAAGGAACACAAAGGCAAAAGACCATTCAAAGGCGGAGAAGGAGAAAACCATGAAAACACGGGAGCAACGGCGCCAGCGCCGGCCGCTAGGCTCCGTTTTTGTGGGCCAAGCCCCACAAAAACGTAGCCTAGCGGGAGCTGCCTCCTTCCTTTTGCACAATATGGTTGCCCTATTGGCAGAAAAGGCTTGCCAGATGGGCAGCAAGTATACATGCCAAATATGGCAAAAAAATGGCAGAAAACTGCCAAAAACGCTCAAAATTGACCCTAAATCATCGAAACGGCACCAGATTTGGCCAATGAGGTTGCTTTTCTGACGTTTTGGCCCGAGCTGGTCATTTTAAGGGGGCCACAACATGATGTAACTTTGCAAGCAAGAGCCAATACGGAATTCAGCCCCAAATTTTCGGAGACTGCCTGAAAAACTGCTTAAAACGGTCCTAATTCACCAAAACGACCATCGTCGGCCAAAAAAAAGAAAAGTCGCGTTCTTAGAATTCGATTGCGATCATTTTAAGGGGCTGCATTGCAGGGTTTTGAGAAGGGCTGTCTTCCAGGGGGGGGGGTGGCGTAACGTAGTAGTTGGTCACTGCTTCTGGCGCGGGGTCAGGGGCCCCTCACACCCCGACCCCCACAGAAGCCAGCCCCCGCGGGGGGGATTTGAACAAGTGGGGGGAAAGTTGCACGAGGTGGGGTCGCACGGGTGTTCAGATGAGAAAGGGGAGGACAAGGAACACAAAGGCAAAAGACCATTCAAAGGCGGAGAAGGAGAAAACCATGAAAACACGGGAGCAACGGCGCCAGCGCCGGCCGCTAGGCTCCGTTTTTGTGGGCCAAGCCCCACAAAAACGTAGCCTAGCGGGAGCTGCCTCCTGCTTTTTGCACAATATGGTTGCCCTATTGGCAGAAAAGGATTGCCAGATGGGCAGCAAGTATACATGCCAAATATGGCGAAAAAAATGGCAGAAAACTGCCAAAAAACGCTCAAAATTGACCGTAAATCATCGAAAACGGCACCAGATTTGGCCAATGAGGTTGCTTTTCTGACGTTTTGGCCCGAGCCGGTCATTTAAGGGGCTACAACATGATGTAACTTCGCAAGCAGAAGCCAATACGGAATTCAGCCCCAAATTTTCGGAGACTGCCCGAAAAACTGCTTTAAAACGGTCCTAATTCACCAAAACGAACATCGTCGGCCAAAAAGAAGAAACGTCGCATTCTTAGAATTCGATTGCGATCATTTTAAGGGGCTGCATTGCAGGGTTTTGAGAAGGGCTGTCTTCCAGGGGGGGGGGGTGGCGTAACGTAGTAGTTGGTCACTGCTTCTGGCGCGGGGTCAGGGGCCCCCAACACCCCGACCCCCACAGAAGCCAGCCCCCTGCGGGGGGGATTTGAACAAGCGGGGGGAAATTGCACGAGGTGGGGTCGCACGGGTGCTCAGATGAGAACGGGGAGGACAAGGAGCACAAAGGCAAAAAGACCATTCAAAGGCGGAGAAGGAGAAAACCATGAAAACACGGGAGCAACGGCGCCAGCGCCGGCCGCTAGGCTCCGTTTTTGTGGGCCAAGCCCCACAAAAACGTAGCCTAGCGGGTGCTGCTTCGTGCCTCTTGCACAATATGGTTGCACCATTGGCAAAAAAGGCTTGCCAGATGGGCAGCAAGTAAACATGCCAAATATGGCGAAAAAAATGGCAGAAAACTGCCACAAAACGCACAAAATTGACCGTAAATCATCGAAACGGCACCAGATTTGGCCAATGAGGTTGCTTTTCTGGCGTTTTGGCCCGAGCCGGTCATTTTAAGGGGCTACAACATGATGTAACTTCGCAGGTAGGAGGCAATACGGAATTCAGCCCAAACTTTCGGAGACTGCCCGAAAACTGCTTAAAACGGTCCTAATTCACCAAAACGAACAAGGTCGGCCAAAAAGAAGAAAAGTCGCGTTCTTAGAATTCCATTGCGATCATTTTAAGGGGCTGCATTGCAGGGTTTTGAGAAGGGCTGTCTTCCAGGGGGGGGGGGTCGCGTAACGTAGTAGTTGGTCACTGCTTCTGGCGCGGGGTCAGGGGCCCCCAACACCCCGACCCCCACAGAAGACAGCCCCCTGCGGGGGGATTTGAACAAGCGGGGGGAAATTGCACGAGGTGGGGTCGCACGGGTGCTCAGATGAGAACGGGGAGGACAAGGAGCACAAAGGCAAAAAGACCATTCAAAGGCGGAGAAGGAGAAAACCATGAAAACACGGGAGCAACGGCGCCAGCGCCGGCCGCTAGGCTCCGTTTTTGTGGGCCAAGCCCCACAAAAACGTAGCCTAGCGGGTGCTGCTTCGTGCCTCTTGCACAACATGGTTGCACCATTGGCAAAAAAGGCTTGCCAGATGGGCAGCAAGTATACATGCCAAATATGGCGAAAAAAATGGCAGAAAACTGCCAAAAAACGCACAAAATTGACTGTAAATCATCGAAACAGCACCCGATTTGGCCAATTAGGTTGCTTTTCTGGCGTTTTGGCCCGAGCCGGTCATTTTAAGGGGCTACAACATGATGTAACTTTGCAAGCAGGAGCCAATACAGAATTCAGCCCCAAATTTTCGGAGACTGCCCGAAAAACTGCTTAAAACGACCCTAATGCGCCAAAACGAGCATCGTCGGCCGAAAAGAAGAAAAGTCGCGTTCTTAGAATTTCATTGCGATCATTTTAAGGGGCTGCATTGCGGGGTTTTGAGAAGGGCTGTCTTCCAGGGGGGGGGGGTGGCGTAACGTAGTAGTTGGTCACTGCTTCTGGCGCGGGGTCAGGGGCCCCCAACACCCCGACCCCACAGAAGCCAGCCCCCTGCGGGGGGGATTTGAACAAGCAAGCAACAACAAGCGGAGGGGGGCTCCACGAGATGGGGAAGGGCAGTGTGCGGGCTGCGATCGCCTCTGAAAGGTATCTGTCGGATGTGGAAGTCAAATGCACAATATGCACATGCATGATCATGTATTTATAACAAACAACGATGAGCATGTTGAGGAAATTGCAATGAAGCAATGATACATGATATGTTGTGGAGGGTGTGGAAAAGTAGGATTAAATGAATCCTTCGTCTTTCGTGCTTGGTCTGGCTTTTCCTTTGCTGGTGCGAAGCACCATCAAAAGAAAAGCCTTATTACGTTTTTAGCCGTTTTCGGGTCACCTTTCTATGTCACAAGTGGAGCCAGGCGGTGACAAACAAGAGCAAAAACACTCCTTTGCCTTGTGTTTAAGCTAGCAGCGCAAAGACAGGAAGGGTGCATTTGGCAAGATTAGCGACACAGGTTGCAAATAGCATAAAATTGACATATTCATAACTTGGGCCTATTGTATCAGATTTTGACGAAATGAATGGCAATTTCGGTCAATTTGGGAGTATTCTTTTCATTTTTGAGCTTGTGAAGGCGGCCGTATGCGCTGAAAACCGTCAGATCGAAAAGCGGTGCCAAAACAAAATGACGGCGATTTTTCAACTACACAGCAAGACGAAGCTTTTAAATTCATTTGTAAAACTGGTCTTAGATCGAAATTTCGTGCACTGTAGCCCGATTTCACTTTGAACAGTCAAAATGGAAGATCGCAAATGCCGGCGACTGCGAAATGCACGCGTGCGTGCACAGCAAATAAATAATATGGCAAATAGATTTCTTGGATTTGGGGCCTGGGGCTTATATATAGTGTTGTTCGGCACCCCAACTTTGCTGGTGCACCTTTAAATCGCATCCGTAGGTTATATGGAATTAGTGGATGCTGTTAAAGAAGTTAAAACCTGGTAAAGGTCCTAAGTTTGCAAAACAGCCATGATTGATCAACACAAATATGACAGTGCGAATCAGCTCTCTGAGGCGGTCATTTAGAGGGGCTGCATCGTAGACTTTTGAAGTATGTTTCGTTTCGGCGCGCGGACTGTATATAATGGCATAAGGACTGCTTTTAGAGGGGAGCGAGGCCCCATTCCCCGGCCCCCCAATTAAAAGCCCCCCATGGGGGGGAGGTGAACAAGCAAGCAACAACAAGCAAGCAACAACAAGCACTTCTCCTCACCGTTTTGGCCATTGCTCCGCCTCATCGCTCCGGGCTCTACTCTACTCTAGCCATCTTGGAGCCCAGGTGGTGCCCTTGCCAAATCCAAGTTTTGAGCCAAAAACTCACCGGTGGCGGCGCGGGGCGGTGGCGCCAAGTCGGGAGGTGCCCTCCCAAATCTGCGCAGTTTTGGGCCAAAAAACAGCAATTTTCGCCCAAAACAGCCATAGTAAGGGTTCAAAACAGCCAAACGAAGGCAAACGGCTGCTACACTCCACGTGCGGCTTGACTTTCTCGTGACCAAGGGACCTTTGGTGCCCTCTAACTCCACGATATGTCCGAGAAACGGCCCAAAAAGGCGCCAAAAAGCGCCAAAAATCTGCGCAATGTGCACCAACACCCCGAAACCAAGAACGGGCCGTATCTTCGGCTACGTGGCTCAAAAACGAATTTCGAGGGCACCTAGTCCACCCGCAACCCTCCACTTTTTGTGGTTTCCAAGCCTCAGAATCGCCCAACGAGACACACAGACCCCCGTACCAGTGGTCACTTGGTGCAGCCGGAGGGCCGGCCAGCCCACGCACAGTTGGGGGCCAACGATGGGTCCACCAAGGTCCCCAGGGCGAAAAAAATCATTTTTTCCAAAGTTGTTCCTAGACCACTTGGGATGCTCAAACAAGTGTTTTTGGGCCATTTTGAGCCCGTGGTGGTGCGTTTTGGGCCATGAAAAATCCCAAAATTCCTTGAAAATGGGCCGTTTTGGCACCAACAATGGGTCAAAAATGGGTCAAAAACGCGTTTTTCCAAAAGTGATCCTGGACCATTTATGATGCTCAAACAAGTGGTTTTAGCCCATTTTGAGCCCGTGGCGACGCGTTTTGGCTCGTGGAACATCCCCAAAATGCCTTGAAATGGGGCCGTTTTGGGACCAAAAATGGGTCACAAATGGGTCAAAATCGTGTTTTTCCAAAAGTGATCCCGGACCATTTGGGATGCTCAAACAAGTGTTTTTAGCCCGTTTTGAGCCCGTTTTGACCGAGTTTAGCCCGTTCCACCACATTTATGCACCACTTTGTGCCCTTCGCACGTACCTTAGAGCCGTGTGGTGGGGCCACCTAGAGTTGGGAGAGGGGTGTAGATTAGAGGATATATATATATATATATATATATATATATATATATATATATATATATATATATATATATATATATATATATATATATATGTATATATATGTATATGTATACATACATGTACATACATATATATATTGCTGTATACTCCCTCCAAGTGAAAATACACTCCCTTCCCCTCGATTTCAACTCCCTCGAAGCGAATATCCACTCTTTCCTACTCAATTTCCACTCCCTATATACAAATACATGTATGTACATCTATGTATCTACATATATATATATATATATATATATATATATGTATATATATATATATATATATATATATATGTATATGTATGTATGTATACTCACTCCGAGTGAAAATCCACTCCCTCCTACCGAATATTTACTTCCTCCAAGTGAAATATATACATCTATATACAAATACATGTATGTACATCTATATATATATATATATATATATATATATATATATATATACATATATATATATATATATATATATACATATATATATATATACATATATATATATACATATATATATATATATATATATATATATATATATATATATATATATATATATATATATATATATATATATATATATATATATATATATATATATATATATATATATATATATATAAACCCGGGCGAAACGCCCAAACGAAGGAAAACGGTGGGCACACTTCACGTGCGGCTTGACTTCACCGTGTCAAAGAGCCCTCTAGTGCCCTTCAACTCCACGATATGTTCGAGAAACGGCCCAAAAAGGTGACAAAAAGCCCCAAAAACGGCGCAATGTGCACCAACCCCCCGAAACCAAGCACGGACCGTATCTTGGGCTAGGTGGCTCGAAATCCGATTCCGAGGGCACCTAGTCCACCAACAACCCCCCACTTTTTGTGGTTTCCGGCCCTCGGAATGGCCCAACGAGACACGTAGACCCCTGTACTAGTGGTCACTTCGTGCAGTCGGAGGGCAGACCGGCCCGCTGACGGCGGGGGCCAACGGTGGGTCCACCAGTGTCCCCGGGGCGAAAAAAATCATTTTTTCCAAAGTTGTTCCCGGACCACTTGGGATGCTCAAACACGTGTTTGTGGCCCGTTTTGAGCCCGTGGTGGCGTGTTTTGGGCCACGGAAAATCCCAAAATGCCTTGAAAATGGGCCGTTTCAAGAGCAAAAATGGGTCAAAAATGGGTCAAAAACGCGTTTTTCCAAAAGTGATCCTAGACCATTTTGGATGCTCAAACAAGTGTTTTTAGCCCATTTTGAGCCCGTGGTGATGCATTTTGGCCCATGGAACATGGCAATCATCAAAAAGTCCTCCATGCTATGAGCGCCATGTTGCGTGCTGAACTTGTGCACTAGGTTCTTTCATCGAAAAGTCTGGGGTGATCAAATCCTCCATGCTATGAGCGCCAGATTCCGCAAAACGAGGCGCTATACAAAAGTCGTTTGTTGCGTGCTGAACTTGTGCACTGGGTTCTTTCATCGAAGAGTCCGGGGTGATCAAATCCTCCATGCTGTGAGTGCCAGATTCCGCAAGACGAGGCGCTATACAAAAGTCGTTTGTTGCGTGCTGAACTTGTGCACTAGGTTCTTTCATCGAAAAGTTCAGGGTGATCAAATCCTCCATGCTATGAGCGCCAGATTCCGCAAGACGAGGCGCTATACAAAAGTCGTTTGTTGCGTGCTGAACTTGTGCACTGGGTTCTTTCATCGAAAAGTCCGGGGTGATCACATCCTCCATGCTGTGAGCGCCAGATTCCGCAAGACGAGGCGCTATACAAAAGTCGTTTGTTGCGTGCTGAACTTGTGCACTAGGTTCTTTCATCGAAAAGTTTAGGGTGATCAAATCCTCCATGCTATGACCGCCAGATTCCGCAAGATGAGGCGCTATACAAAAGTCGTTTGTTGCGTGCTGATCTTGTGCACTACGTTCTTTCATCGAAAAGTTCAGGGTGATCAAATCCTCCATGCTATGACCGCCAGATTCCGCAAGACGAGGCGCTATACAAAAGTCGTTTGTTGCGTGCTGAACTTGTGCACTAGGTTCTTTCATCCAAAAGTTCAGGGTGATCAAATCCTCCATGCTATGATCGCCAGATTCCGCAAGACGAGGCGCTATACAAAAGTCGTTTGTTGCGTGCTGAATTTGTGCACTGGGTTCTTTCATCGAGGAGTCCGGGGTGATCAAATCCTCCATGCTATGAGCGCCAGATTCCGCAAGACGAGGCGCTATACAAAAGTCGTTTGTTGCGTGCTGAACTTGTGCACTGGGTTCTTTCATCGAAAAGTCCGGGGTGATCAAATCCTCCATGCTGTGAGCGCCAGATTCCGCAAGACGAGGCGCTATACAAAAGTCGTTTGTTGCGTGCTGAACTTGTACACTAGGTTCTTTCATCGAAAAGTTCAGGGTGATCAAATCCTCCATGCTATGAGCGCCAGATTCCGCAAGACGAGGCGCTATACAAAAGTCGTTTGTTGCGTGCTGATCTTGTGCACTACGTTCTTTCATCGAAAAGTTCAGGGTGATCAAATCCTCCATGCTATGAGCGCCAGATTCCGCAAGACGAGGCGCTATACAAAAGACGCGTTTCTGACCCATTTTTGACCCATTTTTGGTCCCAAAATTGCCCATTTTCAAGGCATTTTGGGATTTTCCATGAGCCCAAACCTGTCGCCACGGGCTCAAAATGGGCTAAAACCACTTGTTTGAGCATCATAAATGGTCCAGGATCACTTTTGGAAAAACGCGTTTTTCACCCATTTTTGACGCATTGTTGGTCCCAAAACGGCCCATTTTCAAGGCATTTTGGGATTTTCCATGACCCCAAGCCTGTCGCCACGGGCTCAAAATGGGCTAAAACCACTTGTTTGAGCATCATAAATGGTCCAGGATCACTTTTGGAAAAACGCGTTTTTCACCCATTTTTGACGCATTGTTGGTCCCAAAACGGCCCATTTTCAAGGCATTTTGGGATTTTCCATGGCCCAAAACGCGCCACCACGGGCTCAAAATGGCCCAAAAACACTTGTTTGAGCATCCCAAGTGGTCTAGGAACAACTTTGGAAAAAATGATTTTTTTCGCCCCGGGGAACTTGGTGGACCCACCTTTGGCCCCCACTGTGCGTGGGCTGGCCGGCCCTCCGGCTGCACCAAGTGACCACTGGTACGGGGGTCTACGTGTCTCGTTCGGCGATTCTGAGGCTTGGAAACCATAAAAAGTGGGGGGTTGCGGGTGGACTAGGTGCCCTCGGAATTCGTTTTGGAGCCACGTAGCCCAAGATATGGCACGTGCTTGGTGCTGGGGTGTTGGTGCACGTGGCGCAGGTTTTGGGGCTTTTTGGCGCCTTTTTGGGCCGTTTCTCGGACATATCGTGGAGTTAGAGGGCACCAAAGGTCCCTTGGTCACGAGAAAGTCAAGCCGCACGTGGAGTGTAGCAGCCGTTTGCCTTCGTTTGGCTGTTTTGAACCCTTACTAGGGCTGTTTTGGGCGAAAAATGGCTGTTTTTGGCCCAAAACTGCGCAGATTTGGGAGGGCACCTCCCGACTCGGCGCCACCGCCCCGGGCCGCCACCTGTGAGTTTTTGGCTCAAAACTTGGATTTGGCAAGGGCACCACTTAGGCTCCAAGATGGCTACATGGGCAAATGATCCGAAGCGTTGGGACGGAGCAATGGCCAAAACGGCAAGGAGACGTGTTGTTGTTGCTTGTTGCTTGTTGCCAAAAAGCCCCAAAAACCTGCGCAATGCGCACCAACACCCCGAAACCAAGCACAGGGCGTATCTTGGGCTACGTGGCTCAAATCCGAATTCCGAGGGCGCCTAGTCCACCCGCAAGCCCCCACTTTTTGTGGTTTCCAAGCCTCAGAATCGCCCAACTAGCCACTCAGACCCCCGTACCAGTGGTCACTTGGTGGAGCCGGAGGGCAGCCCGGCCCGCGCACGGTGGGGGCCAACGGTGGGTCCACCAGGGTCCCCGGGGCGAAAAAAATCATTTTTTCCAAAGTTGTTCCTAGACCACTTGGGATGTTGAGAGAAGTGTTTTTAGGCCGTTTTGAGCCCGTGGTGTTGCGTTATGCGCCACGGAAAATCCCAAAATGCCTTGAAAATGGGCCGTTTTGGGACCAAAATTGGGGCAAAAATGGGTGAAGAATGCGTTTTCCCAAAAGTGGTTCTCGACCATTCGGGATGCTCAAACAACTGGTTTGGACCCATTTTGAGCCCGTGGTGCCGCGTTTTGGCTCACGGAAAATCTCAAAATGCCTTGAAAAGAGGCTGGTTCAACACCAAAAATGGGTCAAAACTGGGTGAAAAACGCAATTTTCTGAAAGTGATCATGGGCCATTTGGGAGGCTCAGAAAAGTGTTTTTAGCCTGTTTTGAGCCCAAGATCGGGCGTTGGGGCCCATGGAGAATCCCAAAATGCCTTGAAAATGGGCCACTATGGGACAAAAACAAGTGAAATTTTGTGTCCCTTTTGGTACCGAGGGATGAGTCATCCTTGCTGTGTTTTGCCGCTTGTGTGCTTCGTACATTGTGCCCTTTGCTCTTAGTGATTGGACTTGGAGTACAGGTGTACTCTTAACGGAGTTACCTTCACATTCACGCCATGTCCCTTCAATTCCAAACTTTTCTAGTAGCCAAGAGTTCCAACCAGTTCAGGTTGCCATCCGTGGGAGTTCCCAATGTACAGGTGTACTCCTAACGGAATTACCTTCACCTTCATGCCATGTCTAAACCTTGGGAGCAAGGGTTACAACTGTTTCTGTAAAGTGATTACCACGAACCTCGCAAGTAATTCCTTCACGTGTTTTGCCAACTGTGCTTCGTTCCTCCAACACTGCCACGTGGTTACGGTACATTGCGGTTTGATGGACATACGTACGGACGGGCTCTTTCTGAGCGGATATAAATTCCCATTAGCCTTTTCCTCCACCTTGTGCACGACTCCCACATAATGAACCCGCGTGTCTTTTAGGAGAGGGGTGTAGATTAGAGGATATATATATATATATATATATATATATATATATATATCCTCCAATCTACACCCCTCTCCCAACTCTAGGTGGCTCCACCACACGGCTCTAAGGTACGTGCGAAGGGCACAAAGTGGTGCATACATGTGGTGGAAGGCGCCAAACTCGGTCAAAACGGGCTCAAAACGGGCTAAAAACACTTGTTTGAGCATCCCAAATGGTCCAGGATCACTTTTGGAAAAACGTGTTTTTGACCCATTTTTGACCCATTTTTGGTCCCAAAATGGCCCATTTTCAAGGCATTTTGGGAGTTTCCAGGAGCCAAAACCCGTCGCCACGGACTCAAAATGGGCTAAAACCACTTGTTTGAGCATCATAAATGGTCCGGGATCATTTTTGGAAAAACGCGTTTTTGACCCATTTCTGACCCATTGTTGGTCCTGAAACGGCCCATTTTCAAGGCATTTTGGGATTTTCCATGGCCCAAAACACGCCACCACGGGCTCAAAACGGCCTAAAAAGACTTGTTTGAGCATCCCAAGTGGTCTAGGAACAACTCCGGAAAAAATGATTTTTTTCGCCCTGGGGACCCTGGTGGACCCACCGTTGGCCCCCACTATGCGTGGGCTGGCCGGCCCTCCGGCTGCACCAAGTGACCACTGGTACGGGGGTCTACGTGTCTCGTTGGGCGAGTCTGAGGCTTGGAAACCACAAAAAGTGGGGGGTTGCGGCTGGACTAGGTGTCCTCGGAATCGGACTTTGAGCCACGTAGCCCAAGATACGGCCCATTCTTGGTTTCGGGGTGCTGGTGCACATTGCGCAGTTTTTCGGGCTTTTTGGCGCCTTTTTGGGCCGTTTCTCGGACATATCGTGGAGTTAGAGGGCACCAAAGATCCCTTGGTCACGAGAAAGTCAAGCCGCACGTGGAGTGTAGCAGCCGTTTGCCTTCGTTTGGCTGTTTTGAACCCTTACTAGGGCTGTTTTGGGCGAAAAATGGCTGTTTTTGGCCCAAAACTGCGCAGATTTGGGAGGGCACCTCCCGACTTGGCGCCCCCGCCCCGGGCCACCACCGGTGAGTTTTTGGCTCAAAACTTGGATTTGGCAAAGCCACCACCTAGGCTCTAGGATGGCTAAAGTAGAGTTAGGCTCAAGGCGTTGGGAAGGTGCAATGGCTGAAACGGCACGGAGACGTGTTGCTTGTTGCTTGTTGTTGTTGCTTGTTGTTAGCTAAATTTAAGGGGAGAGGGGTGTAGTAATATATATATATATATATGTATGTATATATGTATATAGATATATACAGCCTCCCGAAATTCTCTCAAAAAATTTAGGATTCCCCGAATTTTTAGGATAGGTCTTCAGAATTAGACCGAGGCTACTGGCCCATAGCATCAGATCCCGATTTAGTCGTAAAAATCACCAGAAATCTTGGTACCAGTAGGGGTGGACAAGGCTTGTTAGGAAACTTGAAACACCTACTTGGGGGGGAGAGGGGGGGTTGTTTGGGCACATATGGATGTAGTAAACACACTTCAATGGTTTTTTTCCGTGGCCCGCCCTTGGACGTGTCGTTTCTAGCCTACACCCGGTTGGTAGTTCTCAGCCAGCCCTGTCTGCCACTGCTAGGGTTAGGGGTTGGGGCAAGGCCACACGATAGCACTACACAAAGGCAAGCAATAAGTCATTGGAGCAGCTTCACATTTCAAAATGTTAAGCAACACAATGTTGGATTTACTTAACCTCTTCCGTGTTCGCACAAAGCATCAATCAAGGAGCCGGCGCGGGATGGCGCGGGCTCGACCTGAGCGACTGGGCTGAGCACACATGTTCACGATAGCTTGTGCTTCAGGAGCAACCACCCTACGCTTAGCCTAGTGAGTTGTGTGTGTGTTCGGTGCCCTCTCCCTTTTCTTGGGTGCTGGCCGTGGTGGCTTTGCTTTGGCTCTCCCTTCCCTTGCCTGTGCTGTCTGTGCTTGTGCTTGCTGTCTGGCCCGTTTCGCTTCCTCTTTCTGCCTCTCAGCCTGCAGGATGTCATCCTGCTTAGATTTCGCGAGCTGAATGCGGAAATTCTTTACACACTTTCCATGCATTTCCTCTACACGGGCAGCCCGGTGAATAAGTTGAGGGACATCCTCCTCTAAGAGGGGCATGTCAACACTTGCATTTGCACGGCTGATAGCCGTAGGAGTGACACGCCAGGGAGCAGCAGTGGGACCCATCAGTTTCCATTGATCTGATAAGGCCCCAAAGAAACTTTCCTCAAATACAGAAGTGCATGGCGTTGCTTTTGAAGCAGATAAATGGGGAGAAGAGGTACAATCCAATGCACCACCTTTTCTATAAGCAATAGTATACTTCTCCCACCGCTCTGACATGACACGGAAAACGATGCGTAGGCGCCTCAACAAGATCGGCAACAAAGGGTGAGTTTGTACGATTGCCATTCCCTTGCCCTCAAATTGCAAAGCAAGCCCCCAAGGCCCATGAACGCAATGCCTCTTGGAATTGCAAAACATAAGGGTGGGCAGCGGCAACGGAAACAATACCACCTGCATGAAACTCTTGGAAGAAAGGCTTCGCCCAACATGCATGCAAAACCGTACCCATCATGAGAAACAAGCACGTGGAGGGTGCCTGTGCCCAACGGAGAAGAGAAGACCACCAAGGGGAAGAGTCACCATTGCGAACCTTATCTTGCAAAAAAGCAATAATGCGGTTAAGTAAGAGAAGAATGATGCAACTTGCATAGAATGTGCCAAAGAATCGCTCTCCAATGGTCCGTCCCAAATTCGGGGTGGAGTCACCCAATTCAGCCATGTACACCCGAAAATCACCGGCCGCACCCTTCCCATAGCTACCCTCAAGGAAACCCTTGATGAGCTGCCTTTGAGTGTCCATGTTCTTGAGATAGGTGTCTTCACCGCGAGGTATGTCACGTGTAGAAAAACCATGATGCACACAACCTGGGCAAACATACTGCTTGGGCAGGGATTTCAAATTATTACAAGAAGTATGCACCCACACTTTGCAAAGATCACATTGCACCCAATCGGTTCCGTTGTAAGGAGCAATGGGGCAAGTGACATGTTGACCAAAAAATCCGACCACAACCAAAGGCGTGCTCTCTTGAGGTTCCATCAAAGGAACAACAACCGGTGGCGAAAGCGGGGGAGTAAGAGAAATCATGCATGGCTTGCCCAAAGGTTTTTTTCTTTTACCTTTGATGGCCTGCGCCTCAAGAGGTGGGTCCCATGCACCACAAACACAATCAACACATCCCTCATCGGTGTATGTTGGAAGTTTATTTCCTTAAATTCCTTCTTCCTCTTATAATCAACGGCCCGAAGTGCAACCATTCGGCGCCTTGTCTTCTCCATCTCTATCTTCACATCGGTCAACCTCTTTTCATACATCTCCAACTCAAGGTTTTTGATCGTTGCTTCTTTCAACATCATGTTGCAACGATCCTCCATTACCTTCAAGTCTCCCAAAGACCTTTGCAACCTAAAAGAGGTTGAAAAGCAAGTGTCGGCACCTCAAAAGTGGAGCCGTACTTGGATCGGTAATACTTGCCGGCGTCATTTTTGGGTCACCGGCAACCCAAAACACCAACGGGTGCACCGTACTTGACGAAACTAGCCAAATCCTAAATGCCCTTTGATCCCTCAACTTGTGGTGCCTTTAGTTTTGAAATCCATGAGGATCCACTTTTTCGCAATATTAGTACCCAAAGTTGAATAGCATGGGCAAACCTTGAAAACAAAGCGGCACAAGGTAACACTACAACCTAGCAAACACGCACAAGCAGTTTTTGGAGGCAACCAACACGGACATGTACCACGATTGCAACATGGTGACAATTGTTAGCCTAGATTGTAAATCAAGGTTGTAATGACCACAATGCAAGGGGTCACACCTTGAAAGTTTGGGTGTAGACCTCACTCGTAGTTGCCTTTTTAACCTTGAGCGCGTCCTAGTTGCAACTTGTTGACAATGACATTCAAAAGTCTTCTTCTCAAACTTCTCTTGCTTGATTGTCCCCAAGAATGCCTTGCCCCTAGCCTTGCAATCACCAATGTAGCACCATTGTGGTGTCTTACCATATCTCAAATGAGGATGGGGTGGCTTCAATGGTAGCTCGGCTGGCGGCGAACGCCATTGGGTCGAAACTACCATGTCGCGATGGACCCAACACCACTTTCTTGCCATTAGTAGTGCTGCAACAGGATCCAAAGATTTGAAGCATGGAATCGTCATAGAATTAATAGTTCTATCATCCTATCAAAAAAAAATCTTGGATCCTGATGCGGCACTATGATTTTACATTCGATTTTGTACTAAAACTGCCCCTTCCGCAGCAGCCGGCGGCCATCGCCAGCTGTCCTGTACCCGTCCATGGCTATTAGGTAGGAATCCAACCCTAATCAGCATTCTTACCTGTAAAAAACCCTCCAAAAGGGGGGTTTCACCAAGCTGGGAGGCGGCCCCGGGCCGAAGCGCACCGGCACAATCTGCCGCAAGGTCCTCACAGCCCTTGTCCACCCCTAGTACCAGCGGCTGTAATAATGCTTACGCGCGGTGCTTTTTGGCCGGTTGGTTCAGATTTTGGGAATATCTTCAGCGTGAAAACAACCAAATGTGGATTTTTCTTGACAAATCTGTAGCTTGAGAGCTGCTTTAAAGCTGGGCGCTTCAGAATTTCTTTCAAAATGTGCTGTACCAGAATTTCTGCCCTGGGGGGTTGTGGCATTTTGGCCCATTTCTGGCAAAACCCCAAAATTGCCGTCCAAATTTTGGACATTTCTTCATACCAATGCCATGTTTTTTGATTCCGAGCTTTTCTGCTACATTGGCATTACAATCCGCATTAAACGGATGCTCCCCTAGGTCAATGGGAGCCAAAGTGCCTCTTTAAAGTCCAATATTTGAACAACCGCTTTTTTGCCTTTTCTGTCAAATTTCTCAGCATTATGAGGTGATCTTCTCGCAAATGCGCTGTGGTCACAGACCATGAGAAGTTGATTGCAACTCTCTCCCAAAAAGATCGAGCATTGCGAGGTGCATGGGACATCCTCAATGGAGTTCTCAAAGGTCCCACACAAGCCGGAGAGAAGTGGGTTATCCCGAAGAACCATATTGCCTACTACTTCAGGAAGCTGAAAAAAGAAGGAGTTTGCATTGAAATGGAGGTGAATGCCCCCCAACCTGAAGAGTCAACTCCTCGACGTCCAGAAGATGTTAAGGTTGATCCTTGGGACCTCTATGTCCAAGCCTACTAATGGGCGGGTCAAGAAGTAAGTAAAGGGAAACTAAGTTCTCGTAAAGCTGCTTCCGAGGTGTACCTTCGACTTGGCATAAATTTTTCACACACTACTTGTGCCAAGGCCGCCGAAGATGATGGTGCCCCCCCCAAGAAGAGAGGGAAGGCTACTTTTGTGCCCCCCGATATCGAGTCCAAACTTGTTGAACCTTTGTATTGCATTGCGAAGTTCAAATCAAAACCCTTGCCTTTTTCATGGTGGTGGATACAAGGCAAGTGTGCCTCAATGTGCGTGCCGTATGACGAGGGATCGTACTTCTGCAAACAATGTTGGTCAACACATTGTCCATGGGGCTAATGCATTTGGGATTCATGTCACACGTGTTCCTTGTAGATGCACGTTTGATCGTTGGCGCGTTGAGGGAGGTGAGTGGGCAAAAGAATGCGCATCCCTTGCTTTTTCACCAGCCAAGAAAAGTTCAAACAACTTTGCCATGTGTATGGGTTGCGACGGGAAGCAAAAGGAAGGTTGGCATTTCCAATGCGACCGCGGTCATGCAAGTGATGAGTTTGGCGGAGCGAAGATGGATCCATGCGATTTTGCAGTGCTTCCTTACTCACAACAAAACTGCTGTCACACAAAGTGAATTGACCAATCAAGGTATTGACAAGTTGCCCACTCTTTCACGTGGCATTTTTTGTAAGGAGGACATTCTGAAGCCGGTTCGGACCCTAGTGGCCATCTTGGGGTCACTTGGGGTGTGTATCTATGTGCCGGCAAGCCGCCATTGGCTGATATCATACTCTCCCATCCACCTGACCTAACCTGATGTGAGAGTGTGATAGGTTTGGCCATTCCGGCTATGAGCGGCCATATTCAGAACCGAGGCACCGCCAGCGGAGATTTATATATCAGAATATCAGGAATCAACAGGGTTTTATTATCATAATGTTTCCGTAATTTTTCAGCCTTTCGTTCTGATGGTCAATGTATCGGCGACTGTCAGTTGGCTCGCGATTTTGCGTTAACCGATTGGTTAACTGTGATTTCCAGATATTTTGGCGGAAACCCTGATGAAGGCCCAGATTTCATCGGTAAAGGGTTCGTTGCTTCCGCAATTTTCTAAATATGCAATCGAAATTTTATTCTGAATTTTTCGCGATGTCGAAATCGGATTTTTGACTTCGACATCGCCGCACTTGATTTGGTCTTCTTCGAGTGGTCATAGTCTTTTCCCTATGCCCGAATCAGGTTTCCCTTATACTTGCCACCCATTTGACTTGGAGATATAAGGGAAACAAAAGTGAATCGTGGGACCACTTTGAAGGGCCATATCTACGCGCGAGTGTGAGGAAAGAGAATAAGGAAGGTTGGGTTGCAAGCACCTTAGTCTCACCTTAATTTAGGAAGCATCAAACGCCTTTGGTGTGTACACATGCTGGGTGTAGCAAGGGATAATGGTCAAGAGGGTAGAAAGTGATATATAACTCTTGGACCGTGCAACCGAATATTTTCTTGCGACTTTCGAGTGTACCGCATGAGTGTGGGGGTTGCATAGATACTTTCCTTGGGTTCGCACGTATTTTTAACGTGAAGTTATGTCCATGGAGGGGCATGGCATACCATGGTGGGAGCCACTTTTGAGGGTATGTGTTATATGCATGGTATGTGCTTCGATATGCTCACGCCCATGTTATATATCTTTGTGTGGCCGAAGAGATGGGGAGCCACACGTGACAAGGGCTTTGCCCATGTCCCAATTGTGGAATTCAAAGCGCTAGACTAAGTCTACCGCGTATGTATTGCTCATGGTATGTTTGGCAAAGAGATCCATGAGTGCACTCCCATTTTCATGGGGCATGTAGATACGAGTGGCGAAGGTATCTCCATGCGCCTGATTGGGGATCCAAGTGGGGGAATTGTTGGCAAATGGTTCCAATCATTTGTATATTGAACCATGCGCGGATATCATGGGTGAGCATAGAGATATATTATCATGACAACTTTGTATTTGGACATATTTGCATATTTTTGACCTCATTTTATGCTCATTTTTGTGTTTTATGTGCTCAACTGGGCGGCTAACAGTAAAGTGCCTAGAGATCCGTGAACTATGGTATGTTGCTTATATGTTGGCATATGCTTCGGTGTTGTACCTCACCATATGCCGGATCACGTAGTCACTTTGGCTTGGCACACGAGGCCTCACAAAATCAGGTCTCAAACTCATGAGCTGACTTGTGGATCATGCCATGTACATAACCGGAGAGGTTTCGGAGCCAATGATGGGATATTCTTGGGCATGGACCTTTGGTCTATATCACCCTTGTATATTACTTTCCGGTTTGACACGTGCATGGAGCATTTGGATATTTGCCGTATGCATTTTTGAGTATATAATTGACTTTTGGGCATAATGGTGTAATTTGCCTGATTTTGCCATGTTGTGAGGTCAACATCATGGGGCAGTTCTCCAAGCCCAATCGACTCCAAGTCCAACCAAGGTTATGTCAGGGTAGGGCATGGTCCTGAGTGCCACTCTAGGCCATGACAGGCCACCTCCCCTATTAGGCTAGGATTTATAGGCTTGGGAGTGAACACATTTTTGGGATTTGTGTAGTGACTTGTGACACATGGCATTCAGCCATCTCATTTGACCCGGTTCAGGGCAATATGTTGGTGAGTCAAGGGAAGGTCTTGAGTCCAGGGAATGAGGGGTTTACGGCTGTGAATGTGTATGTTTACCTCTTTCCCCAACTTTGCTTTATTTGTGTTCATATGCCAATTTCAGAGCTTTCCTCTTTGGTGCAACTCTTGTACATGCCCGCCACCGTGAGACGACCGGTGTGCTGAGCGGAAGCCCGCAGTGTGGATTGGATTATTGCTGGATTTGTGGGACCTGGTTGCTGTTCAGGGTTGAAGGAGGATTGTATTTTATTTTCTATATTTTTGGATTTGGAACCCTGGATTTTGATAAATGCAATCGTTGATCAGGAGCAAATCGGCAGGGGTTACAGGCGGAAGGGGCACAGCTGGGGCCGGTCCTGGTAGGGACCTTCTTTATGGTAGCAGAGGCGTACCTGCTGCCCCTACCTACCGCCGACCCGGGGACTTGGCCCCTTATGAGCCCTGCCCAAGTACGCCCCGGGTGCGTATTGTGGACTCGGTGGAGACCACGCCGGAGATTGGAGCCATAGAAGAACCGAGACGTTCAAGAGCATGGCGAACTCCGGAAGTTGAAGCCCGAAGAGAAGTACGACATTCGGGAAGAGGAGGCCGTGACATGGAGGACCGGGTCTCCATGTGTGAGCGTCGCTGCCGAAAGGCATGCAACCTCCGCTCCGCCGCGGAGGACTCTGATGAGGCCTGCCATTCAGGCAGCAGTGGAGGACGGGCCCGGCGCTACCGGAAGCGCGGCTCACCCAAGTCCGCGGCAAGGGACGCCGGGGCTATGGATACGGACCCTAGCCCGGTCAGGCTGTGGGAATCCGAGGGGCACTCCGAGGGCTATCGGACAGCCTATGAGCCACCTTCGGAGTCGGAGGAGACGGCCAGACCGCCCACAAGGGCGAACACGGCCCCAGAACCCAGCCTGGAGCACGACGCCGAGGGCTTGGAGAGGCCAGCCAGGGCCTGGACGGCACCTGTGCCCCGGCACACGGGACCACAGACGGACGCCATAGGCGATACACCTATGGGTGATGAGTCTGAGGTGCCGGGAACCGCGGGATGCGCTGAATCCGGCAGAAAGCACGCTGCGTGCCACTGCGAGCACGTGTCCTTCCTCATGGGCAAGTACCCGAAGATGGGCATGGACGCCATCGTGCATCGCCTTGACCGCCTGGACAACGCCAAGGACGGTCTAGAGGAGGATGTCGCGGGGATCCTGGACGACCAGTCGGCCGCGGAGAAAGACATGGAGGAGCTGCGAGCGGAACGGGACCGGTACCGGGAGAATCTGGAGCTGGCCCTGGAAAAGCAGCAGCGAGTGGTGGACAGCCTCCTCCACCTGGTGGAGGACATGTCGGGACGCCTGAAAAGGCTAGAGGAGCTACAGCCGCTCGCCTCGGGTCCGGAGCTCCCGGCAAAGCCGGCCGCGGCAGAGCTGGTGGAGCGGGTTAAGACCCTCAGGAGCGCCATGGATAAACCCATGGGCGGCCCTGCAGAGGCACCATACGCGCCTCCGCGTGTTGACCCGGGTGCGCTGCCGTTTGTTCCCATGTTCAGCGAATCCACAATGCTCGGGGACCACACGGCACCGGCTGGGTCCATGCGGGAAGGGCACGTAACCACGGACCCGAGGAGCCTGACGGTACAGATGTCCCATGCTGCCCAGGATGTACCGATCACGACGAATATGGTAGTTTATGCTGAAGATGAGATCCAGAGCCAGACCATGCAGGGGCGAACCATGGGAAGCGCCGACGGACATGGTCGAGGTCATCCGAGCGGAAACCTGTGGGCGAAGGATCCCAACACGGGGATATGGACGGCCGATGGAGCAAGTCCTTCCCGCATTCCAAACCCCATGGGTTCAGGCCCAACTGGACCGCACTCCATGGAGGAGAGGGATGTACGGGGAGTGTACTCACACCCCCCGGCCACAGGCGGTAGCCGTCTCGGTGGAGTGGTGGCTGGGGACGTCGGAGACGCCATCAGGATTGACGACCTTAGGGGAATCAAAATCCCCTATTACGACGGGAACCCGTCCAACCTGGATGACTTCATCCTGGACTGGGAGGACTTCGCCGAGGAGGTCGTCGGCGAGATGCGGGGAGCGCCGCGGGTCAAGTGGGTATGCCGGACATTCCCACACCGGCTGGCGCAGGACCTGAAGGAGGAGCTGCGGGATCAGATCCGGGAAGGACTGATCTGTACGGAGCAGGCCTGCCTCCAGTGGTTGGAGGATGAGGAGCGGGTGGACGCTCCAAACCAGAAGCTGGAGGACCTGTGGTCCATCCCACTGCCGCTGGACCGCGGTGAGTTGCGGGTCCGGGAGTGGAACCGGTATCTGCGGAAGTACCGCAGATGCCTCAAGCTGGTGGAGGACTGGAACGAGGCCAGCGAGATCCGCCACCTCCTGAAGGACGTCCTCCCCGGCAACTGGAAGAGGAGAGTGGAGGACGAGGAGAAGAAGCGGGCCAAGAAGCGGGTGGCGGTGAGGATCATGGCGGCGGAGGATACCCATGCGGGTATCATGGAGTTCTTCAGGAGGAACCTGGGCGAGCCCAACCGGATGTTGGGACTGAAGAACGCCGTGTACGTGGATGTATTTCGAGACTTAATGGGGCAAAGGTTGCTGCGCCTCAACAACGTGGAGTGGAGGCGCGGGGAGCCGCTGAGGATGCAGGTACATCACGGTGGAGTTGAAGCTCAATGCGAAGAACGAGGCCCACGTGCAGGATCGACATGGTCATGGACAACGAGGCAACCGAGAAGACCGCCATCATCGGGAGATCCAGGAGGACACGGCCAACTCAGCGGAGGATGGTAGTGGAAGTGGCCAAGACCACTGGTCCCGGGAGAATCACGAGGAGGCCCATTTCTTCGCGTTTGTGGCGCACAACGTGAGGAACAATGGGCAGGATCGGTCCAGATGGAGCCGGGTGGGACCAAGGGGCAAAGAGCCAAGGAGGATCGGGAACCCACCGCTCTCGTTCCGAGAGTACAGGTCTCAGCACGACGGGTGCTGGGTCTGTTATGGCAAGGGAAACAACCATGCACACGACCACCGTCAGTGCAAGGTGTATGAGGCGAACAAGAAGGCCTACTTCGCCGCCCACCCCGAGAAGAAGCCCAAGGAGCAGCGGATTTGCGATTGGAAGGCGAAGGGCGGAGACGGGGGAAAAGGCCAAGGCAAAGGCCAAGGAAAAGGCGGAGGAAGAGGCCAAGGTTGGTGGACCTGGCCAAGACCGACGAGTGAGGTCGATCGAGGAAGTTGCTGAGGACATGTTGAGGACGTTGGAGGAACTCAAGGCCCAGCAACGTGGTGGACAAAGTCCTGGCGGATCGCAGCCGGAAGGGGCTGCGGGAAGTGAAGTCTAGAGGAGCCCCCACGGGAGTGGGACCTCGGAGGTCTCTCCTCCGAAAATCAGTGGAATCCCAGAGAAAGCGAAGGCACATCGGGTGCCGAAGAAGGCTCCCCAAGAGCCAAAACCACTGAGTTTCGCCACTCCCAACCCCTGGAGCGCCCTGCCAAGGGAAGTACATGTGGGTACGGGACATGGCAAGAAGGAAGGGGCGACCACGGAGAGCCCCGTGGACGGGCAGGACCAACCCAAGATCTACACCATCCGTGACCATACCCTTGAAGTCCTGATGCACCCGGACGTGCTAGAGTTGCATGCCGTGAGAGTCGTCCATACACCTCATGGCGACAAGCGGCAGTTGCACTTGAAAGTGCGAGTACGGTGCGGACGAGAGGAGCTGGTGGTGGATGTGGTAGTGGATACGGGCGCCCACGTGAGCCTGGTCCGGAGAGGGTTGTTCAAGGAGGAATCCCTGCAGCCCAGCCGTAGACCGGTCCGCCTGAAGGTCACCAACGGAGAGATTATGGGTGGCGGCACCCATGAGGCCACCATCAGTATGGAATTCTGGGAGCATGAGCGCTTGAACCGCCCTGATCAGGCGAAGAGAAGCACTCTATCCGGGAACTTCTATGTGGCCGACATTACCGATTGGGATATGATCATGGGGTATGACTTCATGGTGGCAAACGCCATTGGAGCCCTTCCCCATCGTGCAACGCTGGTCCGGGAGGATGATGAATGCCTCACATGGCTGTCCACGGACTATGCATGCGGATCATCCCAATGTAATGCTGAGGAAGAGGATCGGATCGTCCGAGCGGTGCAAGCTGTGGGTGCCAAGTCCAGAGGAGACCGCGGAGTTCAGCTCACGGAGTATGGAATGGCGCCACAGGTGTATGCCAGGATGATCCAGACGCTAGGAGCCGAAACGCCCGAGACGGACGTCTTTGCTTCCCGGGATGCCCCACTTCTGAGGAAGTGTAGGCGGCACTGGCATCGAGGAGACTCAGCCTGCCACCGGCATTGGGGTTTGGAGGAGTGGGGACCTATGTACTGGCATGGCTCCCTGGACAATACCAGATGTATGGTGGAGAAGATCATCGCGGATAGGGCGAAGGGGATCCTGGTCATAACCGGCATAGGATCCACCCCACGTCCGCTGGAGGGTCTCAAGTCGACGCTGGACTCCATCACCCTGAACGAGATGTCATTCGGGCCAGAAGAGGAGTTGTTCATCGACGCCAAGGGTGTATCAATGCCCTCCCCGGGTCAAGCGTGGGGTACCAAGGCTTTCCTGGTGGATGGGGCGCAAGCCCAGCCCACGGGTGATGAAGCATTCATCCGTAGGGTGGAGGCGGTGCCTATGAAGGTCATGTTTGAGCCCAAGGAGGGGACGGATCAGCCTATTGATGGCATTGACGTCCTGTCCCACGCCGAGATCGACGACGTCGTCAACTACATGCGGATGGGGATGCACGACCGTGTGGCAGCCAAGAAGAGGCGGGCCATGGTCACATCTCCGCATTGGTGGGATGACAAGATGTTGGTCACCGGCAATTACAAGAAGGACGAGTTCGTGGCGAGGGTCATGGATCACATCGCGGACCAATACGATGGTCCGGTTGGGTCGGACCCACCAACATGGGATTTTCCAAGAATGGGAGCCGATAGCGACAGTCACCAGCCCGACGCCGCAAATTTCCGAAGATTATCGGTGGGAAGTGCACCCCACGACGATGAAGACGGCATATCGGACGAGGAGAAGTGGGATTCGGACCCGGAAGAGGCCTATACCGCAGTGCGGTCGGTTGTATCGATACCGAAACAAGCGGCTGAAGAGGCCCAGGAGAACCCGAAGGTCGCCGAGCTGAAGGAGAGGCTGATCAAAGCCTATCCGCGGCTATTCAGTGGCGTCGCCAACAAGAACCCTCCAGATCGTTGGAAGTTTGGCACAGCGAAGATCAAGCTGAAGCCGAACCCCAAGATCTATCGTCATCGGGAGTACCAACTTCAGGCCGATCGGGCCGAGGCCATGAAGAAGTTGTTGGCCGAGTTCATTGAGCGGGGATGGATCGAACCCTCCGACAGTGAGTGGGCCAGCCCAGCCTTCATCGTGCCCAAGAAGGAGAAGGGCGAGTGGAGGTTGGTGGTTGATTACAGAGGTTTGAACGAGCAGACCGAGCACGACTCGTACTCGCTTCCCCTGATCGACTCCATCCTCCAAAAACAACAGAAAAAGCGGATTTTCACGGTGTTAGACCTGAAACACGGTTATCACCAGATGCCGCTACAACCGGACTCCAGGCCCTGCACAGCGATGTCGACGCCGCTGGGGCCCATGCAGTGGAAAGTGGTGCCCATGGGCGCCAAGAATGGCAACACCGCTTTCCAGCGCATGATGGAGGACCTACTCGGTCCTGTCCGGGACTGTGCCGAACCCTTCGTGGATGACATCATCATCGGGTCCGGCACGGAGAACATGACTGAGGACGAGCTCATCAACACGCATGAGAAGGATCTGCGCCGAGTGCTCGGCGAGTTGGACAAGCACAACATGGTGTGCAAGCCCACCAAAGCCTCACTCTTCGTGAAGGAAGTGGAGTTCGTGGGTCACGTGGTTGGTCACGGGCAACGCCGTCCCATGCCTGGGAAGCTGGCGTCCCTGCACCACTGGGAGAAGCCCCAAAACATCAGCGAACTCCGGTCCTTCATGGGGTTCTGCAACTACTATTCGGGCTATGTGCGGATGTATGCAGAACTGTCGGGGCCGCCGCACAAGATGCTGCAAGTGGGCAAGTTCGATGGCCGGAAGGGGAGCAAGAAGAAGCTTGCCTGGACCCCTGAGGCTGAGGATGCGTTCAACAGCCTGAAGGAGCAACTCCTGGGGCAGTTGGGGCTGTTCCTGGTGGACCCGGACAAGGGATTCGTGCTGCGGACAGACGCCTCGGATTATGCCGTGGGGACAGTCCTCGAGCAAGTCCGGGACGACGGGTCACACGTACCCGTAGCGTTTTGGAGTCGGATCCTGGCCGAGGGCCAACGCCGCACCTGGACCGCGAGGGAGAAGGAGACGTACGCCCTTGTTTGTGCGCTCAGGAAGTGGTCTGGCCACATCGGATTGCAACCGGTGGTGGTTTGCACGGACCATCAGTCCTTGCAGAGCTGGCACAAGGAGCACGTCGACACACCCTCGGGACCGGCGGCAAGGAGGGCCCGATGGCATGAAACGTTCGCCAAGTTCGACCTCAGCGTCGTGTACGTCCCGGGGAAGGACAACACTGTGGCAGATTGCCTCAGTCGCTGGGCCTACCCCGCGGGCAAGGCTTGGATGGACATATCCAGCCATGGGGACGCCGAGGAAACCGAGGAGGCCAAGCGCATCATCGAGATGGAGAAGGCCATGGAGCAAAGGGGGGTCAAGTGCTTTGTGGGGATGGCGAACCATACGGACCTGGCCAAGTTCCGGGGTGCCCGCGTCCAAGCTATTCGAGAGGAAACCCTCGAGCAATGGATGGTGGCCCCTGTAGAGCTAGTCAGGTCGGTGCTCACAGAGGACTGGTCGGATGACTACGCGGCATCCGAGCACTGGAGCAAGTACTGGAATGCCGTGAGCGCCCCGTCGGACGACGAGTGGCCCCAGGGCTTGACCAAGGATGGGGACAAGTTGTTCCTCAAGGACAAGCTGCTGGTGCCCGAGAACCGAGTGGAGGAGCTCATTGACCATTGGCACAACGCCCAGCTCATGCACCCTGGCCGAGACAAGATGCAGCAGGACCTGGAGTGGCGTTTCAAGTTCCCTCCGGGGTACTACGCCATCCTGGATAGGTACTGCAGCGACTGTGCCGTGTGTTGGGCCACGAAGAGCCCCAATCACTCCACATCGGGCAACCCGGTGTATACGGCTATACCGGAGGCCCCTATGCGGTCTGTGGCCATGGATGTATTCGCCATGCCTGAGGTCACCGTGGAAGGAGAGACCTACGACTGTGTCATCCTGGCGGTGGATAGGCACAGTGGGTATATCGTGGCGGTCTCTGGCAAGAAGTCCAAGAAGAAGGACAAGAAGGACAAGCATGGAGTGGGGCTGCAGGCCAAGACCGTCGCTAATGCCATGATCAGGCATTGGCTGACGATTTTAGATGTCCCGGCTGTCATCTGCAGCGATCGGGGCAGTCAGTTTGTGGGGACGTGGTTCAAGACGATGTGCAAGCACATGGGTATTCGGCTAGCCAAGACCGTGGCGTACCACAGCCGGTCGAATGGCCGAGCTGAGGTGGCCGGGCGGCAGATGTTCGAGAAGTTCCGCCAGCTGCACATCGACGAACCGGGCCGGAACTGGTACAATTCGCTGTGGAGAATGCTCCAAGCATATCACGACCTTCCGGGACCCACTGGACTGTCGCCCCATCGTATCCTGTTCCTACGGGATCGAGTGTCACGCACTCTCCCGTGGTTGAACCATGGCAAAGTGGCCCGGGATGCGAACGCTACGATGGCTGAGGCGGACGACACGGCGGCCAAGGTGTGCAAGGCACTACAGGACGAGCATGACAAGAGGGCCAAGTACTTCAAGCAGGGAAAAGTCCAGAAGTATGCTCTCCAAGACACCGTGTGGGTGGAGCGGCACCACAAGGATGTCCTGTCCAGGCATCGGCAGGCATCTTGGTATGTGCCGGGGGTAATCGTGCGGAAGGTCGGGCAGGATGTGTACGCAGTTCGTGTGGGGGATAACAAGATCCTGGACCGCGACCATACCCAGCTTCGTCCCCGAGCACCAGACCCCAGCGGACGTCCCGTCACCTTCAAATTCAAGGCCGGCGATGTGGACTCGGAGGACGAGGGTGAGGACGACGACTTCACCGCTGAGAGGATCCTGGCGGACAAGCCGGACCCGGGGACGCCTGGGGGAAGGCTTTTTAAAGTCCGTTGGAAGGGATTCGCCGCGTCCAGGGATTCGTGGGAGCCTCCGAGCAGTTTTGTGCCGAGGTACACCACGGTCTGGATGGACTACCTGAAGAAAAAGAATATTTCTTTGGATGTCAAGGACGTGTTGGTCCATTTGGTGGCTGCAGTAGCACCGTAATGGATTCCCCTTGGCATTTTTGTTTGTTTCTGTGCTTGGGAGACGGGTGAGGGCGTTCATCCGGGGATTTTTGGGCCCTGATTGGCCATCTGCCCCCTTCACTCGATCTCCACATATATATTTCATTGTGGTATACTTATTTAGGTCGACCGACGACGTTTCTCTATCTTTGATCCCCTTGGTCCATGTTGTAGATCAAGAGGAGACCGAATATGGCGTAGGGCACTGATTATCAGTGTCCTCACCCCTCCCTTGGGGCATGGGGGACGCCTACGACGTGTGTGGGGCCTCCAATTGTCCTTGGGACATGGGGGGGGGGTTGGAGCCCATTGGGGTCCTCCCGTCCTCTCTTCAATGACTTCCGAGCGGTAACAACGCTCTGAGAAGGGGGATGAAGCCGGTTCGGACCCCCGTGGCCATCTTGGGGTCACTTGGGGTGTGTATCTATGTGCCGGCAAGCCGCCATTGGCTGATATCATACTCTCCCATCCACCTGACCTAACCTGATGTGATAGTGTGATAGGTTTGGCCATTCCGGCTATGACCGGCCATATTCAGAACCGAGGCACCGCCAGCGGAGATTTATATATCAGAATATCAGGAATCAACAGGGTTTTATCATCATAATGTTTCCGTAATTTTTCAGCCTTTCGTTCTGATGGTCAATGTATCGGCGACTGTCAGTTGGCTCGCGATTTTGCGTTAACCGATTGGTTAACTGTGATTTCCAGATATTTTGGCGGAAACCCTGATGAAGGGTCAGATTTCATCAGTAAAGGGTTCGTTGCTTCCGCAATTTTCTAAATATGCAATCGAAATTTTATTCTGAATTTTTCGCGATGTCGAAATCGGATATTCGACTTCGACATCGCCGCACTTGATTTGGTCTTCTTGGAGTGGTCATACTCTTTTCCCTATGCCCGAATCAGGTTTCCCTTATACTTGCCACCCATTTGACTTGGAGATATAAGGGAAACAAAAGTGAATCGTGGGACCACTTTGAAGGGCCATATCTACGCGCGAGTGTGAGGAAAGAGAATAAGGAAGGTTGGGTTGCAAGCACCTTAGTCTCAACTTAATTTAGGAGGCATCAAACGCCTTTGGTGTGTACACATGCTGGGTGTAGCAAGGGATAAGGGTCAAGAGGGTAGAAAGTGATATATAACTCTTGGACCGTGCAACCGAATATTTTCTTGCGACTTTCGAGTGTACCGCATGAGTGTGGGGGTTGCATAGATACTTTCCTTGGGTTCCCACGTATTTTTAACGTGAAGTTATGTCCATGGAGGGGCATGGCATACCATGGTGGGAGCCACTTTTGAGGGTATGTGTTATATGCATGGTATGTGCTTCGATATGCTCACGCCCATGTTATATATCTTCGTGTGGCCGAAGAGATGGGGAGCCAAACGTGACAAGGGCTTTGCCCATGTCCCAATTGTGGAATTCAAAGCGCTAGACTAAGTCTACCGCGTATGTATTGCTCATGGTATGTTTGGCAAAGAGATCCATGAGTGCACTCCCATTTTCATGGGGCATGTAGATACGAGTGGCGAAGGTATCTCCATGCGCCCGATTGGGGATCCAAGTGGGGGAATTGTTCGCAAATGGTTCCAATCATTTGTATATTGAACCATGCGCCGATATCATGGGTGAGCATAGAGATATATTATCATGACAACTTTGTATTTTGACATATTTGCATATTTTTGACCTCATTTTATGCTCATTTTTGTGTTTTATGTGCTCAACTGGTCGGCTAACAGTAAAGTGCCTAGAGATTCGTGAACTATGGTATGTTGCTTACATGTTGGCATATGCTTCGGTGTTGTACCTCACCATATGCCAGATCACGTAGTCACTTTGGCTTGGCACACGAGGCCTCACAAAATTAGGTCTCAAACTCATGAGCTAACTTGTGGATCATGCCATGTACATAACCGGAGAGGTTTCGGAGCCAATGAAGGGATATTCTTGGGCATGGACCTTTGGTCTATATCACCCTTGTATATTACTTTCCGGTTTGACACGTGCATGGAGCATTTGGATATTTGCCGTATGCATTTTTGAGTATATAATTGACTTTTGGGCATAATGGTGTGATTTGCCTGATTTTGCCATGTTGTGAGGTCAACATCATGGGGCAGTTCTCCAAGCCCAATCGACTCCAAGTCCAACCAAGGTTATGTCAGGGTAGGACATGGTCCTGAGTGCCACTCTAGGCCATGACACGCCACCTCCCCTTTTGGGCTAGGATTTATAGGCTTGGGAGTGAACACATTTTTGAGGTTTGTGTAGTGACTTGTGACACATGGCATTCAGCCATCTCATTTGACCTGGTTCAGGGCAATATGTTGGTGAGTCAAGGGAAGGTCTTGAGTCCAGGGAATGAGGGGTTTACGGCTGTGAATGTGTATGTTTACCTCTTTCCCCAACTTTGCTTTATTTGTGTTCATATGCCAATTTCAGGGCTTTCCTCTTTGGTGCAACTCTTGTACATGCCCGCCACCGTGAGACGACCGGTGTGCTGAGCGGAAGCCCGCAGTCTGGATTGGATTATTGCTGGATTTGTGGGACCTGGTTGCTGTTCAGGGTTGAAGGAGGATTGTATTTTATTTTCTATATTTTTGGATTTGGAACCCTGGATTTTGATAAATGCAATCGTTGATCAGGAGCAAATCGGCAGGGGTTACAGGCGGAAGGGGTACAGCAGGGGCCGGTCCTGGTAGGGACCTTCTTTAATTCCAAGTAGGGTGATGGACACCGCTGCCAATGACTTGGCTAGTTTGCCCAAGGAGCCAATATTCAGGCACCTTGTCTTGCCCATTGTAGACATAACACTTCGTGACATGGTGTGCTTCCAACATACACCGATGAGGATGTGTTGGTTGTGTTTTTGGTGCAAGCGACCTACCTCTTGAGGCGCACGCAATCAAAGGTAGAAGAAAAAAACCTTTGGGCAAGCCATGCATGATTTCTCTTACTCCCCCGCTTTCGCCACCGGTTGTTGTTCCCTTGATTGAACCACAAGGGAGCATGTCTTTGGTTGTGGTCGGATTTTTTTGTCAATATGTTACTTGCCCCATTGCTTCTTACAACGGAACCGACTGGGTGCAATGTGATGTTTGCAAGGTGTGGGTGCATACTTCTTGTAATAATTTGAAATCCGTGCCCAAGCAGTATGTGTGTCCAGGTTGTGTGCATCCTACTTTTTGCACACGTGACATACCTCGCGGTGAAGTCACCCATCTCAAGAACATGGACACTCAAAGGCAGCTCATCAAGGGTTTGCCTGAGGGTAGCTATGGGAAAGGTGCAGCCGGTGATTTTCGGGTGTACATGGCTGAATTGGGTGAATCTACCCCCAGTTTGGAACGGACCATTGGAGAGCGATTCTTTGGCACATTCTATGCTAGTTCCATCATTCTTCTCTTACTTAACCGCATTATTGCTTTTTTGTAAGGTAAAGCTCGCAATGGTGACTCTTCCCCTTGGTGGTCTTCTCTTCTCTGTTGGGCACAAGCACCTTCCACGTGTTTGTTTCTCATGATGGGTACGGTTTTACAAGCATGTTGGGCGAAGCCTTTCTTCCAAGAGTTTCATGCAGGTGGTGTTGTATCCGTTGCCGCTACCCACCATTATGTTTTGCAACCTGAGGGGCATTGCGTTCATGGGCCTTGGATCCAAACCTTGCTTTTCAATTCGAGGGCAAGGGCAATCGTACAAAGTCACCCTTTGGTGCAATCTTGTTGAGGCGCGTACTCATCGTTTTCCGTGTCATGTCAGAGCAGTGGGAGAAGTATACTATTGCTTATAGAAAAGGTGGTGCATTGGATTGTACCTCTTCTCCCCATTTATCTGCTCTAAAAGCCACGCCATGCACTTCTGTATTTGAGGAAAGTTCCTTTGGGGCCTTATCAGATCAATGGAAACTGATGGGTCCCACTGCTGCTCTCTGGCGTGTCACTCCTACGGCTTTCAGCCGTGTAAATGCAAGTTTTGACATGCCCCTCTTAGAGGAGGATGTCCCTCAACTCATTCACCGGGCTGCCCGTGTAGAGGAAATGCATGGGAAGTGTGTAAAGAATTTCCGCATTCAGCTCGCCAAACGTAAGCAGGATGATATCCTGCAGGGTCAGAGGCAGAAAAAGGAAGCCAAACCGGCCAGACAGCAAGCACAACCACAGACAGCACATGCAAAGGAAGAGAGAGCCAAAGCAAAGCAACCACGGCCAGCACCCAAGAAAAGGGAGAGGGCACCGGACACGCACGCAACTGACTAGGCAAAGGGTAGGGTAGTTCCCCCCGAAGCTCAGGCTATCGTAAACATGTGTGCCCAGCCCAGTCGCTCAGGTCCGGCCCGCGCCATCCCGCGCCGGCTCCTCGATTGATGCTTTGTGCGAACATGGAAGAGGTTAAGTAAATCCAACATTGTGCTGCTTATCATTTTGAATCGTGAAGCTGCTCCAATGACTTATTGCTTGCCTTTGTGCAGTGCTATCCTGTGGCATTGCCCCAACCCTAACCCTACCAGCTGCAGATGGACCTGGCTGAGAACCAACAACCGGCTGTGCGCGAAAAACTAGATGTCCAAGGGTGGGCCACAAAAAAAAAACATTGAAGTGTATATTAACGAAATCCATATGTGCCGAAAGAGCCCCTCTCCCCCCTCCCAAGTGGGTGTTTCAGCTTTCCTAACAAGCCTTGTCCACACCTAATTAAGATAGCGTAAGTCGCCAAAAGGGCACCTATTTTTGCCCGTCCTTCACAGTCTCCCAAAATCTTCTCAAGAAATTTAGGATTCCTTGAATTTTTTGGAAAGGTCTTCAGAATGGGACCCATGCTACTGGCCCATAGCATCACATCCCGATTTAGTCGTAAAAATCACCAGAACTCTCGGTAGGAACAGAACGGGCTCAGCGATTGCGCTAAAATGCGGAATTGCCAACGCAAGGGGGATGGATAAGCAGATATCGGTTTAGCAGATTCCGCAGATTCGCTGAGGAGATTTCTCGAATACGAGCCGCGCAGTGAGCATCTGGCGCCGCAACTACCCGCGGCCACTGTGCCTCGCCGCTGAAATTATTGAAGCGGTACCCAGAACCTATGGCCCATGGCCCGGAGGCCTGTGAGCCGTCACACCCGTTATGGCCCATGGCCCGGAGGCCTGTGAGCCGTCACACCCGTGCGGAAGCCGTTGACACCGGCTGTCAGCTGGATATCCCTGTTCTCTAACCCGCAAAATCTGGAATCCGATTTCTAACCAATAAATCGATGTAGAATTACCATTATATTATTGTCTTAGGCGATTTTGGGTCGGAAAACGGTGAAATACCCGATTTCTACCGCGATTTCTAGGTCATATGCTACAATATTCGCCCTTCCTTCCTGGCCAGATCCCGTGCGCCATGGAGATATGGTAGTTCCAATATGGCATACAATGGCAAAAACAGCGAAATTCGGCCAAAATGGCCCGCACTCATGATTCCATATCTCCATGGCCACGGCGAGGATCCTTTCAACCAAAGATGCTATAGACATATGGGATTTAGGTCCCAATATATGCGGCTTGCCAACCCTCATGGTCGCCTCTAGCTATTTTCCCCATTGGAGGGAAAATGACACACAAATGGGGCAGAATGGCAACATACCCCAAATTGGGTGACTCACAACTCTCCCTTCGAGAGGAGAGGCCACATGGGGGAACACCCCATTCGATGCGAGTTCATGTGCCCTTTCCGAATTGCCCTTACCCTTGGTCAAGTGGCGCACGCAACCTTGGGGGCGAAATCAGGGGGAGAAGGGATTTGTGGCCATTCTGGGCAAAACGGCCAAAATTCACCCAAAAGTGGTCCCTCGAAAAGTCGTATCTCCGTATCACAAGAGAAAGGAGCCTGGGGCTTTTGCATGGATGCAAACCGAAGCTTTGCTTCCCTTCTGCAACAAGGGTTCAGGTTCAAAGCATAATGGAAACATTTTTAACACCTCAATCCTTGAAGCACACTATTTATGGGAAAAAGTGCATATATCGGCGACATTGGCATGAACATATCTTTGGGACCTTGAGGAGCAAAAATATGACTAAACATTCTTGGAGTAGGCCCATAGTAGGTGCCTTCAAATATGCCCACTATGGTTAGATTGTCTCCGCCCACTCGTGTCATTAGTGCTTGCACATGAGCGCGTTTGCAAAGAGGCAGTATGGCACGCGTGCTCACAAGGCGAAATTATATAAAATAGAAGACAAGGTTGTAGAAATCAACGAAGCCATCCACCATGTCCTTCGTGGTCTCTACTTTACATATTGCTTTGGTTCGAGGCTCAACTCCCCAAAGGCTTCGAGCACGAGCCTCAGGAGTTTGGCCATTTTGGCCTAATTTTCGACCAAAACTTGCCCTCTTTCGAAAATAGAGTTTTGGTACGCATTGAATTGCGTGGAGCCATCGTTGAGTTGGCTCGAAAAACGAAAATGGCCTAGGGCTCTTGGTCTTGTGAGCATTGTGTTCGGGTATTAACGTGCATGCTCACAAGGCCACAAAGTTAGCGTTTGCGCACGCAAACGACTTGGGCTTGCGAAACCCATAGGCTGCCTAAGACATCCACATTGCCCTCTTCCCCATGCAAAGTGATATGCCCACATGAAAGGGGCATGAATGAAAGACGTAGGGGGGGGGTGTAAGGTTCCGTCCGAACTCATGGTCCTTGAGACCATGAGTTCGCGCGATCGACGGAAAACCTTGCGCGTTGATTTTCTCGAAGACACAACGGCGAAGAATTCTGGTGAACACACCAGATGAGAGTACATTAAAAACCCTCTAGATTCAGCCCTTAAGTTCTCTTAGAACCTCAAAGGTACTCGAGAAAAATCCAACACGAAACTCGCCACGGAGAAGCGACGAAAGCGCGCGAACAGGCGACAACAGGCGGTGATTTCACGACATTCAAGGGTTGAACGCCATTGAGTTTCGTATTTGCTCCTCCGGCTCATCCGGAGTTATTCAACTTTTGGTGCGATCCATGATCTCCCCCTTTGCACCGCATGCTGCTTTCTGCCCCATCCGCGTGTTCATCCCCTCGATGAACAGCAAGCGGCCAGTGTGACAGCAAGCCATAACCCAGGGCATGGGACCAAAGGGGATATCAAGGGTTGTGAATCAAGGCTTGGCGCGTCAATATCGCCAAGGTTTCCTACCCTGGACGGTCGACCGAGACGACCGATTTTGCCATTTTGGCAATTGTGGACCCAATTTGGATTGTCACCACGCCCAGTGGCATGGAGATCTTTGAGAGCCAAGAGCATGGGAGTCTCAGTTGGACTCCTGGTGAATCGCGTATGGAATGGCGGATCCGATCTCCAAGCCGGCGTGGAGATATACTATTGGGGGCACCCACGATTTTGGCTCATTTTGAGCAGCCAAAATGACCCCCTTTTGGGACCCGAATTTCAGCCCCCCGTGTGGTCAATTGGCGGCCCAATATGTCTATGCCCATGAGGAGTCTGGACCTAATTCAAAGTTGTGCACTCAGATATAGGTCCTAGGTCGTGCCTCCTATCCTGTGAGCCATTTGCCTTGCCCTGGCCGGGCGAATCACCCGTGGGAATGACGCCAATTTTGGTGATTTTTTCGCATCATGACCCCACTTGATGAACCCCTGGTGCCCTGATACCGAGACCTCAGAGGGAACCAGGTTGGGTGAGGGCTCCATGGTGTTTGTACGCGCAGGGCATAGGGTCAGTTGCCTCGTCCCTACCTCTGGCGGGTCCGGACAAGGGGTCAATTTTGGAGTTTTCGGAGCTAATATCAGTTTGGGCTGAAACAGCCCGTTTTCAGCTACCAACTCCTAGGGGATATCAGCGGGGCCTTATCTCTGGCTCAGAGCGAAGTTAGAACTTGCCGTTAAGGGAGCATAGGAGGCCACCGTCGGTTGGCCTTGGAGCCCCTTGGTTCCCAGGAACTCGCCTGTGGCTGGCCGGGACACCCTCCCCTATTGGCAGGGTTTCAGGGTCCGGACTGAGTAGGGCATGGGTTGTGTTTGAGCCCCCGCCCCTGCCAGCAACTCAGAGGGACGGACCTGGGATTGGGATATGAGTTGGGATTGAGTGTCTATTGTCCTGTGATGCCCTTACCTTAGTTCACTCTTAACCCCATGTGTACATATCCTGATGTGTTGCTGTACATACTTTTGTTCCCTTGTTTCAGAGTGGCAAGCCTTCTGCTTGGGTTGGTGTGGGGGCAGCACTACTGCCACAGCAATCCCCAGTGCGAAGGCGGCATGCCCGGGAGCTTCGATCTCCGCGAGGATATGGGCGCCGACCGCCTGCAGGCAGTGGAAGACTGGCTGCGGGTGGAAGGATACGCCTATCGCTTCCGCCACAAGCGCTGGAGGGTCTGGACCCGCCCAGACAGGCCCGGCGAAGCGCTGCGCCCCGACGGGATTGAGGAGGACGAGAACCCCAACGAGTACCCGTCGGGCGCAACGATCAACGTCTCCACGTGGGACATGATCGAAAAGAAGTTCCCGGAGCCGGGGAACGAGTGCGCGCTGCAGAGCAGCAGCAGCAGCGCACCTCCTGGGAAGGAGAAGCGATCCGCCGGGGACAAGAAGCGGGAAAAGAAATGGCAGGAGTACCAGGAATCCCTGGCCGCCGAAGCCGCCCAAGCCGCCAAGGGCGGAACCCCAGCCCCCAGCCCCCAACGGGCCAGTGGCGGTCACCGATCCGGGCACACCACCCTTGGCGACTTCCTCGAAGTCGCCAAGCAAGCCAAGGCCAAGCCCCGTCCGCTGCACCTGAGGAAGTCAGGCCCCAGCAGCGACGTGGAGTCGGCCCACCGTGGGAGGATGCTGGCCGACCAGGCCAGCTCCAGCAGCAGCGTCGCTCCCGACCAAAGGGACGTGGCCAGTAAGAAAAAGTCACTGCCATGTCTTTCTTGGAGGGCTTGATCCAGGCCAAGCCCCCCTTAAAACCCTTTGTTGATGCTAAGACAAACTTAAGTGTTTTTATCTCTCTTTTGTTGCCTAAAGTACACTTTCTCAAAGTAACTAGGGTTGTGACCCTAGCCCCCCCATGAAGTTCACCCCTACCACTCAACTGAGCGGAGGTACCTTCCTTCATGGAGGACATACCAAAAAATAAATCAGGCATTTCATGCTTGTGGGCCTTGGAGGTTAAGCCTAAGTGGTCTCCCACCCCAAGACCCCTATACTCAATTGTTTCTACCACTTACTGTGGTCCTACTTTGTAACTGTTTCTGAATTCAGTTGCTTGGCCAAGTCATATTCTGTGTGGTCCTGACATCTATGCCCCTCAGTCCTAACCAGCACCATTTCACCCAAAAAAGTGCACATGAAGTGCCTATTGCATCCTCTGAGGCAAGAGTCAGACCAATTTTCATATAAAACCTTTTGTATTATCCATTTGTGATTGAATCTATGTGCATAAACCTGCTTTGTCTATCTGCAGCCCTTCTGTGTTACACTGGATTCCAAAACCAATCATTGATTCGATCCACATTCAGTCCTTGCTCTACTTGCTGCTTTGGTTTGGGGTTTTCAACTACAAAACCTGCAGGAATACATCAAAAGACCTAGGGCATAATTCAAGGACATCTTTCCGGTAGCAGAGACAGTCCCTTGTGACCTTTTGAACCGACCCTGAGAAGAAGTGCAGAAGAAAAGCTCAACAACAAGTTCATCATGTCCACGCCAAGCGTCAGGACCTGGCCTCTCCGAACTGTCCAAGTACAAATGGGCAGCATGGCCCATCCAATGAGTGAACCACCTCACCGAGCTCCACATCATCTCAGTGGCGCATCTGGGTCCCAAGGAGATACAGAACGCAGAAGGGCGGAAGAGAATAAAGGCCTTACCACCGAGGCCTTAGCAGCACACGGTGGAGACAGCTTCAGTCACCTCCACAGACGTGTGGCTGCTTCAGTATCAAGATCCAATTGTCCAGCTTCATCCTCAACTGCCATTGAAGGACCTGAGGAGTATGAGAAGCTGAAGCAGAAGATGGATGAGTACATCATGCATGAGGAGTACTATAAATCCATCCGTGGGGAAGATGGAGAGGAGCCATTGGCTGTACATGGATCCAGACCACGTACGGATCTAGGGTCCTACGCACACTCTGGTCCTCCGTCCACTGCATCCCTGCCAAGACGACTAAGACCTGAGTATCCAACCCCAAGGGCTCCCGAAGTGGGCCCAACACGAGTCGAAGAACAACATCATCCTCCAAGGCCAACCTACGGTGCCCTGGATCAAACGGCCGAGCTGCTGGCCAAATTCCTGTCTGGATCAGAAGATCCAGATGTGACGGCCTTATCGGAGGCCATTAAGGCTAAACTGGGTATTGCAGAACCCTTACCCAAGCCTGAGTTGCTCTCTCTCTCTGCAGGGCTGAGTACCCTGGCCGAAGATCTCAAGAGATCGAGGGTCTCAAGGCTGTTGCCTAAGGTCACCTGCCCCAGCCCCTTTCATCCCCGTGCCAGGACTGTGCCTATGGCGGATCTACAGGACGTGCCTGTCACAGAGAGTGAGAGAAGAGGGCTGTCAGCCCTGGCCCCTCTTGCCGGCGTGTCGCCATCAGGCCTAACTCCGGGGGGTGGGAAGACGGGCAGACCAATTGCCCAGGCGAACATCCAGCTGGAACTGCCGGAGTTCAGCCCCAAAATTCTGCCTGAATGGGCAGAAGAATTTGCAGAGTTCCTTTTGTTGACTGGCCAATCCCATGTGGATGTGGCCACCAAATGTTCACTGCTAAAACGCTCATGCAAAAAGAAATTTTTGCAAAAACAGGTCAAACAGATTGTGAAAACCTGTTCTACCTGGGCAGAGGTACTCCTGAGGTTAGAGAAAACACTTCCAGTCTATGAGACTGACCTCAGCGTACGCACACAGATCGAGGAGCTACCTATGCTCCCGGAGTTTCCATCCGCTGCGCGAATTTCTGAGTATGTGTGCGACTTGGAGTACTTATTTTCGAGGATGAATGTGGGCTGCTACGGAGCCACTGAGCCCCACCTGTGGCTCATGAGTAAGATCCCCCAGCGTACGTGGGATGATTGCCGCTCCACCTCTGAGAGGAAGAGCAGGACCCACTCGTACGATACACTGGTGGATCTCTTGATTGAGCTTGCTCTTGAGCGAGAGAATGACTCCCACATGGAGAAATTCCTCAAGAAGCATTTGGGACGAGGTGGTACCCCTACCCCCGAGCGTGGCGAAGGGAAGGGGCATAAAAATCCCACTAACACCCACCAGGGAGGTGGTAAAGGGAGGGGCAACCTACGTGCCATGAACGAGGTTCCAACTGATGCAGGCACAGCCCCCCTGTTTTACTGCCGACCTGTCAATGACAAGGGGGGACCTTGTCATGCCTCTGACTGCGATCTCCGCAGTGGCTGTATGCTGCAGATGAAACGTCAGCAGCATACTAAAGATGGGGAAACTGTGACCCATCAGGACCACTTCAGGTGTACCATCGCCTGTGGTTACTGTGGCAAACGTCGTCACTATGAGGACGAATGCCACATCAAGAAACGCGAGAGTGACAAACTCAAGCGTCAGGAGGCGGAGCGCCAGAAGACCCAGACGCCCGCCAGAAATCCCCCGAATGGGGATAAAGGTAAAGGAGGTGGCAAGGGGGGTGGCAAAACTGGACCCCCTAACCCCCAGAGGCGCTCATCAGCGCCTGTTGCTACACCTACTCCTGCTGCCACACCCGCTCCTGCCGCAGGTGTCCCCCAGAAGCGCCCCCAAGGGGATAACGCTACCCCTGAGGGGAATAATTCTAAGAAGAGGCGCTTGGCCTGGATGGCCAAGTCCCTCATGGCTGCAGGGGTGGATGTGAAATTCCCTGATGAGGAATAGGGGGGCGGCTCCGAAGAGGAGGACTTGGTTTTCTGGATCCTCGTGAAAATCGGGGATCAGGTTTTTCGAGCAGTGCTTGATACCGGTGCAACACTTTCCATAGTGGCCCGGCGCCTGCTTAAAACTTTCAGGAAAACTAAGACCGTGGCCATAAGAGTAGGGGATGGGCGTACCATCCATTCCTTGGGGGGGGTCGATGTGACCATATGTCCGGGCGACGAAACCGTGACCCAACACTGCAGAGTGTTGGACACTGACGCCCTTGACATCGTCATTGGCAGCGACTTTCTAAGAAGAAACACCCAGGTGAAAATGCTGTCCCTACAGCGTCCTTACTCTTTGCACTGCGACTTTGGCAGTGGGCTATTCTCCGTTCCTTTGGAGCTGTCAGGACGAAAAGAGTCTGGGCTGCGCTACGCAGCCAAGACGAACTATCGTACTGAAAACTACCAGCTGGCCCGTCATGTTCTCGAAAATGGACTGGCGGCCCTTCAGGTAAACCTGGATGAGATCCAGGTGGAATTGTTTGCGAGCCAACAACAGCACATCATGCAGTTGTACTGCTCGAAACAAATGAATAATGCTTTCCGTTTCTTCTGGAAAGCAATGGGCCTAGCGTATGCTAACCCTCCCTTCTCCCTGCTCGCGAAGGTTCTAACCAAGATCGCTTATGAGGGAGGAAGGGTTGTTATGTGCACCCCTGACTGGGGTTGCTCTGGTGAACATGCTTACTGGCGCCGTATGCTTGACCGAATGACCGTGGGAAGAGTGCAACTCCCTGACGGCCCCATCTATGTGCCTGAGGACTCAGACACAGCTATGCAGGCCCCTGAATGGGCCAGTTTCCTGTCCATCATCGATGGATCTCTCAATCCTGTACCCCTGTGTGACCTGGACCAGGTGCTACTAAAAGAGGTCATGGCCGAAAATCGTGGCCTGACCCTTTATGATCTCAAAAATCGATATCCTGAGCACCTATCTGCCACACTTACAGGGTGTGAGTCTCCTGATGACTATCTGGAACCTGCAGCTGTAAAAGAGGATGCTGACGACCAACTGTCTGAGACCGCCAGCACTATTCCCTCTGTTGATCCCAGCTGTGTTGACCTAAAACATAGTGCTTTCCTGGCCCAGCTGTTGCTAGAGGAGGTAGATCTAGAGTCAACCTCTGAACCCGCTTCCTCTGTTGGGAAACCAGTGCTACACATGCAGCCTGTGCACACAGGTGAACCCATGGCCCGGAGTGCTGATGCTCTGGCACGGCCTGCTGCTAATAACATGCCATTGTCTGAGCATGACACTCAAGAACTCCGACGGCTGTTGTACCTGAAGGCCGAAGGTATTGAGCGCCAAGAGCGACTGCAATACCTCAGACAGACCTGGAAATACTCCATCTGGTCTGAGGAGGACGATGAGTCCTATACGCTGCCTGATCCTGAGATACCTCTAGTGTATTCTCTACACTATGGGCAGCAATGTCCCCCTGAGTGGGACGATGGTACTGTACCTGCCGAAACTGCTGATCGGCATAAAAAGAAAGAACATGGAAAAAGCAACCTCCATGCTGAGGAGGATTTCCTTCAGAAAGTTGAGAGTCTTAACCTTGACCCCCGCCTGAAGAAACTGCTTATAACCTATGAGGAGGTGTTCGGCGCCTTGCCGCCTCCCCTTTCTTGTAAAAAACTGGTCCAGATGGACCTGAAATTGAAACCAGAATTTGAAAAGACGCGAGTGAGGCGTCGTCCCTATCCCGCTCCACAGGAACAGGTCGAAGAAATCGAGCGCCAGATCCAAGAATGCATTGATGCTGGCCTCGTTGAAGAGTATAAACATGGGGACTATCCCCATCACTGCAGTCCCTGTTTCCTTGTTGCTAAACCAGGGTTGACCGCCCTACGTCTTGTTGTAGACTATGATGAGGTCAACAAGAAAACTCAGAACCACTCAGGGAGTATTCCTAACATGGAAAACACCCTGGAGCGTATTGCCAAATGCAGGTATAAGACCAAAATGGACAAAAGCTCTGGTTTCTGCAGGTTGACCTAACCGCCGCAGCTCAGGAGCTGCTTGCCTTTATAACCCCTAAGGGTCGTGTCTTCAAGTGGAAGGTTATGCCTTCCGGGGTGGCTAATGCCCCAGCGCTCTTCCAGGAGCTTATGAACAAAATTTTGTACATACTGAGGCGCAGGCCTCTAGTACAAGAGTTCATTTCTCGGGGTGCAGAAATGGAGGCTCACATCGACGACGTGAGTTTGGGTACTAATACCAAAGAGGACCATGTCCTTCTCCTCCGTGAATTTTTCACTGTCTGTCAAGAAAACCATCTCCGAATCAAACTCGAAAAATGTGAGTTTATGAAAGAGGAGATGGAGTATTTGGGTTTCGACGTGGGGTATGGCTGGTGGAAACCAGCCGCGTCTAAGATGCAGCCCCTACAGGACATGCAGATTCGCGATGACCCTAAGAAGGGTTTACACGATGTAAGGAGTTTTGTGGGCGCCTGTAATTTCTATCGGCGTCACATCCACAATTTTACATACTCCTCTGCACCCCTCACTGACCTGATCAAGAAAACTACTCCCTGGAGGTGGACCTCCAGAGAGGAAGAGTGTTTCCAGGAGTTGAAGAAGAAGATTGCCTCCTCCAACTGCTTGGGAGTGCCCCGCCCTGAGGGCGAGATAGTCCTGATCACTGATGCCAGTGATGTAGGGGGGGGGGGTACGATCTACCAATGGCAGGAGCTTAACCCCACTGAACTAACCCACTGCCATTATCGTACTACTGGACTGAACCGTGATGGTTCGTTGAAACATGACTATCCTACCAGTGAGTGGCGACTGGTGCCACTGGGACACTGGAATTGGAAATGGAACCAAGCGCGTTCCAACTACAGCACCTATGACCAGGAACTCCTGGCCGGTATGTTGGTGCTATCGTCACAATCCCGACTCCTGGGATCTAACCCTATTGTCTGGCTGTGTGACCAGGAGTCTGTGAAGTCTTTTCAGAAGAACCCACCACCTGAAAAAGCAAAGCTAAAACGGTGGTGGACTTACCTGAGCCAGTTCAGGCTGACTGTGCATCAAGTCCCCGGGATTAAGAATGAACTGTCTGACTATATATCGCGCAACAACTTCGATGCGCTTATTGGTGAGAGCTCTGAGGCGCTCGCCAAAGAGGCTTTCCAGCGTATGGGTGTCCAGCTTGACCTGTCCATGCGCACTGCCGGAATCCTGGAGGGTTGGAGTCTAACCGACTATCAGTCAGAGTATGAAGAAATTCTCCAAACCCTCAGCACTGGTCTCAAACCCCGTGTCATTGACGGGCACCAGTGGTATAAAAACAATCAGTACCTCTTCTACGAGGACCGAATTGTTGTGCCTGAGGCACGACTAGATGGGTGCCTACAGTGGTCCCATCTCAGTTCTGGTCACACTGGCGCTAATCGCTCAGTGGACTTCTTCCGTGAGTGTTTCTACTCTAGTCTAACCCTGACTGAACTGAGGTCGCGTATGCAGACCATTGTGGATGCTTGTGGCTGTCATGCCAGCAAGCAGAGCGACAGTAGGGATAGGGGTCTGATCTCCAGTTTACCCATACCCTATTGTGCTAACTCTCTTCTCTACGTGGATTACATCCACGGCCTACCACGCTTTGGCGGCTATGATAGTTGCCTCGTGGTCACCTGTGGTCTATCTCGCTTCAACCGTGTGTTCCCTTGCAATAAGAAAATCACAGGTGAGCAGACTGTAAAAATGTTGGTCGAACAATGGTTCGAACCCTATGGAGCACCTAAACGGGTGCACTCTGATGAAGATGTACGCATCCGCAGTGACACTGGGTGGTACAAACGAGTGCTAAATGCCCTCAATGTGGAGGTAACCACAGGTGTGCCCTATACTCACACGTCTAACCCTCTCTGTGAGAGACAGAACCGTGTGGTGGAGCAAAACTTAAGAATCCTGATGAAACAGGAGCGCACCAAGGACTGGGTACGCCTAGTGCCCTGGGCAGTTCTGTCCATGAACTCACAGCGGAGCTCTTCTACGGGTTTCACCCCCCACGAACTGTTCCATGGAGGACGACCTGCATGGTTCTTCGAAACCCCTTTCCCTGAGGACTTCAAGAGTCCTGTGGGAGATTGGCTGGAACACAAGCAGTCTCTGGCTAACCAGGCTGGTACTAACCTGAGGCACATTCGTGACCGTGAACAGAGCCGACGGAACCGCCTACGGCGACCTGCCAGCTTCAAGGTTGGTGACCTTGTTTTGGTACACCATTCACGCCTACCCTCCTGGCCTCGTAACTGCCTACAGGACCCTTACTTTGGACCCTATCGTATCATCAGGATAGATGGATCCAGGATCCATGTCAGGTGCAGTCCACGTCTAGGTGGTGAACTGCTGTGTGCACCTAAGCAGTTGAGGCACTATCACTCCCCTGACGACTTGTCTTGGGATGAGTGGCGCCTCAGCGACAGTGAGATTGAACGTATAGACCTAGAGAACGCTGCCAGTCCAGAGGAGGCAGACGAACTCGAAGAGATGACTGCCGATGAGATGGCAGTCGATGGTTACTACGTGGTTGCAGGTATTGCTCGCCACGAGTATAAACAGGGCTGGAAATTCCTTACCCTGTGGGATGGCTATGGGTTGTCTGAGGCGACCTGGGAACCTATGTCAGCCTTCATACAACCAGATGGGAGTATCAACCCCATCTTCCGCACTTACCTCGTTGAGAACAACGAGGGGCAGCTCCTAACCCGTGCTGAGACTATGTCCCAGCGTAAGAAGCGCAACTAATCTCCCTGTGTCAGTCTACTGACAGGTGCAGGGAGCACTCTTCTGCAGACGTGCCTGTGTATGGGTGTAAGAGCAGTTGTCACAGTTGCCCCGCATTGCATCGCAGGACAGGACCGTTAGCCCCCCGTGACAACCACTCCCTGGCCGAAGGCCATTGGTTTTTCACAGACTACTGCTTACTGAACACTGCACTGACCCTGTCTGTGCCCTGCAGACCCATGCCTATGGTTTCCAGCGTGAGCCAGGTGGCCGCTTATCAAGATTGCAGCCACCCAGCGAGTGTTTGCCTTGTTGACCATGTGTTGCATGGGTACTGCCCTAATGTAATGACCTTGGTGAGCCAACGAAGAACGGTGGCTTACTACACCAGGGGGGAATGACAAGCAAGGTGTTATGAGGCAAGTTGTGTCTTCCCTCCTTGGGACAAGCGAGCCCACAGTAAGGACCCCTGACTGGTCCAGACCCATGGGGTTCTACCCTTCCTTACAGGGTTTACCATACCCCTAAGTGTGCTACGTATGTCTGTATGTGTCTCACTTCTCTCCCCAGCGTGGCTCCCGGAGACCGGGCTTCGCTGACGTCGGACCGAAGGTCCTAATCAGGTACTATTACCACTCCTATGGCGCCCAATTTCTGTGCTGGCGCCTATCCTTGGGGTATGACGGCAAAAGCCCTACCTACTAAGAGGGGAGGGGTGGCCAAGTGTGCTAAGGGCATACAAAACGCCCATTTTTGCTACAGGCCAAAAGCTAACGCACTCCCCTGCCCACGAGGAAAAGCACGCGGGACAGGAGACACCACTACACTACACTCACTAACGCCAGCACCGGCCTTCGAAGGCAGGGTGAGCACTCATCACTTGCACTCCACTCCTGCCAGGCCTGCTGACCCTAACCCCTACACACTCTACTTGGGGCTGCTGTCCAGGAAGACTCAGGCCCTAGTGGCCCTCCTGTGAAAAGGACAAGAGAACACAGCGCTCCCAAGCAGCTGTGGCCTAACAGGGGACGCCACAACGCGTTTCCCCTGCTAGGGCTTGGAGGGAAGGGGTGCTCTCGTTGCGTGCACAGCGCAGATGTCGTTGAGGTCGAACTGCCCTCGCCAGTACTGGCTGAGGCACAGTGATTTGATTTGTGATCAGCGCCCCTGTTTTGCTGGGGCAGAAAAATGGTAGCCGCCGAAGGCAGCTGCTGCGTGCACCAATCACCCTTAACCTCTCCCACCTGTACAAAGAAGGCAAATGAAGGGGCGTTTGCGACGGAGGAACCAAGCCACACTCCAGGTATTATACCCTTCTCAGTGTGACCTATAATACACTGTTCGCAAACACGCTGAAGATTCAGCTACCCCTGTCAAGCAAGCAAGCTTTAAGAAACTCCTCGGGTTCTCTTAAAGAACGTACCAAGGAGCCTCTGGGTAACCTAAACAAGGTTTACCGTGCGCAATTCGCGTGGCCTACCCTTTAATGCATAATGTGCACGCTGGGAAGGGAGGCTGAACCACTGACTCAACCAGGAGGTGAGCTCCTCCTGGGCTAACCTACCTTACTCACCATGCATCGTGTGAATGCCGAATTGGAACGAACACAAAACAAACCTAAGTGGTTTAAGCAACTCAACTTTAACGCCACGGCCGCACACGAACGAACACTTACCTGTGAAGAAGAAAACAAGGGTGAATTGCGGATACAGGTAAAGCGTCACAGCGTGTGGATGCCTCGATTAGGCACATGCATCGCGAGCACAGCGCATATTCTAACCCTACGTGCGCGCTGCGCGCTCCATTTGCATCACATACCATTCATTCCTGCTTTCACCTGTGCAGAGCACGAGAGAAGAACACCCGATGCCCCAACGAGCACAGCGTTGACAACCCTAACGTTTTGACGAAACAACCAACACGAACGCAATGCGTGAGTGTGAGGTGACACTGACATACCTGAGAGATGGGTTGTTGACCTGCTCTGTGGTGCGGGCTGAATTTGAATACTTGAGTCTGAAGTTTATAAAAATTTTGATGCAACTGTGCAAAAACTTTCTTTAAAACTTTAAAAACTACGGCTCATACCTTCTTTTCCAAAAGCCGTTTACGCTTGCGCAATTCTTTTCTTGGAGTCCGCTTCCTTTGCGCTTGTCTGCGACTTTAAGTTATGTGTAAAAATGACGATTTCCCGCGTGGTTTCGTCGATTTTTAACGATTTCACTTGCTAAATCGCAGCCCCTCCCCCTAAACCGCAGGAATCACTCCCTGCTGGTTACATTTTCTATTTTTTCCAGCTCCTGGGGGTTTGTGTCCTCCATTGGGAGTGTTGCTCCGCCCTGGCCCTTGGTCAGGACGTATACTAAAACGCTGTTTATACGGCGATAGCCGTCTGCATTAGAGCGCTCGACTGTACCCTAGTGGGCAAGCACATTGGCTCTAGGGAGGGCGTCCTGGGTTCAATTCCCACTGCCCCCAAACTTTTTCCAAAAGTTTTCGTCGCACGCCGGCGACTTTTGAGGAATGCCCCAACGAAGGGACATCATTCAGGGTACATTACACTGTTTTTCAAGGGTCCCTACAGTGTGATAGGCTTCTATGAAGTGATGAGGATGTTTTTGGTAAGTTTAATGCATTTTTTGAGGTAATTTTGGGAATATTTGAGCCTTTTTCCTTGGTCCTACTAGCTTAGCTAACTAGTACTGCAGGGGGGAGTAAGAAAAAGTCACTGCCATGTCTTTCTTGGAGGGCTTGATCCAGGCCAAGCCCCCCTTAAAACCCTTTGTTGATGCTAAGACAAACTTAATTGTTTTTATCTCTTTTTTGTTGCCTAAAGTACACTTTCTCAAAGTCACTAGGGTTGTGACCCTAGCCCCCCCCTGAAGTTCACCCCTACCACTCAACTGAGCGGAGGTACCTTCCTTCATGGAGGACATACCAAACTAAATCAGGCATTTCATGCTTGTGGGCCTTGGAGGTTAAGCCTAAGTGGTCTCCCACCCCAAGACCCCTATACTCAATTGTTTCTACCACTTATTGTGGTCCTACTTTGTAACTGTTTCTGAATTCAGTTGCTTGGCCAAGTCATATTCTGTGTGGTCCTGACATCTATGCCCCTCAGTCCTAACCAGCACCATTTAACCCAAAAAAGTGCACATGAAGTGCCTAGTGCATCCTCTGAGGCAAGAGTCAGACCAATTTTCATATAAAACCTTTTGTATTATCCATTTGTGATTGAATCTATGTGCATAAACCTGCTTTGTCTATCTGCAGCCCTTCTGTGTTACACTGGATTCCAAAACCAATCATTGATTCGATCCACATTCAGTCCTTGCTCTACTTGCTGCTTTGGTTTGGGGTTTTCAACTACAAAACCTGCAGGAATACATCAAAAGACCTAGGGCATAATTCAAGGACATCTTTCTTGGCCGGCACCTGCGAGCGCGCCTGTGGGTTGCCCTGCAACTTTCTGGTTGTCCGGCAACGGGCCACGCAGTAGAACGCTGCCGTGGAGGGCGCCGTCGGCATCGCCCAGGAGGAGGCCACAGATTGGGGCAGAGGCTTGGCCTTCCACGCCTCGACCGTGGCGGCCATTGCGGCCGGACTCACGGCTGCAGCCGCCCAGGAGGCAGCGACTGCCCGGGTCAGGGTTGAGGTGGCGGCAGCCGCCCAGGAAGCCCGCCTGGCCCAGGAGGCCATTGTCCGTAAGGAGGCCGAGGTGAAAGCGCTGGAAGAGGCGCTTGCCCAAGAGAGGGCAAAGAAGGAGGCGGAGGAAAGGGCCCACGCCGAAGCAACGGCCAAGGCCCAAGCGAACGCCGCCAGGAAGGACCTCATCGAGGCCGCGCGACGGAAGGTCGCTCAGGAGATGGCCAAGACGGAGGCGGAGCTGGCAGCGTTGGAAGCTGAGAACGCTCGGCTGCAGCGGGCTCGGGAAGCCGAGGCTGTCCGTGCCCGGGAGGAGGCCGAAAGGCGAGCTGCCGCAGCCACGGCCGCCGCAATTGAGGAGGCGGAAGCCAAGCTCCAGCGCGAGACTCCCCCGGGAGGATCCCGAGTGGAGACCCTTCGAAGGCTCTTCGAAGGGGACGCCTCCTCCAAGATGAAGCTGGATCTGGAGGAGGTCGACACGGGCAGCAGTGGGGACAGTGGCCCCGCCGCCTACCGACGAAGGAGGGGTAAGGGGAAGACCCCCGAGAGGTCACGGAGGCCAGCGGGCGGACACCCCCACGACTCCGACCCCTTCTTCACCGCCAGCGACGGGGATGGACGAGACTGCCGACATCGCCGAGGAGTGGCTGGCGGAGAAGGCGGAGACGACCCCATGGAGCCGGAGGGTGAGGGTGAGGATCTCTCTCCTCCCTACCGGAGCTCGGAGTCTTCGGCGTGCGAGACCGAGACGACCAGGTGGGGCGACATGGACGAGGATGAAGACATGGACTTCGGCTACACGGAGAAGGCCCCATCCTTGGACCCACCGAGGCGACCCGGCGCAGACCCACCGGGACCCCCTGGCGGAGGCCCGTCAGGACCCTCAGGAGGACGCCCACCAAGTGGACCCCCCGGAGGCGGACCTCCGGGAGGGGGAGAACCCCCTGGACCGGGCGGACCCGGCAGAGGCCTTCCTGGAGGACTTCCTGGGGACCCCGACGACCAACCAGGGAACGGTGACCCGGATGCGACCTGGCGGTGGATTGTCCACCTCCGCAGGAGGGTCCAGCCCCTCGAGATAGGTAGGTAGGTATCTTCGGGAGCTCGGGATGCCTCCTTTGACGGTGCAGGAAGAAGATCTTACCAAGGGGACGTCCTGTCCCTCCCACTGCCCTATGTTAGGTGCCTCTTGAGCCGCTCCCGCATGTGCTTGGGAAGGCATTGTCGCGGCCACCCGGTCCATGTGTCCCAGGTGGGAGGGTGTCCCCACATGTGTCCATGAGTAGGGCCACATGCCCCCTCCTTCGGGCGGCAGCTCTGGGGGCTGCCCAGCCGTGTGGAGTATCTCTCACCACAAGGGGTATTGCTCCCGCTTGTCTACGGTACGACCGCCTCACCCTTGTGGCTTGAGTTGCGGGGCCGCTCTGCTTGGCAGGCGACCCCCTCCTGGACTGTGTACCGGCTCGCCTGTCACCGGTTGCATCCATGGCTCCGGGTGACGTTTGCCATGGTCCCCGATGCAGCCTGGCCGGGCTCGGACCAGCAGCCTTGGAGTACCGCTCCTGCCACTGGCCCGGTGGGTCGGCTGGGTCGCCCCAGTGTGTCCGACCCATGGGGTGTTGGTTCTTTCTTGTCCCCCGGCCGCCCTACGTGTGTGCGGCGTCCTGGGCCTCCCGGCTCCTGTTCACCGGTGTGCCCGCTCGGTGTGTTGTGTTTGGTGTGCGGTGTCCTGGGCCTCCCGGCTCCTGTTCACCGGTGTGCTCGCTCGGTGTGTTGTGTTGCGTGTGCGGCGTCCTGGGCCTCCCGGCTCCTGTTCGCCGGTGTGCCCGCTCGGTGTGTTGTGTTGCGTGTGCGGTGTCCTGGGCCTCCCGGCTCCTGTTCACCGGTGTGCCTGCTCGGTGTGTTGTGTTGCGAGTGCGCCGTCCTAGGCCTCCCGGCTCCTGTTCACCGGTGCGCCCGCTCGGTGTGTTGTGTTGCGTGTGCGGTGTCCTGGGCCTCCCGGCTCCTGTTCACCGGTGTGCCCGCTCGGTGTGTTGTGTTGGGTGTGCGGTGTCCTGGGCCTCCCGGCTCCTGTTCACCGTTGTGCCCGCTCGGTGTGTTGTGTTGCGTGTGCGGTGTCCTGGGCCTCCCGGCTCCTGTTCACCGGTCTGCCTGCTTGGTGTGTTGTGTTGCGTGTGCGGTGTCCTGGGCCTCCTGGCTCCTGTTCACCGGTGCGCCCGCTCGGTGTGTTGTGTTGCGTGTGCCGTGTCCTGGGCCTCCCGGCTCCTGTTCACCGGTGTGCCCGCTCGGTGTGTTGTGTTGCGTGTGCGGTGTCCTGGGCCTCCCGGCTCCTGTTCACCGGTGTGCCTGCTCGGTGTGTTGTGTTGCGTGTGCGGTGTCCTGGGCCTCCCGGCTCCTGTTCACCGGTGTGCCCGCTCGGTGTGTTGTGTTGCGTGTGCGGTGTTTCGGGGGTCTCGGCTCCTGTTCACCGGTGTGCCCGCTCGGTGTGTTGTGTTGCGTGTGCGGTGTCCTGGGCCTCCCGGCTCCTGTTCACCGGTGTGCCTGCTCGGTGTGTTGTGTTGCGTGTGCGGTGTCCTGGGCCTCCCGGCTCCTGTTCACCGGTGCGCCCGCTCGGTGTGTTGTGTTGGGTGTGCGGTGTCCTGGGCCTCCCGGCTCCTGTTCACCGGTGTGCCCGCTCGGTGTGTTGTGTTGCGTGTGCGGTGTCCTGGGCCTCCCGGCTCCTGTTCACCGGTGTGCCCGCTCGGTATGTTGTGTGGCTTGTGCGGTGTCCTGGGCCTCCCGGCTCCTGTTCTCCGGTGTGCCCGCTCGGTGTGTGGTGTTGCATGTGCGGTGTCCTGGGCCTCCCTGCTCCTGTTCTCCGGTGTGCCCGCTCGCTGTGTTGTGTTGTGTGCGCGGTGTCCTGGGCCAACTGGCTCCTGTTCACCGGTGTGCCCGCTCGGTGTGTTGTGTTGCGTGTGCGGCGTCCTGGGCCACCTGCCTCCTGTTCTCCGGTGTGCCCGCTCGGTGTGTTGTTTTGCGTGTGCGGTGTCCTCGGCCTCCCGGCTCCTGTTCACCGGTGTGCCCGCTCGGTGTTTCGTGTTGCGTGTGCGGTGTCCTGGGCCTCCCGGCCCCTGTGCTCCGGTGTGCCCCCTCGGTGTGTTGTGTTGCGTGTGCGGTGTCTTGGGCCTCCTGGCTCCTGTTCACCGGTGTGTCTGCTCGGTGTGTTGTGTTGCGTGTGCGGTGTCCTGGGCCTCTGGGCTCCTGTTCACCGGTGTGCTCGCTCGGTGTGTTGTGTTGCGTGTGCGGCGTCCTGGGCCTCCCGGCTCCTGTTCGCCGGTGTGCCCGCTCGGTGTGTTGTGTTGCGTGTGCGGTGTCCTGGGCCTCCCGGCTCCTGTTCACCGGTGTGCCTGCTCGGTGTGTTGTGTTGCGTGTGCGGTGTCCTAGGCCTCCCGGCTCCTGTTCACCGGTGCGCCCGCTCGGTGTGTTGTGTTGCGTGTGCGGTGTCCTGGGCCTCCCGGCTCCTCTTCACCGGTGTGCCCGCTCGGTGTGTTGTGTTGGGTGTGCGGTGTCCTGGGCCTCCCGGCTCCTGTTCACCGTTGTGCCCGCTCGGTGTGTTGTGTTGCGTGTGCGGTGTCCTGGGCCTCCCGGCTCCTGTTCACCGGTGTGCCTGCTTGGTGTGTTGTGTTGCGTGTGCGGTGTCCTGGGCCTCCTGGCTCCTGTTCACCGGTGCGCCCGCTCGGTGTGTTGTGTTGCGTGTGCGGTGTCCTGGGCCTCCCGGCTCCCGTTCACCGGTGTGCCCGCTCGGTGTGTTGTGTTGCGTGTGCGGTGTCCTGGGCCTCCCGGCTCCTGTTCACCGGTGTGCCTGCTCGGTGTGTTGTGTTGCGTGTGCGGTGTCCTGGGCCTCCCGGCTCCTGTTCACCGGTGTGCCCGCTCGGTGTGTTGTGTTGCGTGTGCGGTGTTTCGGGGGTCTCGGCTCCTGTTCACTGGTGTGCCCGCTCGGTGTGTTGTGTTGCGTGTGCGGTGTCCTGGGCCTCCCAGCTCCTGTTCACCGGTGTGCCTGCTCGGTGTGTTGTGTTGCGTGTGCGGTGTCCTGGGCCTCCCGGCTCCTGTTCACCGGTGCGCCCGCTCGGTGTGTTGTGTTGGGTGTGCGGTGTCCTGGGCCTCCCGGCTCCTGTTCACCGGTGTGCCCGCTCGGTGTGTTGTGTTGCGTGTGCGGTGTCCTGGGCCTCCCGGCTCCTGTTCACCGGTGTGCCCGCTCGGCGTGTTGTGTGGCGTGTGCGGTGTCCTGGGCCTCCCGGCTCCTGTTCTCCGGTGTGCCCGCTCGGTGTGTGGTGTTGCGTGTGCGGTGTCCTGGGCCTCCCTGCTCCTGTTCTCCGGTGTGCCCGCTCGCTGTGTTGTGTTGTGTGCGCGGTGTCCTGGGCCAACTGGCTCCTGTTCACCGATGTGCCCGCTCGGTGTGTTGTGTTGCGTGTGCGGCGTCCTGGGCCACCTGCCTCCTGTTCTCCGGTGTGCCCGCTCGGTGTGTTGTTTTGCGTGTGCGGTGTCCTGGGCCTCCCGGCTCCTGTTCACCGGTGTGCCCGCTCGGTGTTTCGTGTTGGGTGTGCGGTGTCCTGGGCCTCCCGGCCCCTGTGCTCCGGTGTGCCCCCTCGGTGTGTTGTGTTGCGTGTGCGGTGTCTTGGGCCTCCTGGCTCCTGTTCACCGGTGTGTCTGCTCGGTGTGTTGTGTTGCGTGTGCGGTGTCCTGGGCCTCTCGGCTCCTGTTCACCGGTGTGCCTGCTCGGCGTGTTGTGTTGCGTGTGCGGTGTCCTGGGCCTCCCGGCTCCTGTTCACCGGTGTGCCCGCTCGGTGTGTTGTTTTGCGTGTGCGGTGTCTTGGGCCTCCTGGCTCCTGTTCACCGGTGTGCCCGCTCGGTGTGTTGTGTGGCGTGTGCGGTGTCCTGGGCCTCCCGGCTCCTGTTCACCGGTGCGCTCGCTCGGTGTGTCGTGTTGCGTGTGCGGTGTCCTGGGCCTCCCGGCTCCTGTTCACCGGTGTGCCCGCTCGGTGTGTTGTGTTGCGTGTGCGGTGTCCTGGGCCTCCCGGCTCCTGTTCACCGGTGTGCCTGCTCGCTGTGTTGTGTTGCGTGTGCGGTGTCCTGGGCCTCCTGGCTCCTGTTCACCGGTGTGTCCGCTCGGTGTGTTGTGTTGCGTGTGCGGTGTCCTGGGCCTCCGGGCTCCTGTTCACCGGTGTGCCCGCTCGGTGTGTTGTGTTGGGTGTGCGGTGTCCTGGGCCCCCCGGCTCCTGTTCACCGGTGTGCCTGCTCGGTGTGTTGTGTTGCGTGTGCGGTGTCCCGGGCCTCCTGGCTCCTGTTCGGCGGTGTGCCCGCTCGGTGTGTTGTGTTGCGTGTGTGGTGTCCTGGGCCTCCTGGCTCCTGTTCACCGGTGTGCCTGCTCGGTGTGTTGTGTTGCGTGTGCGGTGTCCTGGGCCTCCCGGCTCCTGTTCACCGGTGTGCCCGCTCGGTGTGTTGTGTTGCGTGTGCGGTGTCCTGGGCCACCTGGCTCCTGTTCTCCGGTGTGCCCGCTCGGTGTGTTGTGTTGCGTGTGCGGTGTCCTGGGCCTCCCGGCTCCTGTTCATTGGTGCGCCCGCTCGGTGTGTGGTGTTGCGTGTGCGGTGTCCTGGGCCTCCCGGCTCCTGTTCACCGGTGCGCCCGCTCGGTGTGTTGTGTTGGGTGTGCGGTGTCCTGGGCCTCCCGGCTCCTGTTCACCGGTGTGCCCGCTCGGTGTGTTGTGTTGCGTGTGCGGTGTCCTGGGCCTCCCGGCTCCTGTTCACCGGTGTGCCCGCTCGGTGTGTTGTGTGGCGTGTGCGGTGTCCTGGGCCTCCCGGCTCCTGTTCTCCGGTGTGCCCGCTCGGTGTGTGGTGTTGCGTGTGCGGTGTCCTGGGCCTCCCTGCTCCTGTTCTCCGGTGTGCCCGCTCGCTGTGTTGTGTTGTGTGCGCGGTGTCCTGGGCCAACTGGCTCCTGTTCACCGGTGTGCCCGCTCGGTGTGTTGTGTTGCGTGTGCGGCGTCCTGGGCCACCTGCCTCCTGTTCTCCGGTGTGCCCGCTCGGTGTGTTGTTTTGCGTGTGCGGTGTCCTGGGCCTCCCGGCTCCTGTTCACCGGTGTGCCCGCTCGGTGTTTCGTGTTGGGTGTGCGGTGTCCTGGGCCTCCCGGCCCCTGTGCTCCGGTGTGCCCCCTCGGTGTGTTGTGTTGCGTGTGCGGTGTCTTGGGCCTCCTGGCTCCTGTTCACCGGTGTGTCTGCTCGGTGTGTTGTGTTGCGTGTGCGGTGTCCTGGGCCTCTCGGCTCCTGTTCACCGGTGTGCCTGCTCGGCGTGTTGTGTTGCGTGTGCGGTGTCCTGGGCCTCCCGGCTCCTGTTCACCGGTGTGCCCGCTCGGTGTGTTGTTTTGCGTGTGCGGTGTCTTGGGCCTCCTGGCTCCTGTTCACCGGTGTGCCCGCTCGGTGTGTTGTGTGGCGTGTGCGGTGTCCTGGGCCTCCCGGCTCCTGTTCACCGGTGCGCTCGCTCGGTGTGTCGTGTTGCGTGTGCGGTGTCCTGGGCCTCCCGGCTCCTGTTCACCGGTGTGCCCGCTCGGTGTGTTGTGTTGCGTGTGCGGTGTCCTGGGCCTCCCGGCTCCTGTTCACCGGTGTGCCTGCTCGCTGTGTTGTGTTGCGTGTGCGGTGTCCTGGGCCTCCTGGCTCCTGTTCACCGGTGTGTCCGCTCGGTGTGTTGTGTTGCGTGTGCGGTGTCCTGGGCCTCCGGGCTCCTGTTCACCGGTGTGCCCGCTCGGTGTGTTGTGTTGGGTGTGCGGTGTCCTGGGCCCCCCGGCTCCTGTTCACCGGTGTGCCTGCTCGGTGTGTTGTGTTGCGTGTGCGGTGTCCTGGGCCTCCCGGCTCCTGTTCACCGGTGTGCCTGCTCGGTGTGTTGTGTTGCGTGTGCGGTGTCCCGGGCCTCCTGGCTCCTGTTCGGCGGTGTGCCCGCTCGGTGTGTTGTGTTGCGTGTGTGGTGTCCTGGGCCTCCTGGCTCCTGTTCACCGGTGTGCCTGCTCGGTGTGTTGTGTTGCGTGTGCGGTGTCCTGGGCCTCCCGGCTCCTGTTCACCGGTGTGCCCGCTCGGTGTGTTGTGTTGCGTGTGCGGTGTCCTGGGCCACCTGGCTCCTGTTCTCCGGTGTGCCCGCTCGGTGTGTTGTGTTGCGTGTGCGGTGTCCTGGGCCTCCCGGCTCCTGTTCATCGGTGCGCCCGCTCGGTGTGTGGTGTTGCGTGTGCGGTGTCCTGGGCCTCCCGGCTCCTGTTCACCGGTGTGCCCGTTCGGTGTGTTGTGTTGCGTGTGCGGTGTTTCGGGGGTCTCGGCTCCTGTTCACCGGTGTGCCCGCTCGGTGTGTTGTGTTGGGTGTGCGGTGTCCTGGGCCTCCCGGCTCCTGTTAACCGGTGTGCCTGCTCGGTGTGTTCTGTTGCGTGTGCGGTGTCCTGGGCCTCCCGGCTCCTGTTCACCGGTGCGCCCGCTCGGTGTGTTGTGTTGCGTGTGCGGTGTCCTGGGCCTCCCGGCTCCTGTTCACCGGTGTGCCCGCTCGGTGTGTTGTGTTGGGTGTGCGGTGTCCTGGGCCTCCCGGCTCCTGTTCACCGGTGTGCCCGCTCGGTGTGTTGTGTTGCGTGTGCGGTGTCCTGGGCCTCCCGGCTCCTGTTCACCGGTGTGCCCGCTCGGTGTGTTGTGTTGCGTGTGCGGTGTCCTGGGCCCCCTGGCTCCTGTTCTCCGGTGTGCCCGCTCGGTGTGTGGTGTTGCGTGTGCGGTGTCCTGGGCCTCCCGGCTCCTGTTCTCCGGTGTGCCCGCTCGCTGTGTTGTGTTGTGTGCGCGGTGTCCTGGGCCAACTGGCTCCTGTTCACCGGTGTGCCCGCTCGGTGTGTTGTGTTGCGTGTGCGGCGTCCTGGGCCACCTGCGTCCTGTTCTCCGGTGTGCCCGCTCGGTGTGTTGTTTTGCGTGTGCGGTGTCCTGGGCCTCCCGGCTCCTGTTCACCGGTGTGCCCGCCCGGTGTGTTGTGTTGCGTGTGCGGTGTCCTGGGCCTCCTGGCTCCTGTTCACCGGTGTGTCCGCTCCGTGTGTTGTGTTGCGTGTGCGGTGTCCTGGGCCTCTCGGCTCCTGTTCACCGGTGCGCTCGCTCGGTGTGTCGTGTTGCGTGTGCGGTGTCCCGGGCCTCCCGGCTCCTGTTCACCGGTGTGCCCGCTCGGTGTGTTGTGTTGCATGTGCGGTGTCCTGGGCCTCCCGGCTCCTGTTCACCGGTGTGTCTGCTCGGTGTGTTGTGTTGCGTGTGCGGTGTCCTGGGCCCCCCGGCTCCTGTTCACCGGTGTGCCTGCTCGGTGTGTTGTGTTGCGTGTGCGGTGTCCTGGGCCTCCCGGCTCCTGTTCACCGGTGCGCCCGCTCGGTGTGTTGTGTTGCGTGTGCGGTGTCCTGGGCCTCCCGGCTCCTGTTCACCGGTGTGCCTGCTCGGTGTGTTGTGTTGCGTGTGCGGTGTCCCGGGCCTCCTGGCTCCTCTTCACCGGTGTGCCCGCTTGGTGTGTTGTGTTGCGTGTGCGGTGTCCTGGGCCTCCTGGCTCCTGTTTACCGGTGTGTCCGCTCGGTGTGTTGTGTTGCGTGTGCGGTCTCCTGGGCCTCCCGGCTCCTGTTCACCGGTGTGCCCGCTCGGTGTTTCGTGTTGGGTGTGCGGTGTCCTGGGCCCCCCGGCTCCTGTTCACCGGTGTGCCTGCTCGGTGTGTTGTGTTGCGTGTGCGGTGTCCTGGGCCTCCCGGCTCCTGTTCACCGGTGCGCCCGCTCGGTGTGTTGTGTTGCGTGTGCGGTGTCCTGGGCCTCCCGGCTCCTGTTCACCGGTGTGCCTGCTCGGTGTGTTGTGTTGCGTGTGCGGTGTCCCGGGCCTCCTGGCTCCTCTTCACCGGTGTGCCCGCTTGGTGTGTTGTGTTGCGTGTGTGGTGTCCTGGGCCTCCTGGCTCCTGTTCACCGGTGTGCCTGCTCGGTGTGTTGTGTTGCGTGTGCGGTGTCCTGGGCCTCTCGGCTCCTGTTCACCGGTGTGCCCGCTCGGTGTGTTGTGTTGCGTGTGCGGTGTCCTGGGCCACCTGGCTCCTGTTCTCCGGTGTGCCCGCTCGGTGTGTTGTGTTGCGTGTGCGGTGTCCTGGGCCTCCTGGCTCCTGTTCACCGGTGCGCCCGCTCGGTGTGTGGTGTTGCGTGTGCGGTGTCCTGGGCCTCCCGGCTCCTGTTCACCGGTGTGCCTGCTCGGTGTGTTGTGTTGCTGTGCGGGGCGTCGCTGCGGGGCGCTTACTCGTCCATCCGGACGGCGGCTATCGTAGCCGGCAGGGGCTGGGTACCCTCCTGGCGGAGGCCCGTCAGGACCCTCAGGAGGACGCCCACCAAGTGGACCCCCCGGAGGCGGACCTCTGGGAGGGGGAGAACCCCCTGGACTGGGCGGACCCGGCAGAGGCCTTCCTGGAGGACTTCCTGGGGACCCCGACGACCCACCAGGGAACGGTGACCCGGATGTGACCTGGCGGTGGATTGTCCACCTCCGCAGGAAGGTCCAGCCCCTCGAGCGCGAGGTGGACAAGGGCAAGGGCGAGATGATCCGCATCGCAAGGGTCGCCGCGGGCGCACAGAAGGAGCTGGACATCGCCAAGACGGAGATGGTCAAGATCGCCAAGGTCGCCACCGCCGCCCAGAGGGAGCTGGACATCGCCAGGGGCCAGACCAGGCTGCTGAACAAGGTCATCAACGGCCTGCAGCAGAGGTTGGACGAGCTGAAAGGCCGTGGGAGCGTCGGCAGCGACCACCCACCCCTGGAGTCTGGCTCGTCGAACGACGGCTGGGGACCTGGACCAGGTCCAGGCAGAGCCCACGCCCCCGGCGGAGCCCCCAGGAGTCGCCCCAGCACCAGTGCCCCCTCTCTCAGCGCCCCCTCTCACCACAGCGCGGGCCGCCGTAACGAGCGCGTGCCGCCTGGCAGTGGCATGTAACCGCTGCATAGTGGTTGATCTTTCTTGTGATTGCGAAGCCTGTAGCCTTGATGCCCCAGGGGTCGTAACGCCCGACACTGCCCCTGATATCTCAGAACCCAACTGACCCTCTTCAGACCCATATCCAGCCTCTTGGAGCGACATATGCGAAGCACTTGTAAGTCCTTTGAACTCCATGGTGAGATATGAAGAGTACGAAAACCCGGTCTACAAAAATGGAGCAGACATAGAATCTCAATGCGCATTCATCGCACATAATGACACGACGTGAAATCATTCGAAATAATTTAAATAAATCCGATAGGGAAATCACGAAAGACAAATGCGACTCGACGCGCGCTCACAGGCGACATCTGGCGGCGTACGGAAAACATGAAACTGAGCGGAAAATTTACTGCACTAATGTACATCTGAGAATCATTGGAATTCTGATCACATCAGTGTATAATTGAGTGCTGTCACTGCTGCCGTTACACTCCCCCTTTGAAAACATACGCCAGTACGTCAGGCTGGGTCAAGTGAAGTGAACGAAACGGCGAAAGTGACCAAAAACTGACAAATCTATGCCAAATTGTGAAATTGAGCTGAATTGAGCAAAATTGTGCTGAGATCTGTGCTTCGCGATGGCCATCGACTTGAATGAAACGTATAGGCACCTCAGGGCACACAGAAAAAGCTTCGTTCAAGCTCGAAAATTCGAAAATTCAAAGTCTGAGTGAAGAATGTACATGATGATGCATGATCCATGATTCATGATGAAATCAGGATCTGACATCCCACTGCCAGAAAACAGAAAACGAGCGTCGCCATGTCGTAGAGCGTCAGAAAAATAGGGTATCCCTTCATGGAGTCCAAGATATGTGAAACTGGCTGGTGTCATTTGCAGTCATGAGACCCGATGCCAGATTATGGTACAAAATGTGCCTGAATTGAGACCAAAATCAGTGAATCGCGCATGGATTCAGGGTGGCGAAACTCACCGCAAGCCAAAATAGGTCCAATTCAATGTCGATAGACACTGTGTGTAGTGTTGAACGGAAATCCAGTTCTCATTCATAGCCAATCCAGGTCAAATCCTCATGATGATGATGAATCCCATGATGAAGATCCAATCATTTAAAGTAATGATAGCCAAGAAAACCCAGTGCGTGCACCACACTGTCAGTATTGTCTCCAGGGCTTCATGTTTAATGCCAGTATGAGCCAGAAGTGGTAATTGACTCGATATAGTCCCAGAATGTATAAGCATCCAATGCTTGGTACTGGGACTTTGCCAAAATTGAGCTGATTCTGAGGGGGATTCCAACACAATCCACAGATGAACAGCGAGTCGACACAAGTAAGAACACCATCGTCGTCACTTGGTCTATATAAGCCCTTTGACAGTGGTCGTTTGGAAGAGAAACCAACTGTCTCAATGTAAGAGCTGATGGTAATCACATTCTGAGCAGATCCGTCAAACACATGAAATGGATCAGACTCAGTCATGTGCCAGAATCTCTGTAATGAGCACGAACTCGAACGAGTCCTTCCCAAGGCGAGTAGAAGGGTCCAGTCGACAGCAAAAGGTGATAGTGTCGTCGTGGTTGAGGATAAAGGCCTCTCGGAACTTCCGATTGGAATCATCTGAGATGAAGCACATGATTCACATGATGGCCATGATGAGAATGATGGATGGAATGACCAGGATGACCCCAGAATGTCCCATCATCTGTCCATCGAACCACACAGACGATGCGTCAGGACTGTTTTGTCCCCATAACAAGGGTATATGTCGACCGTAAACCTTTTCGTAAGTTTCGGCGACCCAAATTCTGATCAGATCTTGTCTGGGATGGATGATGCCACAATTGGAGCTTCTTCTTGTGCTTGTAAGTCCTCCTTGGTGACACAATCCTTGATCAGCGAGAGCTCTTTGTCAATCTCAGGGTGTTTCTTCAGGAACTTGATGAAAGTATCCGTATACCCATGGATGAAACTTGAAGCTGGCTCCCATTTGTCTTCTTTTGGACCGAATCCCTTCCATCTGCACAGAAAGTACCACTTGCCTCGAGCATTCTTCTTGTACTCAAGAATCTTCTCCAACTCGAAACTGCTTGTGACCATCTTCCTGTCGCTCAGGTACTTCGAAGTCCAGTAGAGGGGCTTGAACCTTCCTTTGGGGCAGGGTACTTCGGCCTTCAAACGATCTCGATGTACTTCTTGATGCCTGCCTGGCTCAATCTCAATGTTGAATGTAGTCTCACTTAGTTGACTTTTGACTTGAAATGGGCCATCCCACAAAGGTAACAATTTGTTGTCGTCCTTCAGGGTCTCGTCTGACTTACGAAGCCAAACTTGCTGGCCTTTCTCGAAGGGTTTTCCTTGCGTTCTTGACTTATTTTTGAAATTCAACCAATCTGCTTGACTTTCCACTTTGGCTTGGATCCACTTGGCTTCTAAATCCTTGATCCTTTCAAACCATTGCGAGGCGTCATAGCACTGCCTTGGATGATACATCACTGGTCCTGGACCCATCTTCTCACGACCAAAAACCAACTCATTCGGACTTAATCCAGTGTAATTCTTGGTGCGATGGTATCTTCTCAAGACACAGTAAATTGTCTCCAACCAATTGTAGTCTTTTTCAGTCGCCAGGAATTTTCTCAGAATGGAGATAAGAATCCTTCCAGCGCGTTCAGCAGGGAGAGCTCGATGGTCGTAGACTCGGGCACGAAGGTGATGAACTCCCAATAGGGCACACATGTTCTCCCACCAAGTCCCAATGAACTCTTTCCCACTGTCCGTCAGAATTTCACTGGGCACATCCCAGTTACTCATCCACTGACTTGCAGTCCACTTGGCAGCCATTTCAGAGGTGAGATGCTTCGTGTTGCAAGGGAGGACTTGGATGTAGCCACTGTGGCGGTCTTGAATTAACAAAACCCCATCGATAGGCTTCCTCGTGTAGAGACATTCGTCTTGGATTTGTCCCAACTCGAAGACATCCGCCGTCACCTTGTCGAACAACCTCTCAGGAATTGGTAATCCCTTCAGTAGTCCTTCTGCCTTTTGATTCTTGGGGATGGTCGCCTGACATTGCCTGCATCCTTTGGCAACTCGTTCACAGGCACCCTTGAGGTCCCTTGTGTACACTCTGTGGCGTAGCTCCTGTTCCAGCACACGAGAATGTGTGTGGGCTGTCTCATTCCGATGCCAATGTTTGACATATTGGTCGATCAGACAATCAGGAACACAAATCCGTCCTTGCCAAAATAACTTGTCGCCTTGGATTTTGAAATCAGACGTCTCTTCAGAGTCGTAAGGCTTGTCCCCTTTCAACTTGTGGTATACAGACCCAAAGAACCTGTCCTCCTTGTACATCTTCGTCCAATCCACATAGAGGAAGGAAGTTTCCTTGTCCTTTTGCTGTGGAGGGAGCCCGGATTTCGACTTGGATCTCGTCAGAGGAAACACATTCAGGAGTGGCAGCGACGACTCAGAGTCAGAGTTAACTCCTGCAGTCTGATCTGCCTTGGTAATCTCCTTGCATCTGACCAAATCCACCTTCATCCGATTTTTAATCGAACATTGGAGACAATGTTTCTTGATCAGTGCTTGTTCCTCCTTGTCGAACTCGATCACTTCAGCTTTATCCGTCGCTGTCCCATGAAAACTCACTTCAGAGTAAGCCTCAGAGGCTGGGTAGGCCCAGCGACTCAGGGCGTCCGCCACTGTATTGTAGCGACCCGGAATGTAAGTCACATGGAGGTCAAATCTGCTGAGAGTTTCATGCCAACGGCCTCTTCTCCCAGCTGGTCCACCAGGGGTATCCACATGTTCTGTCCTCCAGCTCTCCAGTGACTTGTGGTCAGTCAGTACCTCAACGCGATGGCCCAAGATCCAACCTTCATAACGCCGTAAGGCACAAAGGATTGCGTAGGCTTCTTGTTCCCTTGGACTCCAATTTCGCTGTCTTGTTGTAAGCTTGCGAGACCAGAAAGCCAGAGGGTGATGGTGACCTTCGTCGTCGACTTGTTCGATCGTAGCACCAATGGCGTAACGACTGGCGTCTGTACGAATATAAAAAGGTCTTCCATCCAACCACGGAGTCTTTAATGTAACCACATTCGCCAGTGCTTCCTTGAGACCAGTAAATGCCTCTTCACATTCTGGCGTCCTGTAAGTGCGGCTAGCCCCATCTGCTCAGATTTTCAGACATTCTGTCCAGATTGGCTACATTTTGGTCATTTTCTTTGCTTCGGCGGAATTGCCGCCTCGCAGCTCAGTCACAGGATATTTCCTATATATTTCTGATATGCCGGATTTGATTCCGCGGTCCATTTCCCGTAAATCCGCCGCGTTCCGCTATTTTAGCTGGAATTGCCATTTGCCGCTGACGCGCGCTCGCGGGCCAGATCGGCCAAACATTTTTACATAATTGGATTATTTAAATCTTTTCAGACAGTTTTGGACACTCAGATGTATTTAGAATAATTCGCCTCAATTTTCTTCAAAGACTGGGATTTTCTGCCGGACCACAATCAGCATGGACCTTGCTTCAGTTGTTGCTGCTCTCGCCTCCGTTGGTGTCCGAGTGTCTGGTTCTACCCCCAATAACAACATCCAGGGAGACTCCTCGCGTGCCTGCCCCACTGGTCTTGCCGGCCCCGAGCCCTCCGGCACCCTCAACGACCCAGGGCAGCACTTTCATGGTAGCAGAGGCTACCTGAATGTTGTTCCTTTGGTGTCCCAACCACAGTTAGCTCCCCAGTACGGCCCCGTAGACTCCGCCACCTCTGGAGACGTAACGATTACGCTGCCGTGGTGCTGTGCGAACGAGGCCTTGAGAGGAATGCCCTGCGCAAGCCCAAATTGCCCAAGAAGGGCACAAATCAGCAGCTGTGGAGGCCCAGATTACAATCAAGATCCCAGTCGAAATTGGCCATCAAGTAGCTGGAATCTCCCAGCCTACGCTAATGGCAACGCTCCGGTGGAGCTTACGGACCTGGCAGGTACTAATACTCCTTACCAATGTCCACATTTTGAGACCATCGACGCCGACATTGACGACATTGAGATGGGTGGTCCAGGTGAGGTACCTACCTACAATCGACCAGCCTCATGGGCACAATGGGACAATTATTTGTCTTCAGAAGTGACCCGTAACCTTGAGGCGCTTGAGGCCCTTTGTCTATTAGCCACGTCTAAGCTGATAGGTCAAGAAAGAATCGCCTCTGATTTTTTATTTGAATATTTTTTCCTTCTTCAAGAAGAAATTAATACCAGGATGTGGTGGTGTTCTCAAGAAGATGAATCTTTTGCCATTTTTTTGCAGATCTGGGAGGCAAGCCCCTTCCCGAAGGAGAAGACCAAGGCACCTGTTGCCGGGCCCTCCGCCCCTCATCCCTCTGTTTCCATCCGCGACGATCTAGCCGCCGCGGTTGAGGAGGGAATTTTAGAGGCAGCTAGGCAGGCAAGCCTGGAAATTAGGACTGAAGGAGCTCCCCAAGTGGACTCCTGGCTGCGAACCACTGAGATTAGCGGTCCGACAGCCTGCTCAGGCCCTTCAGGACACGGTATGTACTGTCCTGCCGACTGCTCTTGCAGATTACAGCGAGATACTGAGCTCCAATTGCTCAAAGATCAAATGCAACTCATCATTCAGACGCTGGGAATTAAAGATCTTTTCAAGACCCACATGAGGTCTGAGGGCGCATCATCGGTGGAACAAACAACAGAACCGTCGGAGGAGGCGACAGAAATTTTTTCGATTGCTCCTTCGGTGGACTCTAAGACCACCGACGCAAGGATCAGCAGGACTAAGCTAAAAGAAAGGGTTACAATCTCTCGATCTCAGAGTAGATCAGCGAAGGCTAGGACTGAGGCTCAGAATGCCAAGCGAACTGCCTCCCGTACTACCCTTCCTGCTGTTGATTCCAATGCAATAGCCCAGATGTTGCTCGCCCAGACCCTCGCCGGAGCTGGTGTGGCTAATGATGCCGCCAAGGTGTCTGCCATTACGGCTGGTGTTGGGCTGGATTCACTCCTTAATCCTACCTCATTGCGACTTCGTCAGGTTGCCAAGCAACCGAAGTATAATGGGAACCCCAGACGTTGGCCTCAGTTCCAACGGGAATTTAAACTGTGGGTTAAGACTCAAAAGCTCCAGGATGATCAGTTCCTGATGGCCCTCTTGGACTGCCTTGAGGGAGCGCCGGCCAATACTTGGCTCAGGACCTGGAGTGATCGTGAGGATTCAAGTTCCCCCCTTACCTTTGATGAGGTGTGGGAACAGTTGGAGGTACGTGGATCCCGACTGCCAGAGGACCATTACCACCAGATGTTGAAGAATTTTCCTTCGTTCTCGCGATTAATCTTGCATGAAGTGCAAGACAAGAGACAGCGCTTCTGGAATCTCGTAGAAGAATCTGAACATTCAGGCGAAAAATTTTCTAGTGCCGAGCTGAAAAATCTGATTTTTGACAAGATCCCCTCAGAAACCGCCGCCACCCTTCGGAATAAACAGTCCGAAGAAAAGGTCAAGACCTGGTGGGCGGAAGTCGATGGCTTCGACGCCTCGGCCAACAGGTTTACGGTCAGGGAGGCACTTCAAAAGTGCTCCCCCACGTCGTTTACCAAGGTGAAATTCACTGAAAACACGTGGAAAATCAAGTTTAATGAACACGAGGATCGGGACTTGTTTGTCCAAGGGAGTAAGTTTCCACGGTCATCGCCTGAAGGCCAGGAACTGGGTGTTTTCGTTCACCCCGCAGGAACTGTGGGAAGAGGTTGAGCGGCTCGCTGACGCCGCCAATCAAAATTTCCATGAGGGTCTTGGGGGAAACAAGAATACCCAGCAAAACACCCAAAATGGGGCCCAAAAGGGCAACAAAAAGGTGAATGACACCCGGAATGTTCAGGATCATTGTAGCATCTGCCTTCTTTTAGGTTCTACGAACCGAGCTAAGACGCATTCTACTGCTAATCACCGATGGTCTGCTTACGATCACAAGGTGATTGGTGAAAATGTCAGTAATTCGCAGAATTCAGACAGGAATGACAGACAGGTGCATGGTGCAAAGGGGGGAAAGGGTAATCCGACCCCCTCCGGTGGAAACAAAAATACCGGAGGCCCTGGCGGGTCCCAAGGCAAAGGAAATCGGACTCCATCCGGCTCCGGTGGGCAGCCAAACGGCCAGACAAGTCCCAATGTCAACGCCGGAGGCGGAAATCGAAATCCAGGTCAAACCCCTCAATCCGGTACAAACAAAGGAAATGCTCCAGGATCACAGGGTAAAGGTAAGGGAAATCCTTCTGGAACCCCTTTCTCTGGTAAGGGCAGAGGGCGTGGCGACGGTGGTGGTCCATCATCCGGCGGCCGTGGCCGTGGACGTGGAAAGGGCAACCATCGTGTGGATCAGGTCTCAGGTGCAGATGAGGTGTCCGATGCGGATCGAGATTATGTCGAAAATGCCCTGAATCCAGCAGATGATCCGTTCCAAGATGAGTGGATCGATGAATCAGGCTGTGTCCACAATGTTAACGCAGCCGCTGGAGGTCAGAACGCCTAGGGGAGCCACGAAAATCGCCCCTCCCCAGGCGATTTCAGGCATGATCCCCAAATTCCTGATCGACCATTACTTGATGTAGGGTCGCTTGTCTCCTCTCCCCTGGATCCGGCAGCGGATCCTTCTGTTATAGTGGACGAGGTTGGTGTACAGTCCAAGCACAGGGCCCGTCAGTTTGTCACAAAGCTGTGGGTCTCTGATTGCAAGGGAAATTTCCACCTCGCCACTTGTTTGTGTGACAATGGATCAGAGGTAAATCTCCAATCCAATTCATTCTTACCCGACGACTGCGTGTTTGAATCGCCTCATCCTGTTACCCTCGAGGGAGTTTCTGGACATTCTCTCGCAGGTGGGCAACGCGGTTGTTATATATCCACTCATTTGGTCGCTCAAGACCTTTGGGAAGAGCAAAATGTGGAAGAAGTTGTCCTTAAGGATGATTACTTCTATCGTGCCGACATAAAGTATGACCTTTATTTGGGCCATCCTTGGCTTCGCAAGAACAGGGTAGCGCCCGTAGGTCATCGTCGTTGTTTTTTGCTGGAGTCAGGTCCCTTGGAGCGTCCTGAATTTCGTTTTTTGCACGCAGGGTTTAAAAGTGCAGAAGAATTTTTGAAGCAAAAGGTGACACCAAAATTTGGTGAAGATGTCACCATTGCAGAGGTGAATGGGAGTGCCGATTACTCCCAAGAGTTAGAATGTGTTCGTAGGGACTCCCAGCCACGACGCCCTTCGCGCTGGCACTCTTCATCCTACAGAGTTGTCGACAAATGGCGCGATGCAATTTGTGAATACTTTCATGAACACCATTCCTTTTGGCCCCAGTATGATGCCTTTGCTAACCGTATGAACAAGCGCTGTGACAAGCACTTCAGCGACGCTTGGACCCACAAATGGGACAAGAAGTTGTGGATTAATCCTCCGTTTCACTTAATCCAGCAGGTCATCCACAAAATCAAGCAAGATAAAACCCAGGCAATTTTAGTTGTGCCCTTGTGGGACGACAAGCCTTGGTTTCAGGAATTACAGGACATTTGTGTAGATTTCATCGAACTTCCCAGGAAGATTAAGCTGTATGCCAGGGACGACACAGGTCCCCTGCCACAGCGGTCCTGGAGTTCGCTTGCATTCCTGGTGGATGGAAAGCTTTCTGACTCTAATTCTGCTGATTCTAGTACAGATTCCTGTGTTGGGTCTGAATCTGAGGTTGAGCGTGGTACTGATGATGAATCTATTTTTTCTGATTTTTGTCCGTCAGATACCCAAGGTGATTCAACGTCCAATGGATCCGCCTCGTCTCCCTCTTCCCCAATACGGTCGACATCGAAAAGAATCTTCAGTGCACGGGCGAAGAAAAATTCCCAATCGCGCCGCAAATTCAGAGTTTTTTATGAAAAATCCCCTGTGGAAGCTTTCATGGATCCTTTCGAGGAGCTGGATCACGAAGAGAATCTCTGGGATTTCGACACACGACCCACCTATCTTCAAGAGGCAGTTGATACGGACCTGTTTAGGGACATCCGTAAGAAGATTCTTCCTGCCAAAGCCGAAGAAGTCGCCAAAGTTTTTTCGACAGTAATTCCTGGCGATCAGGTGGACACTGAATTGTGTTCCAAGTCAAGAGAGAAGATTTTTGAGGAACGGAAGGACACAACCCTTTCAGGGAAGTTGATCAAAGACCCCCCTGTCCGTGGACAGTTCGGTGAAGCCTTCATCGAGCTTCGTGAAGGGTACAAGGCAAAAAAACAGCGCCCTTATGAAAATCATGGACACAAACATGAGATACTCCGAAAAATCATCGAGAGAAATCTCAGGGAATTTGGTTGGCTTGAGGGTTGTATGACCAGCGAATGGTGCTGTGCACCCTTCACCGTCCCGAAGCCACCGCCTGCAGACCAGAACACTATTGATGGTTGGCGAATGGTGGTTGATTTCCGCAATCTCAACGCCGAAACCAAGGCGGATTCGCACCCCCTGCCCCTCATTGAGGAGGAAATCGCCAAGAGGGCAAGAGGTCGTTTGTTTTCAGTGCTGGATCTCCGTCACGGCTTTCACCAAATGCCGTTGAGGAAGGACAGCCGACCTCTCACCTGTATGTGCACGCCATGTGGCCCAGTCCAATGGACCGTCATGCCCATGGGGCTGAAGAACGCCCCCTCATTTTTTCAAAGAATGATGGAGGATGTGCTGTTCACAACCCATCCTGAGCTGCGTGCCTTCGTGAGTGTGTACATAGATGACATAATCATCGCGACGGAGGGGGAGGGACTGACCGAAGCTGAGCTGGTGGCCCTACATGAGAAGCAGCTGAACCAAGTTTTGGACATTCTTGACGCCAATCAGCTGATTTATCGGCCAAAGAAGGGAAAATTATTTTTAAAATCAGTCGAATTTTGTGGTTCTCTCCTAGAGAATGGCACCCGACGACCCAGTCCAGGGAAGCTCGTCGCTATTCAGAAGTGGAAGCGCCCTGAGACGATCACGGAGTTGAGAGGATTCCTGGGTTGTTGCAATTTTTACCACACTTTTGTGCCGAATTATGCCAAATTTGCTGCCCCCCTCACGGAATTATTGAAGGTAGGGAGAGATGCGGGCAAGGCAGGTTCAAAGGTTCGTGTCAAGTGGACTGACGAGTGCGAGGAGGCCTTCCATCACTTGAAGGCGGCCCTCTGTGAAGTCGCCACGTTGCATGTGCCCCAATTTGACCGACCCTTCTACATTAGAACCGACGCTTCTAGGTACGCGATCGGAGCTGTTCTTGAACAGGTTGATGAAGCCACCGGCGATCATTACCCTCTTGCATTTTGGTCTCGGAAGCTAGCCCCACGCCAAATGCAATGGTCGCCGCGTGAGCAAGAAACTTATGCCATAATTTGCGCTCTAAAAAAGTACCAATCGTGGGTTGGCACCAATCGAGTCGAGGTCCTGACGGATCATCGATCTCTGGAGTATTGGGCCACGGAACACATTGATACTGTCGCGAGCCCAGCTGGTCGACGGGCCAGATGGCACGAATTTCTCTCTCTGTTTGACCTCCATGTGTCGTACTTGCCTGGAAAACATAACACGGTAGCGGATGCTCTGAGCCGATGGGCTTACCCCGCCTCAGAGGGGCTGCAAAGTCACAACATCCATGGTACGGAGCAGGACCGCCATGTCATCATCGAATGGGATCAGGAAGAAAAGAAACTCATTCGACGTGCATGCATGCAGTGCGCTGTTAAACAGCACGCATTGCCGTGTCACGACATCACGGCCATCACAGATCCGGCGCATGCTCATGAGATCTGCACCAAAACACTGAAAGTCGTGGAAAAAGTCACCGATCCCTCGTCAGGGAGTGTGAAACGGTTTGACTATACCCGACGAGTAAGTCGATTTCGGTTGATCCAGGGCATTAAGCGTCGAGATCCGGCCAAAACTCCACCCCTGCCTAAGGATTCCCTGATCATCCGTGACTGGACGTCCGATTACCTGCAGGATCCCATGTTTAAAGAGGTCTTTGGAAATCTCCAATCCAAAGATGCTCACAAGGATGGGATTTTTGCTGAGTACTCGTTGGATGGGGGGAAGCTGTGGATGGAGGGTAAATTGTGTGTGCCAGACGCCCTAGCCCCCCGAGTGTTAGACTGGTGGCACAAATGGGAGTCCCCCCACGCACATGGCCGTCGACTGTGGTCGATGATTAAACATAGGTTGTTTGGCTCACGGCTATATACTCACTGCATGAAAGTAGCCGCCGGATGTGCCCAATGTGCTGTCTCGACGCCCCCCAGCGCGAAGAAGCACGGCCATCTGAGGCCACATCCTATTCCGGAGCGCCTCTTTAACAGAGTCACCAGTGATTTCTTCTATCTCGGTGAACTCGATGACGAAGAGTGCCATTGGACTAACAAAAAAGTCAATGGTGTGCTCCTCATTCAGTGCCGTCATTCCGGCTACATTCAAGTGTTGCCTTGCAACATTGAGTCGATGACTGGCAAGGCTGCCGCCAAATGGTGCGCGCAGACCTGGATGGGAGGTTGGGACGCCCCATCCGAGGTGGTGACGGATTCAGGCAAAGAGTACACCTCCGAATGGTGGAGAGAATTATGTGCTCGCCTTGGAATTCACCACCTCCGATGTGAAATCCACTCGCATCGAGCGCTGCCTGGCGAAAGAGCCGGCCGCTCAATTATAAATATGCTTCGTAAGGAGCTCGCGAGTGAAAAGGATTTCCATTGGATGGAAGTTCTCTTCGCATTGCTTCGCCGTTACCACAACACGCCTTTGTATCATGGCCTTTCTCCAAATGAAATTGTCTTTGGACGAAAGAAGTGTTGGTGGAACATGCCGTTGAATAATCCTCGCCCCTGTAAGGATGCTTCGCTGTTTTTGGACGAAGTCCAACGAGCAGATAAATCTGTGTCGAAATTAATCGAGAAGCATCAGGCTGACTGGCTTTGGGTTCAAAATCAAGGTCGAAAAAACCCCCACAATTTTGAAGTCGATGATCGAGTTTGGCTTCGAAAATCCGAAACCACCCTGGACGGAGATGACAAGCTTCTTCCCTTGTGGGAGGGGCCATTCGCTGTTACAGCGCGTCTTGGTGAGAACAGGTGGAGGATTCGTGTGGATGTCAGCAGGGAAATTGACGTTTCGGGCGATCGCCTCAAGAGAGAGATCCCCTCCCCCAAGGATCGGGTTAAACCCCTTTTTTGGACTGCGAAACACTTGTCTGATCGGGTCATCGAAGGGGGAAAGTACGAACTCAAGAGGATTGTGGAAGCAAGACGTGACGCCAAGGGCGAATGGGAATTTCTGTGTGAGTGGAGGGGCTTTGATCCCAGTCACAACAACTGGGAACCAGCCCAATCTTTTGTCCATGGATACACCAAGGGGTTCATCGACTTCCTGAAGAAGCACCCCGAAATTGGTGTACTCCTGACAGATTGTTTGTCGAAACCAGACAGACAAGTGCAGAGCGACGGAAAACGACCTGTGGTGAATCGAGATCCAGCCTTTTACAGCCCTCAGCAGCCACATTCCAGGGCTGATCCGTCGATCCCCCCTCCTGCAGTCAGGCCAGCCCAGGAGCCAAATGAGGACCAAGCTTCGAGTTCGGCCGCTGATTTGCAGCGCCCAAGCCGTACGAGGGCCAGGCCAGACAGGTTGGTGGTCACATGTATTCGTGCTTGGCCGAATTGAGGAAGCCATCCTACCACATTCTGCTCAATCCACTGTTCATTCTTTCTGTTTGTGTCATGATGTGGAGAACTGCGAATGTTTGATAATTTGACGTCAATCAACTTTTCTTTGGTCTCCGTTCGGCAGATAAGGCGTAGATACGCTGACGGAGTGTGCTGCCGTGTTCAGAAAAAACCAAACTCAGGCTTAATTCAGGCAGATTCGGGGTAATCTTGTCTCTGTTGGTCTGTGCATCTTTGGAATTTGGCTACTCGTGCAGATGGAAGCAAATGTACATAATCAAAACGCTGGCCAGCGACATTCACCCCTACAGGCAACCCCTGTAGTACTGGCTGCCCTAGAGGCGACGCCAGAACTCAGATCTCACCTTCATTTGCTGTGATGCTAACGCCAAAGTCCAGATTCAGATCCAGGATCCTCAAATTTACCTTGAATTTCTCAGGTTTGTCCATCATTCTGCCACTGTTGTACGAAACCCAGACGTCAATTGTTCAGACAATCTTCATCTAGCAGCTCTAGGGACTTCTAACAGCAACCTCTGAAGTCCGTAAGCTTCGTTGTATTTTTGGCACACGCCAATGTGAGCTCAATCCGACCTGAAACTGTCGAAAATGGTGAATCCAAGTGTCTTGTGGGACTCATTCGAAAGATTGGCCTTGTCCAAGTCGATTGACACCGCCGCCACTGTAAATTCGGTGTCTCTCAGTTATATACTGTCAGTAAAGCGCCTTCAGTGAACCTTCGGCGCGTTACATGCCAAGGATCCAGGGCTATCATGTCCCATCATGATGCATCATCACATGATCCACATTTTCATAGAATCTGTTAGATGCTCGCGAATCAACTTGCCGGAAAGCACAATTGAGCTGAATAAACGACAATATATATTAACTTTAGTCTAAACGAAAGTGTTAGTAGTTTCAGTTGTAGACATTCTGCTTCATTTCACCTCCATCTCATGAATTTGCTGATTTTAGGACAATTTAGATTGATTTCCTTGTCATCTCCTCTCATTCCTTGAAGATATGTTTAGATCTAAGTGAACAGAAGAACATCTCTACCTTCGGTGGTTCACTTAGGGTCTGTAGACTACATGTGTATTTGTTTAACCTCTCTGTGATTGCTTAATCCCCTCAATCTCTGCCCAAATTCATTCTCAATTTTGCTGAATCTTGTGATCATCCACCAGATGCGCCAAATCTGAAGCACATGCTGTACTTTTCAGAACGAGAAAAGCGGGATAACACGATGTAGAGTTCGGCGAGGACACCGTAGCGTGCCCGCGACAGCGAAACTGTGTCAGAGCGCTGAGATGTCACTCCAATTCTTGATCCCCCCACTCAATCCACCAATAATCTACCTCATTTTCAACCAATGCATGGTTTGGTATCGATTCTCGATACGTTTACATGCTTTTTAGCCCTTGACCTAATGTTTTACTGCACGGAGGACTGTTCGTCACTTCTCATTCTGTCTCATTTCAGGTTCATCCAGCCTGATTCAGTGCCAATTCAGCCCAAATCAGGTCAGATCAAGCAGATTTCGCCCCATCGAGGCTACATTTCTATTTTTTTCTGGGACTTACCCGCACTACGTTCTTCGTTGACGTAGCGACACACCCCAGTGTGTTTTTGGAGGGGGAGTGTAAGTGCGGCTAGCCCCATCTGCTCAGATTTTCAGACATTCTGTCCAGATTGGCTACATTTTGGTCATTTTCTTTGCTTCGGCGGAATTGCCGCCTCGCAGCTCAGTCACAGGATATTTCCTATATATTTCTGATATGCCGGATTTGATTCCGCGGTCCATTTCCCGTAAATCCGCCGCGTTCCGCTATTTTAGCTGGAATTGCCATTTGCCGCTGACGCGCGCTCGCGGGCCAGATCGGCCAAACATTTTTACATAATTGGATTATTTAAATCTTTTCAGACAGTTTTGGACACTCAGATGTATTTAGAATAATTCGCCTCAATTTTCTTCATAGACTGGGATTTTCTGCCGGACCACAATCAGCATGGACCTTGCTTCAGTTGTTGCTGCTCTCGCCTCCGTTGGTGTCCGAGTGTCTGGTTCTACCCCCAATAACAACATCCAGGGAGACTCCTCGCGTGCCTGCCCCACTGGTCTTGCCGGCCCCGAGCCCTCCGGCACCCTCAACGACCCAGGGCAGCACTTTCACGTCCACTTGAGCTTGACTTGAGGTCCCTTCTTTCCTTCTATTTTGTCAACCTTCAGTAACTCTGTCAATGGACCAGAGAACTTGGCGTAGAGAGGAAGGAACTCGTGGTAGTAATTGCAGCAGCCTGAAAAGGCACGAAGCTGCTTGATGGTTTTAGGCCTTTCCCAGAGCTGCAGGGCAGCCATTTTTCCTGGGGCTGGTCTTCTTGTCCCATCTTCCAAGACAGAGCCACAAAATTCCACCGATTGGAGGAACATTTTGCCCTTCTTGGGTCCACACACGAGCTTCTCTTGTCGAAGGACTTCGAGAACTTTTCGAACTTGTTCTTCGTGCAACTTCAGGCACTCATCAAAGTTTTTTCCCAACGGCGTGGCAATCAGAAGGTCGTCAATGTAGATGCTGCAGAATTCTTGTAAATCCAGATCTTTGTGCTTCTGAAATAAAATAGTCTCCATCATCTTCTGGAACATCGACGGCGCATTCTTCAGACCCATCGGCAGTACAGTCCACTGGACAGTGCCACAGGGCGTGCACATTGCCGTCAAATGCCTATCCTCCTTTCGAAGGGGCATCTGATGAAAGCCATGGCGCAAATCCAACACAGTAAAGAGCTTGCCTTTCGCTCTCGCGGCGATCTCCTTCTCGATTAGAGGAAGAGGATGCGCGTCTGGTACTGTGGCGGCATTCAGGGCTCTGTAATCCACCACTAGACGCCAAGCATCTATGCTGGATTGGTCAGCAGGTGGGGGCTTTGGCACAGTAAATGGTGCTGAACACCACTCAGAACTCGTGCAGCCCTCCAACCAACCGAACTCATAGAGATTGCGCTCAATAATCTTTCGTAGGGCATCTGCTTTGGTGCCGTGGAGATAGAATGGACGTTGTTTGTGAACCTTGGAGCCTTCGATTATGTCAATCTTGGCTTCCCCATTTTCACATCGAATTGGGGGGTTTTTCCACAACTTCCCACTCAGCACGTCATCTTGATAATCTTCGAACACTGCGTCCCTTCTTGCAGATATCTTGTCTCCGTCGACCTGATTCCCACATTTAATCACCGACATTATGTCCACCAATTTGCGAATTGTTGGTCGTGGTCTCATATTCTTGGCCACTTCATTCCAAACTTCTTCGTCGCATTGCTGGCGGATGAAGCTCACCTGAGCTCGCTCCTCCGTGGGATTTCACCAATAAAAAGGGTCCACGAATGTCTTGAAGGGATGGTAGGACGAATTCAGCTTCATTCCTGTCAATTCAGGCGAGATTCTTGGAGATCTGTCTTCATTCTTGCTTGAAATCTTGACTTTTTTGGCTTGATTCTTGTCTGATGGGGACGAATTGTAATGGATGGAGGCGTTCTCTTGAGGGACGCCGATTGTCCTTCCCTCCTTCCGCGACGATACGTCGGGATTCTGCTCTCGATCGTCTTCATCCACCCCAATTCCGTCGATTCTTGAGGAATTTGAGATAACCTCTTCTGTTCCCATTTCACTGCCATCTTGCCAATAATCTCCCAGATTCCCGTCAACTAAGCACGCCAACGTGCTCCACGAACGCTGTTGCAAAGGCTTGCCATTGTCTTCGCAATACAGTTTCACGCCCTTGTGAGGTAGCTCGACAATGTCGATTGAAATGTCCATAATGTCCTTGAACCAGTCTTGTCTTGGCCAATTGGGGACAATTAAAATCGCCTTTGCGCCGGATTGCTTCAGCTTCTGCACTACACGAGGGAAAACGTCGAAGGGCGGATTGATCCAAAGAGGTTCAGACCAGTCCTCACTCCAGGCATCGTCGTAGAACTTCGGAAATCTTTTATTCTTTTTCTTTGCAAAAGCATCAACTTCAGGACGAAAATTGTGGTTCTTTTCGAAATAATCCACCAGAATGTCCCGCCATTTGTCGACCACCTTCGGAAAGTCTTTCTCCAGAGTTCTCCGCCTCTTGCACCAAAAATTCCCAATCTTGCCTTGCAATTTGAATCTCTTCCAGAAATAATTTCTTGATCGCCCTGAAGTTCTCCAGTCGGTTCCTATAATGATCTTCAGGGAGTCGAAGGCCTTTCTTCTTCAGACTGCGGTACAGCTCCTCATACGTCAGGGGATTCCCCTGATTTTGCCGCTCCACATACAGATTGTATGTGCTTTCTCGGAGCTTGCCCGTCAAGCAGTCCATCAGCCCAAGGATCCAGAGCTCCTTGTCCAGCTTCTCGGTCTGCAGCCACACCATGAACTGCCGTTCAAAGGACGCCCAGTAATTTGGGTGTCCTGAGAACTTCGGCTGCTTCATTACTGACCCTCTCAGCCTCATGTGCAAAGGGTTCAGCAAATGGTTCAGGTTGAAGTTGGTGGCCGTGTCGACCGGATTGACGAAAACTGGATTGACTGCGGCGCCTCCCATGGCCTGTGCCTGCGCAATAGCGGCCGCCAGCAACGCCTGGTCCACAGTAGGCTGCACGAACGTCGTTGATCCTGCTTGATGCATCCTCATCTCCTTCAATTTCTTCTGCTTTTCTTTGATTTTTGCCTCCTTTTCTTTTTGCTGCCTGTCCTTCTTCTTCAGGGCCATGGATCGCTCCTTCACAGTGGTCCTTGCTTCTCCATCAATATCAGCAACAGTACCCACGGACAGTACAGACCTCTCCGACGAAGATTCTCCTCCTTCAGTACCCAGATTGAACCCGATTGGACTTGTAAATCCAGTAGGGGGGATACCAGAAATTCCAGTAAAAGCTGGATGGTGGCCAGTAAAAGCTCGGGGTGCTGGAGAATGTGGAACGCCGTAAGGCGTGGATGTGGGTGCAGCTGAGGAGGTAGGTGCTGGGTGGCTTGCCATTGTAGGCGCTGGTCCAGTGAGCCCAGTAGTGCTCAGATTTTGTACCAGATTTGTAAGCTTCTCCAACTTCTGTTCCATGTCCTTCCACTTGCTGTCATCATCCCTCTTTTTCTCCTTGGCGGCCTTCTTCAGCTCCTTCACCCTTGATTCGAGCGACGAAATCTGTCGTCGACAGGAGCAGTCCTTGGCGCACTCGCCACAGGAAGGGCATCTTGTCCCTTTTCCTTTGCTTCTGACTTCATCAACCCAGCTGTCAACACTGGAGTTGGAGTCAGGAAGCTTGGACAGTTGCTCCCTGGAGAGGTGAGAATGTGTCGAATCACACCTCATTTCGTCGACCTCTTCGTCGTGTCGACCCCAGGCGCCCGACGGACCAGCCTGCGGATGCAGATTCTGGCGTCGCTCCTCGGCAATGATGGCCATCTGCACCATCACGGCTGCCTGGTGGTCGAACTGGTCCATCAGCTCTTCCCAATCCTCTTGCTCCTGCAACTGGGCGTCGAATCTCGACCGGCCGCTGTCCCTGAGGAACTGGCACGACGCCCGGAACCAGTCCCTCAGGCGGCCACGATAGCCCGCCTCAGCCAGCAGCCAATTCTGCCTGTGCAGGAATTCCTCATTCCAGATCTGCTGAAAGTGGTTTTCCCAGTAATCACCACTAATTTCAGCTTCAGACTGCTCTCCTTCGCTGCTGCTGTCTTCCAGATCAGGCAAAGCGTGAGAGGAGGAACCAGATTCACTCGAGGAGGGAGATTCTCGACCGGGTTTAAGGTTGGGTGGGGCGTTCATGCAACACTCAGCACAAGTATGAACACCAGGCCAATGTTTATGGCCACAGTAAGGGCACTCTGATGGTTGATCTTCGGTTCTTTGGGGAGATGCTACGAATGTAACCTCGGGGGGAACACGCAGCGACCCAGAAGGAGTAATAGCCCCGCTAAAGTCCGATGATCTCAGAGTGTCAGTGGAGATTCCAGAAGCAGAGTCATGATTTCCTCTGCTACCATGTAACCGCTGCATAGTGGTTGATCTTTCTTGTGATTGCGAAGCCTGTAGCCTTGATGCCCCAGGGGTCGTAACGCCCGACACTGCCCCTGATATCTCAGAACCCAACTGACCCTCTTCAGACCCATATCCAGCCTCTTGGAGCGACATATGCGAAGCACTTGTAAGTCCTTTGAACTCCATGGTGAGATATGAACAGTACGAAAACCCGGTCTACAAAAATGGAGCAGACATAGAATCTCAATGCGCATTCATCGCACATAATGACACGACGTGAAATCATTCGAAATAATTTAAATAAATCCGATTGGGAAATCACGAAAGACAAATGCGACTCGACGCGCGCTCACAGGCGACATCTGGCGGCGTACGGAAAACATGAAACTGAGCGGAAAATTTACTGCACTAATGTACATCTGAGAATCATTGGAATTCTGATCACATCAGTGTATAATTGAGTGCTGTCACTGCTGCCGTTACATGGCAGTGAGGAGTGGCGTGATGAGTTGCTCAGTGCGGAGTACCACAACCGCCGTGCTCCATCGCGGACACCGGTACGCCCCCGACGCCCCGCACCAGCCCAGGAGCCAATCCCAATGGCTGGCGGGCGTTATGGTGGACTCAGGGATGAGGTCCCTGGAGGGGACGTGGAGTGGGATGTCGGCGGAGGTGAGGAAGACCTGGAGGAGTTCGGCATTACGCCGCCGCGTGGTGTACGACGGGAGGCCGCTGAACGCAGCTGCCGGCGCCGTGATGAGGAGGCATACATGGAAGGAGTACAGCGTGAACATCTAGGTTCAGCGTACATGGAAGAACCACGGCGTAGCCACACGGACGTGGAGGAGATGGAAGTGGCGGCTGTGGGAGTCCGTAGGGGACGCCGATGGGAACCTTGGTCGACCTCGCGGCCGGCGTTCATGGTCTCTAAGGCCGCGGATGCCGCCGTGTGGGAAGACCTGAAGGACATCAAGCCCCCCACGTACGATGGCAACCCCCTCAACCTCGACCGCTTCTTGGAGAAGCTGGACGATTGGGGGATGACCGTCACTGAAGACATGGATCCCGCAGATGCGGAGAAATATGTCTTCAAACGGTTCAGGTACCGCCTGCCGGAAGTGCTCCAAGAGCTATACTTCGTGGCGACCAAGGAGGGGAAAATCAAGACCCTCAAGGAAGCCAAGAAGTGGCTCAACAAGCAGGAGCGGGTGGACGCTCCGCAGGTGGCTGCCAAGCGGTGGAAGGCCATCAAGCTTCAGCATGATGGTCAGGAGATCCGCCTACGAGATTGGCGGGACTTCCGGGGGCAATACACCCTCATCCGCCGCAACGTGGAGGACTGGAATGAGGGTGACGAGCAGGCCCGCCTGCTCTTCATGCTGCCGGAAGCATGGATCAAGAGAGTCACCAAGGAGGAAGCCAAGAGGGCCAAGTCCAACCACACGGTCAAGATGATGCTCCCCAAAGAGTATCATACGAACGTGGTGGCTTGGACGAGGAAGAACGTGACCCGGGATGTCAAAGGGCACTCCCTGCGGAACGCCCTCCTCATCACCGTCACGGGCGATCGCGAGAAGACCGCGATGTGGCGCCTTGATGAGTGTGACGTGGGCGGCCAGACCATCCGTCTGCAGGCCGTCCCGGCGCGGATGAGTTGCAACGGGATCCTGGAGTTGGTTGGAGAAGAGGTACTCAAGGAGTACCAGAACCTCCACCACACCCGCGGGTTGAGGCCCGGCGACCGTGACGTCAACTACATTGGCGAGTGGTCTGGCGGGGAAGCTGCCATGGACCCAGCGGGAGCAGATGGCGATGAGGCTCTCGACGACGATGACGACGACGATGAGCCCGCCGAGGTGGCTGTTTTTGCCTTCGTGGCCAACAACCTGAACACGGGGAGCAACCAGGGAAGCTGGAAGCGCCTGCAGAAGGGTTGGAAGAAGAAGGAGAAGAAGGATCCCCGCCGCATTGGCGACCCTCCGCTGTCCTTTGCGGAGTTCATACGAGCTCACCCTCAGGGCTGTTTCGTGTGTTATGAGAGGAACAAAGGGTTCAACCATGACCACCGGACAGGCCCCATCCACAAGGCCGACACTGAGGCCTACAAGAAGGTGCACGGGTCGAAGAAGCGTGCACCCGCGGGTATCCGGGAGACCAAGGTGGAGGTCACCAAGGACGAGCTCTCCAAGCCGATGTCGGTGGGGACCGATTTGGCCAAGGAGACCCAGGAGATCAAGAGGTCCTGGGTCCCCAAGTCGGACGACAAGAACAAGGAGAACAAAGAGAACGACAAGAACAAGGACAAGGACAAGAAGGGTAAGAAAGGGGAAAAGAAGAAGGGTGTCAACGAGGTTGATGCGGAGGAGAGTACCCCTGCTACCACAACCGACGCCCCATAGCAGAGCCCCTGCAGCCAAGGGCCCCAGCTAGGGCGGTCGCAGGATGGTGTCGTGGGAAGCGCCACACCATCCCAGTCGGGAGACAGTGAGCACAAAGGGATTGCCGCGGGCGAAAGGCCCGGTCCGGCACCCAAACTGAAAGACAGTCGCGGTGGCAGGGTGAGGGCAATTGAAGGCACGAACCCTTGCACCCGTCCATCCTTTGCGACCAAGAATGTATTTGATGTGCTTCAAGATCTATCCGAGAGTATCGGAGGATCACCCGGACCGCAGCTGGATGCTGCAGATGGGCAGCCTGAGCCCATTGTTCGGGACCTGCACCAGTCGCTTATTGAGCTTCTGGAACGGCCGGAGATCCTGAGCTTGCACGCCGTGCGCCGTGTTGGGTGTGAGCCGCAGCCGCACCTTAAGGTCCGTGCCTTATGCGGGGAAGTGGAGAAGGTCTTCGACGTGTTGGTCGACACTGGAGCTCAGGTCAGCTTGGTCAAGGCTGGCTTACTTCCGCCAGAGTGCTTGACCGACAGTCAGAAGCCTGTCAGGCTGAAGGTGGCGAACGGCCAGTACATGGTGGGAGGCACGAAGGAAGCGGCCATCCGGCTGCAGTTCGTGAACCACCGTGAGCTGAGCCGCCCGGACCTCGGCAAGGAAATCCTCCTGCAAGGTCGCTTCTACGAGGCCGAGATGGACTGGGACATGATCGTTGGGTACGACTTCATGATGGAGACGGACTCCGGCGTTCTCCCGGCCCAGGCCTCCATGACCCTGTACCAGGATGACCAGCTCTCCTGGCTCTCGTCACCTGAGCACCATGTGGAGTGCCAATGGATCCACCCGGAACGCAATCAGCTCGGAGTAGCCGCGCTGGGCACTGAGCCAACTGGGCCAGCAAACCAGGAGTACGGCGTAAGGCCGGAAGTGGCGAGCTGAGTTGTTGCCGACCTGGGAGCTTTGGATCTGGCCTTGGATGCGTTCTCTTCAGGAACCTCCGCCCATCTTCGGGTTTGTGAGAAGTACTGGAGCGCCCAGGACTCCGCGTGGAACAAGCACTGGGGTCCGCATCAGGGTTTGATGTGGATCCATTGCCCCCGATGGGACATTCCAAGGGCGGCAGCAAAGATTCGCAAGGACCGCTCCAAGGCAGTGCTGGTTGTTCCTATGGGATGCACCGAGGAGGAAAGCACCCGAGATCGGGTGGTCTCATTGACCAACATGACCTTAAACAAGGTCGTCCTACCGGCTGGAGAGAGTGTCTATCAGGACGCTAAGGGACAGCCCATGCCACCCCAGAGATGGCCAACGGAATTCCACTATGTGGATGGGGGCCTTGAACAGGCCGACACCATGGACTTCGTGTGTGTCAACCGCATTTCAGCGGAGCCATGGCGGCAATGCTTTGCGGTTTCCCCTGTTGACATAGGAGAATCGGAGGACCTCCTCAATGAAAAGGAATGGGATCTGGTTCAGGGGTATATGGATCAGCCCTTTCACGACTGGGGAAACCAGCGTGAGGGCAAGGGCCAGGACAAAGCCTGGTGGGAAGTGGATTCAATCGTCTCCGGTTCCTATGATGGGAATACCTTCGTAAAGAGGGTGCTGGACCACATGTCCAGCCAGGACGAGCCAATCGGCGGCAACCCACCCACCTACGGCGACCTGTTCCGAGGCAAGACCAGAGATGGCCCTTTGGGCCACCTGGGAAGACGACCTGAGCGATCTTGTGGAGGTACCCCGCAAGTAAGGTCAGTGGTCCAGGTGCCCGGAAAAGCCAAGGCGGAGTCTGATGAGTGCCCCAAGATCCAGGCATTGAGGGCCAGGCTGAAGCAGAAGTATGGTGATACCTTCTTCAGCGGAAAACCTGTGTTTCCCCCATCGGTGCGTGGACCGTATGGCGAGGCCAAGATACGACTGAAGCCGGACCCCCGTGTGTATCGACACCGGGAGTTCGCCCTGAGGGGCAAGAGGAAGGAGGCCATGGAGAAGATCCTTCGTGACTTTATCGAGAGAGGCTGGCTTGAGCCGTGCAACTCCGAGTGGGCCTCCCCGTGCTTCGTCGTCCCCAAGAAGGTGGCCGGAGAGTGGCGGCTCGTGGTCGACTACCGCGGCCTAAACGCCCAAACGCAGCATGACAGCTATACGCTGCCCCTCATTGAGGACATGCTGCAAAAACAACACCGGCGGAGGATCTTCACGGTCATTGACCTGAAACACGGTTATCATCAGATGCCTCTCACCGAGGAGTCCCGTGCCTGCACAGCCATGAGCACCCCACTTGGACCTCTCCAGTGGAAGGTGATGCCCATGGGCGTTACCAACGGCAATGCGGCTTTTCAGCGGATGCTGGAGAACCTGCTTGAGCCGGTGCGTGACTGTGCGGACCCCTTCGTGGACAACGTGATCATCGCGTCCGGGGACCCCAGTATGCGCTATGAGGAGCTCTGGAGGCACATGAGAGCGACGTCACCTGAGTGCTGGACCTTCTGGTTCGGCACAAACTCACGGGCAGCAGTGACAAGGCCACCATTGCGGTGAGCGAGCTGGTCTTTGCTGGCCACGTATTTGGGAACGGGCAGCGAAAGCCCATACCTGGCAAGGTGGCTGCGATTGAGCACTGGGAAAAGCCCAAAACGGTCTCTGAGCTACGGGCGTACTTGGGATTCTGCAACTACTACTCGGGGTATGTCAAGATGTATGCCGAGTATGCAGCCCACATGACGACCATGCTCAAGGGCAACCAAGAGGAGACCAAGAAGGGGTCCAAGAAGGCTCTGGTCTGGAATGACGAGTCCGACCGTGCCTTTGAGGGGATGAAGCAGGCGCTGCTATCCGCAGTGGGTCCTCACCTCGTGGATCCTGAACGAGGGTTCGTCCTGCGCACCGACGCTTCCGACTACGCCGTTGGCGCTGTGTTGGAACAAGTGCTTGACGATGGGAGGCACGTGCCAGTGGCCTTCTGGAGCCGGGTCCTGGCGGAAGGCCAGAGACGGACGCGGACGCCCCGACAAAAGGAGGCGTACGCCATTGTCATGGCTCTCAGGAAATGGGCTGGGTACATAGCCCTCCATCCTGTCACCGTCTCCACCGACCATCAGAGTCTGCAGTCGTGGCACAAAGAGCACGTGGACACCCCCTCCGGTCCCGCCTCCCGATGGGCAAGATGGCATGAGACCTTGGCCAAGTTCGACCTCACGGTTGTGTATGTTCCTGGCAAGGACAACACCGTGGCGGACTGTCCCAGTAGGTGGGCCTATCCCACCAGCAAGGGCATGACGGATGTCTCTGCCCATGGCGATGAGGCTGAGACCGCTGAGGCCAAGAGGATCATAGAAATGGAGCGCCTGATGGAGGAGGAGGGTGTTAAATGCTTCCTTGTCATGGCTGCGGATGCCCCCCTCGGAATGAGGATGGGCAGGGCGGTCAGAGTACTCGCCCCTGAGGGAGCTGAGTCCGACAAGCACCTCTTCCCTGAATCTTGCCTGCAGGACGACTGGACCGACAACTACGCCAAGTCTGAGGCCTTTGAGGCTGAATATAGGGCTGTGACCAACCCTGATGACGGGCAGAAGTGGCCAAAGGGGCTGAATGAGGAGGATGGCAAGCTCTACCGGAATGGTAAGCTGCTGGTCCCAGAGTCCCGAGTGCTCGAGCTATGTGAGGCTTGGCACCACCACATGATGCACCCAGGGGTCAAGAAGCAAGCCCTGGATATGCAGCACCGGTTCGAAATCGACCAGATCAGTCTCTACAGCGCTATCAAGAAGGTCAGAAAGGGTTGCTCGGTCTGTCAGGCCTGCAATCCCGACAATCGGAACGTCAAGGGTGAAGCCCAATGGACTCCGGTGCCTGACCAGCCCATGGAGAGCGTGGCCATGGACGTCTTCTCCATGCCCGAAGTTCACATAGGCAAGGAGACCTTTGACTGTGTCGTCCTTTGTGTGGATCGCCACAGCGGCTACGTAGTAGCCGTTCCGGCACGCAAAAGGGGGTTGCTTGCCAAGGAAGTGGCAGTCATGATGATTCGTCATGGGCTGACCGTCTTTGACATCCCCTGCACCATTTGCAGTGACCGAGGGCCCCAGTTTACTGGTGGCTGGCTCAAGGCCATGTGTTCCCTCATGGGAATACGTCATGCCAAGAGCGTCGCCTATCTCAGCCGGTCCAATGGCCGGGCTGAAGTGGCTGGAAGGCAGCTGTTCGAGAAGCTACGCAAGATTCACATCACCAATCCACGTCGGAACTGGTTTGAGGAGATGTGGCCCGCTCTGAAGGCCCATCATGACACCCCCACTCCGGATGGTTTGTCCCCTCACCAGATTGTGTTCGGCAGGGACCCCCTTGGTCGGGGACTTCCCTTGTCTGGTGATGGTATGGCCAAGGACGCCAAGGAATTCTTCGCGCGGCAAGAGGCAACGGCGCGGGACATCCGCCAGCAGCTTGAAAGGAGCATGCTGAGCGTCAGAAGTCCGCCCCGAGCTCGACAGCGCAAACGTTCAGGCTGGGAGACCCGGTGTGGGTGATCAGACCCCACCCTATGGGCACCCACCGCACCAAAACCTGGTTCACACCCGGAGAGGTGGTCCGCAGGATTGGTGAGGACACCTACCGCATCAAGGTGGGTCACGGGCAGTTCCGGGAACGCCACGAGAGTCAACTCCGTGTGCCGGAACCCGACCTCCGTGGCCAACATGTGTCCCTGGACTATGCCACACATGAGGCTGATTCGGACGACCATTATGCTGAGCAGGACAACTATACCGTCGAGAAGATCCTGGCCCAGCGTCCAAACGCCTCAGCACCCGGAGGCCTGGAGTTCAAGGTTCGTTGGCGAGGCTATGGGCCGTCCCACGGCACCTGGGAACCCGTCTCCTCGTTCGTGCCGCGGATTAACACCCCCTTCATGGACTACATCCGCAAGCACAAGACCAAGATCCATGTCTTGGACTTGGCAGCACTCACCCGGGCGATCGCAGCCAGGGGCGCCTGATCACCGCCCTGAGCTCTCCCCTGATGCAGTTTGAGCACTTGTTTGGTCGACGGATCTTTCCTCACTTGCTTGCTCTCTTCCATGTTCCGGTGACCTGCCATCAGAGTGGCCATATACCCCCCCCCTGCTGAATCCAGGGGAGGATGACCCCTCTCTTGCACTCCTATTCGTCACTCCCCGCCTGCTGAATCCTTGAGATTTTTCTCGAGTACCTTTGAGGTTCTAAGAGAACTTAAGGGCTGAATCTAGAGGGTTTTTAATGTACTCTCATCTGGTGTGTCCACCAGAATTTTTCGCCGTTGTGTCTTCGAGAAAATCAACGCGCAAGGTTTTCCGTCGATCGCGCTAACCCATGGTTCTCAAGGACCATGAGTTCGGACGGAACCTCACATCCCCCCCCTATGTCTTTCATTCATGCCCCTTTCATGTGGGCTTATCACTTTGCATGGGGAAGAGGGCAATGGGGATGTTTTAGGCAGCCTATGGGTTTCGCAAGCCAAAGTCGTTTGCGTGCGCAAACGCTAACTTTGTGGCCTTGTGAGCATGAGAGTTAATAACCGAACACAATGCTCACAAGACCAAGAGCCCTAGGCCATTTTCGTTTTTCAAGCCAACTCAACGATGGCTCCACGCAATTCAATGCGTACCAAAACTCTGTTTTCGAAAGAGGGCAAGTTTTGGTCGAAAATTAGGCCAAAATGGCCAAACCCCCGAGGCTCGTACTCGAAGCCTATGGGGAGTTGAGCCTCGAATCAAAGCAATATGTAAGGTAGAGACCTCGAAGAACATCGTGGATGGCTTGGTTGATTTTTACAACCTTGTCTTCTATTTTATATAATTTCGCCTTGTGAGCACGCGTGCCATACTGCCTCTTTGCACACGCGCTCATGTGCAAGCACTAATGACACGAGTGGGCGGAGACAATCTAACCATAGTGGGCATATTTGAGGGCACCTACTATGGGCCTACTCCAAGAATGTTTACTCATATTTTTGCTCCTCAAGGTCCCAAAGATATGTTCATGCCAATATCGCCGATATATGCACTTTTTCCCATAAATAGTGTGCTTCAAGGATTGAGGTGTTAAAAATGTTTCCATTATGCTTTGAACCTCAACCCTTAATGCAAAAGGGAAGCAAAGCTTCGGTTTGCATCCGTGCAAAAGCCCGAGGCTCCTTTCTCTTGTGATACGGAGATACGACTTTACGAGGGACCACTTTTGGGTGAATTTTGGCCGTTTTGCCCAGAATGGCCGCAAATCCCTTCTCCCCCTGATTTCGCCCCCAAGATTGCGTGCGCCACTTGACCAAGGGTAAGGGCAATTCGGAAAGGGCACATGAACTCGCATCGAATGGGGTGTTTCCCCATGTGGCCTCTCCTCTCGAAGGGAGAGTTGTGAGTCACCCAATTTGGGGTATGTTGCCATTCTGCCCCATTTGTGTGTCATTTTCCCTCCAAAGGGGAAAATAGCTAGAGGCGACCGTGAGGGTTGGCAAGCGGCATAGATTGGGACCTAAGTCCCATATGTCTATAGCATCTTTGGTTGAAAGGATCCTCGCCGTGGCCATGGAGATATGGAATCATGAGTGCGGGCCATTTTGGCCGAATTTCGCTGTTTTTGCCATTGTATGCCATATTGGAACTACCATATCTCCATGGGGCACAGGATCTAGCCAGGAAGGAAGTGCGAAAATTGTAGCATATGACCAAGGGTTGAACGCCCTTGAGTTTGGTATTCGCTCCTCCGGCTCATCCGGAGTTATTCAACTTTTGGTGCGATCCATGATCCCCCCCTTTGCACCGCATGCTGCTTTCTGCCCCATTCGCGTGTTCATTTCCTCGATGAACAGCAAGCAGGCAGTGTGACAGCACACCATAACCCAGGGCATGGGACCAAAGGGGATATCAAGAATTGTGAGCCAAGGCTTGGCGCGTCAATATCGCCAAGGTTTCCTACCCTGGACGGTCGACCGAGACGACCGATTTTGCCATTTTGGCAATTGTGGACCCAATTTGGATTGTCACCACGCCGAGTGGCATGGCGATCTTTGAGAGCCAAGGTCATGGATGTCTCAGTTGGACTCCCGGTGGATCGCGTATGGACTGGCGGATCCGATGTCCAAGCCGGCGTGGAAATATACTATTGGGGACACCCCCGATTTTGGCTCATTTTGAGCAGCCAAAATGACCCCCTTTTGGGACCCCAATTTCAGCCCCCCTTGTGGTCAATTGGCGGCCTCATATCTCTATGCCCACGAGAATTCTGGACCAAATTCAAAGTTGTGCACTCAGATATAGGTCCTAGGTCCTGCCTCCTATCCTGTGAGCCATTGGCCTTGCCCTGGCCGGGCGAATCACCCGTGGGAATGACGCCAATTTTGGTGATTTTGGCATCATGACCCCACTTGATGAACCCGTGGTGCAGTGATGCCGGGACCTCAGAGGGAACCAGGTTGGGTGAGGGCTCCATGGTTTTTGTACGCGAATAGCATAGGGTCAGTTGCCTCGTCCCTACCTCTGGCGGGTCCGAACAAGGGGTCAATTTTGGAGTTTTCGGAGCTAATATCAGTTTGGGCTGAAACAGCCCGTTTTCAGCTACCAACTCCTAGGGGATAATGGCGGGGCCTTATTTCTGGCTCAGAGCGAAGTTAGAACTTGCCGTTAGGGGAGCATAGGGAGCCACCGGTGGTTGGCCTTGGAGCCCCTTGGTTCCCAGGAACTCGCCTGTGGCTGGGCAGGACACCCTCCCCTGTTGGCAGGGTTTCAGGGTCCGGACTGAGTAGGGCATGGGTTGTGTTTGAGCCCCCGCCCCTGCCAGCGACTGAGAGGGACGGACCTGGGATTGGGATATGAGTTGGGATTGAGTGTCTATTGTCGTGTGATGCCGTTGGCCCAGTCCAGTCTTAACCCCATGTGTACATATCCTGATGTGTTGCTGTACATACTTTTGTTCCCTTGTTTCAGAGTGGCAAGGATCCTGAAACGCTTTGTCACATGACACGAGCATGATGATCCCCCCGTGAGCGCAGTGCTTTGCCTGCCTGCTTGCTTGTGCGTGTCCGCCGCAGCGTCCCGTGGCCAGGCCCCCCACGGGAACGTGTCATTATAATCAGTGAAATGCTTGATTTTGTGGGATCTGCAGCAGCTGAGTAATTTCTTTTACCTCTCGTAGTCGCTGCTTGCAATATTTCAGGTAATGCTTGAACCATGACCTTCAGTAGGGTGTCTTTACTTTTTTGGGTAAGAAGGTCTGCAGGACCAGCCCCTGCCATAGTGGGAGCTCTACCGCCTATACCCGATTTCTCCACCCTCTTTCCCGTGACTCCCATCGTCCTTGACCTCACCAGTATTTCCATGCTTTATAAAACCCAAAATCCAAAATTCCTGCAAGTACCCTTGGTAACCCCTGACCACAGAATCCAAACAAATCCCGTAGGTACACCCGCTGGCAACCCTTGCAATCCCAACACTTGATCAATGAATTCGAATGAGCTTGACCAATCGAGTCCCAATAATTGATTGCCAAATTGGGTTGAATGTACCCACATCAATACATGGACATGATCATGGACAGGGGAACAAATGAGACAATGTCGGGCAAAGGAAGAGGCAGAAACAGAAGTATAAGTGAAAACCCTAGAATAAAGTATGCGATTATCGAAGATGATGTTGCATCCCTACTCCAAGAATCGATTTTATATACCATGCACACTCGAACTACGGTCATATGACGCCATGCGAGCACAACCTCAGCTCAACACATTAAGGAAAATGACATTGATTCACGGGGGTCATGCGCGACAAAATGACATCAATGACGTCCATATGGCACATGGCGGAACACAAAGAAATGATACACGACACAAGGGCATCATCGGATTCAACATAAGCGTGGCCCACATGGCCCTTCCTCACCCTTGCCTACAAGACGGCAAAAACTGGAATCGAGAAACATGAGCTCCAAATATGAGGAATGTCCCACGGTGGATCAAGTGTGACATCATGGCCTCCATGAACACAAAGTACGGCATGGCCACAAACATGACTTGTCCACACTCCCCTACGTGCTCATTTGGATAAGGTACCCTTGAATTACCGAAGTGAAGCCGTGGTTCAACCGAGTTCAACCGCGCACCTTCATTACGGCTTCCCCACGGTTGAACCCCTATCGAGGTACAGCAACAAATTGCTAAGTAGCAACCTGAAAACCGCTATTTTTCAGCCCTGCAAGAGATGCCACACCCCCTAAAAAGAATGTTTTTGAAAACCTTCTTACCTCATTGGTGCAAAACACTGGAGACCTATTTCTCTTGGATCATATTTCACGGCGGTGGTGGTGTAGGTGCCAGTGGCGGCGGCTGTATTGGTGAAACCGCACGGCTTCACCATCCACTTTTCGTTAGGCATGGTGACATACACCCCTGCGCCTTGTTTGGATTCCCCTTAGGACTTTGGACCCTTTTTAGTGAACAACAATTACATGCAAGCCTACACTTAATTGTCAGAAGCTTGTTTCCTCATGGATTGCACTAAAATGTAACCGGCTTTCGAGTTGGTTCAACCGCTGGACAGGCGCGCGGTTGCACCGGCTTCACCGGTTCAACCGCTGTTGCACGAAGCGCTACACAAAAAGCACATCTTCACCTTGGGAAGCCAAACGTGATCAGTTCGTTCTGCATCGCCACAGGCAGATGTCCCCATGCAATGCCTGTGTACGGTACGAGCACAATGCGCTGTCCAGGCCACGCCAGAGGCATGTGGGGCCTAAGAGCGTTCAACATGACCCCATATTGAGGTTCCACAATGTGTCCCCATAATAAATCACGCCCCCAACGTATCCATGCAGGACGAGAAGGCCCATTTGCACAAAGTAGGGCACTGGTAAACAGTCCCCCCCCCACAAAATCACCCAAGGCTATTTCCCCCGTAAGGGGACTGTCATCCTTTGGATGCGTATGTACAAGCATGGGATGATCGCCCACCCCATGGACCACTGCGAGCGCAGTGTAGGTTAGTTGGGGGAGTACACTTCGGATGTGTGCGTTCACGCGCCGGACGAGGTCCGGATCTCTCCTCGTTTGCACTGCAACTTGCACACGGTGATGCCCCTGCACCATTACGGCCCCCCACAACTGCCTACGGTACCGTGCTCCATGTCGCTCCCGCCACTGCCACCCCCTCATTCCCTTGAGGCACGTGAAAAGTCAGTCGTTTGGGAGTGGCTCTTCCTTCACGTGAGGCAGTGGTGCACCAACCTCTGGGGCTGCCTCTTCGTTATCTTCCTGCTTACATGCAGGCATTTCCTCGTCCTTCGGCGCTCCACCAACCTCCTCAATCTCCTCTTGACCCATCGGGGCTGCAGGCGAGTCCTCCCCACTGTCCTGGTGCTCCTGCACCCCTGGACCAGCAGACTCCACCTATTCCTCTTTGCCCACCTGTTCTTCACTCTCCTTTGGCTCTGGCACCTCCAGCGGACTAGGCACAGGAATGTGCTTCTCAGTGTCCTTTGGCTCTGGAATCACGGGCGGCGTCGGCACAGGAACCCCATTGTCACTGTCCTTTTTCGCTTCAGCTCCCGGCGCGGGAGTGACCTCCTTCTCCTCGAATGGACTGTACGAGGGGGAGTCCTCCATTGTCTTCTTGCCCTCCTCATCGATCGCTTCCTGTTTCTGGGCGCGGCGCTCTTTCAACGCCTCCTCGGCAGCGTGGGGGTTACTGAAGCTTGTGCTGTCCTTGACTGCACTAACTGGCCACGTTGTCCCAGGTGCATCGCCCTCCTCCTTCCACTGCGGGGGAAGGAAGACCAATTCTTCCCCCTTTTTGGCTTTCCCCGGGGTACTCACGGCCAGACGTGGCTCGCCATCAAGACCGTCCACAATGACCCATCGAATCGGCGTGTTCGCCGCCCATCCGAACCGCTGTCGCAGCTGTTTGCGCGTGTCCTCAACCGCCAGTCGTCGTTGTTGGGCTTGATCCAGGCTCTGCAAAAAGGAAAATATAGTGAAACCGTGGTTCAGGCGGTTCAAGCGTGCGGTTGAACTACACTTCACCGGTTCAACCGTACACACCTCCAGAGCTGACGCATGCGCCGATTCTGCCCTGATCGCTTTCTCCTCGTCGCCATCCTTCGATCCCGCAGCCAACTCAGTTGCCAGGGCCTTCACATCCTGCGCCGTGTCGCTGGGGAGCTTGCCGGAGTCACTCTCGGAACTGGGGGCTGGAACTACCTTCTTCTTCTTCTTCTTGGGGATATGCTTTGCGGCTGGAACCCATCCGTGCTCTTCAAAAAGGGGGTCTGACTCGTCCGTCTCACTGTTGTCCGGGGCGATTTTCCGCTTTTTCGAGGAAGCACCGCTGCCAGTTTTGGCTTTCTTTTTCGGCTTCTTGTCGCCAGAGACTTGGGCCTTCGCGGGCGTTGCTTCAGCCTTTGCACTTGTCCGCTTCTCCTTCCGGAGCTCCTTCTGGGCGGACTGCAACAGGGACTTCGGAACCACTTTGCTGCCGGGGGTGCTCGTCTCTTCTGGTGGCGGTGGTGCTGGAAGACGTGGGGGCTTGGGGGCCTTTCCACTGCTCTCGGATGCTGCACCTGCTCCAAGTGGGCGGTCCCACACACTCTTGTAGAACTCCTCAAAGCTCTCTCCCACAGGACTTGGTTGGGGCGCGGTGGTGACGACTGGACTGGACTGCAGGGGCGTTGACCTCTGCCGTTCTGGCGCAGGACTGCCTTGCCCGGCATTGCTCAATTCCCGCAAGCCCCGCTGCACGCCACGACTCATGCGGTCGACCACTTGAGCGGCGCCAGGGATCTGCCGATACCACACGTCCCACCACTCCACGATGGGCATGGGTGGCCATCGCCCGCGGACGACAATGCCAGGGCCACGCCGATCCACCACGAACATGTGCTCAGGCACATCACTGGCGGTCAACTGCAGAGAAAGCAAGGAGGCAGGTGAACCGCAGAAGTGGGGGAACGCGATTCAGTGTGTAGGAAGGTGACCCTCAACTGTGCACGGTTGAAGACGGTGAAGGCGGTTCAGCCGCACGGTCGAACCCGCTGAAACGACGGTTGAACTACTGCACACCTGTTGCACCCCTTGGATCCCTTGAACCACACTTGGCTGCACGAATGGCGATGGTGCCATTGCCGTTGGCGCCGCTGCTGCCGTCGCGGCGCTTGCCTTGGCCTTCTTGTGCTTTCCCCCACCTGAGATGGTGGCGCCCATAGCCAGCATGCTGCTCGGAGTCGCCGTGTACCGCTGGACCTCCGATTCGTCGAACCAAGCTGGTGGCAACTCCACCGGGGCCTTGAAGAAGAAGCGTGGACCGTGTCCTGCGCTGTGACCACCGCCCCGGCCCACGGAATCCGCGCCAAACCAGGACGCGCTCCTGGCAACACCGCACCCCGCAGTGGCCCATATCCTGAACAGGACATCCAGACCTGGTTCGTCCAGGGACATGTGGCCTTGGGGGTCGCTCGACAGGCTCACACGCAGCACCTACAATCAGAAAACGCACATCAGAACATTCATAAACACAAAAACACACAGCAACGAAACGCAGCATGCGCCATATCAAACACCAGCACAATCAACTAGCAAACAACAAGACAACAGCAGACCTTCCACTCCGAAAACTCCCCGGCGCTCAGGCACTTCGTCTCCCAGGGGTAGGACTGGACCCCATCCTTGTCTTCTTGGCGGTGCTTCTTCATCCAGAGCGTCATGGCACGGCAGAACACGTACTTCGGCGTCACGTCAGCCAGCCACCGCCAATAAGGCGTCTTGGGCGCCAGGGTGGTGTCGTAGTTGCAGGTGTTGTGGACCACCACTTCTTCCTTCAGCGGGAACTTGTCCGCCAGGTGGGTAGCTGGAGGCGCTGCCGCTGCTTGTGGCGCTGGCGCGGCAGGGGGATCGGCGCGGCAGGGGGATCGGCGCCTTGTCCCGTACCCAGTGCCTGCAGGCAGTCCTGCAAGGCCTTCCCCAAAGACTCGGGGTCCATGGTACAAAGGCACCTGAGAGAAGCAGGGGTGAAACCGTGGGGAAGCCGGTTCAACCGCACGGGTGAACCTCCTGAACCACAGTTGAACCACACACACACCTCCTAGTTGCCAACTTCCAATTGAGCGTGCACTACGTGCTCATCTTCCCGTCGCCGCCGCCCGTCCCATCGATGCATCTCCTTGTAGAGGAAGGTGCGCTCGTGCGCATGTCGGAGCATTGCCTCATCCTTTTCCTCCTTGGTAGCCTTACGACCACCACCCCGGGAACTTGTGGTTAGAAAGTTGTCTTTAAAGACATAGTTAAGCGACTCAACAATGTCGCCACAAAACATGGCCCCCCCCCAAGGTTGCAAATTACCCAATACGATGGCCCCCTCGTTGCAGAGCCAAAGCAAGTAGGGTGATCGTTTATGGGGACATATAGTGTTTTGAAAACTCTTTGCAATTTGTGCACACCCTTGGACGAATGGATCATATGTCCACCAATAGATAGCGGTTAGCAATTTCCCCATGTCCTCAACGGTAGTGGTGACATGTGGTGTTAGACGCAAACTCTTTGCAATGGGCAACCAATTGGCAAACAAGTGCCATGTCTCTTCCCGGTCGGGGAAGGACCAGCCTTTCAAAGAAACATTGGTCTTAGCGTCCTTTAGGAGGCTTTGAACCTTGGATCGTTGTGGTACCGTCAACATTGTGGCTCGTGTGCGCACAAACGTTGTTAAGTATTCACCACATCGTATCACAAGATGAAGAACACACATGATGACACACCCTATACGGTCATCCACTTTCAATATTGGACTTTCGATGCACCCTTTTGCACTAACACAACTAACTCCTTGTTTTCTATACTTTAGGAATTTTGCTTCAAGTCTTGTACTTCGTCGCCATTCACACCCTACCCATCTTTCTTTCTCCCTAGACCATGTCGCAAAAGAATAAGTTGAACCAATTTCATAAAATGTTGATAGACCAAGTATATGACGAAGCCAAGGGCTATCGCCTCCAATAATGAGAACCGCTCGCACCCAAAACCCTCGGAGCAACATGTAGCCACGGTCAATAATTTGTTGTATTTTTTTTAGTGTCTCCCCAAAGAGGACACGCACAAGATCCGTTTCATGCTCACCTACGAGAGCAAGGTCAAGGGTCCAATTGTAGAGCAAAGTTCGTGCTTTTTGCATGTGGTTTGCAAAACCACATGCAATTTGGCACCATGACCTTGCTCCACATGGAAACCCATCACCACGCACTAGAAGTACGTAGGGGTGATCATCCCTAAATCTTGGGATTTGCATTTCTTCTAGCACATCCCTTTGATCACCTATATATTGTATCCAATCATCAGCATCCCAACGAACCCCAACTCTTCCATCCTTTATGGTCGTTTTTAGTACTTGTCTCTCACTTAACGTGGACCAAGCTTTATTCATCGTTGCATACGACGGAAAGCAATGTGTCCATGGGGCGGTGCTTGCACGGGTTTTCTTCTCTTTGGCATCGGCCCACGAAATAAGCTTCTTGTACCTAGGGACGGTTGAACCGAGAAATTGGGATAAAGTGCGCGGTTGAACCTGCGGTTGAATGGGTTGCCGTCACGGCACCAAAAAGCGTTTAATGGTACAAACCACAAAGTATTCACATTTGTGACGCGGGCAACACGTTGCAACTCATATGTTCATGCTTTGGGCAACATCAAGCAATTTTTTTGCCGTGCAAACGTTGTCATGAAGCACAATCACAATTGTTCATTTGTGATAAGGGTTCAACCGCACCGTTGAACCCCGTTGAACCACTTGTAGGCATGTGTGCATTATTCCACATACCTTCGCTTCGGCATCCCAAGGTCCAAAATGAGGCGCACAGCGTCGGATCCTGTGAAAGCTTTTTTTGTAGCCCTTTTTGTCTGTTTGGAAGCCCTCTGTGTGTTACCAATTCGGTCAGCAAGTTGTTTCCATAGGCGTTTTGTCGTGCCGTTTGTGCAAAAAAAGGTGAACAAGTCGTCCACCAGCTGTTGGTCCCCCCACCCGCTGTAGTGGTCGTTCACCACTTGCAGACAGTGGTGGGACATTTTTTAAAAAAGGTTTGTCACGTGTCAGTTTCAGGTGGTTATGCAAATATTTTGTTCAGAAAAGCGCGCGCCGCTGGTGCAGCCGCCGCCGCCAGTGCTGGCGGTGGTTCAACCGCGGTTCAACCGCGGTTCAGCGGTTCAACCGCGCCCCTTCCGAGTTCAACCGGGTTAAACCGGGTGAAATCACTGTGTGAAGTACCTGATCCAAATGAGCACGTAGGGTCATGAATCACCAATGATCACAAGTAAAGAGCTTGCAATAAGGATCACCAAATATGAGTCAGGAGAGTGACCTCATGGCAATACCAGACACCCAGCATGTGTGACACAGTCCATATATCATCATGCTGGCAATGCCTCGGTACTTCACACCGGACGCCGGGTGCCTATCACCTAGCAATAACATACATAATGGCCAGCAAGTGAATAAACTTGGCTGGTTTACTTGCTGCTCGCGAACAAGACATCAAGAAGGGCCAGCCCAACAAACCTCACCTGTTTAGTGTATGCAGCATACCATTTGCTGGGCTCCTGCGGTTAGAGTATCGCTAACGAAAGGCACAAACAAAATGTAAAGCCAACACGCGACATACACCTCATGCCCTCACATTCTTGGACATGCCACTCAGTCCCATCACCTGGTGCCTAATTGCTTGAGAACCGAAGGCATTGGCAAACACAAATTGTCATGTGCATAGAAATCATCCACTCATGGACATGTGAAACCAACATTGCCTAATTGCATGTTCGTGTGACACGGAACCAATTCAATGCCTGCTACTTGGAGAGAGATTGGGCAACAGTGCTTGGGTAGGAAGATGCCCCGGGTCACATGAAGAGACGTAGACCCGGCCCGCAGGAAGAGTGCACATGGAGAGATATCCCGGGTCACATGAGAGCAAATCTGACACATGGTGAGATTGTTATATCCCTAGGAGAGATTGTCCCGCCTCAAAGAGAGATGGTCCCGCCCCAATCCAGGCCTTGAGAGAGATGATCCCGCCCCAGTCCATGCCCTGAGAGAGAGACCCTCACCCATCCTGTCATCCTATTGGAGAGAAAGAGAGAGATTACCCAAATGAAGAGTATATAAGTCACCTTGTATGAATGCTATTGCAAAGTGATGTAAAGAGTAAAGGACATGTTTTTGGTCCTGCTACATGAAAACCATCCATTTCCGTTTTTCTTCGAGCCCTTTTTCTTGTCTACAATACGGTTTTAATAGAAGGAACATATGCATCTTGTTTTTCCTACACTTCTCCCTGCAAATCTTTGCATTTTTCATTCGCCTCTCTGTCGTCTAGCTTATAAACAACATGAAACCAGAGTCTGTCGCGCGATCGCCGCAGGAAAAAATAAAAAAAAACAAGAAAACGACGCACAGCCCGAAAAAAAAATGGAAAAATCGTTCTTACCGAACTCAGAAACCCCCCAAAAAATTTTATGCCGCCGTTTGGCGAGGTCGAAAATCATAGGACACTCGGACAAAACGACGGACACAAGAGCCGCCACAACAGCAAAGTTGAGCGTTGTGTGCCCCAAAACACTTAGTAAAGTGCATGCAGTAGGAGCTAGGGACTTGTGCGCGCCCCAACACCTAGAAGAAAAGCAAACAACAAGACAGCATGGGGTAGACGCCACGAGAAAACGCCGCCCGCCGACACACAAGTATGTTGCCCGTTACGCTACGCTACCTAATGTGGAGAGGGAACCTGGGCGTGCAACGCACGTAGAAAAAAACACAACAACGACCGCGCCGTCAGAACCAAGAGTGCACGCCCACCGCCGCCCGCAGGTCCCGGGCAGGTATAGGACGCGAACGCCATGGGACAACAAAGGTGTGTGAAAGCTACAAGGGGATGAGGGCCACCAGACACAAAGCGCAACACGGAAAAACACAAAATGCACACCACACCACAAAACACACGCAAGAGCGATGAGCCCACGGGCAACGAGCAGCCAAGAGGTGAGCCCAGGCACGTACGTCGTACAAGCCTCCGCAAGCACAACAAGGTATAATCCAAGAGGGCCAACGCCAGAAGGGACACAAGCGAACTGGCGCACACCAACGTGCCCCCGGCCGACCAAATAACCGCCACGATAACCAAGCCGCCGCCCTACAATCCACTTATACTTTCTAGGCCGTCCACGCGGAAAGAAGTATGGTATGAGGGACACCCGCACGCAAACGAGAGGGGGGAGCCACACGCCACCGGACAGCACACCACCGCCACAGAACACACATACCACAAGCCCAAGGGCACAAGAAGAGCAAGAGGTATCCCACACATGCTAGCACAATCAACGCAAGGTATGGCAAGGGAGCAAGAGTCCTAGCGCGCCGCCGCAAGCGCAACAAGGTATGGATGTATGAAAGTACACAAAGAGGGCCGCCGCCGAAGAGAACACAAGCGAACCGCCACACCAACGCGCCCACCGACACAGTAACCGCCACGAGAAGCAATCTCCCTCTCTATAGGCCATCAATGCCCCGGAAAGAAATCTGGTATGATATGAGGCATGCACACCAAAGAGAGAAAGATGTCCTTGAATTATGCCCTAGATTTTTTGATGTATTCCTGCAGGTTTTGTAGTTGAAAACCCAAACCAAAGCAGCAAGTAGAGCAAGGACAGGATGTGGATCGAATCAATGATTGGTTTTGGAATCCAGTGTAACAAAGAAGGGCTGCAGATACACAAAGCAGGTTTATACACAAAGATTCAATCACAAGTGGATAATACAAAAGATTTTATATGAAAATTGGTCTGACTCTTGCCTCAGAGGTTGCATTAGGCACTTCATGTGCACTCTTTTGGGTGAAATGGTGCTGGTTAGGAATGTGGGGCATAGATGTCAGGACCACACAGAAAATGACTTGGCCAAGCAACTGAATTCAGAAACAGTTACAAAGTAGGACCACAGTAAGTGGTAGAAACAATTGAGTATAGGGGTCTTGGGGTGGGAGACCACTAGGCTTAACCTCCAAGGCCTAAAGCATGAAATGCCTGTTTTTCTTCCGTATATCCTCCATGAAGGAAGGTACCTCCGCTCAGTTGAGTGGTAGGGGTGAACTTCATGGGGGGCTAGGGTCACAACCCTAGTTACTTTGAGAAAGTGTACTTTAGGCAACAAAAGAGAGATAAAAACACTTAAGTTTGTCTTAGCATCAACAAAAGGGTTTTAAGGGGGGCTTGGCCTGGATCAAGCCCTCCAAGAAAGACATGGCAGTGACTTCTTCTTACTCCCCCCTGTAGTACTAGTTAGCTAAGCTAGTAGGACCAAGGAAAAAGGCTCAAATATTCCCAAAATTACCTCAGAAAATGCATTAAACGTACCAAAAACATCCTCATCACTTCAGGGAAGCCTATCACACTGTAGGTACCCTTGAAAAACAGTGTAATGTACCGTGAATGATGTCCCTTCGATGGGGCATTCCTCAAAAGTCGCCGGCGTGCGACGAAAACTTTTGGAAAAAGTTTGGGGGTAGTGGGGTTTGAACCCAGGACTCCCTCCCTAGAGCACATGTGCTTGCCCACCAGGGTACAGTCGAACGCTCTAATGCGGACGGCTATCGCTGTAGAAACAGCGTTTTAGTAAAAGTCCTGACCAAGGGCCAGGGCGGAGCAATACTCCCAATGGAGGACACAAACCTCCAGGAGCTGGAAAAAATAGAAAATGTAACCAGCAGGGAGTGATTCCTGCGGTTTAGCGGAAGGCGTTGCGATTTAGCAAGTGAAATCGTTAAAAATCGACGAAACCACGCGGGAAATCGTCATTTTTACACATAACTCAAAGTCGCAGACAAGCGCAAAGGGAGCGGACTCCAAGAGAAGGGTTGCGCAAGCGTAAACGGCTTTTGTAAGAGAAGGTATGAGCCGTAATTTTTAGAGTTTTAAAGGAAATTTTTGCACAGTTGCATCAAAATTTTTATAAACTTCAGAGTCAAGTATTCAAATTCAGCCCACACCACAGAGCAGGTCAACAACCCATCTCTCAGGTATGTCAGTGTCACCTCACACTCACGCATTGCGTTCGTTTTGGTTGTTTCGTTAAAACGTTAGGGTTGTCAACGCTGTGCTCGTTGGGGGATCGGGTGTTCTTCTCTCGTGCTCTGCACAGGTAAAAACAGGAATGAAAGGCATGCGATGCGAATGGAGCGCGCAGCGCACACGTAGGGTTAGAATATGCGCTGTGCTCGCGATGCATGTGCCTAATCGAGGCATTCACACACTGTGACGCTTTCCCTGACCCCAAATTCACCCTTGTTTTCTTCTTCACAGGTAAGTAAAGAAAGCGTTTGTTCGTGTGTGGCCGTGGCGTTAAAGTAGGGTTGCTTAAGACGCTTAGGCTTGTTTTGTGTTCGTTTGAATTCGGCATTCACACGATGCATGGTGAGTAAGGTAGGTTAGCCCAGGAGGAGCTCACCTCCTGGTTGAGTCAGTGGTTCAGCCTCCCTTCCCTGCGTGCACATGATGCATTAAAGGGTAGGCCACGCGAATTGCGCACGGTGAACCTTGTTAGGTTACCCAGAGGCTCCTCGGTACGTTCTTTAAGAGAACCTGAGGAGTCTCTTAAAGCTTGCTTGCTTGACAGGGGAGCTGATCCGTCAGCGTGTTTGCGGACAGTGTATTATAGGTCACACTGAGAAGGGTATAATACCTGGAGTGTGGCTTGGTTCTTCCGCCGCAAACACCCCTTCATTTGCATCTGTTGTACAGGTGGGAGAGGTTAAGGGTGATTGGTGCACGCAGCAGCTGCCTTCGGCGGCTATCCATTTTTCTGCCCCAGCAAAACAGGGGCGCTGATCACAAATCAAATCAAAGTGCCTCAGCCAGTACTGGCGAGGGCAGTTCGACGTCAACGACATCTGCGCTGTGCACGCAACGAGAGCACCCCTTCCCTCCAAGCCCTAGCAGGGGAAACGCGTTTTGGCGTCCCCTGTTAGGCCACAGCTGCTTAGGAGCGCTGTGTTCTCTTGTCTTCTTCACAGGAGGGCCATTAGGGCCCGAGACTTCCTCGACAGCAGCCCCAAGTAGCGTGTGTAGGGGTTAGGGTCAGCGGGCCTGGCAGGAGTGGAGTGCAAGTGATGAGTGCTCACCCTGCCTTCGAAGGCCGGCTGCTGGCGTTAGTGAGTGTGTAGTGTAGTGGTGTCTCCTGTCCCGCGTGCTTTTCCTCGTGCGCAGGGGAGTGCGTTAGCTTTTGGCCTGTAGCAAAAATGGGCGTTTTGTATGCCCTTAGCACACTTGGCCACCCCTCCCCTCTAGTAGGTAGGGCTTTTGCCGTCTTACCCCAAGGATAGGCGCCAGAACAGAAATTGGGCGCCATAGGAGTGGTAATAGTACCTGATTAGGACCTTCGGTCCGACGTCAGCGAAGCCCGGTCTCCGGGAGCCACGCTGGGGAGAGAAGTGAGACACATACAGACATACGTAGCACACTTAGGGGTATGGTAAACCCTGTAAGGAAGGGTAGAACCCCATGGATCTGGACCAGTCAGGGGTTCTAACTGTGGGCTCGCTTGTCCCCAAGGAGGGAAGACACACCTTGCCTCATAACACCTTGCTTGTCATTCCCCCCTGGTGTAGTAAGCCACCGTTCTTCGTTGGCTCACCAAGGTCACTACATTAGGGCAGTACCCATGCAACACATGGTCAACAAGGCACACACACGCTGGGTGGCTGCAATCCTGATAAGCGGCCACCTGGCTCACGCTGGAAACCATAGGCATGGGTCTGCAGGGCACAGACTGACACAGGGAGATTGGTTTCGCTTCTTACGCTGGGACATATTCTCAGCACGGGTTACGAGCTGACCCTCGTTGTTCTCAACGAGGTAAGTGCGGAGGATGGGGTTGATACTCCCATCTGGTTGTATGAAGGCTGACATAGGTTCTCAGGTCGCCTCAGACAACCCATAGCCATCCCACAGGGTAAGGGATTTCCAGCCCTGTTTATACTCGTGGCGAGCAATACCTGCAACCACGTAGTAACCATCGACTGCCATCTCATCGGCAGTCATCTCTTCGAGTTGGTCTGCCTCCTCTGGACTGGCAGCGTTCTCTAGGTCTATACATTCAATCTCACTGTCGCTGAGGCGCCACTCATCCCAGGACAAGTCGTCAGGGGAGTGATAGTGCCTCAACTGCTTAGGTGCACACAGCAGTTCACCACCTAGACGTGGACTGCACCTGACATGGATCCTGGATCCATCTATCCTGAAGATACGATAGGGTCCAAAGTAAGGGTCCTGTAGGCAGTTACGTGGCCAGGAGGGTAGGCGTGAATGGTGTACCAAAACAAGGTCACCAACCTTGAAGCCGGCAGGTCGCCGTAGGCGGTTCCGTCAGCTCTGTTCACGGTCACGAATGTGCCTCAGGTTAGTACCAGCCTGGTTAGCCAGAGACTGCTTGTGTTCCAGCCAATCTCCCACAGGGCTCTTGAAGTCCTCAGGAAAGGGGGTTTTGAAGAACCAAGCAGGTCGTCCTCCATGGAACAGTTCGTGGGGGGTGAAACCCGTAGAAGAGCTTCGCTGTGAGTTCATGGACAGCACTGCCCAGGGCACTAGGCGTACCCAGTCCTTGGTTCCGCTCCTTTTTCATCAGGATTCTTAAGTTTTGCTCCACCACACGGTTCTGTCTCTCACAGAGAGGGTTAGACGTGTGGGTATAGGGTACACCTGTGGTTACCTCCACGTTGAGGGCATTTAGCACTCGTTTGTACCACCCAGTGTCACTGCGGATGCGTACATCTTCATCAGAGTGCACCTGCTTAGGTGCTCCATAGGGTTCGAACCATTGTTCGACCAACATTTTCACAGTCTGCTCACCTGTGATTTTCTTATTGCAAGGGAACACACGGGTGAAGCGAGATAGACCACAGGTGACCACGAGGCAACTATCATAGCCGCCAAAGCGTGGTAGGCCGTGGATGAAATCCACGTAGAGAAGAGAGTTAGCACAATAGGGTATGGGTAAGCTGGAGATCAGGCCCCTATCCCTACTGTCGCTCTGCTTGCTGGCATGACAGCCACAAGCATCCACAATGGTCTGCATACGCGACCTCAGTTCAGTCAGGGTTAGACTAGAGTAGAAACACTCACGGAAGAAGTCCGCTGAGCGATTAGCGCCAGTGTGACCAGAACTGAGATGGGACCACTGTAGGCACCCATCTAGTCGTGCCTCAGGCACAACAATTCGGTCCTCGTAGAAGAGGTACTGATTGTTTTTATACCACTGGTGCCCGTCAATGACACGGGGTTCGAGACCAGTGCTGAGGGTTTGGAGAATTTCTTCATACTCTGACTGATAGTCGGTTAGACTCCAACCCTCCAGACTTCCAGCAGTGCGCATGGACAGGTCAAGCTGGACATCCATACGCTGGAAAGCCTCTTTGGCGAGCGCCTCAGAGCTCTGACCCATAAGCGCATCGAAGTTGTTGCGCGATATATAGTCAGACAGTTCATTCTTAATCCCGGGGATATGATGTACGGTCAGCCTGAACTGGCTCAGGTAAGTCCACCACCGTTTTAGCTTTGCTTTTTCTGGTGGTGGGCCCTTCTGAAAAGACTTCACAGGCTCCTGGTCACACAGCCAGACAATAGGGTTAGATCCCAGGAGTCGGGATTGTGACGATAGCACCAAAATACCGGCCAGGAGTTCCTGGTCATAGGTGCTGTAGTTGGAACGCGCTTGGTTCCATTTCCAGTTCCAGTGTCCTAGTGGTACCAGTCGCCACTCACTGGTAGGATAGTCATGTTTCAACGAACCATCACGGTTCAGTCCAGTAGTACGATAATGGCAGTGGGTTAGTTCAGCGGGGTTAAGCTCCTGCCATTGGTAGATCGTACCCCCCCCCCCTACATCACTGGCATCAGTGATCAGGACTATCTCGCCCTCAGGGCGGGGTACTCCAAGGCAGTTGGAGGAGGCAATCTTCTTCTTCAACTCCTGGAAACACTGTTCCTCTCTGGAGGTCCACCTCCAGGGAGTAGTTTTCTTGATCAGGTCAGTGAGGGGTGCAGAGGAGTAAGTAAAATTGTGGATGTGACGCCGATAGAAATTACAGGCGCCCACAAAACTCCTCACAGTGTGTAGACCCTTCTTAGGATCATCGCGAATCTGCATGTCCTGTAGGGGCTGCATCTTAGACGCGGCTGGTTTCCACCAGCCATACCCCACGTCGAAACCCAAATACTCCATCTCCTCTTTCATAAACTCACATTTTTCGAGTTTGATTCGGAGATTGTTCTCTTGACAGACAATGAAAAATTCACGGAGGCGAAGGACGTGGTCCTCTTTGGTATTAGTACCCAAACTCACGTCGTCGATCTGAGCCTCCATTTCTGCACCCCGAGAAATCAACTCCTGTACTAGAGGCCTGCGCCTCAGTATGTACAAAATTTTGTTCATAAGCTCCTGGAAGAGCGCTGGGGCATTAGCCACCCCGAAAGGCATAACCTTCCACTAGAAGACACGACCCTTAGGGGTTATAAAGGCCAACAGCTCCTGAGCTGCGGCGGTTAGGTCCACCTGCCAGAAACCAGAGCGTTTGTCCATTTTGGTCTTATACCTGCATTTGGCAATACGCTCCAGGGTGTTTTCCATGTTAGGAATACTCCCTGAGTGGTTCTGGGCTTTCTTGTTGACCTCACCATAGTCTACAACAAGACGTAGGGCAGTCGACCCTGGTTTAGCAACAAGGAAACAGGGACTGCAGTGATTGGGATAGTCCCCGTGTTTATACTCTTCAACCAGGCCAGCATCAATGCATTCTTGGATCTGGCGCTCGATTTCTTCAACCTGTTCCTGTGGAGCGGGATAGGGACGACGCCTCACTCGCGTCTTTTCAAATTCTGGTTTCAATTTCAGGTCCATCTGGACCAGTTTTTTACAAGAAAGGGGAGGCTGCAAGGCGCCGAACACTTCCTCATAGGTTATCAGCAGTTTCTTCAGGCAGGGGTCAAGGTTAAGACTCTCGAGTTTCTGAAGGAAATCCTCCTCAGCATGGAGGTTGCTTTTTCCATGTTCTTTCTTTTTCTGCCGATCAGCAGTTTCGGCAGGCACAGTACCATCGTCCCACTCAGGGGGACATTGCTGCCCATAGTGTAGAGAATACACTAGAGGTATCTCAGGATCAGGCAGCGTATAGGACTCATTGTCCTCCTCAGACCAGATGGAGTATTTCCAGGTCTGTCTGAGGTATTGCAGCCGTTCTTGGCGCTCAATACCTTCGGCCTTCAGGTACAACAGCCGTCGGAGTTCTTGAGTGTCATGCTCAGACAATGGCATGTTATTAGCAGCAGGCCGCGCCAGAGCATCAGCACTTCGGGCCACGGGTTCACCTGTGTGCACAGGCTGCATGTGTAGCACTGGCTTCCCAACAGGGGAAGCGGGTTCAGAGGTTGACTCTAGATCAACCTCCTCTAGCAACAGCTGGGCTAGGAAAGCACTATGTTTAAGGTCAACACAGCCCGGATCAACAGAGGGAATAGTGCTGGCGATCTCAGACAGGTGGTCGTCAGCATCCTCTTTTACAGCTGCAGGTTCCAGATAGTCATCAGGAGACTCACACCCTGTAAGTGTGGCAGATAGGTGCTCAGGAGATCGATTTTTGAGATCATAAAGGGTCAGGCCACGATTTTCGGCCATGACCTCTTTTAGTAGCACCTGGTCTAGGTCACACAGGGGTACAGGATTGAGAGATCCATCGACGATGGACAGGAAACTGGCCCACTCAGGGGCCTGCATAGCTGTGTCTGAGTCCTCAGGCACATAGATGGGGCAGTCGGGGAGTTGCACTCTTCCCACGGTCATTCGATCTAGCATACGGCGCCAGTAAGCATGTTCACCAGAGCAACCCCAGTCAGGGGTGCACATAACAACCCTTCCTCCCTCATAAGCGATTTTGGTTAGAACCTTCGCGAGCAGGGAGAAGGGAGGGTTAGCATACGCTAGGCCCATTGCTTTCCAGAAGAAACGGAAAGCATTGTTCAGTTGTTTCGAGCAGTACAACTGCATGATGTGCTGTTGTTGGCTCGCAAACAATTCCACCTGGATCTTATCCAGGTTTACCTGAAGGGCCGCCAGTCCATTTTCAAGAACGTGACGGGCCAGTTGATAGTTTTCAGTACGATAGTTCGTCTTGGCTGCGTAGCGCAGCTCAGACTCTTTTCGTCCTGACAGCTCCAAAGGAACGAAGAATAGCCCACTGCCAAAGTCGCAGTGCAAAGAATAGGGACGCTGTAGGGACAGCATTTTCACCTGGGGGTTTCTTCGTAGAAAGTCAGTGCCAATGACGGTGTCAAAGGCGTCAGTGTCCAACACTCTGCAGTGTTGGGTCACGGTTTCGTCGCCTAGACATATGGTCACATCAACCCCCCCCAAGGAATGGATGGTACGCCCATCCCCTACTCTTATGGCCACGGTCTTAGTTTTCCTGAAAGTCCTAAGCAGGCGCCGGGCCACTATGGAGAGTGTTGCACCGGTATCAAGCACCGCTCGAAAAACCTGATCCCCGATTTTCACGAGGATCCAGAAAACCAAGTCCTCCTCTTCGGAGCCGCCCCCCTATTCCTCATCAGGGAATTTCACACCCCCCCCTGCAGCCATGAGGGACTTGGCCATCCAGGCCAAGCGCCTCTTCTTGGAATTTTTCCCCTCAGGGGTAGCGTTATTGCCTTGGGGGCGATTCTTAGGGTCAGCTGCGGCAGGAGTGGGTGTAGCAGCAGGATCGGGTGTAGCAACGGGCGCTGATGAGCGCCTCTGGGGGTTAGGGGGTCCAGTTTTGCCACCCCCCTTGCCACCTCCTTTACCACCTTTATCCCCGTTCGGGGGATTTCTGGCGGGCGTCTGGGTCTTCTGGCGCTCCGCCTCCTCACGCTTGAGTTTGTCACTCTCGCGTTTCTTGATGTGGCATTCGTCCTCGTAGTGACGACGTTTGCCACAGTAAACAAAGGTGATGGTACACCTGAAATGGTCCTGATGGGTCACAGTTTTCCCATTTTTGGTATGCTGCTGACGTTTCATCTGCAGCTTACAGCCACTGCGGAGATCGCAGTCAGAGGCATGACAAGGTCCCCCCTTGTCATTGACAGGTCGGCAGTAGAACAGGAGGGGTGTGCCTGCATCAGGTTGAACCTCGTTCATGGCACGTAGGTTGCCCCTCCCTTTACCACCTCCCTGGTTGGTGTTAGTGGGATTTTTATGCCCCTTCCTTTCGACACTTTCGGGGGTAGGGGTACCACCTCGTCCCAAATGCTTCTTGAGGAGTTTTTTCCACGTGGGGGTCATTCTCTCTCTCAAGAGCTAGCTCAATCAAGAGATCCACCAGTTCATCGTACGAGTGGGTCTTGCTCTTCCTCTCAGAGGTGGAGCGGCAATCATCCCACGTACGCTGGGTGATCTTACTCATGAGCCACAGGTGGGGCTCAGTGGCTCTGTAGGAGCCCACGTTCATCCTCGAAAACAAGTACTCCAAGTCGCACACATACTCAGAAATTCGCGCAGCGGATGGAAAATCAGGGAGCATAGGTAGCTCCTCGATCTGTGTGCGTACGCTGAGGTCAGTCTCATAGACTGGGAATGTTTTGTCCAACCTGAGGAGTATGAGGAGCTGAACAAGAAGATGGATGAGTACATCCTACATGAGGAGTACTACAAATCCATCCGTGGGGAAGATGGAGAGGAGCCATTGGCTGTACATGGATCCAGACGACGTACAGACCTAGGGTCCTACGCGCACTCTGGTCCTCCGTCCACTGCATCCCTGCCAAGACGACTAAGACCTGAGTATCATAGACCATGTTGTCCAACCTCAAGGGCTCCCGAAGTGGGTCCGACCCGAGTCGAAGAACAACATCATCCAAGGCCAACCTACGGTGCCCTGGATCATACGGCCGAGCTGTTGGCCAAACTCCTGTCTGGATCAGAAGATCCAGATGTGACGGCCCTATCGGAGGCCATTAAGGCTAAACTGGGTATTGCAGAACCCTTACCCAAGCCAGAGTTGCCCTCTCTCTCTCCAGGACTGAGTACCCTGGCCGAAGATCTCAAGAGATCAAGGGTCTCAAGGCTGTTGCCTAAAGTTACCTGCCCGTGCCCCTTTCACCCCCGTGCCAGGACAGTGCCTATGGCTGATCTACAGGACGTGCCTGTCACAGAGAGTGAGAGAAGAGGGCTGTCAGCCCTGGCCCCTCTTGCCGGCGTGTCGCCTTCAGGCCTAACTCCGGGGGGTGGGAAGACGGGCAGACCAATTGCCCAGGCGAACATCCAGCTGGAACTGCCGGAGTTCGACCCCAAAAATCTGCCCGAATGGGCAGAAGAATTTGCAGAGTTCCTTTTGTTGACTGGCCAATCCCATGTGGATGTGGCCACCAAATGTTCACTGCTAAAACGCTCATGCAAAAAGAAGTTTTTGCAAAAACAGGTGAAACAGATTGTGAAAACCTGTTCTACCTGGGCAGAGGTACTCTGCTACCAGAAAGATGTCCTTCAATGGCAGTTGAGGATGAAGCTGGACAATTGGATCTGGATATTGAGGCAGCTACACGTCTGTGGAGGTGACTGAAGCTGTCTCCACCGTGTGCTGCTAAGGCCTCGGTGGTAAGGCCTTTATTTTCTTCCGCCCTTCTGCGTTCTGGATCTCCTTGGGACCCAGATGCGCCACTGAGATGATGTGGAGCTCGGTAAGGTGGTTCACTCATTGGGTGGGCCATGCTGCCCATTTGCACTTGGACAGTTCTGATGGGCCAGGTCCTGACGCTTGGCGTGAACATGATGAACTTGTTGTTGAGCTTTTGTGCTGCACTTCTTCTCAGGGTCGGTTCAAAAGGTCACAAGGGACTGCCTCTGCTACCAGAAAGATGTCCTTGAATTATGCCCTAGATATTTTGATGTATTCCTGCAGGTTTTGTAGTTGAAAACCCAAACCAAAGCAGCAAGTAGAGCAAGGACAGGATGTGGATCGAATCAATGATTGGTTTTGGAATCCAGTGTAACACAGAAGGGCTGCAGATAGACAAAGCAGGTTTATACACAAAGATTCAATCACAAATGGATAATACAAAAGATTTTATATGAAAATTGGTCTGACTCTTGCCTCAGAGGTTGCATTAGGCATTTCATGTGCACTCTTTTGGGTGAAATGGTGCTGGTTAGGAATGTGGGGCATAGATGTCAGGACCACACAGAAAATGACTTGGCCAAGCAACTGAATTCAGATACAGTTACAAAGTAGGACCACAATAAGTGGTAGAAACAATTGAGTATAGGGGTCTTGGGGTGGGAGACCACTAGGCTTAACCTCCAAGGCCTAAAGCATGAAATGCCTGTTTTATTTCGGTATATCCTCCATGAAGGAAGGTACCTCCGCTCAGTTGAGTGGTAGGGGTGAACTTCATGAGGGGCTAGGGTCACGACCCTAGTTACTTTGAGAAAGTGTACTTTAGGCAACAAAAGAGAGATAAAAACACTTAAGTTGGTCTTAGCATCAACAAAAGGGTTTTAAGGGGGGCTTGGCCTGCATCAAGCCCTCCAAGACAGACATGGCAGTGACTTTTTCTTACTAAGAGAGGAGAGAACCGCACGCCACCGGAGACCACAACAAGCACGCAACGAGCCCGAGAACAGAAGAAGACCAAGAGGCCACCAACACCGTGGGACGAAGCATGGTATGACAGACGCACATACACCGGAGCGCAGTCCGCTGCCGCAAACCACGCACACCACAAACGCGAGCACAAGAAGAACAAGAGGTATGCCCGGTGCCCGGTGCCCACATGCGCGCAAGTGCGAGCAACACAAGGTATGGCTAAAGGCAAGGACAAGGCACAGCATCGTACTCGTTCTTGTGAACAAGGCGACCCGTTCCACCTCTCTGCCTACACGCACACTTTATAGGTCGCCAACGCCGTGGATGAGGTATGGACACATGGGAACAGGGTAACACCGCCACACAAACACAAACCATCGTAGGCCACCAACACCGCGGAATGAAGCATGGGATGGGGGACGCACATACACCAGAGCACACTCCGCCGCCGCAAAACACGCATACCACAAACCGGAGCACAAGAGGAGCAAGAGGTATGCCCGGTGCCCGGTGGCCACACGCGCGCAAGTTTGAGCGATACAAGGTATGGCTAAAGGCAAGGACAAGGCACAGCAACGTACTCGCTCTTGTGAACAAGCCAAGCCGCCGCACCCCCCGGTCTACCTCACACTTTGTAGGTCGTCAACGCCCTGGATGTGGTATGGACGAATGGGGAAACCGTGACACCGCCACACAAACACCAACCATCGTAACAGCGTAGGACCACACAAGTAGCATGCCGCACGTCGCGCCGGACCGCCACGCCCCCACCCTGCACCCCCATACGCTGTCCTCCAGGTCCACGAAGGAGCGGAGGCACTGAAAAGGCAGAGCAATACACGGACGGGACAGGGCAAAATGCGCGCAAGGGAGGAGGGCTGGCCCGAGCTATAGAGGAAAGGGTAAGAAGCGCCTACTCTTGGGCGCCCGCCAAATGCAAAGAGTAACCCACAGGGTAGCGGCAGGGAGGACGAACGAACCCGAAAAGAACGGAAAAGGATGACACGGTAAACCGCGCTAGAAGAGCAGGGCAATAGGGCGAGGGACGCAAGCCGGGCGGGGAGCACCGCAACCAGCCACAGCACCACGGCACGCCGACACAGCAACAGGCTGCAAAGGACAAGAGGGCTGCACAGGGGCAGCGTAATGAGGGAGGAAACACCGCAAACCACGGCACCACGGCACACACCACACCACCACGCACCCACGCAAGCACACAGACACCACATCCACCATGCACACCCACACCCAGTCGTCCACCACAAGGACAGGCGGCTGGAGATGCCGCGTCCCCACACCCGCAGGCCCGCACCCACGAAAAGTGGGAAGCGGACACCGTCTACCGGCCCCAAGAACGGGCAGCGGGGGGGGGGAGAGCGCCTGACCCCAGACGCCCCTCACAACGGCGTGAGGCACCCTCCCCAGGGACGCCCTCCGGCCACCTCATCAGCGCAACGCCGGGTCGCAAGGGCGCTTGCTGTGGAGCCGGTGATTGGTCCCCACGCCAACCGCAACCGCGCCCGGGAAACACGGGCAACGGGGCCCGGCCGCCCGCCCCAAGGCCGGGCACCCGGGACCGGGAGCGCCTGACACAAGACGCCCCTCAGGGCGGTTAGAGGTACCCCCCCTCGGGGACACCCTCCTGCCACCCTCGCGGCACGCGACACCCTGCGGGGCACGCACGCTAAAGTAGCAGTGCCGGGTCTTCACACCCGCACGACCCCGCCCGCAGCACGTGAACAGCAGGCCCCGAGTGTCTGCCCCAAGGATGGGCAGCCGGGAGAGGACAAGCGACTAACCCCAGATGACCCTCACAACGGCGCGTGGCACCCCCCCCAGGGTCACCCTCCCGCCACCCCCACAGCGCGCAACGCCGCCTCGCAAAGGCGCATGCTGTGGGGCCGGTGCTGAGTCCCCACGCCCGCACGCCCGCGCCAATCAAGAGGGGGCAGCGGGGCCCGGCCACCCGACCCAAGGACGGGCAGCCCGGAGAGAGAGAGCGCCTGACACCAGACACCCCTCATTGCGGTGGGACGCCCATCCCCCTGGGAAACCTCCTGCCATCCCCGCGGCATGCGGCACCCCACTGGGCGCGCACGCCAAAGGGCCAGTGCCGGGTCCCCACACCCACACACCCGCTCTCACAGCAAGTGGGCAGCGGACCCCGGGTGCCTGCCCCAAGGACGGGCATTAGCAGGGGGAGGGAGAGCGCCTGACCGCAGACGACCCTCACGACGGTGCGAGGCGCCCCCTCCGGGGACACCCTCCTGCCACCCCCACAGAGCGCAACAGCGGCTCGCAAGAGCGCTCGATGACGGGCCGGTGCTGGGTCCCCACACCCGCACACCCGCGCCCACAGCAAGTGGGCAGCGGACCCCGGCAGCCTGCCCCAAGGACGGGCAGCAGCAGGGGGGGGGAGAGCGCCTGACGGCAGACGCCCCTTACCACGGTGTGAGGTGCCCCTTCTGGGGACGCCCTCCTGCCACTCCCACAGCGCGCGACTCTGGCTCGCAAGAGCGCACGCTGTGGGGCCGGTGATGGGTCCCCGCACCCGCACCACGCGCGCCTGGAATACACGGGCAGCGGCGCCCGGCCGCCCGTTCCAAGGACGGGCGGCCGCGAGAGGGATAGCGCTTGACTCCAGCTGTCCTTTACAGCGCCCAGAGGTACCCTCCCAGGGCAACTGCCGCCAGCTCCGCGGCGCGCGATACACCACAGCGCACGCGCGCCAAAGGGATAGTGCTGGGTCCCCACACCCGCACGCCTGCGCCCACAGCAAGTTGACAGCGGGCCCTGACTGCCTGCCCAAAGGACGGACAGCCCAGAGAGGATGAGCGCCTAACCACAGACGCCCCTCACAACAGCGCGAGGCATCCCACCTGGCGACGCCGACCTGCCACCCGCACAGAGAGCAGCGCCGGCTCCCAAAAGCGCACGCTGTCGGGCTGCTGATGGGTCCCCGTGCCCTCAGCGCCCGCGCCCGGAATCCACTGGCAGCAGTGCCCGGCCGCCCGCCCAAAAGACGGGCGGTGGAAAGAGGGAGATCGCCTGACACCAGACGCCCCTCGCAACAGTGAGAGACAACCCCCCCCGGGGCAACCCCGGAGCGCGATACCTCGCAGGGGACGCACGTCAAAGGGACCGTGCCGGGTCCCCACGCCCGCACACCCGTGCCAAACAAGAACGGGCAGCGGGGCCCGGCCGCCCAACCCAAGGACGGGCAGCCGGGAGGGGCAGAGCGCCTGACACCAGACGCCCCTCACAAGGCAGAGAGGTCCTGCCCCCCCCCGGGGAAACCTCCCGCCACCCCCGCGGCGAGCGGCACCCGACAGGGCGCGCACGCCAAAGGGCCAGTGCCGGGTACCCACACACCCGTGCCCACAGCAAGTGGGCAGCGGACCCCGGCTGCCCGCCCCCAGGACAGGCAGCAGGGGGAGGGAGAGCGCCTGACCCCAGACGCCCTCCTACCACCCCCACAGCGCGCAACGCCGGCTTGCAAGAGCGCGCGACGTTGGGCCACTGCTGGGTCCCCACACCCGCACCACCCGCGCCCAGCGGAAACGGGCAGCGGGGCCCGGCTGCCCGCCCCAAGGACGAGCAGCAGCAGGGGGAGAGAGATTGCCTGAGACCAGACGCCCCTCACAACGGTGAGAGTTCTCCCCCCGGAGCAACATCCCCCTATCCCCGCAGCGCGTGATACCCCGCAGGGTACGCACGCCAAAGGGACGCTGCCGGGTCCCCAGCCCCCGACACCCGCGCCCGCAGCACGTGGACAGCGGGCCCCGACTGCCTGCCCGGAGGACATGCAGCCGGGAGAGGATGAGCCCCAAACCACAGACCTCTCACGACGGCGCGAGGCGCCCCCTTCCGGACGCCCTCCTGCCACTCCCACAGCGCGCGACGCCGGCTGGCAAGAGCGCACGCTGTGGTTCTGGTAATGGGTCCCCGCACACACACCACACGTGCCCGGAATACACGGGCAGCGTGGCCCGGCCGCCCGCTTCAAGGACGGGCGGCCGGGAGAGGGAGAGCGCCTGACATCAGCCGCCCCTCACAGCCGTGAGAGGTACCCCCCCCAGGGCAACCTCCCGCCACCCCCGCGGCGCGCGATACCGCCTAGGGCACACACGCCAAAGGGATAGTGCTGGGTCCCCACACCCGCACGCCCGCGCCCACAGCAAGTGGACAGCGGGCCCGGACTGCCTGCCCCAAGGACGGGCAGCCGGGAGAGGATGAGTGCCTAACCGCAGACGCCCCTCACAACAGCGCGAATCACCCCCCTGGCGACGCCCTCCTGCCACCCCCGCAGAGCGCAACGCCCGCTCACAAACGGGCACGCTGTGGGGCCGGTGATGGGTCCCCGTGCCCCCACCGCCCGCGCCCCGAAATGATGGGCAGCAGGGTCCGGCCGCCCGCCCCAAAGACGGGCGGCTGGAAGGGGGACATTGCATGACACCAGACGTTCCTCACAACGGTGAGAGATACCCCCCCGGGGCAACCTTCCGCCACCCCCGCGGCGCCCGACACCCCGCGGGGCACGCAAGCCAAAGTGACAGTGCCGGGTTTCCGCACCCGCACGCCCGCGCCCACAACAAGTGGGCAGCGGACCCCGACTGCTGCCTGCCCCAGGAGCAGGTAGCCGGGAGAGGATGATCGCCTAATTCTGGACGCCCCTGGCAGCGGCAGGAGGCACCCCCCCCTGGGGACACCTCGCCCCACAGTCCCCACGCGGAGGCAAGCGGGGCCCGGCTGGACGCACCCGTGCCCGCCACGGGTGAGAAACGGACCCCGGCCACTTGCCCTCGGGCCCTGCTGGGCACGTGCAAGGCGCCCCCACGGGGCTCGGGGGACAACCCCTGGGCACTCCCGCTATACACGGCGCCACCCCAGGGAGTATACGCTTCAGCACCGGTGCCAGACGTCCACACCCACACCTCCCACACCCACAACATGCGCCATAACACGGACCACTACAGGCACCGGAAGGCCAGGGAAGCACCGTACCACATCCCTGCTCTCAGGCACGGCGACACAGCAATGGCGGAGCCCACAGCCCCTCGCAATACACGCCCCCGATCTCCGCTGCTCGACGCAGCGCACGAGATCATCAGAGCGCTGGGACCCCAAAGCCGTGACGGGGACCCCCCCCAGGAGGACAGGGACACGGACTCCGACCTGGAGGTGATCCCAACAGCCCCCGCGAGCGGCGCACCAGCGGGGCCCATGCCGCCGGTGGGCAGCATACAAGCCCTCTGCCCCGCATGGAAACGGAGGCACTGCATCGGCAAGGGCTGGTGCCCCAGACAACACCCCCGGCCCGCCGCCGACCAAGGGGAGTAAGAAAGAGTCACTACCATGTCTTTCTTGGGGTACTTGATCCAGGCCAAGCCCCCCTAAAAGCGTTTCGTTGATGTTGAGACTAATGTAATCATTTTTATCACTCTTTTGAAGTCTGAAGTACACTTTCTCAAAGTAACTAGGCTTATGACCGTAGCCCCCCATGAAGTTCACCCTTAGCACTCAACTGAGCGGAGGTATCTTCATTCATGGAGGTAATACCGAAATAAAGTAGGCACTTCATGCCTAAGGCCTTGTAGGTTAAGCCTAGTGGTCCCCCACCTCGAGACCCCTATACTCAACTGATTCTACCACTTATCGTGGTTCTACTTTTTAACTGATTCTGAATTCAGTTGCTTGCCCATGCTGACCAAGCCATATCCTGTGTCTGGCCTAACACCTATGCCCCAGATTCCTAACCAACACCATCTTATCCAAAAGAGTGCACATGAAGTGCATGGTGCTACCTTGGAGGCCTGAGTCATGCCCGTTTTCACATAAAAATGATTTGTTTTATCCATTTGTGATTGAATCTTTGTACTTAAGTCTGCTTTGTCTATCTGCAGCCCTTCCGTGATACACTGGATTTCAAAACCATTCATTGATTCGATCCACATCCTGTTCTTGCTCTACTTGCTGCTGTGGTCCTGTTTTTCAATATCAAAACTTGCAGGATTTCATCAAAACTATTAGGGCATAAATCAAGGATACCTTTCCGGTAGCAGAGGCATCCCTTGAGAACCTTTCGAACCGACTCTGAGAAATACACAAGCCAAAACCAGCAAACAAAATGTCCACACCATCAGTGCAACTGTCTTCCAGGACTTGGCCAATTCTGAGTGTACAAGTACAACTGGGCAGCAGTGGGCCCATCTCAATGAGTAGATTCGGGCCACGCGAGGCAGGCGACGGTGAAATGCGGCAGGGAGCGACAAGAAGGCGACAGGGTGGCGACAGGAAGGCGACAGGGTGGCGACAAGAAGACGACAGGCCAGCGGCAGGAAAGCAGCAGGGAAGCGACAGGAAGCGACAGGCAGGCGACAGGAAGGCGACAGGGGAGGTGCGACAGGAGGGCGACAGGAGGGCGACAGGGCGGCGACAGGGTGGCGACAGGGAGACGACAGGGAGACGACGGGAAACAAGACATAGCGACAGGATACGCGACAAGAAAGCGACAGGAAGACGACAGGAGGGCAACAGGGCTAGCGGCGACAGGGAAGCGACAGGGAAGCGACAGGAGAAAGCGACAGGAGAGCGAAAGGAGAGCGACAGGAGAGCGACAGGAGAGCGGCAGGGTGTTTTTTTGCGACAGGAAGGCGACAGAAAGGCGACAGGAAGGCGACAGGGGTGCGACAGGAGAGCGACAGGCCTGTGGAAGACAACAAGTGGGACAAAATAGTACATGGATTTTTATACAGGTGGATATATGTGAAGAAAATGAGAACCAATGTTTTACATTTATTTGGATTCTTATGAAGATGTCATTTCATTGTTAGATGGATAAACTTTTAGCGTTTGGGGAATTTTCATCTTTTATCGATTCATTCCGCAGGTAGATTTCGCCTGAAACTGAGAAGTAAATGATAAAGATAAGTGTCAACTGCAAATTTTCCCGATCAGAAATGACCGCGACAGGTCCCGACAGCAAGAACTCGTCCCGACAGCAAGAACTTTTATTTATGCAAGCACTTCATTGAGTTAATCCAAAAATTGTTTCTGATTGCGTTTTTGTACTCTTCTTTTCACATTTTCTGTTGATAGTTTCTGTTATGAACATGCTCTCCGTTATCTCAGACAAGGCCGCAAGAAGAAGAAACAAGAAAGAAAAGGTACTTGTGTGTGTGTGTGTGTGTGTGTGTACAACGCCCGCACAGCAGAGCGCAGCACCATTCAGCACCGTACGGCACAGCACAGCACAATTCAGCACCGCACGGCACAGCACAGCACAACTCAGCACCCCACTAATCTTCAACCTGCAGCGACACGCTGAAGTAACTGACGGAGCAGTTTGAGAACACACAACTGGTTGATCAAGTCCAGGTAATTCACTTTGCCAAAGTGCACTGCTTTTTCAGTTTGCCGCTTCCTCTCTTTCAAACAATGAACCACTATCTCAGACTATTATGAACAGTCTGTTGACGCAGTTTGACGATCTGAAGACTTTAACGGCTGATGCTGTCGACGCTGCTTGCGCAGAACTGAATGTATGTCGCAGAGGGTAGTAGCGTCGAGGGCTTACACGTGCTTCACACTTGTGCATTTTCAGGATTTGCACAAGGAAAACGTTGAGAACGATTTGCAAGTTTGCCGCACACGAGAGGACACACGGGGCCTGCTCGACGCAATCGCCAACGGTTGAGACTCTTGCGCATCACTGTGACGTTGCACTGCTGACTGCGCCTATGCTGCCTGAAAGCTTAACGATGACGAGCATTTCGTAGTGCCAGGCACGCGCGTGGCTGTGTGTGCCGAGAGCCTTGGACTTTATCAGCTTTGTGGACTTCTATGGTTGCTGTGGGGAGAATTGCATCCTTTGTTCTGTCGGATGATCGTGTGGAGGTTTGGGGATTTTTTCCAGCTTTCTCTATCTGGCACTGGTGTTCAAGCACACGGGAAGGGGTGTACGATGTGCCGAAATTTGGACAGTGCCTGGGGGCCGGTGTGGTATCGTAATAAGAGGAGCACTTGGTTGCTCTGAAGTGGGTGTGCAACGCAAACTCACCTTTTCGTAATGATTGTTTGGAAACGCACCCACAAGGTAAGTTGAGTGTAGCACAATCCAACTTCAACCACCCTCTTTTCTCTGAGTGTTTGTTTGTTGGACCTTTGAGCGTGCAGAAAGAGGCAGTGATGTTTCATGGCCCAGCCAGCACCATGAAGCATATTCAAGGCCAAAGGATGTCTCTCTGCTTTGTTTCTGGTTGCATGGTGCCCTGGTGGTCAAGGCAAGTACCTGTTTTGCCAAGAGGGCCCAGTGTTCCTGATGTATTTCTGTGCGTGCAACAGTACAGTTTGGGTAAAAATATTTTGGGTAAAGATTATGCCCCAGTGTTCCAAACGGTGGGTAATCTCTCCCGCTTACAGTAACTTTTCAGGCCCACCGCCAAGACCCTGTCTTAAATGCATGGGATTCCAAACACTGCCCAGTGGGGGAGCAAATCTAAGAGGTGGTGTTACAATGCTGACCACCATTCCTGATGACCAACATCAGGTGTAACATGGATCTCCACCCTTGGATAGATCATTTTTCATCAGGCCCAGGGGGCGTTGTAGCACGGGGTGGGTGGGTGGTAGTCCAAATAGTGTTCAGTTCAGTGTTCAACGTTTGGAAATTATTCTTCCAAATACGCTAAGTGGATCATTGAAAGAACAGTGCAAGGCATAGATAAAAAAAAGTGTAGCGCGTTTCAAAATGTTTTACATGCAAAGTAGAAGGGTTAAATTTCGGTTGCAAAACTTGCCTCATGGAGGTAGGGCCCAAATTTAAAGGGCTAAAATTGGTCATTCCGTTGTAGCACAAGCGTCATCACAAGCACCATGAATAGCGTCAGCACTCACATCATTAGATTTGCACGTGTTGCAGAGCTGAGCGCAGACTCTGTATCATTGATAGAGAACCCTCTTTGCAGCAATCGACATTGCGATGAACCATCTTTGACACAAAAAGTGCAGTGGACGGGAAACAAGCCAAGCAATGTGTGACACAATGACGTCGGTGTTTTTTACATGTGATGTATGCCACAGCAACATTTTGGCAGGTTTTGTGCCACATTATGGGCTTGGGCTGGGAATCCAAAGTTTCCCAAAATTGTGGTGTGCAGTCTGTTTGCTCATGATAGTTTCGGGTGACTTGGGGTAGGAATGACAAGTCATCTAAACTGTGGTGTGCAATGCTTTTACCAACGCATTTTCAGAGAAACATACTAATGTCTGACGTCCCACCACAAGAGGTTCCAGTGAACCGAGCGTATGAAGAAAGTGAGGTAGAGTACCTGCTGGCTTTATGCAAGCGCATGGGCCTGGGTCAATGGGCAGCTCTGGTCAACAATGCAGCCCCATGGCGCACGCGAACTGCCTGGGGCTCAATCATTGTGAACAGCGAGCACGGCAGCTAGTTGGGGACGGAGCGCGGCAAGAGGATTTTGGCAAAGTATTGCGGGATGAATACGGCCGATTGGCTGGCTGCTATCAAGAAGCTACGGGAAGAGGTGTTGAAAAAGTACACGAAGTACGACACCCCGGCTTGGAACATCAAGTTTTCGTCCTATTTCTTGGACGCAAGTACTAGTACGCAAAAGCCCAAAGCCAAATAAATGTACGTTTGATTCGTGTAGTACATTGCTCTTTCATCGTTGCACCTCAGGAGCGCATTGCTATTGAGAACGCATTCTCCAACATCAAGAAGTTTGGTCTTTTTCATCGAGTTAAGAGCCGAGGTGGATCGTACGAATATAATGAGTTGACCTACTTCTTCTTGGCCGCGTGTGTACTACATAATTGTCAGATTCAGTTTGATTTGCAAAATGGTTGCGAGCCTACAGCTGAGCGGCCATGCAAATGTGCATAACAGATCACCAAGAGTGTTAGGAAATTAGGATTGTCAAACAATGCAAATGATTGAACCATCGATCTACGATTTGCATCATTGCTTTGCACACCTTTGGGGAGGTTTGCTAAGGCGAGATCTCACAATTTGGCATGAATAAAGAACCTTTTCAGTACTATCGAACTGCCTGTTTGAGGTATCTATGGCTTTCCATCAATAGGGTAACACATTGGGCGACAGGGAGGCGACAGGGAGGCGACAGGGAGGCGACAGGGAGGCGACGGGAAGGCGACAGGCAAGCGACAGGCAAGCGACAGGCAAGCGACAGGAGAGCAACAGGTTACCACGTTGGGCGACAGGGAGGCGACTGGGAGGCGATAGGGAGGCGACAGGGAGGCGGCAGGAAGACGACAGGCAAGCGACAGGCAAGCGACAGACAAGCGACAGGAGAGCGACAGGTTACCACGTTGGGCGACAGAGAGGCGACAGGGAGGCGATAGGGAGGCGACAGGGAGGCGGCAGGAAGACAACGGGCAAGCGACAGGAGGGCGACAGGGAGGCAACAGGAAATAGCGACAGGAGAGCGACAGGAGGGAACGACAGGAGAGCGACAGGAGAGCGACAGGAAGGCGCCAGGCAAAAAGTAGCATGGCGACAGGAAACGACAGGAAGCGACAGGAAGCGACAGGCTAGCGACAGGAGGGCGGCAGGAAAGCGACAGGGAAGCGACAGGGGAGCGACAAGGGAGCGGCAGGACAGCGACAGAGAAACGACAGGCAAGCGACAGGGGAGCGACAGGGGGCTGAAAGTGCCGAAACAGCGACAGGGAGGCGACAGGGAGGCGACAGGATGGCGACAGGAGGGCGAGGTGGCCCGGATCTAGTGAACCCAAGCCCAGAGTTGCATCTGGGTCTCAAGAAGACCTAGGTCAGAGAAGGGCGGAACAAGACACACCCAGAGAAATACCCTTAACCACTGAGGCCTTAGCGGCCCGTGGTGACAGCCTGCAGCACCTCCGCAGGCAAGCTGCTGTCTCCATCTTCCGCTCAGCCTGCCCTACATCTTCGTCTACGGCAGTGGGAGGCTCCGAAGAACAAGACGAATTGAGAAGGACAGTGGACAAGTACCTGCTCCACGAAGAGTACTACAAGTCTGTCCGAGGGGAAGATGGACAGGAACCTCTCGAAGCCCTGGGGTCCCCACCACAAACGGACATGGGGTCCTTTTGTTACTCCGACCCACCTACGGACCTGGCCGACACTGTAGCTCTACCCAGACGCCCGAGAGGGTCTGCTTGGCGTCCTGAGCCAACCACCGTCAGAAGCCCCGAAGTGTGTCCAGCTTATGTTGATTATTGCCATCTCCCAGGGCCAACCTATGGTGCCCTGGACCGTACGGCTGAAGTACTGGCGGAGCTGCTATCTGGGTCCGAAGATCCAGATGTGACAGCCCTGTCTGAGGCTGTCAGGGCAAAATTGGGTATCACTGAACCCTTACCCAAGCTGGCGTTGACCTCATCCTCCGCCGGATGCAGCACGCTCGCTGATAATCTCAAACGATCAAGGGTTTCCAGGTTACTATCCAAGGTCACATGCCCCAGCCCCTTTCATCCCCGTGCGCAAACAGTCCCCATTGCTGAGCTACAGGACGTGCCCGTGACTGAGACTGAGAAAAAGGGGCTAACAGCTCTGGCACCTCTCGCTGGCAAGCTAACCCCCCCTTCAGACCCAACCTCAGGTGACAAGAAGTAAGAAAAAGTGCTTTTCCAATGCTTTAGGGTATACTTTAGTTGTATTAGAGGTGCTCTAAGCACTCATGCATTTTTTTCTTAGTATTGGCCCTAGCAAAATGGGTGATAACACATTCTGACCTATGGAACCAAACACTAAAACAGGATGATGTGTGGACCCCTTAATCCCCGAGCTATAGGCACTAAAGCATATTTTCCTGGGTGACTGAGGCACTGATATACTGAAGGCAGAGCCTATGAACTTATCTATGTTTTCTCATGAATTCTTAGCTATGCTAGTGGTATGAACCCTAGGGGGCTGGGGCACCTCTTTTTGAGAGGTCCTGGGTTCAATACCCAGTCAGCCTAGCTAAGTAGGATTATCCCATGTGACATGGCAGTGACCTCAGCGCCACAAGCCATGCCACCTCAGCACCTATGGGACCCAAAAGCAAAGAGTGCACATCTCAAGATGGCACCCTGGATGAGAGTCAGCCCTTGGGGCAGTTTTCCAATCAGTTGTTCTCAAACATGTAAAATATTTCATCCTGAGTTGCAATGTATGCTAATTGCTGTGGTCTATTGTTGATAGTTGTCTTTATCTAACTCTTTGTGACTGCAGCCCTTCATGCTTTGATCCTGTTTATCTTCTACTTGCTTATCTCTGGCTTGGGTTATCCTGGATTGGTTGTATTTCAACAATAAAACATTTTCCTCATCAAAAGCAAGCAGCAGGAACCCTACACCAGCAGCAAGCAGCAGGAGAGGCACAACAAAAACACAGTGTTGAAATCACTATAAAACGTTCTGGTAGCAAGAGGTAGACAGGCTCTGCGTACCGGCAGCAGCCCCGTGCCAAAAATCCAGTGCTCCAAGATCTGTCATACATAAGCAAGAAGAGCGAATATGGACACAAAGAAGGAGGACACCCACGTGAGGACGGCGCCTGAGGCACCAGCAACGCCAGCACCTGGTGAACCTGGACCTGGACCTAGCGCTGTACCTTCGGTGCCCTTACATGGGCTAGTGGACGTGGTTGATGACTCGCTGGAGGGACTTCAGTCGGCCTTCCGGGCCCTCTCAGTCGCGGAGGTGGACACCAACCCTGTGGAGAGAAAGAGGGAGAGAGAGAAGGATGCAGGAGAAAGCATGGCACACAAAGGAGTAGACCATGGGCACGACCCGACGAGTGAGTCGACCTTCGAGGGCGCACCAAGCGCCTCTGACCTCCACGCATCACCCTCTCCTACAACCACCACACTCCCAACTCCAGACCCAGCCGCGGCAACATTCACACCCATAACCACCCCGCCTATGGCTGAGGGCACAGGCTTTACTGGTATGCCTACCTACCCTGCCTATGGTGTGGACCCATCTACCACTGCGTTTCCAGAGGCAACTACTACCAGAGAGCCAGTGGCCTCCAGTTCTACGCCGCGATGGTATGCGGCTGACTATCACCATCCCCTACCTGCTACGGGAGCCTATGTGGATGTTCCTGGGTATGCAACCCTGGGTGGGCTGAGCAGAGGCCCTGAGTCATGCGGGAGCAGGAGTAGAGGATCGGGAAGATCCTCCAACAGGTCCCTGACGCGGTCAGAGATAAAAGAGGCTCTCCGAGGAGCCACCTCTGAACTTGTTGGCGATCTCACCCAAGAGATTCGGACTAAACTAGAGCCCCTGATTCCGTTCCCAGCGTCACCTACCATCGTGGGAGTTTCACCCCATCGAGCACAGGCTAACCACCTGGCGACAGGGATGACAAACACCCTGGGGAGCATGAGGAGCCGTCTGATGCCGACCCCTGCAGTGATACCGAGAAGCCCTTTCGTACCGAGGACGGCCCAGCCAGCCTACAGCCATGTGGGGAATTCCACGAGAGCCGAGCTGGACCGGCTGGGGCTGACAGCCCTGAGGGCAATGGTTGACTTGGAGCCCTATGGCTCTAGTGCCCTAGGCGGAGACCCCTCTGATGATGAGCCGCCGTCCATGTCTTATGCTTCGCCCTCGGAGGACGACAACCCTGAGGACCCCGAGGACCCAATTGGGAAGAAGAAAAAGAAGAAAAGGAAGACCCGGCGCCCTGAGGGACGCAGGTCTCAGGAGGCTAAGGCCATTGCCACCTCCAAGATCGTGGTGAACTTGCCTGAGTTCACAGGCAAGGACCTCAGCAAGTTCGCTGAGAATTTTGGCCGGTTCCTCCGAATGACCGGCCAAACCAACGCTAGTGGACGGGTCAAGTGCGATCTGCTCCTGCAGTGTTGCAAGACCAAGTACCTGGGGAAGCAGGTCAGGCAGATCGTGACTAAGTCCACCACCTTTGCCGACGTGTTGGTTGCCTTGGAGAGACAGTACCCAACCTATGAAACCGACCTCTCCATCAGGGCCGAGATCCAGAACCTGGCCGTGCTGCCCAACAACCCCAAACCTGGCAGGGTCTCTGAGCTACTGGCTGACTTGGATCACTGGGTTGGACGATTGACGCCTGGTTCCTACAGCAGCGAAGACCTGCTTTTCTGGTTGGTGGCTAAGCTCCTTCGAGAGCTGTTTGACGAGTGCCGTTCAACGGCAGAGCGCAAGGCTAGAGCCCTCCACTACGAGGATTTATGTGTACTGCTCCTGGAGCTGGCGCTGGAGAAAGAAAGCGACCAGCACCTGAATGCCTACCGTCCTGGAGGGGGAGGCTCTGGAGGCCATGGCAAAGGGTACCAAGGACCTCGACCTTGACAGGGGACTTCCCCTGAAACACGCCCGTATCATTGAAAATGTCAAGGAGCTCCTCTGGTGTGATGCCAGAGATGAGCACGGCCACCTGCAGCATGCCCCTGACTGCGAGCAGCGCGACTGCTTCGTAGTCCAAGGGAAGAAGCAGGAATCCAACACCGTCGCCAAGGCGAAGATGCGGATCACTACAGGTGTACTATCACCTGTGCCTTCTGTGGGAAGAGGAAGCACTACGAGGATGAGTGCTACCACAAGCAGCGCCTGTCGGCGAAGCTGAAGGGCGAGGATCCTGGCAGAGGCTCTGGCAAGGGCGGTGGCAAGGGCGACGGCAACGACTCCGGAAAGGGCAAGCCGAAAAGACGTGCAAAAGGGCAAGACGAGAGTCAAGGTGGATGAGGAGGAGGCGCTAACCGCCAGCCAGACAAGGACAACAAGAATCCAGAAGAGAACGGAGGCAACCCCAACCCTAATCCAGGGGGGAACTCCGAGCCCTCTGAAGGGCAGTCTGGTCCTACCACACGCTCACAAACGCAGGCCCAGCGAGAACAAGGAGCCAAGCGTGAGCATGAAGGTGGTGATGACGGCAACGCTAAGAAGAGAAGCCGTTTCATGAGGATGGCCCGCAGATTGCGGAACAAGGGGTTCGAGGTGACTTGTCCCGCGGAGTTCTGACGGGGACGCTCCAGTGGGGCCCTGGACCTGGTGTTCTGGGTACGTATCCGACTAGGGGGACGTGAATACCTGGGGGTATTGGATACTGGAGCCACCATATCCATAGTGGCCAAGAAAATTTTACCTTGTGGGAGCCTGAGGAATACCATGACTACCGCGGCTATACGAATCGGGGATGGACATGTGGTGCACAGCTGCGGGGACTGTGAAGCGGAGATACCTATGGGCTCCCGAACTATCGCCCATCGGTTCTATGTTATTGACACTCAGGCCTTCGACTTTGTATTGGGGACTGACTTCTTCGTGCAGCAGTCCCAGATACAATCCCTTACGCTGCAAGCGCCCTACCTCCTCTACGTGGACCACGGCGAGGGCAGAGAGTCCGTGCCACTGGAGCAGTCTGAGCACACCTCGAGCTACCTGAGGGTATTGAAGGAGGAGCCCTCGAACATGATGGCGGCCTCCAAAACTGAGGATTGTCAACTAATGGGGGAAGTCCTAGACCAAGGTCTGAATGAGTTGGGTTACTCTAGAGAAGACCTGAGTGTGGAGTTGTTCGCCAGCGACAAGCAACATGTCCTGGACCTTTACTGCAGCAAGAGAAAGAACTGCAGCTACAAATTTTACTGGCCCTCTTTCGGGATGGCTTACGGGAACCCCAGGTTCAGTGAACTGGGGAAGGTGTTGACCAAGGTGGCCTTGGAACGTTCCCGGATGGTCCTCTGTTCCCCCGATTGGGGAGCCCATGGGGGCAACGAGTACTGGCGAACCCTCCTGGACAGGCTGACTATCAGCTCTGTTAGGTTACCTGATGAGGCCATCTACCTGCCTCTGGGGCGTAAGACGCCTATCGCGAAACCCAGATGGGGGAGTATGCTCAGCTTGGTGGACGGAGGCCTTACCTTCATCCCCTGGGAGGACCTGGACTCGACTCTGGTCCAGGCTATACAACGAGAAAGCAATAAACTCGCCTTGGGTGACTTGCAGGATCAACTACGACCTCAAGATGCTATTGAGACTATACCAGGATGAGATGAATATGTCGTGACTAACACCAACGCCCCCAACCCTCCCTGTCATGTACCCGTTCCTGATGGAGTCTCTGAGTGTGGACTATCGGAGCTCCCCCAGCTCCATACACTCAGATGACGAAACGGAGCACGACGCCTTCTTCGTGCAGACATGCGTGGAGGAAGTGGAGAATGCCGAGTACGTCGCCCCACTGAAACCCCTACTCTCCACCAAACACAAAGCGCAACACGGAAAAACACAAAATGCACACCACACCACAAAACACACGCAAGACCGCCACGGGCGACGAGCAGCCAAGAGGTGAGCCCAGGCACGTACGTCGTACAAACTGCCGCAAGCACAACAAGGTATAATCGAAGAGGGCCAACGCCGGAAGGGACACAAGCGAGCTGGCGCACACCAACGTGCCCGCGGCCGACCAAAAAACCGCCACGATAACCAAGCCGCCGCCCTACAATCCACTTATACTTTCTAGGCCGTCCACGCGGAAAGAAGTATGGTATGAGGGACACCCGCACGCAAACGGGAGGGGGGAGCCACACGCCACCGGAGAGCACACCACCGCCACAGAACACACATACCACAAGCCCAAGGGCACAAGAAGAGCAAGAGGTATCCCACACATGCTAGCACAATCAACGCAAGGTATGGCAAGGGAGCAAGAGTCCTAGCGCGCCGCCGCAAGCGCAACAAGGTATGGATGTATGAAAGTACACAAAGAGGGCCGCCGCCGAAGAGAATACAAGCGAACCGCCACACCCACGCGCCCACCGACAAAGTAACCGCCACAAGAAGCAATCTCCCTCTCTATAGGCCATCAATGCCCCGAAAAGAAATCTGGTATGATATGAGGCATGCACACCAAAGAGAGAAAGATGTCCTTGCATTATGCCCTAGACATGGCAGTGACTTTTTCTTACTAAGAGAGGAGAGAACCGCACCCCACCGGAGACCACAACAAGCACGCAACGAGCCCGAGAACAGAAGAAGACCAAGAGGCCACCAACACCGTGGGACGAAGCATGGTATGACGGACGCACATACACCGGAGGGCACTCCGCTGCCGCAAACCACGCACACCACAAACGCGAGCACAAGAAGAACAAGAGGTATGCCCGGTGCCCGGTGCCCACATGCGCGCAAGCGGGAGCAACACAAGGTATGGCTAAAGGCAAGGACAAGGCACAGCATCGTACTCGTTCTTGTGAACAAGGCGAGCCATTCCACCTCTCTGCCTACACGCACACTTTATAGATCGCCAACGCCGTGGATGAGGTATGGACAAATGGGAACAGGGTAACACCGCCACACAAACACAAAACATTGTAGGCCACCAACACCGCGAATTGAAGCATGGGATGGGGGACGCACATACACCGCAGCACACTCCGCCGCCGCAAAACACGCATACCACAAACCGGAGCACAAGAGGAGCAAGAGGTATGCCCGGTGCCCGGTGGCCACACGCGCGCAAGTTTGAGCAACACAAGGTATGGCTAAAGGCAAGGACAAGGCACAGCAACGTACTCGCTCTCGTGAACAAGCCAAGCCGCCGCACCCCCCGGTCTACCTCACACTTTGTAGGTCGTCAACGCCCTGGATGTGGTATGGACGAATGGGGAAACCGTGACACCGCCACATAAACACCAACCATCGTAACAGCGTAGGACCACGCAAGTAGCATGCCGCACGTCGCGCCGGACCGCCACGCCCACACCCTGCACCCCCATACGCTGTCCCCCAGGTCCACAAAGGAGCGGAGGCACTGAAAAGGCAGAGCAATACACGGACGGGACAGGGCAAAATGCGCGCAAGGGAGGAGGGCTGGCCCGAGCTATAGAGGAAAGGGTAAGAAGCGCCTACTCTTGGGCGCCCGCCAAATGCAAAGAGTAACCCACAGGGTAGCGGCAGGGAGGACGAACGAACCCGAAAAGAACGGAAAAGGATGACACGGTAAACCGCGCTAGAAGAGCAGGGCAATAGGGCGAGGGACGCAAGCCGGGCGGGGAGCACCGCAACCAGCCACAGCACCACGGCACGCCGACACAGCAACAGGCTGCAAAGGACGGGAGGGATGCACAGGGGCAGCGTAATGAGGGAGGAAACACCACAAACGACGGCACCACGGCACACACCGCACCACCACGCACCCAGGCAAGCACACAGACACCACATCCACCATGCACACACACACCCAGTCGTCCACCACAAGGACAGGCGGCTGGAGATGCCGCGTCCCCACACCCGCAGGCCCGCACCCACGAAAAGTTGGAAGCGGACACCGTCTACCGGCACCAAGAACGGGCAGCGTGGGGAGGGAGAGTGCCTGACCCCAGAAGCCCCTCACAACAGCTTGAGGCACCCCCCCCAGGGACGCCCTCCGGCCACCTCCACAGCGCGCAACGCCGGCTCGCAAGGGCTCTTGCTGTGGGGCAGGTGATGGGTCCCCACGCCCCCCCGAACCGCGCCCGGGAAACACGGGCAACGGGGCCCGGCCGCCCGCCCCAAGGCCGGGCACCCGGGACCGGGAGCGCCTGACACAAGACGGCCCTCAGGGCGGTTAGAGCTAACCCCCCTCGGGGACACCCTCCTGCCACCCTCGCGGCACGCGACACCCTGCGGGGCACGCACGCTAAAGCAGCAGTCCCGGGTCTTCACACCCGCACACCCCCGCCCGCAGCACGTGGACAGCGGGCCCCGAGTGTCTGCCCCAAGGATGGGCAGCCGGGAGAGGACAAGCGACTAACCCCAGATGACCCTCACAACGGCGCGTGGCACCCCCCCCGGGGTCACCCTCCCGCCACCCCCACAGCGCGCAACGCCGCCTCGCAAAGGCGCATGCTGTGGGGCCGGTGCTGAGTCCCTACGCCCGCACGCCCGCGCCAATCAAGAGGGGGCAGCGGGGCCCGGCCACCCGACCCAAGGACGGGCAGCCCGGAGAGAGAAAGCGCCTGACACCAGACACCCCTCATACCGGCGGGAGGCCCATCCCCCTGGGAAACCTCCCGCCACCCCCGCGGCATGCGGCACCCCACTGGGCGCGCACGCCAAAGGGCCAGTGCCGGGTCCCCACACCCACACACCCGCTCTCACAGCAAGTGGGCAGCGGACGCCGACTGCCTGCTCAATGGACGGGCAGCAGCAGGGGGAGGGAGAGCGCCTGACCGCAGACAACCCTCACGACGGTGCGAGGCGCCCCCTCCGGGGACACCCTCCTGCCACCCCCACAGAGCGCAACACCAGCTCGCAAGAGCGCTCGACGTGGGGCCGGTGCTGGGTCCCCACACCCGCACACCCGCGCCCACAGCAAGTGGGCAGCAGACCCCGGCAGCCTGCCCCAAAGGATGGGCAGCAGCAGGGGGGGGGAGAGCGCCTGACGGCAGACGCCCCTCACCAAGGTGCGAGGTGCCCCTTCCGGGGACGCCCTCCTGCCACTCCCACAGCGCGCAACTCTGGCTCGCAAGAGCGCACGCTGTGGGGCCGGTGATGGGTCCCCGCACCCGCACCACCCGCGCCTCGAATACACGGGCAGCGGAGCCCGGCCGCCCGTTCCAAGGACGGGCGGCCGCGAGAGGGATAGCGCTTGACACCAGCTGTCCTTTACAGCGTCGAGAGGTACCCTCCCAGGGCAACCGCCGCCACCTCTGCGGCGCGCGATACACCACAGGGCACGCGCGCCAAAGGGATAGTGCTGGGTCCCCACACCCGCACGCATGCGCCCACAGCAAGTGGACAGCGGGCCCTGACTGCCTGCCCAAAGGACGGGCAGCTGGAAGAGGATGAGCGCCTAACCACAGACGCCCCTCACAACGGCGCGAGGCATCCCACCCGGCGATGCCCTCCTGCCACCCGCACAGTGCGCAACGCCGGCTCCCAAAAGCGCACGCTGTGGGGCTGCTGATGGGTCCTGGTGCCCCCAGCGCCCGCGCCCGGAATCCACTGGCAGCAGGGCCCGGCCGCCCGCCCCAAAGACGGGCGGTCGAAAGAGGGAGATCGCCTGACACCAGACGCCCCTCGCAACGGTGAGAGACAACCCCCCCCGTGGCAACCCCGGAGCGCGATACCTCGCAGGGCACGCACGCCAAAGGGACCATGCCGGGTCCCCACGCGCGCACACCCGTGCCAAACAAGAACGGGCAGCGGGGCCCGGCCGCCCAACCCAAGGACGGGCAGCCGGGAGGGGGAGAGCGCCTGACACCAGACGCCCCTCACAAGGCCGAGAGGTCCCCCCCCCCCGGGGAAACCTCCCGCCACCCCCGCGGCATGCGGCACCCGACAGTGCCGGGTACAGCTGCGCACAGCAAGTGGGCAGCGGACCCCGGCTGCCTGCCCCCAGGACAGACAGCAGGGGGAGAGAGAGTTCCTGACCCCAGAAGCCCCTCACAACGGCGTGAGGCACCCCCCACAGGGACGCCCTCCGGCCACCTCCACAGCGCGCAACGCCGCTTCGCAAGGGCTCTTGCTGTGGGGCCGGTGATGGGTCCCCACGCCCACCCGAACCGCGCCCGGGAAACACGGGCAACGGGGCCCGGCCGCCCACCCCAAGGCCGGGCACCCGGGACCGGGAGCGCCTGACACAAGACGGCCCTCAGGGCGGTTAGAGGTAACCCCCCTCGGGGACACCCTCCTGCCACCCTCGCGGCACGCGACACCCTGCGGGGCACGCACGCTAAAGCAGCAGTGCCGGGTCTTCACACCCGCACACCCCCGCCCGCAGCACGTGGACAGCGGGCCCCGAGTGTCTGCCCCAAGGATGGGCAGCCGGGAGAGGACAAGCGACTAACCCCAGATGACCCTCACAACGGCGCGTGGCACCCCCCCCGGGGTCACCCTCCCGCCACCTCCACAGCGCGCAACGCCGCCTCGCAAAGGCGCATGCTGTGGGGCCGGTGCTGAGTCCCCACGCCCGCACGCCCGCGCCAATCAAGAGGGGGCAGCGGGGCCCGGCCACCTGACCCAAGGACGGGCAGCCCGGAGAGAGAAAGCGCCTGACACCAGACACCCCTCATACCGGTGGGAGGCCCATCCCCCTGGGAAACCTCCCGCCACCCCCGCGGCATGCGGCACCCCACTGGGCGCGCAAGCAAAAGGGCCAGTGCCGGGTCCCCACACCCACACACCCGCTCTCACAGCAAGTGGGCAGCGGACGCCGACTGCCTGCTCAATGGACGGGCAGCAGCAGGGGGAGGGAGAGCGCCTGACCGCAGACAACCCTCACGACGGTGCGGGGCGCCCCCTCCGGGGACACCCTCCTGCCACCCCCACAGAGCGCAACACCGGCTCGCAAGAGCGGTCGACGTGGGGCCGGTGCTGGGTCCCCACACCCGCACACCCGCGCCCACACCAAGTGGGCAGCGGACCCCGGCAGCCAGCCCCAAGGACGGGCAGCAGCAGGGGGGGGGAGAGCGCCTGACGGCAGACGCCCCTCACCAAGGTGCGAGGTGCCCCTTCCGGGGACACCCTCCTGCCACTCCCACAGCGCGCAACTCTGGCTCGCAAGAGCGCACGCTGTGGGGCCGGTGATGGGTCCCCGCACCCGCACCACCCGCGCCTCGAATACAGGGGCAGCGGAGCCCGGCCGCCCGTTCCAAGGACGGGCGGCCGCGAGAGGGATAGCGCTTGACACCAGCTGTCCTTTACAGCGTTGAGAGGTACCCTCCCAGGGCAACCGCCGCCACCTCTGCGGCGCGCGATACACCACAGGGCACGCGCGCCAAAGGGATAGTGCTGGGTCCCCACACCCGCACGCATGCGCCCACAGCAAGTGGACAGCGGGCCCTGACTGCCTGCCCAAAGGACGGGCAGCCGGGAGAGGATGAGCTCCTAACCACAGACGCCCCTCACAACGGCGCGAGGCATCCCACCCGGCGATGCCCTCCTGCCACCCGCACAGTGCGCAACGCCGGCTCCCAAAAGCGCACGCTGTGGGGCTGCTGATGGGTCCTGGTGCCCCCAGCGCCCGCGCCCGGAATCCACTGGCAGCAGGGCCCGGCCGCCCGCCCCAAAGACGGGCGGTCAAAAGAGGGAGATCGCCTGACACCAGACGCCCCTCGCAACGGTGAGAGACAACCCCCCCCCGGGGCAACCCCGGAGCGCGATACCTCGCAGGGCACGCACGCCAAAGGGACCATGCCGGGTCCCCACGCGCGCACACCCGTGCCAAACAAGAACGGGCAGCGGGGCCCGGCCGCCCAACCCAAGGACGGGCAGCCGGGAGGGGGAGAGCGCCTGACACCAGACGCCCCTCACAAGGCCGAGAGGTCCCCCCCCCCGGGGAAACCTCCCGCCCCCCCCGCGGCATGCGGCACCCGACAGGGGGCGCACGCCAAAGGGCCAGTGCCGGGTACAGCTGCGCACAGCAGGTGGGCAGCGGACCCCGGCTGCTTGCCCCCAGGACAGGCAGCAGGGGGAGGGAGAGTGCCTGACCCCAGACTCCCTCCTACCACCCCCAGAGCGCGCAACGCCGGCTTGGAAGAGCGCGCGACGTTGGGCCACTGCTGGGTCCCCACACCCGCACCACCCGCGCCCAGCGGGAACGGGCAGCGGGGCCCGGCTGCCCGCCCAAGGACGGGCAGCAGCAGGGGGAGAGAATTCGCCTGACACCAGACGCCCCTCACAACGGTGAGAGGTCCCCCCCCGGAGCAACATGCCCCTATCCCCGCAGCGCGTGATACCCCGGAGGGTACGCACGCCAAAGGGACGCTGCGGGGTCCCCAGCCCCGCACACCCGCGCCTGCAGCACGTGGACAGCGGGCCCCGACTGCCTGCCCCAAGGACATGCAGCCGGGAGAGGATGAGCCCCCAAGCACAGACCTCTCACGACAGCGCGAGGCGCCCCCTTGCGGACGCCCTCCTGCCACTCCCACAGCGCGCGACGCCGGCTGGCAAGAGCGCACGCTGTGGGTCTGGTGATGGGTCCCCGCACACACACCACACGTGCCCGGAATACACAGGCAGCGGGGCCCGGTCGCCCGCTTCAAGGACGGGCGGCCGGGAGAGGGAGAGCGCCTGACATCACCCGCCCCTCACAGCCGTGAGAGGTACCCCCCCCCAGGGCAACCTCGCGCCACCCCCGCGGCGCGCGATACCGCCTAGGGCACACGCGCCAAAGGGATAGTGCTGGGTCCCCACACCCGCACGCCCGCGCCCACAGCAAGTGGACAGCGGGCCCCGACTGCCTGCCCCAAGGACGGGCAGCCGGAAGAGGATGAGTGCCTAACCGCAGACGCCCCTCACAACGGCGCAAGTCACCCCCCTGGCGACGCCCTCCTGCCACCCCTGCAGAGCGCAACGCCCGCTCACAAACGGGCACGCTGTGGGGCTGGTGATGGGTCCCCGTGCCCCCACCGCCCGCGCCCAGAAATGACGGGCAGCAGGGCCCGGCCGCCCGCCCCAAAGACGGGCGGCTGGAAGGGGGACATTGCCTGACACCAGACGTTCCTCACAACGGTGAGAGATACCCCCTGGGGGCAACGTTCCGCCACCCCCGCGGCGCCCGACACCCCGCGGGGCACGCAGGCCAAAGTGACAGTGCCGGGTTTCCGCACTCGCACGCCCGCGCCCACAACAAGTGGGCAGCGGACCCCGACTGCTGCCTGCCCCAGGAGCAGGCAGCCGGGAGAGGATGATCGCCTAATTCTGGACGCCCCTGGCAGCGGCAGGAGGCACCCCCCCCTGGGGACACCTCGCCCCACCGTCCCCACGCGGAGGCAAGCGGGGCCCAGCTGGGCGCACCCGTGCCCGTCACGGGTGAGAAACGGACCCCGGCCACTTGCCCTCGGGCCCTTCTGAGCACGTGCAAGGCGCCCCCACGGGGCTCGGGGGACAACCCCTGGGCACTCCCGCTATACACGGCGCCACCCCAGGGAGTATACGCTTCAGCACCGGTGCCAGACTTACACACCCACACCTCCCACACCCACAAGATGCGCCATAACACGGACCACTATAGGCACCGGAAGGCCAGGGAAGCACCGTACCTCATCCCTGCTCTCAGGCACGGCGACACAGCAATGGCATAGCCCACAGCCCCACGCAATACACGCCCCCGATCTCCGCTGCTCGACGCAGCGCACCAGATCATCAGAGCGCTGCGACCCCAAAGCCGTGGCGCGGACCCCCCCCAGGAGGACAGGGACACGGACTCCGACCTGGAGGTGATCCCAACAGCCCCCGCGAGCGGCGCACCAGCGGGGCCCACGCCGCTGGTCGGCAGCATACAAGCCCTCTGCCCCGCATGGAAACGGAGGCACTGCATCGGCAAGGGCTGGTGCCCCAGACAACACCCCCGGCCCGCCGCCGACCAAGGGGAGTAAGAAAAAGTCACTACCATGTCTTTCTTGGGGTACTTGATCCAGGCCAAGCCCCCCCTAAAAGCCTTTTGCTGATGTTGAGACTAACATAATCATTTGTATCACTCTTTTGAAGTCTGAAGTACACTTTCTCAAAGTAACTAGGCTTATGACCGTAGCCCCCCATGAAGTTCACCCTTAGCACTCAACTAGGCGGAGGTATCTTCCTTCATGGAGGTAATACCGAAATAAAGTAGGCACTTCATGCCTAAGGCCTTGTAGGTTAAGCCTAGTGGTCCCCCACCTCAAGACCCCTATACTCAACTGATTCTACCACTTATCGTGGTTCTACTTTTTAACTGATTCTGAATTCAGTTGCTTGCCCATGCTGACCAAGCCATATCCTGTGTCTGGCCTAACACCTATGCCCCAGATTCCTAACCAACTCCATCTTATTCAAAAGAGTGCACATGAAGTGCATGGTGCTACCTTGGAGGCCTGAGTCATGCCCGTTTTCACATAAAAATGATTTGTTTTATCCATTTGTGATTGAATCTTTGTACTTAACTCTGCTTTGTCTATCTGCAGCCCTTCTGTGATACACTCAATTTCAAAACCATTCATTGATTCGATCCACATCCTGTTCTTGCTCTACTTGCTGCTGTGGTCCTGTTTTTCAATACCAAAACTTGCAGGATTTCATCAAAACTATTAGGGCATAAATCAAGGATATCTTTCCGGTAGCAGAGGCATCCCTTGAGAGCCTTTCGAACTTACTCTGAGAAATATACAAGCCAAAACCAGCAAACAAAATGTCCACACCATCAGTGCAACTGTCTTCCAGGACTTGGCCAATTCTGAGTGTACAAGTACAACTGGGCAGCAGTGGGCCCATCTCAATGAGTGAACCCAAGCTCAGAGTTGCATCTGGGTCTCAAGAAGACCCAGGTCAGAGAAGGGCGGAACAAGACACGCCCAGAGAAATACCCTTAACCACTGAGGCCTTAGCGGCCCGTGGTGACAGCCTGCAGCACCTCCGCAGGCAAGCTGCTGTCTCCATCTTCCGCTCAGCCTGCCCTACATCTTCGTCTACGCCAGTGGGAGGCTCCGAAGAACAAGACAAATTGAGAAGGACAGTGGGGAAGTACCTGCTCCACGAAGAGTACTACAAGTCTGTCCGAGGGGAAGATGGACAGGAACCTCTCGAAGCCCTGGGGTCCCCACCACAAACGGACATGGGGTCCTTTTGTTACTCCGGCCCACCTACGGACCTGGCCGACACTGTAGCTCTACCCAGACGCCCGAGAGAGTCTGCTTGGCGTCCTGAGCCAACAACCATCAGAAGCCCCCAAGTGTGTCCAGCTTATGTGGATTATCCCCATCTCCCAGGGCCAACCTATGGTGCCCTGGACCGTACGGCTGAAGTACTGGCAGAACTGCTATCTGGGTCCGAAGATCCAGATGTGACAGCCCTGTCTGAGGCTGTCAGGGCAGAATTGGGTATCACTGAACCCTTACCCAAGCCGGCGTTGACCACATCCTCCCCCGGATGCAGCACGCTCGCTGATAATCTCAAACGATCAAGGGTTTTCAGGTTACTATCCAAGGTCACATGCCCCAGCCCCTTTCATCCCCGTGCGCGAACAGTCCCCATCGCTGAGCTACAGGACGTGCCCGTGACTGAGAGTGAGAAAAAGGGGCTAACAGCTCTGGCACCTCTCGCTGGCAAGCTAACCCCTCCTTCAGACCCAACCTCAGGTGACGGGAAGTAAGAAAAAGTGCTTTTCCAATGCTTTAGGGTATACTTTAGTTGTATTAGAGGTGCTCTAAGCACTCATGCATTTTTTTCTTAGTATTGGCCCTAGCAAAGAGGGTGATAACACATTTTGACCTATGGAACCAAACACTAAAACAGGATGATCTGTGGACCCCTTAATCCCCAAGCTATAGGCACTGAAGCATATTTTCCTGGTTGACTGAGGCACTGATATACTGAGGGCAGAGCCTATGAATTTATCTATGTTTTCTCATGAATTCTTAGCTATCCTAGGGGTATGCACCCTAGGGGGCTGGGGCACCTCTTTTTGAGAGGTCCTGGGTTCAATACCCAGTCAGCCTAGCTAAGTAGGATTATCCCAAGTGACATGGCAGTGACCTCAGCGCCACAAGCCATGCCACCTCAGCACCTATGGGACCCAAAAACAAAGAGTGCACATCTCAAGATGGCACTGTGGGTGAGAGTCGGCCCTTGGGGCAGTTTTCCAATCAGTTGTTCTCAAACATGTAAAATATTTCATCCTGAGTTACAACCTATGCTAATTGCTGTGGTCTATTGTTGATAGTTGTCTTTATCTAACTCTTTGTGACTGCAGCCCTTCATGCTTTGATCCTGTTTATCTTCTACTTGCTTATCTCTGGCTTGGGTTATCCTGGATTGGTTGTATTTCAACAATAAAACATTTTCCTCATCAAAAGCAAGCAGCAGGAACCCTACACCAGCAGCAAGCAGCAGGAGAGGCACAACAAAAACACAGTGTTGAAATCACTATAAAACGTTGTGGTAGCAAGAGGTAGACAGGCTCTGCGTACCGGCAGCAGCCCCGTGCCAAAAGTCCAGTGCTCCAAGATCTGTCATACATAAGCAAGAAGGGCGAATATGGACACAAAGAAGGAGGACACCCACGTGAGGACGGCGCCTGAGGCACCAGCAACGCCAGCACCTGGTGAACCTGGACCTGGACCTAGCGCTGTACCTTCGGTGCCTCTACATGGGCTAGTGGACGTGGTTGATGACTCGCTGGAGGGACTTCAGTCTGCCTTCCGGGCCCTCTCAGTCGAGGAGGTGGACACCAACCCTGTGAAGAGAAAGAGGGAGAGAGAGAAGGATGCAGGAGAAAGCATGGCAGACAAAGGAGTAGACCATGGGCACGACCCGACGAGTGAGTCGACCTTCGAGGGCGCACCAAGCGCCTCTGACCCCCACGCATCACCCTCTCCTACAACCACCACACTCCCAACTCCAGACCCAGCCGCGGCAACATTCACACCCATAACCACCCCGCCTATGGCTGAGGGCACAGGCTTTACTGGTATGCCTACCTACCCTGCCTATGGTGTGGACCCATCTACCACTGCGTTACCAGAGGCAACTACTACCAGAGAGCCAGTGGCCTCCAGTTCTACGCCGTGATGGTATGCGGCTGACTATCACCATCCACTACCCGCTACGGGAGCCTATGTGGATGTTCCTGGGTATGCAACCCTGGGTGGGCTGAGCAGAGGCCCTTAGTCATGCGGGAGCAGGAGTAGAGGATCGGGAAGATCCTCCAACAGGTCCCTGACGCAGTCGGAGATAAAAGAGGCTCTCCGAGGAGCCACCTCTGAACTTGTTGGCGATCTCACTCAAGAGATTCGGGCTAAACTAGAGCCCCTGATTCCGTTCCCAGCGTCACCTACCATCGTGGGAGTTTCACCCCATCGAGTACAGGCTAACCACCTGGCGACAGGGTTGACAAACACCCTGGGGAGCATGAGGAGCCGTCTGATGCCGACCCCTGCAGTGATACCGAGAACCCCTTTCGTACCGAGGACGGCCCAGCCAGCCTACAGCCATGCCGGGAATTCCACGAGAGCCGAGCTGGACCGGCTGGGGCTGACAGCCCTGAGGGCAATGGTTGACTTGGAGCCCTATGGCTCTAGTGCCCTAGGCAGAGACCCCTCTGATGATGAGCCGCCGTCCATGTCTTATGTTTCGCCCTCGGAGGACAACGACCCTGAGGACCCCGAGAACCCAATTGGGCAAAAGAAAAAGAAGAAAAGGAAGACCCGGCGCCCTGAGGGATGCAGGTCTCAGGAGGCTAAGGCCATTGCCACCTCCAAGATCATGGTGAACTTGCCTGAGTTCACAGGCAAGGACCTCAGCGAGTTCGCTGAGAATTTTGGCCGGTTCCTCCGAATGACCGGACAAACCAACGCTAGTGGACGGGTCAAGTGCGATCTGCTCCTGCAGTGTTGCAAGACCAAGTACCTGGAGAAGCAGGTCAAGCAGATCGTGACTAAGTCCACCACCTTTGCCGACGTGTTGGTTGCCTTGGAGAGGCAGTACCCAACCTATGAAACCGACCTCTCCATCAGGGCCGAGATCCAGAACCTGGCCGTGCTGCCCAACAACGCCAAACCTGGCAGGGTCTCTGAGCTACTGGCTGACTTGGATCACTGGGCTGGACGATGGACGCCTGGTTCCTACAGCAGGGAAGACCTGCTTCTCTGGACACGACAGCACAACACCGGGCGACACAACGCGCAGCAGCGCGGCGCAGCACTGCACCCAGGGACGCACACCACAACACGGCACACAGCACCGAGCGGCAGGAACGAAAACCGCGAGACACAAAGGGGGGGGGGGGGAGGGGCAGCAACCACGCGCTAGGAGCCAACAGCCAGGCAGAAAGCACGAAAGAGGGACAAGCGCACGGAGAGCCGAGAAGCGGAAGGCCAACAAAGCAAACAACGCAAGCGCCGAGGCCCAGGGCACCCCGGGCCGGAAACCAGAGAAAGCCGGAGACAACGGGGGCGCACAGAGGAAGAAGAAGAAAGAAAAAAAAAACACCAAGGCACCAAGCAGGAGCAACGAAAACCGCGAGACACGAAAGGGGAGGGGGGCGGGGGACCAACAACCAAAGAGCAGCCAACGGCCAAGCGGGGGACACAAACGAGGCGCGAGCGCACAAAGAGCCAGGCAGCAGGAGGCCGAGAAAAACAGCCAACGAGGAACGGCAACAGCAGCGAAAGAGAGGGGGGCAACCCCAGCCCGGAGGGGGCTAAGCAAAGCAGAAAGACAAAGCGGCCGAAGGAAAAGGTGAGGCGCACCAGAACGCGCCCGGGAGGCCTGCCCGCCCGACCCGGCCAAGCAAAGCACGCACACGAACACACACGCGCACCAGCCGCCGTCCGGATGGACGAGTGCGCGCCCAGCCACAACCCCACCAACACACCACCGCCACACACCACACACCACCGCCGCCGACGGACACCAGCCAGGAGTGGCGGGGACCGCCCACCGCCAGCGGCAGCGAAACCAAGCCAGGAGTGGCGGGGAGTAGCACACAGGAACCTCCGCCAGGAGTGGCGAGGGACCCCACCAACACACCACACACCACACGGCACACACCACACACCACCGCCGCCAACGGACCCCAGCCACAAGTGGCGGGGACCGCCCACCACCACCGGCAGCGAAACCCAGCCAGGAGTGGCGGGGAGTAGCACACAGGGACCTCCGCCAGGAGTGGCGAGGGACCAACCACACCACACACCAACCACAACCCCAACAACACACCACCGCCACACACCACACACCACACACCATACACCACCGCCACCAGCGGACCCCAGCCAGGAGTGGCCGGGAGGCCCACCACCAGCGGTTGCAAAACCCAGCCAGGAGTTGCGGGGAGTAGCACACAGGGACCTCCGCCAGGAGTGGCGAGGAACCAACCACACGACGCACCAGCCACGACCCCACCAACACACCACCGCCACGCACCACACACCACACACCACCGCCGCCAGCGGACCCCAGCCAGGAGTGGCGGGGACCGCCCACCTCCACCGGCAGCGAAACCCAGCCAGGAGTGGCGGGGAGTAGCACACAGGAACCTCCGCCAGGAGTGGCGAGGGACCAACCACACCACACACCAGCCACAACCCCACCAACACACCACCGCCACACACCACACACCACACACCACCGCCGCCAACGGACCTCAGCCAGGAGTGGCGGGGACCGCCCACCACCACCGGCAGCGAAACCCAGCCAGGAGTGGCGGCGAGTAGCACACAGGGACCTCCGCCAGGAGTGGCGAGGGACGAACCACACCACACACCAACCACAACCCCAACAACACACCACCGCCACACACCACACACCACACACCACACACCACCGCCGCCAGCGGACCCCAGCCAGGAGTGGCCGGGACCGCCCACCACCACCGGCAGCGAAACCCAGCCAGGAGTGGCGGGGAGTAGCACACAGGGACCACCGCCAGGAGTGGCGAGGAACCAACCACACCACGCACCAGCCAGGACCCCACCACCACACCACCGCCACGCACCACACACCACACACCACCGCCGCCAGCGGACCCCAGCCAGGAGTGGCGGGAACCGCCCACCACCACCGGCAGCGAGACCCAGCCAGGAGTGGCGGGGAGTAGCACACAAGGACCTCCGCCAGGAGTGGCGAGGGACCAACCACACCACACACCAGCCACGACCCCACCAACACACCACCGCCACTCACCACACACCACACACCACACACCACCGCCGCCAGCGGACCCCAGCCAGGAGTGGCGGGGACCGCCCACCACCCTCGGCAGCAAAACCCAGCCAGGAGTGGCGGGGAGTAGCACACAGGAACCTCCGCCAGGAGTGGCGAGGGACCAACCACACCACACACCAGCCACAACCCCACCAACACACCACCGCCACACACCACACACCACGAACCACCGCCGCCAACGGACCTCAGCCAGGAGTGGCGGGGACCGCCCACCACCACCGGCAGCGAAACGCAGCCAGGAGTGGCGGCGAGTAGCACACAGGGACCTCCGCCAGGAGTGGCGAGGGACGAACCACACCACACACCAACCACAACCCCAACAACACACCACCGCCACACACCACACACCACACACCACACACCACCGCCGCCAGCGGACCCCAGCCAGGAGTGGCCGGGACCGCCCACCACCACCAGCAGCGAAACCCAGCCAGGAGTTGCGGGGAGTAGCACACAGGGACCACCGCCAGGAGTGGCGAGGAACCAACCACACCACGCACCAGCCAGGACCCCACCACCACACCACCGCCACGCACCACACACCACACACCACCGCCGCCAGCGGACCCCAGCCAGGAGTGGCGGGGACCGCCCACCACCACCGGCAGCGAAACCCAGCCAGGAGTGGCGGGGAGTAGCACACAAGGACCTCCGCCAGGAGTGGCGAGGGACCAACCACACCACACACCAGCCATGACCCCACCAACACACCACCGCCACACACCACACACCACACACCACACACCACCGCCGCCAGCGGACCCCAGCCAGGAGTGGCGGGGACCGCCCACCACCCTCGGCAGCAAAACCCAGCCAGGAGTGGCGGGGAGTAGCACACAAGGACCTCCGCCAGGAGTGGCGAGGGACCAACCACACCACACACCAGCCACGACCCCACCAACACACCACCGCCACACACCACACACCACACACCACACACCACCGCCGCCAGCGGACCCCAGCCAGGAGTGGCGGGGACCGCCCACCACCCTCGGCAGCAAAACCCAGCCAGGAGTGGCGGGGAGTAGCACACAGGAACCTCCGCCAGGAGTGGCGAGGGACCAACCACACCACACACCAGCCACAACCCCACCAACACACCACCGCCACACACCACACACCACACACCACCGCCGCCAGCGGACCCCAGCCAGGAGTGGCGGGGACCGCCCACCACCAGCGGCAGCGAAACCCAGCCAGGAGTGGCGGGGAGTAGCACACAGGAATCAGGCGAGGGACAAACCACACCCCACACCAGCCAGAGAGCCAGCGCCAGCCGAGGGAAGGCAAAGGGAGGAACAGCCAGGCCGCCCCCCCCCCGCCCCCAAAAAAAGAAAAAAAAAGGGGGGGGGGGATGGGGGGGCCGCGCGAAAACAGCCCACAGCCACCAAACCGCCCGCCAACAACACAGAAGGTGGCCAAACCCCCACCCAGAGGACACCGAAGACAGGACCCCCAAAGAGGCACAGGGGGACCACCCAGCCAAAACCGGCAACACCAAGCCAGGAACGACGGCCCACCGGGAAAAAGGGCACCGAAACAAGCAGACACACACCAGGAAAAAAAAAAAAAAAAGGCCAGCAGCCCGGCCCGAAAGAAAAGAGAACGGGGGAGAGACCACAAGGCCTGGGACAGGGACACCCAGCAACCGAAAAAGGAAAAAAGCGCAAAAAACACAGCCCCACCACCCAGCCAAGAAGGGCGGGGCACAACCGAGACCCGGGCCCAGCACGACGCCCACACCGCACGCCGGAACCGGAAACGGCAGGGGGGCAAGGGAACCGCGCACGAAATTACACAAGTCCCGAAAGGAGGCCGACACCAAAGACCAACCACGAACACCACAAACAGCCGGCAAAGGAGGGACAACACCACAAACCGAGCCCAAACACACCCACCCAAGACCCCATCCACGACTGGCAGGGGTTAACAAAACCCACGACCAACCGCAACCCGGACCCAACCACAAACGCAAGCCAACAGTAGGAAACCCAGTGCCCACAGCCCGGGCACTGAGGCAGCCCGAGCCATGCAGGTGACCCGGCCAAACGAGATCCGGAGACCGGGGGTAAGGCTGCATCCTAAGGCCAGCGCTGCTTTGGGACTCGAGGCGGAGCGTGCGACACCCAAGCGCCTCGGAACCCAAGTACCAAGAACATGCATGCATGCCTTGGGAACGGGACACGCCAGGAAGTCCGGTGAACCTCTAGGGTTCCGCCCAAAGGAGGGGACGTGCGCAAGCACGGGGGCACACCCTCGTGGCGAGACAAGCATGTCACGCCGGCGGCCATCAGCCCTCCCGGTGATACCGGGGGCCGCTTTGTTGGGGGCCAACAGTCAGGTCTAGCGGCATGTAAGCCGCCTCCCCTCTTCACGCGCGGAGCCTCTTCCTGTTCGTCACAGGGGCGACGCCAGGGGGAACCAAGGGGCGCCTCTCCACGACCGAGTGCACCTACCTACCTACCTCTCCGAGGAGCCACCTCTGAACTTGTTGACGATCTCACTCAAGAGATTCGGGCTAAACTAGAGCCCCTGATTCCGCCCCCAGCGTCACCTACCATCGTGGGAGTTTCACCCCATCGAGTAAAGGCTAACCACCTGGCGACAGGGTTGACAAACACCCTGGGGAGCATGAGGAGCCGTCCGATGCCGACCCCTGCAGTGATACCGAGAAGCCCTTTCGTACCGAGGACGGCCCAGCCAGCCTACAGCCATGTGGGGAATTCCACGAGAGCCGAGCTGGACCGGCTGGGGCTGACAGCCCTGAGGGCAATGGTTGACTTGGAGCCCTATGGCTCTAGTGCCCTAGGCGGAGACCCCTCTGATGATGAGCCGCCGTCCATGTCTTCTGCTTCGCCCTCGGAGGAAGACGACCCTGAAGACCCCGAGAACCCAATTGGGCAGAAGAAAAAGAAGAAAAAGAAGACCCGGCGCCCTGAGGGATGCAGGTCTCAGGAGGCTAAGGCCATTGCCACCTCCAAGATCGTGGTGAACTTGCCTGAGTTCACAGGCAAGGACCTCAGCGAGTTCGCTGAGAATTTTGGCCGGTTCCTCCGAATGACCGGCCAAACCAACGCTAGTGGACGGGTCAAGTGCGATCTGCTCCTGCAGTGTTGCAAGACCAAGTACCTGGAGAAGCAGGTCAGGCAGATCGTGACTAAGTCCACCACCTTTGCCGACGTGTTGGTTGCCTTGGAGAGGCAGTACCCAACCTATGAAACCGACCTCTCCATCAGGACCGAGATCCAGAACCTGGCCGTGCTGCCCAACAACGCCAAACCTGGCAGGGTCTCTGAGCTAATGGCTGACTTGGATTACTGGGCTGGACGATGGACGCCCGGTTCCTACAGCAGGGAAGACCTGCTTTTCTGGTTGGTGGCTAAGCTCCTTCGAGAGCTGTTTGACGAGTGCCGTTCAACGGCAGAGCGCAAGGCTAGAGCCCTCCACTACGAGGATTTATGTGTACTGCTCCTGGAGCTGGCGATGGAGAGAGAAAGCAACTAGCACCTGAATGCCTACCGTCCTGGAGGGGGAGGCTCTTGAGGCCATGGCAAAGGGTACCAAGGACCTCGACCTTGACAGGGGACTACCCCCAAAACACGCCCGTATCATGGAAAATGTCAAGGAGCTCTTCTGGTGTGATGCCAGAGATGAGCACGGCCACCTGCAGCATGCCCCTGACTGCGAGCAGCGCGACTGCTTCGTAGTCCAAGGGAAGAAGCAGGAGACCAACACCGTCGCCAAGGCGAAGATGCCGGATCACTACAGGTGTACTATCACCTGTGCCTTCTGTGGGAAGAGGAAGCACTACGAGGATGAGTGCTACCACAAGCAGCGCCTGTCGGCGAAGCTGAAGGGCGATGATCCTGGCAGAGGCTCTGGCAAGGGCGGTGGCAAGGGCAACGGCAACGACTCCGGAAAGGGCAAGTCGAAAGGACGTGGAAAAGGGCAAGACAAGAGTCAAGGTGGATTAGGAGGAGGCGCTAACCGCCAGCCAGACAAGGACAACAGGAATCAGGAAGAGAACGGAGGCAACCCCAACCCTAATCCAGGGAGGAACTCCGAGCCCTCTGAAGGGCAGTCTGGTCCTACCACACGCTCACAAACGCAGGCCCAGCGAGAACAAGGAGCCAAGCGTGAGCATGAAGGTGGTGATGACGGCAACGCTAAGAAGAGAAGCCGTTTCATGAGGATGGCCCGCAGATTGCGGAACAAGGGGTTCGAGGTGACTTGTCCCACGGAGTTCTGACGGGGACGCTCCAGTGGGGCCCTCGACCTGGTGTTCTGGGTACGTATCCGACTAGGGGGACGTGAATACCTGGGGGTATTGGATACTGGAGCCATCATATCCATAGTGGCCAAGAAAACTTTACCTTGTGGGAGCCTGAAGGACACCATGACTACCGCGGCTATAGGAATGGGGGATGGACATGTGGTGCACAGCTGCGGGGACTGTGAAGCAGAGATACCTATGGGCTCCCGAACTATCGCCCATCGGTTCTATGTGATGGACACTCAGGCCTTCGACTTTGTATTGGGGACTGACTTCTTCGTGCAGCAGTCCCAGATACAATCCCTGACGCTGCAAGCGCCCTACCTCCTCTACGTGGACCACGGCGAGGGCAGAGAGTCCGTGCCACTGGAGCAGTCTGAGCACACCTCGAGCTACCTGAGGGTATCGAAGGAGGAGCCCTCGAACATGAAGGCGGCCTCCAAAACTGAGGACTGTGTACTTTTGGGAAAAGTCCTAGACCAAGGTCTGAATGAGTTGGGTTACTCTAGAGAAGACCTGAGTGTGGAGTTGTTCGCCAGCGACAAGCAACATGTCCTGGACCTTTACTGCAGCAAGAGGAAGAACTGCAGCTACAAATTTTACTGGCCCTCTTTCGGGATGGCGTACGGGAACCCGGGGTTCAGTGAACTGGGGAAGGTGTTGACCAAGGTGGCCTTGGAACGTTCCCGGATGGTCCTCTGTTCCCCCGATTGGGGAGCCCATGGTGGCAACGAGTACTGGCGAACCCTCCTGGACAGGCTGAGAATCAGCTCTGTTAGGTTACCTGATGAGGCCATCTACGTGCCTCTGGGGCGTACGACGCCTATCGGGAAACCCAGATGGGGGAGTATGCTCAGCGTGGTGGACGGAGGCTTTACCTCCATCCCCTGGGAGGACCTGGACTCGACTCTGGTCCAGGCTATACAACGAGAAAGCAATAAACTCGCCTTGGGTGACTTGCAGGATCAACTACGACGTCAAGATGCTATTGAGACTATACGCGGAAGAGATGAATACGTCGTGACTAACACCAACGCCCCCAACTCTCCCTGTCATGTACCCGTTCCTGATGGAGTCTCTGAGTGTGGACTATCAGAGCTCCCCCAGCTCCATACACTCAGATGACGAAACGGAGCACGACGCCTTCTTCGTGCAGACATGCGTGGAGGAAGTGGAGAATGCCGAGTACGTCGCCCCACTGAAACCCCTAGTCTCCATGAGGGTGGAAGACCCCGTGAACGAAGAGCTGGATCCCCGATCCAGGCTAAGGGAGTACGTGGACTCAAGGAGGAGGTTGGTGGCGAAAAAGCTATGCTACGCTAAGCCTACCCGCAGCTCCTGGCCACTGTAGCAAGGACGTATGCGAGAACTATCCCAATTGAAGGAGGACCTCGAACAGAAGATCACCACCTGGCAAAGGGAGGTAGATCTTAAGCTAATGAAGAGCGTGTGGGGTGCCCATGTGAGGACCCCAGAAGAGGACGACCTCTCGGAGGAATGTGTATGTGAAACCCCTCGAGCGTGTCTATGTTGCCATCGTCAACCGGAAATGGTTGAACGAGACCTACTTTATGCCTACCAAGGGTTGCAGGATACTACCAAGAGCGAAGAGTCGGTGGAGGATCACCTCCTGACGTCTATTACTCAGGGGGCAAGCACCTTACACTCTGACGAGGACATGGAGGACAAGATCAAGCTATTGGACCCGCGGGTGCAGACGCTTATAAGGACCTATCTGGAGGTGTTCGGGGAACTACCACCCCCAGCCTCATCTGACAAGCTGGTACAGATGGTACTCAAACTGAAACCCGAGTTCGTGGGTCACAAGATCCGGAGGAGACCCTATCTGGCTCCTAAAGAGCAGGCCGACGAGATTGAGCGACAGATACAAGAATGTATCGACGCTGGCCTAGTCCTGGAGTACAAGGACGCGGACTAACCCCAACACTGCACCCCTGTTTCCTGGTGGCTAAACCTGGGCCTACAGCCAAACAGCTGGTACTGGACTACGGAGAGCTGAACAAGAAAACGCTGAACCACTCAAGGTCCATTCCTAATATGGAGCCTACCCTAGAGAAGATAGCCTCCTGTCGCTACAAGACCAAGATGGACAAGAGGAGCGGATTCTGGCAGGTGGACCTGACGCCCAACGCTAAGGAGCTACTAGCCTTCATCACCCCTCAGGGGAGGGTGTTCAAGTGGAATGTCATGCCGTTTGGCGTGGCCAACGCACCCGCTCTATTCCAAGAGCTGATGAACAACATCTTGTCCATCCTACGAAGAAGACCTAAGGTGCAGGACCTCATATCCCGTGGGGCCCAGATGGAAGCACACATCGACGATGTATGCCTCCAGACCAATACCCAGGAGGATCACCTAATCTTCTTTGGTGAGTTCTTTGCGGTCTGCCAAGAGAACCACACACCACTCAAGCTGTAGAAGTGTGAGTTCATGCAGGGGACCATGCAGTACCTGGGGTTTGACGTTGGCTATGGGTGGTGGACCCCAGCGGCCTCTAAGGCCAAACCCCTAATGGACGCTAAGGTACGACACGAAGACCCCAAGAAAGGACTTCATGAGTTACGCAGTTTCATTTGGGCGTGCAACTTCTATCGCCACCATATCAAAAACTTCACCTATACCAGCGCCATCCTGACGGACCTGATCAAGAAGAGTACTACTTGGCGCTGGGGCCCACAAGAGCAACAAGCGTGTGATGAGCTCAAAGACAAGGTGGCCAACGCTAAGTGCTTCGGCGTGCCTAGGGGACAAGGGGATATTATCCTGGTGTCCGACGCCAGCAATGTGGGTGGTGGTGGACCGTTGTTCCAATGGCAAGCACTAGAGAAGGAGGAGTTCGACTCGGCTATTTCCAAATGGGGGACTGAAGGACTCAACCGAGATGGAACTCTGAAGCACAGCTACCCTGACGACGAGTGGTTCCCAGTACCCCTGGGCCACTGGAACTGGAAATGGAACCAGGCCAGGGGGAACTACTCCACCTATGAGCAGGAATTGCTCGCAGGTATGCTAGTGCTATCCTCTCTGGCAGGACTGTTGGGGAGTAACCCTGTGGTCTGACTGTGCGACTAAGAGGGGGTCCGCACTTTCCAGAAGGGTCCCCCACCTGAGAAGGCCAAGCTACGACGCTGGTTGACCTACCTCAGCCGACTACGACTGACGGTACACCATATCCAGTAAGTGAAGAACGAGTGTGCAGAGTACATCAGCCGCAACAACTTTGATGCCCTGATTGGTGCCCGGTCTGAAGCGCTGGCTAAGGAGGCGTTCAGCCGTATGGACGTGCACTTGGACCTCAACATGACTATGATACGCCCCCTGGATGGACTCCAACAATCGGAGTACCTGAAGGAGTTTGGGGATAACTACAAGCGCCTGGAGAAACGCCTTGAACCCCTCCTGGTCAACCAAGATCAGTGGAAGAGGGACAAGAGCTACCTCTGGCACGAGGACCGCATCGTGGTACCCAGTGACAGAGTCCCAGCGCTGCTGAAATGGACCCATGAGTCCAGCGGTCATGTGGGTGCTGACCCTACCCGGAGGCTATTCAAGCAGTGGTTCCACACGACGTGGACTGATGACCAACTGCGGAAGACCCTCCAGCCTATCGTGGACAACTGTCCGTGTAGATCCTGCAAACCGGGGAATATCAGGGACAGAGGTCTCCACTCGACCCTGCCCATCCCTCACCGTGCTAACAGTGTTCTCTACGTGGACTACACAGAGATGCCGAAGTTCGAGGGCTATGACTTCGCCCTCGTGGTAACCTGTGGGTTGACCAGGTCTACCAGGGTGTTCCCATGTACCAAGCACATTACCGGTGAGGAGACTATCAAGATACTCCTGGAGGAGTGGTTTTGTGTCTATGGGGCGCCCAAAGAGATCAACTCCGATGAAGACGTACGAGGACGCTCAGATACCGGCTGGTACAAGAGGGTCCTGAGATCCCTCAATGTCCAGGTGTCTACGGGGATCCCCTACTCTCACACGAGCAACCCCCTATGTGAGCGACAGATCCGTGTCCTCAAGGAGAATGTAAGGATATGGTGCAAAACTGAGCGCACCAGAGACTGGGTGAGACTACTCCCCGTCATATCCTTGATGATGAACTCCCAAGAGAGTTCGGCGACTGGCTACTCGCCCCATGAGCTATTCCTAGGGCGCCTGGCGTGGTTCCTACATGCCCCCTATCCAGAAGACACCCATTCTTCCGTGGGTGAGGGGGTCCAAGAGCAACAGGCGAAGGTGGACAAGGCCAAGGCTATGCTGCAGAGAGTGAGGGAGCGTCAGTGGAGCAAGAAGAACAAGCACCGATTACCGGCCACCTACCAAGAAGGGGACTGGGTGCTGGTGCACCACAGCCGACTACCTGCCTGGCCACGCTCTACCAGCGATGACCCATACTTCGGGCCCTACAAGATTCTATCTGTGGATGGACACCGTATAACCGTGCGGTGTTCTCCCCGTCTAGGGCCGACCCTGGTGTGCGCTGCTCAACACCTGAAGCGCTACTATGATCCTGAAGACCTCTGTGGGGAGGAGTGGGAGCTGAACGACGAGGAAATCGCCGCCCTAGACCTACAAGGGGCTGCCAGCCCTATGGAAGTTGAAGGGGAACTCCCCGACATGAACGCCGAGGAGACGGCTAAGGAGGGCTTCTACCTGGTGAAGTCTGTCCTACGCCACCGCTATCACCAGGGTTGGCGCTTCCTCACCCTCTGGGAAGGGTTTGGAGTCGAAGAGGCCACCTGGGAGCCCTTCTCTGCGCTTGTTCTACCTGAGGGACGCCTAAACTTGGTTCTGGTAGACTACTTGTCCCAGAACAACCTTGGTGAGTTGCTGAGGCTCGCTGAGACCCTTGCTTCCAAGACTAAAGGTAGGGACTGAACCTTACCGTTACTTGCCTAAGCGTATGTGTGAGTGTGCTATTCCTAAGGTCCTGAGAGCAACCCGCAGAAGTGGTGTCCTAATTATACCCAAGTCTGCACGCTTGTTAAACCTGGAGGGTTGTCGTACGGATGCCACGGGGTACGCCCCCGGTACCCCCTCAGCTAAGCGCTCAATTTCTGTGCTGGCGCAAAACCTTGGAGGAATACCCAGCGTACTAATGCAGGTATTGTTTTCCCTACCTATCTGCCCACTACAGGGAGGGGTGGCCAAAAGCTATGAAGGCTTGAAAATGCCTATTTGCTACGATGGCCAAAATCTAGCCTAACCACTGCCACTGCCCACCAACCCCGCCAAAATGGCAGGAAAAGGGTGGGACAGTGACACACGCACTACAGGTCCTACACACCCTACAGTGGCACCATCCTGGTGGGCGAGCACTTCTGCAACTGGCTCAAGCCCCCACTCAGGACTACCATTCCTACACGCACGCTCTACTGGGTGGCGTTGAAGATGAAGACAAGAACCCTAGAAGCTCACCTGTGAGATTACAAGGAAACACAGAGCTACTAAGCGTCTGTGGCCTACCAGGGAAGCCACAACGCGTTTCCCTGCTAGGGCTTGGAGGGAAGGGGTGCTCTTGTTGCGTGCACAGCGTGGATGTTGAAGGTGTCGGGCTGCGCTTGCCACTCCTGGCTGAGCCGCTGCTTGTTGTTTGTGTGTGATCAGCACCGCATATTTTAGCACGGCTTGGGACTGAACCAGTTCACCCTGACCTTCCTACCTGGAGAACAAAGGCGGATGCAAGAGCGTCTGCAGTGGAGGAACCTAGACCATCTCCACATATTATACGCTCCTCAGATGGCCCTATAATACGCTGTCAACAAACGCCCTGTTCAAGCAAGCAAGCTTAAGAAGCTCCACTCGTTCTCTTATAGAACGTGGGGTGGAGCCCCTGGGTAGCCTAAACAAGGTTTACCGTGCGCATTTCGCGTGGCCTACCCTTCAATGCGTGTGTGAATGCACGAGCATGCACGAGTTTACCGTCAATCTGGGTCAACTACTGTTTTTCTTCCTAATCTTACCCACAATCACGAACTCCACCAAGGGGATGGCCCCACCTGCGCTTACCTACGTTACGCTGGAGGGTGAGACAAGGTGAGGGAAAAGCGAGACACAAGCGAAAAACGACGCAATGCATAGGTGTGTATGTCTAATCACCCTGGACTTACCTCTAATCATCTGCAATCTTTCTAATCTATCCCTCTATCGTTTGTTAGCGCTGCTACAAGGCACGTTCACAGAGACACGACACGAGCAATGTGCATGCTGCATACGAAACGAGCATACCTGTGGTTTATACCTGATTCATTGAAGTCCTTCTGTTGATTCTTGAAGTCTTTTCGTGGATTTTTGAATTCTTGGAATTTTGATTCTTACTGTCAGTATGGGTGGAATCTTTATGTTTACTTGTTAATGTATGTCTCGTCATTTTTGTCATTATACGTAACATACATTTATAATCTTATTAAATCTTTATTTTCCGGCGCTTCGCTAGGAGCCGCTCCTGCGCGCCGCCTTTTTCTGCGTAAGAATTTTTTGATTGGAAAAATCAAGAGATGACTACAATTTTTATAAAACTGTGCATCTGATGCACCATTGGATTCTGTTCAGGTGTGTGCATTCAGAAAAATTCTAGGCCGTCCTTTGACAGATTTAGGTGTTGTCGCTTCGCGTTTGCGTGGATTCGTCCCTCAACCTCCCATTCCTCTGTTGTACAGACATCCTCGCAAAGCCTCGCTGAGTAGGCCGGTGTTCGGGCCGAAAAGCAGAAGCAGGATACTGAACCAGAATCAAGACCCCTCCAAGGGGCAATTCTAATTAAATCAGCGCACCCTCGCCCCAGTACCAGGACAGGTGTCTCCATCAGGTTCAATGAGACTTGGGTCGGGCGTCCTATGAGAGTCTGGCGTTGGGTTGTGTTACGCTGCAGCTTGGAGGGACAGATGCAAATGCATATGGTCTTGGCATGCCCTATTCTAACCCCACCAAGCCACAGGAACCCCTGCAGCGCCAAGAGCGCTGACCTTTCTGTTGGAAATTGTCATTAACAATGCAGCAAGAGTCACTGGCCATGGTAAAGCACTCTTTTCCAGTGAATGGGAAGCTATAGGTATTTTAAAGTAGGTGTGGAAACCAAGGAAAGGCCAAGAAAAAAATCCCCTTTTCCTGAGACGTGTGACAGTGGTGGCCACCACAGCACAAGGGGGGAGTAAGAAAAAGTGCTTTTCCAATGCTTTAGGGTATACGTTCCTTGTATTAGAGGTGCTCTAAGCACTCATGCATTTTTATCTTAGTATTGGCCCTACCAAAATGGGTGATAACACGTTTTGACCTATGGAACCAAACACTAAAACAGGATGATGTGTGGACCCCTTAATCCCCAAGCTATAGGCACTAAAGCATCTTTTCCTGGGTGACTGAGGCACAGATATACTGAGGGCAGAGCCTATGAATTTATCTATGTTTTCTCATGAATTTTAGCTATCCTAGTGGTATGCACCCTAGGGGGCCGGTGCACCTCTTTTTGAGAGGTCCTGGGTTCAATACCCAGTCAGCCTAGCTAAGTAGGATTATCCCAAGTGACATGGCAGTGACCTCAGCGCCACAAGCCATGCCACCTCAGCACCTATGGGATCCAAAAGCAAAGAGTGCACATCTCAAGATGGCACTGTGGATGAGGGTGAGCCCTTGGGGCAGTTTTCCAATCAGTGGTTCTCAAACATGTAAAATATTTCATCCTGAGTTGCAATGTATGCTAATTGCTGTGGTCCATTGTTGATAGTTGTCTTTATTTAACTCTTTGAGACTGCAGCCCTTCATGCTCTGATCCTGTTTATCTTCTACTTGCTTATCTCTGGCTTGGGCTATCCTGGATTGGTTGTATTTCAACAATAAAACATTTTTCTCATCAAAAACAAGCAGCAGGAACCCTACACCAGCAGCAAGCAGCAGGACAGGCACAACAAAAACACAGTGTTGAAATCACTATAAAAATTTCTCGGGAAGAGTGGAAAACCAGTTGCCCACGCGAACATCCAGCTGGAGTTGCCGGAGTTCGACTCTAAAAACCTGCCCGAATGGGCAGGGGAATTCGCTGAGTTTCTTTTACTCACTGGCTAATCTCATGTGGATGTGGTCAGAAAATGTTCACTTTTGAAGCGTTCATGCAAAAAGAAATTTTTGCAAAAACAGGTGAAACAGATTGCAAAAACCTGTTCTACTTGGGCTGAGGTTCTCCATTGATTGGAGAAAACTTTCCCGGTCTACGAAACAGACCTCAGTGTACGCACACAGATTGAGGGGCTCCCTATGCTCCCTGAATTTCCTTCTGCTGTGCGAGTCTCTGAGTATGTTTGCGACCTGGAGTATCTGTTCTCACGAATGAACGTGGGTTCCTATGGACCCACGGAACCCCACCTGTGGCTAGTGAGTAAAATCCCTACACGTACGTGGGACGATTGCCCCTCCACCTCAGAGAGGAAGAGTCGGACCCCTACGTACGATGATCCTGTGGACCTGCTCATCGAACTGGCCCTAGAGAGGGGGAATGACTCCCACATGGAAGAATTCCTGAAAAGACACCTGGGTAGAGGTTCCACCCCAACCCGGAGCGTGGCGTTGGAAAAGGGCCTAAAAATCCCACTGACGCCAAGAAGGGTGGTGGTAAAGGGGGGGGTAACCTGCGTGCCAGAAGTGAGGTTAAACCTGGAGCCGGTGCACCTCCACTCTTCTACTGTAAACCTGTGAATGACAAGGGAGGGCCCTGTCATGCCCCTGACTGCGACCATCGCAGTGGTTGTGTGCTGCAACTGGAAAGACAGCAGCACACTAAAGATGGGAAAACAGTGACCCATCAGGATCATTTCAGGTGTACCATCACCTGTGGGTATTGTGGCAAACATCGTCACTACGAGGACGAATGTCACATCAAAAAAAGTGAGAGTGACAAACACCAACGGCAGCAGGCTGAACGCCAGAAAGCCCAAACACCCACCAGAACTCCCCAGAATGGGGACGAGGGTGTTAGAGGAGGAGGCAAGGGGGGTGGCAAAGGTGGAACCCCCAACCCCGAGAGGAGGCAACAGCCCGGGAGTGGAACGTCCAGGACCTCAGAAAGAGGAGGAAACGGCGGCGGAGAGAAGCGACGAGGGGCACGTGAACACCATGGACCAGCATGGACCAGATGGGGAAGGACATGACGGACGAGAGAAGGGAAGTGGGAGGAAAAGGAGCAAAAGGAAAAGCGGCCAACACGTGGAACCCGGACGAGGACAACTGGGGGAGCAGCGCACCAGGGCAGGTACATCCGGGGGCGAGGCGGCCCTGGAAAGGAGCGTCTGGAGCTCCAGGAGGAAGAAGAGGCGGCGGCGGCAAGAATCGACAAGGGGTAAGGGGTGCGTGCACGAGAGTCAGGGTCGGTGGAGAGCGAGGACGAGAAGAGCAAGAGAAGGGTAGAGGGAGGAGCAGGAGAAGCAAACACGTGGATCCCGGACTGAAACATCCGGGGAAGCAAAACACCCGGACTGGAACATCCAGGGGGCGGAGGCCCCGGACCGGAGCGTCAGGGGAAGCAGCGGCCTGGGATTGGAACGTCCGGGGCAGCGAAAGGAGGGGGATACGGTAGCGGAGAACAACGGCGAGGAGCACATGAACAAGGGCAAGGACCAGATGAGGAAGGATACGACGAAAGAGAGTCAGGAAGCGGGAGGGGAAGGAGCAGATGGAAAAGCGGCCAAACACGTGGAACCCGGACGGAAACAACCAGGGAAGCAGCGCACCAGGACTGGAACATCCGGGGGCGAGGCGGCCCTGGATGGGAGCGTCCGGGGCTCCAGGAGTAAGATGAAGCGGCGGCGGCAAGAGACGGCAAGGGGAGCATGTACAAGAACCAGGGAAGGAGGAGAACGAGGACAAGAAGAGCAAGAGGCGGGAAGCGAGTTGAGAAGGAGAGAAATGAGAGGCGGATGGGCACATGGAACCCGGACCAGAAGAGACTAGAGCGTCTGGGGTAGGTGCGGATCGGAACGTTTGGGGCTGCGTACGGAGGGGACACGATGGCGGAAAGGAGAGGCAAGAGCAAGGTGAGGTGGGGAGGGAGGACAAGGAGGACAAGAGCCAGGGGGAAAGAGGAGAAGGAGACCCCGAAACAGCGGACTAACACAGACGGGGACTCGAACGCGAACGCCAAGGGCGCCACGAGGACGAGACGGCGGCGGCAAGAAAAAACAGGAGGGCAGTCAAGGAGAGCATCCACAAGAACAAGCAAGGATGAGGGAGGGGGATAGGACGCATGCAAGGGGCTGGGCTGACACATCAGGGAAGCGACACACCCAGGGTGGAAAGTCCAGGACAGAAGGATGAGGCAGGAACGCCAGGAGAAGGTATGGAGTGTGCGGGGCAGCATCAATGGGAGGAGACGGCGGCGGCAGGAGGAAAAGGCGACCGCAGGGGCCGGGACGGGGCTACGGCAGAGGAAAAGGATGGAGGGAGGGGGGGAGGGGGAGGGGCAGCGACAAGACACAGAGGGGGAGACTCAGGGGACAGAACAAAGAGGGGGCGAAAGGTAGGAAGGCGAAGCGGTGCGGAAAGGATTCAGCTGAGGAGTACCCCAGCGGCCAGACGCCCAGTTAAGCGAGCTGTAGTCGTGCGTTCGATTCCCACCAGCGGCGCTCAAAGGGCACACTTGAAGACAAGCATCGTACCTGGGTTGGAGCGGTAGAACTAATGCATTAGGTCCTCGAGGGGCCATTGAAGAACACAAACACCCCTGGACGCCGGGGATGTTTTTACGCCTGAAGCGAGGTGTGCAAGAGGGGAGGGTGGAAGGGACGAGGAAGGGAGCCAAGAGGGGCAGTGGAGGAGAGGCATACACTGTGTACACAGGAGACACAAAATGTACGTGACCAAAGAGGAGGCCAGCGAAAGGAGCAGGGAGTCAATGGAGAGCGCGAGGAGTGAGACACGAAAGAGAAGAACGGCATGCGCATGGACCGGGAGTGAAAGGGCCTTCGAAGGAGAACAAGACCAAATCCATGCGGGAGTGGTGACACAGGGTATGGAGGGTGACGGAGTGGACTCCTTAAGGAGAGCTATGAGTGTTATCGAAGGAGGCCAAGGCACAAGTGCGGAAGCGGACGAAGTGCGAGCAAGGGTAGTCACTGCAGTCGAGGAGAGGTTACAGGCAGGGGAGATGCAGGAGCCCCTGCGGCAGGGGGAAACGGGATGGAAGGAGTACGTACGGAGGCTGGTACAAGGGAGAAGGATGGGAGGACCGCCGGAGGTTGAGGGGTTGGCGGGGAGGAATGGATACAGAGTGAAAGTGTACCGGGAGACGAAGGATGGAGAGGGCTACAGGAAGATACAGGAGTATGGAGGAGAGAAGGTGGTGCTGGTGGGAATCCTGTGGAGGAAGTCGAGAGTGAACGAGGTGGTGTGGGAGCACGAAGAGACGGGGGAAGGCAGTACAACAGGAGAGGCGGGAAGAGCAGGCACGGGCGGGGGGGCACAGGTTAGGGTGGGCGCGGGAGGCAAACGAGGACACAGTGTGGCGTCGGGCGACAGTCGGCCGTCGACGTGTGGAGCGGGGAGTGTGGGGAGTACAGCGGGGAACAAAGAGGAACAGCAACGCAAGGCGGCATGGGCATGGAAGAGGCGGGAGGGTGCATTGGAGGGGGCGAGAGAGAGGGCAGAGGAAGGGGTGCTCGTAAAGCACATGTACGGGAAGGATGTCAACACATTTTGGGAGGTGTTGTGTGCGCTGGAGGGCAGGCCGAACAGTGAGGAAGAGGTACAGCAGATAAGGCAAGGAGTGGCTACCAGGCTGGCGAGTAGACACAATATGGGAGAAATGAAGGAGTGCCTGCCACAGGAGGAAGTATCGTGGCAGAAGTACATACAGCGGACTAGGCAGGTTGAGGTTCAGGTTCAGGACAACCTGCGCGAGGCTCCAGCACAGCCGGAGGGGGACCCAGAAAACGAGGGGCTCCCATCCGCCACAAGGCGGCTTACTCGGTTCTGCCTGGAAAGGTCAAAGCGGGCGGCCCGTGGCGGCATCCCAAGCCACCGGGGGCCGACACTTGCCGATTTTCGGGCAGGGGGGCGGCATGTGGTGTGGGCTGGGGCGCGAGGGCTGTAGGGGGCTCACCTGCGCATAGGCGTCAGTGTGCTGCCCGCGTCAGCGTGGACGGTGTCGGTGAGGGAGCTGCCGGCAAGGCACAACGGGGTCCGCGAAGTGCCACAGCTTCATGCCTTGCCCCAACATGTTTTCACCTCAAGAACACGGGACTTAGCGGTTCTGTTGGCCGGTGGTGTGGTGTCCCGGGGCATGTTCCGTGGCTGTGTGGCGGCCCCCAGGGCGTTTCCTGCTGCAACCGTGGTCCAGCGGGCACGTGTTTGGCACTGCCGTTGTGTGGTGTGTGCGGCAAGACAGGGCAGGCAGGACGCGCACTAGATGGTGGTCGTTCACGCTTCGGGCCAGTCATGCATGTCCAGGGGCGCGCCACTGGTGCGCACCACCGAGAGTCCATCGGGTAGGGCCAGGGTCGTAAGTTGCGCGTGAATTACGGGGAGGTCGCACGTCCGTGCTAGCAGCACCAGGCTGCTGTCGCCCGGGGCAGATGATGCCATGGGGAGGGCCTTCTGCGGTGCGCAACCGAGGGCGTTGACGACCCACGCAAGTGCTGGCTGCGGGGGAGACGCTGGAGGTAGGGGGATGCAGGGTGCCGGGCCCGTGCTGAGTTGCCAAGCGCGGCATTGCCGTACAAGCCATCCGAGGACAACGCTGTCGCGGAGGCTGAGGTTGCGGGCTGCAGAGGTGGCGAGGACGGGCGCGGGGAGGGGGGAAGGGGTCGGGTCCAGAGGGAGGGGGCCGCATCAAGGGCTTGGCGCAGCGTGGGGGGCTGCTGTGCAAGGGCGACGTGATGGTCGGCCGCTACCGTGGCTCGCTGTGCGTGGAGGAGGGGAGGGCATCGCGGGTCTTCGCTGGCCACTTTCCAGGCACCATTGAGGTCCAGGAGTAGCTGGCGCGGTGCGCTGCGGAGGACAGCGCGGGGGGGGGAGGGCAGGGCGTTCCACGTCAGGCCAACCACCAGCGCTGGGGTGGCCAGGAAAGTCCCCAGGTGAAGGTCGGCGGATCCGGAAGACGAGGATAGGAGGGGGAAGACCTGCGGGTGGCACAAGAGGCGCCAGGCCAGGGTGAGGTACTGTAGGAAGAAAGGTGGGCAGCGGCGCTGCGGGTGGTCGGTCATGTCGGGCTGCGCCAGGTGGCAGTAGGGGCAGACTACCCCACCATACCCAGGGGGCTGGCGCTGGAATGAGAGCAAGCGGTGGAGCATGGTTGTGTGGATCGCTCTGGGCTCGATGGCGGCGTTGTCGATGGCGTCGATGATATGGGATGACGACCAGGCGGGGTCTGGTGGAGGGAAATGTCGGGCGAACTCTGCTTCGTGGTGCTGGAGGGTGATCGCCTCGGCCGCCTTCCGGGGGTCGAGGACGAGGCGACCCTGGTGCGTGGCCAGGACGCGGCCGGAAAAGAGGGGGAGCCAAGGCACGGCGTTCAGGCGCGCCTCGCGCGCGCCCAGGTCTGCCAGGCGATCGGCTTTGGCGTTGAGTTGGGCGAGGAGGGTGGTTGCGCTGCTGTCGTGCTGAGCTGGCAGCCATACCTCCAGGATTTGCGCTTGTAGCTGGATGAGCGCGGCACGGAAGGGGAGAAGTAGTAAGGTGCCGGCCCGTGGGGACCGCGTTGAGTTAGCTGTGAGCGCTGCGGTGGAGTCGGTGGCGAGCAGCACCGTGCCGCTCCAGTCCTTGAGAAGGAAGAAAAGCGCCACTTTGGGGAGCCACTCTGAGTCAGTGGAGTGGCCTGCGCTGGTCTGTACCCCGAACCACAGCCTGTAAAAAATGCCGGTAGTCGGGTGCCACAGGGCGACTCCAGCCCCCAGAACGTGGTGCATCTGGCTGCCGTCCGTTGCGGCGACGATGTTGTGCATGGCGCTGGGGAGGGTGATGTTGCCGGAGCTGTGGAAACGGACCTCATTGAGGGCGGGTGAGGGGCAAGGGTGCAGGGCGACGTCCAGCGGGAGGAGCTGCTGTCGCAGGCGTAGACCTTCAGGGAGCCAGCCAGCCCGGGGGGGGGAGGGTGAGGAGAAGGTGGGACGCGGCTACGGCCAAGAGGTTGGTGCTCCAGGACGCCCGCAGGTAGGAGGTGAGGAGGTGCCGGTTTGAGCGCAGCGTCACGTCGGGTGCGCCAAAGCCTCCCGAGGCCAAGGGCAGGCGGAGGAGGGACCGGTGAACCCAAGGGGGGAGACGAAAGGCTGCGGAGTACACGGCGTCGGTGACGCGTTGGTGGGGGCGCAGGGTGTCTGGTGGGAGGAGGACGCCGCTGGCCACGCAGTCCAGGACCGACAGCCCGAAGGAGTGAAGGGATCGGAGGCGAAGGGCTGGGGAAGCCGGACCGCGGACTGTGGACTTGTGCACATTGCGCAGCGCGGTGAGGGCCTTGTTGGCGGGGCGGTGCAGCGGTAGCTCGGGGAGAAGGGGGATACCTACGAGCTCGGGAGGCGTGGTGCTGGTGTACATCTCGGAATCCGGAACCAGGCTGCGCTCCAAGGAGATGCCGTGGTGCCCTAGGCGGGCGAGGAAGTACTCGAGCTTGTCGGGGTGGACGATCCTGCCAGCCCTGCGGGATGCGTCGCGGCTGTTGTCGGCCATGGCCACCACCTCAGGAAGGGTGGGGGCCAGAAAGCGTCGGTCGTTGCTGTAGACCAGCGTGGTTGCCGGTAGGGGGACGCTGTGGCCCGGAAGGCGTAGTGGAAGCGACACGGACCAGTTGATGGCCAGGGAGAGGGTGAGGACGCGGCTTGGGGCCTGATAGTGCAGGGCCGCAAACGCGTCCCCTTGGGTGCCGCCCTCTCCCGTGGAGAAGGGCGGGGGCGAAGCCCTCACGGGTGATCACCCGTATGACTAGGCAGCTGTAGAAGTTGTGGGCCCACTGCGAGTAGTTCCACACATGCGGCAGACAGCCGAGGAGACGGTGTGTGAACGCTCGTACAACGCGCAAATACGCGTCGGACTCGTCCCAGTTACAGATCGCGCAGGAGCCGTGCTCTAGGAGGCTGGTGTACACTGCCGCTCTGCCGACCAGGACCATGAAGGCGGAGCTCTGACCGGTGCGGTAGGAGAAGACAACTGGGGTGTAGGCGCCTGATACCTCTAGGTTGGCGGCGAGTCGGTCGGAGGCGATGCCGATGAGTGTTCCGGAGGCCGCGGACTCGACGTCGACTGGTCGGAATGAGCGCGCGAGATGACGGGGCAGGGGTTTGCTGGGTTTGCCCTTGTATATGCCGTAGCGCACAGTCTCATTGAGGACCGTGGGAGTGCCCGCCTCAGCTTGAAGCAGGGAGTGGTGCAGGCCCTGCTGGACCCCCCCTCCTGCCCGGAAGAGCAGCGAGCGGGTGACGTTGTCCCATGACACCGCCAGGGTGCGCTTGCCCAGGCGCCGGTGGGCCAGAGACTCAGGCGTCAGCAGCGGGCAGGAGTTGAGGCTCTGGAGGAAATTCCGGGGCGTGTCGGGGTGGTCCGGAGGGAGACCAGCCCGTAGGAGGGCAAGCAGGTGAACTGTGGGCAGTTCGAGGGACGGGCGGCGCATGGGGGCCCACGCGGAGGGGTCGCAGTGGGTAGCAAAGAACTCGTGGTCGAGGTGCAGGAACCCATCGCAGGTCTGCGCTGTGGACTGGCGGAGGACTTCATTGAGGTGGGACTCCCTGGTGGGGAGGAAGGCTTCTGGGCGGGGGAGGATGCCGCTGAACGGCTCGAGGGGGGGGGGGAGGGGAGGTGAAGGGCTGTGCGCGTGGCCGCTGTGATGGAGGCCGCACGAAGGACGTCCAGGCGGTTCAGGATGCCGCGCGCCTCTGCCGCTTCCCGGAGGTCTGGGAGTCGTTGGTCTAGCTGGTCGGGCCCAAGGGGGAAGCTGCGCTGGGCCAGGCGGAGCATGAGCTGGCGTGTGTCCAGGGGGCGGGAGTTAAGCTGCGACGCTACCTCGTGGTTTGCTGCGACGTAGTCGTCCGGTAGCGCTGGGGTGAGGACCAGCCAGCCCCAGACTAGGTCCAGGGCGGCCCCCATGGTGTCCATGTCCGAATGGCTGGCCTGACGCCATCGAAAGCGGCGCCAGGCCCACGCGTCGGCGGATTTGGTGAGGAGAGTGACGGTGATGACGATGACGGCGTGGGAGCTGCGGGACGATAGTAGTTGGTGACGGGCTTCGGCGACCAGGCCGTGGATGAAGGCGTGATCTATGGCTGTGGCCCGGCGTATGCCCTTGACCGTGGTGTGATTGGTGGTGGTGCCTGTAGGGAGGACTCAGTGGTAATGGCGGAGCGGGCCTGACGGGGAGAGTGCTGAGGAGAGGGGGGTACCTGGGGCGTCAGTGGCGTTGGGTTCCCCCGCGAGATAGGTTTAGGAAGGCTGCAAGTCCCGCCGGAGCTGTTCCATGCGACGGACCTGCTGCAGCCACTCGCGGTAGGGGATCTTGGGGTGGAGGTGGACGTTGACCACCAACAGCCGACCGACATGCCACAGGGGGAGCAGGGCGGCCATCCAGTGTTCGCCATCAAACATCAGCGTGGCCTCCTCGGGGCGCCGGCGTAGTGACTTTTTCCAGGCGATCACGAAACCGGTACCAGCGCCATCTGCCGTGCTCCACATGGCTTCATATGCGGGGGGCACGGCTGCTTGGGCGGCGCTGACGTCCCACAGTTCGTGCCAGCAGAGGATGTCGGGGCTGAGCACGTCTACCCAGAGGCGCGCAAAGGCGGTTTGGAGTACAATGGCCCCCCAATTGTGAGTCATGAAGGTGAGGGCTGTGGGCTGGACAAGGGCGGCCTCGGAAGGAGCTGGAGGGGGCAGTGCCCGAGGATACGGCGGGGGGGGGAGTAGGAGCTGCGGTAGGTGCGGGGCGCACAGGGTGGACCAGGGGAGGGCGTAAACCGGCACTGCGCCAGCGAGATGAAGTCCGTGATACGTGAGGGTGCAGCGCGGGGCTAGGGCCCGGGTGCAGAAGGGCGCATGCCCCTGGGGGTCTACACAGAAGAGGCGGGGGCCGGTGAGGGTGGGGGCGGTGGGTAGCTCGACTGAGGCGTCGTGCGGCGACGGGCGGCCGCAAGTGGGGGAGGGAGCGGAGATGACGTTGCACATACCTGGGAGGTCGGGGCCGATCGCCCATGGGCCGCCCGCGCTGGCGTGGCGCCAGTAGTAGAGGGGAGGAGGGATGTGGGCTGGGGGGGTGGTGGTCCAGTCCGCAGTGTAGTCGTGGGACCAGAAACTTGTCCAGTAATCGCCGACATGGAGCGGCGGCGTGACTCGGAACGCGGTGGGGTGGATGGAGGGAGGGAACTGCTCCAGCCAGTCGGCAATCACGGGGAGGGACGCGAGGATGGCTGCCGGCGGGATGGCTGGGGCACAGGAAGGGAGCGAGGGGAGGAGCTGGAGGAGTTCGGGCGGGAGGGTGAGGGAGGGGATACGTTGTAGCAGGAGGAAGCCCGAGTGGTCGCATAGCGGGCAGGCTGGGAGGCTGGCGCGGGAGAGCAAGGTGCCGCAGTGCAGGCAGGCTAAGGGGGAGTGGTCGTCTGGGGAAAGCGGGGACCAGGCTGGGGGGGGGGGGATGGAGGCTGGTGACTGAGGCATGTCTGCGGGGGACAGGGGTGGGGCGCCGGCCAGGGCCCGGAGTTGCGCTGATACGCGGACCGCCCTGATGGGGGTGAGGTCGGCGGCTAGGGCCTGGGCCACCGCCGGGGACGCGCTGTCCGGGCTTGCAGCTGACGGCAGGAGGTCGGGTAATACCAGTCACCGCCGTTCCTGGTGGCCCGTCCACAGGGACCCCTGAACCGCGCGACCGGCGCGAGGGCCCTTGTGCAGGTGGGGGGCTTGTTCCTGGAGACGGGGGGAGCGGCGATGTGGGGACAGGGGGGACTTGACTCGTACTCGCTTGTGGGCGCGGCGCGCCTCGGGTCGCTGAGACGGGGGGTCGGTCAGTGAGCTGATGCCGACCCTCCAGGGCTTGCCAGTGGACTCATTCCTGCAGGTGAGGGACAGTTTCCAACCGTCCGGGTGCTGTAGGAGGCGCTTGTGGTGAGACGCAAACAGGGAGGAGTGGACCGCGGGAGGTATAACCGCTACGCCCCAGCCGTGGCGACTGTCGGCGGCGGTGACGTAGACCGGTACCCCTAGGGTGAGCGTGAGTGCGGCGGTCATGGCCTCCTGACTGCCGCTCTGGAGGCCGGTGATGCGCACTGCGCAGGGCGCGGGGGCCGAGGAGGATGGCGGCTGGGGCGGGGGGAGGAGGGCCAAGGTCGGGAGCGGCTGAGCCGCGGTGAGGGGGGTGAGGGCACCCAAGCCCGGCGACGGGAGGGGGGCTGCAGCAGCGGGTAGGACGGCAGAGGGGCCGACAGGGGGGGCGGAAAAACCCACCAAGAACGAGTCGTAGCTCGCGGTCTCGGCGACTAGGGGCAGCAGTTGCTTGACCCTCTCTTGCAGCTGCTGGTAGTCAGAGGCTGTGCCCAGGAAGGTCGGCTGGCAGAGCTGGTTGATGCCCTGCCTAAAGGAGGCGGCGTCGACGAAGCTGTGGAGCCCGGTGTACGCTGTGAGGCGGAAAGACGGGGTGGAAGCCAGTTGGAGGGCTACGGAAGACCAGTTGATCCCGGGGCGTGCAGCATTGGCGGAGATGTGAGGTTGAATGGCCTGGAGGGCCATGTTCTTGGCCGCGACGTTCAGGGATTAGCCAAACTTCGCTGCTACTGTGGAGCTCAGGCGCTCTAGCTCTGGGCGAAGTCGGTGTTTGTTGGCTTCCGGGCAGAGCAGCCAGGCGTTCTTGACTGCCGGTACCAGGAGCGCCGCTGTGGTTGCCAGGTTGAGGAGTTGGGAAGCCTTGGGGGGGAGGTGCAGGTATCTGATGATGATCAGGACGGCGCCGGCTACGAGGGAGGCCAAGGCGTCGGGGACGGAAGAAAGACCATCGAGTAGGGAGAGGATGTCCTGAGAGCTGGAGTGGGAGCCTGCTCCAGGAACTGCTCCCATGTGGGAAGGGCGCTGCCAGGGGCGGTGAGCGCTGGGGCTTGCAGTGGGGCTTGCGCTGGGGCTTGCGCTCGGGCCTGAGGGGGGCACGGGGCCGCCACTGGGTGTGGGATGGTCTTGGCTTTGGTCTCTGCAGCTGCTAGGACGGTCAGGGCGGTGGGGAATGTGATGGAGCCTTCGCGCTCACGGGGGCGCAATTCCTGGTACCACGTCTTGGCACTGACGGGGCAGGGGGAAGGGCGCAGGACTGGGGAGCCTCCGGGCATGCCCGCTCCATCCTGGATGGCTTGGATCTGGGGACAGCGCAGGGGGTTGCCTGTGTGTTGCGCAGCCCATTTGGGGAGCCAGTGGAGCAAGGGGACTCGAAGGATCACGGGCTTGATGGGGCGAACGTGGGACAGGATCTCCAGCAGGGTCCTGAAGTCAAGGCCTCGGATGCAGCCATCGCCAAAGGGGGTGCAGTGCTGAGCCGCGCCGCGGACCAGCTCGTGGCGCTGCGTCTCTGTGGCGCCCGTGGCCCAGTTGATGAGGAGCTCGAGGGCGGACCTGTAAGAGAGCCATGAGCCAGGGAAATGCTCCCCGAGAAGGCTCTGCTCGGCTGGAAGTAGCTGCAGCGTCACGCTCCACCACCACAGCATCACTGAGGCGGAGAGGGCGTACACGTTCAGATCGATATCAAACACGTCTGTGCGGCCCGCGTGATGACGAGCCGCAATCAGTAGGCGCCGGGCCGCAAGGTTGAACGAGAGGGAAAGCAGGCGCCATGCATCAGCACAGCTGAGCTGCCCCCGCTGCTCATCCTGGGACAACTGTGTGAACGGGTGAGCCATGTTGTCTGCAGGGGAGAGAGGCCGGCCTGAAGAGCGGGTCGGATGACGTGCTTGTGCAGCTGGTGTTGTCGTTAAGGTTTGTTGGTGGTCGCTGTGCGTGCGCTGTTGTGCTGCTGGCGCGCGCGAGGCTGGAGGGCGGCGCGCGAGGTGCTGTTTTGTTTCACTGGAGTGCGCGCGCTGCGGGGTGCTCTTGAAAGCGCGCTGGCGTCCCTTTCCGCTTGGTCAGTGACCCTGCAGAGGGGCGCACAAGTGTGGCGGTGCTCGTGGAGGGCGTGGGCCAGAGGGGGTGGGAGGGCATTGCAGGAGGGGGGGGGGCGGGGCACCTCACCACAGGCTTTGGCGACCCCCCCAGGCGCCGGGCTCCTCACCAGGAGGTTATTGGGGCCCTGGCCAGCGTGTGCGCGAGGGCCTGACTACAGGTTTTTGGCCCCGCGCTGTCGGGGGGGGCGCGCCGAGGGGCCGTTCAGGCTGGTTCCCCCCGGGGCTGGCTCAGTTGTGCATGGCCACAGGCCAGTAGAGGCTGTTTCTTACGGGGCTCATGTCGGTTCATGGCCCACGGCGCATGGGGGAGGGTCCCAACTCTCGCCTCCGGAGGTTCTTGCTGGCTGTCCCCGGGGGGGGGGGGGGTATGCGGTTTCGAGTGTTTTGGGAGGCGAGCTACCTCCCATGGCAAAACCCAGGCGGCCTCTTCGCGCTGGGGAACCTCCGCGGAGCGGACTAGGCAGGGGAGGAGGATGGGGGGGCCACCGGAGGTGGAAGCATGGGCCGCGGAGGGGGGGTACAAGGTGGCGGTTTACAGGGAGACAAAAAGCGGAAAAGGGTACAGAAAATTGGTGGAGTATGGGGAAGGAACCCCGCTGGATGCGGTTATCCTGTGGACCAAGCGCAGAACCTATGCGGTTCTGTGGGGTGTCAGAGGTTGAAGGAGTGACGCGGCAGAAGTGGCGGCGGCGGTGCAAAGGGTGCTGGACAGTGCACAAGAGGGACAGGAATGGCCGGAAGAAATGCTGGAAAGGGCGAGGCGACAGGTCATACCAGGGGATGGCAAGTGCCTATATTGGGCACTCAGCGCGGTGGACAGAGCAGGGGGGCAAGCAGCGGCAGAAGAGGTGCGCAAAGCGCTCACAGAAGGGGATATGGCGCGGCCCCCAGAGTCGGGCTGGGCACGGAAAGTCATGAGGGATGCGGGAGCGCGAACGTGGGATCAGTACCTGGACAAGGTGCGCAGGGGAGAGATATGGGGAGGGGCATGTGAAGTTGGGAGGTGGGCGCAGAGCAAGGGATGCAGAGTGGCAATGTACCAGGAGTGGGGACCTCGGGGGGTGTATCGGAAGATGGCAGAAGTGGGAGAAGGAAGGCGAACGGCAGCGGCGCTGCCGTGGAGCAGACGAGGAGGGGGACACTACAAGCTGCTGTGGCCCCCGGGGGAAGAAGATGCAGAGGCAGTTGCGGAGGCAGACGAAGAAGACGGGACAGAGTCGAAAGGCGACGTGGTAGTGACAATGGAGGAGGATTTGGCAGAAGAAGGTCCGGAGAAGGGGGGGGGGGGAGTGAGCGGACAGAGGAGCACACGTGGCGGGATGTGCATCAAATACCGATCCAGGAGGGGGGTGAGAGGTGGAGGTACCAGGGACAAGAGGGTCCCAGGAGGGAGAGGAGGGGAGTGGGGGGGGGGTACAGCGCGAGACAGGTAACTACGGGCGGGATGGGAAGGGGTGCTAGGAGTGCAAGTACAGGAGATGGAGTATATGGAAGTGCCGGAGGGTACGGGGAAAGGCGTGTGGCACAGGAGGCAGGCAGGGGGGGTGGACGTCTGGGTCACAGGGGGGGGTCGAGGCGGTGTTGCAGCTGCAGCACAGGGAGGATGTGGGGACCGGGTGGGGGGCAGAGAGAGAGGTCCAGATGCGACCGTCAGAGCGGTGTGGCTGGAGCCGGGATGGAAGGGAAGGTACAGGGTGGCGGCGGGCGGACGCCGGCGCCGGGATTGGCATATGACGTGGCGAGCGGACCAGGGGGAGGGGGTCCCAGTCAGGAATGAGTGGGGAGGGGAGCTGCCAGGAGGAGGACATGAGGCAAGTGGCGTGCGCGCACAGTTCACTAGGGCGGCATTGACTCCGGCACCCACGATACAGGGACACAGGGGGCAGGGGTTGGTGTATACGTTCGGAGAGGAGAAGACGCTGAAGGTGGCGGAGGCCATCAAAATGGTGCTGGACGAAGGAACGGCGTGCATGGCCAACCGCACGTACCATGTGCACCGGCACACGGGGGACACGTGGCAATACGCGTTCCCGGGGACGAGGCATGGAGAGTATAGCGCCACTGCCAGAGTGAGAGGCAAGGTGCTGAGATATCGGCCCTTGCCAGGGTGACAGAAGAACGGGTGCAGGAGACGGGAGGAGTGGAGCACGAGATGTGGGCACTGGGGGCCATTCGGCGTGCGAGGTACCGCAGGGGATAATGGATGACGCGGGAGGACACAAAGGCGATATTCCCCGTGGCAAAGAAGGGGCCAGTGGCGGCACAGTGGAGGGGACAGGCAGTCCACATCATCCTCCCGGATGACAGGGTGGGAAGCAGGGGGATGGTGGAAGTCGAGGTACGCCACGGGCAAGGGGCAAGGTACCAGTACGATGTGCTGGTCCCAAACGTGGTGGTCACCGCAGCAGCGGCGGCGGGTATGGAGGTCCGGATTGGACTCGGCCGGGAGGGACAGGCGGTGCAGGTGTACACCATGGGACACTGGGAGGGACAGCCCGCATTCCAATGGATGGCAGAGCCCACGTGGAGGGAGCCGCTGCATCCCGAGGGCCACGTGGGGAGGGGAAAGGCTGATGGGCTGGACGCTGCGGAGCTGGACAGAGCAGAGAAAGAAAAGGAGAAGCGCCAGAAGGAGGCAGCGGCGGAAGGGTTGGACATGCTGGTGGACGGCAGGGATGGAAAGGACATGCTACAGAAGTGGGCACAGAGGCTGAGGGACAAGGCGACGGCATGTCAGAATGTCTTGACAGATAATGGAGAGGCACAGCCAGGGCTGGAAGAACGCATCAAAGAATGTAGGGGTGAAGAGGTACGGCAGGCGGTGAGCAAGGCTAGGTACCACCTGAACGCTGGAGCGGAGGCGGTGGAGGACAAGTGCAGGCCAGAGTGCACGCAGGCCAGGTGCCTTTGCAGGCTGGACGGACCGCAGGAGCCCAAGGGAGGATACCATGGGATCAGAGTACGGCAGCCCAGGAGACAAGGGCCCATGTGGCTGCAGATGGGGGAAGAGGAAGGGGTGCCGCTGGTGTACTTCCACCAAGTCAAGCACATGTGGGTGGGATATGCGGATGGTCGGAGCGGAACAGTGGGGGAGGAGGAGGAGGCGGGCAAGAGGCAAGCAAAGGCGCAGATCCTCACGGCAAGGAAGGTGGAGCCAAAACAAACGGTGCTGTGGATGCGGATGCAGCGGGATGCGCAGGTAGCGGCGTGTGTGGACAGCACGAGCAGAACCGTGGAGGTGTGGGGGCTCACGAGGCAGCTCTTGGCCATGGCACTGTACGTTGGGGAGACAGTGCGTCGCAGCAGAGGCATGGCCGGAGAGTGGGACCCAGACACAGAAATGCACCGGATGCGCAAGGTTATGACCATGGTAGACTATGACGAGGCGGCGGGAAGGAGGGCCAAAGGGCACACAATACAAGTAGTGTCCCGAAAGGCAATTTCCACAGGGGCTGCAGACCAAGGGGTCACAGACCTGGTGCAGGACGGACACACGTGGTTGGTCGTGGAACCCAGGGGGGATAGGCGCCAAGCGGTGGTGTATACGGCGGCGCCGTTGAAAAGGGTGGAGCACCCGCTGATGCGGTGGGTCGGGGAGGTGGAAGAGGTGCGGGTTGAAAGAACGGAGGAGGTACGCGAGATGGCCGTCCTACAGGCGTTGGAGTCGCAGATTGGATAGGTGTGCGGAGGCGCTAGAAGCGGAAGATATCAGGGAACAGATCCGGTTGGCATTAAAGTTGGTGGCCAGCAGCAGGGGAGGGGAGCAGCCGAGGTGGATAGTGGCGCCCGGAACGGAGAACGGGCACAGGAGGGAGGCATTGCAGAGAGCGAGAAGGCTCACAAAGGGGGCCAGGAAGCAAGGCCTGGAGGTGGAAGACGATCAGGGGGGGGAGGAGCCAAGTAGGTGGAGGGGGATGCGGAGGGAGAGAGGGGGACAAATGAGGTTTATAGTAGGGGATGGGGATGGTGAGGAGGAGCGAGACGAAAGGGAGCAGGACCAAGCGCGGGGAGTGGAAGGCCGGGAGCCGGGGCTGGCAGCAGGCGCCCGGGAAGAAAGAGAGGAGGGAGAAGAAGGGGTGGAAGAGGGAGAAGCGGAGGGAGGAGGGCAGGAGAGTGCTGCTGGAGACAGGGTGGAGGAGGGGAGCAGTGGGGAGGGGACAAGATAGGGTAGTGAGAGGAAAGGCGGCAAGCGGGGGAGAGAGGCGGACGAGCAGCATCTGCAAGCAGAGCGGCAGCAGGAGGGGGAAGGGGAAGGTAGGCCAAGAAGGAAACGGACCAGGGGAGTCAGGTATGGAGAGGAGCAGCGGGGCCGTGAAGAGCAGGTGGCGGTGCGGGAAGGGATGACAGTGTATGGTCTGCACAAGGTGAGTCGGAAGTGGAGGAGGTATGTGGGAACAGTGGAGGAGATGATCGAACAACAAGATCGCAAGGGACATGTGACGAGGGCAGCCATCGTGCAGTCGGAGGATCAGGGGGAGGGGTATGAGGAGAGACTGCCGTACCCGGTGAAAGGATTGCAGGTATGCCTGCAAGGTAGGGATATGGAAATACACGGGCAACTGGTTCCGGAGCAGGAGGCGAGAGAATTGGAAGGATAAGAGGTGTCGACGGGGGGGAAGAACAAGAAGAGAAAGTGACAATTAATGAAGTGGGGGGCGGCCGGGAAGATGAAGAAAGACGCCAGACGAAGGCAGGGTGGAAGAAGCAAAGGGGAAGGGAAAGGACCGGCAGACAACGGGGAGCTGCGAGTGGATGGGGAGGGCAGGTGGCAACGCATGAAGTTGTACAGCCATAACGACCCCGCGGCACTGTATCGGGCGGACAAGGCAGCGTGGCAGCAGATGAAGCTGCATGAGGCGGACCCTGACGTGGTGGCGTACCAGGAGATAAGGTTGCAGGGGAAGGACAACGTCGTGTGCGCGCAGATGTACGACAAGGAGGGGAGAGAATACCAACGGGAGTGGGCGCAGGGGGTACCGCTGTTGGTGCGCAGAGGGCTCAGCGTCTTGCAGGACAAGAAGGTAGGAGCGAGGGGAAGAAGGGCGGTGTATGATGTAGCGACGGAGCATGGACAGGTAGTCATCATCAACTGCCATGTCCCACATGGGAGGGGGGTCAAGGAGTATGTGGCGCAGCTGAGGATGGAGTACATCAGGGCGCTGGAGAGGGGGCCAGTCATCGTGGTTGGAGACTTCAACTACGATCCCCGGAGGAGGGGCGCGGAAACGGAGCTGGACCGCGAGGTGCGGAAGTTTGTGGAGGAAATGAGGCTGCAGGATGTGTCGTACAGTGGAGCGCCGGGCCCCTCAGACTACCCGGCACCGGAAGGCAGCGCGCCCTCGCGGATAGACGCGGTGTACGCAGACTTCAGCTGGGTCAAGGGGGTGACAGTGGGATACATGGTGGGGCCGGAAGAATTGCAGGACAGGAAGGGGCATTGTCCCATGATGGCGACAGTGGACGCGAAGATGGGGGAGCCCGGGGACGACCAGGAGGATGAGCAGGGGTCGGACGAAGAAGGCGTCAGCCTGCCGCCAATGGTGAAGTGGCCGGAGGAGAGGGACGAGAGGTGGCAACAGTGGGGGCAGCGGGTACACGCCGAAATGAGGCAGGGGAACCACGTGCATCAAGCCATGAGGAGGGCAGCGCGGATATGCGGGCTTACCAAGCAAGGGGGGGAGTCGCAGGCACAGCCCAAGCTGCAAAGGCTGGTGGCCACCTTGAGGAAACGGCAGCACGAGGAGGTCGAGGCAAGGGCGCGTGAAGAGGGAGCAGAGTGGCAAACGGAGGTGACACAGGCAGAGAAGAGGGTGCGAACAGCGAGGAGGGCTGTGGAGGAGGAACACGAGAGGATATACCAGAAAGTGGTGGCGGAGCATGAGCGGTACATGGAAAGAGCGGTGCCGTACAAGTCGCTACAATACATCAGAGGGGTCGCTGAGGCTTGAAAACCACAGGAAATCGGGGCGGTGAGACTGCAGTGTGGCAGGGTCACGGGCAACCAAAAGGCAGTGCTGGAGGAGGTGGCGCAGAGTTGCAGGAGGCAGAGCAACCAGGGGCAGCAGGAGCTTAGCGGGATCACACGAGGAATGGTAAGGGCGTTACCGCGGGTGTTCACGGCGGAGCAGAGCAAGGACATACACGGCAGCAGGGTGATGCTAGGGGAAGTCAAGGAGGCACTGAAGGCTCTCAAGGGGAAAAAGAGCCCGGGAGTGGACCAGCTGGTGGCGGAGGCATACCAGCACCTAGAGGCGCCGGAGCTGGATGGTCTAGCGGGGAGGGTCACAAAGGTGTTGCGCACAGGCGAGCCCCCAAGGGAATGGGGGGGCAAGGTGCGGCCCCTGTACAAGAAGGGGGATCACCTCAGGCCGGGGAACTGGAGACCTATATGCTGTGCCGTCACAGAGGCCAGGCTGGTCTGGATGGTGATCTTCGGGAGGATACAGCGGCGGCTGTATGCAGCGGGGGTCATACCGGACAATATGTTGGGGTCTGTGCCGGGTAGGTCCACACAGGAAGCAAGCTTCCTGTACGATATGTACCTCGATGATGAGCACCCAGAGGCGTTCATGGCGTCTGTGGACGTCAAGGGGGCGTTCCCCAACACGCCGCATACTCTCATAGAGGAGGTGTGGCGACAGCTAGGACTCCCATATGGTGACTTCGTGGAGAAGTCCCTGCGCTCAAGGAGGTACACGGTGTACCGAGTGGGTAACCCCAGGCTGCGGGGTGCCACAAGGCGGGATGGAGGGCCCATTCCTGTACTTGCTGGCCATGCTCCCCCTGATGAGTTGGATAGCGCGGGAATATCCACAACTGGCAAGGGCACCACACACGTCGCCGGTGCAGGCGTATGTGGATGATGCGGTACCCATGGCGCGGGATGAAAAGGCCCAACAGGTGGTGCAGGACCCGATGCAGAGGTACGGGAGAGATAACCACCTTGTCTGGAGCGCGGAGAAGTCGGCGGTTCTGAGGAGGGGTGGCGAAGAAGGCATGGCGCTGGCTGTAGGAGACGGAGTGGCATGGCTGGAGAGGGCAGGGGAAGCGGTGGTGCTGGGACATGTGCAGGCCATGGAGGCGAGGGGAGTCAGGCTACCCGACAAATTAGTCAGGGGGTTCAGAGCAATGCTGGTGGTCCTGCGGCATCACCCCCCGTCAGTGCAGACGACCCTGTACTACCTGCGGGCGGTGCTCAATGCGGCGGTGGGGTACCAGGGGATGCACCTCCTGTACTGGAGGGAGCAGCTGGACGAGGTGGAGGGAGAAGTGCGGAGGCTCATCAGAGCGTATGAGGGGATACCCACAGAGGTACCGTGGTGCGTGTTGCGGTCGCCGACAGCCTACTATGGAGAAGGGATGCCCACGGCGGGGGAGGCGTACAATGCACACGCGGCGAGGACGCTGAGCAGGATGTGCCACAATCAGGAAGAGGCCGTGAGACGGGTGTGCTATCACGCGGTCGCAGAGGTGCAGAAGGAGGACAACATGTGCCCGCGCTATGTGTGGCACCGGCGAAGGCGGTTAGCAGCGGGGAAGAAGGAACGCATGTGGCGCGCCCTACAGGCGGTGTTGCCGGGGGAAGAGCACATGCTGGCAACCAACAGGACGTGCGGTAGGCCGGGACCAATCCTGGTTCTGGACACGGACTTCGGGGGGGCGGCGCATGGGACAGTACGGTGGATCAGGAAGGAAGGAGTGAGCATGGAGCTGCTGCACGTGCGCAGGAAGGATATGAAGGAATACAAGATGGTGGGGCTGCACCATGCGCAGTTCTATTGGGACACCAGGGTGCTGGAATGGGGTGTATACAGGTGGATGATGAGGAGAGCACGGGGACAACAGGACCGCACAAGGTGGAGCAGGAGGATGCGCAAGTTGTGGAACGAGTGGGTGGCACTGTGGGGGATCCAGAAGAGGATGCCAAGATGCGGGAGGAGAGAGGGGGCGCAGCAAGAGAGAGTGGTGCTGGACAGGGGGGAGAGGGACAAGGCCAGACCGGGCATACTGTTGTGTGCGCCGCTGGGACTCAAAGGGTCGAGGGGGAAGGTACAGAGTGCGACCAGGCAGTGGTATGATGTCCATGCAGATATGTTCCGGAAAGACAACATCCCAGAAGGGGCAGGACAGGGGGACCAGTGCTGGAGGTGCACCAAGGAGGCGAGGCACATCCCGTGGCCAGTCCTACGAATGACGGCATGGGCGTTCCCGAACGCGACCATGCGCACTACGGACACCAGGGGGCAGTGGTGGGGGACGGTGCTGCGGCTGCCCAAGGAGTTGCGGGAGGATGAGGACGCACAGGGAGAGGCAGAGGTCTGGTGGGGAGAGGAAAAGGAGGGGAAGGGGACGGGAGTCCAGTTGGGGTGGGACACAGTGCGGGGACTGCAGGAAGAGGACGATGGAGTGGCAGTGAGTTTCTGGATGACGGACTCGGGGAGGCCCGACGAGGAAGCGCCCATAGTGCCCGTGGGCCACAAGTGTGGAGAGAGTGCGAGGAGGATCAGGCTGACGGTCCACGGGTTACCAGCAGACAGGGTATGGTACTTGGTTCCCGTACAGGCATACCTCGAGCAGGACAGGGCGAAAGGGGACAGGGCATGGTGTCACGGAGATGGGGGTGACGAAGGGATGGAAGGCCAGGACAGACAATAAGTGGGCAGTGTACAGAGGGGTGAGAGAGCTAAGCATCGGGGATGGGGTACGAGAGTATGGCATTGGGCGGCACAAAGTGTACTGCCACTACCCGAGGGAGGTGGTGCGCATACCGGAGCCCACGGAGGAGAGGGTGGTGCTCTTTCTGGACGGGTCCGGAGTGGAAGGACAACCACCCAAGGCGGGAGCAGCGGCGGTAAGGGTCAGGGGGGTGGGACAGGTGACAGAGAGCTTGGTGGAAAAGGTGGTGTACAGAGCGGCGTCCCAGGGGGAGGTGCAGGCGGTGGCAGACGTGGTTGGGGAGATAGGAGAGGAAGTACGGGAGGTGTGGATGGTGGCGGACGCAGAAGCGGACATGGCATCCCTCAGGAGGCTGGCTGGCAGGCCGCTGCATGAGGCCCTGGGCACGGGGCTGGTTTCGCAGGTGTACGCGATATGGCACGGGCTGGAGATGACGAAAGTGCCCCTGATCACAGGGCAGGAGTGGGGAATCATGAGGCGGATGGGGCAGCGCAAGCAGTGGATAAGGAGCAGGAACCAGAATGGAGGTTGCCAGAGAGAAAGGAGCACCTCCACTTGGTGCATATACCTCCGAGGGTCGGGGAAGAGGAGAAGGCCAGGTGGCTGGTGGATGGAGACAGAGGCAAGCAGGAGCTAAGGGTGTATCCTCAGCCGGTGCACATGCTAGCCCAAGTACGAGGGGGGCCAGAGGTGGTGGAGCTGAACGAGTACCTGGAGGGCAAGGTAGGACAGCGGGTCCACTACCCCAGTGTGCTGCGGCCGGAAACGATGCCCAAAAGGCTGCAAACCAGAAGGCTACAGGCAATCACCGGGCAGGTGCCGGTGCGGGAAACAATCATGAGGTCGTACGAACATAAGGGTATGGACCTCCCGGAGGAGTGAATGAGATGCCACCGTGGCCAAGGGCAAGAAACATACGAGCACTTCATGCAGTGTGAACAGTATAAGGGGATCAAGGAACCGCTGGTTCGGCATCAGGACGTCCAGTTGCTCAGGAGGGGTGCGATAGGCAGAAGCACGGTGGAGAGAGAGCTGGGGAAAGAAGGGCAGGGCGAGGGACTGTGGCACATGGTGATAGTGAAGCCGCTGTGGCGGGCACTCCAGGAACATACAGTGGCACCGGAGGCCATGGCACACAGGCTGTTGCGGCGTATGGTGGAACATCTCCAGGAGCGCATGGCGTGCAGAGAGACACATTTGGAGGCGCGGGTGGAAGACATGCGTGATCCAGTCACGAAACAGGTGGAGATGGCGTTGATCAGGTACAACCCAAAAGTCACCGAGATGGAAGTGCGGAGGCGGCCAGATTGGCGACCAAGGCGGTCAGGGGGAGAGACGGGAATGGAGGACAGAGAGGGAGAAGAGCAGAGGAACCGCCTGATGGCACGCAGACGAAGGAGAATCGGGCAGATATGAGGGCAGGACGGGTGTACGATGTCACCGCGCAGGGGGACGTCTGTAAGGGGACCGGAGAGAAAGGGGCAGCAGTGGCGCCCGTCGCATGGACTGGAGCGTCCGGGACTGGGCACACTGAGTCATAGGGCGGAACAAGAAGCGGGCCAGGGGGGAGCGGAATGGGGTGATATGGCGAGGGGAAAGCGAAGCGGGTATCAAGAGACGCAAGCTGACAGGAGGAGCGAGGCCGGGGGTGCGGGGACGAGGACGATGACAGTGCAGACCAGAACGAGGCCGATGGCCACCAGGCGAAGTCCTCAGATTGCGGGGGAGAAGACAGGGAGGGGGACCGCAGGTGTACCAAGAGCACAACACACGTAGGGCGCGCGAACAGAGGGGGTAAAGGGCGTGGGTGGTGGGGGAAGCGGCGACAGGGCGCAGGGCTCAGGCGCGATCCCATGTGTGCAGCGCAATGTCCCACAAGCCTGACCCAAAGCCCAGCCAGCCACCGGCAGTAAGGGCAGTGGTGGCCCACATGCAGGCGGGCGCAGCCCCGCAGCCCCCCTCGCCAGCCTCCTCGGCGACATCTGCGGACGTGTCGTCGCCCTCGTCCCCGGAGATCCCGGAGACGGTCAGGAGGGAAGGGCCTGGGGCGACAGGGCGGCAGAGCGGGCAAGGAGCCGTGGTGGGGAAGGGAGAGGGAGGGGACAAGAGAGGACAGGCGGATTTTTTTGGGGGTTCGAATGGATAGTTTGCCTAACTTGGAGATATGACTCCAAATTGTGGTGTCCAGTTTGTCGAGGTCCTGTTGCGGGAGTGAGTTGTAGATTAAACGGTAGCTGAGGGTAGGTATCAGTTGTATGTTGGATAGTTTTCTGACTTCTTTGTGTGTGAGAGGGAGGGTGGATATGTTGGCGAAAAAGGCGTGAATGCTGTTGAGTAGAAGTTGGAGAATGCTGGGGTTTTGTTGTTTGTTGAAAAAGTAGGTGCCCAGGCATTTATAAAAAAACCCTGGGGTCGCCGTCATCGGTAAAGGTACTGAAATGTTGGGTAGGACCAAGACGAATGGTGATGTGGGTGGCGTTGTTCAGGGCGTGGAGTTCGGACTTCGTAGTGTTAAAAGAAAGGCCGTATTGAGGCCCTTGGACAAAGAGGAAGTGAAGCACTTTGTGTAGAGTGGCATGGGAGGTTGTTTGGAGGGCGATGTCGTCGATGAAGGAGAAAAGGTCGTTGAATTCGTGTTCAGGTAGGAGAGATTGTATGTGGTTAATGATGGGGTGGACAAAGAGGTTAAAGAGTATGGGGGACATGGGGCATCCTTGTCTAAGTCCCCTTATGCAGTGGGCTGCAAAGAGGGCGAAGTCGCTGACGACGGGGAAGTCGTGGCGGCAGGCGTAGAGGTTTTGGATGAGGTTGATGATGGAGTGAGGTATGTTGTAGTTGGAGAGTATTTGTAATAAGGCTCGGTGAGGAACGGAGTTAAATGCTTTATTTAAGTCAAGATACAAGTGGTACATGTCAGGGTGCAGTGATAGGTTGGCAATCATGGTGTCTATGTGGTCTGTGGTTCTGTGGTTAGGAAGTCCGCCGTAAAACCAAATACTCCCCCCCACACACACTAGGTCTAAACATCACGAAAATTTCTATCGTAACCCACATTCAAGCCATCAACCATATACTGCGCTACACACACGACGAGGGACCTTCCCACACCAACGAAAGAGTCAAGTACACCTTGCGCTACAAGTCCACTAACCCAACACCATGCAACGCATGACTGCCCACTCTGCTAGCTTTTCAGGTTTCCACACACACAACATACCCACAGTCAACCCATGTCTCCCTTCTCAAATCCCTACACACACAACAATCGAAGTCGCCTTTATCTACTACCAATCCAACAGCCACCCACCAACATATTCCATCACGAAAAATACCACCCACACCACAAAAACGACCCTGTGGTTCCGAGGCACAGTCGACCACCCCAGGCCTCAGAAGACCACAGTTACTATCCCTGACATGTCTACAATCCTCACCCCCAACCACCAGTTTCGCTTCCTTACTCTCCCCACATCCCAAGATATTTCCGAGCCTACCAAGTCTCTCTCCATACCCGACACGACCAACTTCCCTTTTTCTTTCACTGGCACCACCACCACTCAAAATTTCATTCAATTTACCCTGAAAAACAATCTTTCTCCCCCAAACCCTCAACACCTGCACTACTGGGGGTGCCACAATCTTTTAGACGCACTCGACGCCTACCCTAACGCTACGATTGCCTACACCGACGGGTCGGATGACCCCACAGTGAACACGCCATCGGGCGCCGCCATCACCTTCAACACTACACCGCCAACAACCATCTGCAACACATCACCGATAAAAGGATCTTACCCAGCAGAAATTTATGCCATTATACTGTTTCCAACACCTTGACACTCTCTCTCAACCAATCAGTTTTGCCATTGACAACCTGTCGGTTTGCTCCACACTCCACCAAATACAACAATTAAAAACTAAACCCTTCGCTTCTAACGCTAATTGCTTCGCTCTTTGGTACAATTATATTTGGGAATTTCTTCACAACACCCACCTTCAGATAATTTTCACCTGGATCAAAGGACACGCTGACTTCGATGGCAATGAGCACTCTGACAAAATTTCTAAATGGGTATCACTCAACCTCCGCCAACACCCAGAACACCACAACCCCGACACTTTTCACTTTACATACCACAATCATACACCACTGCCAGGGCGCATTACACGAAAAACTGTCGAACAGCTACTTCCAAACCATAAACACAACAACATACACCTAGCTTCTAGCACCGACTTCTACGCCCACACATCGTGGTTTTCCAGATTACCTTTTAAATGGACAAACGGACTGTACTGTTGCACTGGTTTTCTTCCCCATTACAAACTCAACACATATCAATGCCCCAAATGCCACACTCATCACCCCCTCGACCCCATAACAACGGTGACCGAATGCAGCACAGCGAAACCTGTTCGTGACCTCTTCTTTGAAGTCTGGCAACAACCCTTCAAACAAACAGTCATCGACTGGTGGCTACATGCATCAAAAGGAGAAAGAAGAAACTACATCCGCACGCTCATTCCCAACTCACTCAGTAATGCACTAAGAGCAATCCCACCCGACACTCCCTACTTCCAACACCTACAAAACTTAAAAACAGCCTTTAAATACAGAAGAAAACGACTCAAAACAGCACTGCAAGAGACACAAACGTGGCTCAGACAAAACCCAATTAACGATCTTCACTTACTCCAACCAGATTCCGAAGACAACCCATGGAACAACCAATACTCCATCTACAGCACTTCGTCTCACAACCCCACCCTGTTGACCTACCCAAAAAAGGACAAACACAACAGTCGCCAATAAACACCCCCACAAACACAGACACGTTCACAGCAAAAACAAAAAAACCAAATCCCAGCTACTTAATTTACCGTAACTACCCACTTAGGAACATGTTACCCTAAAAAAGCCATCGCGAAAAGAAACTAAGCTCCGCAAGCGACAGGCGGGTTTCTGCCCCGCTTTGGTCTCCGGGTGACGAGTTTCTCCCCCCCTCTTTTTCTTTTTTCTATTTGTCTTTCTTTCCGTCCTCCTCATCTTCACCACCTGCGATCTGCACCCCCCTCCCCCTAACTTCCTGACACCAGTTGACAGATTGATGAGATGGGACCACGTTTGTGTCAGCACATTTTTGATGCTCTCTTCCTGCTCCTTTTCGTACACCTTCCAGTCAATCATCCAATTTACAGCCTTTTTCCCCATCCACTGCTGTCATGTGGTACCTCGGCATTCACTGGTGCTATGAACCTGAAGGTTTTGGATACTACCATTGCTGGTTCTGGATACCGGAACCTCGCGAGCCGTCTCCGGAAGTCCTGTGGTACCTGGATCAAAAGAACGCAGCATTCCAGTGCTCCGAGCCCACTCACATACGGCGTTTGCCCTTACGCTGCATGCCAACAGATTGATAAAGTACCCTGAGATCCTCGTTCCCGTCCCCTTGAACGCTGAAGTTGGCCTGTGAGTCCCTTAGCCTGTGAGGTCAATTTGAAAGCGGCAACAGCTCAATTACTACGGTAAGAACACCACAGCCATCACTCGGTTCTCAGAGCTTTCCGAACTTTTCTGAAGTCAGTGGTTTCCACTTAACTGGAGGTCTTGTATGATACCCCAGATGTTCTTCGGCCGGGGTTATTTGTTTGTTTCTGATTTCTATATATATATATATAAATATATATAGAGTCCCTTTTATTTTCGATTCGTCTTGCGTCATAACACCAACCACAGGGCTAATGGCGAAGCCACAGCCCACAGTAACCAGGCCTTTGGTGCATTTTGGAGCAGGATCACACCCCCTGAGTTACTGTACATATGGCTGCTGTCCTTCGATGAACTTCGGCTCGCCATGAACGCTCACTTGCCCGTGGTGAGGCCGCTTTTGTGTTATGCTCGCCGGGGGGCAACTCCCATGCACCAAAAAGAGAGCACAGGCGGAGGCAGGGAGGGACACGGCAGAGGGGGTGGCGGCAGGGGCTGAGGGGCAAGGGGAGGGGCAGGGGCAAAGGGCAGCGGAAGGACCACGGGCAGACCCGTTCAACGTCGCAGATGTGGGGCGGGCATGGATATGAGGAGGAGGGAGTGGAGAAGTCGGAGAGAGTCGGTAGTCGCTGACATCCTCGAGGTGTCGGAGGATGAGGGGGAGGGGGCGGGGAGGATGGCGGTGGAGGGAGGCCCAGGACAGGCGTTGGCGCCCAATGTGCAGGCGGCTGCCATGAAGTCCATCCTCCCGGAGGTGCGGAGGCAGGAGAAAGGCAAGGGCGGCCGAGGGCAGCTAGGGGCGGGAGCGGCAGGGAGCGGAGACAGCAGCGTAAGCGCCGGAGGGAGAGGGCGGACGGGCAAGAGAGGGAAAGGGCAGGCGGGGCACGCAAAGGGACACCTGGCAGGGAAGGGGGGAAAAGGGATTTGACGGGGGCGACAGTGGCCGCAGCCCCAACGCTCGTTCAGGCAGTCGCCGCCGAGGTCGCCCCCACGGGTCAGTGCGGCGGTAAGGGCGGAGGAGGAGAGGGAGGTGCGCCAACAGCAGGCGGCGCGGTACGAGGCGCTGGCGCACGTGGAGCACCAGCGCCGTCGCCGCCAGCCCACGGAGCAGGGACCGGACACCATCTACCAGTTGGAGATGGAGCCGGGGAGGACGGGGATGAGGGGGGGGCAGGCGGAGCAGAGCAGCGCAGCAGTGCAGGGCAGTGGTGCGGGACAGGTAGAAGGCGGCAAGGGCAAGCAGGGGAAATGAGCAAGGCAACAAGGGCTACAGGGGAAGGGACAGGGGAGGGAGGGACTCCACGGAGTAGGCGGCAAGGGACACGGGGCGATGGGGCGACAAGGCAAAGGGCAGGGGAAGGAGAGTGGCCATGGGTACGTGGGCTCGCTCGTGTTTCCAGGGAAGGGATGGGGGTGGTGGGGAGGTGTAGTCCCGCCAGCCGTCCCACCAATCGTCCCACTATTCCCGCCGCCGCCATACCCGGCGATGGGGATGGTGTACCCGCCCCTGCCGGCGTACCAGGGCATACAGCCACGGGGGCACATGCAGCAGCGCCAGCAAGCCGGTGGGACAGCGTGGGGGGCGCAGCTAGGAAGGGAAGGGAGAAGAGCACAGGAGGGCGCGCGAGAGGTTAGGGGAGGCAGAGAGGAGCCTGCGGGAGAGGGAGGCCAGGGTCAAGGGTGAGGTGGGCGGGGCGGAGGAGGGGAGGACGGAAGGGACCGACAGGCCGCAGGGAGGGGAAGCAGAGGCGGTGGAGGAGCTACAGATGGCATGGGCGGACTTGCTGAGAAGGCAGGAGGGGGTTGAGAGGGCAGAACGGGAGGGAGGACGACAAGAGGAGGGAAGGGGGCAGGGGTGCACCCCACTGGTGCCGTTCCGACAGCCGGCTATCCCGCCAGAGCAGGAGGGAGAGATGCAGGAGAGGGCATGCAGTCCGATCAGGGGGGAGGCGGCGAGGCTGGCGGAAAGGGACAGGGAGGTGGCGGCGCGGGAGCGCAGGGTGCGGGAGGAGGAGGAGGCGGTGGCCCGGGGGGCCCAGCGGGTCCTCCTGGATCCGGAAGGGGACACCCCTTCCACGGATGTGGAGGGGTGGTCGCCGTCAGGGAAAAGGGCCAGGGAGGAGGACGAGGAGGCGGGGCAGGAAAGGGGGAAGCGGCACAGGGGGGAGGAGCGAGGGGCAGGGGAGGCGAAGGGGGCGCCGCGGCTGGCCAGCCCCAGCCCAGAGCCGACGCCGACGGACTGGGACTCGGAGTCCCCGCCGCCGCAGCAGTATGCGCCGCCGCCGGTGCGGAGGGGACCCAGGACGGTCGCGTGGTGGACGCCGGGGGAAGTGGCGGAGCTGGCCCGCTACGTGAAGTGGGCGGGGAAGACGAGGGGAAGGCGGGAGAAGAGGGGGACTTGCCCCTTCAGTGACCTGGTTGGCAAGGCAGGAAGGCCCAGGGAAAGGGGGCCGGAGATGGATGAGGGGCGGTGGAGGAGGATGCTGGGAGCGGCGCTCCCGGGGGTGCGCCAGGACTGTCCCCAGGAGAAGGGGAAGAAGCCCAGGGTTCAGATGCTGCGAGAGCTATTGCAGCGGGAGGGGCGGTACGGCGGCGATGCGTAGGGCCCGGCAGGAGCAGGAACGGGAAGCGCCAGGGGCCGGGGGCCAGGGGCGTGCAGACGGACGGGCAGATGGGATGCGGGGAGGCGGACGCGGGGGGTCGGCGGAGGTGGAGGAGGGTGAGAAGGGGATGTGAGGGACACGAGGAGAGGAGGAAGGGAGCGGAGAGGTGCAGGTGCACAGGGGAGGGCAGGGACACGGCTGAAAGTGGAGGGGGATGTGGTGATGGCGGACGCGGACGAGAACCCCAGGCGGGGAGCACGGGGCCAGCGGTGGGGGAGAGGGGAGATTGGGCGGCGGAGTACGGGGGCGCAGGCGAGTGCGGAGGGAGCAACCGGGCAGCGGGACGCGAGACGTATCGTGGGTACGGCGAGCAGTGTGGGGCAGAATGAGAAGCAGATGGGATGCAGTATCGGAATGTGGTACAGCGACGAAGCAGAGTGCAGGGTCGTGACTGACGGGAACGGCCGGAGATGGCGTGGAGCAGCGCTGTGCTCTTCGGGTGCAGCACGGTGCCAGGGCTCTGACTTGCAGGAGGGGCGAACGGGCAGACGAATCCAATATTCCGACACGTTGGTGCCAGGGTCTTGGCTGATGGTGCAAACGGAGAGATTGCTGGGATGGACAGGTGGCAGTGCAGGTGTACTCGATCCGGTGCAGCGGAGCCACGTCTCGCTGGCGCCCCTGTGGACTGGCAGCAGGAGTGTGCGGGCTATCCGCCGACTTGTTACATGGCGGCAAAGCTCTCTGCATGACAAGATGGTGCTGCATTGAAACCATTGGACTTACGCGTGCCCAGCTCTAAGGAGTTGACCGCGCCAGGCCTTCGTGGCCGCCGGCGCCATGGGACACCTGCGAGGTGCAACGAAGTGTGAGCCCATGGCGACCGCGCCGGGTCCAAATGGGGGCTCTGGTCCGCAGCTGGTCTTTGCGGCTGGGCTCCACAGTGCAAATGCAGCGAATGGAATTTGACAAGCGTCTCACTGACGTTCTCTCTGTCTTCCTTCGGCAGATGCGGTGGCTCATGGTGCGTAGGAAACGAACGGCCATGCCAGTCCTCGGGCAGGGCCACAGTCCAGTCGGCAGATACACCCCTCCCCCCCCCCACACAGGGCACAAGGCGCCCAGGATGGGGTGAGAGACGGGGACCGAGGGAGCACTAGGGCTGCGGAGACCCCAAGGAAAAAGGTAGGGGCGACGGAGAGGGGCAGGGGTAGAGCACGCGGGTGGCACACACGAGTGACAGCGCGGCTCGGACAGGGAGGGCAGACGTACAGGCAGGGTCGACAGCGAGAAGGAGAATCGGAGGGAAGACAGGCGAGTGAGGGGGCGCAGGGCAGCGGGACAGGGGTAGCACAGAGAAGAGCAGGGGGCACACGCAGGGCGCGCGGGAGCAGTGGAGAGCGCGAACACGGGAAAAAAAAACAACAGCAGAACAGGCGGTCACACAGGAAGGACACGTAGAGGAGGCAGGGCGCGGGAGGTGAGGGGAACAGGGGGCCAACAAGGGCACAAAGGAACACAATGTCTCTCACAGAGAAGCACCATGCCCATGACCCGCATTGAGTCGTACCAGCCGCCCCGCCCGACCATCAGGGAACTGATGGAGGGGCGGCCGACGGGAGAGGACGAAGGGGGAGTCCCCGCGAAGGGGTGTCTGGGAAGGCCGCCCAGGTTGGCCTACAGGTAGGAAGACAGGGCAGAAGCCCAGAGGCGCGTGAGGGCGCGCGAGATACATCCATGGCGCGGGACGACCAGCGGCTAGCACACAGAGCAGGAGAACAACACTAAGAGGGCGGGCAGGAGACAGAGGGGAGGGGAGGCTGGAGAGGAGAGAAAGAAGATAAACGTACAACAACGCCGGCTAAAAGGCTTGGTCGCGAGGGAGAGCGCCCACCTGGCATGGCCGGGGACCGCCAAGGGCCGCGCCACAGGATGGCGTGGGACTGGGCGAGAGCACCGAACGCAACCGAGACATATGGCGATGCAGTGTTGTTGTGCGTGCGTGCAGGGAGGAGGGAACCACGCGGAAAAAAGCACGGCGGGAAAAAATAAGAAAAAAACAAAAACACGAACAACATACCGCAGCACCACAAGGAGACGGGACAGAAAAGGGCTTGTGGCTAGGGCCACGCGACGGCCCCAGGGGACTAGGACAGCATGGGAGGCGGCACAGGAGTGAGGGGCGGGGGCGGGAGGTGAGCGACCCGTGCTAGGCGCACAAAACGGTCCCCGGATGGATGAGGATCCAGTGGGCCCGCGCCACAGGGTTGCTAGCGGCCCGGTGGGGTATAAACAAAGGATGAGGGATGGGATGGGGCCGCACAACAGCCCAGGGGATTAAGCTGGGGCCGCGGCACAGGGGAAAAGGGCGGGAAGGGAGCGACCCGTGCTAGGCGCACGAAATGGTCCCAGGATGGATGAGGATCCAGTGGGCCCGCGCCACAGGGTTGCTGGCGGCCCGGTGGGGTATAAACGCGGGATGAGGGATGGGATTGGGCCGCACAACAGCCCAGGGGATTAGGCCGGGGCCGCGGCACAGGGGAAAGGGACAGGGGCGGGAAGGGAGCGACCCGTGCTGGGCGCACGAAGCGGTCCCCGGATGGAAGGGGTTCCAGTGGGCCCGCGCCACAGGGTTGCTGGCGACCCAGTGGGGTATAAATACGGGATGATGGGACAAGGGGACGGGGCGGGGAAGGGCGTGTGGCTAGGGCCGCACATTGGCCCGACAGGCTAGGGAGTCCATGGGACGCTGGGAACGGGCCGGTGCCGGGATGAGGCAAAGGGGAATGGGACATGGGATGGGCAGGGAGACCGAAAGCGCCAAGCAACAGCACCGTGGGATCGGGAAACCAGTCGCCATGGAGTGGTGAACCATGGGCCAACCATGGGGAACCTGACCATGGGAAGTCGGGAAAATGCCCTGAACTCCGGGACGGCCGTGAGGCATCCGCAGGGGTGAGGGTTGACCTTGAGATCCCCGGGTCAATGGCCTGAGTACACTTACGTTCACGCGTGAGCAGGACCAGGGGGAACGTGGAAAGGGTCGCCCCCTGGCCTCCAGCCGTGGATGGACGACACCCAAGTGCATCCGGGAGCCGAGTGAGTACTCCAACCCAGAAGGGATGGGGAGTGGTGGAATGTGGTTGACAGAGAGAAATGCTCCGCTGTCGGCAAGGGCTATCCACAGGATACCCGCCTGCAGGCGCCAAATAGGCTGTGCTAGGGGGGGAAGGCCGGGGGATCCTTCAAAGGGTGACCAGAAGGAGCTGAAACCGTGAGGGCAGCGACTGAAGGGAGCCTACCGCCGGTCATGTCCCAAGGGAACCTGGTTGAAGTTCTCGGCCGTGAGGTGAGACAGGGGTCGCCAGGGGAACTGATGGTGGAGAGCTCTCCTTCCCGCCAGAGGCGGCCACCATGTAAAACAGACAAGGAGATGTCAGATGAGGCTGCGGACGCGGCTGCCCTTACTTACTTACTTACTATGGGACCCAAAAACAAAGAGTGCACATCTCAAGATGGCACTGTGGATGAGGGTGAGCCCTTGGGGCAGTTTTCCAATCAGTTTTTCTCAAGCATGTAAAATATTTCATCCTGAGTTGCAACGTATGCTGATTGCTGTGGTCTATTGTTGATAGTTGTCTTTATCTAACTCTTTGTGACTGCAGCCCTTCATGCTTTGATCCTGTTTATCTTCTACTTGCTTATCTCTGGCTTGGGTTATCCTGGATTGGTTGTATTTCAACAATAAAACATTTTCCTCATCAAAAACAAGCAGCAGGAACCCTACACCAGCAGCAAGCAGCAGGACAGGCACAACAAAAAAACAGTGTTGAACTCACTATAAAAGCTTTCTCGGGAAGAGTGGCAAACCAATTGCCCAGGCGAACATCCAGCTGGAGTTGCCGGAGTTCGACCCTAAAAACCTGCCCGAATGGGCAGAGAAATTCGCTGAGTTTCTTTTACTCACTGGCTAATCTCATGTGGACGTGGCCACCAAAAATTCACTTTTGAAGCGTTCATGCAAAAACAAATTTTTGCAAAAACAGGTTGAATAGATTGCAAAAACCTGTTCTACTTGGGCTGAGGTTCTCCAATGATTGGAGAAAACTTTCCCGATCTACGAAACGGACCTCAGTGTACGCACACAGATTGAGGGGGTCCCTATGCTCCCTGAATTTCCTTCTGCTGCGCGAGTCTCTGAGTATGTTTGCGACCTGGAGTATCTGTTCTCACGAATGAACGTGGATTCCTATGGATCCACGGAACCCCACCTGTGGCTAGTGAGTAAAATCCCTACACGTACGTGGGACGACTGCCGCTCCACCTCAGAGAGGAAGAGTCGGACCCCTACGTACGATGAACTTGTGGACCTGCTCATCGAACTGGCCCTAGAGAGGGAGAATGACTCCCATATGGAAAAATTCCTGAGGAGACACCTGAGTAGAGGTTCCACCCCCAACCAGAGCGTGGCGATGGAAAAGGGCCTAAAAATCCCACTGACGCCAAGAATGGTGGTGGTAAAGGGGGGGGTTAACCTGCGTGCCAAAGGTGAGGTTAAACATGGAGCCGGTGCACCTCCACTCGTCTACTGTAAACCTGTCAATGACAAGGGAGGGCCCTGTCATGCCCCTGACTGCGACCATCGCAGTGGTTGTGTGCTGCAACTGAAAAGACAGCAGCACATCAAAGATGGGAAAACAGTGACCCATCAGGATCATTTCAGGTGTACCATCACCTGTGGGTATTGTGGCAAACATTGTCACTACGAGGACGAATGTCACATCTAAAAAAGTGAGAGTGACAAACACCAACGGCAGCAGGCTGAACGCCAGAAAGCCCAAACACCCACCAGAACTCCCGAAAATGGGGACGAGGGTGTTAAAGGAGGAGGCAAGGGGGGTGGCAAAGGTGGAGCCCCCAAGCCCCAGAGACGTTCATCAGCGCCCGCTACTTCTCACTCTCCTGACGCTGCTGACCCCAAGAAACTCCCACAGGAGGATAACGCCTCCCCTGAGGGCTGTAACTCCAAGACAAGGCGACTGGCCTGGATGGCCCAGTCTCTCCTGACTGCTGGGGTTGATGTGAAATTTCCTGCTGAGGAGTAGGGGGGCAGCTCTGAAGGGGAGGACTTGGTTTTCTGGATCCTCGTGAAAATTGGGGATCAAGTTTTTCGGGCAGTGCCTGACACCGGCGCAACACTCTCTATAGTGGCCCGGCGCCTGCTAAGGACTTTCAAGAAAACTAAGACAGTGGCCATAAGGGTAGGGGATGCACGGACCATCCATTCCTTCAGGGGTGTCGATGTGTCTATTTGTCTTGGCGACAAAACTGTGACGCAACACTGCAGAGGTTTGGACACTGACGCCTTTGACATCATCATTGGCGGCGACTTCCTGCGAAGAAACCCCCAGGTTAAAATGTTGCCTCTCCAACGCCCCTAATCTCTACACTGCGATTTTGGCAGTGGCCCCTTCTCCGTACCTTCGGAGCTGTCAGGACGAAAAGAGTCAGGGCTGTGCTACACAGCAAAGAACAATTGGCCCGTCACGTTCTTGAAAATGGACTGGCAGCCCTGCAGGTATCCCTGGATGAGATCCAGGTTCACCTCTTCGCGAGCCAACAACAGCACATCATGCCAGATGTATTGCTCGAAACATATGAATAACGCTTTCCGTTTCTTCTGGAAAGCGATGTGCCTAGCATATGCTAACCCTCCCTTCCCCCTGCTCGCGAAGGTTCTAACCAAAATCGCTTATGAGGGAGGAAGAGTTGTCATGTGTACCCCTGACTGGGGTTGTTCAGGTGAACACGCTTATTGGGGTCAATTGCTGGACCCAATGACTGTTGGAAGAGTGCAACTCCCCGACGGTCCCATCTATGTGCCTGAGGATTCAGACACAGCAATGCAGGCCCCTGAATGGGCCAGTTTCTTATCCATTGTCGATGGATCCCTCAACCCTGTACCCTTGTCCGAGCTGGACCAGGTGCTACTGAAGGGGGTCATGGCCGAAAATTGTGGCTTGACCCTTTTCGATCTGAAAAAACGATCTTCTGAGCACCTTTGAGCCACACTTATAGGGTGGTAATCCCATGATATCTGGAACCTGCTGCCGTGAAGGAGGATGCTGACGACCAACTGTCTGAAATTGCCAGCTCTATTCCCCCTGTTGGTCCGAGCTGTGTTGAACTCAAACACAGTGCCTTCCTGGCCCAGCTGTTGCTGGAGGAGGTAGACCTAGAGTCAACCTCAGAACAAATTTCCCCTTTTTGGAAACCTGTGCTGCACATGCAGCCTACTTGCTCAGATGAACCTGTGGCTCAAAGTCTTGACGCGCTGGCGCGGCCTGCTTCTAATAACATGCCACTGTCAGAGCATGACACTCAGGAACTCCGACGACTGTTGTACCTGAGGGCCGAAGGTATTGAGCGCCAAGAACGGCTTCAATACCTCAGACAAACCTAGAAATCCTCCATCTGGTCTGAGGAGGACGATGAGTCCTACACACTACCTGACCCTGAGGTACCCCCAGTGTATTCTCTGCACTATGGGCAACAATGTTCCCCTGAGTGAGATGATAGCTCAGTATTTGCCAAAACCGCTGATCGGCAGAAACAGAATGAGTGTGGTAAGAGCAACCTGCATGCTGAGGAGGATTTCCGGCAGAAAATCGGGAGTCTGAACCTTGACCCCCGACTGAAGAAACTGCTCCTGACCTATGAGAAGGTGTTCGGCGCCTTGCCGCCTCCCCTGTCCTGCAAAAAACTGGTCCAGATGGACCTGAAACTGAAACCTGAGTTTGAGAAGACGCGAGTGAGATGTCGTCCCTATCCCGCTCCTCAGGAACAGCTTGAGGAAATCGAGCGCCAGATCCAGGAATGCATCGATGCTGGCCTCGTTCAAGAGTATAAGAAGGGGGACTACCCCCATCACTGCAGTCCCTGCTTCCTGGTTGCTAAACCTGGATCAACTGCCCTGCGACTGGTTGTTGACTATGGTGAAGTCAACAAGAAAACCCCAAAACACTGGGGGAGCATTCCCAACATGGAAAACACCCTGGAGCGTATTGCCAAACGCCGGTACAAAACCAAAATGTACAAACGCAGTGGTTTCCGGGAGGTTGACCTAACAGCCGCAGCTCAGGAGCTGCTGGCCTTTAGAACCCCTAGGGGTCGTGTGTTTAACTGGAAGGTCATGCTTTTTTGGGTAGCCAACGCCCCGGCACTCTTCCAAGAACTGATGAACAAAATTTTGTACATACTGAGGCGCAGACCTCTTGTACAGGAGTTGATTTCCCAAGGGGCAGAAATGGAGGCCCACATCGATGACGTGAGTTTGGATACCAATACCCAAGAGGACCGTGTCCTTCTCCTCCGTGAATTTGTTATCGTTTGTCAGGAAAAACATCTCCAAATCAAACTGGATATATGCGACTTCATGAAGGAGGAGATGGAGTATTTGGGTTTCGATGTGGGGTATGGCTGGGTGAAACCAGCCGCGTCTAAGATGCAGCCCCTACAGGACATGCAGATTCGGGATGACCCTGTGAAGGGTCTACACGACGTGAGGAGTTTTGTGGGCGCCTGTAACTTCTATAGGCGACACATGCACAATTGTACTTACTCTTCTGCCGCTCTCACTGACCTAATCAGGAAAACTACTCCCTGGAGGTGGACCGCCAGAGAGGAAGAGTGTTTCCAGGAGTTGAAGAAGAAAATTGCCCCCTCCAACTGCCCTGGAAGTTCCTCGCCCTAAGGGTGAGATAGTCCTGATCACTGATGCGAGTGATGTAGGGGCGGTGGACCGATATACCAATGGCAAGAGCTTGACCCAGCTGAACTAACTAATTGCCAATACCTCACCAGAGGACTGAAATGTGATGGTTCCTTGAGACACCACTATCCCTCCAGTGAGTGGCGCCTTGTACCACTTGGTCACTGGAAATGGAAATGGAACCAGACACGTTCCAACTACAGCACCTACGACCAGGAACTCCTGGCTGGTATGCTGGTGAACTCATCCAAGTACCAACTATTGGGATCTAACCCTATTGTCTGGCCCTGTGACCAGGAACCGGTGAAGTCCCTCCAGAAGGGTTCTCCACCAGAGAAAGCGAAACTAAAACGGTGGTGGGCGTACCTCAGTCAGTTCAGGCTGACAGTCCATCATATCCGTGGTATAAAAAATGAACTGTCTGACTATATATCGCGCAACAACTTCGATGCACTTATTGGTGAGAGCTCTGAGGCTCTTGCCAAAGAGGCTTTCCAGCGTATGGCCGTCCAACTGGACCCGTCTATGCGCACAGCTGGAATTCTCGAGGGATGGAGTCTAACCGACCATCAGTCAGAATATAAAGATATTCTCCAGACCCTCAGCACTGGTCTCGAACCCCGTGTCATTGACGGGCACGAGTGGTATAAATTAGCCAGTACCTCTTCTACGAGGACCGTATAGTCGTGCCTGAGGCCCGACTGGAGTGGCCTCTACAGTGGTACCATTTCAGCTCGGGTCACACTGACGCTGATCGCTCAGTGGATTTCTTTCGTGAGTGTTTCTACTCTGGTCTGACCCTGCCTGAACAGATCCTCGTATGCAGACCATTGTGGATGCTTGTGGCTGTCATGCCAGCAAGCAGAGCGATAGTAGGGATAGGGGACTGATTTCCAGCCTACCCATACCCTATTGTACTAACTCTCTTCTCTATGTGGATTTCATCCACGGCCTACCTCGCTTTGGTGGCTATGATAGTTGCCTAGCGGTCACCTGTGGCCTGTCCCGCTTCACCCGTGTGTTCCCTTGCAATAAGAAAATCACAGGTGAGCAGGCTGTGAAAATGTTGGTCGAACAATAGTTCGAACCATACGGACCACCTAAACAGGTGCAGTCTGATGAAGATGTACGCATCCGCAGTGACACAGGATGGTACAAGCGAATGCAGAACGCCCTCAATGTTGAGGTAACCACAGGTGTGCCCTATACCCACACGTCTAATCCTCTTTGCGAGAGAAAAGACCCTGTGGTGAAACAGAACCTGAGAATCCTGATGAAACAGCAGCGTACCAAAGATTGGGTACGCCTAGTGTCCTGGGCAGTGTTGACCATGAACTCTTGGATGACCCCCATGAGCTGTTTCATGGAGGACAGCCTGCTTGGTTCTGCAAAACCCCCTTTTCTGAGGACTTCAAGAGCCCCGTTGGGGATTGGCTGGAACACAATCAGTCAATGGCTAACAAGGGTGGGACTAACCTCAGACACATCCGTGAGCCGACGAAATCGCCTACGGTGACCCGCCAGTTTCAAGGTTGGTAACCTGGGTTTGGTTCACCATTCAGGACTACCCTCCTGGCCCCGTAACTGCCTAAAAGACCCTTATTTTGGGCCCTATTGTATCATCAGGATAGATGGATCTAGGATCCATGTCAGCTGCAGTCCATGTCTAGGTGGTGAACTGCTTTGTGCTCCTAAACAGTTGAGGCACTATCATTCCCCTGATGACTTGTCCTTGGATGAGTGGCGCCAGCCACGAGTATAAACAGGGCTTGAAATTCCTTACCCTGTGGGACGGATATGGCCTATCTGAGGCGACCTGGGAACCTATGTCCGCCTTTATACAGCCAGATGGGAGTATTAACCCAATCTTTCGCTCCTACCTCTTTGAGAACAACGAGGGACAGTTACTACCGCGTGCTGAGACTCTGTGCCAGCGGAAGAAGAAAAACTACTCACCTCCGGGTAAGGCCCGGCGCATCAGTCCCCCTCGGCTACGGCGGAATGCCGACCGGTGTGTTTATTTCGTTCGCCGCCAGGGAACTTCAGCGCCTGGCCCCTGCCCTTCCATTTTCCTTGTGCCTACCTATTTACTGTTTTCTAACCTCCCGAGAGCGGTGAGCACTCTTGTGCAGATAGCTAGGCCTACTCAGTGTGTGCCAGCCCAGGTTCAGGACTTCCGTAGAGCTCCAGTTACGGTGAATGTAGTAACTCCCACCCTCAATCGGGTTCGGCGCTCAGGACACGTACTCATCCACTGCTTGCGGAGCTCCGGTCCTGCCTGGGCTGTGACCTGCAGTCCCATGCCCATGGTTACCAGTGTGAGCCAGATGGCCGCTTATCAGGTTTGCAGCCGACCAGCGAGTGTGTGCCTTGGTGACCATGTGTTGCATGGGATGTGCCCTGATGTTATGACCTTGGGGAGCCGACGAAGAGCGGTGGCTTACTACTCCAGGGGGGAAGGACAAGCAAGGTGCTGTGAAGCAAAGTGTGTTCACCCTCCTTGGGGACGAGCGTGCCCACAGTTAGGACCCCTAACTGGTTCAGACCCATGGGGTTCTACCCTTCCTGAAGTGTTACCATACCCCTAAGTGTGCTACGTATGTCTGTATGTGTCTCATTTCACTCCGGGGCGTGGCTCCTGCGGACGGGCTTCGCTGACGCCGGACCGAAGGTCCCAATCAGGTACCACTACCACTCCTATGACGCCAAATTTGTGTGCTGGCGCGTATCCTTTGGGGAAGACGGCAAAAGCCCTAGCTACTAGAGGGGAGGGGTGGACAAGTGTGCTAAGGGCATACAAAACGCCCATTCTTCTGATGGCCAAAAGCTAACGCACTCCCCTGCCCGCGAGTAAAAGCACACAGAGCAGGAAACACCACTACACTACACTCACTAATGCCAGCACCAGCCTTTGAAGGCAGGGTGAGCACAAACGCACTCAGTCCCTACCAGGCTTGCTGACCCTACACACGCCACTGGGTGGACATGACAAAGATGTCTCGAGCCCTATTGGCTCTCCTGTGAGATTACAGGGGAACACAGCGCCGCTAGGCAACTGTGGCCTGCCAGGGACGCCCTCGCGCGTTTCCCTGACAGGGCTTGAAGGGAAGGAGTGCCGTGTGCACAGCGTGTAGTAAGGGTTGTCCAAGAGGATGTCGTGCACTGACCGTATTTTTTTGTGTGATCTGCGCCCTTTTTACCTTGGGCAGAAAAATGGGAAGTCACCGAAGGCAAGTGCTGCTGCACCAATCACCCTGTCCTTTCCCACCTGCCAGCAAAGGCAGATGAAGCACGGTTAGCGGCTGAGGAACCTAACTACCCTCGCTGTATTATACAGGTCTTAGGGTAGAAAAAAATACGCTGTCCTCTAACCGTGCTGCAAGCAGGCAAGCTTCAGGACTCCGCCCGTTCTCGTATAGAACGTAGGGCGGAGCCCTAGGTAACCTGTACAAGGGCTATACCGCGTGCACGTCGCGTGGCCTACAGCCCTTTAATGCATCATGTGAATGCAGGGAAGGGGGACGAATAACAACAATTGTTTCTTCCATCTCTACCCACATTTGAGCACACATCTTGAAACTCCACCAGGAGGTGAGCAGTAAGAAAAAGTCACTACCATGTCTTCCTTGGGGGATTTGATCCAGGCCAAGCCCCCCTGAAAAGCCTTTTGTTGATGTTGAGACTAACCTAATCATTTTTATCACTCTTTTGAAGTTTAAAGTACACTTTCTCAAAGTAAAAAGGGTTATAACCCCAGCCCCCCATGAAGCTCACCCCTACCACTCAACTGAGCGGAGGTATCTTCCTTCATGGAGGTAGTACCGAAAAAAAGTAGGCACTTCTTGCCTAAGGCCTTGTAGGTCAAGCCTAGTGGTTCCCCACCTCAAGACCCCTGTACTCAACTGATTCTACCACTTTTTTTGGTTCTACCTTTTACCTGATTCTGAATTCAGTTGCTTTGCCATGCTGGCCTAGCCATATCCTGCGTCTGGCCCAACTCCTATCCCCCAGATTCCTGACCAACTCCATTTTATCCAAAAGAGTGCACTGGAAGTGCTTGGTGCTATCTTGGAGGCCTGAGTCATGCCAGGTTTCACATAAAATCATGTATTTTGTTTACAAACCATTGGACATTTGTATTTGTATCTACCTTTGCCTATGTCTTTGTCCTTTTGGGTGCCTGCGATGGTCGCGCACACTGGGGTTCTGTTCCAGAATGAAATAAAAAGAAGGGTAAACCACGACCAAAAAATTTTCTGAATAGCTGAAAATAAGGCTAATTCGCATAAAAAACGCTTAGGCTAAAAAGCGCGCTGCGAAACGCGTAAAACCGCGACGAAAAAGTTTCCGACGTGAAATAGGTCATTAGTCAACGCCGTAAGCACCGTTATGCTCGTAGGACCCTGACGCCGTCCCTCCCGTCGTCTAATTCGCTATAGGCGCAAAGAAAAACGCGTCGCGAGCAGCGCGTAAAACTCAAAATTTTTTCAGAACTCGCCACGACCCCTGACGTCGCGCCCTGCCGCCCTTTTCTTCTTCTTCACCATGCACCTCCCTCCCCACCCTCGTGCCCATCACTGCCATTGCCGTGCAGCTCAGGCGGCTGCCCTTGGGGAACGCGGTCAACCCTTAGCAATCGACACCAACACGCTCCAGGATGCCACGCACAAATACACGGCCAAGAACATCAAGAACGGCGGGTAGCATGTAAGACACTGCAGCGTACATGGTCTTGCTGCACGCGAGTGTGTTGGGTCGTGTATAATGTTAATTTTATTTTCAAAAGCCAAAAAAAGAAGGAAAAAATATTTGACAAAATTTTCCAGCGGTTTTTCAAGTAGGTACAACCACAGCCACGCGAGAAACAAACCCAACAAGGCGGCAGGACAGGACACCACGGCACCACGCGGCAGCACAGCACCACGAGACACAGCACAGGGGAGCAGGGCACCGAGGGAGAGCGGGCCACACAGCAACACCGCACAGGGCGGAGACGACAGGAAACGCACAAAACGACACCCCAGGGCGCACACGGCACAAAGCACAACGACGAACAACATCACGCAGCGACACACCACAGCAAAACACACACAGCGCGGGGCGACAAGACAAAACACGGCGCCAGAAGGCACAAGACCCCAAGACGACGGACAGCGCCCCAGGACACAACACAGCGCGCAGCAGCACCAAACGGAGCAAAACAAAACAACACAGCGCACAACAACGCAACGCCGGGCGGCACAACGCGCAGCAACACGGCGCAGCACAGCACCCAGGGACACACGACAGCACGCCACCGAGACACGACACCAGGAGCCACCAGGAGCCACCAGGAGACAACAGAGGACAGCCAGGCCCAACAGCAAACACACAAACACATCAGGCAACAACACAAAACACCAGCCAGCCCCGCGAGGGCAAGAGAGCAGCGAACAGAGAGCAACGATGCAGACACACCAGCACGGCACCGCACGGGCAGAGCACAGAAACAGAAACGACCCGAGACCGCCCCGGAGCCGAGAACGTACGGGGAACAACAGGAAGCCAGCGCCACCAGCAAGGAGAAAAACAAAAAAAAAGACAGGGCACCACAGCACAGCACCACACGGCAGCACAGCGCCACAGGACACAGCACAGGGGAGCAGGACACCACAGGGAAGACGCCGAGCAACGGCCAGACCGGACACGGGCACCAATGCCGTCACACACCACCAAACGACAACGCCAGGCAACCAGAGCCACCAGCAGACCCCCAACGAAAGGCAGCGACACCAGGAACCAACAACACCAGCCACCAGAAACAGCACTGAGGACGCGCACAGCACGACGAAAGGGCACCAGCACAGCGCAGCACGGCACCGCACAGGGCGGAGAGGACAGGAAACGCACAAAACGACACCCCAGGGCGCACACGGCACAAAGCACAACGACGAACAACATCACGCAGCGACACACCACAGCAAAACACACACAGCGCGGGGCGACAAGACAAAACACGGCGCCAGAAGGCACAAGACCCCAAGACGACGGACAGCGCCCCAGGACACAACACAGCGCGCAGCAGCACCAAACGGAGCAAAACGAAACAACACAGCGCACAACAACGCAACGCCGGGCGGCACAACGCGCAGCAACACGGCGCAGCACAGCACCCAGGGACACACGACAGCACGCCACCGAGACACGACACCAGGAGCCACCAGGAGCCACCAGGAGACAACAGAGGACAGCCAGGCCCAACAGCAAACACACAAACACATCAGGCAACAACACAAAACACCAGCCAGCCCCGCGAGGGCAAGAGAGCACCGAACAGAGAGCAACGATGCAGACACACCAGCACGGCACCGCACGGGCAGAGCACAGAAACAGAAACGACCCGAGACCGGCCCGGAGCCGAAAACGTACGGGGAACAACAGGAAGCCAGCGCCACCAGCAAGGAGAAAAACAAAAAAAAGACAGGGCACCACAGCACAGCACCACACGGCAGCACAGCGCCACAGGACACAGCACAGGGGAGCAGGACACCACAGGGAAGACGCCGAGCAACGGCCAGACCGGACACGGGCACCAAAGCCGTCACACACCACCAAACGACAACGCCAGGCAACCAGAGCCACCAGCAGACCCCCAACAGAAGGCAGCGACACCAGGAACCAACAACACCAGCCACCAGAAACAGCACTGAGGACGCGCACAGCACGACGAAAGGGCACCAGCACAGCGCAGCACGGCACCGGGCAGGGCGGAGAGGACAGGGAACACACAGCACGACAGCCCGGAACACACACAGCAGACGCGCAGCGGCAAGAAACAAACAACAGGCGCAGGCAACGACACAAACAAACGGCAGAGCACGACAGCACACCACCACACGACAGCACAGCGCAACAGAACACAAAACAGGGCAGCGGAAAACCAAGACACACCACGCTGAACCACAGGGCGGCGAGCCACGCGGCCAGACAAGGACAGCACCACCGAAGCACAACAACAAGACCCACCAGGAGACAGCAGAGGACAGCCAGGCCCAACAGCGAACACCACGCAACACCAGCCAGCGCAGACAGAGCAACGACAGGGACAGCACCACCGAGGCACACGCGGGCACAGCCGACGGCCAAAGACACACAAACCCGCCCCGCACCAAAAACAAAAACAAAAAAAAACAACGGAAAAAGGAAAAACAAGAAACAAAGGAAAAAAAAACAAAAAAAGGGGGGGGGGGCGCAGAGGCCCCAGGCAACCGGAAAGCAGGAAACGCCAGCAGCAACAGGGGGGGGGGCAAAAAAAAAGGGGGGGGGGCGACAAGACGCCAAGGCCCAAGGCACCCGGGGCTGGAAAACACGCAAAGCAGGACACAACGAAGGCGCAGCGAGGGGAGGGAGGGGGAGAAGGAAAAAAAAAAAAGCAACAACAGCCACAAACAGGGCAACCCCAGCCCGGAGGGGGCTGAACAAGCAAAGAGCGAACCATAAACGGCCAAAGGAAAGGTGAGGCGCACCAGAACGCGCCCGGGAGGCCGGCCTGCCCGACCCGGCCAAGCAGGGCACGCACACGCACCCACTGCCAGGCCACAAAGCCAACCCGGTGCCGCGAGCCCGGGAAGCGTGCACAACACACGACGAACCGCGGCACGGGACAAGGTGCCAAGGACAGCCGGGCCCCTCCGCCCGCACACCGCACCCAGGGCCAGTGGGAAGCGGGCCCCGGCCGCACGCCTGAAAGGACGGGTGGTCGGGGTGGGAGAGCACCCGACCCCGGACGCCCCACACCCAGGGAGGAGGCGCCCCCCCCAGGCACCCTCATGCCGCCCCCACCGCGCGCAAGGGCGCGCGCTGTGGGGTTGGTGACAGGTCCCCACGCCCGCACCCCCTGCACCCACAGCCAGTGGGTAGTGGGCCCCGGCCGCACGCCCGAACGGACGAGAGGTCGGGGCTGGGATTGCACCCGTCCCCGGACGCCCCACACCCAGGCAGGAGGTGCCCCCCCCGGGCACCCTCATGCCGCCGCCACAGCGCGGAAGGGCGCGCGCTGTGGGGTTGGTGACGGGTCCCAACATCGGCAGCCCCCGCACCCACAGCCAGTGGGTAGTGGGCCCCGGCCGCACGCCCGAACGGACGAGAGGTCGGGGGTGGGAGAGCGCCCGTCCCCGGACGCCTCACACCCAGGCAAGAGGCCCCCCCCCGGGCACCCTCATGCCGCCCCCACAGCACGCAAGAGCGCGCGCTGTGGGGTTGGTGACGGGTCCCCACGTCCGCACACCCAGCACCCACAGCCAGTTGGTAGTGGGGCACACACCCACACCCGCGCCCACAGCACGTGGCCAGCGAGCCCCGGCAGCCCGCCCAGAGGGCGGGCAGCCGGGGGAGGGGGAGCGCCTGACCCCAGATGCCCCTCACAACGGCGGACGGCACCCCCCCCGGGGACGCCCTACCGCCACCCCCACGGTGCGCAACGCCAGCCCGCAAGGGCGCGCGCCGTGGGGCCGGTGCTGGGTCCCCACGCCCGCACTGACCGCACCCGGGACACAGCGGTCGCGGAACCCTGGCTGCCCGATCCAGAGAACGGGCGGCCGGGGGAGGGACAGCGCCTGACACCAGACGCCTTTAACAACAGTGGCAAGCCATCCCCCCCCCCAGGACGGCCCTCCACCACCCCCGCGGCACGCAGCTACCACAGGGCATGCAGGCCAAGGGGACAGTGTTGGGTCCCCACACCCACACACCCACACACAGCACGTGGGTGGCGGACCCCAACAGCCCGCCCAGTGGGCGGGCAGTCGGGGAAGGGACAGCGCCTGACCTCAGACGCCCCTCACAATGGTGGAAGGCACCCCCCCCGGGCACCCCCTTCCGCCACCCCCACAGCGAGCAACGCCGGCCCGCAAGGGCGCACGCTGTGGGGCCGGTGCTGGGTCCCCACGCCCGCACCGACCGCACCCGGGACACACGGGTCGCGGAACCCCGCCTACCCGCTCCAGAGGACAGACGGCCGGGGGAGGGACAGCGCCTGACACCAGATGCTTCTCACAATAATGGAAGGCACCCCCCCCGGGGACGGCCCCCCACCACCCCAGCGGCACGCAGCCCCCACAGGGCATGCAGGCCAAGGGGACAGTGTTGGGCCCCCACACCCACACACCCGCGCCCACAGCACGTGGGTGGCGGACCCCAACAGCCCGCCCAGAGGGCGGGCAGTCGGGGGAGGGACAGCGCCTGAATTCAGACGCCCCTCACAATGGTGGAAGGCACCCCCCCCGGGGACGCCCTTCCGCCACCCCCACAGCGAGCAACGCCGGCCCGCAAGGGCGCACGCTGTGGGGCCGAAGCTGGGTCCCCACGCCCGCACCGACCGCACCCGGGACACACGCGCCGCGGAACCCCGGCTACCCGCTCCAGAGGACGGGCGGCCGGGGGAGGGACAGCGCCTGACACCAGATCCCCCTCACAATGATGGAAAGCACCCCCCCCGGGGACGCCCTTCCGCCATCCCCACAGTGAGCAATGCCGGCCCGCAGGGGCACACGCTGTCGGGCCGGTGCCGGGTCCCCACGCCCGCACCGACCGCACCCGGGACACAGGCGTCGCGGAACCCCGGCTACCCGCTCCAGAGGACGAGCGGCCGGGGGGGGGACAGCGCCTGACACCAAATGCCCCTCACAATGATGGAAGGCACCCCCCTCGGGGACGCCCTTCCGCCATCCCCACAGTGAGGAACGCCAGCCCGCAAGGGCACACGCTGTGGGGCAGGTGCTGGGTCCCAACGCCCGCACCGACCGCACCCGGGACACACGGGTCGCGGAACCCTTGCTGCCCGCTCCAGACGACAGGAGGCCGGGGGAGGGACAGCGCCTGACACCAGACGGCCCTCACAACGGTGGCAGGCCACCCCCCCCGGGGACGGCCCCCCGCCATCCCCGCGGCATGCAGCCCCCACAGGGCATACGCCACGGACCCGCCCCTCGGGGGGAGCACAGCCCCAAGCCAGGTAGGGGAGAACCGGGACCGGACCGCCCCCCCCCAAGCAAGCCAGACGGAGCAAGGGACCAGGGCAGGACACGCGGAGGGGCACGGACCACGTGGAACGGCCCCACCAGCGCACAGTGCCTGGACCGCGCGAGGTGCGCACGCCACACCACCCAGGGGGGGGGGGAGCGGACGCCGCGGGAGCGCGAGCGTACACAAACGCAAAGGGCACGCGGGGACTACCAGAAGGGCAACCGGACCGAGCTCGCAGAATGCACAGACCGCGTGGAATGGCGTACCAGCGAGCGAGGGTAAGGGACACCTGGACGGGACAGCCAACCACACGCAGCGCGGGACAAGCGGGGTGGGAAGGGGGAAACGGGAGAGACACAACACCAGGTACCGGCCCAAGCCCCCCTGAGCCGGCCGCGAGCGCCGCGCACACACGGACGGGGCACTTCACCCGCCAAGGCAGTAGTGGCACACTGCGCCACGCCCCAACTCCTAGGCTAGGCAGCCTCCGCGCCAGCCCAAGGGGGTCCCTCTGGCGACAAGCCAGTAGCACGGGCCCTGCGGTGCCGGCGCCCCGGGCAACCGCACATTAGGGGGGCGACGCGGTGGGTAAGCGCCCGCAGCCACGGCTGCAAATTGATGCACTGACCGGGGATTGGCGAAACAGTTTGAGGTTTGAGGTTTGATTTTGCGGGTACTAGACGCCTTTCGGCCCCGGGGGGCATCCTGGTCGGGCCAGGTGATATTCTCCCCACCAGGTCCTAGTGGGGGGCCCTCCAAGACGCACCTCCTGCTTGGTGGCGGAGTCCCCCGGGGTCACAGAGCTCGGAGCCCCGTCCTTCCCCGGCTTCCCCGTTTCGCCACTCCCCGGTCAGTGCATCAATTCGCAGCCGTGGCTGTGGGCGCTTACCCACTGCGTCGCCCCCCTAATGCGTGGTCGCCCGGGGCGCCGGCGCCGCCGGGCCCGTGCTACTGGCTTGTCACCAGTGGGACCCCCTTGGGCTGGCGCGGAGGCTGCCTAGCCTAGGGGTTGGGGCGTGGCGCTGTGCACCACTACTGCCGTGGCGGGTGCAGTGCCCCGTCTGTGTGTGCGCGGCGCTCGCGGCCGGTTCGGGGGGTTCGGGCCGGTACCTGGTGTTGTGTCTCTCTCGTTTCCCCCTCCCCGCCCCGCGTGTTCCGCGCTGCGTGTGGCGGGCCGTCCCGTCCGGGTGTCCCTTACCCTCGCTCGCTGGTACGCCATTCCACGCGGTCTGTGCGTTCCGCGCGCTCGGTCCGGTTGCCCTTCTGGTAGTCCCCGCGTGTCCCTTTCGTGTGTTTGCGCTCGCGCTCTCGCGGCGTCCGCTCCCCCCTTCCCCTTGGTGGTGTGGCGTGCGCACCTCGCGTGGTCCCGGCACTGGGCGCTGGTAGGGCCGTTCCACGTGGTCCGTGCCCCTTCACGTGTCCTGCCCCGGTCCCTTGCTCCGTCTGGCGTGCTTGAGGGGGGGTGGTCCGGTCCCGGTTCCCCCCTACTTGGCTTGGGGTTGTGGGGGTGGCGGCAGGGCGTCCCCGGGGGGGATGCCTTCTACCGTTGCGAGGGGCGTCTGGGGTCATGCGCTCCCCCTCCCCCGACTGCCCGCCCACTGGGCGGGCTGTTGGGGTTCGCGATCCACGTGTTGTGGGCGCCGGCGTGCGGATGTGGGGGCCCTGCCCTTGCCCCTTCGGCCGGCACGCCCTATGGGGGCCGCGCCGCGGGGCGGGTTTGTGGCGTTCACGTGCCGGGGGGCGGGCTGGGGGGGGGGGGCGTGCGCCGTACCCCCCGGTTGTGCGGCCGGGGGGGGGCCTGTAGGGCGGGGGTTCGCTCTGCCTCATTCCGTCCCTCTGCCTTCCCTGGGCAGGCAACAAAGCGGGTGTCACTGGCGTTGTGCTGTCCATGGGGGGCGTGGCCCCCCATACCACTCCGGTTCGTGCTCACCAGGCTTCTCTGGGTACGATCTGTGCGGCGCCCTGGCGCGTAGGCGCGGGCTCGCTTGTTCTTCGCGGGCCCCAACGGAGCTGGCGGCTGGGGCGGGGGGGCGGGTCGCGCTCCGGCTCCTCTCTCGGGCGGGGGGGGGACCATCCCCCCCGCCTCAGGGGGTGGGGGCCGGGGCCCCCGCGGCTTGCGGGCCGGTGGGGGGGCGGGGGGGGGGGGTGTCGCGCCGCGGCCTCCCTGCTCCCCTTCCGGGCGGCGGCCTGCAGTACTCAATCCTGGCCCCCTTCGTGTCGCCAGCGCGCTCCCTTCCGGCGTGCGCGTGCGGTCGGGGTCGAAGTGCCGCCCCGGGGGGGGGGGGGTGAGGGGCGGCCCGTGGACCGCTCCCCCGGGGGCCCTTGCAGACCTGAACCCCACCTCTGCCCTCCCTGAGTGGGCTGTGGTCACGGGATGGTCATGTGGGGCGCGGCCTCCATACTGTTCTGTTGTGCGCGTTGCTCCGGCACGCCAGTGTGGGCTCGCGGGAGCAGGTCAAGCCGCCGCTCCCCCCAGGCGTCGCCGTCCCTTCTAGGGGGGGGGGGGGCGCCCCCCCGGCTCCGGGGGGGCGGAGGGCCGCGCCTGTGGCTCCCCAGCCTGGGGGGGTTGCGGGGGGGGGGGTGGGGGGGCCGCCCACCCGCCCGCTCTCGGGCCTGAGTGGGAGGGGGGGGGGTGGGGCGGGCCCTCTGGTCCCCTGGCGACGCCTCCTGACGGCCGGGGGGGGGGGGGGCGGCATGGCAGTCCCGGCCCTGGGGGCCAGCCATCGGCTGGGGGGTCGCGCCCTTCCCCCGCCCCGCTCTACCTAGAGCCGGACCCTCGTGCAGGCCCTCGCTGGGGCCCCTCATCTCCCCGGCTGTTGTCGCGCGGCGCTGGCCGGCCGGGGGCGGCCGTGAGGGTTAGCGGTCAGTGGTTAGCGGGCTGCGGGGCAGCAGGTTCCCCCTCGCGCTCGTTGTCTCTGCCCTCCCTCCCGCGGGAGGTGGCACGCTCTCATGCGTCTTGCCGTACCGTTGGGGGGGCGTTGGTCGGGGGGCCCAGCTCCCCCCCCCACTCTCTCGCATCCGCCGTCTGGGCCATCACCTGCACCGCCGCTTGTTCGGGGGCTGGGGCTGTCGCGGCGGCGGGTTGTGCCGGCGGTAGCGCCAGTGGGCGAGGGCGCTGCGCAAAGCCCGGGGGAGCCAGTTGTTCGCGTCCGCATCCGTGATGCGGAGCACCGCTCCCCCTTCCAGGAAGGCCGGCCACGTCGGCTCCCTGTCGGGCCACGCTGCCCGGATCACTGACCTGAGGACCCTCTCATGGTCCTCTGGGGCTGCCCACCCCCCCGGGGGGTACCTCTTGGTTTCCTCCGTCTCTCCGGAGGAGCACGGCATCGAAGGGCCGGTTCCTCAACCCCCTGGAGGTCCCCTGGTTGGCCAGGCACAACCACCCGTACACCTCCCCAAACAGGGGGAGGGTCCCCTCCCCCAGAGGGTCCGGGACTGCGCCCCAGTCCCGGTCCCATGGCCGGCCCCCCTCTGCCCCCCGCGCCGGCCCCCCTCGCTGCCCCTGTGCCTGCGGCGCCGATGCTGCGGCCCGCCCCCCCTCCGCCAAGGCCATTCGCGCCGGCTCCGCCCTCGGCGCGGGGGGGGCTGGCTGGTGCCGGGGTCGTGGGGGTTGGGGGGGGACGAGCTCGCCGGCGTCAGGGTCGATGTTGTAGAGGTGGTGGTGGTGGTGGTGGTGGTGGTGGTGGGTGTGGTGCGCTGGCATCTGCTGGATGCCGGGGGGGATGCACCTCACCGGCTGCACATCCGGCTGCGTGGGCGCCCCGCTCTCCGCCCCCCTCCGTTCGTCCCGCCCTCCCCCCTGGGCTCCCATGCCCCGTCCTGCCTGTCCCTTTGGGGCCCGCGGCGCCCTTGCTCTTGCTCTTGGGCCCCTTTCCAGCCCCCTGCCCGTGCCGCGGGTCCCGCCCCCCGTCCCCCACGCCCTGGCCCGCCCGCTCACCCACCTCCCCTCGCCCTGCCCCCTGCCCCTTGGCTCCCTGCCCGTGCCCCTGCGCGCCCTTCCCGTGCCCTGGCCCCTTCCAGGCCCCCTGCCCTGAGTCGCGCCGTCCGCTGCCTGCGCTCTGCTCCCCCCCGCTGCTGCGCCCTTGCTCCCTGCCGCGCGTGCCCTGGCCTGCTCCTTGCGCGCGCTCCTGGGCACTTCCCCTGTCGCCTCCTGCCCCCCGCTCCGCGCTCCCGTGGCTGGCACGCCGCTCTGCCTGCGCGCCCTCCCGCCCTTCCTGAATCACGCGCCGGGCGTCCCGCTGTCTTTGCAGCTGCGGCAGCGTGACACCCGGCGGCGAGCGCTTGGGCGCCGGGGGGCGGACGTGCCGCTCCCGCCCCGGGGGGAAGGGCTTGGGGGGGAACTGCTTGGGGGGTCTGGTGTGGGTGTGGGTGGGGTTGGCGTGGGCGCGGTACTTCGCGCTCTCCCTGCCCACTGCTGCTGCTGCGGCGGCCGCCGGCGAGGCGCCCGTGGCCCGTGCGGGGTTCTTCCCTCGCTTGCGCGGCGTGGTGGAGGTCGCGGCGTGGCCGGCCGAGGCGGTGGCGCGGCCCGCCGGGGCCGCGGTCGCAACTCCTCGGGCGGCCTCCTCGCTCTCCTCTGCTGCTGTGGCGGCCGCCGGCGAGGCGCCCGTGGCCCGTGCGGGGTCCGCCCCCCCCCTTCCGCGGCGTGCTGGGGGTCGCGGCGTGGTCGGCCGAGGCGGTGGCGCGGCCCGCCGGGGCCGCGGTCGCAACCCCTCGCGCGCCCTTCTCGCTCTCATCTGCCGCTGCGGCAGCCCTCGGCGATGCGCCCGGTTCCTGCGCCGGGGCTACCCCCCTGTGTTGGCGGCGTGCCGGGGGCCGCGGTCGGGGCCGCGGCGTGGCTCGCTGGGGCTGCGGTCTTCGCTTGCTGCGCGTCTGGGGCCCCCTTCCGGGGCGGGGCGGCGGGGGCGGTCATCTCGGCTGGCTCGGGCTCCGGGGCCGGCAGCGGCGGCCCGACCAGCACCGCCGCCTCCCCCAGCCTCCGCTCCTCGCGCTCCGCCAGGGTCTCCCCCGTCCGCTCCGGGGAGGCGGGGGAGCGGGAGCGGGGCCGGTGGTGGTGGCGGTCGTCCCGCTGGGGGGAGCCATCGGAGTCTGCCATCACTGTTATCCTGGCAGGCATGCGTGGTGGCAGGCGCGCCCTTCCCACTACCTCCTGGTGCATCAGTGCCGTGCCGTGGGCAGTGCCGTGTGGTGCTCTGCGGGGGGGAGGGGGGGAGGGGGTGGGGGGCCGGCTGTGGCGTCAGCCCCGCATGGCCGGGGGCCGGCGGCCATCCACCGGCATTTGGAGGGGAGGTGGGGGAGCCACGCGGCCCACGCGTCGCGCCATAGCTCCCAGTCTGGGGCGGGGCCCAGGGCCCTGGGCCCCCGGGGGTCGTCGAGTGGTGTCGGGGGGAGCCGCACCAGGTGGACCCCCGTAACGGCGGTGACCTCCTGTGTTCGCAGGAAGGTGTGTACTCCGTCCCGCGCCGCGGGCGCCGGGAGGGGGGGGCGGGGTACGGGTGCTGCCCCATAGAGGTGGGTGGGGGTGATCCCCAGGATCCGCCCCGGGTCCCCGCGGGTCGCGACGACGAGGAGGGGCAGGGGGGTGCCAGGGTACTCTTGCCAGAGGACCTGCCCCCTGTGGTGGGTACCCCTGGTTCTGGAGAGGGGGGGGGGGCAGGTCTGGGTTAGCCCAGCCGCGGGGCGCGTGCGTCGCCGGCGGGAGGGCGGGGCACCAAGTGGGTTCCCTGGGGAACACCTCCCATACGATGGCGTACGGGGGGGTGGGCCTGGTGCCGTCGTACACTGGGTTGGTCGGCCGGCGGCGGGCGGGCGCCCCGTCCGCGCCGTGACGAACACCGTGATCCCGCCCACCTCCAGGTTCTCGTCCGGTGGGTGTAGAAGGTGGAGCGCCGCATCCAGCTCGGACACTCCCCCCGGGTACGTGGCCCGCGCCTGGTTCAGGTACGGGGCCGCGTCCCCGGGGTAGCGCGTCCTGAGGGCGTGCAGCAGGGCTGGGGCGCTGCTGCGGAGGGACATGGCAGACCCTGCTCCCGTCAGCCGCAGGGTGTCCCCCATGGACAGGGGCCGGCCCGACCGGTTGGACTCACGCCACTCCATCCAGTGCCCGTAGAGGGCCACCTTCGGGCTGATGAGCCCCGGCTAAACGGCGTTCACGATCCGCTGCATTGCCGGGAGCAGCGTAGGGGCCCCCGCTCCGTTCAGGGCGCGGACAGCTGGGAGGGCGGTTTGGTTGAGGAAAGCCCTCGCACTGCCCGCCAGGTCACACCGTGCGGCAGCGTGTGCTTCGTGTGCCTCCGCCACCGCGTCCGCCACCAGGCCCCAGACGGCCGCCTCCTGGGCTTTGCGGCGGGCCCTGGTGTGTCCCGGCCCATCCGCCCGTCGGCGTGGCATGGTGCTGCGGGCTCTGCAAAGGGCGGCGGCGGATGGGGGTTAGGGCGCGAACACGTGCGACAGGTGCGCAACGGATGTTGGGTCCCGCAGGTGCACGTGGATCCACAGAAGGGCAGCGCCCGCGGGGCCCGCTCGTTCGTGTGAGGGGGTGTGCGCCCCCTGGATGCGCCGGTGCAGGGCCTCCTCCTCTGTGCGCCCGCGCGGGCCTGCAGGAGGTTCCGGCCAGGGGCACGCGGCCACCTGGGCGCACCGCGCGCACCGTTTGGCGCCCGTCGACGCTGCGGAGGACACCGTGTCACATTCCCCGCAGAGTCGGCAGAGCCAGAGGTCGTCCCACCTCTGTCGGTGGGGGTCCTGGATCTCCAGCAGGCTGGCGCGGACGCGGCGCCGGTAGTCCTTGCCAAGCGTCTTCCGCTGGACCTCCTGCCATGTGTCGTCGGAAAGGATCCTGTGGTCGTGGAGGGCGGCGATGAGGTCGTCCCACGCCGGGCGGGGGTGCCCCTGGGGGGGGTTTGCCATGTACACGTGGCGCCCGGTGAGGTGGGGCGTCGGCGCATCCCATCGGCACCCGTTCGCGGTGTCTCGGTGGAGGAGGGCCAGCAGGGTGCCGTCCGCGACTGCCTCCCATCCCACTCGCAGCCCTTCGCAGCCGTCTAGCTCCTGGCGCAGCGCGGCTGCAATGCCAGTGGGGAGCATGAGGAGCAAGGGCCCCTGGGTGTCGCCCAGCCGGGACAGGGCGTCATCGTATACCGGCCCCCCAGCTTTGAAGTGCGCCACGGGTCGCGACGTGGTCGGCCGAGGCGGTGGCGCGGCCCGCCGGGGCCGCGGTCGCAACCCCTCGCGCGCCCTTCTCGCTCTCCCCTGCCGCTGCGGCAGCCCTCGGCGATGCGCCCGGTTCCTGCGCCGGGGCTACCCCCCGTGTTGGCGGCGTGCCGGGGGCCGCGGTCGGGGCCGCGGCGTGGCTCGCTGGGGCTGCGGTCTCCGCTTGCTGCGCGTCTGGGGCCCCCTCCCGGGGCGGGGCGGCGGGGGCGGTCATCTCGGCTGGCTCGGGCTCCGGGGCCGGCAGCGGCGGCCCGACCAGCACCGCCGCCTCCCCCAGCCTCCGCTCCTCGCGCTCCGCCAGGGTCTCCCCCGTCCGCTCCGGGGAGGCGGGGGAGCGGGAGCGGGGCCGGTGGTGCCGGCGGTCGTCCCGCTGGGGGGAGCCATCGGAGTCTGCCATCACTGTTATCCTGGCAGGCATGCGTGGTGGCAGGCGCGCCCTTCCCACTACCTCCTGGTGCATCAGTGCCGTGCCGTGGGCAGTGCCGTGTGGTGCTCTGCGGGGGGGAGGGGGGGAGGGGGTGGGGGGCCGGCTGTGGCGTCAGCCCCGCATGGCCGGGGGCCGGCGGCCATCCACCGGCATTTGGAGGGGAGGTGGGGGAGCCACGCGGCCCACGCGTCGCGCCATAGCTCCCAGTCTGGGGCGGGGCCCAGGGCCCTGGGCCCCCGGGGGTCGTCGAGTGGTGTCGGGGGGAGCCGCACCAGGTGGACCCCCGTAACGGCGGTGACCTCCTGTGTTCGCAGGAAGGTGTGTACTCCGTCCCGCGCCGCGGGCGCCGGGAGGGGGGGGCGGGGTACGGGTGCTGCCCCATAGAGGTGGGTGGGGGTGATCCCCAGGATCCGCCCCGGGTCCCCGCGGGTCGCGACGACGAGGAGGAGCAGGGGGGTGCCAGGGTACTCTTGCCAGAGGACCTGCCCCCTGTGGTGGGTACCCCTGGTTCTGGAGAGGGGGGGGGGCAGGTCTGGGTTAGCCCAGCCGCGGGGCGCGTGCGTCGCCGGCGGGAGGGCGGGGCACCAAGTGGGTTCCCTGGGGAACGCCTCCCATACGATGGCGTACGGGGGGGTGGGCCTGGTGCCGTCGTACACTGGGTTGGTCGGCCGGGGGCGGTCGGGCGCCCCGTCCGCGCCTTCCACGAACACCGTGATCTCGCCCACCTCCAGGTTCTCGTCCGGTGGGTGTAGAAGGTGGAGCGCCGCATCCAGCTCGGACACTCCCCCCGGGTACGTGGCCCGCGCCTGGTTCAGGTACGGGGCCGCGTCCCCGGGGTAGCGCGTCCTGAGGGCGTGCAGCAGGGCTGGGCCGCTGCTGCGGAGGGACATGGCAGACCCTGCTCCCGTCAGCCGCAGGGTGTCCCCCATGGACAGGGGCCGGCCCGACCGGTTGGACTCACGCCACTCCATCCAGTGCCCGTAGAGGGCCACCTTCGGGCTGATGAGCCCCGGCTGGACGGCGTTCACGATCCGCTGCATTGCCGGGAGCAGCGTAGGGCCCCCCGCTCCGTTCAGGGCGCGGACAGCTGGGAGGGCGGTTTCGTTGAGGAAAGCCCTCGCACTGCCCGCCAGGTCACACCGTGCGGCAGCGTGTGCTTCGTGTGCCTCCGCCACCGCGTCCGCCACCAGGCCCCGGACGGCCGCCTTCTGCGCTCTGCGGCGGGCCCTGGTGTGTCCCGGCCCATCCCCCCGTCGGCGTGGCATGGTGCTGCGGGCTCTGCAAAGGGCGGCGGCGGATGGGGGTTAGGGCGCGAACACGTGCGACAGGTGCGCAACGGATGTTGGGTCCCGCAGGTGCACGTGGATCCACAGAAGGGCAGCGCCCGCGGGGCCCGCTCGTTCGTGTGAGGGGGTGTGCGCCCCCTGGATGCGCTGGTGCAGGGCCTCCTCCTCTGTGCGCCCGCGCGGGCCTGCAGGAGGTTCCGGCCAGGGGCACGCGGCCACCTGGGCGCACCGCGCGCACCGTTTGGCGCCCGTCGACGCTGCGGAGGACACCGTGTCACATTCCCCGCAGAGTCGGCAGGTGTGTGGGAGGTGGGAGGGCGGCAACCAAGGGTCGAGATGGCGGAGCCAGAGGTCGTCCCACCTCTGTCGGTGGGGGTCCTGGATCTCCAGCAGGCCGGCGCGGACGCGGCGCCGGTAGTCCTTGCCAAGCGTCTTCCGCTGGACCTCCTGCCATGTGTCGTCGGAAAGGATCCTGTGGTCGTGGAGGGCGGCGATGAGGTCGTCCCACGCCGGGCGAGGGTGCCCCTGGGGGGGGCTTGCCATGTACACGTGGCGCCCGGTGAGGTGGGGCGTCGGCGCATCCCATCGGCACCCGTTCGCGGTGTCTCGGTGGAGGAGGGCCAGCAGGGTGCCGTCCGCGACTGCCTCCCATCCCACTCGCAGCCCTTCGCAGCCGTCTAGCTCCTGGCGCAGCGCGGCTGCAATGCCAGTGGGGAGCATGAGGAGCAAGGGCCCCTGGGTGTCGCCCAGCCGGGACAGGGCGTCGTCGTATACCGGCCCCCCAGCTTTGAAGTGCGCCACGGCGAGCTGGGCAGCCCCGTCATCTGGGGTGTGCCACCGGACGGTGGCCGCGTCGTGTCCCCACGTGCGTATCTCCGTAGCCCGGAGTACGTTGGCGGCGTGAAGGACGATGAGGGGCGGGACAGGTGTCCTGACGAGTGAGGACACGTCCCCAGTCCATCCCGTTTGTGGCCCCGGGGCCGCCTGCAGCCATTCCCCCATCGACGCGTCCCACGGGTGGTCAGGTCCCGCCCCGCGGAACGCGGTGGGTCTCGGCCGGGTGTCCGGCCCCCATCCCTTGAGCGGGATGGCGGCGTATCGTTGCGCAGGGGTCTCCGGGGCGCGCGTGGCGGCGCACCACCGGCCCCACTCGCGCCCCCATTCCTCACCCACCATGCGCGCCTCCCACGCGGTCATGGAGCCGCGCCCGATGATCCACGGTGAGAAGAGGGCGTCTTGTAGGTGCCTCGAGAACCCCGCCGGCAGATCCTGGTACGGGTGGGGGCCCGCTTGGGGCGGGCACTCCAGAGTGCCATTCACGACACGGAGGGAGGCTAGGAAGTCCTTGTCAGGGCGCGGGGGAGGGAGAGGGTGGTCGCCCTCCGCCGCAGTGAGCCACCGGTGTGCCCGGGCCACCGTGCTCTGGGGCTCGCGGAGGAGTTGCTCCAGCTCCCATGCGAAGTCCCCCAGCCGGAGCATGTGGTGGAGGAAATCGTCCACAGAGGTCCCTCCCGGCGGGTCGTATCGGGCTATGGCGCGGAGCTGCACCTCCGCGTCTTCGGGCACCAGTCCGAAGCAGAATACCTCCGTCCATGTGGCGCCTGCGGAGCGCCACGAGGCCACCCACAGGGCTTTGTTCCCGGGTGGGAGGTGGCGGGCTGCCTCGTGTACAGCCTGGCGGTAGTGGGGCCAGAGGAGCTGTGAGTGGGCGCATCCCACGTGTATGTGCACCGGGGTCTCCTCCGGGCCGCCGCAGAAAAGGCACGGTTGTGGGACGATGGCGACACCGGAGGGCCGCTCCTTACGGACGCGGAGCCTGCGCTGCACCGGCGTGTGGCCGTCTCGAGCCCGCAGCGCCCGGCGGTTGGTGGCCGTCGCGGTGAGGTCCCGGGCGTGGACATAGGCCGTGGCGTGGGCCGCGCCCAAAGGTGTGTGTCCCCGGTGCGTCAGCGCATGGTCCGTCTGCGCCCGCTGCACGACCTCGCCGAGCACCCGCATCGTTGGGGGCCGTAGATCGGGATGGCCGTCACGGCCGGCGACAATGAGCTGGGCGTGGCCAGGGTTCGGGGGGCGTGTTCTGCAGGACGTTGTCCTGGGACGCCGCCCAGTCCGCCTTGTGCAGTAGGGCGTCACTGTGGTGCGAGGTGGCTCGGACGTACCAGAACGGGTGCCCGGCGTGTTGCCCTCGCGGGCACAGGCTGTCCCGGAGCCACCTCAGGAGCATCTGGTTGACCACCTTCGCTGCGCCCGCGGGGACCCCCGTGGTCCGCTCGCGATCTGCGTGCCGCAGGAAATGGAGGATGACTTCGGCGTCCACCGTGTGGACCCATGGTCGGTGGGCACCGTATTGTAGGGGGAGGGAGGCGGCCACCCCCTCCCCGTCGGGCTCCGTGCCCGAGATGGCCAACGCCCACGTGCGGGTGAGGTCGGCGGCGAGAGCGACGCTGGTGGCGTGTTTGCAGGGTCCGCCCCCGGACGCGTCGGAAGAGGTGTGGCCCCAGGCCTCCGGGATCCAGTAGTATCCGATGGGGCTGAGCCACCCCGCGTTGAGGTCGGCAGAGTGCCACCGGACATCGGGGTGGCTGGGGGTCAGTTGGTCCACGCTCAGCGCCCTGGTGTCGCCTGGGCTGATCGCCGGGTGGTCGTGCAGCCGGATCTCTGCTCCGGTGATCGTGCTTGCCCAGGACCGAAGTGCCGTCACATGTTCCTTGAGCCACGCCGGGCCCCCGCGCTGGTGCACCACCAGGTGTCCCGTGTCCTCCGGCTGGTCCTCCAACGCGTGCACCGCCATGTGTGGGTCGTGCGGCACCCCCGTAGCTACCAGCAGGGCGGTGCCACGGGGGAGCCCACGGGGTTCGGGCTGGCCTGCCCCCACCTGCACTATTACCCACTCGGCCCAGAGCTGCGCTTGCCCCGTCGCTTGGGTGCATTGGTCGTCCGTGGTCACCAACCACAACGGCGTCGGCGCGTGGGGCCGGGGGCGCAGGGGCTCGGGCCATGCCACGTCCGCGTTAGGCTCTTGGTGCTCGCTTTCCGCGGAGGATGTACATGAGGGCTGCCGGCGGGTGGTACGCCGCCCCCCGCGTGGGGGGGGATAGGCCGTCCCGGCGGCGGTAGCCCCCGACGTGGAGGTGCAGGCCGTCCGGGGTCACCCGTGGGCCGGTGTGGGCGTCCTGCTTAGCCCTCGTGGGGTGGACGAGTCTCAGGCGGGGGTCCCGCGTGCCGGTGGTGTGGAAGAGGTGGACCAAGGCGTCGCGCCAGCCGGGGTGGTTGGTGGGCTCCTGCTCACGGCGGCAATAGTGGAGGTGTTCATCGGCGCATTGGTTGAGGCACTCCCGCACCGCCGTCGGCCACGGGTCGTCGTTTTCGGGGAAGGGGTGGCGTCGCCCGTGGTGCCCATGCCACGGCGTTGTGTGTGGCACCGTCAGGCGGCACGTGTCGCGGTGTCGCAGCTTGGCGGTGCGCAGCGTGACGATGTTGCCGGGCGGGGACTGTAGTTGGACATGGGCCGCCCTGGGGCACGCGATGGGGTTGTACAGCCCCACTCCCAGGGCGGCCAGGGCCCGGGGTATGCGGTGGACCCAGTCGCCTCCCGCTAGAGGTGAGAACTCAAGGACGGGGTAGTGCACCTCGGTACATATTCCGTGCGCGCCAGCTATTTCCCAGAACATCTTGGTGACCTCGGTGCGCACGGAGGTTGAGCGGTGGTGGACGAGTGTACCCACGAGGGCAACCGCTGCCTGCTGGTACCGCGTTGGCACCCGTGTGAGCCCCAGGGTCCGGTCATCCTGCAGGATGTCCCGCGAGGCGTCGAAGGCGTACCGCGCCCTGTCCTTCGCGACCTGGACCGTGATGTGGTCCAGGTAGCGTGCAGTGTCTGAGTCGTCGGCGATGAAAGGGGCGACGTACTGCGTCACCCCCCCGAGGAACGCCAGGATGACGTCCTGCACCACTTTCGGTGGCGCGAGGGTGTTAAGGCACCAGTGGTGCACCGCCGCCAGGCGTAGCCGGTGCTTGCGCTGCAGGGAGAACTCCCCGTCCGGCTGCAGCTGGAGTCCCAGGTAGGGGACGGAGTCCGCCGCTGGTACCCAGTGCCACGGGTTTTCCAGGTGGGGGCAGAGGCGCAGCTGCAGGCCCCGGACCCCCTCCGTGGTGGCCATGGCGCACTTGCGGGGGTTGAGCTCCATGCCCATCATCCCCAGGTACGCGGCCACCGCCTCCACGCCCTCGACGAAGTGCTGCAGCGTGTGGGCCACCACCAGCAGGTCGTCGATGTAGGCCTGGATGAGGCCGTGCTCGGCCCCTCCCTGCGGGCGCAGGCGGTGCCCCTGCGCCCTGAGCAGGGGCTCCAGGAGGAGCGCCTACAGCAGGGGGCTCTGGAGGTTGCCCTGCCGGACGCCGCGCAGCGTGTAGACGGGCTGCGTTAGCCCGTGTGCTGTGACGATGCGCAGCTTGGCAAACGCGTGGAGGAAGAGCAGGAGGTCGATGACGTCCAGCGGCACGGAGAGGTGGCGCAGGATGAGGTGGAGGGCGCCGTGTGGGTCGGTGTCGAAGGCCTTGCGGGCGTCGAAGGAGAAGACGTAGTTGGGCCTTCCCCGCTGGAGCTGCCGCTGCGCCATGAACAGCGGGGGGCCTGTGTTGGAGCCAGGGAGGGCCCCTTGCTGCCAGTCGCTGACCACTCCGTGCCGTGTGAACACTTCCGTGATGCGCTGGGTGAGAGGGCCGGTGAGCAGCTTCATGTCCAGCTGGCCCAGGGCTATGGGCCTGTAGTCGTCCAGTCTGGCAGAGCCCGGTACCTTGGGGCTGAGCCAGATGTGCGCGTCCCTCCAGTGCATCGGCGGCGGGGCGCCGCGGAGGATGGCCCGGTAGGAGTGGACCAGGAGCCACTGGACGGGTGCTGGGAGGGCCTTGATGAAACGGGCCTCCACGTGGTTCGGACCTGGGGCCTTGCCATCGGCCTTGTCCAGGGCGGAATTCAGGTCCTGCATGGAGTACTGCTGGACCTGTGTCCAGGCCCCTTCAGGGGCCCGGGGGACGTGGCGGTCGAGGACTGCTTGGAAGCCTGGGAGGTCCACCGGGCGTTTGTCATACAGTTCGCGCCAGAAGGCCCGAACTGCGAACATCACGTCGTGGGCCTCCGTGAGGAGCGTTTCGGTGTTGGGGACCCGCACGTTCCAGAGGCCTGACAGGCCCGGGGCCTCTACCTGTATGGCTCCCCGCACGGCTCTCCATCGCTGGGCGATGTCGGGGGCGTGGCGGCGCCAGAAGTCCTTGATGACGCGCTTGCGGTCTGCCGCCAGGAGGGCGCGGAGCTGGCGAATTTCCTCCTCGAGGGTGGCTGCTTGCCTCTCCAGCTCCTCCTGTAGCTGGCCCTGTGTGGTCGGGCGGAACCCTGGCGACACACCCTGCAGCTCCTCCGTGAGCCGGAGCGCCGCCTCGGACCGGATGCCATGTCGGGCGGCGTCCGCCTGGTACGCTGCCGGCGCGCGCGCTGCCAGGGTGTCATAGCGGAGGACCGCTGCCTGGAGCCGCTTTCCGCTCTCTGGGAGGTCCCCCTCAGCCGGGTCCGTCCCCGCCGGGGACGGCTGCCGGCGTCCCACCACACGCGCCAGGGCGTCATGCGTCGCGTGGAGGTGTTCGAACACCTTGTCCACCGCGGCCGCAGGCATGGACCCGTAGTCGTGCTGCTCTGCGGGACCCAGCCAGGGCGCCAGGGAGGGTTCATCCTGCGCGGCGGTGACCGCCGCCCACAGGCAGTGTTGGACGGGTGCGTCCTCGGCGTCGTACGGAAGGAGGCGGCCCTCCGTGTGGCTCCAGGGGGTGGGCCTCGCCGCGCGCCCCGCTGCCCTGAGGAGACCCGGCAGGGCCAGGCGGACCGGGAGGTGGTCCAAGCCGACCACCTGGGGGGGTGCCATGCCGCGAGCCCCAACGCTTTCCCGCAGGGACCACGGCAGGAGGGGCTCGTTGACCAGGAAGGTGTCCACCCTGTGCCGGGACGGGTGGAGCATGGGGGTCATGTCCTCCTCGCCGCCTGCCGCGGCCCTTCGGAAACCGCAGGCCTCTCACCCCGCTCGGAAGTGCTCCATGGCCGGGTTGGTGGGGACATCCATGTAGATGTTGGTGTCGCCGGCGATGACCACCCGGTGCCTCCCACCGAGGCTGCGTGCCATGGCATACATTTGTATGTCGGCCGAGAACGCCGCCCGTCCCGCCCATGGGGAGCAGCCTGCTTGCGGCCCGTGGACGTTGATGAGGGTGAGGCCTCCTCCGTCCGTGCGGATCTCCAGGGCCGCGGCCTTCCCGGGGACAATTTCCGTGAAACTGAGCACCTCGTGCTCCGCCACGTACTTGCTGCTGACCGCGGTGAGGAGGCCCCCCCCTCTCGAGGTGGAGGTGGCTCCCGTCTCCGCCAGCCGGCTGCTGAAGAAGGCGGTGTACCCCTTGTCCCAGAGCGCCGCGGCCACGTGCATCTCCTGCGCCCGGTTGGCAATCCCTGTTTCCTGGAGCATGATGGCAAAGCCCCTCTCCTGGGGCAGCATGCCGGTGATGAGGTGCTCCTTGTCGGTACAGGCCGCCGGCCCCCGGCGCCGCCGGAGTGTGTCCCGGAGGGACCGGTCTGGCGGCACGAGGCTGTTGCGCAGGTTCCACGAGAGGAGCCACAGGGCGTCGCCCGCCATGTCCTCCTGGAGTCAGCTATCCCGCATCGGCATCGCCGCTGGGTTCGCCGGCGCAGCCAGGGCATCCGGGTGCGCCGCATCCGCTGAGCCCGTTCCCAGCGGGGCCCACAGGGGGGCCCGGGGGACCGGGGGAGCCAGGGGGGCCAGGGGGGCCAGCCCCGCGGGGATGGACCCTGGTGGGGCCGCACCGCCGGCCCCCGGGGCCGCTCCGGGTGCCTCCTCATCTCTGTCTGCGTGGTCGGCTGCCTGGGGCGGGGGGCGCTGGGTGTACGGGGCGTGCCATGGGGACCTCCGTGCTCTCCCCTGCAGGATGTTGGTGGCCGCCTCCTTGTCGTCCGCCGGGGCTGCAGCGTGCGCCGCGTGCCACGCCAGGTGTTCCAGCATTGCCCCGCTTGTGTAGTACTTGTCTGCACACAGGGGGCATTTCGTCGACTCCATGGCCCCTCGCGCCGGGGGGAGCGGCACCGACTTCCGAATGGCGCCCTCCGCCGCTGGTTCGAAGGGCAGGTTGGCCAGTGGCACCGTGTGTGGTGCCAGTGTGCAGCCCAGGGGCGGCCGCATCGAGGGCTCGTGTCGCGGGCGCGGGCGCGAGACCCCGGATGGCATCGCGCTGCGCGTCTGCTTGCAGCCACGTTTGCCAGTGCGTGGAGCCGATTTGGCGGTCGGGCTTGCCCCTCTATCGCAGGTCGTGGAAGGCCTGTAGCCAGTGGTACACTGCGGCCGGGAGCGCCAGCTGGAGCTCTAGGTCGGCGGGGTGCGCCGCTGCCGGCAACACCCCTGGCCTCGCCGCCCGGGCGTTGTCCTTCAGCCTGACCTGGAGCAGGAGGGCGTGGTGTTCGCCCTCCCGTAGCGCCTTGATGATCATGCGGGTGCAGTCTGCCACGCGGATCACGGCTTCGGGCCCCGGCAGGCGGTCGGGGTCACAGACGACGATGTGCGCGTCCGCCGGGCTGAACATGCAGACCACCCACTGCGGGTTCTGCTGTCCCCGTTGGGCCACCGCCAGGGTAGCCGCTGGGCGGGCGTGCGTGATTGGCCCCGCGTGGAGGTCCCGGACGTCCGTGGCCCTGATGGCGTCTCCCTGCCACGCGGCCCGTAGATGGTCCTCCTGGTTGGGGCTCCACACCAGTGTGGGGGGGTTGACCCACCCCGGTTCCTGCCTCTTGTTGGGGGCGCTGACGGTGTGTAGCAGGACCGCCAGCGGCCAGGGGTCTGCCGACATATAGTAGGCTGCGGTGGGCCCCTGTTGCCAGTCGACGTGGGGCAGGGGCGGGAATGCCCCTTGCCTGGCGGTGCTGTGCCAGACAGTCCAGCGGCCTCCGGCCAGGACGTGCGACTGGTACCCTCCGGCGTGGCCGTGTAGGATGGCCTGGTAGCCTGCCGTCTGCAGCACCAGTGCCTCCCCCTGCTTAGGCCAGGGTGGGGGCGTGCCAGCGCCCGCATCCCAGACGCGGGTGCGCCCGCGGAGTGTGGCATGCCACGGGTCTGGTGCATCGCGCTGTGGCCCTTGTATGCTTCCCGCAATCTGCGCCGGGCCGTGGTGGTGGACGAAGCTCTCCCCGCCACCCGCTAGCAACGCCGCCGCGACGACGTATAGCTGCTCCGCCGTGAGGGGTGCTGTCGGCGCGTGCGTTGCGGCCGGCTGGCGGGGCTGCGTGTTGCGGCAGGGGACGCGGGGCAGCAGTTGCGCCGGCCACGCCGCCACGGGACCCATGGTGACGACCGCGAGCGTGGACGCCAGCGCCGTGCGGTCCGTTGGTCTGTACTGCCAGAGCCCCGTGGTATCTCGGGCGAGGTGCCTGCAGGCTGCCATCCAGGCCACCGCTCCGCAGTTCGTGACGTCCGGTTCGGCACCATCCGCGCCGTCGCGTCCCCTTTGTTGTACCGTGGTGGCGGTGTCGAGCGGGGGGCCCTGCTGTAGCGCCTCCGGGTCCTGCCCCGGCGGGAGGGCGGGCGGGACTGGCTGCGGGAAGTCCTGCGCGCCTCGGCGCTCCGGTTGCGTGTGGTATGGGTTTTGCCGCCGGTGTTCCGGGGCTGCCTGTGGTTGGAGGAGGAGTTGGTGCAGGTACCAGTGGCCTTCCGCGGTGGACGGGTTGCGGAGCGAGAGCCACTGTTCCACCACGCCTCCTGGGTGTGCGGCCTTGACGCGGCGCTGCAACCCCAGGCGGCCTAGGCGGTTGGACGTGCCCGCGGGTGGGATGTGGGTTTGCGGGTAGAGCACCCGCAGCGGCTCCAGCGCCAGGTCCAGCACCTCGTCGTTGAGCTGCTCCGTGAGAGCCGACGTCCTGTGCAGGGCGTGGAGGACCCCGGGTGTGGGGGCCGTGAGCTGTTCGAGCACCGGTCCCGGCGGGTACCGTGCACCCGGGTTCGTTGGCCACTCCCTGGTGTGGCTCAGTACGGCCTTCCACACGTCCCTCGTAAGGGCGTGTTGGGGGGCCAAGGAGGGGACCATCCGTAGGAGGCGGTGGCACGCCGGCGGCGATCGCATGGGCTGTGGGGTGGCCGCTGTGATTCACCTGCACGCCGTGCCGAGCACGATCGCCCCCCATTCCAGGGTCCCCATGCCCTCGGCGTGGAGCAGCGCCTGGCGCTGGACCAGGGGGAAATAGGGGCTCAAGCGCCCCTTTCCTTCCTTCCACCGTACCCAGGCGGCCCCCGCCTGCAGGCTGCGGAGCAGGGCCACGCCGGGAAGGAGTGGCTGCGGGAAAGCCCCCTTGACGGCCTGGGTGGCGTAGGCCAGGGTGCCCAAGGGCAAATACCACAACTGGAGGGTCCAGGGGCCCGGCAGCGGTTGCGCCACCCCTGCGTCCCATCGCCACTCGGAGTCTGGCGGGGTGGCCGAGACCGTGCCCGTCTGCAGGAAGTGGCGTGCCTTCTTGTCGGGGTGCCGTTGGAGGGTTGCCGCGGGGCTGAGCCCCTCTGCCGCGGGTGCCACTGGGAGGCCGCCCCGGGGCCTGCGCCAGGGGTAATCCTTGTCGGCCGGCCAGGTGTGGAGGTCCCGGGCGATGTCCTCCGCGGTCCCTGTGGGGGCGTCCTCCGGTGCCAGGTGCCACATGACGGCCAGCACCGCCCACGTGGAGAAGGGCCACGCCCGCGGGGGGGTGTACACCTGGATGGTCCACTGTGGGCACGCCCGCCGCACGCGGGACGCGTGGAGCACCCCTCGGACCATGTCTGCCGTCAGGACCAGCACCATTCCTGAGGGTTCCACAATGATCCCCTCTGCGGGTCCGCCGTGGCGGCCCCGGGTGTGCAAGGCCACTGCCGCCTGTCCCGCGTGGGTGACTCGGTCGACGGCCTCCTGGATGTTCACGCTGCCGCGCGCGGTCTCATCCAGGTTCCAGCCCTGCGCCACCTTGTAGCTTAGGGCGGCGCATGCGGCCGCGGGTTTCACCTCGGGCAGCGCTCCGTCATCGAGGCCGGGCTGGGGGTGCTGTTTGGGGCACCAGCCTTCGCCGGTGCAGTGGCCCCGTTTCCACGGGGGGCAGAGCGCGGGCACGCTGCCCCCCGGCAGCGCAGGTTCCGCGGGCGCGCCTCCCGTGGGGGGCTCCGGTACTGCCTCCAGGTCGGAGTTTGTGACCGCGTCCCCTTGTGGGGGGTCTCCTTCGCCGTCTCTGAGTCCCAGCGCCCTGATGACCTCGTGTGCTTCGTCCAGCGTCGGAGACCTGGGGCGTGTTTTGCGTGGGGCCGCGGGTTCCGCCATTGTTGTGTCGCTGTGCCTAAGAGCAGGGGGTGGGGTGCGGATGTCCCGTAGCCAATGCGCTGGTGCGTTGGTGCGTTGCTCGTTGTGGGGGTGGCGGATGGGCGTCCCCGGGGGGCGTCTTGTGTCAGGCGCTGTCCCTCCCCCGGCCGCCCGTCCTCTGGAGCAGGCAGCGAGGGTTCCGTGACCCACGTGTCCCGGGCGCGGTCGGTGTGGGCGTGGGGGCCCAGCACCGGCCCCACAGCGTGTGCCCCTGCGGGCCCGCATTGCTCGCTGTGGGGGTGGCGGAAGAGCGTCCCCGAGGGGGGGCGCCTTCCGCCATGGTGAGGGGCGTCTGAGGTCAGGCGCTGTCCCTCCCCTGACTGCCCGTCCATTGGGCGGGCTGTTGGGGTCCGCCACCCACGTGCTGTGGGCGCAGGTGTGTGGGCGTGGGGGCCCAACACCGTCCCCTTGGCTTGCATGTCCTGTGGGGACCGTGTGCCGCGGGGGTGGTGGGGGGCCGTCCCCGGGGGGGGTGGCCCGCCACCGTTGTGAGGGGCGTCTGGTGTCAGGCGCTGTCCCTCCCCCGGCCGCCCGTCCTCTGGAGCGGGCAGCCAGGGTTCCGCGACCCATGTGTCCCGGGTGCGGTCGGTGCGGGTGTGGGGACCCAGCACACGGGCCCCACAGCGTGCGCCCTTGCGGGCCGGCGTTGCTCGCTGTGGGAGTGGCGGAAGGGCGTCCCCGGGGGGGGTGCCTTCCACCATTGTGGGGGGCATCTGAGGCCAGGCGCCGTCCCTCCCCCGACTGGGTCCGCCACCCACGTGCTGTGGGCGCGGGTGTGTGGGTGTGGGGGCCCAACACTGTCCCCTCGGCCTGCATGTCCTGCGGAGGCTGCATGCCGCGGGGGTGGTGGGGGGCCGTCCCCGGGGGGGTGGCCCGCCACCGTTGTGAGGGGCGCCTGCTGTCCCTCCCCCGGCCGCCCGTCCTCTGGAGCGGGCAGCTAGGGTTCCGCGGCCCGTGTGTCCCGGGTGCGGTCGGTGCGGGCGTGGGGACCCAGTTCCGGCCCCACAGGGTGCGCCCCTGCGGGCCGGCGTTGCTCGCTGTGGGGGTTGCGCAGGGGCGTCCCCGGGGGGGGTGCCTTCCGCAATTGTGAGGGGCGTCTGAGGCGGTGTCCCTCCCCCGACTGCCCGCCCATTTGGCGGGCTGTTGGGGTCTGCCACCCATGTGCTGTGGGCGCGGGTGTGTGGGTGTGGGGGCCCAACACTGTCCCCGTGGCCTGCATGCCCCGTGGGGGCTGCGTGCCGCGGGGGTGGTGGGGGGCCGTCCCTGGGGGGGGTGGCCTGCCACCGTTGTGAGGGGCGCCTGGTGTCAGGCGCTGTCCCTCCCCTAGCCGCCCGTCCTCTGGAGCGGGCAGCAAGGGTTTCGCGTCCCGTGTGTCCCGGGTGCGGTCGGTGCGGGCGTGGGGACCCAGCACCGGCCCCACAGCGTGCGCCCTTGCGGGCCGGCGTTGCTGGCTGTGGGAGTGGCGGAAGGGCATCCCCGGGGGGGGTGCCTGCCACCATTGTGAGGGGCGTCTGAGTTCAGGCGCTGTCCCTCCCCCGACTGCCCGCCCACTGGGCGGGCTGTTGGGTTCCACCACCCACGTGCTGTGGGCGCGGGTGTATGGGTGTGGGGGTCCAACACTGTCCCCTTGGCCTGCGTGCCCTGTGGGGGCTGCATTCCACGGGGGTGGTGGGGGGCCGTCCACGGGGGGGGTGGCCTGCCACCGTTGTGAGGGGCGCCTGGTGTCAGGCGCTGTCCCTCCCCCGGCTGCCCGTCCTCTGGAGCGGGCAGCCAGGGTTCCGCGTCCCGTGTGTCCCGGGTGCGGTCGGTGCGGGCGTGGGGACCCAGCACCGGCCCCACAGCGCGCCCCTGCGGGCCGGCGTTGCTCGCTGTGGGGGTGGCGGAAGGGCGTCCCCGCGGAAGGTGCCTTCCACCATTGTGAGGGGCGTCTGGGGTCAGGCGCTGTCCCTCCCCTGACTGCCCGCCCACTGGGCGGGCTGTTGGGGTCCGCCACCCACGTGCTGTGGGTGCGGGCGTGTGGGTGACGGGGCCCAACACTGTCCCCTTGGCCTGCATGCTCTGTGGGGGCTGCGTGCCGCGGGAGTGGCGGGGGGCTGTCCCCGGGGGGGGTGGCCTGCCACTGTTGTGAGGGGCGCCTGGTGTCAGGCGCTGTCCCTCCCCCGGCCGCCCGTCCTCTTGAGCGGGCAGCCTGGGTTCCGCGACCCGTGTGTCCCGGGTGCGGTCGATGCGGGCGTGGGGACCCAGCACCGGCCCCACAGCGTGCGCCCTTGCGGGCCGGCGTTCCTCGCTGTGGGGGTGATGGAAGGGTGTCCCCGGGGGGGGTGCCTTGCACCATTGTGAGGGGCGTCTGAGGTCAGGCGCTGTCCCTCCCCGGACTGCCCGCCCACTGGGCGGGCTGTTGGGGTCCGCCACCCACGTGCTGTGGGCGCGGGTGTGTGGGTGTGGGGGCCCAACACTGTCCCCTTGGCCTGCATGCCCTGTGGGGGTTGCATGCCGCGGGGGTGGTGGGGGGCCGTCCCCGGGGGTGGTGGCCTGCCACCGTTGTGTTGGGCGCCTGGTGTCAGGCGCTGTCCCTCCCCCGGCCGCCCGTCCTCTGGAGCGGGCGGCCGGGGTTCCGCGACCCGTGTGTCCCAGGTGCGGTCGATGCGGGCGTGGGGACCCAGCACCGGCCCCACGGCGTGCGCTCTTGCGGGCCGGCGTTGCTCGCTGTGGGGGTGGCGGAAGGTCGTCCCCGGGGGGGGTGCCTTCCACCATTGTGAGGGGCGTCTGAGGTCAGGCGCTGTCCCTCCCCCGACTGCCCGCCAACCAGGCGGGCTGCCGGGGCTCGTTGGGTGTGTGCGGTGTGTGTGGTGTCTGTGCCGTGCGTGTCGTGGTGCCTGGTGCCGCTCTTCCCTTGTTCCTCTGGTGCCCCCCTCTCCGGTGTCTCGGTGCGGTGTTGTGCTCGCCGTGTGCCTGCTGTGCCCCCTTCCCTGTGCGCGCCCCTTGCTCGGCCGCTGGCTACCCCTTGTTCCTTTTGTGGCTTCGTTGCTCTTTACCCATTCCTCTACCCTTCTCCCTGTCATGCACTTTTTCCCTGCCCCCGCTTTGTTGCGTGTCTCGGTTTTTTTGGCGGCGGCGGGGGTTTTGTCGCGACATGGCACCTCGAGCTGGCTGGTACGTCATGCGACATGCGTGTGCGACATGCGTGTGCGTAGGTTTATTTCCTACTTGCTCTCGTCTTGTCTCCACACACCTCTTTGACCGCCACCTTTGTCCGTTGTCTGTTTCGCGCGCGCGGCTTGACACGCAACATACTTGTTTCTTTCCCCCTAGTCCTCTCGCCTCGTCTCTCTAGTCCTAGTCCTCTCGCCTTGCCTACGTGTGTATGGCGCGGGCCGGGCGTTCGCGAACGAGTGACGATAGCACGGCACAAAACATGCCTAAGCGTCTAAGACAACCCTACTTTAACGCACAGACGACGCAAACACGAGCATACACTTCTCCTCGGGACCTGTGAGAAAAAGGGAACGTGGGTGCATGCACAAGGAAGTGTGGCAACGTGTGTTTGTCGGAATCCGACACACGACGCTATGCTACTTGTGTGAGTGTTCTAGTCAGCGCAACAAAAAGGGTGGTTGTGCTGTAAGAGCAGTTGTCACAGGTGCCCCGCATTGGACCGCAGGGCAGGACCGTTAGCCCCCCGTGACAACCACCCCCTGGCCGAAGGCCATTTCTTTTTTTCCCGTCTCGGTTGGTGGCGCGGGCCGGGAGGTTGGCGGCGTGGCACGACATGGTAACATACTTGCGTTCTTGGCGGAGGTGTGTGGCTCTTGCCTACTATTTGTTTGCATGCGGCGGCATACCTTTTGTTCCCTTTCGCTCCCTTTCGCCTCCTACGTAAGCGGGCGTGCGGGCGGGGGGTGGGGACGTCTCGGTTACGCCTCGCGGTCTCCTTTTGCTTTTGTTGGCGTGGTTGCCGTTCTTATCTCCCGTTTGTTGCGTAGCGTAGCATGGCATGTAACATACTTGGATCCAACTAGCCACGTGTGTATGTTGTGTATGCTTAGTTTTTGTTAGTGTGCTTTTTTGTGTGTTGTGCTTCACCTCGGTGGTGTGTGGCCTCCTTCATGCGTTCTTCTCTCCTTTGTTGGTTTTTTTGTTCCCCCGTCGTGCCTCTTCATACCATGTTGCTCGTCCGTGGCGGTGATGACCTTGCGGCGGTCCGGGCACGTACGGGCATACCTTTCTTTCCCTATGTGTGCGGGGGTGGGCATAGGCATTCATTCGGTGTCACCTCTTGTTGGTTTTCCTTGCAGACGCGGTTTTCGTTGCGCTTTTCGTGGCGGCGCACTTTGGCGTTGCTTGGCACGTAACTTCCTTCCTTTTGTTGCGTTTGTTACGGCGTTATGCATGGCGATATGCGCTACGGCGATATGCATGGCGTGGCATATAACGTACTTGTTTGTCGGCGGCCGGTGGCGTTGTTGTTGCTTGTGTGTGTTATTCATGCACGACATGCAACATACTTGTGCGGCTTCTTTTTTTTTGTTGTGATCTCCTTCGTGTGTTACGGCGTCGTCATACTCCCTATGCGAGCGGGCTTGCATTGCTTGGTCGTATACTTGTGGTATATCTCCACCGTGCTGCGGTTCGTTACATACTTGTTCTCTCCTTGTCTACCTCTTACCGCGTTGTGCTTGTTTCGTTGGTTTCTAGCGTTGCGCGGCATATAACATACTTGTTCGTCGGCGGCCGGTGGCTTTGTTGTTGTCTACGTGTGGTTTGTTTTGGGGCGCGCACAAGTCCCTAGCGCCTAGGGCACGCACTTTGCTAGGTGGTTTGGGGCAAGCAACGCTCAGTTTCTTTGCCGTCGCGTCTCTATGGTTCGTCTTTTTTGGTGAGTGTCCTAAATTTTGCGACCTCGCCAAACAGCGGCGTAAAATTGTTGGGGGGGTTTCTGAGGTCGGAAAAGACGATTTTTCGCTTTATTTTTTCTGGCGGTGCGTCATTTTCTTTTGTTGACTGGCGAAACGGGGAAGCCGGGGAGGGACGGGGCTCCGAGCCCTGTGAACCCGGGGGACTCCGCCACCAGGCAGGAGGTGCGTCTTGGAGGGCCCCGCACTAGGACCCGGTGGGGAGGATATCACCTGGCCCGACCAGGTGGCCCCCCGGGGTCAAAAGGCGTCTAGTACCCGCAAAATCAAACCTCAAACGTCAAACCTCACAGCGCCGCTAGGCAACTCTGGCCTGCCAGGGACGCCCTCGCGCGTTTCCCTGCCAGGGCTTGGAGGGAAGGAGTGCCGTGTGCACAGCTTGTAGTAAGGGTTGTCCAAGAAGATGTCGTGCACTGACCATATTTTTTTGTGTGATCTGCGCCCTTTTTAGCTTGGGCAGAAAAATGGCAAGTCGCCGAAGGCAAGTGCTGCTGCACCAATCACCCTGTCCTTTCCCACCTGAGAGCAAAGGCAGATGAAGCACGGTTAGCGGCTGAGGAACCTAACTATCCTCGCTGTATTCTACAGGTCTTAGGGTAGAAAAAAATATGCTGTCCTCTAACCGTGCTGCAAGCAAGCAAGCTTCAGGACTCCGCCCGTTCTCGTATAGAACGTAGGGCGGAGCCCTGGGTAACCTATACAAGGGTTATACGGCGTGCACGTCGCGTTGCCTACAGCCCTTTAATGCATCATGTGAATGCAGGGAAGGGGGACGAATAACAACAATTGTTTCTTCTATCTTTACCCACATGTGACCACACATCACGAAACTCAACCAGGAGGTGAGCAGTAAGAAAAGGTCACTACCATGTCTTCCTTGGGGGATTTGATCCAGGCCAAGCCTCCCCCAAAAGCGTTTTGTTGATGTTGAGACTAACCTAATCATATTTATCACTGTTTTGAACTTTAAAGTACACTTTCTCAAAGTAAAAAGGGTTATAACCCTAGCCGCCCATGAAGTTCACCCCTACGACTTAACCGAGCGGAGGTATCTTCCTTCATGGAGGTAGTACCGAAAGAAAGTAGGCACTTCTTGCCTAAGGCCTTGTAGGTTAAGCCTAGTGGTTCCCCACCTCAAAACCCCTGAACTCAACTGATTCTACCACTTATTTTGGTTCTACCTTTTACCCGATTCTGAATTCAGTTGCTTGGCCATGCTGACCAAGCCATATCCTACGTCTGGTCGAACTCCTATGCCCCAGATTCCTAACCAACTCCATTTTATCCAAAAGAGTGCACTGAAAGTGCTTGGTGCCCATCTTGGAGGCCTGAGTTGTGCCAGGTTCCACATAAAATCAAGTATTTTGTTTATAAACCATTGGACATTTGTATTTATATCTACCTTTGTCTATCTGCAGCCCCTCTTTGCTACACATGTTTCGATTGTGGAAGGACTTATCCTGATTTGATTGATTCGGTGCTTGGACTTGCTCTACATTACCTTTGTGTGGACTTCATTTTGAGGTGTCGAAAATCAGCAAGGGTTTTCTAAAACAAATACAAGGAACAAGCACAAGTGTGGGCAGACCAGAAACCTTTTGTGGTAGCAGAGGAAGGCCCTTGAAGACTAAAGCAGAACACGAACAACACCGAGAAAAACTTGTTTCCTGAACTGTGAAAATGTTTGTCACGCTCGGTGCCAAAACAGTGCCGGTCACAAGCACCAGGTCCAAAACCGATGATGTGAGAGCACGACCTACATCTACAAGGGGTGTACCTGTTGATACTGGTCCTCTAGGAGAACTTGCAGTAACAAGAGGGGCGGAAGAAATCACAGAGATATATACAGAAGGAGTCCGCTGGAGCGCAAGCGCTGAGGCGCCCGGCTTAACGCGGGCAAACCTCAGGCGCCTCGAAGGCAAGGACCCTGTGGCAGCAGCCTTAGCTTCGGTCTTGTCCTCGATGACCCCGTCAGAAAATGCGCCTAGCCGGGGGATTGAAGTGGCTAATGCCAAGGTCAAGGCCTGGAGAAGAGCAGCAAGGAAAGGAATGGGTAAGAATGCGCCTTTGGGAACGATGTTCGGAGCTACTTGGGGTGAGGAGATGTTTGAGATACATCACGGCGAAATGGACTGGTCGTCGTCGGCCCAATCATCAGAGTGGGAACCTGACTGGGTGTCTGGAGAACCTACGCCTCCGGAGGAACCCAAGGAGCATGAATGTCTGAAGCCTGGCCTCAGTCCCAGGGGACTGGCACCCTAACCTACGTGCGTGGATCGAGGTTTGCCCCAACGCATGGACGCCCCTAGGCTGGGTCTCGATGAGACCATGGAGTTGCTTTCCCGGGTCCTGGGCGCAGGCGATGAAGATCCAGATCTGAGTGCATTGTCAGCAGCACTCAAGACGAAATTGGGGCTCTCCGATTTGACGAAGTCCCCACCTACCATGTCTTCAGGTGTGGAACTGCTAGTCAGGGACGTGAAGAGCTGCAGAGGCATCCACAGCCCCCCAACGGACACCTGTCTTAGCCCTTCCCACCCTCGTGTGAGAACTGTGCCTGTCTGCAGTGTAGGTGACACCACAGAGGCTGAGATGAAAGGCTATGGTCTGGCAGCACTGGCTCCATTGACCATAGTGTACCCCTCACCCCCTTCAGGTGGTACAGATGACACAGGCGTCCCAGATAGGGGAACGAAGGCCATCGCTACGATGAACCTTCAGATCAAACTCCCTGAGTTCGATCCCAAAGACCTGCCTGAATGGGCTGAGGGGTTTTCTGACACGCTGATTTCCGGACCAAATGCGCGCTCATCAAAAAGTCGTGCAAAAAGAAATTCTTTCAGCGGCAGGTTAAGACCGCTATCAGGAGGACCTCCAACTAGGGCGACTTCCTGAAAAGACTGGAGAAAATGTATCCGGTCTACAAAACGGACCTGAGTGTCCGAACGGAGATTGAGGAGCTGCCTCCTCTTCCCGATTTCCCCACAGCTGCAGGCATCTCCGAGTTCGTGGCGCAGTTGGAAGAGCTAATAGGGGGCATGAACCCCTCATCCTATGGCCCGACTGAGCCACATCTGTGGCTTGTGGGGAAGATTCCTACCAGGACATGGGAGAAGTGCAGAGAGACGTCCGAGAGGAAATCTCAGACGCACTCCTACGATGACCTGGTCGATCTGTTGATCGAATTGGCCATGAAGAGGGTACTACTGTCGTCCTACGGATGATAAGGGTGGACCCTGCCACGCGCCCGACTGTGATGGGCGGGGTGCGTGCATGCTCCAACTGAAGCGCACGTAGAAAACCAAAGATGGTCAGGAGGTAAAGCACCAAGACCATTTCCGCTGCACGATAACGTGCGGATCTTGCGCCCAGAGGAGGCATTATGAGAATGAAGCCATATATAACGCCGCGAAACCGAAAAACTAAACAAAGCGGAAGGGGAACGGCGTAGGAACGCCGGTAAGGGTGGAGGACCTGAGGGGGGGGGCCTAAATTTGGAGCTTTTAAGGGTAAGGGTAACCCTGGTGGAGGACGAAGGTCCTCAGCCCCCCCCGCTGGTGGAAGAGGAGCACCCAACCCTACACCTAAGGGTAACCCTTCGGGTGAAAAACGGCCAGCCCCCTCCACCCCCAGCAATGGTGGCGCCGACAAGAGCAGCGAGAACGCCAAGAAGCGCCGCCTAAATTGGCACTCCAAGTGCCTGCAGGCCGCTGGGGTTGAAGTCAAGTTCCCTGAAGAGGGATAGAGCGCGGCCCCGAGGATAAGAATTTGGCTTTCTGGATCACCGTAAAAATTGGTGATAAGGTCTACAAGGCTGTCTTAGACACGGGCGCTACGCTTTCAATCGTGCCCCGCAGACTGCTGAAACAGGCCAAAATCCGGAAAACCAAAACCGTGGCCATAAGGGTTGGGGATGGTCGGACCATCCATTTTCTGGGGGGGGTCGATGTTACCGTGTGTCTGGGCAATGAGCAGTTGACTCAGCACTGCATAGTGCTTGACACTGACGCCTTTGACATTGTCATTGGCACAGATTTTCTGCGCCGTAACCACCAGGTAAAAATGTTGTCTTTGCCAGTGGCCTTTTCTCTGTCCCTCTGGAGCTGTCAGGACGAAAAGAATCCGGTCTGCGCTACGTAAACCGATCTTATCGAACTGAAAACTATCCACTTGGTGCGGCCCGTCTTGGAGAATGGACTGGCCGCCCTGCAGGTAGACCTGAATGAAGTTCAGGTAAAATTGTTCGCGAGTAAAGAGCAGCATATGATGCAGCTCTATCGCTGATGTTATCTCAAAAACGCCTACCGCTTCTATTTGAGATGGACGGGGTTGTACCATGCTAATCCCCCATTCTCTCAACTCGCAAAGGTGCTTACAAAAATCGCCCTTGAAGGAGCGGGAGTGGTCCTGTGTACCCCCGAATCGTGTACGACAGGAGAACACGCCTATTGGTGATGACTGTTGGACCGTATGACAGCTGGAAGAACTCGACCCCCTATGGGCCGATCTACGCCCCTGAGAACTCTCAGGAGACTTTGCCCGCCCCTGAATGGGGCAGTTTCCTGTCCATCGTAGATGGCTCTCTAAACCATGTACCAGCTAGTGACCTTGACCAGGTGGTACTCAAGGAGTTGATTGCCAAAAACAGAGGCCTTACCCTCCTGGATCTCAAAAAAAGATCCGAGTACTCTTCGGTCACTACTACGAGTGGCGAGGGCTCCGATGAGCAGGAGACTCCAGCAGTCTCCACACCCTTGGCTGATGCTGACGACCGCCTAAGCGATATGGCCAGTGCTATACCCCCGGTTGACCCGGAGATGGTGACACTGAAGCACAGCGCCTTCCTAGCGCAGCTGCTTATGGATGACGTGGACCTTGGTGAGTCCCCTCATGGCGAGTCTAATGACCACGCTGTTTTCTCCATGCAGGCCCCAGATGGCCCTACAGGTCAGGTGCCTGGCGCTAAACCCTCACCGAACAATATGCCTGTCTCTTGGTACGATGTACAGGACGTCCAACAGGTTCTTTGGGCTAAGGCTGAGGGTATCGAGCGACGGACCCGACTTGTCCTCCTCAAGAGGACCTGCAAAACATCTATATGGTCCGAGGAGGATGATGAAAAGATGACTCTTCCCGATCCTGAGATCCTCTGGTATACTCTCTTCACCATGCCCAGCAGGGTCGCCAGGACTGGGAGGATGAACTACCCTCTGAGACAATGAGGCGTATGAAGAAACAGGAAAAAGGGAAGAGCAACCTCCTTGCTGAGGGGGATTTCGTTGAGAAACTTGAGAGCATGAACGTAGACCCCCGTCTCAGTAAGCTCATCCAGAAATACCAGGAGGTTTTTGGAGTGTTGCCCCCACTCCCATCTTGCAAAAAACTCGTCCAGACGGACCTCAAAGTTTGAAGGGTCCGTGGTAAGACGGCGTCCATACCCCGCCCCACAAGACCAGATCAAGGAGATCGAACGCCAGATCGAGGAATGCATAGATGCTGGCCTCGTCGAGGAATATAAACAGGGGGCCTATTCCCGCCATTGTAGCCCTTGTTTTCTAGTGGCTAAACCTGGCTCCACTGCCATGCGCTTGGTCGTTGAGTACGGTGAGGTCAACAAAAAGATCAAGAACCACTCAGGGAGGAGAAAACCCTGGAGAGAATCGCTAAGTGCCGATTCAAAACTAAGATGGACAAGTGCAGTGGCTTCTGGCAGGTAGACCTAACCCCAGCAGCCCAGGAACTGCTCGCCTTTGTAACCCCTAAGGGCCGTGTCTTCCCCTGGAAGGTCATGCCCTTCGGTGTCGTGAATGCCCCTACTCTCCTTCAGGAGCTGATCAGCGTCGCGCGATCGCAGCAGAAGAAAAAAAACCCAAGAAAAAGACGCACAGCCAGAAGAAGTAAAGCGAAAAATCGTCTTTTCCGACCTCAGAAACCCCCCCAACAATTTTACGCCGCTGTTTGGCGAGGCCGCAAAATTTAGGACACTCACAGAAAAAGAAGAACAACAGAGTCGCGACGGCGACGAAGTTGAGCGTTGCTTGCCCCAAAACACCTAGCAAAGTGCGTGTCCTAGGCGCTAGGGACTTGTGCACGCTCCAACAACGGGGAAGATGAATAGAGACGAACAACAAGAGCAAGCGAGCCGCGAAGACGAAGAAATTGAACGTTGCGTGCTCCAAACCACCTAGCAACGTGCGTGCCATAGAAGCTAGGCGACTTGTGCGCGGCAACAATGCACGAAGAGCACACAAGGGGGAGGGAAGGACGAGTACATAGCATGAGGCATGGGTCAAGGGTGCAAGGACACCACATGCAACCACGAGGGAGACATGCAAGCATTAAGCAAGCACGCCAACACATGGGAGACGAGAAAAAAAACAATGAGTCCGCTAACCGGAGAGCTAGAGACGAATACCGTTGCATGCATTAAGACACGCTTACTCTTGGGCGTCGCAAAAAGCAAAGAGTCCAAGACAAAGGGCGAAAGTAACATGACGGGAAAGCATTCAGAAAACAACGCTTACTCTTGGGCGTCGCAAAAGACAAAGAGTCCGTGCGCCGTAGAGTAAGTAGCGAGTGCCACCAAGCAAGCAATAAGACACGCTTACTCGAGTCCATGACATAAAGAATAAGTAGCATAGCATGCCATGAATGCATAAAGCAAGCACGCCTAAGCTAGGAGAAAAAAAAAAAAGCAACGAGGCCAAGACGGGACGAAGAAGGAGGAACAATGGGAAACCGGAAACCGTAAGCAGGGATGCAATTGGCGAGATCGCCGCGGCGTCCCCGACGGTGTCTACACAAGAAGACACACAGAAAAGGCGTGCGGCAGGAGTGCAAAACGAATGATTGAATGGAAGATGAGAATGGTGGCAAATTGCATGCGTAGGAATAGGAGCTTGTGTGCGTGCCCAAAACAAATAAAAGAGGAGAGGACAAGAGGTAGGCAAGGGCAACACAAAGCGCATGTGACAGGATCGTCAGGGGGTGATCCCGGTGCCACGGACTGGAGCGTCCGAGGCAACGGGAAGAATACGACAAAGGGACGCCCCGGAACGGAGCTGCCGGGGCGGAATGAAGCACAACATTAACCCCCGGACTGCATCGTCCGGGGCGAGAACCCGGCGCCACGGACTGGAGCGTCCGAGGCGGCGGAGAGAGTACGACAAAAAGCCCCCCCGGATTGGAGCAACCGGGCGGGAATGAAGCACGGCGCAAGCCTCCGGACTGGATCGTCCGGGGGTGAACCCGGTGCCGAGGACTTGAGCGTCCGAGGCAACGGAGAGAATACGATAAAAAGACGCCCCGGGTTGGAGCGGCCGGGGCGGGAAGAAGCACGGCACTAGCCCCAGGACTGGATCGTCCGGGGGTGAACCCGGTGCCACGGACTGGTGCGTCCGAGGCAACGGGGAGAATACGACAAAAGGACGCCCCAGAATGGAGCTGCTGGGGCGGAATGAAGCACAGCATTAACCCTCGGACTGGATCGTCCGGGGGTGAAACCGGCGCCACGGACTGGAGCGCCCGAGGCGGCGGAGAGAGTACGACAAAAAGTACCCCCGGATTGGAGCAACCGGGGGGGAATGAAGCACGGCGCAAGCCCCCGGGTGCCGAGGACTGGAGCGTCCGGGGCAACGGAGAGAATACGATAAAAAGACGCCCCAGGTTGGAGCGGCCGGGGCGGGAAGAAGCACGGCACTAGCCCCAGGACTGGATCGTCCGGGGGTGAACCCGGTGCCACGGACTGGAGCGTCCGAGGCGGCGGAGCGAATATGACAAAATGACGCCCATGATTGGAGCATCCGGGGCGGAATGAAGCACAGCGCTAGCCCCTGGACTGGATCGTCCGGGGCTGAACCCGGTGCCACGGACTGGAGCGTCCGAGGCAACGGAGAGAATACGATAAAAAGACGCCCCGGATTGGAGGATCAGGGGCGGCATGAAGCACGGCAATAGCCCCCGGACTGGATCGTCCGGGGGTGAACCCGGTGCCACGGACTGGTGCGTCTGAGGCAACGGGGAGAATACGACAAAAGGACGCCCCAGAATGGAGCTGCCGGGGCGGAATGAAGCACAGCATTAACCCCCGGACTGGATCGTCCGGGGGTGAAACCGGCGCCACGGACTGGAGCGCCCGAGGCGGCGGAGAGAGTACGACAAAAAGTACCCCCGGATTGGAGCAACCGGGGGGGAATGAAGCACGGCGCAAGCCCCCGGGTGCCGAGGACTGGAGCATCCGGGGCAACGGAGAGAATACGATAAAAAGACGCCCCGGGTTGCAGCGGCCGGGGCGGGAAGAAGCACGGCACTAGCCCCAGGACTGGATCGTCCGGGGGTGAACCCGGTGCCACGGACTGGAGCGTCCGAGGCGGCGGAGAGAATATGACAAAATGACGCCCATGATTGGAGCATCCGGGGCGGAATGAAGCACAGCGCTAGCACCCGGACTGGATCGTCCGGGGGTGAACCCGGTGCCACGGACTGGAGCGTCCGAGGCAACGGAGAGAATACGATAAAAAGACGCCCCGGATCCGAGGATCAGGGGCGGCATGAAGCACGGCAATAGCCCCCGGACTGGATCGTCCGGGGGTGAACCCGGTGCCACGGACTGGAGCGTCCGAGGCAACGGGGAGAATACGATAAAAAAGACGGCCGGAAAGATGCACGGCACAAGCCCACGGACTGGATCGTCCGGGAGTGAACCCGGCGCCACGGACTGGAGCGTCCGAGGCAACGGAGAGAATACGACAAAAAGACGCCCAGGAGTGGAGCATCCGGGGCAGAGTGGAGCAAAGCCCGGGCCCCCGGACTGGATCGTCCAGGGGAGAACCCGGTACTGCAGACTGGAGCGTCCAAGGCGGAGGAGAGAATACGATTAAACGGCGCTCCGGAATGGAGCATCCGAGACGGAACAGAGCAAGGCACTAGCCCCCGGACTGGATCGTCCAGGGGAGAACCTGGTGCCATGGGAAGGAGCGTCCGAGGCAACAGAAAGAATAAGACAAAAGACGCACCGGATTGGAGCATCCGGGGCGGAGTGAAGCGCCCCCGAGCCCCCGGCCCGAGCCCCCGGACTGGATCGTCCGGGGGTGCACCCGGTGACATGGACTGGAGCGTCCGGGGCGGCAGAGGGAAGATGGCAAAAAGTCCGGGGGTGCACCCGGTGCAGCGAACTGGAACTCCCGGGGACGCAATGCGCCCGGACTGGGACGACCGGGGACGAAGCGGCCCGGGAATGGAAGGTCCGGGGCAGCAAACAAGGAGAAGGAGGCGGCGGTGGAGCGACACAGAGAGGAGAACAAGAACACGAGCAAGGAACAGAAGGGGGAGGACAAGAAGGAGAGAAGACGCGAAGCGGGAGGAGAAAGAGCAAGAGGGGAGAAGAAGAAGACGGGGAGGCGGATGGGCACATGGGCGCATGGGCACATGGAGCCCGGACCGGAAGGACCAGAGCGGAGGGGACACGAAGGTGGCAAGGGGAGGCAAGAGCAAGGAGAAGAGGGGAGGGAGGACAAGGAGGACACGAGCCAGGGGAAAGAGGAGGAGGGGAGGCCGAAAGAGCGGACTAACACAGACGGAGACTCAAATGCGAACGCCAGGGGCATCACGAGGACAAGAAGACGGCGGCAGGAAAAAGCAGGAGGGCAGTCAAGGAGAGCATGCACAGGAACAAGCGAGGATGAGGGGGGGGATAGGAAGCATGCGAGGAGCACACAGCGAGCAAGCGCACGGGTGAACAGGAGCCAGGGGGCCCAGGACGCCGCACATACACCACCACACACAACGCGTGCACACCAGTGAACCGGAGCCAAGGGGCCCAGGACACCGTACACACGACACAGCGCACGGAGGCAGAGGAAATCATAGGCAAGGCAGAAGACTGTAAAAATCCGATGGCCTTCGGCCAGGGAGCGGTTGTCACAGCAGGCTACCGGTCCTGTCCTGCGATGCAATGCGGGGCAACTGTGACAACTGCTCTTACACCCAAACACAGAACACAGAACACAGACAGGCACACCGTTGAACAGGAGCCAAGCGGCCCAAGACACCGCACCCGCAACACCACACACAGAGCGTGCACGCCGGGAGCAGAAGCCAGGAAACCGTGCACGCAACACCACACACAGGGCGTGCGCGGCGGTGAACAGGAGCCAGGAGGCCCAGGACACCGTACACGCAACACCACACACAAAGCGTGCACACCGGCGGCCCAGAACACCGCCCAGGGGGAGCAGGGCCGGGACAACGGGGAAAACACACACCCAAAGTGGAAAATCCAGGACGGAAGCATGAGGCAGGAACGCCAGGAGAAGGTATGGAGCATGCGGAGCAGCGTCAAAGGGAGGAGGCGGCAATGGCAGGAGGAAAAGGCGAACGCAGGGGCCGGGAAGGGGCTACGGCAGGGGGAGTGGAAGGAGGGAGGGGGGGAGGGGGAGGGGCAGCACACAGGGGCGCCAAGACACAGAGGGGGAGACCCAGGGGAGAACAAAGAGGGGGCGAAAGGAAGAAAGGCGAAGCAGTAGGGAAAGGATTCAGCCGGCGGGTACCAGCGGCTAGACGCCCAGTAAACAAACGGCGCTCGAAGGGCACACTTGACGACAAGCGTCGTGCTTGGGTTGGGGCGGTAGAACGTGCTTGAGGCCCTGGAGGGGCCATTGAAGAACGCAAACACCCCCGGACACCGGGGATGCCTTTATGCCTGAAGCAAGGTGTGCAAGAGGGGAGGGTGGAAGGGACGAGGAAGGTAGCCAAGAGGGGCTGTGGAGGAGAGGCATACACTGCGTACACAGGAGACACACAATGTACGCGACCGAAGGGGAGGCCAGCGAAAGGAGCCGGGTGTCAATGGAGAGCGCGAGGAGTGAGACGAGAAGGAGAAGAGCGGCATGCGCATGGACCGGGAGTGAAAGAACGTTCGAAGGGGAACAAGACCGAATCCATGCGGGAGGGGTGACCCAGGGTATGGAGGGTGACGGAGTGGACTCCCTGTGGAGAGCTATGAGTGTTATCGAAGGAGGCCAAGGCACAAATGAGGAAGCGAAGGAAGTACGAGCAAGGGTAGTCGCTGCGGTCGAGGAGAGATTACAGGCAGGGGTGATGCAGGAGCCCCTGCCGCGGGGGGAGACGGGATGGAAGGAGTACGTACGGAAGCTGGTACAAGGGAGAAGGATGGGAGGACCGCCGGAGGTTGGGGCGTTGGCTGCGAAGAATGGATACAGAGTGAAAGTGTACCGGGAGACGAAGGATGGAGAGGGCTACAGGAAGATACAGGAGTATGGAGGGGAGCAGGGGATGACGGCAGGAATCCTGTGGAGGAAGACGAGAGTGTACGAGGTGGTGTGGAAGCACGAAGAGACGGGGGTAGGCAATACAACAGGAGAGGCAGGATGAGCAGGCGCGGCCGGGGGGGCACTGGTTAGGGTGGGTGCGGGAGGCGAACGAGGACATAGTGTAGCGTCGGGCGAGAGTCGGCCGTCGACATGTAGAACGGGGGGTGTGGGGAGTGCGGCGGGGAACGAAGAGGAACAGCAACGCAAGGCGGCATGGGCGTGGAAGAGGCGGGAGGGTGCATTGGAGGGGGCGAGGGAGAGAGCAGAGGAAGGGGGGCTCGTAGAACACATGTACGGGAAGGATGTCAACACATTGTGGGAGGTGTTGTGTGCACTGGAGGGCAGACCGAACAGTGAGGAAGAGGTACAGCGGATAAGGCAAGGAGTGGCTACCAGGGTGGAGAGTAGACACAATATGGGAGAAATGGAGGAGTGCCAGCCACAGGAGGAAGTATCGTGGCAGAGATACATACAGCGGACTAGGCAGGGGAGGAGGGTGGGGGGGCCACTGGAGGTTGAGGCATGGGCAGCGGAGGGGGGGTACAAGGTGGCGGTTTACAGGAAGACAAAAAGCGGAAACGGATACAGAAAGTTGGTGGAGTATGGGGGAGGAACCCCGCTGGATGCGGGAATCCTGTGGACCAAGCGAAGAACCTATGCGGTTCTGTGGGGTGTCAGAGGACGAAGGGGTGACGCGGCAGACGTGGCGGCGGCGGTGCAAAGAGGGCTGGACAGCGCACAAAAGGGGCAGGGATGGCCGGAAGAAATGCCGGAGGGGGCGAGGCGACAGGTCATACCAGGGGATGGCAAGTGCCTGTATTGGGCACTCAGCGCAGTGGACGGAGCGGGGGGGCAGGCAGCAGCAGAAGAGGTGCGCAAAGAGCTCACGGAGGGGGAGATGGCGCGGCCCCCAGAGTCGGGCTGGGCGCATAGAGTCATGAGGGACGCGGGAGCGCGCACGTGGGATCAGTACCTGGACAAAGTGCGCAGGGGAGAGATATGGGGAGGGGCATGTGAAGTTTGGAGGTGGGCGCAGAGCAAGGGATGCAGAGTGGCAATGTACCAGGAGTGGGGACCGCAGGGAGTGTATCGGAAGATGGCAGAAGTGGGAGAAGGAAAGCGAACGGCAGCGGCGCTGCTGTGGAGCAGACGAGGAGGGGGACACTACGAGCTACTGTGGCCCCCGGGGGAAGAAGACGCGGAGGCGGTGGCGGGGGCGGACGCAGAAGAAGGGACAGAGTCGAAAGGCGACGCAGAAGTGACAATGGAGGAGGATTTGGCAGAAGAAGGACCAGAGAAGGGGGGGGGGGAAAGGGAGCGGACGGAGGAGCACATGTGGCGGGATGTGCATCAAATACCGATCGAGGAGGGGGGGGAGAGGAGGAGGTACCAGGGACAGGAGGGCCCCGGGAGGGAGAGGAGGGGAGTGGGAGGGGGTACAGCGCGAGACAGAAAACTACGAGCGGGATGGGAAGGGGTGCTAGGAGTACCGGTACAGGAGATGGAGTATATGGAAGTGCCAGAGGGTACGGGGAAAGGCGAGTGGCACAGGAGGCAGGCAGGGGGGCTGGACGTGTGGGTCACAGGGGGGGGGGAGGCGGTGTTGCAGCTGCAGCACAGGGAGGATGTGGGGACCGGGTGGGGGGCAGAGAGAGCGGTCCAGATACGGCCGGACAGGGCGGTGTGGCTGGAGCCGGGATGGAAGGGGAGGTACAGGGTGGCGGCGGGGGGACGCCGGTGGTGGGGTTTGCATATGACGTGGCGAGCGGACCAGGGGGAGGGGTCCCAGTCAGGAATGAGTGGGGAGGAGAGCTGCTAGGACGAGGACAGGAGGCGAGTAGCGTGCGCGCACAGTTCACTAGGGCGGCATTGACCCCGGCACCCACGACACAGGGACACAGAGGGCAGGGGTTGGTGTATACGTTCGGAGAGGAGAAGACGCTGAAGGTGGCAGAGGCCATCAAAATGGTGCTGGATGAGGGGACGGCGTTCATGGCCAACCGCACGTACCATGTGCACCCACACACGGGGGACACGTGGCAATACGCGTTCCCGGGGACGACGGCATGGAGAGTATAGCACCACTGCCGGAGTGTGAGAGGCAGGGTGCAGAGATATCAGTCCTTGCCAGGGTGGCAGAAGAATGGGTGCGGGAGGCGGGAGAAGTGGAGCACGAGAAGTGGGCAGTGGGGGCCATTCGGCGTGCGAGGTACCGCAGGGGAGAATGGATGACGCGGGAGGACACAAAGGCGATATTCCCTGTGGCGACGAAGGGGCCGGCGGCGGCCCAGTGGAGGGGACAGGCAGTCCACATCATCCTCCCGAATGACAGGGTGGGAAGCAGGGGGATGGTAGAAGTCGAGGTACTCCACGGACAAGGGGCCAGGTACCAGTACGATGTGCTGATCCCGAACGTGGTGGTCACAACAGCAGCGGCGGCGGGTATGGAGGTCCGGATTGGACGCGGCCGGGAGGGACAGGCGGTACAGGTGCACACCAAGGGACACTGGGAGGGGCAGCCGGCAATCCAATGGATGGCGGAGCCCGCGTATGAGGGAGCCGCTGCATCCCGAGGGCCAGGTGGGGAGGGGAAAGGCGGATGGGGCGGACCCTGCTGAGCTGGACAGAGCGGAGAAAGAAAAGGAGAAGCGCCAGAAGGAGGCGGCGCTGGAAGGGTTGGACATGATGGGGGACGGCAGGGACAGGAAGGACATGCTGCAGAAGTGGGCGCAGAGGCTGAGGGGCAAGGCGACGGCATGTCAGATTGTCTTGATAGAAAATGGAGAGGCGCAGCCAGGGCTGAAAGACCGCATCAAAGGATGTAGGGGTGAAGAGGTACGGCAGATGGTGAGCAAGGCTAGGTACCACCTGAAGGCAAGAGCGGAGGCGGTGGAGGACAAGTGCAGGCCAGAGTGCACGCAGGCCAGGTGCCTTTGCAGGCTCGACGGACCACAGGAGCCCAAGGGAGGATACCATGGGATCAGAGTAAGGCAGCCCAGGAGACAAGGGCCTATGTGGCTGCAGATGGGGGAAGAGGAAGGGGCGCCGCTGGTTTACTTCCACCAAGTCAAGCACATGTGGGTGGGATATGCGGATGGTCGGAGCGGAACAGTGGGGGAGGAGGAGGAAGCGGGCGAGAGGCAAGCAAAGGCGCAGATCCTCACGGCAAAGAAGGTGGAGCCAAAACAGGCGGTGCTGTGGATGCAGATGCAGAGGAATGCGCAGGTAGCGGCGCGTGTGGACAGCACGAGCAGAACAGTAGAGGTGTCGGGGCCCACGAGGCAGGTCTTGGCCATGGCACTGTACGTTGGGGAGACAGTGCGGCGCAGCAGAGGCATGGCCGGAGAGTGGGACCCAGACACAGAAATGCACCGGATGTGCAAGGTTATGACCATGGTTGACTATGACGAGGTGGCGCGAAGGAGGGCCAAAGGGCGCACAATACAAGTAGTGTCCCCACAGGCGAGTGCCACAGGGGCTGCAGACCAAGGGGTCACGGACCTGGTGCAGGACGGAGACACATGGTGGGTCGTGGAACCCAGGGGGGATAGGCGCCAAGCGGTGGTGTATACGGCGGCGCGGTGGAAAAGGGTGGAGCACCCGCTCATGCGGTGGGTCGGAAGGTGGAAGAGGTGAGGGTTGAGAGAACGGAGGAGGTACGCGAGATGGCCGTCCTACGGGCGTTGGAGTCGAAAATGGATAGGTGTGCGGAGGCGGAAGAAGCGAAAGATATCAGGGAACAGATCCTGTTGGCATTGGAGTGGGTGGCCATCGGCAGGGGAGGGGAGCAGCCGAGGTGGATCCTTGCACCCGGAACGGAGGACGGGCACAGGAAGGAGGCATTGGAGAGAGCGAGAAGGCTCACGGAGGAGGCCAGGAAGCCGAGCCTGGAGGTGGAAGACGATCAGGGGAGGGAGAGGCCAAGTAGGTGGAGGGGGATGCGGAGGGGGAGAGGGGGACAAATGCGGTTCATAGTGGGGGATGGGGATGGTGAGGAGGAAAGGGACGAAAGGGGGCAGGACCAAGCGCGGGGAGAGGGAGGCCGGGAGCCGCGACTGGCAGCGGGCGGGCGGGAAGACAGAGAGGAGGGAGAAGAAGGGGTGGAGGAGGGAGAAGTGGAGGGAGGAGGGCAGGAGAGTGCTGTTGGAGACAGGGCGGAGGAGGGGAGCAAGGGGGGGGGGACAAGAGAGGGAAGTGAGAGGGAGGGCGGCAAGCGGGGGAGAGAGGCGGACGAGCAGGATCTGCAAGCAGAGCAGCAGCAGGAGGGGGAAGGGGACGGGAGGCCAAGAAGGAAACGGGCGAGGGGAGTCAGGTACGGTAAGGAGCAGCGGGGCTGTGAAGAGCAGGGGACGGTGCAGGAAGGGATGACAGTGTATGGCCCGCACAAAGTGGGTGGGAAGTGGAGGAGGTATGTGGGAACAGTGGAGGAGATGATCGAACAACAAGATCGCAAGGGACATGTGACGAGGGCAGCCATCGTGCAGTGGGAGGATCAGGGGGAGGGGGATGAGGAGAGACTGCCGTACCCGGTGGAAAGGTTGCAGGTATGCGCGCGAGGTAGGGAGATGGAAATACACGGGCAGCTGGTTCCGGAGCAGGAGGCGAGAGAATTGGAAGGAGAAGAGGTGTCGGCGGGGTGGAAGAACAAGAAGAGGAAGTGACAATTAATGAAGCAGGGGGCGGCCGGGAAGAAGAAGAAAGAAGCCAGACGAAGACAGGGGGGAAGGAACACAAGGGAGGACAAAGGCACGACGGACAGCGGGGATCGACGAGTGGATGGGGAGGGCAGGTGGCAATGCATGAAGTTGTACACCCATAATGACCCCGCGGCACTGTATCGGGCGGACAAGGAAGCGTGGCAGCAGATGAAGCTGCATGAGGCAGACCCCGACGTGGTGGTGTACCAGGAGATAAGGTTGCAGGGGAAGGACAACGTCGTGTGCGCGCAGATGTACGACAAGGAGGGGAGAGAGTACCAGCGGGAGTGGGCACAGGGGGTGCCGCTGTTGGTGCGCAGAGGGCTCAGCGTTGTGCAGGACAAGAAGGTGGGGGCGAGGGGACGAAGGGCGGTGTATGATGTGGCGACGGAGCATGGCCAGGTAGTCATCATCAACTGCCATGTCCCACATGGGAGGAGGGTCAAAGAGTAGGTGGCGCAACTGAGGATGGAGTACGTCAGGGCGCTGGAGAGGGGGCCAGTCATCGTAGTTGGAGACTTCAACTACGATCCCCGGAGGAGGGGCGGGGAGACGGAGGTGGACCGCGAGGTGCGGAAGTTTGTGGAGGAAATGAGGCTGCAGTCAAGGGGGTGACGGCGGAATACATGGTGGGGCCGGAAGAAATGCAGGACAGGAAGGGGCATTGCCCCATGATGGTGACTGTGGACTTGAAGGTGGGGGAGCCCGGGGACGACCGGGAGGATGAGCAGGGGTCCGACGAGGAAGGCGTCAGCCTGCCGCCAATGGTGAAGTGGCCGGAGGAGGGGGACGAGAGGTGGCAACAGTGGGGGCAGCGGGTACACGCCGAAACGAGGCAGGGGAAACAAGTACTTCAAGCCCTGAGGAGGGCAGCGCGGATATGCGGGTTTACCAAGCAAGGGGGGGAGTCGCAGGCACAGCCCAAGCTGCAAAGGCTGGTGGCCACACTGAGGAAACGGCAGCAAGAGGAGGTCGAGGCACGGGCGCGAGAAGAGGGGACTGAGTGGCAAACAGAGGTGACACAGGCGAAGAAGAGGGTGCAAACGGCGAGGAGGGCTGTTGAGGAGGAACACGAGAGGATATACCAGAAAGTTGTGGCGGAGCATGAGAGATACATGGAAAGGGCGGTGCCGTACAAGTCGTTACGGTACATCAGAGAGCTCGCTGAGGCTAGAAAGTCAAATGAAATCAGGGCGGTGACACTGCAGTGTGGCAGGGTCGCTGGGAACAAATAGGAAGTGCTGGAGGAGGTGGCGCAGAGTTTCAGGAGGCAGCACAACCAGGGGCGACAGGAGCTAAGCGGGATCACAAGGTGAATGGTAAGGGCGTTAGCGCGGGTGTTCACAGCGGAGCAGAGCGAGGACATACACCGCAGCAGGGTGACGCTAGGGGAAATTAAAGAGGCAGTGAAGGCTCTTAAGGGGAAAAAGAGCCCGGGAGTGGACCAGCTGTTGGCGGAGGCGTACCAGCACCTGGAGGCGCCGGAGCTGGATGGTCTAGCGGGGAGGGTCACGGAGGTGTTGCGCACAGGCGAGCCCCCAAAGCAATGGGGGGGGCAAGGTGCGGCCCCTGTACAAGAAGGGGGATCATCTCAGGCCGGGGGGCTGGAGACCAATATGCTGTGCCGTCACAGAGGCCGGGCAGGTCTGGATGGTGATCTTCGGGAGGATACAGCGGCGGCTGTATGCAGCGGGGGTCATACCGAAAAATATGTGGGGGTCAGTGCCGGGGAGGTCCATACAGGAAGCAAGCTTCCTGTACGATATTTACCTCGATGATGAGGACCTAGAGGCGTTCATGGCGTCTGTGGACGTGAAGGGGGCGTTCCCCAACACGCTGCATAGGCTCATAGAGGAGGTGTGGCGACAGCTAGGACTGCCATATGGTGACTTCGTGGAAAAGTACCTGCGCTCACGGAGGTACACGGTCGCCACGGGGAAGGGGTGTACCGAGTGGGTAACCCGGGGCAGCGGGGTGCGACAAGGCGGGGTGGAGGGCCCGTTCCTGTACTTGCTGGCCATGCTCCCCCTGATGAGTTGGATAGCGCGGGAATATCCACAGCTGGCGCGGGCGCCACACACGTCGCCGGTGCAGGCGTATGTGGATGATGCGGTACCCATGGCGCGGGATGAAAAGGCACAACAGGTGGTACAGGACCTGATGCAGAGGTACGGGAGGGATAACCACCGCGCGGAGAAGCGGAGAAGTCGGCGGTTCTGAGGAGGGGTGGAGAGGAAGGCCTGGCGCTGGATGTAGGAGACGGAGTGGCATGGCTGGAGAGGGCAGAGGAAGCGGTGGTGCGGGGACATGTGCAGGCCATGGAGGCGAGGGGGGTCAGGCTACCTGACAAACTAGTCAGGGGATTCAGGGCGATGCTGGTGGTCCTGCGGCATCACCCCGCGTCAGTGCAGACGACCCTGTACTACCTGCGGGCGCTGCTCAATGCGGGGGTAGGCTACCAGGGGATGCACCTCCCGTACTGGAGGGAGCAGCTGAACGAGGTGGAGGGAGAAGTGCGGAGGCTCATCAGAGGGTATGAGGGGATACCCACAGAGGTGCCGTGGTGCGTGTTGCGGTCGCCGACGGCCTACTATGGAGAAGGGATGCCCACGGCGGGGGAGGCGTACAGGGCGCACACGGCGAGAACGCTGAGCAGGATGTGCCACAATCAGGAAGAGATGGTCAGACGGGTGTGCTATCACGCGGTTGCAGAGGTTCAGAAGGAGGAGAACATGTGCCCGCGCTATGTGTGGCACCGGCGATTGCGATTGGCGGCGGGGAAGAAGGAGCGCATGTGGCGCGCCCTGCAGGCAGTGTTGCCGGGGGAAGAACACATGCTGGCAACCAACAGGACGTGCGGTAGGTGGGGGCCAATCCTGGTCCAGGACACGGACTTGGGGGGGCGACACATGGGACGGTACGGTGGATCAGGAAGGAAGGAGTGAACATGGAGGTGCTGCACGTGCGCAGAAAGGATATGAAGGAGTACAAGAAGGCGGGGCTGCACCATGCGGAGTTCTATCGGGACACCAGGGTGGTGGAATGGGGTGTATACAGGTGGATGATGAGGAGATCAAGAGGACAAGAGGACCGCGCAAGGTGGAACAGGAGGATGCGCGCGATGTGGAACGAGTGGGTGGGGCTGTGGGGGATCCAGCAGAGGAAGCCAAGAGGCGGGAGAGGAGAGGGGGCGCAGCAAGAGAGAGTGGTGCTGGACAGGGGGGAGAGGGACAAGGCCAGACCGGGAATACTGTTGTGTGCGCCGCTGGGACTCAAAGGACCGAGGGGGAAGGTACAGAGTGCGACCGGGCAGTGGTATGATGTCCATGCAGATATGTTCCGGAAAGACAACATCCCGGAAGAGGCAGGACAGGGGGACCAGTGCTGGAGGTGCACCAAGGAGGCGGGGCAAATCCCGCCGCCAGTCCTACGAATGACGGCGTGGGCGTTCCCGAACGCAACCATGCGCACTACGGACGCCAAGGGGCAGTGGTGGGGGCCGGTGCTGCGGCTGCCCAAGGAGGTGCGGGAGGATGAGGAGGCCCAGGGGGACGTCGAAGTCTGGTGGAGAGAGGAAAGGGAGGGGAAAAGAACAGGGGTCCAGTTTGGATGGGACACAGTGCGGGGACTACAAGAAGAGGATGATGGGGTGGCGGTGAGTTTCCGGATGACAGACACGGGGAGGCCCGATGAGGAGGCGCCCATAGTGCCCGTGGGCCACAAGTGTGGAGAGAGTGCGAGGAGGATCAGGCTGACGGTCCACGGTTTGCCAGCGGACAGGGTATGGTACCTGGTTCTGGTACAGGCATACCTAGAGCAGGGCAGGGCGAAAGGGGACAGGGCATGGTGCCACGGAGTGGTGGTGACGAAGGGATGGAAGGCCGGGACGGACAATAAGTGGGCGGTGTACAGAGGGGTAAGAGAGCTAAGCATCGGGGATGGGGTACGAGAGTATGGCATTGGGAAGCACAAAGTGTACTGCCACTACCCGAGGGAGGTGGTGCGCATACCGGAGCCCACGAAGGAGAGGGTGGTGCTTTTTCTGGACGGGTCCGGGATGGAAGGACAGCCGCCCATGGCGGGGGCAGCGGCGGTAAGGGTCAAGGGGGTGGGACAGATGACGGAGAGTGTGGTGGAAAAGATGGTGTACGGAGCAGCGTCCCATGGAGAGGTGCAGGCGGTGGCGGACGTGGTTGGGGAGATAGGGGAGGACGTACGGGAAGTGTCGATGGTGGTGGGCGCGGAGGCCGACATGGCGTCCCTCAGGAGACTGGCCAGCAGGCCACTGCATGAGGCCCTGGGCACGGGACTGTCGTCACAGGTGTACGCGATATAGCACGGGCTGGAGATGAAGGAAGTGCCCCTGGTCATACACCTGGTGAAACAGGAGTCACACAGGGCGGAGTGGGGAATCATGAGGCGGATGGGGCGACGCAAGCGGTGGATAAGGAGCAGGATCCAGAGTGGAGGGTGCCAGAGAGCAAGGGGCACCTCCACTTGGTGCATATACCTCCAAGGGTCGGGGAAGGGGAGAAGGCCAGGTGGGTGGTGGAGGAGGACAGAGGCAAGCAGGAACTAAGGGTGTATCCACAGCCGGTGCACATGCTAGCCCAAGTACGAGGGGGGCCGGAGGTGGTAGAGCTGAACGAGTACCTGGAGGGCAAGGTGGGACAGCGGGTCCACTACCCCAATTCCCTGAGGCCGGAATCGCTGCCCAAAAGGCTGCAAACCAGAAGGCTGCAGGCGATCACGGGGCAGGTGCCGGTGCGTGAAACGATCATGAGGTGGTACAGACATAAGGGTATGGACCTCCTGGAGGAGTACATGCGATGCCACTGTGGCCAAGGGCAAGAAACATACGAACACTTCATGCGGTGTGCACAGTATAAGGGGATCGTGGAACCAGTGGTTCGGGATCAGGACGTCCCGTTACTCAAGAAAGGTGCGAGAGGCAGAATCACGGTGGAGAGAAAGCTGGGGAAAGAGGGCCATCACAAGGGACTATGGCACACGGTGATAGTGAAACCGCTGTGGCGGGCGCTCCAGGAGCATACAGTGGCGCCGGAGGCCATGGCGCATAGGCTGTTGCGGCGTATGGTGGAGCATCTCCAGGAGCGCATGGCGTGCAGAGAGACACATTTGGAGGCGCGGGTGGAAGACATGTGTGATCCAGTCACCAAGCGGGTGGAGATGGCGTTGATCAGGTACAACCCAACAATAACGGAGATGGAAGTACGGAGGCGGCCAGATTGGCGACCAAGGCGGTCAGGGGGAGAGACGGGAATGGAGGACAGAGAGGGAGACGAGCAGAGGGAACGCCTGATGGCACGCAGAGGAAAGAGAATCCGGCAGATATGAGGGCGGGACGGTTGTACGGTTTCGCCGCACAGGGGGACGTCAGGAGGGGGACCGGAGGGAAAGGGACGGCGGAAGCGCCCGTCGCATGGACTGGAGCGTCCGGGACTGGGCACGCAGAGTCTTAGGGCGGAACAAGAAGCGGGGAAAGTGAAGCGGGGACGAGGACAGCGACAGTGCAGACTGCGGCAGAGAGAGTGCGACAAAAAGACTCCCCGGATTGGAGCATCCGGGGAGGAATGAAGCACGGCGCTAGCCCCAGGACTGGACGGTCCGGGGGTGAACCTGGTACCAGGGACTGGAGCGTCCGAGGCAACAGGGAGAATAAGACAGAGCACCCCACACGTAGGGCGCGCGAACGGCGGGGGTAAAGGGCGGGGGAGGTGGGGGACAACGGCGACAGGGCGCAGGGCTCAAGCGTGATCCCATGTGCAGCGCTATGTCACAAATGCCTGACCCACAGCCCAACCAGCCGCCCACGGTGCGGGCAGCAGTGGCCCGCATTCAGCCGGGCGCAACCCCGCGGCCCCCCTCGCCGGCGTCATCGGTGACGTCTGCGGGCGTGTTGTCGCCCTCGTCTCCGGAGAGCCATGAGACGGTCAGGGAGGAAGGGCCGGGGGCTACAGGGCGACGAAGAGGGGAAGGAAAAGGGAGGACAGGCGGAGGCGGGGAAGGGCGGGGCAGAGGGGGTGGCGGCGGGGGCGGAAGGGCAAGGGGAGGGCCGCGGGCAAAGCGCAGCGGAAGGGCCAGGGGTGGACCCGTTCAGTGTCGGGGATGTGAGGGCGGACGTGGATGTGAGGAGGAAGGAGAGGAGGAGTCAGAGGGAGTCGGTAATGGCCGATATCCTCGAGGTGTCGGAGGATGAGGGGGAAGGGGCGGGGAGGATGGCGGTGGAGGGAGGCCCAGGACAGCTGTCGGCGTCCAATCTGCTGGCGGCTGCCATGAAGTCCATCCTCCCGGAATTGCGGAGGCAGGAGGAAGGCAAGGGCGGACGAGGGCAGCTAGAGGCGGGAGCGGCAGGGGGCGGAGACAGCAGCGTGAGCACCGGAGGGAGAGGGCGGACGGGCAAGAAAGGGAAAGGGCAGGCAGGGACGACGGGGGCTGTACACGCGAAGGGACACCTGGCATGAGAGGGGGGAAAAGGGAGTGGATGGGGGCGACAGTGGCCGCAGCCCCAACGCTCGTTCAGGCAGCCGCCGCCGAGGTCGCCCCCAGGTGTCAGTGCGGCGGTAAGGGCGGAGGAGGAGAGGGAGGCGCACCGCCAGCAGGCGGCGCGGTACGAGGCGCTGGCGCACGTGGAGCACCAGCGCCGTCGCCGCCGGCCCCCAGGGCAAGGGCCGGACACCATCTACCAGTTGGAGATGGAGCCGAGGAGGACGGGGATAAGGGGGGAACAGGCGGAGCAGAGCAGTGCAGCGGTGCAGAGCAGTGGTGCGCAATAGGTAGAGGCCGGCAGGGGCAAGCAGGTGAAAGGGGCGGGGCAACAAGGGCTACGGGGGAAGGGACAAGGGAAGGCGGGACTCCACGGAGTAGGCGGCAAGGGACGCGGGGCGATGGGGCAACAAGGCAAGGGGCAGGGGAATGGAGGTGGCCTTGGGTACATGGGCTCGCCAGTGTTCCCAGGGGCGGGATTGGGATGGTGGGGAGGTGTAGTCCCGCCAGCCGTCCCACCAATCGTCCCACCGTTCCCGCCGCCGCCATACCCGGCGATGGGGATGATGTACCCGCCCCTGCCGATGTACCCGGGCATGCAGCCACAGGCGCACATGCAACAGCACCAGCAGGCCGGTGGGACAGCGTGGGGAGCGCAGGAAGGGAAGGGGGGGGAGCACAGGAGGGCGTGGGAGAGGTTCGGGGAGGCGGGGAGGAGCCTGCGGGAGAGGGAGGCCAAAGACAGGGATGAGGTGGGCGGAACAGAGGAGGGGAGGATGGAGGGGACCGACAGGCCGCAGGGACGGGAAGCACAGGCAGTGGAGGAGCCGCAGAGGGCGGGGGCTGACCTTCGGAGGAGGCAGGAGGGGGATGAGAGGGCGGAAACAGAGGGAGGACGACAAGAGGCGGGTAGGGGGCGAGAGGATACCCCGCTGGTGCCGTTTTGACGGCCGGCTATCCCACCGGAGCAAGAGGGAGAGATGCAGGAGAGGGCATCGAGGCGGATCAGGGGGGAGGCGGCGAGGCTGGCGGACAGGGACAGGGCGGTGGCAGCGCGAGAGCGCAGGGTGCGGGAGGAGGAGGAGGCAGTGGCCCAGGGGGCCGGCTGGGTCCTCCCGGATCGGGAAGGCAACACCCCCTCCACGGACGTGGAGGGGCAGTCGCCGTCAGGGAAAAGGGCCAGGGAGGAGGACGAGGAGGCAGGGCGGGAAAGGGGGAAGCGGCGCAGGGGGGAGGAGCGAGGGGCAGGGGAGGCGGAGGGGGCACCGCGGCCGGCCAGCCCCAGTCCAGAGCCGATACCGACGGACTGGGACTCGGAGTCCCCGCCGCCGCGGCAGTATGCGCCGCCGCCGGTGCGGAGGAGACCCGGGGCGGTCGCGGGCTGGGCTGAGGGGGACGTGGCGGAGCTGGCCCGCTGCGTGAAGTGGGCGGGGAAGACGAGGGGAAGGCGGGATAAGGGGGGCCTCGCCCCTTCAGTGACCTGGTCGGCAGGGCGGGGAGGCCCGGGGAAAGGGGGCCAGAGATGGAAGAGTGGAGGTGGAGGAGGATGCTGGGGGCGGCGCTCCCGGGGGTGCGCCTGGACTGTCCCCAGGAGAGGGGGAAGAAGGCCAGGGTTCAGATGCTGCGAGAGCTGTTGCAGCGGGAGGGACAGTACGGTGGCGACGCGTAGGGCCGGGCAGGGACAGGAACGGGGAGCGCTAGGGGCAGGGGGCCAGGGGCGTGCGGAGGGACGGGCAGATGGGATGCGGGGAGGCGGACACAGGGGGTCGGCGGAGGTGGAGGAGGGTGAGGAGGGGATGTGACGGACAAGAGGAGGGGAGGAGGGGAGCAGAGAGGTGCAGGTGCGCGGAGGAGGACAGGGACGTGGCTGACAGTGGAGGGGGATGTGGTGATGGAGGACGCGGACGACAAGGGAAGGGACACACGGAAGAACATTGCACGAGAACAATGGCAGGAAAGGGAGAAAAAGAATGAATGTGTGTGCCCGCCCCAAAACATAGCAACATGCGCGCGTAGACACTAGGAGCTTGAGTGCGTGCCCCAGCAAAGCCACCACAAAGGAAGAGAAAGGGAGCAAGGGAAGAGAGGACCGGGGGCGGAGAGGGAGGGGAAGGGGCGGGGAAAGCAGAGCGGAGCGTGGAGAGCGGGGGAGGAGGGACGACGATGGCCGCGCGAAAAACCAAACAAAACAAACAACACACCGAAGCACCGCGCACGCAAACACCGAAGTCAGCAAGGAGAGAAAGAAACACGACGCCCCGGATTGGAGCATCCAGGGGCGAGAGGGACCACGGCCCGAGCCCCCGGAAACCCCGAGCGGAGAGCACAGGACCAGCGGCAGGGGGGAGGGGAGAAGGGGCGGCGGAGTACGGGGGCGCAAGCGAGTGCGGAGGAGGCAACCGGGCAGTGGGACGCGCGACGTATCGTGGATACGGCGAACAGAGTGGGGCAGAAAGGGCAGCAGACGGGAAGCAGTATCGTGGTACGGTGACGGGGCGGAGCCCGAGGTCGTGACAGGCGAGAACGGCCGGCGAAGGCGTGGAGCAGCGCGGCGCCAGGGCTCGGACTTGCAGCTCTCTGCGTGGCAGGAAGGTGCTGCGTTGAAAACGTTGAGCTTACGTGCGCCATGCTCAGAGGGGTTGACCACGCCAGGCCTTGGTGGCCGGACTCCACAATGCAACTGCAGCGGCGGGAATTCGGCAAGCGTCTCCAGCACATGGGGGGTACAGGGCCACAGACCAGACCGCAGATACACCCACCCCCCACCTACTCCGCCAGGCCACCCTGTATGCACCAGCGCACACACAGGCTGCACATGCAGGCGCCCAGGCGCTGGCCACACCCCTCCCCTGTGTGGCTGTATGTTGAGCTCCGAAAAGCCAGTACCCACTGGGGTTTTTAAATCCTAAGAACCTAAATAACCCAGGGCCGGTGGCAGCGGCCCACAAGGGTGACTCTGACCGCCCCACCCCCCACGACCGGGTGACCCGGAAACACAGGTGTGTGGCTGAGAGGGGCCAGCACAAGCGAGCATGCCAGTGCAAAGGAGGAAGCCAAAGTGGGACACATAAAACGCTACGCCCCAACCTCAGTCCGAAGGCGACAATGCCCTGAACCCTGTAGAAGCAGCCCGACTCTTACCCCATCCAGGGACGAGGGAGGGGACGAACTGCAAAGCACTGTCTGCGTGACACGGACAATCATGGAACTGAGTAGGCGATGAGGGTCGTGAGGCAGGCGCGGCTGGAGCACAGTCGCGGGTACACACCTGACCAATTGAGGCCCCCCCCCCCACACAGGGCGCCAGGCAGCCAGGATGGGGTGAGAGGCGGGGACCCAGGGAGCACCCAGGGGAAAGGGTAGGGGCGAGAGGGAGGTGCAGGGGTAGGGCACACGAGTGGCACACACGAGTGACAGCGATGCACGGGCAGGGAGGGCAGACGTGCAGGCAGGGTCGGCTGCGAGAAGGAGAATGGGAGGGGAGACAGGCGAGAGAGGGGGCGCAGGGCATCGGGACCAGGGTAACAAGAAGAAGAGCAGAGGTCACACGCAGGGCGCGCGGGAGCAGCAAGGAGCGCGAGCACAAAAAGAAACAAAAAAAAACAACGGCAGGACGGGCAGACACACAGGAAGGGCACAAATAGGAGGCAGGGCGCGGGAGGTGGGGGGCACAGGGGGCCAACGTGGGCGCAAAAGAACACAATGTCTCTCAGAAAAGCACCGTGCCGTTGACCCGCATAGAGCTGTACCGGCCGCCCCGCCCGACCATCAGGGACCTGATGGAGGGGCGGCCGGCGGGAGAGGACGGCAGGGAAGTCCCCCCGAAGGGGTGTCTGGGGAGGCCGCCCAGTTCGGCCTACAGGTCAGAAGACAGGGCGGAGGCCCTGAGGCACGAGAGGGCGCGTGAGATACAGCCTTGGCGCGGAGACGACCAGCGGCGGGCACACAGAGCAGGGGAGGAACACTAAGAGGGCAGGCAGGAGACAGAGGGGAGGGGGGGGTAGAGAGGTGAGAGAGCGGAATCTTGTACAGCTACGCGGGCTGAAAAGCTGGGTCGCCCGGCATGGCCGGGGACCGCCAGGGGCAAAGCCACAGGATGACGGGGGGACTGGACGTGAGCACCGAACAGAAACGAGATGGCGATGCAGTGATGTTGTGCGTGCATGCAGGGAGGAGGGAACCAAGCAAAAAAAAGGGGGGCAGGCAGAAAAAAAAAGGGGGGGGGGAAACAAACGCGGACAACACCACAAGGAGGCGGGACAGAAAAGGACGAGTGGCTAGGGCCACGCGACGGCCCCAGGTGACTAGGACAGCTAGGAAGACGGCACAGGAGAGAGGGGCGGGGGAGGGAGGGGAGCGACCCGTGCTAAGCGCACGAAACGGTCCCCGGATGGATGAGGATCCAGTGGGCCCGCGCCACGGGGTAGCTGGCGGCCCGGTGGGGTATAAACACGGGATGAGGGATGGGATGGGGCCGCAAGACAGCCCGGGGGATTAGGCCAGGGCCGCGGCACAAGGGTAAGGGACGGGGGCGGGAAGGGAGCGACCCGTGCTAGGCGCACGAAACGGTCTCTGGAAGGAAGAGGCCCCAGTGGGCCAGCGCCACAGGGTAGCAGGCGACCCGGTGGGGTATAAACAGGGGATGCAGGGACAAGGTGACGGGGCGGTGAAGGGCGTGTGACTAGGGCCGCACAACGGCCCGAAGGGGTAGGGAGTCCATGGGAGCCTGGGAACGGGCCGGTGCTGGGATGGGGCAACGGGGAATGGGACATGGGAAGGGCAGGGAGGCCGAAAGAGCCAAGCAACAGCCCCATGGGATTGGGAAACCAGTCGCCATGGAGTGGTGAACCATGGGCCAACCATGGGGAACCTGGCCACGGGAAGTCGGAAAAACGCCCTGAACTCCGGGACGGCTGTGAGGTGTCCGCAGGGGTGAGGGTTGACCTTGAGATCCCTGGGTCAATGGCCTGAGTACACGTAGGTTCACGCGTGAGCGGGACCAGGGGGAACGTGGAAAGGGTCGCCCCCTGGCCCCCAGGCGTGGATGGACGAAAACCAAGTGCATCCGGGAGCCGAGTGGGTACTCCAGCCCGTGAGGGATGGGGAGTGGTGGAATGTGGTTGACAGAGAGAAATGCTCCGCTGTCGGCGAGGGCTATCCACACGAAACCCGCCTACAGGCGCCCAATAGGCTGTGCTAGGGGGGGAAGGCCGGGGGATCCTTCAAAGGGTGACCAGAAGGAGCTCAAACCGTGAGGGCAGCGACTGAAGGGAGCCTACCACCGGTAATGCCCCAAGGGAACCCCGTTGAAGTTCTCGGCCGTGAGGTGAGACAGGGGTCCCCAGGGGAACTGATGGTGGAGAGCACTCCTTCCCGCCAGAGGCGGCCACCATGTAAAACAAACAAGGAGGAGTGGGATGAGGGTGCGGACGCGGCCGCCCTTACTTACTTCCTTACTTACTTACTCTTTCAGGAGCTGATGAATAAAATCCTATATATCCTGAGACGCAGACCCCTTGTACAGGAACTGCTTTCCCGCGGAGCTGAGATGGAGGCACACATCGATGACGTGAGCCTGGGTACTAATACCCAGAAGTATCATATCCTCCTCCTACAAGAGTTTTACACTGTTTGTCAGGAAAACCACCTCCGCATCAAACTCGAGAAATGAAGTTCATGCGTGAGGAGATGGAGTATCTAGGTTTTGATGTTGGGTATGGCTGGTGGAAGCCAGCTGATTCTAAGATGCAACCCCTGCAGGACATGCAGATGAGCGACGACCCTAAGAAGGGTCTGCAGAACGTTTGGAGTTTCATTGGCGCCTGCAACTTTTACCGGCGCCATATCCACAATTTTACGTATTCATCAGCCCCCCTGACTAACCTTATTAAAACGACCAATCCAACAAGGAAGAGGCCTGTTTCCAGGAGTTGAAGAAGAAAATTTCCACTACCCACTGCCTGCTGGTACCCCGCCCTAAGGGCGAGATAATACTCCTCACAGATGCCTGTGATGTAGGGGGGGTTGGCACCCAATACCAGTGGCAGGAGCTTAACCTGCTGATTTCTCGCACTGCCAGTTTCAAACTTCAGGTCCGAACCGCGATGGAACCCTGAAGCATGACTACCCTGCCAATGAATGGCGTCTGGTACCTCTTGGTCATTGGAACTGGAACTGGAATCAAGCACGATCCAGTACCTACGACCAGGAACTCCTGGCTGGGATGCTCGTGCTTTCTCCCCCGTCCCGTCTACTTGGCACTAACCCTATCGTCTGACTCTGTGACCAAGAGCCAGTGAAATTGTTTCAGAAGGGTCCCCCTCCTGGAAAAGCGAAACTAAAGCGATGGTGGACCTACGTCAGTCAGTTCAGGCTGACTGTCCACCATATCCAGGGTATAAAGAACGAGATGGCTGACTATATATCTCGTAACAACTTCGATGCCCTCCTAGGTGAGCGCTCGGAGGCGTTGGCCAAAGCGGCGTTCCAGCGCATGGACGTCCAGCTGGACCTTTCCATGCGCACCGCAGGTGTACTGGAGGGCTGGAGGTAGGTAGGTAGGTGCACTCGGTCGTGGAGAGGCGCCCCTTGGTTCCCCCTGGCGTCGCCCCTGTGACGAACAGGAAGAGGCTCCGCGCGTGAAGAGGGGAGGCCGCTTACATCCCGCTAGACCTGACTGTTGGCCCCCAACAAAGCGGCCCCGGGCAACACCGGGAGGGATGATCGCAGCCGACGTGACGGGCTTGTCTCGCCGGGAGGGTGTGCCCCTGTGCTTGCGCACGTCCCCTCCTTTTTGGGGGGAACCCTAGAGGTTCACCGGACTTCCTGGTGTATCCCGTTCCCAAGGCATGCATGCACGTTCTTGGTACTAGGGTTCCGAGGCGCTTGGGTGTCGCACGCTCCGCCTCGAGTCCCAAAGCAGCGCAGGCCTTAGGATGCAGCCTTACTCCCGGTCTCCTGATCTTGTTTGGCCGGGTCACCTGCATGGCCCGGGCTGCCTCAGTGCCCGGGCTGTGGGCACTGGGTTTCCTACTGTTCTGCGGCGTTTGTGTTTGGGTCCAGGTTGCGGTTGGGTGTGGGTTTTGTTAACCCCGCCAGTCCTGGCTCGGGTCTTGGGTGGGTGTGTTTGGGCACGGTTTGTGGTGTTGTCCCTCCCTTGCCGGCTGTTTGTGGTTTTCGTGGTTGGGCTTAGGTTTCGACCTGCTTATGGGACGTGTGCCGTTTCGTGCGCGCTCTGCTTGCCCCCCGCCGTTTCCGGTTCCGGTGTGCGGTGTGGGTGTGCGTGCTGGGCCCGGGTTTCGGCTGTACCCCGCCCTTCTTAGCTGGGTTGTCAGGGTGTGTTTTTTGCGCTTGCTTTTTCTTGGTCTGGCTTTGTGGTGTCGGTTGCTGGGTGTCCCTGTCCCGGGCCTTGTGGTCCCTGTCCCCCCATCCTCTTTTCTTGAGGTTGGGCTGCTGGCTCTGTTTTTTTTTTTCGTGGTGTGTGTCTGCATGTTTCGGTGTCCCTCTTCCCAGTGGGTCGCTGTTCCTGGCTTGGTGTTGCCGGTCTTGGCTGGATGGTCCCCCTGTGCCTCTTTGGGGGTCCTGTCTTCGGTGCCTTCTGGGTGGGGGGTTTGGCCACCTCTTGTGGTGTTGGCGGGCGGTTTGGTGGCTGTGGCCTGTTTTCGCGCCCCCCCCCCCTCCCCCCCCGTTTTTTTTTGGGGGGGGGCTGCCTGTTCCTCCCTCTGCCTTCTCTGGGCTGGCGCACGCACTGGCCAGCATTCAGTGTGGTCTTCTGGACTGCTGTTGGCGGTTGCGTTCTGGTTGGCCGTGTTCCTGCCCCATGGGTCGGCTGGGCTTTGTACACGTTGGCCTCGGCGCCCCTTCCTGCCGGGTTAGGTCCTGGCTCTGCCGGCTGGGCGGCTGCGCCAGGCGGCTGCGTGTGGCTCCGGGTTAGGGGGCTGGGGTTGTTCGTGTCCTTTCTCCTCTGCGATGCCGGTTTTAACCTTCTGGGTGGTCTGCCACCGTTGTTGCCGGGCGCGCGGTGGCCCCGTGTGTGGCCTGCGGTGCCAGTGTGTGGCGTGCTGGTGCGGCGCCTTCCGGGGTGTGCGGTGGCTTGCTTCGGTTAGTCCTTCAGGTTAGGGTCAGTCGTGCCGTGTTGTGCCGCTCTGTGCCGCGTCGCGTCGCGTTGCGCTGTGGCCCGTTGCATTGTGGCGCGCTGTGGTGCGGTGTGCCGTGGTCTCGCGTTGTGCCATGGTGGGTTAGTGGAGGTCAGCCTGGCCTGTGTCATGGTGCGAAGTGCGGGCTGGAGTGTGGCTGGCTGGTGGCTGGGGGGTTCGGTTAGGTGTGGGTGTCTCGCTGGGTCCGTGCTGTGGGGGCCTGGGCGTGCCGCTCGGGCTGGTCGGTCGGGTAGGCTTCCGTCGGGCTGCCCTCCCTTGGGGCCTGTGCCTCGGTCCCGTGTCCTCTTTGGGTCCCGGTCCCTAGCCCTGGTCGCTGTGACCGTGCCTTAGTCCTCTTCTGGTGCCTGTGAGGTGGCCCTTGTGGCGGCCGGGGTCGTCGCCTGGCGGTGAGGGCGTGGTGGTGCGCCGTGCGGCGGCGTTCCCTGCGGCTTCCTCTGTGGGTGTGGCCCGTTCTCCCTGTGTAGGTGTGCCCTCCATTCCCCGTGTGGTTTCCGGTGGCTGGTGGGTGTGCGCTGTCTGTGACTAAGAGCCAGGGGAATTGTTTCAGAAGGGTCCCCCTCCTGAGGTAGGTAGGTAGGTATCTTCGGGAGCTCGGGATGCCTCCTTTGACAATGCAGGAAGAAGGTCTTACCAAGGGGATGTCCTGTCCCTCCCACTGCCCTATGTTAGGTGCCTCTCGAGCCGCTCCCGCATGTGCTTGGGAAGGCATTGTCGCGGCCACCCGGTCCATGTGTCCCAGGTGGGAGGGTGTCCCCACATGTGTCCATGAGTAGGGCCACATGCCCCCTCCTTTGGGCGGCAGCTCTGGGGGCTGCTCAGCCGTGTGGAGTATCTCTCACCACAAGGGGTATTGCTCCCGCTTGTCTACGGTACGACCGCCTCACCCTTGTGGCTTGAGTTGCGGGGCCGCTCCGCTTGGCAGGCGACCCCCTCCTGGACTGTGTACCGGCTCGCCTGTCACCGGTTGCTTCCATGGCTCCGGGTGACGTTTGCCATGGTCCCCGATGCAGCCTGGCCGGGCTCGGACCAGCAGCCTTGGAGTACCGCTCCTGCCACTGGCCCGGTGGGTCGCCTGGGTCGCCCCAGTGTGTCCGACCCATGGGGTGTTGGTTCTTTCCTGTCCCCTGGCCGCCCTACGTGTGTGCGGTGTCCTGGGCCACCTGGATCCTGTTCACCGCTGTGCCCGCTCGGTGTGTTGTGTTGCGTGTGCGGTGTCCTGGGCCTCCTGGCTCCTGTTCGCCGGTGTGCCCGCTCTGTGTGTTGTGTCGCGTGTGCGGTGTCCTGGGCCACCTGGCTCCTGTTCACCGGTGTGCCCGCTCGGTGTGTTGTGTTGCGTGTGCGGTGTCCTGGGCCTCCTGGCTCCTGTTCACCGGTGTGCCCGCACGGTGTGTTGTTCTGCGTGTGCGGTGTCCTGGGCCCCCTGGCTCCTGTTCACTGGTGTGCCCGCTCGGTGTGTTGTTTGGCGTGTGCGTTGTTCTGGGCCTCGTGGCTCCTGTTCACCGGTGTGCCCGCTCGGTGTGTTGTGTTGCGTGTGTGGTGTCCTGGGCCTGCTGGCTCCTGTTCAGCGGTGTGCCCGCTCGGTGCGTTGTTTCGCGTGTGCGGTGTCCTGGGCCTCCTGGCTCCTGTTCACCGGTGCGCCCGCTCGGTGTGTTGTGTTGCGTGTGCGGTGTCCTGGGCCTCCTGGCTCCTGTTCACCGGTGTGCTCGCTCGGTGTGTTGTTTTGCGTGTGCGGTGTCCTGGGCCTCCTGGCTCCTGTTCACCGGTGTGCCCGCTCGGTGTCTTGTTTTGCGTGTGCGGTGTCCTGGGCCAACTGGCTCCTGTTCACCGGTGTGCCCGCTTGGTGTGTTGTGTTGCGTGTGCAGTGTCCTGGGCCTCCTGGCTCCTGTTCACCGGTGTGCCCACTTGGTGTGTTGTGTTGCGTGTGCGGTGTCCTGGGCCTCCTGGCTCCTGTTCACCGGTGTGCCCGCTCTGTGCGTTGTTTCGGGTGTGCGGCGTCCTGGGCCTCTTGCCTCCTGTTCACCGGTGTGCCTGCTCGGTGTGTTGATCTGCGTGTGCGGCGTCCTGGGCCCCCTGGCTCCTGTTCACCGGTGTGCCCGCTCGGTGTGTTGTTTTGCGTGTGCGGTGTCCTGGGCCTCCTGGCTCCTGTTCACCGGTGTGCCCGCTCGGTGTGTTGTGTTGGGTGTGCGGTGTCCTGGGCCATCTGGCTCCTATTTACCAGTGTGCCCGCTCGGTGCGTTGTTTCGCGTGTGCGGTGTCCTGGGCCTCCTGGCTCCTGTTCACCGGTGCGCCCGCTCGGTGTGTTGTGTTGCGTGCGCGGTGTCCTGGGCCTCCTGGCTCCTGTTCACCCGTGTGCCCGCTCGGTATGTCTTTTTGCGTGTGCGGTGTCCTGGGCCTCCTGGCTCCTGTTCACCGGTGTGCCCGCTCGGTGTGTTGTTTTGCGTGTGCTGTGTCCTGGGCCTCCTGGCTCCTGTTCACCGGTGTGCCCGCTCGGTGTGTTGTTTTGCGTGTGCGGTGTCCTGGGCCTCCTGGCTCCTGTTCACCGGTGTGCCGGCTCGGTGTGTTGTGTTGGGTGTGCGGTGTCCTGGGCCTCCTGGCTCCTGTTCACCGGTGTGCCCGCTCGGTGTGTTGTGTTGGGTGTGCGGTGTCCTGGGCCTCCTGCCTCCTGTTCACCGGTGCGCCCGCGCGGTGTGTTGTGTTGCGTGTGCGGTGTCCTGGGCCTCCTGGCTCCTGTTCACCGGTGTGCCCGCTCGGTGTGTTGTGTTGCGTGTGCGGTGTCCCGGGCCTCCTGGCTCCTGTTCACCGGTGTGCCCGCTCGGTGTGTTGTGTTGGGTGTGCGGTGTCCTGGGCCATCTGGCTCCTGTTTACCAGTGTGCTCGCTCGGTGCGTTGTTTCGCGTGTGCGGTGTCCTGGGCCTCCTGGCTCCTGTTCACCGGTGCGCCCGCTCGGTGTGTTGTGTTGCGTGTGCGGTGTCCTGGGCCTCCTGGCTCCTGTTCACCCGTGTGCCCGCTCGGTGTGTTTTTTTGCGTGTGCGGTGTCCTGGGCCTCCTGGCTCCTGTTCACCGGTGTGCCCGCTCGGTGTGTTGTTTTGCGTGTGCTGTGTCCTGGGCCTCCTGGCTCCTGTTCACCGGTGTGCCCGCTCGGTGTGTTGTTTTGCGTGTGCGGTGTCCTGGGCCTCCTGGCTCCTGTTCACCGGTGTGCCCGCTCGGTGTGTTGTGTTGGGTGTGCGGTGTCCTGGGCCTCCTGGCTCCTGTTCACCGGTCTGCCCGCTCGGTGTGTTGTGTTGGGTGTGCGGTGTCCTGGGCCTCCTGCCTCCTGTTCACCGGTGCGCCCGCTTGGTGTGTTGTGTTGCGTGTGCGGTGTCCTGGGCCACCTGGCTCCTGTTCACCGGTGTGCCCGCTCGGTGTGTTGTTTTGCGTGTGCGGTGTCCTGGGCCTCCTGGCTCCTGTTCACCGGTGTGCCCGCTCGGTGTGTTGTGTTGGGTGTGCGGTGTCCTGGGCCTCCTGGCTCCTGTTCACCGGTGTGTCCGCTCGGTGTGTTGTGTTGGGTGTGCGGTGTCCTGGGCCTCTTGGCTCCTGTTCACCGGTGTGCCCGCTCGGTGCGTTGTGTTGCGTGTGCCGTGTCCTGGGCCTCCTGGCTCCTGTTCACCGGTGTGCCCGCTCGGTGTGTTGTGTTGGGTGTGCGGTGTCCTGGGCCTCCTGGCTCCTGTTCACCGGTGTGCCCGCTGGTTGCGTTGTTTCGCGTGTGTGGCGTCCTGGGCCTCCTGGCTCCTGTTCACCGGTGTGCCCGCTCGGTGTGTTGTGTTGGGTGTGCGGTGTCCTGGGCCCCCTGGCTCCTGTTCATCGATGTGCCCGCTCGGTGTGTTGTGTTGGGTGTGCGGTGCCCTGGGCCTCCTGGCTCCTGTTCACCGGTGTGCCCGCTCCGTGCGTTGTTTCGCGTGTGCGGCGTCCTGGGCCACCTGGCTCCTGTTCACCGGTGTGCCCGCTCGGTGTGTTGTTTTGTGTGTGCGGTGTCCTGGGTCCCCTGGCTCCTGTTCACCGATGTGCCCGCTCGGTGTGTTGTGTTGGGTGTGCGGTGTCCTGGGCCTCCTGGCTCCTGTTCACCGGTGTGCCCGCTCGGTGTGTTGTGTTGGGTGTGCGGAGTCCTGGGCCTCCTGGCTCCTGTTCACCGGTGTGCCCGCTCGGTGTGTTGCGTTGGGTGTGCGGTGTCCTGGGCCTCCTGGCTCCTGTTCACCGGTGCGCCCGCTTGGTGTGTTGTGTTGCGTTTGCGGTGTCCTGGGCCTCCTGGCTCCTGTTCACCGGTGTGCCCGCTCGGTGTGTTGTTTTGCGTGTGCGATGTCCTGGGCCTCCTGGCTCCTGTTCACCGGTGTGCCCGCTCGGTGTGTTGTTTTGCGTGTGCAGTGTCCTGGGCCTCCTGGCTCCTGTTCACCGGTGTGCCCGCTCGGTGTGTTGTGTTGGGTGTGTGGTGTCCTCGGCCTCCCGGCTCCTGTTCACCGTTGTGCCCGCTCGGTGTGTTGTGTTGCGTGTGCGGTGTCCTGGGCCTCTTGGCTCCTGTTCACCGGTGTGCCCACTCCGTGCGTTTTTTCGCGTGTGCGGCGTCCTGGGCCTCCTGGCTCCTGTTCACCGGTGTGCCCGCTCGGTGTGTTGTGTTGGGTGTGCGGTGTCCTGGGCCTCCTGGCTCCTGTTCACCAGTGTGCCCACTCGGTGTGTTGTGTTGGGTGTGCGCTGTTCTGGGCCTCCTGGCTTCTGTTCACCGGTGTGCCCGCACGGTGTGTTGTGCTGCGTGTGCGGTGTCCTGGGCCTCCTGGCTCCTGTTCACCAGTGCGCCCGCTCGGTGTGTTGTGTTGCGTGTGCGGTGTCCTGGGCCTCCTGGCTCCTGTTCACCGGTGTGCCTGCTTGGTGTGTTGTGTTGCGTGTGCGGTGTCCTGGGCCTCCTGGCTCCTGTTCACCGGTGTGCCCGCTCGGTGTGTTGTGTTGCGTCTGCGGTGTCCTGGGCCTCCTGGCTCCTGTTCACCGGTGTGCCCGCTCGGTGTGTTGTTTTGCGTGTGCGGTGTCCTGGGCCTCCTGGCTCCTGTTCACCGGTGTGCCCGCTCGGTGTGTTGTGTTGGGTGTGCGGTGTCCTGGGCCTCCTGGCTCCTGTTCACCGGTCTGCCCGCTCGGTGTGTTGTGTTGGGTGTGCGGTGTCCTGGGCCTCCTGCCTCCTGTTCACCGGTGCGCCCGCTTGGTGTGTTGTGTTGCGTGTGCGGTGTCCTGGGCCTCCTGGCTCCTGTTCACCGGTGTGCCCGCTCGGTGTGTTGTTTTGCGTGTGCGGTGTCCTGGGCCTCCTGGCTCCTGTTCACCGGTGTGCCCGCTCGGTGTGTTGTGTTGGGTGTGCGGTGTCCTGGGCCTCCTGGCTCCTGTTCACCGGTGTGTCCGCTCGGTGTGTTGTGTTGGGTGTGCGGTGTCCTGGGCCTCTTGGCTCCTGTTCACCGGTGTGCCCGCTCGGTGCGTTGTGTTGCGTGTGCCGTGTCCTGGGCCTCCTGGCTCCTGTTCACCGGTGTGCCCGCTCGGTGTGTTGTGTTGGGTGTGCGGTGTCCTGGGCCTCCTGGCTCCTGTTCACCGGTGTGCCCGCTGGTTGCGTTGTTTCGCGTGTGCGGCGTCCTGGGCCAACTGGCTCCTGTTCACCGGTGTGCCCTCTCGGTGTGTTGTTCTGCGTGTGCGGTGTCCTGGGCCTCCTGGCTCCTGTTCACCGGTGTGCCCGCTCGGTGTGTTGTGTTGGTTGTGCGGTGTCCTGGGCCTCCTGGCTCCTGTTCACCGATGTGCCCGCTCGGTGTGTTGTGTTGGGTGTGCGGTGCCCTGGGCCTCCTGGCTCCTGTTCACCGGTGTGCCCGCTCCGTGCGTTGTTTCGCGTGTGCGGCGTCCTGGGCCACGTGGCTCCTGTTCACCGGTGTGCCCGCTCGGTGTGTCGTTTTGCGTGTGCGGTGTCCTGGGTCCCCTGGCTCCTGTTCACCGGTGTGCCCGCTCGGTGTGTTGTGTTGGGTGTGCGGTGTCCTGGGCCTTCTGGCTCCTGTTCACCGGTGTGTCCGCTCGGTGTGTTGTGTTGGGTGTGCGGAGTCCTGGGCCTCCTGGCTCCTGTTCACCGGTGTGCCCGCTCGGTGTGTTGCGTTGGGTGTGCGGTGTCCTGGGCCTCCTGGCTCCTGTTCACCGGTGCGCCCGCTTGGTGTGTTGTGTTGCGTTTGCGGTGTCCTGGGCCTCCTGGCTCCTGTTCACCGGTGTGCCCGCTCGGTGTGTTGTTTTGCGTGTGCAGTGTCCTGGGCCTCCTGGCTCCTGTTCACCGGTGTGCCCGCTCGGTGTGTTGTGTTGGGTGTGTGGTGTCCTCGGCCTCCCGGCTCCTGTTCACCGTTGTGCCCGCTCGGTGTGTTGTGTTGCGTGTGCGGTGTCCTGGGCCTCTTGGCTCCTGTTCACCGGTGTGCCCACTCCGTGCGTTATTTCGCGTGTGCGGCGTCCTGGGCCTCCTGGCTCCTGTTCACCGGTGTGCCCGCTCGGTGTGTTGTGTTGGGTGTGCGGTGTCCTGGGCCTCCTGGCTCCTGTTCACCAGTGTACCCACTCGGTGTGTTGTGTTGGGTGTGCGCTGTCCTGGGCCTCCTGGCTTCTGTTCACCGGTGTGCCCGCACGGTGTGTTGTGCTGCGTGTGCGGTGTCCTGGGCCTCCTGGCTCCTGTTCACCAGTGCGCCCGCTCGGTGTGTTGTGTTGCGTGTGCGGTGTCCTCGGCCTCCTGGCTCCTGTTCACCGGTGTGCCTGCTTGGTGTGTTGTGTTGCGTGTGCGGTGTCCTGGGCCTCCTGGCTCCTGTTCACCGGTGTGCCCGCTCGGTGTGTTGTGTTGCGTGTGCGGTGTCCTGGGCCCCCTGGCTCCTGTTCACCGGTCCTCCCGCTCGGTGTGTTGTTTTGCGTGTGCGGTGTCCTGGGCCTCCTGCCCCCTCTTCACCGGTGTGCGCACCCTGTGTGTTGTTTTGCGTGTGCGGTGTCCTGGGCCTCCTGGCTCCTGTTCACCGGTGTGCCTGCTCGGTGTGTTGTTTTGCGTGTGCGGTGTCCTGGGCCTCCTGGCTCCCGTTCACCGGTGTGCCTGCTCGGTGTGTTGTTTTGCGTGTGCGGTGTCCTGGGCCTCCTGGCTCCTGTTCACCGGTGTGCCCGCTCGGTGTGTTGTTTTGCGTGTGCGGTGTCCTGGGCCTCCTGGCTCCTGTTCACCGGTGTGCCCGCTCGGTGTGTTGTGTTGCGTGTGCGGTGTCCTGGGCCTCTTGGCTCCCGTTCACCGGTGTGCCCGCTCCGTGCGTCGTTTCGCGTGTGCGGCGTCCTGGGCCACCTCGCCCCTCTTCACCGGTGTGCCCGCTTGGTGTGTTGTTCTGCGTGTGCGGCGTCCTGGGCCCCCTGGCTCCTGTTCACCAGTGTGCCCTTGGTGTGTTGTTCTGCGTGTGCGGTGTCCTGGGCCTCCTGGCTCCTGTTCACCGGTGTGCCCGCTCGGTGTGTTGTTTTGCGTGTGCGGTGTCCTGGGCCTCCTGGCTCCTGTTCACCGGTGTCCCCGCTCGGTGTGTTGTGTTGGGTGTGCGGTGTCCTGGGCCTCCTGGCTCCTGTTCACCGGTGTGCCCGCTCCGTGCGTTGTTTCGCGTGTGCAGCGTCCTGGGCCACCTGGCTCCTGTTCACCGGTGCGCCCGCTCGGTGTGTTGTGTTGGGTGTGCGGTGTCCTGGGCCTCCTGGCTCCTGTTCACCGGTGTGTCCGCTTGGTGTCTTGTGTTGCGTGTGCGGTGTCCTGGGCCTCCTGGCTCCTGTTCACGGGTGTGCCCGCTTAGTGTGTTGTGTTGCGTGTGCGGTGTCCTGGCCCTCCTGGCTCCTGTTCACTGGTGTGCCCGCTCGGTGTGTTGTTTTGCGTGTGCGGTGTCCTTGGCCACCTGCCTCCTGTTCACCGGTGTGCGCACCCTGTGTGTTGTTTTGCGTGTGCGGTGTCATGGGCCTCCCGGCTCCTGTTCACCGGTGTGCCCGCTCGGTGTGTTGTTTTGCGTGTGCGGTGTCCTGGGCCTCCTGGCTCCTGTTCACCGGTGCGCCCGCTCGGTATGTTGTGTTGCTGTGCTGTGCAGGGCGCTCACTCGTCCATCCGGACAGCGGCTATCGTAGCTGGCAGGGGCTGGGTACCCTCCGGGCGAACACACGTCCATCCGGACGGCGGCTGTTCGTAGCCGGCAGGGGCTGGGTACCCTCCGGGCGCGCACTCGTCCATCCGGATGGGGGCTGTTCGTAGCCGGCAGGGGCTGGGTACCCTCCGGGTGCGCACTCGTCCATCCGGACAGCGGGTGGCGTGCGTGTGCTTGCTCTTTTTGGCCGGGTTGGGCGGGCCGGCCTCCCGGGCGCGTTGTGGTGCGCCTCACCTTTTCCTTTGGCCGCTTTGTCTTTCTGCTTTGCTTCGCCCCCTCCGGGCTGGGGTTGCCCCCCTCGTTCTCGCTGCCCTTGCCGTTCCTCGTTGCCTTGGCGCTGTGCTTTGGTTGTTTTTCTCGGCCTCCCGCCGCCTGGCTCTTCGTTCGCTCGCGCCTCGTTTGTGTCTCCCGCTTGGCCGTTGGCTGCTTCTTGGTGGTTTCTCCCCCCCCCCTCCCCTTTGTGTCTCGCGGTTCTCGTCGCTCCTGCTTGGTGCCTTGGTGTTTTTTTTTTTTAAGTCAAATGGGGAGAAACAGGCTTAGATGTTGGAGATGGGAGAACCTACAACCCGTGAGCACCCGTAGGCCCTCACATGGCTATGACTCTCGAGCCATCCCTTCAACCCGAGCACTGTGCCACCCTTCTTCTTCTTCCCCTGTGCGCCCCCGTTGTCTCCGGCTTTCTCTGGTTTCCGGCCCCGGGTGCCCTGGGCCTCGGCGCTGTGCGCTGTTTGCTTTGTTGGCCTTCTGCTTCTCGGCTCTCCATGCGCTTGTCCCTCTTTCGTGCTTTCCGCCTGGCTGTTGGCTGCTCCCTGGTGGTTGCTGCCCCCCCCCCCCCCTTTTTTGTCCTCGCGGTTTTCGTCGCTGCCGCTTGGTGCTGTGTGCCGTGTGCTGTGTTGTGCTGTGCGTCCCTGGGTGCGGTGCTGTGCCGCGCTGCTGCGCGTGTGTCCTCCGGTGTTGTGCTGTCCTGTGCTCTGTTGCGCTCGTTGGGTGCCGCTGCTTGTTGCGCCGTGCCCTCTGGCGCTGCCCGTCGCCCTGGGGCCCTGTGCTCTGCGGCGCTGTGTTTTGCGGTGTTCCCCCGCGCTGTGTGCTCTGTGCTGTGTGTGTTTTGTCGTGGCGCGGTGGTGCGTGCTGTTGTTCGGCGCTCTGCTCTGTGCTGTGTGGGTGGTGCTGTGCTGTGCGTTCCCTGTCCTCTCCGCTCTGTGCGGTGCTGTGCTTCGCCTGGCTGGTGCGCTCGCGTTGTGCTGTTCGTGTGGTGCGTGCTGTTGCTGGCGTCTGGTGCTGTGGTGTGCCGTGGTGCGGTGCTGGGTCTGGTGGCCCGGGGTTGTCTGCTGGTGGCGTGTTTCGGTGTCGGTGTCCCTGTCTGGCCGCGTGGTCTGCTTCCCTGTGGTTGGTGTGGTTTGCTGTGGTGCCCTGCTTTCCTGTGTCGTGTTCTGTGGTGCTGTGCTGTTGCGTGGTGCTGTGCTGTTGTGCTCTGCTGTCGTGTTGCGGTGCTGTTTGGGCTTGCTTTGCCCTCCTGTGGGCTGTCGTGCTGTGCTGTGTTGTGCTGTTGGTTGGCTGTGCTGTTTTTTGCCCGGTGGTGGTGTCTGCGTGCTGTGGTGCTCCTTTCCTCGTGCTGTGCGTTCCCTGTCTTCTTCGCTCTGTGCGCTGCGGTGCCTTGTTGTGCTGGCTGTGGTGCCCTGCTTCCCTGTGTCGTGTGCTGTGGCGCTGTGCTGCTGTGTGGTGCTGTGCTGTCGTGCTCTGCTGTCGTTTTGCGGTGCTGTTTGTGTTTGTATTGCCCTCCTGCGGCCCGTAGTGCGGCGCCAGTGTCGTCTGCGCTGTTGTTGGTGCCTCGTGCTGTGGCGTGTCCCTGTGCGTTGTGGTGTCTCCCTGGGCGTTCTGCGGTGTGGTGGTGCTGCTCTGGTGTGTCGTGGTGTCTTGCTGTGCTGTGCGTTGTCCTGTGGTGTCCTGCGCCCTGTGCCGTGTCCTGCGGTGCCGTGCTGCCCTGCGGTGCTGTGCTGCTTGGCTGTGCTGTGCGGTTGTCTGCGCTGCTGGTGTTTGTTTTTCCTTTTGTCCTCTTTTCCTTTACCCTGCCAATGAATGGCGTCTGGTACCTCTTGGTCATTGGAACTGGAACTGGAATCAAGCACGATCCAGTACCTACGACCAGGAACTCCTGGCTGGGATGCTCGTGCTTTCTTCCCCGTCCCGTCTACTTGGCACTAACTCTATCGTCTGACTCTGTGACCAAGAGCCAGTGAAATTGTTTCAGAAGGGTCCCCCTCCTGAAAAAGCGAAAGTAAAGCGATGGTGGACCTACGTCAGTCAGTTCAGGCTGACTGTCCACCATATCCAGGGTATAAAGAACGAGATGGCTGACTATATATCTCGTAACAACTTCGATGCCCTCCTAGGTGAGAGCTCGGAGGCGTTGGCCAAAGAGGCGTTCCAGCGCATGGACGTCCAGCTGGACCTATCCATGCGCACTGCAGGTGTACTTGAGGGCTGGACTCCGAGAGAGTACCATGCTGAGTACAAATGCGTACTCAACTCCCTCAGTGATGGCCTAGAGGCACGCCTGATAGACGTCGACCGTTGGTATAAAGATAATCAATATCTGTATTATGAGGACCTTATAGTCGTGCCTGAGGCACGACTTGATGGTTGCTTACAATGGGCCCATCTCAGCTCTGGGCACACAGGGTGCAACCGGTCTGTTGACTTTTTCAGGGAGCGTTTCTACTCCCAACTAACCTGTGCTGAGCTACGTGCTCGTATGCAGTCCATACTGGTCTCCTGTGGCTGTCACGCCAGCAAACAGAGCGACTCACGTGACCGGGGACTGGTCTCCAGTCTGCCTATCCCCTACTGTGCTAATTCTCTGTTGTACGTGGATTTCATCCACGGTCTGCCTAAGTTTGGTGGTTATCACAGTTGTTTGGTTGTCACCTGTGGCCTGACTCGTTTCACCCGTGCGTTCCCCTGCAACAAACAGATCACAGGGGAACAGACTGTGAAAATTTTGGTTGAACTATAGTTCGAACACTATGGGGCACCTAAGGAGGTGCACTCAGACGACGACTTACGTATCCGGAGCGATACCGGATGGTATGAGCGAGTATTGGATGCCCTGAAAGTCCATGTGCCCACATGTGTGCCCTGTGCTCACACTTCTAACCCTCTGTGCGGGAGACAGAACGGTGTGTTGGAGCAGAACCTGAGGATTCTGATGCAACAGGAGCGTACCAAAGATTTGGTACGTCTGTGACCCTTGGCTGTCCTACCCATGAACTCTCAGGAGAGTTCTTCAACTGGCTATACCCCCCATGAACTGTTCCATGGGGAGCGTCCGGCGTGGTTCTTCAAAACCCCTTTTCCAGAGGACTACAAGAGCCCTGTAGGGGATTGGCTGGAGCATAGGCAGGACCTGGCTAACCTGGCTAGAGCTAACCTGAAACACGTTCGAGAACGTGAGTTGACTGGGCGTCAACGCACCAGACGTCCTGCCACCTTCAAGGGAGGGGGCTTTGTGCTCGTACACCATTCGCGATTGCCCATGTGGCCCTGCAACTGTCTGCAGGACCTCTACTTTGGGCCTTACCGTATTATCAAGATAGATGGATCCAGGATCCATGTGAGGTGCAGTCCCAGCCTCGGTGGACAGTTGCTGTGTGCACCTAAGTAGCTGAGACATTACCACTCGCCTGACGAACTGTCCTGGGACGAGTGGCCTCTGTGTGACAGAGAGGTCTAGCGGATTGACCTAGAGAAAGCTGCCAACCCTGAGGAGGCAGACGAACTCGAAGAGATGACTGCCGATGAGATGGCAATCGATGGCTACTACGTGGTTGCAGGTATTGCCTGCCAGGAGTATAATCAGCGCTTGAAACTACTTACCCTGTGGGTCGGATATGGGCTATCTGAGGCGACCTGGGAACCCCTGTCTGCCTTTATACAGCCAGATGGGAGTATCAACCCCATCTTTGGCTCCTACCTCGTTGAGAACAACGAGGGACACCTACTAACCCGTGCTGAGACTCTGTGCCAGCGGAAGAAGAAAACCTAATCTCCTTCTGCCTATCTATTTACGGTGCCTAAACGAACTGAGGATGTTGCAAGCTTCAGGAGGCGGTGGTATACCACAGACATCCTCTCCTCTCTTTGGCTGTCTTCTTCGGGCCACTCCTGCAGGAGTATTGGCTCCCCCCGGAGGTACACTTCCCCCGCACCAAGGGAGAAGCAACACTGAGGATCGTCGGAACACCACCAGGCTGCTTATCTTGTTTGCAGCCCAATGGTCGGTGAATCCTATTGCCCCAGCCTGCCACCACACCTTCTCCGCGCAGTGAAGTACCAAGAACGCGCCCACGCGCTGGACTACGTACGCGTGGGGTCGGTTCAGTCCGGGCTGCCCACCTCCATGCGACCACCTCAACTCCGGATCACCTGAACACGCTGGCCTACGTGAACAAATTCCCCTCAGATTGAGACTCACAGTTGAGGCCCTTTACTCGCAACCCCCTCTGTTTTCTAACCTCCCAGGCTCGGTGAGCACTCTTGTGCTGATAGCTAGGCCTACTCAGTGTGTGCCAGGACAGGTTCAGGACTCCTGTAGAGCTCCAGCTATGGTGAATTTACTAACTCCCACCCTCCATCGGGTTCGGCGCTCCAGACACCTACATATCCGCTGCTTGCGGAGCACTGCTCCTGCCCTGGCTGTGCCCTGCAGTCCCATGCCTGTGGTTACCAGCGTGAACCAGATGGCCGCTTATCAGGTTTGCAGCCACCGGACAAGTGTGCGCCTTGTTGACCATGTGGTGCATGGGATCTGCCCTGATGTTATGACCTTGGGGAGCCAACAAAGAGCGTTGGCTTTCTACTCCAGGGGGGAATGACAAGCAAGATGCTGTGAAGCAAGGTGTGTCCACCCCCCCTGGGGACAGGCATGGCCACAGTTAGGACCCCTAACTGGTCCAGACCCATGGGGTTCTATCCTTGCTGACGGGGTTACCATACCCCTAAGTGTGACACGTATGTCTGTATGTGTCTCACTTCACTCCGGGGCGTGGTTCCCGCGGACGGGCTTTGCTGACGTCGGACCAAAGGTCCTAATCAGGTACTATTACCACTCCTCTGGCGCCCAATTTCTGTGCTGGCGCCTATCCTTTAGGGAAGACGGGAAAAGCCCTACCTACTAGAGGGGAGGGGTGGCCAAGTGTGCTAAGGGCATATAAAACGCCCATTTTCCTAATGGCCAAAAGCTAACAAACTCCCCTACCCGCCAGGAATAGCACGCGGAGCAGGAGACACCACTACACTACACTCACTAATGCCAGCACCACCCTTCCATTGTCCATGAAGATGTCGTGCACTGACCCAATTTGCTTGTGTGATCTGCGCCCTTTCTTAGCTTGAGCAGAAGAATGGGAAGTTGCCGAAGGCAACTGCTGCTGCACTAATCACCCTGTCATTTCCCACCTGAGAGCAAAGGCAGATGAGGCTCGGTTAGCGGCTGAGGAACCCAACTACCCTCGCCGTATTATACAGGTCTTAGGGTAGAAAATAATACGCTGTCCTCTAACCGTGCTGCAAGCAAGCAAGCTTAAGGACTCCGCCCGTTCTCTTATAGAACGTAGGGCGGAGCCCTGGATAGCCTAAACAAGGATTATACCTCGTGCACACCCCGTGGCCTACATCCCTTTAATGCATCGTGCTTATGCAGGGAAGGAAGGCGATTGACAACAATCTTTTTTCGTATCATTAAATCCTTTCATCTAATCATCACGAGACTCGACCAGGAGGTGAGCTCCTCCCGGGCTTACCTACCTTACCCACAAAAGCACAATGTGAATGCCGAAGGGAACACGAACGCAAAGACAACCCTAAGCGTTTCAACAACCCTACGACCAGTTATAAACAACCCTAAACGATTAATGCATCGTGTGTCATGCATGCCCTTCTTACCTTGTTTCCTGCAGAAGAAGGAGAGGGAATGGCGAGCAACTGCACAGCGTAAAACAAGCCTAAGCGTTTTAAGCAAACCTATTTTAGCGCTACGGCAACACGAGCCGGAGCATGCACGTTCTTTTCTGACCTGTGAAGAGAAGAGAAGGGTTGATGGGTGCTTAGGGAAAGCGCCACAACATGTGAATGCCTAGATTAGGCACATGCATCGCGAGCACAGCGCATACACTAACTGTAAAACTTTGCGCATAGCGATGTCAAGAATTCATGTTTGTTGCCGATTTCTCCTTTGCACACTCATGCTGCTTCTTGTGTGACATTTCAGGTGTCAATTATTATGCGATCTCAGCATTTGATTCGAATCCCAGATTTCGATCCCAGAATTAATTCCGATTGCAGATTTTAGTTCTGTCTTTGCATTTTTGATGTTGCATTGATTTTTTTCAATTCAGCGGTTGGCAAGCATTTGTTCTAACATTATTTGGTTTTCCGATTCGTCGATTGGCTGCTGCTGTGTGTGCGCGGGCGCCGTCTTTGGTCGCGCGGTGATGCAGGCCAGCCAATCAAATACCCTTCCAGTTTGGTGCTAATAGTGTTAGATCTATCATGTGGAAATTGGAATCACTTATCCAACCGGAGGAAGACTATGTGACAGCCATAGTATGTACGTTGATCGCTTCTGTGGGCAGTGTTGAGGGAGTACCTCCGGGGAAACCAAGACCGTCCTTATCTCTGCTATGGTGGTATTAGTAGTCACGGCAAAACCTACCAGTCACATGGGGTGTCTTCCGAAGGGGACGAGAGGTGAGACCAAGGGAAGCATAGGTAGGCGCACCGCTGGTTGTGGGATACATTGGTTGTTGCCTTGCAATTGGATTCCATTGAGGTGCCACACCATATTTGGTTCTGAGGTCTCATGCATTCATTTCAAGAGTTTGACATTGCATTTGTCATTCATGCATGGTTCATTTGTGTCTTCATGGTGTGACTCAAACTTGGTGGTGCCCACAATTCCATGGTCAAGGTGCACATGTAGTGTCTCCTCTCCCCAAGGTGGATTTGGTGCTTTCCCTCACTTTCCCGCTCTCTTTGAATTCATCATACCCCTCAAGAGGTAAATTGAGCATTTAATGCCATGTGACCGTTGCCTAAGAGTCTCTTTTGAGACTCTTGGGCTCTTTCACTTCTTTTCAAGTGCCCGTGGCTTGGGAGTTATCCAATTAAGACATGCCTTGGTTTTGCCGTCTTGTGGTTACACTCAAGGATAGGCATTGGTTCAGCTTTCGCCACCCTCTCTCCAAGTGCATGCATGCTCTCTTGAGTCAAGGCTAGGCGAAACTCTCTCCCCATGCATGCCTTCTCTCATGGTGGATAGGTAAATCTCTCTGAAGGGATTTGTTTGGGGAATATCTCTTCTCGGGCATGGTTAGGCGATGCATCTACTCTCTCCGGCTCTCCGAGATGAGACCAACTCTCCATGCACGTGCTCTCCTTGGGTGGGATCATCTCTTCATGCACGTGCTCTCTTTGGGTGGAGGTGAGGTCCCATGAGTAGCCCGGGAGGCCAGTGGCCTATTGTGTGCTCTTTCGCTCAAGAGGTGGATCTCCATTGTCATTGGAGTATTGCTCATTTGCTAATTTGGTTTAGATTAATTGTTGATCCTAAGACTTAACCGGGTCATGGTTTGGTGCCTTTGTTGGTGCGTTTACATGCCCCATGTGACCATGTATGTGCATGTGCACTTATTTCCCTCATGTTGGTGTAGTCAAGACGTCCGGAGACTCAAGTGTGACTCATTTGCTCTCTTTTGGGATGGCCCAACGGTGGTGTCGTTCATTTCTTTCCAATCCTCCACCCCCAGTGAGACCATTCATGTCGACGGGTAGAAGTAGTGTGAATTTTGGTTTACACTTTGCATGCATGACTCAAGTCCATAGGATAATGCCTGTGCCCATGAACTCTTCGTCTTTGCATTGCATGTGGTCCGACCTGAAGAGTAGGTCGAGTCTTACTCGCGCTTGTGAATTCTTTTCTTTATCTTAAGGGTGGACCATTCAGGAACCATTTGGACCTTTGCCCGTGCTCGTCCCGTGTGGACTAGTGGACCATTTGTACCTGTCTTGGACCCGTGTTTGACAAGTGTTGGACCGTGGCTCATTTGTGGGTTTTTGTGGACCATTGGTGAATTCTTGGTTGGATCATTGTTGGACCGTATTGGATTCTGGGGTCGTTTTGTCATTGGGCTTTCAATTGGAATTGTTTGTGTCATTGCCGTGCTCTGAGGGACTTGAGTGGGTTGTCAGCTTGGAAATCTCTGCTGGTTTTATTGGTTGGAAATTTGGTTGGTGCGAAATTGGGAAAAATGGAAGATTCACTCGGTTCAAGTCACCTTCAGGGCGAATTGTTGGTAGCAGAGGCTTACCCAGGCGAGGGTTTAGCCTACGGCTCTGACACGGGCAGCGGGATGACGCTCGGAGAGGTTACGGCCATGATCGGGATGATCACAGAACGGCCAGAGGAATCAGGTTCCGACTATGCGACAGGGCATGAGTCGACCGTTGGGTCTCCTTCAGACTTGGCAGTTGGGCTTAGGCAGGGCCAGCCAGCCTACCCAGTTGAGGAAGACACCAACATGGAATCCGCACCATGGGGATACCGATCCTTTGAGAAAATTCGGATGGTGAATCAATTCGGTGAGGCAGCCGAAAGGATTTTGATTCATGAGTGGACACCGGAGACGCATGATTTAGCGACCCTGCTGGCGCAGGTTGAGCAGCTAACGGGTGCGTTGAACTCCAAACATTTACTTTTGAAGCGGTTTCTGCGATTTCCGTAATTCGCCAGGTCATCCAAGCCCTCTCTCGCGAGCTTGAACTCCATGCGCGGGGAGTACAAGTAGATGGGTCGGCCTTTACAGCGCGAGTAGAGGCTTTAAGACAATTGTTGAACGGGGTAAACAACGAGGTGCAGGATCAGAGGTCCCAGTTGGACTCGAAGAGAGCGGAAATGCAATCGACTTTAGAACAAGCGACTGCAGCCGCTTTGGAATATCGCCAAGTTGCTGAAACACTTAAGGCGAAGGTGGACAATTCTCGCCAAGGGTGGGAGCAAACCACCAATGAGTTGAGACGGCAACTCGAGGGTGTGTTGAATGAAGTAACTGTCAATGGGTTGAATTCACATCGGGCCCAATTGGACAGATCGGTTGAGGAATTGAACAGTTTGGAAGGCAAGGTGTTGAATTGTGACCGGGTCACCACCAACATGGCCGAGGAAATCCGGCGGATAGGTCTCAACTTTGAGGTTGCCGAAAAACCGGTGCATGGTGTGGAAGCAATGGCGGAAAGCCATAAGGCAACTATGCCCAAGCCGAAATTGGCCAAGGTTGAGGCCCTGGAGTTACAGGTGCGATTACTCATGACCCGGTTGGAACAAAGTGAGCATGAGGTACATGCGCTCAGGGAGGAGATCCGGACCCGACCCCATGGCGGTCCGGCCGAAGGGATGCGGCCGGATTCTCATGTCATTGGTGAAGTACAAAGAAAATTGGAGTCTTTGGAGAACAAATATCAATTGTTGAAACATGCGGGTACGCCATCGGTGACTCCAATTGGGATCCCGACACCGAAGCCCGAACCAGTAGTCCGAGCTTTTTGAGTGCCGGCGCGGGAAGAACGGGTTGCGAGAAGCCTACCGGGCTTTGGATTCCCCCCGGCCGAGGATGAAATGTCGTCCATGCGGTCGGATGACCGGGGTTTCCGGGGAAGAGCCCCAAGGGGAGGGAGGAGTGGGAACCGCACCCACGAGGGACACACCCTGCCAGGCAAGGGTGGTGATTGGCGGCATTGCGCCGGGTTGGACCTCGGCTACTTCGAAGCGGAAGGTGATGGTTGGTTTATGCCGCGGATGGTGTTTCAGTTGTTTAACCGACAAGAATCTCTCAAGGATGGGATTGGGCTTCCGAAACAAAAGCCCTCGGGAATTCTACGGGCAATGGCGTTTGATGAGGTTTGCCCTGAACGACTTTTGGATGCCCCGTTCGACTGGGAAGAGCCACAACTTGAAGGAACGGATCCGCAGTTAATTCCACCTGGGGTCCATGGAAGGCTGGCAACCCCGGTGATGGACCCCCGAACTTTGGGGGACGTTCAGGGAATGTCCGTCGCCCCACGGTGGGATGGAAGTGGGACAACGGCCATTGAGTGGTTTTTGGATTTTCGTGCTTGGGAGCGCGATTGGATGTACGGGATGACGGATGCCATGAGAAGAGCTGTCTTGCTTTCCCGCCTCCCGATCCAACTCACTGAAGGAAATGGTGAATCGGTACCAATTCCGGTACCAAGATTTGTTGAGGGAAGTGACGGAGGAAGTCTTCACGCAGGCGAACGACGATGTGCTCTTGGAGGCCTTCCACACGGTGAAACCGTCGTCACTAACTCCAACGCCACGCGAGTTCATCAATTTTGTGGAACAATTCCTCGCCTTGGGCCGCTGTGTTTGCGACGGAATCACGCAACGGCAGGCGAAAGATCGACTTCTTGATGTTACTGCGACAATGAAGGTGGATGGGTTGCTCAAGGAAATCATCAATGAAGAGACCAACGTGGGCCTGGAATTTGACTACCTTGAGATGATCGTGTTCGTGATGAACCCCCTCATGTCCCGCCAGAAATTGGCGATCAAGAAGGGGCACATCATGCGACGACTTCGGCATGCCATCCAAGAATCGCCGCAATCCAAGCCATCGACCCCGCCGAACCAAGTGAACTCTCAACAGACGGGGAACAAGAATGGATCGGGCCGGGTGAGAGGCAAGGAAGGAGTCGAGGACATGGACAAAGCCGAGAATCCCGAAGGTCACCAAGATCGAGAACAAGCGGACCCGGAGTTGAGCATTGCAGAGATTCAAGAAATTTGTGAAGCCGAGGTGCTCGCTATGTCAGGAAGAGCAGGCGCAGGTGCAAGCTCCATCCCCAAGTGCCCGGCATGTGGCAAGGGAGGACAAAGCCGTGAGGATTGTTGGGTCTTGCATCCTCACAAAGCACCCGAGTGGCTTGAGGGAAAAGAACTCAAGTCCAAGAAAATTGGGAAGGGCGGCCAAGGGAAGCGCACTGCACAAGGAGGTGGCAAAGGAAAAGGACCACACAAAGGTGGGAAGTTTCCGCCTTGCAAGGGCTGCGGGAGCACGCTGCATCCGCTGGAGGATTGTCAGACGCTCCATGCGGTGTTGCGGGACAAAGTCAAGGCCGAGTGGCGGCTCGGTAAGCGACACAATTGAGAAAGTCGCCGGCAATGCTGGAAATCCCAGAGGATGGACCAGGCTGGTAGGGATATGGGCCCCTTACCAGCGACTGTATGCCCCATTATGTGGGTAAACCAAGCCCAGGTATGGGATGACGGATATTGAGTAAGAAAAGGTGCTTTTCGGATGCTTTGGGGCATACTCTAGTTGTATTAGAGATGCACTGAGCACACAGGCATTTCTTTCTTAGTATTGGCCCAACCAAAAGTGGTGATAACACATTTTGACCTATGGAACCAAACACCCAATCAGGATATGGAGTGGACCCCTTAATGCCCTATCAATGTGAAGCTATTCATCTCTTCCTGAGTTGACTGAGAACTGACATATCCAGGGCAGAGCCTATGAATTTATCTATGTTTTTTCATGAATTCTTAGCTGTCCTAGTGGTATGCACCCTAGGGGGCTGGGCACCTCTTTTTGAGAGGTCCTGGGTTCAATTCCTGGTCAGCCTAGCTAAGTAGGAAGATCCCATTTGACATGGCAGTGACCTCATCGCCACATGCACTGCCACCTCAGCACATATGGGACCCAAAACAAAGAGTGCACATCTCCTGAGATGGCACTATGGAGATTGAGTGACCATGGGGCAATTTTCCAACGCTTTTTCCAAGACATTTCAGCTATCTCTGTGAATATGCAATCCGATTTGACCTGAGTTGCAGTTTCTGTGAATATTCTCACATCTTTCACTGTTTACACTGCAGCCCTTCATGCTTTGATCCTGATTCTCTTCTACTTGCTTATCTCTGGCTTGGGCTATCCTGGATTGGTTGTATTTCAGCAAACAAGACATTTTCCTCATCAAAGACAAGCAGCAGGAAACCCTACACCAGCAGCAAGCAGCAGGAGAGGCACAAACACAGTGTTGAAATCACTATAAAACCTTCTGGTAGCAAGAGGCAGACTGTCTCTGCGTACCGGCAGCAACCCCGTGCCGTACATCCAGTGCGCCGAGATCCCTCATATATAAGCAGAAGGGCGAACGAAGATGAACACAAAGAAAGAGGACACCGACGTGAAGACAGCGCCTGAGGCACCAGCAATGCCAGCACCTGGTGAACCTGGACCTGGACCTAGCGCTGTACCTTCAGAGCCCTTACATGGGCCAGTGTACGTGGCGGAGGATTCTTTGGAAGGAGTTCAGTCGGCCTTCCGGGCCCTCTCAGTCGAGGAGGTGGACATCCAACCTGTGAAGAGAAAGAGAGAGAGAGAGAAGGATGCTGGAGGGGAAGCAGAAGAAGGAGCAGACTCAGGGCATGACCAGACGAATGATCCTACCTTCGAAGGCGCACCAAGCGCTTCTTGCCTCCACGCATCACCCTCTCCTACAACCACCACACTCCCAACTCCAGACCCAGCCGCTACAACATCAACACCCATAACCAACCCGCCTATGGCTGAGGGCACAGGCTTTACTGATATGCCTACCTACCCTGCCTATGGTTTGGGCCCACCCACCACTGCGTATCCGGAGGCAACTACTGCCAGTGAGCCGGTGGCCTCCAGTTCTGCGCCGCGATGGTATGCGGCTGACTATCACCATCCTCTACCCGCTACGGGTACCTATGTGGATGTTCCTGGGTATGCAACCTTGAGTGGGTTGAGGAGAGGACCTGCGTCTCTTGGGGGCAGGAGTAGAGGATCGGGGAGATCCTCCAACAGGTCCCTGACGCGGTCGGAGATCAACGAGGTGCTCCGAGGAGCCACCTCTAAAATCGTTGGCGACCTCACTCAAGAGATTCGAGCGAAACTGGAGCCCTTGATGATACCGCCCCAAGCGTCACCTACCATGGTGGGAGTGTCACCCCATCGAGTACAGGCCAACCACCTGGTGGCAGGGCTGACAAACACCCTGGGGAGCCTGAGGAGCCACCCGATGCCAACCCCTGCAGCGATACCGAGAAGTCCTTTCGTACCGAGAAAGGCCGAGCCGTCCTACAGCCACCTGACGAATTCTACGAGAGCCGAGCTGGACCGGCTGGGGCTGACAGCCTTGAGGGCAATGGTGGACGTGGAGCCTTATGGCTGTAGTGATCTAGGCGGGGACCCCTCTGATGGTGAGCCGCCGTCGATGACTTCTGCTTCGCCCTCGGAGGACGACGACCCGGAGGACCCCGAGAACCCAAGTGGGAAGAAGAAGAAGAAGAAGAGGAAGACCCGACGCGCTGAGGGACGCAGGTCTCAGGAAGCTAAGGCTATTGCCACCTCCAAGATCGTGGTGAACCTGCCTGAGTTCACAGGCAAGGACCTCAGCAAGTTTGCTGAGAATTTTGGCAGGTTTCTCCGATTGACCGGCCAAACCCACGCTAGTGGACGGGTCAAGTGCGATCTGCTCCTGCAGTGCTGCAAGACCAAGTACCTGGAGAAGCAGGTCAGACAGATCGTGACTATATCCGCCACCTTTGCCGATGTGTTGGTTGCCTTGGGGAGGCAGTACCAGACCTACAAAACCAACCTCTCCATCAGGGCCGAGATCCAGAACCTGGCCGTGCTCCCCAACAACCCCAAACCTGGCAGGGTCTCTGAGCTGTTGGCTGACCTGGACCACTGGGCTGGACGATTGACGCCCGGTTCCTACAGCAGCGACGACCTGATTTTCTGGTTGGTGGCTAAGCTCCCTCGAGAGCTGTGGGACGAATGCCGTTCAACGGCAGAGCGCAAGGCTAGATCCCTCCGCTACGAGGATCTATGTTTGCTACTCCTGGAGCTGGCGCTGGAGAAAGAAAGCGACCAGCACCTGAACAACTACCGTCCTGGAGGGGGAGGCTCTGGAACCCATGGCAAAGGGTACCAGGGATCCAGACCTGGGCAGGGAACTACTCCCAAACACACCCACGCCCGTATCATAGAAAACGTCAAGGAGCTCTTCTGGTGTGATGCCAGAGACGGGCAGGGCCACCTGCAGCAATCCCTGACTGCGAGCAGCGAGACTGCTTCGTAGTCCGAGGGACAAGGGCAAGACAAGAGTCAAGGTGCACGAGGAGGAGGCGCTAACCGCCAGCCAGACAAGAACATCAAGAACAAGGACAAGAACGGGGGCAACACCAACCCTAATCCAGGGGGGAACTCCGAGCCCTCTGGAGGGCAGTCTGGTCCTACCACACGCTCACAGACGCAGGCCCAGAAAGAACAAGGGGCCAAGCGGGAGCACGAAGGTGGTGATGACGGCAACGCCAAGAAGAGAAGCCGTTTCATGAGGATGGCCCGCAAGCTGCGGAACAAGGGGTTCGAGGTGACCTGTCCCGCGGAGTTCTGACCAAGACGCTCCGGTGACACCCAAGACCTGGTGTTTTGGGTACATGGCCGACTAGGGGGACGCGAATACCTGGGGGTATTGGATACTGGCGCCACCATATCTATAGTGGCCAAGAAAACTTTACCTTGTGGGAGCCTGAAGAACACCATGACCACCGCGGCTATACGAATGGGGGATGGACATGTGGTGCACAGCTGCAGGGACTGTGAAGTGGAGGTACCTATGGGCTCCCGGACTATCGCCCATCGGTTCTATGTGATGGACACTGAGGCCTTCGACTTTGTATTGGGGACTGACTTCTTCGTGCAGGCCTCCCAGATACAATCCCTGACGCTGCAAGCGCCCTACCTCCTCTACGTGGACCATGGCAGTGGCAGAGAGTCTGTGCCACTGGAGCAGTCGGAACATACCTCGAGTTACCTGAGGCTATCGAAGGAGGAGCCCTCGAACATGATGGCAACCTCTAAAACTGAGGACTATCGACTATTGGGGGAAGTCCTAGACCAAGGTCTGAAGGAGTTGGGTTACTCTAGAAAAGACCTGAATGTGGAGTTGTTCGCCAGCAACAAGCAGCATGTACTCGACCTTTACTGCAGCAAGGGGAAGAACTGCAGCTACAAATTTTACTGGCCATCTTTCGGGATGGCCTACGGGAACCCCAGGTTCAGTGAACTGGGGAAGGTCCTGACCAAGGTGGCCTTGGAACGTTCCCGTGTGGTCCTGTGTTTCCCCTGATTGGGGCGCCCATGCGGGCAACGAGTACTGGCGAAACCTCCTGGACAGGCTGACTATCAGCTCTGTTCGCCTACCTGATGAGGCCATCTACGTGCCTCTGGGGCGTAAGACGCCTATTGGGAAACCCGGATGGGGGAATATGCTCAGCGTGGTGGACGGAGGTCTTACCTCCATTCCCTGGGAGGATCTGGACCATTCTCTGGTCCAGGCTATACAACGAGAAAGCGATGGACTCGCCTTGGGTGACTTGAAGGATCGACTACGCCCTCAGGATGCTATTGAGACTATACCCGGAGGAGATGAGTACGTCGTGACTGACACCAACGCCCCGAACTCTCCCTGCCATGTACCTGTTCCTGATGGAGTCTCTGTGTGTGGACTATCCGAGCTACCTAGCTCTTTCCACTTAGATGACGCAACTGAGCACGACGCCTTCTTCGTGCAGACCTGTGTGGAGGAGGTGGAGAAAGCCGAGTACGTCGGCCCACTGAAACCCCTACTCTCCATGAGGGTGGAAGACCCCTTGGACGAGGAGCTGGACCCTCGATCCAGGCTAAGGGAGTATGTGGACTCCAAGAGGAAGTTGGTGGCGAAAAAGCTATGCTACGCTAAGCCTACCCGCAGCTCATGGCCACTGAAGCAAGGACGTATGAGAGATCTATCCCGATTGAAGGAGGACCTCGAACAGAAGATCACCACCTGGCAAGGGGAGGTGGATCTTGAGCTCATGAAGAGCGTGTGGGGCGCCCATGTGAGGACCCCAGAGGAGGACGACCTCTCGGAGGAATGTGTATGTGAACCCTCTCGAGCGTGCCTATGTTGCCGTCGTCCAACAGAGATGGTTGAACAAGACCTTCTATATGCCTACGAAGGGTTGAAGGACACTACCAAGGGGGAAGAGTCGGTGGAGGTTCACCTCCAGACGTTTATTAATCAGGGGGCACGCAACTTACACTCTGACGAGGACATGGAGGACGAGATCAAGCTATTGGACCCGCGGGTGCAGAAGCTTATAAGGACCAATCTGGAGGTGTAGGAACTACCCCCTCCAGCCTCATGTGACAAGCTGGTACAGATGGAAACCCGAGTTTGTGGGTCACAAGATCCGGAGGAGACCCTATCCAGCTCCTAAAGAGCAGGCCGACGAGATTGAGCGACAGATACAAGAATGTATGGACGCTGGCCTAGTCCTGGAGTACAAGGATGGGGACTACCCCCTACACTGCAGCCCCTGTTTCCTGGTGGCTAAGCCTGGGTCTACAGCCAAACGGCTGGCAGTGGACTACGGAGAGCTGAACAAGAAAACGTTGAACCACTCAGGGTCCATTCCCAATATGGAGTCTACCCTGGAGAAGATAGCCTCCTGTCGCTACAAGACCAAGATGGACAAGAGGAGCGGATTCTGGCAAGTGGACCTGACGCCCAACATTCAGGAGCTACTGGTCTTCATCACCCCTCAGAGGAGGGTGTTCAAGTGGAAGGTCACGCGATTTGGCGTGGCCAACGCACCCGCTCTTTTCCAAGAGCTGATGAACAAGATCTTGTCCATCCTACGGAGGAGACCTAAGGTGCAGGAGCTTATATCCCGTGGGGCCCAGATGGAAGCTCACACCGATGATGTATGCCTCGGGACCAATACCAAGGAGGACGACCCAATCCTCTTGGGTGAGTTCTTTGCGGTCTGCCAGGAGAACCACACACACTCAAGCTTGAGAAGTGTGAGTTCATGCAGGAGACCATGCAGTACCTGGGGTTCGACGTTGGCTATGGGTGGTGGAGGCCAGCGGCCTCTAAGGCCAAACCCCTGATGGATGCTAAGGTACGACACAAAGACCCTAAGAAAGGACTTCATGATGTACGCAGTTTCATTGGCGCGTGCAACTTCTACTGCCGCCATATCAAGAACTTCACCTACACTGGCGCCATTCTGACGGACTTGATCAAGAAGAGTACTACTTGGCGCTGGGGCCCACAAGAGCAACAAGCGTTTGACGAGCTCAAAGACAAGGTGGCCAACGCTAAGTGCTTGGGCGTGCCTGGGGCACACGGGGAGATTATCCTGGTGACCGACGCCAGCAATGTGGGCGGTGGTGGAACGTTCTTCCAATGGCAAGCACTAGAGAAGGAGGAGTTCGACTCGGCCATTTCGCAATGGGGTCTCAACCGAGATGGAACCCTCAAGCACAGCTATGCTGACGACAAGTGGGTCCTAGTACCTCTGGGCCACTGGAACTGGAAATGAGACCAGGCCAGGGGGAACTACTCCAATTATGAGCAGGAATTGCTCGCGGGTATGCTAGTGCTATCCTCACAAGCACGACTGTTGGGGAGTGACCCTGTGGTCTGGCTGTGCAACCAAGAACCGGTCCGCAGTTTCCAGAAGGGCCCCCCACCTGAGAAGGCCAAGCTACGGCGCTGGTGGACCTACCTCAGTCAGCTACGGCTGACGGTACACCATATCCAGGGAGTGAAGAACGAGTGTGCAGACTACATCAGCCGCAACAACTTCGACGCCCTGATTGGTGCTCGGTCTGAAGCGCTGGCTAAGGAGGCGTTCAGCCGTATGCATGTCCACTTGGATCTCAACATGACGATGATACGCCCCCTGGATAAACTCCCACAGTCGGAGTACCTGACGGAGTTTGGGGATATCTCCAAGCGCCTGGAGAAATGCCTTGAACCCCTCCTGGTCAACCAAGATCAGTGGAAGAGGGACAAGAGCTACCTCTGGCACGAGGACCGCTTCGTGGTCCCTAGTGACAGAGTCCCAGCGCTGCTGAAGTGGACCCATGAGTCCAGCGGTCATGTGGGTGCTGACCGTACCCTGAGGCTGATCAAGCAGTGGTTCCACACTACGTGGACTGACGACCAACTGCGGAAAACCCTCCAGCCCATCGTGGACGAGTGCCCGTGCAGGTCCTGTAAACCAGGGGATATCAGGGACAGAGGTCTCTACTCGACCCTGCCCATCCCTCACTGTGCTAACAGTGTTCTATACGTGGACTACACGGAGATGCCGAAGTTCGGGGGCTACGACTTCGCCCTCGTGGTAACCTGTGGGTTGACCAGGTTTACCAGGGTGTTCCCCTATACCAAGCACATTACCGGGGAGGGGACTATCAAGATACTCCTGGAGGAGTGGTTCTGTGTCTATGGGGCGCCCAAAGAGATCAACTCCGATGAGGACGTACGAGTACGCTCGGATACTGGCTGGTACAAGAGGGTCCTGAGATCCCTCAATGTCCAGGTGTCTACGGGGATTCCCTACTCGCACACGAGCAACCCCCTATGTGAGCGACAGATCCTTGTCCTCAAGGAGAATGTAAGGATATGGTGCAAAACTGAACGCAACAGAGACTGGGTGAGACTACTCCCCGTCATATCCTTGATGATGAACTCCCAAGAGAGTTCAGCTACTGGCTACTCGCCCCATGAGCTATTCCTAGGGCGCCCGGCATGGTTGCTACATGCCCCCTATTCAGAGGACACCCATTCTTCTGTGGGTGAATGGGTCCAAGAGCAACAAGCGAAGGTGGACAAGGCCAAGGCTATGCTCCAGAGAGTGAGGGAGCGTCACTGGAACAAGAAGAACAAGCACCGAGTACCGGCCACCTACCAATAGAGGGACTGGGTGCTGGTGCACCACAGTCGACTACCCGCCTGGCCACGCTCTACCAGCAATGACCCATACTTCGGGCCGTACAAGATTCTACCAATGGATGGACACCGTATCACCGTGCGGTGTTCTCCCCGTCTAGGGGGGACCCTGGTGTGCGCTGCTCAACACCTGAAGCGCTACTATGATCCTGAAGACCTCTGTGGGGAGGAGTGGGAGCTGAACAACGAGGAAATCGCCGCCCTAGACCTACAAGGGGCTGCCAGCCCTATGGAAGTTGAAGGCGAACTCCCCGACATGAACGCCGAGGAGATGGCTAATGAGGGCTTCTACCTGGTGAAGTCTATCCTACGCCAACACTATCGCCAGGGTTGGCGCTTCCTCACCCTCTGGGAAGGGTTTGGAGTCGAAGAGGCCACCTGGGAGCCCTTCTCTACGTTTGTGCTACCTGAGGGACGCCCAAACTCAGTTCTGGTAGACTACTTGTCCAAGAACAACTTTGGTGAGTTGCTGACGCTTGCTGAGACGCTTGACCTCCAAGACTAAAGCCAGGGACTGAACCTTACCCCTAAGTGTGCCACGTATGTCTGTCTGTGTCTCACTTCTCTCCCGGGCGCGGCTCCCGGAGACCGGGCTTCGCTGATGTCGGACCGAAAGTCCTAGTCAGGTACTGGTACCACTCCTAAGGCGCCCAATTTTGGTGCTGGCGCCTATCCTTGGGGGAAGACGGCAAAAGCCCTACCTACTAGAAGGGAGGGGTGGCCAAGTGTGCTAAGGGCATTCAAAACGCCCATTTTTGCTAAAGGCCAAAAGCTAACGCACTCCCCTGCCAACGAGGAAAAGCAGGCGGGACAGGAGACACAACTACACTACACACCCTACCTACAGTGGCACCATCCTGGTGGGCGAGCACTTCCGCAACTGGCTCAAGCCCCCACTCAGGATTACCACTCCTACACTCACGCTCTACTGGGTGTTGTTGGAGGTCAGGTCGTGAGTCCTAATGACCCTTTTGTGAAGGAGACAAGACAACACAGCGCTGCTAAGCAACTGTGGCCTAACAGGGGATGCCACAACGCGTTTCCCCTGCTAGGGCTTGGAGGGAAGAGGTGCTCTTGATGCGTGTACAGCGTGGATGTGAATAGAGTCGAACTGCCCTCGCCACTCCTGGCGGAGGTGCAGTCAATTGTTCGTGTGATCAGCGCCCTTGTTTAGCAGGGCTAGAACAAAATGGTATGCTACTGCACCAATCACCCTACCTGCCCACCTGTAAAGCAAAGGCCAATGTAGGGGTGTTTGCGGCTGAGGAACAAAGCCACACTCGACGTATTATACGCTTCTCAGTGTGACCTATAATACACTGTCCTCAAACACGACCTGTCAAGCAAGCAAGCATTAAGAGACTCCTCAGGTTCTCTTAAAGAACGTACCGAGGAGCCCCTGGGTAACCTAAACAAGGTTTACCGTGCGTATTTCGCGCGGCCTACCCTTCAATGCCTGTGTGAATGCATGAGCATGCACAAGTGGACGAGGTGTTTTTGGCAAACCTCTAATCTTACACACAATCACGAACTCCACCAGGGGGTGGCCCCACCTGGGCTTACCTACCTTACCTACCGCTGGAGAGAGAGAGCAGGAGGGAACGTGAAACTATGCGCAAGCGAAAAACGTCGCTATGCACTTGTGTGTATGTCTAATCACCCTGATCTGACCTCTAATCATCTGCAATCTCTCTAATCTAGGCCTCTCTCGTTTGTTAGCACTGCTACAAGACTCGTTCACGGAGACACGAGACGAGCAATGTGCATGCTGCATACGAGACGAGCACACCTGTGGTTTATACCTGATTCATTGAAGTTTTTTCGTTGATTTTGAAATTCTTTGATTTTCGATCCTTCTGGAAGTGTGGGTGGAATCTGTATGTTTATCTATTAATGTGTGTCTCGTCATTTTCCTGTCTACGTGAGGCAAACGTTTATAATCTCATTATTTCTGTATTTTCCGGCGCTCCGCTAGGAGCCGCTCCTGCGCGCCGCCTTTTTATGCGTAGGAATTTCTTGATTTGAAAAATCGAATAATGACTATAATTTTCAAAAAAGTGTGCTTCTGATGGACAATTGGATTCTGCTCAGGTGTGTTGTCTTAGAAAAATTCTAGGCCGTCATTTGACGGATTTAGGTGTTGTCGCTTCGCGTTTGCGTGGATTCGTCCATAATTCTCCCATTCCTGTCTGTACAGATACCCACGCGCAGCCTCGCTGAGGAGGCCGTGTTCGGGGTGGAAGGCAGCAGCCTGGAGAGACCAAGAAGAACCAAAGACCCCATCAAGGGGCAATTTAATTTTTTTAACGACTCCCTTCGCCCTAAGACAGGTCACAGGTCGCCAGCAGGTTTACGAGAACCCATGCGAATGTGTATATTGTGTCTTGCGTTGGGTTTATGTCGTGCGTCTTGGAGGGAGGGATCCACATGCACATGTTTTGGCATGCTCCCAAACTAACCCAACCAAGCCACAGGAAGCCCGGCAGCGCCATGAGCGCTGAGCTTTCTGTAGGAAAAGTAACAAACGAAGCAGCAAAAAGGCGCCAGCCATGGTGAGCGTCCATTTTTCTGTGTGAGGGAAACTATAGGTATTTCAAAGTAGATGTGGAAACTAAGGAAAGGCCAGGAAAAATTCCCTTTTTCCTGAAAGTGCGACAGTGGTGGCCACCACAGCACAAGGGGGAGTAAGAAGAAGTGCCTTTCCAATGCTTTGAGGCATACTCTAGTTGTATTAGAGATGCACTGAGCACACAGGCATTTCTATCTTAGTATTGGCCCAACCAAAAGTGGTGATAACACATTTTGACCTATGGAACCAAACACCAAATCAGGATATGGGGTGGACCCCCTAATCCCCTATCAATGTGAAGCTATTCATCTTTTCCTGCGTCAACCGAGAACTGACATATCCAGGGCAGAGCCTATGAGTTTATCTATGTATTCTCATGAATTCTTAGCTGTCGTAGTGGTATGCACCCTAGGGGGCTGGGCACCTCTTTTTGAGAGGTCCTGGGTTCAATTCCCGGTCAGCCTAGCTAAGTAGGAAGATCCCATGTGACATGGCAGTGACCTCATCGCACAAGACTTGCCACCTCAGCACATATGGGACCCAAAACAAAGAGTGCACATCTCCTGAGATGGCACTATGGAGATTGAGTGACCATGGGGCAGTTTTCCAACTCTTTTTCCAAAACAGTTCAGCTATCTTTGTGAATATGCAATCCGATTTGACCTGAGTTGCAGTTTCTGTGAATATTCTAACATCTTTCACTGTTTACACTGCAGCCCTTCATGCTTTGATCCTGATTCTCTTCTACTTGCTTATCTCTGGCTTGGGCTATCCTGGATTCATTGTATTTCAGCAAACAAAACATTTTCCTCATCAAAAACAAGCAGCAGGAAACCCTACATCAGCAGCAAGCGGCAGGAGAGGCACAAACACAGTGTTGAAATCACTATAAAACTTTCTTATTGTACGCGTCCGGTTCCAGGAATCAGTGGGGCCGAGGAGGAAATTTTGAGGGTGCCTCAACCCGGGCACGCCGGGAAGCTTTCGAAGGGCGTCATCGTTCCGGGGATATATATCCCTCACAAAGGGACCTCGGAGCGAAAAGAGGCACTATCGCTTGGGGACACCGGCAATGAGGTGATTGTGGTTGCTGGTTGGGAATTATTCCCCGAACAATTGCGGGAGGTGGCCACCCAATGATTCCGACTACTCGGAGTTGGTGAGAAGGAGTTGGAAGGTGGAAAATATGTGGTCCGGAGCGATATCATCGTGCCCGTGCAAACAGGTTCCCAGGTCGTGATGGCGCGCTGCGCCGATTGCTTGGTTTATTTGGCCACGGTTGGCCCGTGAGCCATTCTTGGTTTGCCTTTTTTTGCCCGTTATGGATTTTTTGTCCTACCGGATCCGGGGTTCTTTGCTTTGGTGGAGGACCTTTGTCAAGGCGGCCCATGGGATGAATTTGATTATAAATGTCCTCATCCGGAGGCCCGGACATCGTTGCACATGGCGGGCAGCCGGCAGCCTGAGCGGGATGTCAATGGGGTGGAGCATGACGGGCATTTGTGCCGCCCCATGCAACGCTTGGCTGCAATGTCGTGCGTGGAGGACAAGAACTTGAACGCCACTGAGGTGCATCGAGAGCTTGTGACCGTTGAGATTTCGGAGAGTTTGGCGCAACTACAGGAGTTGCAGCAATCCTCTTGTTTGCATGACCTACTTGTGGGTGTTTCGTCTCATGAATTGGCAACTTGTGAAGGTGCCGAGTTGAATTTTTTTGAGCAAGGACAGGTTTGCCCGAGCGTTGTGGAGTGTCCAATACCACAAGTTATGGGTTTGATAGGAATAATGTTGGTTGGGTCACTGACGGCATTGAACAGCAGTGTTGTCCTCCCAGTGAAGAACTCACGTGGAGGTGCCCCTCACCTAGGATTTTATGGGGTCCAAAAATCTGAAAACCAGCTACAGTCAGAAATACTACTTTTTTTGTCAAATTATACCATAAGGAGCATATTTCCCAGAGTTAGCCCCCCCCCCCCCCATCCTCAAAATTGGAAGTTTTGCTGCCCCTAGATCGACAATGCAGGCTTGATTCCATCTAAAATCGGCCGTATCCGAGAAATATGACATTCACCACCTAGTTGCGAATAGCAGCTTTTGTATAGCTCAAACCATACATGTTTGTTTTTGGCAAGAAATACGGTTTTTTGGTGATCGCGGCTCCAAACACTCAATAAGGTGCTCCAAAACCTTGCACAACACCTTTTTGTGAGTCCACCACACTCAAAATAGGGTATGGAGCCCTACGACTGAGCACTCATGCGCCAAAAATGCTGTTTTAGGCCAGAAAATTGGCATTCTTTTGGCAAAAAAAGCGGTTTTTTGGTGATGGTGGCTCCGGAACCCTTGATCATTTGCTCCAAAAAACTGTCAAAACGCTTCTCTGAGTCCAGCACCCTCAGAAAATGGTATGGGGCCCTATCTGTGACCACTCAGGCCCCAAAAACACTGTTTTAGGCCAAAAAATGGCTTTTTTTGGCAATTTTTGGCCAAAAAATGTGTTTTGTTTGGTGATGGCGGCCCTGAAACCCTTGATTATCTGCTCCAAAACCTTGCAGAACATGTTTCTTTGAGTCCAACAACCTGAAAATAGGGTATGGGGCCCTACAACTGACCACTCAGGCCCCAAAAACACTGTTTTAAGCTAGAAAATGGCATTTTTTTGGCCATTTTTGGGCAAAAAATGCGGTTTTTTTTGGTGATGGCGGTTTTGGGCGTTTTTTGGCACCCTCCGGATTGTTATCTTGGGTAAAGGGCAGGCATGGGCACAAATCATTGCTTGTCTAGCCTCACAGGGCACTAGGGACAAACTTGATCAATTTGAAATCTCGTGACACCACAAGGACATCATCGAAATGACCGTTTATGGCCCATTAGTGGCAAAAATGGGCAAAAATGGTCGTATTTTGGGTTTATCTGGAATTCCGGTAAACCAATGGACGTGGTTTCAATACAGCAACTAGATAACATCGTATGTTACCGATTGCGCTATATAAATCGGGGCAGATGCGCACAGATTTGGCATAAATCACCAAAACCTCGGCAAAATGTGGTTGCGGCGGGCCGTAAACCCGCGATCGCGGCAGTTTTTGGACGTTTCAGTTACGGGATTCCGGTATCTCATGAAGCGGTAGCGGGAAGATCTCCCTACCGCTACCCGCTGTGGCTCGCACGCGCGCTGAATAGCGCAATTTATGACGTAAAATGGTATTACGAAGGCTACAGAACAACAGCGAGAATTGCCGTTTTTTATGTTAAAATAGCAGTTTTTTATACTAAATTTCTGCTCTTGTACCCCGTTTTGTAATTGTTCGCCAGATTTCACTGTTTTCCCGTGTTTTCACCGGCATCTATGTAGATTTGGAAGGCCTGTGGTTAACGCCTTAGAACAGTTTAAGCAACTTAAACCGACTCACGAAGTGTCCGATTCTTGCAGAAATTGCGGTGCTTTGCAAGGGGTCCACGAAACCGCTTCAAAACTGTTCTAACAACCCTGAACAGGGACAGCCGCCGGCCGCAGCGCCCAGCAGCGCCAAGGAGCGGCGCTAACAGGCGCTGAAACCAGAAGGCGCTGAGCGCAGCGCCAGTCATCACCGCAACGTGGCCGTCAGCCGCAGCGAGCCGCCAGAGGAGAGGCAGCAAGTGCGCCCGCAGCGTCCCGGATGAGCAGCAGCGACAGCAGCGGCGTCAGGACGTGGGGACCGCAAAATGGCGGCTACAACCTGGACAGCTACAGCGACGCGTCAGACTGGAGTCTCAGTCCAAGGCCAAGTTCGAGCCGCAGTCCCGTGTTCGCGCAACAGAGGTATGGGCCTTCCAGCCGTCAACCTTTTGGCCGTGGGAACCAGTACGGCAGCAGCACCGGCCGTCCCAAGAGCGGCCGTACCAGCCGCAATCCGGATTACCGTGACGGCCACCCAGCCGTCGAAAGAGAACTCTTCCGCAAGCCGGACCATCGTCAAACAGCGTGGGATCGCCAACCAGCATCCTGGAGAAACCAGAGCGCCAATCAGCGCTCCACTGAAGACAAGGTCCAAGCCGTGGTCACGCAGACCGTGGTCAAGCGTCGAGGGAGCGTCCACCCGCGCCCCAGAAAGCGCCGGAGTACCGACCAGTACCCCAACGTGGAGGAGAGATCACCGGAAATCCACGCAACCCCAGTCCCAGTCGGTTAAGCTCTGAGCTCGCCATCCTACTAGCCGAGACGGTGGAGTTGAAGGCCTGGGCCGCAGAGATGACAGCGTGGGCGAGGAATGCAGCAGCGGGGACCCGGACCCTGAAGTCAGAGGTGGAGAGTCCGCAAGAGCGAGTGCGCTGCCTGGAGAAGACATCCAAGGCGAAGTCCGCTGCGTGCGAAGCGGAGAAATAAGTGGAAGTCGTGGAAAACTTCCAGACGCCGAAAAAGACCGCCACAGCCAGCCGAGCGACCAGCCAAGACAGTGGGACGCAGACGCCGGGCAGTGGCAGCTGTCGTTGGAGACGGTGATAATTTAAAATTCCGTTTGTTGGAGAGGGTGCAGTCTTGGCACACCCACTCCTGTTCCTGTGGGCAAGTCGGGTCTTGTCAGACTTGCCGTGGTGAGAGCCCAGTCTTGTCAGGCTCCACCACTAAGTATATATATGGGACTTAAAACCCATGTATATATGCAGCAGCTCAGCCCCTGGCACACGCATCCGCACTTGTACAGTACAGTGCACCGTGCCTCGGTAAGGCACGAACTGACACGGCACCATGAATTTGATGCTCAGTTACAGTGCTGTGTGCGTGCCTGTCCTGTTGCTTGGTTTTTGAAAGCATGGAGGTTTTCGGGAAACTAAAAACGTTTGCCAGGTTTTCAAAACAAACGGGGCAGGCCACCCAAGGCCTTTGTCTTTTTCTTTTCCTAGTGTGGCAGAGCAGGTTTTTGCCTGAGGGTAGTATTGGTGCTCCCCACCGGACACCTAGGAAGAGGCTACCTCTGGGGTTTGTTTTTCCCCTTGGGGGATAAACAAACCTTTAAGTAGGGGGGTGAAGCGGTAGCGGGAGGGTCTCCCTACCGCTACCTGCTGTGGCTCGCACGCGCGCTGAATAGCGCAATTTATGACGTAAAATGGGATTACGAAGGCTACAGAACAACAGCGAGAATTGCCGTTTTTTATGTGAAAATGGCAGTTTTTTATACTAAATTTCTGCTGTTATACCCCATTTTGTAATTATTCGCGAGATTTCACTGTTTTCCCGTGTTTTCACAGGCATCTATGTAGATTTGGAAGGCCTGTGGCTAACGCCTTAGAACAGTTTAAGCAACTTAAACCGACTCACGTAATGTTCAATTCTTGCAGAAATTGCGGTGCTTTGCAAGGGGTCCACGAAACCGCTTCACTCATAAAATCCTAGGTGTTCTCGATGGCTTTCTCTTAAGGACATTGCGCATGTGGATGGTCATTTGCTCTCTCCCATTTGCTTATTTGCCATTTCTGGAATGTCAGCCATTGTGTTGCATGCTCATTTTCAGAAGTTGGGCCCAGGTGAGTGGCCTCAATTACCGGAACAGGATACGCCTCCTTTAAGTGGGTCACATAGTTGTAGGGCGACTCACGGAACGAGCATTGAGTCCCTAATAGACCGGATATTTACAGTTCCAGAAATATTGCCTCCCGATGAATGTCCCAAGGATCTTGAGATCTCGGAGACTGTGATAGAGAGATGGGTTCAGCAACTTGCTGATCCCAACCTGGACTGTGCTGAATTGGACTCACAATGTGAGTCGAGCCCCTCATCTGATGAGGGCTCGGTTGGCCCTGACGTGCCACCTGACGAGTTTATGGGTCGGCATGGCTTTCTTAGGGATAAGGAAGGTTTGGAGACAGTAGAAACCCTGCAGTTGCTTGCTAAGCAAGTTGAAACATCGTCTTCTATTTCGAGTTCTAATTTATTAGGACAAGGTTTTGATTCCCAGGATTCCGGGAAATGCATGGAGTTGCGCCCAAGGGAGAATCCAAAGGATCGCAAGGAAAGGCTTCAGCTTTTTTGGCGTAAGGTGGCAGCCCTCACGGGAACTTCGGGGCCCCCAACCAAGAGAACGTCCATACACCCACAAGTGTCTAAGGAAGGACGATTCTCTTTTGATCCCCCATGGTTTCACCGCATTTTTGATTGGGCTGGAGATGAATTTCAACCCCAGCGCTACCCATTTGCAGATCCGCGCTCGACTACCAAAGTCAAGCGCCCCAGAAAGCGCGCCAGGGTATGGGTCAACACTCCCAACGGTGGAGCTGCAGTCACGCAAGGTTTGAACAAGCCTTGGCATGATGACACCATATTTGTTATGTGCCCGCATACATTTTTGCAACAAGTTGCAGAGAAAGCGATATGGGAAGGAAGTCGAGGGATCATGATTGTTCCCCGCCATAAAAACAAAGAATGGTTTTGGGGTCTCGGTGAAGTGACGGTTCATTGGTGGGATTTGCCGCATGATGCATTGTGTTTCCGTGATGAGGGAGGTATGCCTCGTCCTCCTGGGAAATTAGGTGCACGAGTCATTATTTTTGATGCCTTGTGGGATGCAGCGTTCTAGGGCGTGGTGCGGAACACCTAGTTAGAACGCAATTTCTGGAACACCCATCTACCCTCAATTTTGGGGCAAACCACCTGAAAAAATGGATTCAGCACCCTCAGAAACCCCCCATCCCCTTTCTCTCCCCACATAACCCTCATTGTAGGGGTGGTTTTTTGGGGGGGGTTCAAAGAGTTAGAGCACAGTTAGAACAGAGTTAGAACGCAGTTAGAGCACCTTGCTCTAACTAGTTATCGCGCTAGTAATCGCGCGATAACTCGGTTATCGCGTAGTTATCGCGTGTAGTTATCGCGCACCCCTCCTCCCTCCCTCCCTAGGACAAACAACACAAAACACTTGGCACAAAGCATGTGTGGTCGCTTTTCATACAAAGTCATCAATGTCTGAGGCCTTTACTGCCTCCAGTCCCAAACGCCCTTGCTCCAGGATGTTCATGGACATGCAATGGTGCATGTGGCGGAGGGACACACTTGGCCACACCAAGGACCAACCCTTAAAACAATTTGTGAGCAGCCTTTTGTAAGGCCCATGCCGATACTCCGTTGGGATGGAGGAGAACTGAAAAATGTTCCTCCATTTCTCGGCAAAAAAGGTGGAATGTGCCAAGCACCAATGGATCCACCTGTTGGGGGACCAACCTGAGTCTCCCCACGCTTTTGAAAATTTTGTGGTCAACGCACGGTCGCATTCAACTTGGGTTAGAGTGTACAACTCCCTCACCCTCCAAAGCTCATACAAACCCTCAATGCACTTCACCATTACATGCACAACAACCCATAACATAGGTCCCCGAGGGGTCCTCACTGTGGGGACATGCTCTTTGAGGCAATCCACAAATTGCGTTTGGAAGGGGGGAGAGGTTAGGAAAACTTTGGTGCTTGTTAGATCGAAATCTTTTTCTGTGGCCCTCGAGGCCGAAGGGAGGCGTTCCCTGAGAGGGATGCCTAAGGTCTCGTCCTTGAGGGCTTGTTTGAAGGCCTGCAAAGCCAGAAAGCTGCAAGAACCTGGAGGATGGTCTCAATGCGCTTTGCAATGCCGTTTAGGATGCGGCATGCTGCATGTTGGTAGTCCCCAGGCCGCCTATCAGGGGTCACACTTCTCAGGAATGCCCCCCAATCTGAGGTGAACTCCATTCCCCCTTGCTCAACAATCCCATTGGGGTCTTTGCACAACCAACACTTAGACCGAGCCCCCCCCATTGCTTGCATCCCCTTCCCATCCCCTGTCAAAATGACAGTGCAAGTCAAAAATGGGTTTTGAAAGAGGACAACGTCCTCTTCCACATCCCTCACCTCTTGGTTGAGCTTGGCGGAGATGTCATTCTCAAAAAACCTTTTTCATCCCCGCCATCCATGCGAGATCATGAGGCCCATAGCTTCACCTTCGAAGCATATTTTGCCCCCCCCCCATACATTAACCCATACATCCGCACGGGTAAAGGATGCCTTCCACAAGGAAGTCGCATCAACTGAAATAACAACAAAGGCAACGCCACTAGGGGGGGGTTTCCCGATAACTCGGGCCATAGATATTGCATTTTGCACAATTGATTGCAAAGGCACATGGGCAGCTGCCCTATTGAGGCCTGAGATAGACTTTAGAATCGTTGTTTGGGGAAAGTAGGGCATGATCCGTTGCCGAACGGTCCTTAGATCCCGTTGTGTTCAACGGCGCGGCATTGGCAAAAGGGCCCGTTGGGAGAGATGCATGCTGCATGCCATGCGTAGCATGCTCAGGGCCTCATGCTCCTGAGCCGTTAATGCAAGATGGCCGCCAAGTGGGCCAGACAGGGCAGTGCACGCCCCAGAACTTAAACAAACTTCGCCCTTGGTGTTGGTGCCACACACAACGTTTGGATCACCCAATAAAACTCGCACCAGCCGCTGAACCGCCTTCAAACGCCGCCGCCGGGCCTTGGGGCACTGCAGATCGGTGTACCGCCAGAGTTCCCCGAAATAATGTTGGGAGTGGTGACCCCATACCTCTCACGCTCCCACAGCAAAGGGAGTACATGGGGAGCTTGTTTTCGGGGTCGTCAGTGCAGACCTGGCGGGTGTTGTGGGTGATGGGTTGGGGGAACCAACCATCTGACTTCCCCTTCCCCTTACCAGGTCTCACCCTTACCTTCTGGACACTAATCATGAGGGGGTCGTTGGGCTTCTCCTTCCTCCCCCCAGCCCCCACCCCCCCCACATCCTCCTCCTCCTCCTCCAATTCCACCTCCTCCTCCTGCTGACCCACATAGAGGGTCGTCTTCGTCCCCGCACCCTTCTCGGCATGAGCGGTGACAGACTCCACCACCGCGTCCACATCCTCGGTATGAAGCTGGATCAAAGATCCAGCAGCCCCTGGATTTACCTCTAGCAACTCGAAGATGCAGTTGCTGAGAACCAGGGGTTCTCGCTTGTCCACCATGAAGGCAGACTTATGAACAAGGAGTCCAAAGTCCACACCATGTTCAAAGCGGGTCGCCACAGGGCGCCTCGCATTGGCATCACCCATCGTAAACCCCTCAGAACCGCCAAGGTGACGGACTCCAAGGAGCTTTTGATGGTGTTCGCACCAAGCGTGGGCAGCAGCAAGGGCCATTACGAAGAATATGAAATCTTTGAGAGCTAAAGCGAAAAGGCGAAACATAAAATGAAGCGCGATAACCTACGCGATAACTCGCGCGATAACTAGTTTTCGCACGATAAGCCCCGCGAGAACCCCCGCAATAACTAGGTTATCGCGCGATAACCCACGCGGAAAATAGTGCTCTAACCTCGTTCTTACCCCGTTCTAACTAGTTAGAGCACACGAAGATCAAATCGCAAAAACTGCAAAACGGGCAATATCGAGAAAACGAAACATGGAAGGCACATGGTTGCATCATAGTGCACCCATGTAACATGTGAAATTCCGGGTTCCAATCATATTAACAACAGCCAAAATTGGGGGGGTTCCGCACCACGCCCTAGAACGCTGCATCCCATTTTGGGTGATCAACAAGGGTTGGGACAGACTGATTTCAAGAAATCACATGTCGAACCCCCTCCTCAAGATCATCAGAACCAGCCGGGTCGTCGCTCGACGGCTTGGACTACGAGAAATCAAGCAGAGACAGGAGCGAACAAAGCCGCGACGACCAAGGGGGATGGTGCCCTACAATACACCACCGGACAGAGACAGAACAACGGACGACGAAGGGAGGAAGGGGATATCAACACACTGGAGGCAGTGGCAGAGCCTGAGAGATACGCTGGTGCCGCGCCGACAGCATGTTTTTTGGCCCTGGAGCATAGTTGAGAACTTACAACACTTGACTAGCAACTCGAGGACCTGAGTTTGATTCCCGACAAGGAGAGTCATACCTGACCCACTCGTGTGCAGGCACGGGAAGTGTGCTCAAGACCATACGAGAAATCAAGCAGAGACAGGAGCGAACAAAGCCGCGACGACCAAGAGGGATGGTGCCCTACAATACACCACCGGACAGAGACAGAACAAAGGACGACGGAGCGAGGAAGGGGATATCAACACACTGGAGGCAGTGGCAGAGCCTAAGAGATTGGGTGGTGCCGCGCCGACAGCATGTGTTTTTTAATCCCTGGAGCATAGTTGAGCGGTTACAACACTTGACTAACAACTCGACGACCTGAGTTGGATTCCCGACAAGGAGAGTCATACCTTGGTCCAAAAAACGTTGGGAAGCCTCAACGAAAACCAAATCTCATGCGCCCCCATGTGTCACCTCCCCTCCCAGACCTGTAGGGATGGGTCGGAAAGCGTGGAAGGTTCAGCGTGTTTCAGCTGCGGCTAGAGGGCTTATACCCTTGCTGCCCGATTTAATTCTGAATTCCATTCTCCCTCGCTCAGCAGTCATGTCTCAAGAACATGATTCCATTCTTGATTCCATTCTCCCTTGCTCACCAGTCATGTCTCAAGATAATGATTCCATGACCGAGTTAAGAGCTCAGGAACAAGAGCAATCTCTGGATCGACTGGTTGAAAGAGTATGCATTGAACAAAATTGTGGTAATCCTCTCCCTTCCTCTGATCTTCCTGAAGTGTGTGAGCCTCGAATGTCAAAGGTTTTGTTTGTGCATCCGAGAACAAAAAAGGTCTCACTTCAAGACAGGATCTCTGATTGGAGTAAAGGTTTACAGAATGCCTTACCCAGCGAGTTGACTTCAGAGGGGTCTCAAACTCTGTCTCTCAAGGCGAATGATCGCCCTTTGCCTTTTTCAGGTATCTCAGGTGATCAAGTTACCATTTTCAGGACGAGGGATAGGTGTGTGCGTTCTGCGATTGAGGCGGATGCTGAACATCCACATTGCCAAGATTATAGAAATTGGATTTACAATCGGTTCAAGAACACCGTGTTCAAGGAAGGAGGTAATCATTGGTCAAAGATTGAGAAAAATATGGACAAACGGGGTTTCAATGGGATTTGTGTCTTGGAGCCAATTCCGGATGCTAAGCCGAAGGCTGACAAGCCCATTCGTGCAGTTGGCCTTAGGGAAGAGGCCATGCGTGAAAAAAGAAAAGAGTTTCAAGAAAAGGGCTCGATTGTGCCCAGCCAATCCCATTGGGTCAGCCGGGGGTTTGTTGTGCCAAAACCGGGCACAAACAAATGGCGACTCGTCATTGATTATCGGTATGTGATCACGCAAGTCCGCGGTTGCGAGTTCCCATTGCCGGTAATCGAAGACCCGTTTGTCAAACAGGCTGGAAACCAGCTCTGGACCCTCCTGGACCTCGAGGATGGGTTCCACAAAATGCCTCTAAGTGAGTGCAGTAGGCAATACACTCCCTTCTGTACTCCTTTTGGGGTAGTTGAGTGGAGGGTCCTACACATGGCGGTGAAGGTAGGACCCCAAGCGTTCCAGAGAATGGTGAGTGATTGTTTGAAGTCGCCACAGCCTCACACACATATTTACATCGATGATTTACTCACGGGGACACGACCCAAGATTTGTTGTAAGGGCAAAATACGTGATTCAAAGGCATACCTCGAAGACCACTTTCATAACGTGGTTAAAATTTTCGAGAAGTTAGAGGAATGCCATCTCAAAGTTCGCTTTGAGAAATGTCATCTTTTTATTGACAGAATCAAGTATTGTGGGCATGTTTTGCATGGGGGAATGCGTAGTCCCGCCCCTTCTAAGGTGAATGCGGTGCGCAATTGGCCCAAGCCTAAAACCCCAAAGCAGATGAAGGGATTCTTGGGGGTTGTAAATTGGTATTCAATTTACATAAGAAAATTTCCCAATGTTGCAGCCCCGTTGATGACGTTGCTGCAAGATACGTATGAGCGTGTTCCCGGGGTAGATGGTGGTAAGGGACGCTGTAGGGTACCAAGGGAGCGTAATTGCATCCAGTGGACAGAGTCTGCTTTTGTCCAGTTAAAGGAAGCGCTCAGTGTGAGTTGTACATACCATCACTCGACGGTGAATATCGCATCCATGTGGATGCATGCAACCATGGAGTCGGTGCTGTCCTTGAACAACAAAACCCCGAAGGGGAGTGGAAGCCTTGCGCTTTTTTCAGCCGTAAGCTTGAAGGCAAGGATGGGAAGAAACAAAGAGCTTGGAGCAGCCGCGAGCTAGAGACTTATGCATTAGTCTCTTGCTTGCTAAAATTTAAAAGTTGGATCCGGGGATGAAAGGTCACCGTGTACACCGACCACAAGTCTTTGGAGAGTTGGTACAAAGAAGATCTTTGTACCCTCTCGGGGCCTTTGGGGAGGCGTGGCCGGTGGCATGAATTTTTAGGCCGGTACCACATTGAAGTGGTGCACAAACCCAGCAAGGACAACACCGTCGGTGGTGGGTTGTCCCGGTGGGCATATCCGGCCGGATTGGCAGATGACACCAATTTTCATGGCAGTGATGCCGATCAAAAGAAGGTCATGAAGCAAGAGTGTGAACTCAAGGAAAGGGAAGAAAAAACTTTGGCCCAACGGGGTAGAGACACGCAAGTCCAGTCGGATACAGGACTTCTCAATGCCATCACTGCCGTGGGGGCTGTCTTAACCCTCAAATGGCTTGGATGTGCCACGGTGCAAGCTCTAAGTGCTCATCAAACTTAGGTACATCCCTCCGCCTCCATTCCTCAGTGTTCCCACGACAGTTCTCAGGACATTCAGGACAGACAGGACAAAGAGATAAATGAGCTTGCTGCATCTATTGCTTCTGTACAGGGACGTGCAGCTAATTGGTCCAGTGAGACTGTTTCCGGCTATGCAGCCCATCTTCAAGCTCGGATGAGTCATTTGTCGTATTGGCCTGAGTCGGAAGGACTCATTTGTGCCGTGTCCAAGGTGAACATACCACCTCAGTCCGAAATCCTCTATGAGGATTGGCCCCAGCATTATCGGGATGAGTTTCCTGACTGGGACTTTGAGTCTGGTCCAGTCATCTCAAACCCGAATTATTGGGATTACGGTATGAGGTGGAACGATGACGAAAAAAAAATTCGGTTCAACGGAAAGATTGTGTGCCCTACAGCTCTTTCTTGAAGACGTGGTGGTGGCAATACAATCTTATGGCCACCCTCAGATGGAGAAGACTGTGGAGTTGTTTGATAGAAAATTTTGGTGCCTTGCCTACGACCTGCCAAGAGGTAGGCGTAATCTTTCACCCGACATTGCTAAAATTCTTGGGCGATGTCATGAGTGTCAAACCACGAAGGCAAGGCGTGGCAAGCAACCCGACACATGTGAATTTGCTCCTGTTCTGCAGTATCCCTTCACATCCCTTGCAATTGACTTTTATAAATTGCCCGAGTGTTCGCAGAAGTCCACTGGAAAAAAGGTGGACTATCTCATGGTCATCGTCTGCTGTCAAACCGGGTATGTATTGGCAATCCCTTGTCAAGAAAAGGGATTGGACAGTAAGAGTGCTGCTTCTTTATTTTTGGATCGATGTGTCCATATGTTTTCGTTGCCAAAAGAGTTTATTTGTGACAATGCGTCCATTATCAACTCTGAATTTTTGAAGGATTTGTTTGCCATGAGTGGAGTTGAACAACACAGCTCGGTGGCCTACCGACCACAGAGCAACGGACGTGCTGAACAGGCTGTCCAAAGTATTGTAAACTCACTTAGGCAGTACCTTGAGCAGTGTGGGGGTTCCAGCAAGCACTCTTGGGTGGAAAGCTTGCCATTGGCCCTTTGGGTGTTGAACAATTTGCCGGGGGCAGTCAGTGGGTATTCTCCTCATCGACTTATTTTTGGGAGAGATCCTGTAGGTTGGGGGGATTGTTTGCCCGTATCCCTACAGGATGGGGCTGAGGATGCAGGACAATTTTTTGGTCGCATGTTGGACGAACGTGCTGAAGTCCGAAAGCGCCTTGAAGACCTCCATGCCAAGGAGTTTGCCAAATTTTTAGCCAAACATCCGGAGCAATCGTTCAAGCCGGGGGATCGTGTATGGGTACGTAATCGTATTGCAGAACCTCCTGTGCATGGCAAGCTGGAAAGGATTTGGCAAGGCCCTTGTGAAGTGTTGAGACGCATCTCACCGGGCACCTACCGTGTAAATATCCGGGGAAGGGAAGAGATCTTCACTTCTCGGCGATTGAAGCCCTATGTCCCTTACAAGGACGACAAGAAAGTACCTTTGCACTATTATACGGATAGGGAAGGGTTGATTGAGACCAACGACTACGTGTTCGAGCGTGTTTTGGAGGATCGTGTCGTTAGGGGGAAGCGACAATGGCGAGTCAAATTTCGGGGTTCCCCGAACCTGAGTGGCTTTATGCAGGCTCTTTCTTGCATAGTATCAACGACACGTGGGCTCGGTACAACCGTCAGAAAGGGATTGATGTGTCTTTGTCAGATTTGCGCTGAATTATTGTTGATTTTGTATTTTTTTACCAATTATTGGCAGGTCGGCCCTCCAGCAAGTTTTTTCATCGAAGTTTCCCCGCTGGAGTGGAATGCCATCTCTTCACAATTTATTCAGGCAATTTCGCATTGACGCTTTGAACCCTTTGCCATATGATCCCTTTGCCCTTATCCGTTGCCATTGATTGATGGTGGTTGTCTCTCTTACCCGAATGTCCTGTCCACTTGTTTGGCCTACTCCTCCGATTTGTATTGTGATGTCCTCCTCACTCCTGCTTTGCATCTCCCCCCGAATTTTGGGTTGCCGGATGCAACCATGCCATTGTTTTGTATTGTCGTGGGTGTTTCAGTGCCTATTCCATGGTGTGCCCACCACTTTTGCCACTTTGGATAGATTTGAGCTTGACGCGTCGAATTCTCATGTTGTCTGAACTCCTGCCCCTATTTTGAGGTTGCCTGACGCGATGGGGGCCGCCAATTGTGGTTGGGGGGCGCCTATTCTTTCAAAATGGGTGTTTCTACTTTTAGAACACCACGTTCTATTTTTAGAATTTTTGTGCTATTTTTAGTAACAAAATTTGTATTTTTAGAACTCCGCCCCACTGGCCCCGTTTCGCGGTTCCTCAGCGTCCGCGACCATTTTTTACAACGCTTGTCGCATTGATGAGGTCCGTTTCCCTCCAGGGTTGCCCTATTTGGAGATCTCATTATTCCGCTTCACTATTTTTAGTAAAAAATGTTACTACTTTTAGTAACAATTTGATTTTTCATTTCTCCAAATTGGTGGCACCTGGGGACAATCTGAACGGATCCTCGCCCTATTTTCTGCATGCCTGAGGCAACCATGGGGTCTGTTTGCATTACATTTGCACCAGCGGCCCCACGGCAGACCCTCCTAAAAAAGGTTTTTAGAGTACGGGTAGCTAGGGTAAAAAACTGTGTTTTTGCCATATCTTTGACATATCGTTGAGTTGGAAGATTTCGTGAGTACCTACCCACTTCGAAAATTCTTTCCAGATGCAAAAATGGCATTCGCTTCCTTCCTGCCTCCACTTGGGTCCCAAATGACATAATTTGTTGCGAAAGGAATTTCAGAGATGAAAATTTTTTTTGGAAAAGTTTTTTTTTTCAAAAACATTTTTTCCCCCAAATTCCTTTATTCATTGTCTTTGGTGCCCTCAAGGTGCATTTCAGCATTGTATGGCTCTCATTCCGCTTGTTGATTCCCCTTCGCGCCATTGGGTGGCATTGTTTCGCTGCAGCTTAGCTTGTCGCCGGGAATTTGCAGCTAGGGAGGGGGCTGTCAATGGCACGTGTGGGCGCTTTGCATAGGTATTTTATCGCCTAAGCACCAGCATTTGAGTTATGCAGGGCTAGGGAGGGGGGTCTTTATGCAATGCCCACAGCCGTGTGAATTTTGCACCCGCCCACCCGCCCTATGATGCTTGTTTGTACTCTTTTCCATGGCTCTGACCCTCGTTTTCTGGCTTTGGCGTGTCAGAGCATCGGGGATGTCTGAGTCAGGGAGGGGGGGGTAAAACTTGGGGCATAGCCATGTCAAGAATCCATGTTTGTTGCCCATTCCTCCTTTGCACACTCATGTTGCTTCTTGTGTGACATTTCAGGTGTCAATTATTATGCGATCTCAGCATTTGATTCCAATCCCAGATTTCGATCCCAGAATTAATTCCGATTGCAGATTTTAATTTTGTCTTTGCATTTTTGATGTTGCATTGATTTTTTTCAATTCAGCGGTTGGCCAGCATTTGTTCTAACATTATTTGGATTTCTGATTCGTCGATAGGCTGCTGCTGTGTGTGTGCGCGCGCCGTCTTTGATCGCGCCGTAATGCAGGCCAGCCAATCGAATACCCTTCCAGTTTGGTGCTAATAGTGTTAGATCTATCATGTGGAAATTGGAATCACTTATCCAACCGGAGAAAGACTATGTGACAGCCATAGTATGTACGTTGATCGCTTCTGTGGGCAGTGTTGAGGGAGTACCTCCGGGGAAACCAAGACCGTCCCTATCTCTGCTATGGTGGCATTAGTAGTCACGGCAAAACCTACCAGTCACATTGGGTGTCTTCCGAAGGGGACGAGAGGTGAAACCAAGGGAAGGATAGGTAGGCGCGCCGCTGGTTGCGGGATACATTGGTTGTTGCCTTGCAATTGGATTCCATTGAGGTGCCACACCATATTTGGTTTTGAGGTCTCATGCATTCCTTCTAAGAGTTTGACATTCCATTTGTCATTCATGCATGGTTCATTTGTGTCTTCATGGTGTGACTCAAACTTGGTGGTGCCCACGATTCCATGGTCAAGGTGAACATGTAGTGTCTCCTCTCCCCAAGGTGGATTTGGTGCTTTCCCTCACTCTCCCGCTCTCTCCCAATTCATCATACTCCTCAAGAGGTAAAACGAGCATTTAAGGCCATGTGACCGTTGTCTTTGACCCTTTGAGAATATTGGGCTCTTTCACATTTTTTCAAGTGCCCGTGGGTTGGAAGTTATCCAATTAAGACATGCCTTGGTTTTGCGGTCTTGTGGTTACACTCAAGGATAGGCAATGGTTGAGATTTTGCCACCCTCTGTCCAAGTGCATGCATGGTCTCTTCGGTCAGGGCTAGGCGAAACTCTCTCCCCATGCATGCCTTCACTCATGGTGGATAGGTAAGGCTCTCTCAAGGGATTTGGTTGGGGAATATCTCTTATCGGGCATGGTTAGGCGATGCATGTACTCTCTCCAGCTCTCCGAGATGAGACCAACCCTCCATGCACGTGCTCTCTTTGGGTGGGATCATCTCTTCATGCACGTGCTCTCTTTGGGTGGAGGTCAGGTCCCACGAGTAGCCCGGGAGGCCATTGGCCTATTGTGTGCTCTTTTGCTCAAGGGGTGGACCTCCATTGTCATTGGTTTATTGCTCATTTGCTAATTTGGTTTAGATTAATTGTTGATCCTAAGAGCTAACCGGGTCATGGCTTGGTACCTTTCGTCGGTGCGTTTACATGCCCCATGTGACCATGTATGTTCATGTGCACTTCCTTCCCTCATGTTGGTGTAGTCAAGACGTCCGGAGACTCAAGTGTGACTCATTTGCTCTTTGGGGATGGCCCAACGGTGGTGTCGTTCATTTCTTCCCACTCCTTCACCCCCGGTGAGACCATTCACATCGACGGGTAGAAGTAGTGTGAATTTTGGTTTACACTTTGCATGCATGACTCAAGTCCATAGGATAATGCCCGTGCCCATGAACTCTTCGTCTTTGCATTGCAAGTGGTCCGACCGGAAGAGTAGGTTGAGTCTTACTCGCGCTTGTGAATTCTTTTCTTTTTCTTAAGGCTGGACCATTCAGGAACCATTTGGACCCTTGCCCGTGCTCGTCCTGTGTGGACTAGTGGACCATTTGTACCCGTCTTGGACCCGTGTTTGACCGGTGTTGGACCGTGGCTCATTTGTGGGTTTTTGTGGACCATTGGTGAACTCCTGTTTGGATCTCTGTTGGACCGTATTGAATTCTCCGGTCATTTCGTCATTGGGCTTTCAATTGGAATGGTTTGTGTCATTGCCGTACTCTGAGGGACTTGAGTGGGTTGTGAGCTTGGAAATCTCTGCTGGTTTTATTGGTTGGAAATTTGGTTGGTGCGAAATTGGGAAAAATGGAAGATTCACTCGGTTTAAGTCACCTTGAGGGCGAATTGTGTTTATGCAATGCCCACACCTGTTCGGATTTTGCATAAACACTAACCCTACGTGCGCGCTGCGTGCTCCATTCGTCAAACATACCTTTCATTTCTGTTTCGACCCGTGCAGAGCGAAGGAAGTGAACGCCTGAACACCCAACGAACGCAACGGTGACAGCCCTAGCGTTTTAACGAAACTACCACCACGAACGCAATGCATGCGTATGACATGACAGTAACATACCTGAGAGGTGGGTTAGCCACCTGCTCTGTTGTGTGGCTTCTGTTCAATACTTGTTCCTAAAGTTTGGAAACGTGTTGATGCAACTGTGCGGAATTTTTTTTAAAAGCTTTAAAAACCACAGCCCATACCTTCTTTTTCAGGAGCCGTTTACGCTTGCGCAACTATATTTGGGAGTGCGCTCCTGTTGCGCCAAACTATTATGTGGATCCGAAGATCCGGACTTGACAGCCCTGTCTGAGGCTGTAAGAACCAAATTGGGTATCACAGAACACTTAGCCAAGCCGGCGATGGTCTCACCTTCTCTAGGTTTGACCTCACTCGCTAAAGATCTGAGGACAGCAAAGATTTCCAGGCTTCTACCCAAGGTCACTTGCCCCAGTCCCTCCACCCCCGTGCTCGAACAGGCCCCATCGCTGAGCTACAGGATGGTCTAGTGACTGAGGCCGAGAAGAGGGCGCTAACGACTTTTGGCAACACTCGCTGGCAGGTTACCGCCCCCTTCGGACCAAACGTGAGGGGCTGGCAAGAGTGGCACGCCGATTGCCCAAGCAAACATGCAGCTAGAACTGCCGGAGTTCGACCCGAGAAATCTGCCCGAATGGGTAGAGGAAATAGGTAGGTAGGTATCTTCGGAGGCTCGAGATGCCCCCTTTGACAATGCAGGAAGAAGGTCTTACCAAGGGGACAGCCTGTCCGTCCCACTGCCCTAGGTCAGGTGCCTCTTAAGCCGCTCCCGCAGGTGCTTGGGAAGGCAGTGTCGCGGCCACCCGGTTCAGGTGTCCCGGCCGGGAGGGTGTCCCCACATGTGTCCGTGGGTAGAGTCACATGCCCCCTCCTGTGGGCAGGAGCTCTGGGGGCTGCCCAGCCGTATGGAGTATCTCTCACCACAGGGGGTATTGCTCCCGCAAGTCTACGGTACGACCGCCTCAGCCCTGTGGCCACACTTGCGGGGCCCCGCTGCCTGGCAGGCGACCCCCTCCTGGGCTGTGTGCCGGCACGCCTGTCATCAGTTGCTTCCATGGCTCCGGGCGACGTTTGCCATGGTCCCCGATGCAGCCTGGCCGGGCTGGGACCAGCGGCCTTGGAGTAACGCTCCTGCCACTGGCCCCGTGGGTCGGCCCGGTCGCCCCAGTGCGTCCGACCCTGGGGGTGTAGGCCGTGCTGTCCTGTCTCTTTGCTGCCCATGGTGCATGTGCGTGTGCGGTGTCCTGGCCCACGTGGCGCCTGTCCACTGGTGTGTGCGCTGTGTGCGGTGCGCATGTGCTGTTGATGGTTGTGTTCCTCTTCCTCCCCCGATAATTTTCTGTTTTGTTCTTTTTTTTGCTCTGTATTTGTTTTGTTTTGTTGTGCCTCTTTTTTTTTTTTAAAATTCGAAAATGGGGCGCGCGCACACTGCAGGCACGAGCAGGGGCAACTGGTGTAGCGGTGCAATCCTGTGGTGTCCTGTGGTGTGTGTCGTCGGTGCTTTGGTGATGGCCGCGCCCCAGGGGTGCGGCTCGCGCGTCCTGATGTACACGGGTACAGGTCAGGATGGTTTTTGTTAGTTGCCTCTTTGCTTTTGGTGCTGGCTGGTTAGGCGGCTGTGTGGGCTGTGGGTGTGGGTTGTGGCTACGTTGCTCCCTCGGCGGGCTTGGTTAGGAGTCAAGGGTTACCGTTTATGGGCTGCTGCTGGGGTTTGACTCGTGTTCGGGCTCCAGCTGGGTTAGGCGGTTTCGACGGCTGCGGGCTCGGGTTCGGCGCCGTTGGGGGTAGCTGTGCCCGTTGGCGTATGCATTGGCGTCCTTCGGCTTCCGGTTTGCTTGGTGTCTTCTGGGCGGGGCTTGGCGCGGTGCCCCGCGGCGGTGGCTGGCTGGCTATCGGGGTTAGGTGGTGGCCCCGCTGGCTGGGGGGTCAGGCGCGTTGTGCCGTGTGGCGCGCAGGGCTCCTGGGGTGCTGTGGGTGCCGCCGGTGTCGGTGCGCCGACGCTTGTGGGGTGGCGAGGGGGTGTGTGTGAGCGGGGTTGGGCTTGGAGTGATGTCCCACAGGCGTCTGCCTTCATGTCGCGTCTCCTGGTTGGTCTCCCGCAGGCGCCTGAGGACACACGGGTGGTCCTGGGGCGCGGGGAGGTTGCGGTGGTGGACTCCCAGGGCGTGGGGCGCATCGGCCAGCATGGCTTGCCATCCGGCCTGTGGCTTCCAACCCCCGCTGGCTGGCGCTGGCGGTTCTCCGCCGACCCCTTGCGAGGCCAGTGGACCAGGCTCTCGAGGGGGGCTCTGCCCGGACCCGCTTTCGCAGCTCCCAGAGCTGCGTGACGGTCCAGCGCCCCCACCACTGTCCCTGGGCGGGGCCGTGGCCTTGGGCGGAGGAGTGGGCGTGGCTGGGTGTGATGGGGTCGTGGGGACTGGTGGCGATGGCGGGCCTGAGGGATTCCTCATAGTCCTGTGCCGTCGGGTCGCGTGGGGGGCGGGAGCGCGGGGGGATGTCGACTCGCGGGTACGCGCGCATGGTCTCCGCCTCGGGGTCTGGTTGGGGCTCGCGGTCGCGGCGGTAGCGGGGCATTTGCTGTATGTTGGCTGACATCGAGGGTTGGTAGGGGGGCGGCAACACTGCTGGCGGACCCTGGCGCTGTTCTGGTTCGGTCGGGGGTGGTCTGTGGGCTCGGGTGCAGGCTTTGAGAGGTGGCGGGACGAAGCGCGTCGCGCTTCGGCGGCGGCGCGCTCCGCCATGAAGGTGGTGGCGGCGGCGTCGGTGACGGAGGGGCGGCGCCGTGCTGGGTGCTGCTGCCGCCGGGCCTGGGATGGCTGGGGCCAAATGGCGTAGAGGACGTCCTCGGGGGGTCGGGCTGGCGTTGCCGTTGTGGCGCCAGGCTTGGGCTTGGGCTTGAGTTTGGCTGCGGGTTGTGGTCGCGGCGTGCCGGCGGGTTGGGGCTGTTGCTTGGCGGCGGTCTTGGGTTTCGGCCGGGCTGCAGGCGCGGGCTTTGTTGGGGCGTGGGCCCTGGCGGCAGCGGGGTTGGTCGCTGTGGGGACAGGTTTGGAGGCTCGTTTGGGAGGTTTCTGCCGCGGCTTGGGGTTTGGAGTGCTGGACGAGGACGTGGTGGTGGTGGCGGATGAGGTGGTTGTGGTGGTGGAGGTTGTGGAGTCGGAGGCGGAGGAGAGGGCTGTGGGGTACGGGGGGGGGCCCTGGGCTGTGGGGGCGGGCGTCGGATGCTGGGTCCTGTGAGTAATGAGGACGAGGGTGCGGGTTTGGGCACCAGGCGTGCGCGCGCGCCTTTGCTGGTGACCTGTGCGTGCCGGTGCCGGTGTCGGTTCATGTGGCGGAGTGGTGGCGTTGTCTCGGCTGTGCGGGCACGTGGGTTATTTCGGGGGTGTCAACATCTGCTCCAGGACGTGTGGGTGTGTTTGCTGGAGGTAGTCGAGGTTGCTAAAGAAGCATCGCTGGATGCCGGGCATGTCCTCCTACGTGATGTGGGGATAGTTTTGGGTGGGGGTGTCCGGGCCCGGCCACAGCAGCGCCATAAGGCGGGCTGCCATCATGTACGGGCAGAGCTGTAGGGTGGTGGGGCGTGGGGGGGTGGGTCTCTTGCGGTTCGGTGGGGCCTCCCTCTGCCGGGGGCGCAGCGTGACCTTCCACAGCCACCGGTCTGTGGGGATCTTCAGGTCCTTTGCGTCCACTTGGCAAGGCAATACATCGCCCTACCAGTAAATGCACGACACCAAGGCACATCTAAGCAAGGAAACAAAGTTCAATTGCAATCATTATTTACCCATACCATTCTCAATGCGCTTTTGACCTTTCGAGGAGCACCCTGGTACCCAAACCTCTAGACGGAAGCTGATTCTACTTCTGAAAACCAAGCATAACTGATTTTTGCGCAAAGTCCACGTAGTGTGGTTGAATGCACGACACCAAGGCACATCTAAGCAATGAAAGGAAGTTCAATTGTTTACCCATACCATTCTCAATGCGGTTTTAACACCTCGGGCAGCACTAGTACCCAAACCACTAGACGGCAGCTGCGGCACCTGATTTTTTTCCATTTGGACGGCTTTAGTGACTAGTGATCTAACACTATTAGCATCACAGGAAAGTTTCAGAAAAGCCTGACGTAAAATCTGCGAAAGCTGCGGAAGCGGCAGGCAGAAGCGGAATCAGCGCAATCAGCGGCAGCGCGATCAGTGGAATCAGTTTTGTGATGAAGGGTCAGCTTAAGGATGACGGTGCAAGGCCCTGGTTGCCGCTACGGATGGAGAGCAGCGTGTCCACTGACTTGCACTCCAACGTGCCCCAGAGGTGGGGGTCGTCAGGCTCGTCCTCCCTGGTGTACATGTCAGGGCCTGGGTTGTGTGTGTGTGGGGGGAGTATTCGGCGGGGAGGAGGGAGTCGGTGCCGTGCACCACCCAGTGGCCAGTTGGTGCGTGGTAGTCGGTGGTGGAGAGGGTGTAGCGCCTATTGTACATGAGGGTCATGTACGTGCAGGGGGCTGGCTGCTGGTCGTCGGGGCTGAAGACGTCTCCCGGGACGTGGTGCCTAAAGTTGTTTCTAGTTTAAAACCTGCAGGAGAACAATTAGTGGATTTTGGTAAAGTATTGAAAGGTGCAAAGGCAAGAATTAACAGCGGGGGGTTCTCATAACATAGGGCCAGCCTATGGTGCTCTTGACTGTACGGCAGAACTGCTGGCCAAACTATTATCTTGATCCGAAGAGCCGGACCTGACAGCCCTGTCTGAGGCTGTAAGAACCAGATATGGTATCACTGAACCCTTAACCAAGCCGGCTATGGTCTCACCTTCTCTAGGTTTGACCTCACTCGCCGATGATCTCAAGACAGCAAGGATTTCCAGGCTTCTACCCAAGGTCACTTATCGCAGTCCCTTCACTCCCGTGCCCGAACAGGGCCCATGGCTGAGCTACAGGATGGTCTGGTGACTGAGGCCGAGAAGAGTGCGCTAACGGCTTTGGCACCACTCGCTGGCAGGTTACCCTCCCCGTCGGACCAAACCTGAGGGGGTGGCAAGGGTGGCAAGCCTATTGCCAAAGCAAAGATCCAGGTAGAACTGCCGGAGTTCGACCCGAGAAATCTGCCCGAATGGGCAGAGGAATTCTCAGAATTTCTCCTACTGACGGGCCAGGCTCATGTGGATCTGACCCTAAGTGTTCGCTTCTGAAGCACTAATGTAAAAAGACATTTTTGCAGAAACAGTTTAAACTAATTTTAAAAAACTGTTGGACGTCGGCTGAGGTTCTCCAAAGACTGGAGAAACCATTCTCCATCTATGAGACGGATCTCAGTGTGCGCACACAGACTAAGGTGCTTCTTACGCTCCCTGAACTTCTTTCCGCTGCGCGAATCTCTGAATATGTGTGCGACCTGGGGTATCTAATCTCCAGAATGAACGTGGGTCCCTATGGACGCACTGAACCCCACCTGTCGCCTTTTGGTAAAATCCCCGCTGATACGTTGGAAGATTGCAGATCTACTTCCGAGAGGAAGTGGCGTACACATACGTACGATGACCTGGTGGACCTGCTTATTGAGCTGGCTCCGGAGAGGGAGAACGACTCCCATATGGAATAGTTCCTCAAGAGGCACCTGGGTAAAGGTGCCAGCCACACCCCTGATCGTGGTGAGTCGACAGGGTGCAAGACCCCCACTAACGCCAACAAGGGTGCAGGTAAAAGGGGGGGTAACCTACGTGCCATGAATGAGGTGATTCTCGAAGCAGGTGTACCCCCACTTTTATACTGTAAACCAGTCAGTGAAAAGGGGGGACCTTGTCATGCTCCTGACTGCGATCATCGCAGTGGGTGCGTGCTGCCAATGAAAAGACAGCAGCACACTATAGATGGAAAAACAGTGAATCATCAGGATCACTTCAGGTGTACTGTCACCTGTGGGTTCTGTGGCAAACGTCGTCACTATGAGGACGAATGCCACATTCAAAAGCGCGAGAATCATAAATTGAAACGGCATGAGGCTGAACGGCAGCATCCCCAAAACTCCCTCCAAAACCCCCACAATGGAGACAAGGGTGGTAAAGGGGGAGGCAAAGAGGGTGGCAAGGATGGAACTCTAACCATAACCCCCAGAGGCTTCCGTCAGCACCCGATACTTCTCCTTCTCCTACCACGGCTGACCCTAATAAACGCACCCAGGGAAATAACGCCTCCCCAGAGGAGTCTAACTGCAAGAAGAGGCAACTGGCCCGGATGGCCAAATCACTCATGGCTGTGGGGGTGGACGTGAAATTCCCTGATGGAGAGTAGGGGGGCAGCTCTGAAGAGGAAGACTTGGTTTTCTCGGTCCTCGTGAAAATCGGGGGTCTGGTTCTTCGGGCAGTGCTTGACACAGGCGCAACACTCTTCATAGTGGCCAGGCGCCTGCTAAAAACGTTCAAGAAAACCAAGACTGTGGCCGCAAGAGTGGGGGATGGGCGAGCCATCCATTCCCTGGGGGCAGTGGATGTGTCTTTTTGTTTTGGCAACGAATGTGTGATGCAGCACTGCAGACTGCTGGACACTGACGCCTTTGAAATCGTCATTGGCACCCACTTTTTGCGGAAAAATCCGCAGGTAGAAATCTTGTCTCTCGAACGTCCCTATTCTCTACACTGCGACTTTTTCAGTGGCCTCTTCTCCGTACCTTTGGAGCTGTCACGACAAAAAGAGTCCGGGCTGCGCGACGAAAAACGGACAAACTATGGCACCGAAAACTACCCGCTGTCCCGACACGTCCTTGAAAATGGACTGGCGGCACTGCAGGTATCCCTGGATGATATCCATACTGAATTGTTCGGGACCCAACACCAGTATTTGAGGCAGTTGTTTTGCACGAAACATTCGAACAACGCCTTCTGCTTCTTCTGGAAAGTGATGAGACTAGGGTATGCTAACCCTCTCTTCTCTCTGCTCGCGAAGGTTCTGACCAAAATCGCCTATGCGGGAGCAAGGGTGGTCTTGTGTACCCCTAACTGGGGTTGTTCAGGCGAACACACCTATTGGCGTCAACTACTGGACGGAATGACTGTGGGAAGAATGCAACTTCCTGACGGTCCCATCTACGTGCCTGAGGATTCAGACACCGCTATGCAGGCCCGAGAGTGGACCAGTTTCTTATCCATCGTTGATGGATCCCTCAGCCCTGTACCCCTGTGTGATCTTGTCCAGGTGCTCCTGAAAGAGGTCATGGCGGAAAAATCGTGGTACGAGCCTTTTGGATCTCAAAAGCCGATCCCCTAAGCACACTTCAGCCACACTTACAGGGTGTGAATCCTACGATGATGAACTGGTACTGGCTTTTGTGAAGGGGGGGTGCCGACGATAATCTGTCTGAAATTGCCAGCCCGACTCCCCCTGTTGACCCCATCTGTGCTGATCTCAAACACAGCGTCTTCTTGGCTCAGCTATTGCTGGAGGAGGTAGTACATTCCCCTGTTGGAAGACCTGTCCTTCACATGCAGCAGACGTGCTCAGGAGAGTCCGCAGCTCGGAACACTGGTGCTCCAGCGTGGCCTGCGTCTAATCAAATGCCCCTGTCAGAGCATGACGCCCAGGAACTCCGAAAAATGTTGTACCTGAGAGCCGAAGGTATTGCGCACCAAGAACAACTCCAATACCTCAGACAGACCTGGGATCCTTCATCTGGTCTGAGGAGGATGATGAGCACTACACGCTGCCTGACCCAGAGGTACCCCTCGTGTACGCTCTGCACTACGGGCAACAGTGTCCCCCTGGGTGGGACGACAGCTCGCTAACTGCCGAAACTGCAGATCGGCAGAGGAACGATGAACGTGGAAACAGCAACCTCCATGCTGAGAAGGTTTTCCAACAGAAAATGGAGAGTATGAACCTTGATCCTGGACTGAAGAAACTGCTTCTAACCTATGAGGAGGTGTTCAGCGCCTTGCGTCCCCCTCGTTCATGCAAAGAACTGATCCAGATGGAATTGAAAATCAAACCTCATTTTGAGAAAACACGGGTGAGAGGTCGTCCCTACCCCGCTCCTCAGGAACAGGTTGCAGAAATTGAGTGCCAGATACAAGAATGTATTGATGCTGGCCTAGTGGAAGAATATAAGAAGGGGGACTACCCCCAGTACTGCAGTCCCTGTCTCCTGGCTGCTAAACCCGGATGGACTGCCCTGCTACTGGTTGTTGACTACGGGGAGGTCAATAAGAAAACCCGGAACCACTCCGGGAGTATTCGTAACATGGAAACACCTTTGAGCGCATTGGGGTTTCCCTGTTACGCGTATTCGATACGGCAGGATACGGCAGGATACGGCAGGATACGGCAGGATACGGCAGGATACGGCAGGATACGGCAGGATACGGCAGGATATGGCAGGATATGACAGGATACGGCAGGATACGGCAGGATACACAGGATACGGCAGGATACGGCAGGTTACGGCAGGATACGGCAGATACGGCAGGATACGGCAAAATACGGCAGGATACGGCAGGATACGACAGGGTCCAAAATATCTGCTTGTTTGCACTACGAAAAAAACCATTTTGCGTTCATTCAGCATTCGGTGGTATTTCATACTGTTCTTGCATGCCTATTGTGACTTTCCCGGCTGACAACCCGCTTCATGTACACCAATGACTCGGTCCAAAAAAGAAGAAGATTGCTACCTGCTTCCTGAGCTTGGTGGTATTTCATCCTGTTCCTGCGTGCCCATTGTGCCGTTTCTGTTTAGGTTGACAACCCGCCTTGCTGCACACCAATTCTCGGTTTTGAAAAAGAAAATGATTGCTACGTGATTCCGTGCCAAAAACTTCCTTTGCCCCAAAAGGCAATACGCACGAGCATAATAAAAGAAAATCACATCATTGCAGCCTGTACTATTATGGTTATAGACCTTCGGTGTACCTCTGCTCGGTGTTATGTAGGTTACAGCAGAAAAGGAACAGGCCGGCAAGGAGGTGGTAGTTATACGGGCGCCCAGGAGCCTCATCACAGCCGTTCCAGAATCGCCACTTCTTAACATTGCTGAAAACATTCTCCATTAGATGACGGCCCTCATTGATCATCTGGTTCTAATGCACCATGAATCAGGTCAATCGGCCACCCCCCCCAACCACACGGCAGAACATGTTGTCCGCAGTGCTGTAGTGACAGTCACCGAGGCGGACGTCAGGCCGAGGACCATTAAGGTTCCAGGGAATGGATGCATCCGTGTCCGCAGTCATCTCAGCATCGGTGGCACGGGGCGGATACCACCACGGACAGGCAATTATCTCGTTTTTCTCGCATAAAACCATTGTTAGACAAGTTGTGTCCTTGCTCCGACAGGCCAAAAAACAAAACAAAACAACCAATGTTTGGTTGGCCTACGTCACCCGCTCAGATGTAGCAGATAGCAGCTTTGCAACCCTTCTGGACCGCCGCATCGACTTGATTCCCGCCCTGTCTTTTCTCTACCTGACTGTCGTTTGTCCCATCATACACCTTGCGTCTAGGGACTCCACCACAAACACCATAGTTGAGAATGTCAGCCCTTTGGACCAACCGTTGATTTTGATGCACCTTACATCCATCCAACTGCCCAAAAAGCACCATGCCAGAACGGTGGAATTTCTCCCGCGCCTCACGCCAACCGAAACAGCCGACAAGGTGTATGAACCCCACCCATCACTCTTCCAATGGAGAATCGACGTGCCCAACAAAGTTGTTCTAGATGTTGAAGGCACGGAGGTGGTTTGGGACATTACCGGCACCCTCCCCCTCATGCTCATGCTCGATGGCCTCGGGCCGGACAACACTTCCACCGTCCTTAGAGACATAGTGATCCCGAGGATCACCAAAGACCATTGGCCCATACCTGGCAACTCCTCCCCAGACACCCACAAAACTTTTGACTTCCACGTGCCCCCAGATGTCTTGTCCCGTTTTTACCAGGAGCAAGACGCCCTGGGTGAAATGCGAGTCTCCATGGGACTATTGCACAAGTTGGTCAAAGATAACGCACTGGTGATTACCCACCAGCCACGTTACCAAAAGGGCGGCCCGAAAAAGAAGAAAATGCCATCTCCGGAAATTCGGGATGCGATTGAGATGAACTCGTCTCTTGGGAAAAAATTCGCTTTTATTGTCTTGCTCAATAAATACGACATTTTTGCCATGGTGCACGAGCGCATGCTGATCCAGCCCGCCGTGCAGGAAATTGAAAATTTGGGCGACATGATAGTCATTTGTGCCACGACACAGCAGAGACTGATGGCCAAAGAGGTGTCCAGGACTGTGACCCGTCCCTACACATTAGTCAGATTCCCACCCACATATGCCATCCCCGAGATCATGCGATCTGCCGCCACCTTTGGCCCTGTCCAGGGACACCAGATCTTCCAGCAATCTGGTATATTGTTGATCCGATATCAGTCGGACGGCCACCCTCCCTGGGCCTGTGTATTTCACGTCCGGAAATCCAGAGAATGATACCACTGAAAGCCTTACACAACGTCTGAGTGCCATATCTCTGTCTGGTCTACCCCTGCCCGTACTCAACGAGGATAACCTAGCCGCTGTGGCGGGTAGCACTATGCCGCCCTTCAACGTACCAGATATCCGCACTCGAGGCTCCGCGTCACCAGTGCCGTCGGCAATTCCAGAGGCGTCAGCCCCTGTCAGCCCCACTTCAGACGCCAGGCACAGTGAATGATCCTTTCCCCAACCTGCCCTTACACCCTAGCACACCCGCTCTCAAATGCTCACCTACCCCTATATCCACAGATGTCATGAACGATGCGCCATCCCCACATGGGAATGACCAATTGCCAGTGCCCTTACACTCCCTGCTGGAGAACACGCGCCTCCGAGTTTTCTCCTACCACGAGCTCCGACGTATGCTACTCCAGCTGCGACTTGGTGGATGGACCTACCCCCACCTTGTTGCGTTGTGCATTCTTTTCAGGCATGTCTACGTTAGGGTGCGTGCTGTCACAGCCACGATACTCAGAGTTTTCGCCCTCCTTCACAGCGTTACGCGCTTGTCTGCGCGGCATTGCCGTCTAGTGCCCGCTGGACATGCTGTTGATCCTGATCTCAGTGAGTTTTCGAATCAGCCCCAGAGTCTACATGTTACCGGAACGGGTTTTGCCGACCCCCAAGCCATGCTGTCCTGCCCCCATGTGTCTGCTCAGGCGCTCTGCCTCGACAGCCTGACCTACGGTTCAAATGCATTTGAATTCGCTTGCCTGCTATCTTTCCTGGCCCTTTATAAACGCCTCTATGTGGTATCATCTGTACACTGTTCTGTGGCCCTGCACTCTGCATGCCAGCTTTTCTCGCTGCGATCGGTGCCCCCAGCCGCGCACACATTACTGCTTGACGCGCCGCATCCCATGGATACTACACACACCATGCTCAATACCTTGCATCTCAGTGCCATCCACACTATAAATTACCTCGTGCTCACGGCCCGCAACATTCTTTTCTTCTTTGCTTGGTTTCCGATGGTCTTCGCTTCGCTAAGGACGCGCCGTACGGCCGCCTACGATGTGCCTGGTCCAGCCACAGGTCGCCCCCTGCCCCCCGACCCCACAGCTGGAGGTAGGTAGGTAGGTAGGTAGGTGCACTCGGTCGTGGAGAGGCGCCCCATGGTTCCCCTTGGCGTCGCCCCTGTGACGAACAGGAAGAGGCTCCGCGCGTGAAGAGGGGAGGCGGCTTACTTCCCGCTAGACCTGACTGTTGGCCCCCAACAAAGCGGCCCCGGGCAACGCCGGGAGGGCTGATCGCCGCCAGCGTGACGTGCTTGTCTCGCTGGGAGGGTGTGCCCCCGTGCTTGCGCACGTCCCCTCCTTTGGGCGGAACCCTAGAGGTTCGCCGAACTTCCTGGCGTATCCCGTTCCCAAGGCATGCATGCACGTTCTTGGTACTAGGGTTCCGAGGCGCTTGGGTGTCGCACGCTCCGCCTCGAGTCCCAAAGCAGCGCACGCCTTAGGATGCAGCCTTACCCCCGGTCTCCGGATCTCGTTTGGCCGGGTCACCTGCCTGGCACGGGCTGCCTCAGTGCCCGGGCTGTGGGCACTGGGTTTCCTACTGTTGTGCGGCGTTTGTGTTTGGGTCCGGTTGGCGGTTGGGTGTGGGTTTTGTTTTTCCCCGCCAGTCCTGGCTGGGGTCTTGGGTGGGTGTGTTTGGGCACGGTTTGTGGTGTTGTCCCTCTAGTGTTGGCTGTTTGTGGTGTTCGTGGTTGGGCTTCGGTTTTGGCCTGCTTTTGGGACGTGTGTGGTTTCGTGGGCGCCCCACTTGCCCCCCGCCGTTTCTGGTTCCGGCGTGCGGTGTGGGCGTGTTTGCTGGGCCCGGGTCCCGGCTGTGCCCAGCCCTTCTTGGCTGGGTTGTCGGGGTGTGTTTTTTGCGCTGTTGGTTTTTTTTTTTTTTTTTCCTGTCCCGGGCTTTGTGGTCCCTGTCCCTCCATCCCTTTCCTCGGGCTGGGCTGGTGGCTCTCTTTTTTTTTTTTGTTTCGTTGTCTCTTTTCCCCGTGGGCTGCTGTTACTGGCTTGGTGTTGCCGGTTTTTGGTGGGTGGTCCCCCTGTGCCTCTGTGGGGGTCCTGTCTTCGGTGCCTGCGGGGGGGGGGGGTTAACCGCCTCTGGTGGTGTTGGCGGGCGGTTTGGCGGCTGTGGGCTGTTTTCGTGCCTTTTCCCCCTCCCCCCTCCTTTTTTTTGGGGGGGGGGGTGGCTTGCCTGTTCCCCCCTCTGCCCTCCCTGGGCTGGCGCACGCACTGGCCTGCATTCAGTGTTGTCTTCCGGGCTGCTGTTTTCAGTTGCGTTCTGTGTGGCCGCGTTCTGGCCCCATGGGTCGGGTGGGCTATGTACACGGTGGGCTCGGCGCCCCTTCTTGCCGGGTTAGGTCCTGGCTCTGCCGGCTGGGCGGCTGCGTCAGGCGGCTGCTTGTGGTTTTTGGTTAGGGGGCTCGGGTTGTTGGTGTCCTTTCTCCTCTGCGGTGCCGGCTGTAATCTTCTGGGTGGTCCGCCACCGTTGTCGCCAGGCGCGCTGTGGCCCCGTGTGTGGCCTGCGGTGCTGGTGTGTGGCAGGCTGGCGTGGCGCCTTCGAGGGTGTGTGGTGGCTGGCTTCGGTTAGTCCTTCAGGTTAGGGTCAGTTGTGTCGTGTTGTGCCGCTCTGTGCCGCGTCGCGACGCGTCGTGCTGTGGCGCGTTGCACTGTGGCGTGCTGTGGTGCGGTGTGCCGTGGTCTCGCGTGGTGCCGCGGTGGTGCCCACAGCTGGAGCACGCGTGCCTACACACGACACACTTACTTACAGTTCCTTGAATGTTGGCGGCGTAGAGATTACGCCAAACAGATTATGCCACTTGCTGGGTGGTTACGGTACTCTCCCCCATGTTTTCTCCCTGCAGGAATACAGGCCTAGCTCCCTCCCTACCACCAGAGATCACGTGAGGGTTGCCCTTTATTGGGGCTACCACATGTTACTGACCTCGCCGTCCTCTAAAGAGGGTGTTGCTCTACTGATCCACACGTCAATCTCCCCTGGCAAACCCACACCCACAGTACACCTCCCGGGACGGCTGATATCGACCCAGGCTGCGCTGCACACGGATCCATTGATGCCTCCCGTCACAGTGTGTTCCTTCTACGGGCCACATACAGCCCGCGAGCGGTTACAGTGCGAGAAAGTCCTTGCCCCCTTACTACAGAAGTGTTCCATCATACTAGGGGACTACAATGGAGTGACACGGTCGTCCGACGCCACCACTCTACACCCCAACCTGTGGCCCTGGTTGATTGCTAGGGAGAGGTCCGGGGCCATGATTGACCTTGTCCGCCCCCACTGTGATGCCCAGCTGTACACGAGGGTGAGGAGGTATGGAGGGACGAAGAGTTATATCGATAGGGCCTACGGATCTAGGATGTTTGTAGCCCTGTACCAGTCTGAAGCCGCCGGTGTACTTGACTTTTCGCGGGTGTACGGTGTCCAGGATCACAACCCCATCATCGTACATACAGTCCCATGGGCCTCGCCCCACGTACCTGAACCGCGGTGTGCCATGTGGAACCGCAGGAACGTGACCCGATTCCGAAAAAAAATAAGCGAGTCAGCGGCGTCACTCTGTGCCCCCCAGGACGCCCGACAGGCTGGGACCGTCTATGATACCCTTGTGACATCAATGTTGTCAGCCATGCGCGAAGTGAACGAAGAAAAAAAAGAAGTGCCAAAAAACAATATTGATGTCACTGACTGGTCCGATGTAGTGCGTCAGCTTGCCAAGCAGGCAAAGCGCAGGTGCAAGGTGTTCCACCGGAGGGTAAAACACACACTACTGACACCTCCCACGCCATCTACACTGCCAACACCCACCCGCAAAATACAGCGCATCCTGCAGAGGAACAACCCTTGGTCTGCCCGGGCACTTGACTGGGTTAATGTCCAGCCCCGTTTGGATGACCTGCCCCCTCCTACAGTCACAGAGCTACGGTCTCTGGCCAAGGCATCCCGCCGTAAGTCCCCAGGACCAGATGGTGTCCCACCATACCTCATCGCCTCCCTACCTGACCCCGTATTCTCTGTCGTGCACCAGTGTATCTGCCGGTGCTATGACGAAGGGTCAGTGCCTGAACACTGGCTTATCTCAGAGACCTTCTGCCTTTTCAAAGGCAAAGGTCAGTGGCAGGATCCTGATAGATGGAGACAGATAGCCATGAGTAACTCCATCTACCGTTTGCTCATGCGCTGGGTCCACAAGGCGGTCTACCCTCTGCTCTCTCCTCAGCTACACTGCCGGCAGTTCGGTGGTCGTCAGGGCACCTCGGCTGCGCACGCCAGACACACGTTCCTGGACGACATGGACAGACTTGCCTCGGTTGAGGCCATATTGGCATTTGATGTTTATCACGCGTTTAACAGCCCCCGGAAATACCTAATTCACCAGGTCCTCGACCGAATGGGCACCCCACTCAAGCTACTGCGTATTCATTCCCTGGTGCTTGAGAGGGGTGCCACATTTATCAGGGGTGCTGAAGGTGAAGTGTTTCGCACCTCCCATGGAGTTAAACAGGGCTGTCCCATGTCATGTTTTCTGTTTGTATTGGTCTTCGACATCCCCCTGCGTTACCTCCCTCACCATGGCGTTGTCTTCTCCGCGTACGTTGACGACATCTCCTCCCCGGCCCCCCGCACTGCCAGTCAAACGCATGCCTCTCTTGTCCAGCTAGCGCTGAGTTTAATAAGATGACAACTTAACGTTAAGTAAGAAAAAGTGCTCTTCCATTGCTTTGAGGCATACTCTAGTTGTATTAGAGATGCACTGAGCATCCATGCATTTTTTTCTTAGTATTGGTCCCACCAAAACTTGTGATAACACATTTTGACCTATGGAACCAAACACCCAATCAGGATATGGAGTGGACCCCTTAATCCCCTTTCAATGTGAGGCAAATCATCTTTTCCTGAGTTGACTGAGAACTGACATACCCAAGGCAGAGCCTATGAATTTGTCTATGTTTTTCCATGAATTCTTAGCTATCCTAGTGGTATGCACCCTAGGGGGCTGGGTACCTCTTTTTGAGAGGTCCTGGGTTCAATTCCTGGTCAGCCTAGCTAAGTAGGAAGATCCCATGTGACATGGCAGTGACCTCATCGCCACATGCCCTGCCACCTCAGCACATATGGGACCCAAAACAAGGAGTGCACATCTCCTGAGATGGCACTATGGTGATAGAGTGACCATGGGGCAGTTTTCCAACTCTTTTCCAAAACATTTCAGCTATCTTTGTGAATATGCATTCCGATTTGACCTGAGTTGCAGTTTCTGTGAATATCCAATCACCTTTCACTGTTTACACTGCAGCCCTCCATGCTTTGATCCTGATTCCCCCCTCCTTGCACACCTCTTGCTTGGGTTATCCTGGATTGGCTATATTTCTGCAAACAAAAGGTTTTCACCTTCCAAAACAAGCAGCAGGAAACCCTACACCTACAGCACGCAGCAAGAGAAGCAAAAACACAGTGCTGAAACCACTATAAACTTTTCTGGTAGCAAGAGGCAGTCTGTCTCTGCGCACCGGCAGCAACCCCGCGCCGTACATCCAGTGCGCCGAGTACAGGCACATATAAGCAGAAGGGTGACTGAAGATGGACACAAGGAAAGCGGATGCCGACGTGAAGACAGCGCCAGAGCCTGAGGCACCGGCAAGGCCGGCACCTGGCGCTGTACCTTCGGCGGAGCCCTTACATGGGCCAGTGGATGCGGCTGAGGACTCCCTGGATGGACTCCAGACGGCCTTCGGGGCCCTGTCTGTCGAAGAGGTGGTCTTTCAGCCTGTGAAGAGGAAGAGAGAGAGCGAGAAGGATGCTGGGGAAGAAGCAGACGAAAGAGAGGAGCAAGGGCAAGACCTGACGAATGTCCCTACCTTCGAAGGCGCACCAAGCGCTTCTGGCCTCCACGCATCACCCTCTCATTTAACCACCACACTCCCAGCCGCTGCAACATCCACTTCCACAACCAACACGCCTATGGCAGAGGGCACAGGCTTTACTGGCATGCCTCCCTACCCCGCCTATGGTATGGGCCCACCTACCACTGCGCTCCATGAGGCAACTACTGCCAGTGAGCCGGTGGCTACCAGCTCTGCGCCGCGATGGTATGCGGCTGAATATCCCCATCCACTACCCGCTACTGGAACCTATGTGGATGTTTCTGGGTATGCACCTGGCTATGCAACCTTGAGTGGGTTGAGGAGAGCACCTGAATCTCTTGGTGGCAGGAGTGGAGGATCGGGAAGATCCTCCAACAGGTCCCTGACGCGGTTGGAGATCAACGAGGTGCTGCGAGGAGCCACTTCAAAAATCGTGGGCGACCTCACTCAAGAGATCTGTGAGAAACTGGAGCCCCTGATGATCCCGCCCCACGCGTTACCTACCACAGTGGGAATGTCACCCCACCGAGTACAGGCCAACCACCTGGCGGCAGGGTTGACAAACACCCTGGGGAGCCTGAGGAGCCGACCGATGCCGACTCCTGCACCTATACCGAGAAGTCCCTTCGTCCCGAGAACGGCCCAGCCGCCCTACAGCCACGTGACGAACTCGACGAGGGCCGAGCTGGACCGGCTGGGGCTAACAGTGGTGGACGTAGAGCCTTATGGCTCTAGTGATCTAGGCGGAGACCCCTCCGATGATGAGCCGCCGTCGATGACTTCAACTTCGCCCTCGGAGGATGATGACCCGGAGGACCCCGAGGATTCAAAGGGGAAGAAAAAGAAGAAGAAGAAGAAGAAGACCCGACGCCCTGAGGGACGCAGGTCTCAGGAGGCGAAGGCTATTGCCACCTCCAAGATCGTGGTGAACCTGCCTGAGTTCACAGGCAAGGACCTCAGCGAGTTCGCTGAGAACTTTGGCCGGTTTCTCCGATTGACCGGCCAAACCCACGCTAGTGGGCGAGTGAAGGGCGATCTGCTCCTGCAGTGCTGCAAGACCAAGTACCTGGAGAAGCAGGTCAGGCAGATCGTGACTAACTCCGCCACCTTTGCCGATGTGTTGCTTGCCCTGGAGAGGCAGTACCCGACCTACGAAACGGACCTCTCCATCAGGGCCGAGATCCAGAACCTGCCCGTGCTGCCCAACAACCCCAAACCTGGCAGGGTCTCTGAGCTGTTGGCTGACCTGGATCACTGGGCTGGACGACTGACGCCCGGTTCCTACAGCAGCGACGACCTGCTGTTCTGGTTGGTGGCCAGTCTCCCTCGAGAGCTATGGGACGAGTGCCGTTCGACGGCGGAGCGCAAGGCTAGATCCCTCCGCTACGAGGATCTATGTGTGCTACTCCCGGAGCTGGCGCTGGAGAAGGAGAGCGACCAGCACTTGAACAACTACCGTCCTGGTGGTGGAGGTTCTGGAGGCCATGGCAAAGGGTACCAAGGGTCCCGACCTGGGCAGGGGAATACCCCCAAACACGCCCACGCCCGTATCATGGAGAACGTGAAGGAGCTTTTCTGGTGTGATGCCAGAGACGAGCAGGGCCACCTGCAGCACGCCCCTGACTGCAAGCAGCGAGACTGCTTCGTCGTCCAGGGGAAGCAGCAGGAGAAGAACACCGGCGCCAAAGCGAAGCTGCCGGATCATTACAGGTGCACCATCACGTGTGCATTCTGCGGGAAGCGGAAGCACTACGAGGATGAGTGCTACCATAAGCAACGCTTATCGGCGAAGCTTAAGGGTGAAGATCCTGGCAAAGGCTCAGGCAAAGGTGGAGGCAGGAGCAAAGGCAACGACTCCGGCAAGGGCAATTCGAAAGGACGTGGTCAAGGGCAAGACAAGGGTCAAGGTGGACGAGGAGGAGGCGCTAACCGCCAGCCCAACAACAAGAACAAGGACAAGAACGGAGGCAACCCCAACCCTATTCCAGGGGGGAACTCCGAGCCTCTGGAGGGCAGTCCGGACCTACCACACGCTCGCAAACGCAGGCCCAGCAAGAACAAGGAGCCAAGCGTGAGCATGAAGGTGGTGATGACGGCAACGCTAAGAAGAGGAGCCGTTTCATGAGGATGGCCCGCAAATTGCGGAACAAGGGGTTCGAGGTGACCTGTCCCGCGGAGTTCTGACGGGGACGCTCTGGTGGCACCCAAGACCTGGTGTTTTGGGTACGTATCCGACTAGGGGGACGCGAATACCTGGGGGTATTGGACACTGGTGCCACCATATCTATAGTGGCCAAGAAACCTTTACCTTGTGGGAGCCTGAAGAACACCATGACCACCGCTGCGATACGCATGGGGGATGGACATGTGGTGCACAGCTGCGGGGACTGTGAAGTGGAGGTACCTATGGGCTCCCGGACTATCGCCCATCGGTTCTATGTGATGGACACTGAGGCCTTCGACTTTGTACTGGGTACTGACTTCTTCCTACAGCACTCCCAGATACAATCCCTGACGCTGCAAGCGCCCTACTTTCTCTACGTGGACCACGGCAGTGGCAGAGAGTCTGTGCCACTGGAGCAGTCGGAACGTACCTCGAGTTACCTGAGGGTATCGAAGGAGGAGCCCTCGAACATGATGGCGGCCTCCAAAACTGAGGACTATCAACTATTGGGGGAAGTCCTAGACCAAGGTCTGAGGGAGTTGGGTTACTCTCGAGAAGACCTGAGTGTGGAGTTATTCGCCAGCGACAAGCAACATGTACTGGACCTTTACTGCAGCAAGGGGAAGAACTGCAGCTACAAATTTTACTGGCCCTCCTTCGGGATGGCCTAAGGGAACCCCAGATTCAGTGAACTGGGGAAGGTGCTGACCAAGGTGGCCTTGGAACGTTCCCGTATGGTCCCGTGTTCCCCCGATTGGGGAGCCCATGGGGGCAACGAGTACTGGCGAAACCTCCTGGACAGGCTGACTATCAGCTCTGTTCGCTTGCCTGATGAGGCCATCTACGTGCCTCTGGGACGCAACACGCCTATTGGGAAGCCCGGATGGGGGAGTATGCTGAGCGTGGTGGACGGGGGTCTTACCTCCATCCCCTGGGAGGATCTGGACCCGACTCTGGTCCAGGCTATACAACGAGAAAGCGACGGACTCGCCTTGGGTGACTTGAAGGATCGCCTAGGACCTCAAGATGCTGTTGAGACTACACCCGGAGAAGATGAGTACCTCGTGACTGACACCAACGCCCCGAACTCTCCCTGTCATATACCTGTTCCTGATGGAGTCTCTGAGTGTGGACTATCTGAGCTACATAGCTCTATCCACTCAGATGACGAAACTGAGCACGACGCCTTCTTCGTGCAGACCTGTGTGGAGGAAGTTGAGAACGCCGAGTACGTCGCCCCACTGAAACCCCTACTCTCCATGAGGGTGGAAGACCCCGTGGACGAGGAGCTGGACCCTCGATCCAGGCTCAGGGAGTATGTGGATTCCAAGAGGAAGTTGGTGGCGAAAAAGCTATGCTACGCGAAGCCTACCCGCAGCTCATGGCCACTGAAGCAAGGACGTATGGGAGACCTATCCGTATTGAAGGAGGACCTCGAACAGAAGATCACCACCTGGCAAAGGGAGGTAGATCTTAAGCTCATGAAGAGCGTGTGGGGCGCCCATGTGACGACCCCAGAGGAGGACGACCTCTCGGAGGAATGTGTATGTGAACCCCCTCGAGCGTGCCTATGTTGCCATCGTCCACCGGAGATGGTTGAACAAGACCTTCTATATGCCTATCAAGGACTGAAGGACACTACCACGGGCGAGGAGTCGGTGGGGGACCACCTCCCGACGTCTATTACTCAGTGGGCAAGCAACTTACACTATGACGAGGACATGGAGGACAAGATCAAGATATTGGACCCGCGGGTACAGAAGCTTGTAAGGACCTATCTGGAGGTGTTCGGAGAACTACCCCCTCCAGCCTCATGTGACAAGCTGGTACAGATGGACCTCAAGCTGGAACCCGAGTTCGTGGGTCACAAGATCCGGAGGAGACCCTATCCAGCTCCTAAAGTGAAGGCCGACGAGATCGAGCGACAGATACAAGAATGTATCGACGCTGGCCTAGTCCTGGAGTACAAGGACGGGGTCTACCCCCTACACTGCAGCCCCTGTTTCCTGGTGGCTAAACCTGGGTCTACAGCCAAACGGCTGGTAGTGGACTACAGAGATCTGAACAAGAAGACGTTGAACCACTCAGGGTCCATTCCCAATATGGAGTCTACCCTGGAGAAGATAGCCTCCTGCCGCTACAAGACCAAGATGGACAAGATGAGCGGATTCTGGCAAGGGGACCTGACGCCCAACGCACAGGAACTACTGGCCTTCATCACCCCTCAGGGGAGGGTGTTCAAGTGGAAGGTCATGCCGTTTGGCGTGGCTAACACACCCGCTCTATTCCAAGACTGATGAACAAGATCTTGTCCATACTACGAAGGAGACCTAAGGTGCAGGAGCTCATATCCTGTGGTGCCCAGATGGAGGCTCACATCGACGATGTATGCCTCGGGACCAATACCCAGGAAGATCACCTAATCCTCTTGGGTGAGTTCTTTGCGGTCTGCCAGGAGAACCACACACGACTCAAGCTGGAGAAGTGTGAGTTCATGCAGGAGACCATGCAGTACCTGGGGTTTGACGTTGGCTATGGGTGGTGGACCCCAGCGGCCTCTAAGGCCAAACCCCTGATGGATGCCAAGGTACGACAGGAAGACCCCAAGAAAGGACTTCATGATGTACGCAGTTTCATTGGGGCGTGCAACTTCTATCGCCGCCACATCAAGAACTTCACCTACACCAGCGCCGTTCTGACGAACTTGATCAAGAAGAGTACTACTTGGCGCTGGGGCCCACAAGAGCAACAAGCGTTTGACGAGCTCAAAGACAAGGTAGCCAACGCTAAGTGCTTGGGCGTGCCTAGGGCACAGAGGGACATTATCCTTGTGACCGACGCCAGCAATGTGGGCGGTGGTGGAACGTTGTTCCAATGGCAAGCACTAGAGAAGGAGGAGTTTGACTCGGCCATTTCCCAATGGGGGACGGAAGGTCTCAACCGAGATGGAACCCTCAAGCACAGCTACCCTGACGACAAGTGGGTCCTAGTACCTCTGGGCCACTGGAACTTGGAGTGGAACCAGGCCAGGGGGAACTACTCCACCTATGAGCAGGAATTGCTCGCGGGTATGCTGGTGCTATCCTCACAAGCACGACTGTTGGGGAGTAACCCTGTGGTCTGGCTATGCGACCAAGAACCGGTCCGCAGTTTCCAGAAGGGTCCCCCACCTGAGAAGGCCAAGCTACGGCGCTGGTGGACCTATTTCAGTCAACTACGGCTGACGGTACACCATATCCAGGGAGTGAAGAACGAGTGTGCCGACTACATCAGCCGCAACAACTTCGACGCCCTGATTGGTGCGCGGTCTGAAGCGCTGGCGAAGGAGGCGTTCAGCCGTATGGACGTCCACTTGGACCTCAACATGACGATGATACGCCCCCTGAATGGACTCCAACAATCGGAGTACCTGAAGGAGTTTGGGGATATCTACCGGCGCCTGGAGAAACGCCTTGAACCCCTCCTGGTCAACCAAGACCAGTGGAAGAGGGACAAGAGCTACCTCTGGCACGAGGACCGCATTGTGGTGCCTAGTGACAGAGTCCCAGCGCTGCTGAAGTGGACCCATGAGTCCAGCGGTCATGTGGGTGATGACCGCACCCTGAGGCTGTTCAAGCAGTGGTTCCACACTACGTGGACCGACGACCAACTGCGGAAAACCCTCCAGCCTATCGTGGACAAGTGCCCGTACAGGTCCTGTAAACCAGGGGATATCAGGGACAGAGGTCTCTACTCGACCCTGCCCATCCCTCACTGTGCCAACAGTGTTCTATACGTGGACTACACGGAGATGCCGAAGTTCGGGGGCTATGACTTCGCCCTCGTGGTAACCTGTGGGTTGACCAGGTTTACCAGGGTGTTCCCCTGTACCAAGCACATTACCGGGGAGGAGACTATCAAGATACTCCTGGAGGAGTGGTTTTGTGTCTATGGGGCGCCCAAGGAGATCAACTCCGATGAGGACGTACGAGTACGCTCAGATACTGGCTGGTACAAGAGGGTCCTGAGATCCCTCAATGTCCAGGTGTCTACGGGGATTCCCTACTCTCACACGGGCAACCCCCTATGTGAGCGACAGATCCGTGTCCTGAAGGAGAACGTACGGATATGGTGCAAAACTGAACGCACCAGAGACTGGGTGAGACTACTCCCCGTCATATCCTTGATGATGAACTCCCAAGAGAGTTCAGTTACTGGCTACTCGCCCCATGAGCTATTCCTAGGGCGCCCGGCATGGTTCCTACATGCCCCCTATCCAGAGGACACCCATTCTTCTGTGGGTGAATGGGTCCAAGAGCAACAAGCGAAGGTGGACAAGGCCAAGGCTATGCTCCAGAGAGTGAGGGAGCGTCAGTGGAACAAGAAGAACAAGCACCGAGTACCGGCCACCTACCAAGAAGGGGACTGGGTGCTGGTGCACCACAGTCGACTACCCGCCTGGCCACGCTCTACCAGCAATGACCCATACTTCGGGCCGTACAAGATTCTATCAGTGGATGGACACCGTATCACCGTGCGGTGTTTTCCCCGTCTAGGGGGGACCCTGGTGTGCGCTGCTCAACACCTGAAGCGCTACTATGACCCTGAAGACCTCTGTGGGGAGGAGTGGGAGCTGAACGACGAGGAAATCGCCGCTCTGGACGTACAAAGGGGCTGCCAGCCCTATGGAAGTTGAAGGTGAACTCCCCGACATGAACGCCGAGGAGATGGCCGAGGAGGGCTTCTACCTGGTGAAGTCTGTCCTACGCCACCGCTATCGCCAGGGTTGGCACTTTCTGACCCTCTGGGAAGGGTTTGGAATCGAAGAGGCCACCTGGGAGCCCTTCTCTGCATTTGTTCTACTTGAGGGACGCCTAAACTCAGTTCTGGTTGACTACTTGTCCCAGAACAACCTTGGTGGGTTGCTGAGGCTCGCTGAGACGCTTGCCTCCAAGACTAAAGCTAGGGACTGAACCTTACCCTTACCTGCCAAAGCGTATGTGTGAGTGTGCTAGTCCTAAGGTCCTGAGAGCAAGCCGCAGAAGTGGTGTCCTAATTATACCCAAGTCTGCACGCTTGCTAAACCTGGAGGGTTGGCTTATTGATGCCACGGGGTACGCCCCGGGTGTCCCCTCTCCTAAGCGTCCAATTTCTGTGCTGGCACAAGACCTTTGGGGAATACCCAGCGTACTAATCCAGGTATTGTTTTCCCTACCTATCTGTCTACTACAGGGAGGGTTGGCCAAAAGCTATGAAGGCATGAAAACGCCGTTTTGCTAAATGGCCAAAACACTGACCTAACCACTGCCACAGCCCACCAACCCTGCTAAAATTGCAGGAAACGGTTGGGACAGTGACACACGCACTACAGGTCCTACACACCCTACAGTGGCACCATCCTCATGGGCGAGCACTGGGGCAACTGGCTCAAGCCCCCACTCGAGACTACCACTCCTACACGCACACTCTACTTGGTGTTGTTGAAGAACATGTCGTGGGTCCTAGCGACCCTCCTGTGAAGATGACACGAGAACACAGCGCTGCTAAGCGACTGTGGCCTAACAGGGGATGCCACAACGTGTTTCCCCTGCTAGGGCTTGGAGGGAAGAGGTGCTCTTGCGTGCACGGCGCAGATGTCGATGGAGTCGGACTCCCTACTCCGCCACAGGCAGAGGAGAGTTACTTGTTTGTGTGATCTGCGCCCTTGTTTAGCAGGGCATGAAAAAAAAATGGTTTGCTGCTGCACCAATCACCCTACCTGCCCACCTGTAAAGCAAAGGCAAATGAAGGGGCGTTTGCGGCGGAGGTACCAAGCCACTCTCCACGTATTATACGCTTCTCAGAGTGACCTATAATACACTGTCCGCAAACACGCTGAAGAATCAGCTACCCCTGTCAAGCAAGCAAGCGTTAAGGGACTCCTCAGGTTCTCTTAAAGAACGTACCGAGGAGCCCCTGAGTAGCCTAAACAAGGTTTACCGTGCGCACTTCGCGTGGCCTACCCTTTAATGCGTGTTTGCATGCGCGAGTATGCACGACCTTTTTGGGCAAACCTGCCCATCCGCTCCACAATCACGAACTCAACCAGGGGGTGGCCCCGCCTGGGCTTACTCACCTTACCTACCACTGGAGAGAGAGAGCAAGTGAGGGGCGCACGCGAAGAACGTTGCTATGCACTTGTGCGTATGTCTAATCACCCTGATCTGACCTCTAATCATCTGCAATCTTTCTAATCAATCCCTCTATCGCGTCCTATCGTTGTTAGCGCTGCTACAAGACTCGTTCACGGAGACACGAGACGAGCAATGTGTATGCGGCATACAAGACGAGCATACCTGTAGTTTATACCTGATTCATTGAAGTCTTTTCGTTGATTTTCGAATTCTTCGATTTTCGATGCTTCTATTAGTGTGGGTGGAATCTGTATGTTTATTTTTTAATGTGTGTCTCGTCATTTTCAAGACTACGTGAGACATACGTTTATAATGCCATTATTTCTCCATTTTCTGGCGCTTCGCTAGGAGCCGCTCCTGCGCGCCGCCTTTTTATGCGTATGAATTTCTGGATTTAAAAAATCTAGAGATGACTATAATTGCTATAAAAATGTGCTTCTGATGCACAATTGGATTCTGCTCAGGTGTGTCGTTTCAGAACAATTCTAGGCCGTCATTCGACGGATTTTGGTGTCGTCGCTTCGTTTTTGCGTGGATTCGTCCATAATTCTCCCATTCCTGCCTCTGCAGATACCCACGCGCAGCCTCGCTGAGTAGGCCGTGTTCTGGCCGAAACACAGCAGCCTGGAGAGACTGAGCAGAACCCAAGACCCCACCAAGGGGCAATTTAATTTCTTCACGACTCCCTTCGCCCTAAGACAGGTCACAGGTCGCCAGCAGGTTTACGAGAACCCATGCGAGTGTGTATATTGTGTCTTGCATTCGGTTTGTGTCGCGCTGCGTCTTGGAGGGAGGGATGCACATGCACATGTTTTGGCATGCTCCCAAACTAACCCAGCCAAGCCACAGGACTCCCGGCAGCGCCATGAGCGCTGAGTCTTCTGTAGGAAATGTTACAAACAGAGCAGCAAAAGAGCGCCAGCCATGGTGAGCGCCCATTTTTCTGTGTGAGGGAAACTATAGGTATTTTAAAGTAGATGTGGAAACCAAGGAAAGGCCAAGAAAAAATCCCTTTTTCCTAAAATGCGACAGTGGTGGCCACCACAGCACAAGGGGGGATTAAGAAAAAGTGCTTTTCCATTGCTTTGAGGCATACTCTAGTTGTATTAGAGATGCACTGAGCATCCATGCATTTCTATCATAGTATTGGTCCCACCAAGACTGGTGATAACACATTTTGACCTATGGAACCAAACACCCAATCAGGATATGGAGTGGACCCCTTAATGCCCTATCAATGTGAAGCTATTCATCTCTTCCTGAGTTGACTGAGAACTGACATACCCAAGGCAGAGCCTGTGAATTTATCTATGTTTTTCCATGAATTCTTAGCTATCCTAGTGGTATGCACCCTAGGGGGCTGGGCACCTCTTTTTGAGAGGTCCTGGGTTCAATTCCTGGTCAGCCTAGCTAAGTAGGAAGATCCCATGTGACATGGCAGTGACCTCATCGCCACATGCCCCACCACCTCAGCACATATGGGACCCAAAACAAAGAGTGCACATCTCCTGAGATGGCACTATGGAGATAGAGTGACCATGGGGCAAATTTCCAACTCTTTTCCAAAGCATTTCAGCTATCTTTGTGAATATGCATTCCGATTTGACCTGAGTTGCAGTTTCTGTGAATATCCAATCATCTTTCACTGTTTACACTGCAGCCCTTCATGCTTTGATCCTGATTCTCTTCTCCTTGCACACTTCTGGCTTGGGTTATCCTGGATTGACTATATTTCTGCAAACAAGAGGTTTTCATCTTCCAAAAAAAGCAGCAGGAAACCCTACACCTACAGCAAGCAGCAGGAGAAGCAAAAACACAGTGCTGAAACCACTATACACTTTTCTTGTTACCAAAAGCGAGTCAATGTCAATGTCTGGTTCCCCGCCGCCCTTGGCTGTGCTGCCCAAAAGCCTACACCCTCCTGCCGCCCTCCAGGTGCACCCCGATACTATATGGCTGCATATCTCTGCCGATGTGCCGCCGTGGGCTGACGAGGTCCCTCGACCCTTCACCCGCACAGCATGCCTGATGCATTTGGGATACCCACTGCCAGCCCGTCTACATATCCCTCATGCCATTACCGTCATCACCAGCGAGCTCAAAGCTCAACTGACCGAATTGCACTCCTATCCCATACAGGTGCTAGATCGGGTCTTACTGGTCAACAGCATGGTCCTTCCCCGCCTGCTGTACAGGACGGAATGCCTCCCCCTGACGGCTGAGCAGACCACGCAACTTGGTGTCGTACCTGAGCGGTTCGTCTTCGGTGTCGTCGGGTTACCCATGGTTGTGGCGAAGAAGACACTATACACCCACCGCTCCCGGGGTTTAGGCATGGGATACTTCCCGGTCCTCCATCCAACGCGTGTCCTGGATCTTCTGCGGTGGAACCAGTTTCTGCATGCCTTCTCTCTGCACCCCTGTTGCTCCATGACCCCCTACTCCATGTTCTGCTCCGCACTTACCGTAATGGGGCCCCCGTCCACCTCTATGGTCACCCCTGTGTTTTTCAGCTGGGAGGCCAGCAGACTACAGCGCGAGGCTACAGCGGTCATGTCAGTGGCTGGACTTGTCGTGTTCGTAGTGCCCTCAAAGGTGCGCCCCGAGTGCACATATACTGACGGCAGCAAGCTGGGAGTTCCCCCCGCATCTGGGGCAGCTGCCATTATGCCGGGTGGTCGCATTGCTGTCTGCAGGGTCCCAGGGGTACCCAACTCGTACAAAGCTGAGTTGCTGGGGATGCTACTCGGGTCTCACTTTTCTGGGGAGAGAAAATTCGTCTGGATTGCCAGGGTGCTATCGCTTCAACCTTCGGCCAAAAGCACCCGATCAGGCAAGCGGGTTGGGTACAGAACTCCGCCGCTCCCTCTCCGCAAAAGGGCAACAGCCAGAGTGGGTTGAAGGGCACGTGGGCCATGAGTTCAACGAGGCCTCTGATCAGTATGCGCGTTTTGGCACTGCCCTCCCCCCCCCCCCTGCACGGCCCTCTTCTCCCTGGGACGTTGTTCGGCATGGCGAATCCATGGTCCCCCCCCACAAGGTCTGGACACACGACTTGGCCCCAAGCCATACCCACCAAGACTTCCACCCGTTGTCACGGAGGCCACTAAAAATCCGCCGCTTAGCGTGGCACAAATGGCTTTTTGGTCTGCAGAGTCGCTCAGGGTACGCACACTATGCGACCTACTGGTCCGATAAGCCCCCGCCACACACATGCTCGCACTGTCGCTGTTCTCACAATTTGAGCGTGCACGGACACCTGGCGCACTGTGCGGAAAGCCACCCCGTGGTCCAGGCATGGCTGTTGGCGTGGAACCCCCGTTGGGGCGCCGCCTCTTGGCGCCGTTTGGCTTATCGCAGCGATCTGCGCATCGCTGGTCGTTTGGCTATCCCGCGCAGTTTGTGTCGCCACTTGGTTCGGACGCTGGGGGGCTTCCGTGCGGTTCGGAAAGAGATAGGTTCATACCAGGACAGGGTGCTGGACTCTGTGACTGCTGCTCTGGCCTCAGCAATCCCACCCAAGTCTAAGCGCCCCAATGTGTTTGTATCGGACGATTGGGATTCACCTAACCCCTTGTTGTAACTGCCCCCATGTTTGTCATATGCATGCCATCATGGCTGGCATATAATTTCTGACTGTCACGCTGCAACCTGGGGCGGGCTCTGCCCTGGGCTGTTCTTATACCCGACGTGAATGCCACTAACTCAGCTACGCCCCCTGTCTCTCCTCAGGACATCCTGACATACTGGCAACCACTCTAGGGGCTTTTCTCTGGCGCTGCCACCACTTGATCCGCTATAAGCCCTCACTGATTACCATGCTCACCTGCCTCTAGGCCGCACAGATGGACGATCACTGTCTGTAGAGCTACACGCTGATGGATGCCAGCACTGCAATTGCTAGTGCCTCAGAGCGGTGCCGCATACCCCTGCAGCGCCTTCCCTGGACGACCGTGATTACTCTGGTCTACCAAGCGTGCACCACCGAGTCGCTCCCCCGTCCACCGATTATGTCGCGCTCAGCTTGCATATAGCAAGCCGTCTGCTCATGGTTCATGTCCTGCATTCACTAGCTGGAACAAGCACAATGTGCGACGCTTCCTGACCTCCCCGGCGCTATCTGGCGCGGTTCAATCGTGTTGCTTATCTTTCACCATTGCGATCTGCCAATCAAGGGTGCATTGGGTGAATTGTCAGATGGATGCTGCTTTCGCTGCCCCCGACACAGTGACCTGGGTGCAACAGGGTTGCCTTGGATGAGATGGCTACGTCGATGAGCCATGGAATTCTGTTGGGACGGTCGTCCGCGTGGTGTGAGAATGCTGGGTATATGGGTGAGATAGTATGCTGTTTCGCCAGTTTGGCCTCATCGGTTACTCCGGGGTGCCCACGCCCCGCCGTCTCCTCAACCTTGTCCCTCTTCCACGTCCAGCACAACACAGCAGCAAGTTGCGTATAATACCACCCCCCCCTCCCGTGAACACGCCTGTGTGCACCCCCGATCCCCCTCTGTGTCTCTATTTTTTCGCCAACCGTTGGCAGGATGGCCCTCCCATGGTACACCGACCCCCACCCCTACACCATGCGAGTGGAATGCCATTTTCTTCTTTCCCCTGTGGGCGACCCACCGCGCCCTGGTCGCCCACTGCCACCCCCCCCCCCCCCCCCACCGGTCCCCCTTGTCTCCCGCCCTATGTACCTCTGTTTTCCACGTATGATGGGATACCCGCTCAGGACAGGAACCAGCCCAGACAGTACCCCCAGATTATCTGCCACTGCCCCCGGGCATGGAGTATGGGGCGACCACTTCTGTGATGTCCACTTTGTAGCATAATTTACTACCTTGCATCGTCCCGGCGCCGCTGTGACCCCAGCCTGCCAACCTGCTGACCCTTGACTTGTGGATGTGGGTGACTCAATGTATATTGGGCTGGCCTCCTGGGAACACTGCAGCTGTGGCTTCGGACCTGTATTACAAAAAAAAAATCAGGCAATGATCTCGCGCCCCCAGTTGATCATGGCATTAAACACGAGCGCATGCGCGCGGTAAGTGGGTTTGTCGAATCAGAACAGCTCCCGGTCTACCGGGTGCGAAGGTGACTGGATGGCCACATGCGTGTTATCGACAATAGCAGACACCTGGCGGTGAATTGGATCACTGTGTTGGTGAACGTATCCCACAGGTGAGCCCGTTGTGACACATCACGTAGTACTTTGATACAGTAGTCCCGATCAATTCTCAATGTCCTCGCACATGCAATCTGGCTGTACCCCAACCCTAGTGACCCCTTTTGCACACCTTTGAGCGTAGCGGTTGAACAGCGGTTGAACCCAGTTGAACAGCATGTTGCTGTTCAACCCCCCAGTTGAACTCGGTTGAACGCGGTTGAACAGTTCAACTGGCCTATCGCGCCAATCGGTGGCGCGTGCTCACGCGATCACGCGTTCAACAGTGGTTAATTAATATACATGACGCATTGAATTGAAGAATATTTAATTTCACCTTTGTGCAATATGGTAGTGTCACCAAAAATAACGTAACAATAAGAACGAATTAGAGCACCAAGAGATTCCCCATTGTGGTTTCTTACTTGTATGCAAGGATCCCTCTCATTTTACAATCAAAAATGCCAACGTCAAACTTGAAGCAATGTATTGCAGATCACTACACTGGATTACAATCGGATGAATTGATGAGTGATTTGGTCAACTTGTTCACCGCATCCAAGGGTGGTCGTACACTATGGGAACGCCTCAAGACTAGAATGGGTAGTGGGCGGCGTAGTCGACGCAATGACCGGAAGGTCATGGAAAGGGTGTTTACACCCAAGGATGCCGTCCGGTTGATCCTTGACTTGGAAATGCCGAAAAATAGGTGCTCTACATGTCCTACATGCATACCATGGTGCGTTGCATGTATGCAAGGAGCGTTCAACCGTATGCGAGATGCGTTCAAGTGTGCGGTTGAACACATATGAAACAAATGCGACTCATGTTTGTGCAACATAGAGTGCCTACCTAGGTTTCATCGAACTATCATGTATATGTCTTCTTCCACATGCAATTTTGGCCCCATTTACATGCTACCATCAAGTGTTTTTTCATGAAAACAACAAATTGAACATTTGTTAAAGTCATGTTCAACTGCCCGGTTGAACAAGTTGAACGATTTCAACCAACGCTCACGTTGTGCACCAACGTTCACGTTGTGCGCGTCACTTTGTTCGAATTAACATGCCTCAAATTTAGGTACAAGAATCTAATATCTTGGGCCAACCGGCGAACAAAAGCTGCCCAAGAAAAGTTGGATGTTCATTGGGTGCACCCATTTCCATCTTTCAAGCGTATGCACCGTGAATGGCAACGATTGGGTAAGGCGCAAAAATTGGAAACCACTATTCACAATGGCAAAGTTGGTGTACGATGGGACTTACCGCATTTCTTTAATTATGTCGCAACACAAAAGGAGCTCATGGAGTCCATGGACTTTCCAATGATCGATGGCGAGCAATTATTCGTCATCATAATTAGAGGCGACGGGTTCCCATGTGGCTCACGCCCATGGGTGCAAATTGCGATTGGCTTTGCCAATCACATGGAAAAGGCCCGCACTCTTCAATATAATTGGACATTGGATGTCGCATTGACATCTGAACATGACGACGAAGCAATGCGTGTCTTATTTTGTGCCACGTTGCAACACATCCAAACTATCATTGATAGTGGATACATCCAAATGAATAATGTTTATTATCGTGCACGAATCATGTTGGGTGGAGACTCTCCATGGTTGCGTCTACTTTTAGGATTGTCGCCTTACTTTGCCATTGGAAGCATCTACTCTTTTTCCACATGGTGTAGTAGGCGTGAACGATGGATGAACACTAAGGTGCGGCGCACAACGCACCTTGATGGAAAATTCCGCGCTTTGTACGATAAAGGTTTGGATTGCACTACGGCCAAAGGGTGCACTTCAAAACCAATGCTCCGCGTGGATGACCGCACACGGTTCATTGTGATGTGCATTTTGCACTTGGTGATCCGACTTGGCGACTATCTTACACACTTCATTCGCGCGTTTTGCAAACGTTTGCCGCCTCTTGTCCGTGCACGCGTGCAAACCGTGTTGAATGAATCTAAGACTAATACTAGTCTCAAAGGTAAGGCAAGCCCGGACGGTGAGGAGACATGGCGTCTCCTCGCTAACTGGACAATAATAGGTAAGACCATGAAGTTGCCTCCAAAGTATATATCTATTGTACAAGAAATGGCAAACCTTTTGACGGCCATGCAATCATGGCGCTACGAGGCCGCGGCCCTTTCAAAGTGTAAACGCGTGGCACGTCGATTTCAGAAATTAATTTGTCCGCATAAGCGGTCACCTTACCTTTTGTGGCTTAGAAGAGAGGCTACGGAGGTTCTGCAAAATATTTACCCATGGGGGGCGGGAATGTTTAGTGGGGATATAGTAGAATCACTAAACTATATATTAAAAGACCACTTCTTATGCTCAAGTGGGCGTGGCGGTGGCCCCGGTGGGCGTGTAGCTCGTGATAAGCGCATGCTAAAACAAGCGCACGAAAGGATCTTTCTGGCAAAAGAGCTACCACGGTGGGAACGTACGAGTGCGGGTGGAGAATGATCAAACTCTAGGTGTGGGCTATGTGGTTTGTCGTTGGTGCTTCATACTTTATGCTCCGTGTTCCGTGTGCAACCGTGTTCAGCGGCACTTCAAGTTGTTCAACCGGTCGGTTGAGGTGTGCAAGCATGTTCAACCGCGCGAGTGTCTATTTTTCTTTGTTTTTAGGGGGGGGTCATGGAAGGACAACAAGCGTCGGCGCAACAAGCGATTGGGCTCGCACTCATGCAGTTCTTACAAGCCGCACAAGGGGTACAAGGACCGCAAGCACCACAAGGTGCCCAAGTGCCGCAATTGGGACCACCGCAATTGGCCGCGCCGCAATTGCCACACCCAAATGTAATTGCGCCGACCCAAAGTGGGCCTACGGGATCAACGGGGCCGATAGGCGGGGGTACAACAGGAGGAGCATCCTTGCCTTTGCCACAAGTGGTCCCAGCGTTGGATGCTTTGTTCCCAGCGAAGGAGGAGTTGACCCAATTTGGGGTGTGCCACGACTCATCGTCGTTGGCGGATGACTCCCCTCAATGGAGATGGCTCCGGGACATCACACCCCGGTTCATGTACCGGAGGAGTGTCGGGGTGTGGATGAAAAAAAACGCCCAGTATGACCTCCATGGCCACCGGAGCCACCCGTGGACAACGAAAGCACTCACAGCCCAGAATTGGGCCGAGTGGAAACTTTTGAGGATTGGTTTGAGCACACGCCCCGGAATTGCCATGACGTTGTCGGAGACCGCCCTCCATGCCCTCTTTAGGGTATGGGAATCCTACGGGCTGGGGACTGCAGTGGCACCCCAATGGACCGGCCCTGGGTGTGCTGGCCGAAGTGGCGGCCATGGCAAGGGCCATGGGCCGCAATTCTTTTTTAAAAACGTGGAGTCCGTGCCGCACAATTGGTATGACGCCTCTGACGCCACCAACTACAACGCGTCACCGCCATCCATGGTCGAGGTCGGGGGAACCATATCAAGTGGCGGGCGCAGCAAGAAGTCCAGCACGGAGGAGGCACCTGCAGCGGTTGCACCACCAACCACACTACCCAATGCGGCCACAAGCACTTCGTCAATGATGCGAGGCGTGGAGCAGGTGTGTGCAACAAGTGTTCAACCGGTGTTCAACCGTGTTCAACCGGGCAGTTGAAGCAAAGCGAACGGAGAGAGTATGGATACAGTCCGTGTGTGACACGTTCGGAGTGGATGTTTTGGGCAATTGGTGGCTAGGACATTGAGACCTGCATGTCTGGGATGCATACATGGTTCAATAATTGAATACCCTGTGTTAGTGCGCTGAGGGTGCCGTGCATATGAGGTGGTGGCCACATGTGTTCAACCGGTGTTCAACCGGTCGGTTTCGCACCTCAACCCCATTCAACCGCTCATCTCTCTTAGTTATCGGCCCAAGACGTCCCACCCCACATGTTCGTCATTGACAAACGCGGACCGGCGGTCATGCTCCATGGAGCATGGCCGCCATTACCCATCGATGAATGGTGGCATGGGCCAGGTGCACGGGTTTCCGATCGCGACGCCCTCGTGAAGAAATGGACCCGAGGACTCCATCGCGCACTCCAAGAGCTTGCACATGGCGGGTCCCCACATGCGATTGACACACATGCGATTGGCACACCCATGGAGTCCACCCCAAAGCATCGGAGTCAGTCGGGCAAGGCGAAGCAATTCCCCCAACCAATGTTTGGCGTGAAGGAGGAATTGAGGGATGACGTGAACACCGACGATGGCACGTGGTGGGAGAATTCTAATGCATGGTTTGCGCCGGATCATGGAGACGTGAAGAGTGAAAATCCCGTGGTCGACGAGGCAGAGAGCTCAACATCACCCTTCCGAGAAGAGCCAAAAGTCCACGTCCCCATTCGTGGACTCTTGAAGCCTCCACCAAAGGCAATTCCACAAGCAAAGGGAGGAAGTGCAAGCCCAAAGGTTTTGCTCCTCCAAGCGCAAACTGCGCTCAAACAAAGGGTGCAAGACAAAACCGACAAGAAGAAGAAGAAGGACGGGCGGGGAGTGCATTCCAAAAAGCGGCAACGGGTGGCAACGTCAGCGGACTCGTCGTCCGACTCAAAAGGGTCAAGTGCAAGCCAATTGTCGGACAATGATGAGGGGTGGACACCTCCAAAGAAAAAGGAGGCTCCCAAGGCAAACAAGAAGAAGAAGATCGAAGCAAAACCAAAGAAGGACAAAAAGGACAAGGACAAGAAGGAGAAGGCATCTCTGCGGCCCAAAGACGCCAACAACGCAAATGTGGGAGCAAAGGAAGGACAACGGTCAACACCGAACGTGACGGAGGCAAGTGGCGCGACGGAGGCAAGTGCCGCGACAGAGGCAAGTGGCGCGATGGAGGCAAGTGGCGCAATGGAGACAAGTGCAAGCACAAGTACCACGGTGCAAGCAAGCGCACCAGCGGAAGAGGTGATGTCCCCATGTTCCTGCGTATGCATATGCCTCTACATTTGGTTGCAATGCGCCTTCACAACGTCGAAGCATGCCAGTGCTATAGTGTGTGGCGGTACGTCGTGAAATACGGTTGAACACGGTTGAACACTTCAACCGGTCGGTTGAACACGGTTGAACGCGGTTGAACTCGGTTGAACTCTCTGCAACGCTTTTGCATAGGAGATGGTGAAAGTGCAACGATTGGAGGAAAAACGGCGCCTCGACGAGAAGCGCCAAGAGGCACGTGAGAAGTTCGGGTTGCCAGCGGGATCCGCAGTACGGTGGGTGCTGACCGAGGGTCCAGACAAGCGCCACCGCATCGCAGTGGGCGCCGTGGCAAAGCCAACGAAGGACGACCCCAAGCCACGGAAGGGGGAGGAGATGGTGAAACTCCCCCCCCAATGGCCCGGAGAGCAGAGTGAGGCCAACGTCACGTGGCCAGTCATTGTGCGCCTCCGCCACACAGCGTTCACGAGCGAGGATGAGGCAAAGGCCATGTTGGCGAAGTGGGAGGAGAACATGGAGAAAGCGACCAAGGAAACCGAGAGCGGAGATGCAAGACATGGAGGCCACGACAAGGAAACCCAGAGCGGAGATGCAAAACATGGAGGCCAAGACGCGGCAACCGAGAGCGGAGATACAAAAGATGGAGGTCAAGATGGGGCAAGCACGGAAGCAATCGCAAGCACGGAAGCGATCGCGGGAAGTACCACCAATGCGTCGGACAATGGCACCAAGGAGGACTCCGAGGATCCCATGAAGGAGAGCACTTCAAATGACGTGGACGATTCCAACAAGGAGGGCATGTCCGTGGAGGATTCGAACAAGGAGGGCACGTCCGTGGACGATGCCAACAAGGAGGGCATGTCCTATGCCCTCAACAACCCCAAGGTGGAGCACGATGCCAAGGAGAATGAACGACCTCATGTTGGAGATGATGCAAAGGAGGAAGGTGGACCTCAAGACGGCATGCACGAAGGTGGGAGCGAAAGGGCAATGGCGAGCACAAGGGAGAAGGAGTGTGCCGATGATGGGAAGGAGGAGGTCGGACCGGAGACGCAAGCGCTATGGGCCGTGGACTCAAAGTGACTAGCCGACAAGGTCCATGAAGCCTTACAAGGCTTGAAGGGATGGCTCCACAAGAAGAAACATGGAGGAGAGTACCGCCGGATCCTATGGGGAGCAACAAGGAAGTTTCCGACGTTTACACACGTGGGCATGTCTAAGAGGACACATGATGATGCACATGTTGTGCGCCTTGTAAATAATTTCCTCACGGTTTGTTTACCGTCCCTCAGTTACACCGCAATTTCCATCGTGTGGGGCAACGGATGTGCACCCATGGATGTACACAAACATCCAAGGGATGACTCCGCGTTGAGTGGGGTGGTGGCGGTGGGTGATTTCCGTGGTGGTGGTTTCTTTACTACGGCGTGGATGGGTGGTGGGGGGGAGGGGGGGGCGCAGCGTCAAGCATGGATGCAATGTGGGCGTCAAATTGTGCAAGGGGTTGTTGTGGATGCACGAAAGGGGGTGATTTTCAATGCGTGGCGTACGCATGGGCCGGAGCGATGGGAGGGTGAAAGGTATGCCATTGTGGCGTATACATCTATCGCGTGGCACCGCCTTCCCGCTCCGATGCGCACTGAACTCCTGGACCTGGGGTTCCCATGGTGACAGGCACTGGGATTGTTCATCCAATTTGACGTGAATTGTTGGTGCCATTGTTGTGTGATTGCGATTACGTGCGGCATTTCTCCTAACGCGCTCCAGTGTGTGTTCAACCGTGTTCAACCGTGTTCAACCGTGTTCAACCGCGCGGTTGAACACGCAGTTGAACATGGCTGAACGCGTATGGGCGGCAATATGAAAGTAGCAGAAAATCCATGGTTTTGTGGTTATAATTGATTTGGATAAGGCAGGTGCACACTGCAAAAACCTCTGAACACCATCCACGATAGAATGGAAGCCAAAGGACCACAATGAAGGTCAAAGCTTAGGGGAATGTGTCAAGTGGGGTGTTCAACCGCATGGTTGAACACCAAGGCGGCGTTGACGCTACTCTTGGACATGATAGAAAGGGAGTGGCAATGTGAGGGGTATGGCATGGAATAGTGCATTGGGCATTAGTATGTTGTTAAAAGCATGGTACATCGTCATGGATGGTTTGGAATGGCATGGTGATACGTCAAAAGTTTAATTTTTGGTAAAATTGCACTACGCGCGGTGGGGGTGTTCAACCGCTGTTCAGGGGTGGTTCAAGGGCCCAGGTGAAGTCAGTTGAACACCGGTTGAACATAGGACATGGCACCATGGTGTGCAAAAGGGGTCACTAGGGAATCGCAGGAAGGAGATTGTAATTACAAACTCCTCTAATGTGAAAATGGAATTTGCCACCAGGAACAGCAGAAATCCCATTCTGTACCCGTTGGCATTCATGAGCGGCATTGCTGCAAGTGGAGCGCAGTGCGGGGAGTGCTGCTATCAGAACGATCCACAGAGATCCACGTAAACTTCAAGACTTAAGGACTGAAGAACTGAAATGATTGCGCAGTGCAGAAACGAGATAACAACAGCGTAGAAAAATTCTAATAATGCTAATATAACTAATGATGAACAATCTTCTTTCATTGTCTCAGATATGTGCTGTCTATGAAATAAACAGTGAGGGCAACGAAGCAATCCATGGCTCTTCGCGGGAACGGTGTTTGATGGTCCTCCGGTCTTAAGGAGTGTCAGTGAAGCGCTGCCATCCATGATTCTTGCGAGCCGGGCCAAGTGACGTGAAAGGTGCCTGATGGTCCTTCACTCTTAATGAGTCTCAGTGCGGCTGATGACAGCCCCGCCAACAATGCGACAAGGTTCACGATGTGGTACTCGCTTCCACCCCTGTGTGCAGGGCGTCCATCATATGAGGCGACGCCGCGACAAGGGTTCACGCTATGGTTCACGCTTCCACCCCTGTGTGCAGGGGGTCCAACGTGAGGCAACGCCGCTACAAGAGTTCACGCTGTGGTACACGCTTCCGCCCCTCTGTGCAGGGCGTCCATCATATGAGGCGACGCCGCTACAAGGTTTCACGCTATAGATCACGCATCCACCCCTGTGTGCAGGGCGGCCAACGTGAGGCGACACCGCTACAGGGGTTCACGCTGTGGTACACGCTTCCACCCCTCTGTGCAGGCCGTCCAACATGAGGCGTGTGCGTGGGCAGAGAACTACGGATTCATTCAAAAGATTGTTGCTTTGCGGTTTGAGGTTTGAGGTTTGATTTTGCGGGTACTAGACACCTTTCGGCCCGGGGGGGCCACCTGGTCGGGCCAGGTGATATCCTCCCCACCGGGTCCTAGTTGGGGGCCCTCCAAGACGCACCTCCTGCCTGGTGGCGGAGTCCCCCGGGTTCACAGAGCTCGGAGCCCCGTCCTTCCCCGGCGTCCCCGTTTCGCCACTCCCCAGTCAGTGCATCTTTTCGCAGCCGTGGCTGCGGGCGCTTACCCACTGCGTCGCCCCCCTAATGCGTGGTCGCCCGGGGCGCCGGCGCCGCCGGGCCCGTGCTACTGGCTTGTTGCCAGTGGGACCCCCTTGGGCTGGCGCGGAGGCTGCCTAGCCTAGGGGTTGGGGCGTGGCGCCGTGCGCCACTACTGCCTTGGCGGGCGCAGTGCCCCGTCTGTGTCTGCGCGGCGCTCGCGGCCGGTTCGGGGGGGTTCGGGCCGGCACCTGGCGTCGTGTCTCCTTCGTTTCCCCCTCCCCGCCCCGCGTGTTCCGCGCTGCGTGTGGTGGGCCGTCCTGTCCGGGTGTCCCTTACCCTCGCTCGCTGGTACGCCATTCCATGCGGTCTGTGCGTTCCGCGCGCTCGGCCCGGTTGCCCTTCCGGTAGTCCCCGTGTGTCCCTTTCGTGTGTGTGCGCTCGCGCTCTCGCGGTGTCCGCTCCCCCCCCCGCTGGGTGGTGTGGCGCGCGCATCTCACGTGGTCCCGGCACTGGACGCTGGTAGGGCCGTTCCACGTGGTCCGTGCCCCTCCGCGTGTCCTGCCCCGGTCCCTTGCTCTGTCTGGCGTGCTTGGGGGGGGGCGGCCCGGTCCCGGTTCCCCCCTACTTGGCTTGGGGTTGTTGGGGCGGCGGCAGGGCGTCCCCGGGGGGGTGCCTTCGTCCGTTGCGTGGGGCGTTCGGGGTCTTGCGCTCCTCCTCCCCCGACTGCCCGTCCACTGGGTGGGCTGTCGGGGTCCGCGTTGTGGGCGCGGGCGTGCGGGTGTGGGGGCCCTGCTCTGTCCCTGTGGGGGCTGCGCGCCGCGGGGCGGGTCCATGGCGTTCTTATGCTGGGGGGCGGGCTGGGGGGGGGGGGGGGGGCGTGCGCCGTTTCCTCCGGCTGTGCGTCCGGGGCGGGGCCTGTTGGGCGGGGGGTCGCTCTGCCTCTTTCCGTCCCTCTGCCTTCCCTGGGCAGGCAACAAAGCGGGCGTCACTGGCGTTGTGCTGTCCATGGGGGATGTGGCCCCCCATACCACTCCGGTTCGTGCTCACCCGGCTTCTCTGGGTACGATCTGTGCGGCGTCCCGGTGCGCAGGCGTGGGCCCGCTTGTTCCTCGCGGCCCCCATGTGAGCCGGCGGCTGGGTCACACTCCGGCTCCCCTCTCGGGCCGGGGGGGCCCATCCCCCCTGCCTCGGGCGGTGGGGGTCGGGGCCCCCGCGGCTGGCGAGCTGGTGGGGGGGCGGGGGTGGGGGGGGGGTGTCGCGCCGCGGCCTCCCTGCTCTCGTTCCGGGCGGCGGCCTGTGGTACTCCTTTCTCGCCCTCTCCGTGTCACCGGCGCGCTCCCTTCCGGCGCGCGCGTGCGGTCGGGGCTGAAGTGCCGCCCCAGGGTGGGGGGGGATCGAGGGGCGGCCGGTGGACCGCTCCCCCGGGGGCCCCAGCTGAACTGAACCCCCCTTCTGTCACCTCGGAGTGGGCTGTGGTTACAGGGGGGTCATGTGGGGCGCGGCCTCCTTCCTGTTCCATTGTGCGCGTTGCTCCGGCACGCCGGTGTGGGCTCGCGGGAGCAGGTCCAGCCGCCGTTGCCCTTACCGCGTCGCCGTTCCTCCTGAGGGGGGGGGCGCCCCCCCGGCCCTGGGGGGGCGGAGGGCCGCGCCTGTGGCTCCCCAGCTGAGGTGGGTGCGGGGGGGGGGGGTGGGCGGCCGCCCCCCCCTGCCTGCTCTCGGGCCTGTGTGGGAGGGGGGGGGGGGGAGTGGGGGGGGCCCTTTGGCCCCCTGGCGATGCCTCCTCTCGGCGGGGGGGGGGCGGCATGGCAGTCCTGGCCCCGGGGGCCAGCCATCGGCCGGGGGGTCGCGCCCTTCCCCCGCCCGCCTCTACCGAGAGCCGGATTCTCGCGCAGGCCCTCGCTGGGGCCCCTCATCCCCCGGCCGTTGTCGCGCGGCGCTCGCCGGCCGGGGGTGGCCGTGAGGGTGAGCGGTCAGTGGTTAGCGGGCTGCGGGGCTCCTTCCCTCCGCCCTCTCCCCCGCGGGAGGTGGCACGCTCTCATGCGTCGTGCCGTACCGTGGGGCCTGCCCGGGCTCGGGGCCTGGGTGGCGGTGCTACCGCCCGCGTAAACGGGGGGGCCCAGAGGGCACACCACCCGAGTGACCGCTCCGTTTCTGAGAAGGAGGGGGGGGGGGGAGTGGGGGGGGCCCTCTGGTCCCCTGGCGCCGCCCTCTGACGGCCGAGGGGGGGGCGGCATGGCGGTCCCGGCCCCAGGGGCCAGCCATCGGCTGGGGGGTCGCACCCTTCCCCCACCCCCCTCTACCTAGAGCCGGACCCTCGTGCAGGCCCTCGCTGGGGCCCCTTGTCCCCCCCGCCGTCGTCGCGCGGCGCTGGCCGGCTGGGGGTGGCCGTGAGGGTCAGCGGTCAGCGGTTAGCGGGCTGCGGGGCAGTAGAATCTCCCCCGCGCTCGTTGTCTCTGCCCTCCCTCCCGCGGGAGGTGGCGCGCGCTCCTTCTTCACGCCGTACCGTGGGGGGGGCGTGGGTCGGGGGGCCCAGCGCCCCCCCCCAACTCTCCCGTACCCGCCGTCTGGGCCTTCACCTGCGCCGCCGCTTGTGTGGGGGCTGGGTCTGCGGCGGCGGTGGGTTGTGCCGGCGGTAGCGCCAGTGGGCGAGGGCGCTGCGCAAAGCCCGGGGGAGCCAGTTGTTGGCGTCCGCATCCGTGATGCGGAGCACCGCTCCCCCTTCCAGGAAGGCCGGCCACGTCGGCTCCCTGTCGGGCCACGCCGCCCGGATCACTGACCTGAGGACCCTCTCATGGTCCTCTGGGGCTGCCCACCCCCCCGGGGGTACCTCTCGGTTTCCTCCGTCCCTCCGGAGGAGCACGGCACCGAAGGGCCGGTTCCTCGACCTCCTGGAGGTCCCCTGGTTGGCCCAGCACAACCACCCGTACACCTCCCCCAAACAGGGGGAGGGTCCCCTCCACCAGAGGGTCCGGGACCGCGCCCCAGTCCCAGTCCCATGGCCGGCCCTCCTCCGCCCCTCGTGCCGGCCCCCCTCGCTGCCCCTGCGCCTGCGGCGCCGATGCCGCGCCCCGTCCCCCCTCCGCCGAGGCCATCCGCGCCGGCTCCCCCGTCGGCGCGGGGGGGGCTTGATGGTGCTGGTGTCGTGGGGGTTGGGGGGGGACGAGCTCGCCGGCGTCAGGGTCGATGTTGTAGAGGTGGTGGTGGTGGTGGTGGTGGTGGTTGTGGGTGTGGTGTGCCGGCATCTGTTGGATGCCGGGGGGGATGCACCTCACCGGCTGCACGTCCGGCTGCGGGGGCGCCCCGCCCTCTGCCCCCCTCCTTTCGTCCCGTCCTCCCCCCTGGGCTCCCATGCCCCGTCCCGCCTGTCCCTTGGGGCCCGCGGCGCCCTTGCCCTTGCCCTTGGGCCCCTTTCCAGCCCCCTGCCCGTGTTGTGGGTCCCGCCTCCCGTCCCTCACGCCCTGGCCCGCTCGCTCTCCCACCTCCCCTCGCCCTGCCCCCTGCACCTGGGCCCCCTGCCTGCGCCCCTGCGCGCCCTTCCCGTGCCCTGGCCCCTTCTCGGCCCCCTGCCCCGAGTCGCGCCGTCCGCTGCCTGCGCTCTGCTCCCCCCCGCTGCTCGGATTTACCCGAATAGGTGAGGAGGAAAGAAGAGATGGCGAAGCAATAGCACTACACAAGACACATATATGGGCCAACTCCTTAAAACCGGTTTGTTTTCTCTGTTTTCTGCTCTTTTGGTGCCCTTTGCTACCTTTCATTGAGACGGGCACCCTCAAAATATACACAAAAATGGTATTATACATGCAAAATGAATTTTTGTCCTCAAATACCCCCCATGGGGTTTGAACCCACACTCTACCAACCTTAGGGTTGTGTTTTTCCTCTAAGCTACGACCTGTCGTCGACGATCTCAGAGAAAACCGCAGTATAATGAAAAATTTGGAAAATCAGTACTCCTTACATGCTCCAACCACTATTAACCTCCCATGCTCTTAAAACCGTGGCAACCGACGACCCAAGTGTCAACTGCTTTTCACGGTGAGCGAAGAACTTAAGGGAGGGACAGGGTGGGCATATATGTGTCTTGTGTAGTGCTATTGCTTCGCCATCTCTTCTTTCCTCCTCACCTATTCGGGTAAATCCGAGCTGGCTCAGCTAGCACTACACAATCCCCATATATGGGCAACAGAACGGAAGTCCACTGCGAACATACTTGCACAACACTTAATGTCTTTGCGCTCGACGCGTTCCATGCAACCCTGTTGCACTGCATCCAACACGTGTTTTACCAATTCAGGGTCGGTTACCTCTGCGTGGGAAGAACGAGGACGGAAGTCGTCGGTTGGCCGATCCGGATCAAAACCGTCAACCCAATCAAGCTGCAGCCCATTGCGAATCACTGACGCCGCGTATGTGTCCTTCAACGTTTCCCATTCATGCAATTGTGCACGACAGCGCAAATAGAGTGGCATGTGGGGATGGATCGGCGGTGGCACGCACACGGCTGGTGCCAATAAATCCTCTACAGTCAAGCTACTGCTGTGGTCGTTCATCTAACCTGTCGTTACGTGGCACAAATCTTTGGGTGAAACCCTTACCTTTGCCTTTGCCTCCTTTGCCAGATCTCCGTGGATCAAAACGACCCCGTGTTGAAAACGAACGGAAAGAACTACGATGCGAGTAAGGGGAGAAACGCGTGCCTCTCAGGTCTTTTTGTAATTTGTTGCGCGACTGAAGTAGTGACATGTCATCCTTCGAGAGTAACTCTGGTGCAATCGCAGGTTGTTCAAACCGTTTATCTACTGCCACTCGCCGGGAGCTTTGGATGCTGTAGTCCAACGCACCCAACATTGCAAACAAGTGTTCACATAGTACCAATGAAACAGGTGCTTCCGGAGCTACCGTTGCGTCATCTTCGCGTGTTAAGACTACTCCCAGGACTCGTATGGCGTCTTTTACCTGTTGTTCCCAACGACGCTTCTCTGCGTCCGCTGGATGTTTGTGCGTTGGCGCGTTATTAACAGCTGCCCTATGGAACTCGTCGAACACTGGAAGGTGCTTCAACATCTTTTTTCTGCAAAACTCGTCTTGCAAAACCTTTCGCTCTTCCAGGAGTGCAGACAAGCTTGAAGGAAGCGACAGAACCTCATCGCGCTACACGAACGTGGACTCCTTGTCCGACGCGGGGCCAGCGTGGTCCTTGGGACCGCTCAAAGTTTCGCATGCCAAGAAGACGTCTTCGCGATGCGACGACGTGCCTGTTCTGCCAATGTCGTCGCCCTTTAAGGTGAGTAAGGCATCACGAACCAAGGCCATCGTGTCTTTGACAGTGGCCAGTGTTTTCTTTCCTGTAAGTTTGGAATACAGTGACGCTGCCTGCCAAGGACTGAGACCACTCATTGCGCCTTCCTTTGCCAACTGTGCTGCATGTTCCAACGACTCAGAACTCAGGTTCCACGCCGAATCCGGCAGCTTCAGCACGAACTCGTGAAAATCCAGTGTCTCATTTTCTTCTGTCATTTTGTTAAAATTTATATCCTTAAAACATTTTGGATTGCATCAGAAATCAAAGCTCTGGGTACAGCAAATCACTAGTTGAACAACTCAGTGAGCGCGTGACCGGTTTTAAGAGCATGGGAGGTTAATAGTGGTTGGAGCATGTAAGGAGTACTGATTTTCCAATTTTTTCTTATACTACGGTTTTCTCTGAGATCGTCGACGACAGGTCGTAGCTTAGAGGAAAAACACAACTCTAAGGTTGGTAGAGTGTGGGTTCAAACCCCATGGGGGGTATTTGAGGTCAAAAATTCATTTTGCATGTATAATACCATTTTTGTGTATATTTTGAGGGTGCCCAGCTCAATGAAAGGTAGCAAAGGGCACCAAAAGAGCAGAAAACAGAGAAAACAAACCGGTTTTAGGAAGTTGGCCCATATATGGGGATTGTGTAGTGCTAGCTAAGCCAGCTGCGCCCGTCCTGGACCACTCGCCGGGCGTCCCGCTGCCTTTGCAGCTGCGGCAGCGTGACGCCCGGCGGCGAGCGCTCGCGCGTCGGGGGGCGGACGTGCCGCTCCCGCCCCGGGGAGAAGGGCTTGGGGGGGAACGGCTTTGGGGGGGCTGGTGTGGGTGTGGGTGGGGTTGGCGTGGGCGCGGTACTTCGCGCTCTCCCTGCCCACTGCTGCTGCACCGGCGGCCGCCGGCGAAGCGCCCGTGGCTCGTGCAGGGTCCGCCCCCCGCTTTCGCGGCATGCTGGGGGCCGCGGCGTGGTCGGCCGGGGCGGTGGTGCGGCCTGCGGGGCCGCGGTCGCAACCCCTCTCACGCCCTCCTCGCTCTCCTCTGCTGCCGCGGCGGCCGCCGGCGAGGCGCCCGCTGCCCGTGCGGGGTCCGTCCCCCGCGTTCGCGGCGTGCTGGAGGTCGCGGCGCGGCCGGCCGAGGTGGTGCCGCGGCCCGCCGGGGTCGCGGCCGCAGCCCCTCGCGCGCCCTACCCGCTCTCTTTCGCTGCCGTGGCGGCCGCCGACGAGGCGCCCGTGGCCCGTGCGGGGTCCTTGCTCTCCTCTGCGGCTGCGGCAGCCCTCGGCGATGCGCCCAGTTCCTGCGCCGGGGCTGCCCCCCGTGTCGGCGGCGTGCCGGGGGCCGCGGTCGGGGCCGCGGCGTGGCTCGCTGCGGTCTCCGCTTCCTGCGCTTCCGAGCGGGGCGGGGCGGCGGGGCTGGCTGCTTGGGTGGCGGGGGCGGTCGTCTTGGCTGGCCCAGGCTCCCGGGACCGCGGCGGCGGCCCGACCAGCACCGCCGCCTCCGCCAGCCTCCGCTCCTCGCGCTCCGCGAGGGTCTCCCCCGTCCACTCCGGGGAGGAGACGGGGGAGCGGGAGCGGGACCGGCTGTGGTGGCGGTCGTCCCGCTGGGGGGACCCATCGGAGTCTGCCATCACTGTTACCCTGGTAGGCATGCGTGGTGGCAGGCGCACCCTTCTCACTACCTCCTGGTACATCAGTGCCGTGCCGTGGGCAGTGCCGTGTGGTGCTCTGCGGGGGGGAGGGGGGGAGGGGGTGGGGGGCCGGCTGTGGCGTCAGCCCCGCACGGCCGGGGGCCTGCGGCCATCAACCGGCATTGGGAGGGGAGGCGGGGGAGCCACGCGGCCCACGCGTCGCGCCACAGCTCCCAGTCTGGGGCGGGGCCCAGGGCCCTGGGCCCCCGGGGGTCGTCGAGCGGTGTCGGGGGCAGCCGCACCATGGGGACCCCCGTAACGGCGGTGACCTCCTGTGTTCGCAGGAGGGTGTGTACTCCGTCCCGCGCCGCGGGCGGCGGGAGGGGGGGGCGGGGTACGGGTGTTGCCCCATAGAGGTGGATCCGCCCCGGGTCCCCGCGGGTCGCGACTACGAGGAGGAGCAGGGGGGTGCCAGGGCACTCCTGCCAGAGGACCTGCCCCCTGTGGTGGGCACCCCTGGTCCTGGAGAGGGGGGGGGACAGGTCTGGGTTAGCCCAGCCGCGGGGCGCGTGCGTCGCCGGCGGGAGGGCTGGGCACCAAGTGGGCTCCCTGGGGAACTCCTCGTAGACAACGGCGTACGGGGGGCTAGGCCTGGTGCCGTCGTACACCGGGTTGGTCGGCCGGGGGCGGGCGGACGCCTCGTCCGCGCCTTCCACGAACACCGTGACCTCGCCCACCTCCAGGTCCTCGTCCGGCGGGTGTAGAAGGTGGAGCGCCGCATCCAGCTCGGACACTCCTCCCGGGTACGTGGCCCGCGCCTGGTTCTGGTACGGGGCTGCGTCCCCGGGGTAGCGCGTCCTGAGGGCGTGCAGCAGGGCTGGGGCGCTACTGCGGAGGGACATGGCAGACCCTGCTCCCGTCAGCCGCAGGGTGTCCCCCATGGACAGGGGCCGGCCCGACCGATTGGACTCGCGCCACTCCATCCAGTGCCCGTAGAGGGCCGCCTCTGGGCTGATGAGCCCCGGCCGGACAGCGTTCACGATCCGGTGCATTGCCAGGAGCAGCGTAGGGGCCCCCGCTCCGTTCAGGGCGCGGACAGCCAGGAGGGTGGTCTCGTTGAGGAAAGCCCTCGCACTGCCCTCCAGGTCACACCGTGCGGCAGCGTGCGCTTCGTGTGCCTCCGCCACCGCGTCCGCCACCAGGCCCCGGACAGCCGCCTCCTGCGCTCTGCGGCGGGCCCTGGTGTGCCCCGGCCCATCCCCCCGTCGGCGTGGCATGGTGCTGCGGGCTCTGCAAAGGGCGGCGGCGGGTGGGGGTTAGGGGGCGAACACGTGAGACAGGTGCGCAACGGATGTGGGGTCCCGCAGGTGCACGTGGATCCACAGAAGGGCAGCGCCCGCGGGGCCCGCTTGTTCGTGCGAGGGGGTGTGTGCCCTCTCGATGCGCCGGCGCAAGGCCTCCTCCTCTGTGCGCCTGCGCGGGCCTGCCGGAGGTTCGGGCCAGGGGCACGCGGCTACCTGGGCCCACCGCGCGCACCTGTTGGCGCCTGTCGACACATTCTCCGCAGAGTCGGCGGGTGTGTGGGAGGTAGGAGGGCGGCGACCAAGGGTCGAGATGGCGGAGCCAGAGGTCGTCCCACCTCTGTCAGAGGGGGTGCCAGATCTCCAGCAGGCGGGCGCGGACGCGGCGCCGGTAGTCCTTGCCAAGCGTCTTCCGCTGGACCTCCTGCCACGTGCTGTCGGGGAGGATCCCGTGGTCGTGGAAGGCGGCGATGAGGTCGTCCCACGCCGGGCGGGGGTGCCCCTGGGGGAGGCTCGCCATGTACACGTGGCGCCCGGTGAGGTGGGGCGTCAGCGCATCCCATTGGCACCTGTTCGCGCCGTCTCTGTGGAGGAGGGCCAGCAGGGTGCCGTCCGCGACTGCCTCCCACCCCACTCGCAGCCCTTCGCAGCCGTCTAGCTCCTGGTGCAGCGCAGCTGCAATGCCGGTGGGGAGCATGAGGAGCAAGGGCCCCTGGGTGTCGCCCAGCCGGGACAGGGCATCGTCGTATACCGGCCCCCCAGCTTTGAAGTGCGCCACGGTGAGTTGGGTGGCCCCGTCCTCTGGGCGGTGCCACCGGACGGTGGCCGCAGCGTGTCCCCACGTGCGTACCTCCGTAGCCCGGAGCACGTTGGCGGCGTGAAGGACGATGCGGGGCGGGACGGGTGTCCTGACGAGTGAGGACACGTCCCCAGTCCATCCCGTTTGCGGCCCCGGGGCCGCCTGCAGCCATTCCCCCGTCGCCGCGTCCCACGGGTGGTCAGGCCCCGCCCCGCGGATCATGGTGGGTCTCGGCCGGGTGTCCGGCCCCCACCACCGGAGCGGGATGGCGGCGTATCGTTGCGCAGGGGTCTCCGGGGCGCGCGTGGCGGCGCACCACCGGCTCCACTCCCGCGCCCACTCCTCCCCCACGATGCGCGCCTCCCATGCGGTCATGGAGCCGCGCCCGATGATCCATGGTGGGAAGAGGGCGTCTTGTAGGTGCCTCGAGAACCCCCCCGGCAGGTCCTGGTACGAGTGGGGGCTCTCTTGGGGCGGGCACTCCAGAGTGCCATTCACAACACGGAGGGAGGCTACGAAGTCCTTGTCAGGGCGCGGGGGAGGGGGAGGGTGGTCGCCCTCCGCCGCAGTGAGCCACCGGTGCGCCCGGGCCGCCGCGCTCTGGGGCTCGCGGAGGAGTTGCTCCAGCCGGTGGTTGCGAAGCTCCCACGCAAAGTCCCCCAGCCGGAGCATGTGGTGGAGGAAATCGCCCAACGAGGTCCCTCCCGGCGGGTCGTATCGGGTTATGGCGCGGAGCTGCGCCTCCGCGTCCTCGGGCACCAGTCCGGAGCAGAACACCTCCGTCCACGTGGCGCCTGCGGAGCGCCACGAGGCCACCCACAGGGCCTTGTCCCCAGGCGGGAGGTGGCGGGCCGCCTCGTGTACCGCCTGGCGGTAGTGAGGCCAGAGGAGCCGTGAGTGGGTGCATCCCACGTGCATGTGCACCGGGGTCTCCTCCGGGCCGCCGCAGAAAAGGCACGGTTGTGGGACGATGGCGACGCCGGAGAGCCGCTCCTTCCGGACACGGAGCCTGCGCTGCACCGGCGTGTGGCCGTCTCAGGCCCGCAGCGCCCGGCGGTTGGTGGCCGCCGCGGTGAGGTCCTGGGCGTGGACGTAGGCCGTGGCGTGGGCCGCGCCCAATGGTGTGTGTCCCCGGTGCGTCAGCGCATGGTCCGTCTGCGCCCATTGCGCGACCCCGCCGAGCACCCGCATCGTGGCGGGCCGTAGATCGAGATGGCCGTCACGGCTGGCGACAATGAGTTGGGCGTGGCCAGGGTCCGGGGGCGTGTTCTGCAGGACGGTGTCCTGGGACGCCGCCCAGTCCGCCTTGTGCAGTAGGGCGTCACTGTGGTGCGAGGTGGCTCGGACGTACCAGAACAGGTGCCTGGCGTGCTGCCCTCGCGCGCATAGGCCGTCCCGGAGCCACCTCAGGGGCATCTGGTTGACCACCTTCGCTGCGCCCGCGGGGACCCCCGTGGTTCGTTCGCGATCTGCGTGCCGCAGGAGGTGGAGGATGACTTCGGCGTCCACCGTGTGGACACATGGTCTGTGGGCACCGTATTGTAGGGGGAGGGAGGCGGCCACCCCCTCCCCGTCGGGCACCGTGCCCGAGATGGCCACCGCCCACGTGCGGGTGAGGTCGGCGGCGAGAGCGACGCTGGTGGCGTGTTTGCAGGGTCCGCCCCCGGACGCGTCAGAGGAGGTGTGTCCCCAGGCCTCCGGGATCCAGTAGTATCCGGTGGGGCTGAGCCACCCCGCGTTGAGGTCGGCGGAGTGCCACCGGACGTCGGGGTGGCTGGGGGTCAGTTGGTCCACGCTCAGCGCCCTGGTGTCGCCTGGGCTGATCGCAGGGTGGTCGTGCAGCCCGATCTCCGCTCCAGCGACCGTGCTTGCCCAGGACCGTAGCGCCGTCACATGTTCCCTGAGCCACGCCGGGCCCCCGCGCTGGTGCACCACCAGGTGTCCCGTGTCCTCCGGCTGGTCCTCCAGCGCGTGTACCGCCATGTGTGGGTCGTGCGGCACCCCCGTAGCCACCAGTAGGGCGGTGCCACGGGGGAGCCCACGGGGTTCGGGCTGGCCTGCCCCAACTTGCACTATTACCCACTCGGCCCGGAGCTGCGCTTGCCCCGTCGCTTGGGTGCATTGGTCATCCGTGGTCACCAACCACAACGGCGTCGGCGCGTGAAGTCGGGGGCGCAAGGGCTCTGGCCACGCCACGTCCGCGTTAGGCTCTTGGTGCTCGCTTTCCGCGAGTATGTCGCGGAGGATGTACATGAGGGCCGCTGGCGGGTGGTACGCCGCCCCCCGCGTGGGGGGGGATAGGCCGTCCCGGCGGCGGTAGCCCCCGACGTGGAGGTGCAGGCCGTCCAGGGTCACCCGTGGGCCGGTGTGGGCGTCCTGCTTAGCCCTCGTGGGGTGGACGAGTCTCAGGCGGGGGTCCCGTGTGCCGGTGGTGTGGAGGAGGTGGGCCAGGGTGTCGCGCCAACCGGGGTGGTTGGTGGGCTCCTGCTCACGGCGGCAATAGTGGAGGTGTTCATCGGCGCATTGGTTGAGGCACTCCCGCACCGCCGTCGGCCACGGATCGTCGTTGTCGGGGAAGGGGTGGCGTGGCCCGTGGTGCCCATGCCACGGCGTTGTGTGTGGCACCGTCAGGCAGCACGTGTCGCGGTGTCGCAGCTTGGCGGTGCGCAGCGTGACGATGTTGCCCGGCGGGGACTGTAGTTGGACATGGGCCGCCCTGGGGCACGCGATGGGGTTGTACAACCCCACTACCAGGGCGGCCAGGGCCCGGGGTATGCGGTGGACCCAGTCGCCTCCCGCCAGAGTTGCGAACTCCGGGACGGGGTAGTGCACCTCCGGACATATTCTGTGCGCGCCGGCTATCTCCCAGAACATCTTGGTGACCTCGGCGCGCACGGAGGTTGCGTGGTGGTGGACGAGTGTACCCACGAGGGCCATCGCTGCCTGCTGGCACCGCGTGGGCACCCGTGTGAGCCCCAGGGTCCGGTCATCCTGCAGGCTGTCCCGGGAGGCGTCGAAGGCGTACCGCGCCCTGTCCTTCGCGACCTGGACCGTGATGTGGTCCAGGTGGCGTGCAGTGTCGGAGTCGTCGGCGATGAAAGGGGCGACGTACTGCATCATCCCCCCTAGTATCGCCAGGGTGACGTTCTGCACCACTTTCGGTGGCGCGAGGGTGTTAAGGCACCAGTGGTGCACCGCCGCCAGGCGTAGCCGGTGCTTGCGCTGCAGGGAGAACTCCCCGTCCGGCTGCAGCTGGAGTCCCAGGTAGGGGACCCGAGTCCGCCGCTGGTACCCAGTGCCACGGGTTTTCCAGGTGGGGGCAGAGGCGCAGCTGCAGGCCCGGGACCCCCTCCGTGGTGGCCATGGCGCACTTGCGGGGGTTGAGCTCCATGCCCATCATCCCCAGGTACGCGGCAGCCGCCTCCACGCCCTCGACGAAGTGCTGCAGCGTGTGGGCCACCACCAGCAGGTCGTCGATATAGGCCTGGATGAGGCCGTGCTTGGCCCCTCCCGGCGGGCGCAGGCGGTGCCCCTGTGCCCTGAGCACGGGCTCCAGGAGGAGCGCGTACAGCAGGGGGCTCTCGGGGTTACCCTGCGGGACGCCGCGTAGCATGTAGACGGGCTGCGTTAGCCCGTGTGCTGTGACGATGCGCAGCCTGGCGCACGTGTGGAGGAAGAGCAGGAGGTCGATGACGTCCGGCGGCACAGAGAGGTGGCGCAGGATGAGGTGGAGGGCGCCGTGTGGGACGGTGTAGAAGGCCTTGCGGGCGTCAAAGGAGAAGACGTAGTTGGGCCTGCCCCGCTGGAGCTGCCGCTGCGCCATGAACAGCGGGAAGCCTGTGTTGGAGCCAGGGAGGGCCCCCTGCTGCCAGTTGCTGACCACTCCGTGCCGTGTGAGCACTTCCGTGATGCGCTGGGTGAGGGGGCCCGTGAGCAGCTTTATGTCCAGCTGGCCCAGGGCTATGGGCCTGTAGTCGTCCAGTCTGGCAGAGCCTTGTACCTTGGGGCTGAGCCAGATGTGCGCGTCCCTCCAGTGCATCGGCGGCAGGGCGCCGCGGAGGATGGCCCGGTAGGAATGGACCAGGAGCCACTGTACGGGTGCTGGGAGGGCCTTGATGAAACGGGCCTCCACGTGGTTAGGACCTGGAGCCTTGCCATCGGCCTTGTCGAGGGCGCACTTCAGGTCCTGCATGGAGTACTGCTGGACCTGTGTTCAGGCCCCCTCAGGGACCCGGGGGACGTGGCGGCCGAGGACTGCCTGGAAGCCCGGGAGGTCCACCGGGCGTTTGTCATACAATTCTCGCCAGAAGGCGCGAACTGCGAACATCACGTCGTGGGCCTCCGTGAGGAGCGTTTGGGTGTTGGGAACCCGCACGTTCCAGAGGCCTGGCGGGCCTGGGGCATCTACCTCTATGGCTCCCCGCACGGCTTTCCATCGCTGGGCGATGTCGGGGGCGTGGCGGCGCCAGAAGTCCTTGATGGCGCGCTTGCGGTCTGCCGCCAGGAGGGCGCGGAGCTGGCGAATGTCCTCCTCGAGGGCGGCTGCTTGCCTCTCCAGCTCCTCCTGTAGCTGGCCCTGCGTGGTCGGGCGGAACCCGGGCTACACACCCTGCAGCTCCTCCGTGAGCCGGAGCGCCGCCTCGGACCGGATGCCATGCCTGGCCGCGTCCGCCTGGTACGCTGCCGGCGCGCGCGCTGCCAGGGTGTCATAGCGGAGGACCGCTGCCTGGAGCTGCTTTCCGCTCTCCGGGAGGTCCCCCTCCGCCGGGTCCGTTCCCGCCGGAGACGGCTGCCGGCGTCCCACCACGCGCGCCAGGGCGTCATGTGTCGCGTGGAGGTGTTCGAACACCTTGTCCACTGCGGCCGCGGGCATGGACCCGTAGTCGTGCTGCTCTGCGGGACCCAGCCAGGGCGCCTGGGAGGGTTCATCCTGCGCGGCGGTGACCGCCGCCCACAGGCAGTGTTGGACGGGCGCCGCCTCGGCGTCGTACGGGAAGAGGTGGCCCTCTGTGTGGCTGTGGGGGATGGGCATCGCCGCGCGCCCCGCTGCGCTGAGGAGACCCGGCAGGGCCAGGCGGACCGGGAGGTGGTCCGAGCCGACCACCATGCCGCGAGCCCAGACGCTTTCCCGCAGGGACCACGGCAGGAAGGTGTCCACCCTGTGCCGGGACGGGTGGAGCGGGGGGGTCATGTCCTCCTCGCCGCCTGCCGCGGCCCTTCGGAAACCGCGGGCCTCCCAGCCCGCTCGGAAATGCTCCGTGGCCGGGTTGCCGGGGACATCCATGTAGATGTTGGTGTCGCCGGCGATGACCACCGGGTGCCTCCCGCCGAGGCTGCGTGCCGTGGCATACCTTTGTATGTCGGCCCAGAACGCCGCCGGTCCCGCCCACGGAGAGCAGCCTGCTTGCGGCCCGTGGACGTTGATGAGGGTGAGGCCTCCCCCGTCCGTGCGGATCTCCAGGGCCGCGGCCTTCCCGGGGACAATTTCCGTGAAGCTGAGCACCTCCTGCTCTGCCACGTACTTGCTGCTGACCGCGGTGAGGAGGCCCCCCCCTCTCGAGGTGGAGGTGGCTCCCGTCTCCGCCAGCCGGCTGCTGAAGAAGGCGGTGTACCCCTTGTCCCGGAGCGCCGCGGCCACGTGCATCTCCTGCGCCCGGGTGGCGATCCCCGTTTCCTGGAGCATGATGGCAAAGCCCTCCTCCTTGGGCAGCATGCCGGTGATGAGGTGCTCCTTGTCGGTGCAGGCCGCCGGCCCCCAGCGCCGCCGGAGTGTGTCCCGGAGGGACCGGTCTGGCGGCACGAAGCCGTTGCGCAGGTTCCACGAGGGGAGCCACAGGGCGTCCCCCGTCATGTCCTCCTGGAGTCAGCTATCCCGCATCCGCATCGCCGCCGGGTTCGCCGGCGCAGCCAGGGCATCTGGGTGCGCCGCATCCGCTGAGCCCGTTCCCAGCGGGGCCCACAGGGGGGCCCGGGGGACCAGGGGAGGCAGGGGGGCCAGGGGGGCTAGCCCCGCGGGGATGGACATGGACCCTGGTGGGGCCGCACCGCTGGCCCCCGGGGCCGCTCCGGGTGCCTCCTCATCTCCATCTGCGTGGTCGGCTGCCTGGGGCGGGGGGCGCCGGGTGTACGGGGCGTGCCATGGGGACCTCCGTGCTCTCCCCTGCAGGATGTTGGTGGCCGCCCCCTTGTCGTCCGCCGGGGCCGCAGCGTGCACCGCGTGCCACGCCATGTGTTCCAGCATTGCCCCGCTGGTGTAGTACTAGTCCGCACACAGGGGGCATTTCGTCGCCTCCGTGGCCCCTCGCGCCGTGGGGAGCGGCACCGACTTCCGAATGGCGCCCTCCGCCGCTGGTTCGAAGGGCAGGTTGGCCAGCGGCACCGTGTGAGGTGCCAGTGTGCGGCCCGGGGCCGCCGCATCGAGGGCTCGCGTCGCGGGCGCGGGCCAGACACCTCGGATGGCATCCCGCTGCGCGTCTGCTTGCAGCCACGTTTGCCAGTGCGTGGAGCCGGTTTGGCGGTCGGGCTTGCCCCTTAATCGCAGGTCGTGGAAGGCCTGTAGCCAGTGGTACACCGCGGTCTGGACCGCCAGCTGGAGCTCCAGGTCGGCGGGGTGCGCCGCTGCCGGTCACACCCCCGGCCTCGCCGCCCGGGCGTTGTCCTTCAGCCTGATCTGGAGCAGGAGGGCGTGGTGTTCGCCCTCCCGCAGCGCCTTGATGATCATGCGGGTGCAGTCTGCCACGCGGATCACGGCTTCGGGCCCCGGCAGGCGTTCGGGGTCGCAGACGACGATGTGCGCGTCCGCCGGGCTGAACATGCAGACCACCCACTGCGGGTTCTGCTGTCCCTGTTGGGCCACCGCCAGGGTAGCCGCTGGGCGGGCGTGCGTGATTGGCCCCTCGTGGAGGTCCGGGACGTCCGTGGCCCTAATGGCGTCTCCCTGCCACGCGGCCCGTAGATGCTCCTCCTGGTCGGGGCTCCACACCAGTGTGGGGGGGTTGACCCACCCCGGTTCCTGCCTCTTGTTGGGGGCGCTGACAGTGTGTAGCAGGACCGCCAGCGGCCAGGGGTCCGCCGACATATAGTAGGCCTGGGTGGGCCCCTGTCGCCAGTCGATGTGGGGCAGGGGTGGGAAAGCCCCCTGCCTGGCGGTGCTGTGCCAGACCGTCCATCGGCCTCCGGCCAGGACGTGCGACCGGTACCCTCCGGCGTGGCCGTGTATGATGGCCTGGTAGCCTGCCTTCTGCAGTACCAGTGCCTCCCCCTGCTCAGGCCCGGGCGGGGGTGTGCCATCGCCCGCACCCCAGACGCGGGTGCGCCCGCGGAGTGTGGCATGCCACGGGTCTGGTGCATCACGCTGAGGCCCTTGTATGCATCCCGCAATCTGCGCCGGGCCGTGGTGGTGGACGAAGCTCTCCCCGCCGTCTGCTAGCAACGCCGCCGCGACGACGTATAGTTGCTCCGCCGTGAGGGGTGCCGTCGGCGCGTGCGTCACGGCCGGCCGACGGGGCCGCGTGTCGCGGCAGGGGACGTGGGGCAGCAGTTGCGCCGGCCACGCCGCAACGGGACCCATGGTGACGGCCGCGACCGCGGACGCCAGCGCCGTGCGGTCCGTGGGTCTGTACTGCCGGAGCCCCGTGGTATCTCGGGCGAGGTGCCTGCAGGCTGCCATCCAGGCCACCGCTCCGCAGTTCGTGCAGTCCGGTTCGGCACCACCCGCGCCGTCGCTTCCCCTTTGCTGTACCGTGGTGGCGGTGTCGAGCGGGGGCCCCCGCTGTAGCGCCTCCGGGTCCTGCTCCGGCGGTAGGGCGGGCGGGACTGGCTGCGGGTAGTTTTGCGCGCCTCGGCGCTCCTGGTGCGTGTGGTACGGTTTTTGCCGGCGGTGTTCCGGGGCTGCCCGTGGTTGGAAGAGGAGTTGGTGCAGGTACCAGTGGCCCTCCGCGGTGGACGGGTTGCGGAGCGTTAGCCACTGTTCCACCACGCCTCCTGGGTGCGCGCCCTCGACGCGGCGCTGCAACCCCAGGCGGCCTAGGCGGTTGGACGTGCCCGCGGGTGGGATGTGGGCTTGCTGGTAGAGCACCCGCAGCAGCTCCAGCGCCAGGTCCAGCACTTCGTCGTTGAGCTGCTACGTGAGGGCCGACGCCCTGTGCAGGGCGTGGAGGACCCCGGATGTGGGGGCCGTGAGCTGTTCGAGCACCGGTCCTGGCGGGTACCGCGCACCCGGGTTCGTTAGCCACTCCCTGGTGTGGCTCAGTACGACCTTCCACACGTCCCTTGTAAAGGCGTGCTGGGGGGCCAAAGAGGGGACGATCCGTAGGAGGCGGTGGCACGCCGGCGGCGATCGCATGGGCTGTGGGGCGGCCGCCGTGATCCACCTGCACGCCGTGCCGGGCACGATCGCCCCCCATTCCACGGTCCCCATGCCCTTGGCCTGGCCCTGGACCATGGGGAAGTAGGGGCTCGAGCGCCCCTTTCCTTCCTTCCACCGTACCCAGGCGGCCCCCGCCTGCAGGCTGCGGAGCAGGGCCACGCCGGGGAGGAGCGGCTGCGGGAAAGCCCCCTTGACGGCCTGGGTGGCGTGCGCCAAGGTGCCCATGGGCAAGTACCACAACGGGAGGGTCCAGGGGCCCGGCAGCGGTTGCGCCACCCCTGCGTCCCATCGCCACTCGGAGTCTGGCGGGGTGGCGGGGACCGTGCCCGTCTGCAGGAAGTGGCGTGCCTGCTTGTCGGGGTGCCGTTGGAGGGTTGCCGCGAGGCTGAGCCCCCCTGCCGCTGGTGCCACCGGGAGGCCGCCCCGGGCCCTGCGCCAAGGGTAATCCTGGTCGGCCGGCCAGGTGTGGAGGTCCCGGGCGATGTCCTCTGCGGTCCCTGTGGGGGCGTCCTCTGGTGCCAGGTGCCACATGACGGCGAGCACCGCCCACGTGGAAAAGGGCCACGCCCGCGGGGGGGTGTACACCTGAATGGTCCACTGTGGGCACGGCCGCCGCACGCGGGACGCGTGGAGCACCCCTCGGACCATGTCCGCCGCAAGGACCAGCACCATTCCCGAGGGTTCCACAATGATCCCCTCTGCGGGTCCGCTGTGGCGGCCCCGGGTGTGCAAGGCCACTGCCGTCTGTGCCGCGTGGGTGACTCGGTCGACGGAATCCTGGATGTTCACGCTGCCGCACGCGGTCTCATCCAGGATCCAGCCCTGCGCCACCCCGTAGCGTAGCGCGGCGCGTGCGGCCGCGGGTTTCACCCCGGGCAACGCTCCGTCATCGGGGCCGGGCTGGGGGTGCTATTTGGGGCACCGGCCTTCGCCGGTGCAGTGGCCCCGTTTCCACGCGGGGCAGATCGCGGGTACGCTGCCCGCCGGCGGCGCAGGTTCCGCGGGCGCGCCTCCCGTGGGGGGCTCCGGCAATGCCTCCAGGTCGGAGTCCGCGCCCGCGTCCCCTTGTGGGGGGTCTCCTTCGCCGTCTCTGAGTCCCAGTGCCCTGATGACCTCGTGTGCTTCGTCCATCGGGGGCGTGTCTTGCGTGGTGCCGCGGGTTCTGCCATTGCTGTGTCGCTGTATCTAACAGCAGGGGGTGGGGTGCGGATGTCCCGTGGCTGGTGCGTTGGTGCCCTGGTGCGTTGCTCGCTGTGGGGGTGGCGGAAGGGCGTCCCCGGGGGGGTGCCTTCCATCGTTGTGAGGGGCGCCTGGTGTCAGGCACTGTCCCTCCCCCGGCCGCCCGTCCTCTGGAGCGGGCAGCCAGGGTTCCGCGACCCGGGTGTCCCGGGTGCGGTCGATGCGGGCGTGTGGACCCAGCACCGGCCCCACAGCGTGCGCCCTTGCGGGCCGGCATTGCTCGCTGTGGGGGTGGTGGAAGGGCATCCCCGGGGGGGGTGTCTTCCACCGTTGTGAGGGGCGCCCGGCGTCAGGCGCTGTCCCTCCCCCGGCCGTTTGTCCTCTGGAGCGGGCAGTCAGGGTTCCGCATCCTGTGTGTCCCGGGTGCGGTCGGTGCGGGCGTGGGGACCCAGCACTGGCCCCGCAGCGCGCGCCCTTGCGGGCCGGCGTTGCTCTCCTTGGGGGTGGCGGAAGGGCGTCCCCGGGGGGTGCCTTCCACGGTTGTGAGGGGCGCCTGGTGTCAGGCGCTGTCCCTCCCCCGGCCGTCCGTCCTCTGGAGCGGGCAGCCGGGGTTCCGCGTCCCGTGTGTCCCAAATGCGGTCGGTTCGGGCGTGGGGACCCAGCACCGGCCCCACAGCATGCGCCCTTGCAGGCCAGCGTTGCTCGCTGTGGGAATGGCGGAAGGGCGTCCCCGGCGGGGGTTGCTTCCCACCGTTGTGAGGGGCGCCCGGTGTCATTCGCTGTCCCTCCCCCGGCCGCCTGTCCTCTGGAGCGGGCGGCCAGGGTTCCGCGACCCGTGTGTCCCGGGTGCGGTCGATGCGTGCGTGGGGACCCAGCACCGGCCCCACAGCGTGCGCCCCTGCGGGCCGGCGTTGCCCGCTGTGGGGGTGGCGGAAGAACGTCCCCGGGGGGGTCGCCTTCCACCATTGTGAGGGGCGCCTGGTGTCAGGCGCTGTCCCCCCCCTCGGCCATCCATCCTCTGGAGCGGGCAGCCGGGGTTCCGCGTCCCGTGTGTCCCAAATGCGGTCGGTTCGGGCGTGGGACCCAGCACCGGCCCCACAGCATGCGCCCTTGCAGGCCAGCGTTGCTCGCTGTGGGAATGGCGGAAGGGCGTCCCCGGGGGGGGTGCTTTCCACCGTTGTGAGGGGCGCCCGGTGTCAGGCGCTGTCCCTCCCCTGGCCGCCCGTCCTCTGGAGCGGGCAGCCAGGGTTCCGCGTCCCGTGTGTCCCGGGTGCGGTCGGTGCAGGCGTGGGGACCCAGCACCGGTCTCACAGCGTGCGCCCTTGCGGGCCGGCGTTGCTGGCTGTGGGAGTGGCAGAAGGGCGTCCCCGGGGGGGGTGCTTTCGACCGTTGTGAGGGGCGCCCGGTGCCAGGCGCTGTCCCTCCCCTGGCCGCCCGTCCTCCGGAGCGGGCAGCCAGGGTTCCGCGTCCCGTGTGTCCCGCCTGCGGTCGGTGCGGGCGTGGGGACTCGGCACCGGCCCCACAGCGCGTGCGCCCTTGCGGGCCGGTGTTGCCCGCTGTGGGGGTGGCGGAAGAACGTCCCCGGGGGGGTCGCCTTCCACCATTGTGAGGGGCGCCTGGTGTCGGGCGCTGTCCCTCCCCCGGCCATCCGTCCTCTGGAGCGGGCAGCCAGGGTTCCGCGTCCCGGGTGTCCCGGGTGCGGTCGGTGCGGGCGTGGGGACCCAGCACCGGCCCCACAGCGCGTGCGCCCTTGCGGGCCGGTGTTGCTCGCCGTGGGGGTGGCGAAAGGGCGTCCCCTGGGGGGGTGCTTTCCACCGTTGTGAGGGGCGCCCGTTGTCAGGCGCTGTCCCTCCCCTGGCTGCCCGTCCTCTGGAGCGGGCAACCAGGGTTCCGCGTCCCGTGTGTCCCGGGTGCGGTCGGTGCGGGCGTGGGGACCCCGCACCGGCCCCACAACGTGCGCCCTTGCGGGCCGGCGTTGATTGCTGTGGGGGTGGCGGAAGGGCGTCCTCGGGGCGGGTGCTTTCCACCGTTGCGAGGGGCGCCTGGTGTCAGGCGCTGTCCCTCCCCCGGCCGCCCGTCCTCTGGAGCGGGCAGCCAGGGTTCCGCGTCCCATGTGTCCCGGGTGCGGTTGGTGCGGGCGTGGGGATCCAGCACCGACCCCGCAGCGTGCGCCCTTGCTGGCCGGCGTTGCTCGCTGCGGGGGTGGCGGAAGGGCGTCCCCGGGGGGGGTGCTTTCCACCGTTGTGAGGGGCGCATGGTGTCAGGCGCTGTCCCTCCCCTGGCCGCCTGTCCTCTGGAGCGGGCAGCCAGGGTTCCGCGTCCCGCGTGTCCCGGGTGCGGTAGGTGCGGGCGTGTGGACCCAGCACCGGCCCCACAGCGTGCGCCCTTGCGGGCCGGCGTTGCTCGCTGTGGGGGTGGCGGAAGGGCGTCCCCGGGGGGGGTGCCTTCCACCGTTGTGAGGGGCGCCTGGTGTCAGGCGCTGTCCCTCCCCCGATCGCCCGTCCTCTGGAGCGGGCAGCCAGGGTTCCGCGACCCGTGTGTCCCGGCTGCGGTCGATGCGGGCGTGTGGACCCAGCACCGGCCCCACAGCGTGCGCCCTTGCGGGCCGACGTTGCTCGCTGTGGGGGTGGCGGAAGGGCGTCCCCGGGGGGGGGTGCCTTCCACCGTTGTGAGGGGCGCCTGGTGTCAGGCGCTGTCCCTCCCCCGGGCCGCCCGTCCTCTGGAGCGGGCAGCCAGGGTTCCGCGACCCGTGTGTCCCGGGTGCGGTCGATGCGGGCATGTGGACCCAGCACCGGCCCCACAGCGTGTGCCCTTGCGGGCCGGCGTTGCTCGCTGTGGGGGTGGCGGAAGGGCGTCCCCGGGGGGCCCGCCTTCCACCGTTGTGAGGGGCGCCTGGTGTCAGGCGCTGTCCCTCCCCCGGCCGCCTGTCCTCTGGAGCGGGCAGCCAGGGTTCCGCGACCCGTGTGTCCCGGGTGCGGTCGATGCGGGCGTGTGGACCCAGCACCGGCCCCACAGTGTGCGCCCTTGTGGGCCGGCGTTGCTCGCTGTGGGGGTGGCGGAAGGGCGTCCCCGGGGGGGGTGCCTTCCACCGTTGTGAGGGGCGCCTGGTGTCAGGCGCTGTCCCTCCCCCGATCGCCCGTCCTCTGGAGCGGGCAGCCAGGGTTCCGCGACCCGTGTGTCCCGGCTGCGGTCGATGCCGGCGTGTGGACCCAGCACCGGCCCCACAGCGTGCGCCCTTGCGGGCCGACGTTGCTCGCTGTGGGGCTGGCGGAAGGGCGTCCCCGGGGGGGGGTGCCTTCCACCGTTGTGAGGGGCGCCTGGTGTCAGGCGCTGTCCCTCCCCCGGGCCGCCCGTCCTCTGGAGCGGGCAGCCAGGGTTCCGCGACCCGTGTGTCCCGGGTGCGGTCGATGCGGGCATGTGGACCCAGCACCGGCCCCACAGCGTGTGCCCTTGCGGGCCGGCGTTCCTCGCTGTGGGGGTGGTGGAAGGGCGTCCCCGGGGGGGGTGCCTTCCACCGTTGTGAGGGGCGCCTGGTGTCAGGCGCTGTCCCTCCCCCGGCCGCCTGTCCTCTGGAGCGGGCAGCCAGGGTTCCGCGACCCGTGTGTCCCGGGTGCGGTCGATGCGGGCGTGTGAACCCAGCACCGGTCTCACAGCGTGCGCCCTTGCGGGCCGGCGTTGCTCGCTGTGGGAGTGGCAGAAGGGCGTCCCCGGGGGGGGTGCTTTCCACCGTTGTGAGGGGCGCCCGGTGCCAGGCGCTGTCCCTCCCCTGGCCGCCCGTCCTCTGGAGCGGGCAGCCAGGGTTCCGCGTCCCGTGTGTCCCGCCTGCGGTCGGTGCGGGCGTGGGGACCCAGCACCGGCCCCACAGCGCGTGCGCCCTTGCGGGCCGGTGTTGCTCGCCGTGGGGGTGGCGGAAGGGCGTCCCCTGGGGGGGTGCTTTCCACCGTTGTGAGGGGCGCCCGGTGTCAGGCGCTGTCCCTCCCCTGGCCGCCCGTCCTCTGGAGCGGGCAGCCAGGGTTCCGCGTCCCGTGTGTCCCGGGTGCGGTCGGTGCAGGCGTGGGGACCCAGCACCGGTCTCACAGCGTGCGCCCTTGCGGGCCGGCGTTGCTCGCTGTGGGAGTGGCAGAAGGGCGTCCCCGGGGGGGGTGCTTTCCACCGTTGTGAGGGGCGCCCGGTGCCAGGCGCTGTCCCTCCCCTGGCCGCCCGTCCTCTGGAGCGGGCAGCCAGGGTTCCGCGTCCCGTGTGTCCCGCCTGCGGTCGGTGCGGGCGTGGGGACCCAGCACCGGCCCCACAGCGCGTGCGCCCTTGCGGGCCGGTGTTGCTCGCCGTGGGGGTGGCGGAAGGGCGTCCCCTGGGGGGGTGCTTTCCACCGTTGTGAGGGGCGCCCGTTGTCAGGTGCTGTCCCTCCCCTGGCCGCCCGTCCTCTGGAGCGGGAAACCAGGGTTCCGCGTCCCGTGTGTCCCGGGTGCGGTCGGTGCGGGCGTGGGGACCCAGCACCGGCCCCACAACGTGCGCCCTTGCGGGCCAGCGTTGATTGCTGTGGGGGTGGCGGAAGGGCGTCCTCAGGGCGGGTGCTTTCCACCGTTGCGAGGGGCGCCTGGTGTCAGGCGCTGTCCCTCCCCCGGCCGCCCGTCCTCTGGAGCGGGCAGCCAGGGTTCCGCGTCCCGTGTGTCCCGGGTGCGGTCGGTGCGGGCGTGGGGATCCAGCACCGACCCCGCAGCGTGCGCCCTTGCGGGCCGGCGTTGCTCGCTGCAGGGGTGGCGGAAGGGCGTCCCCGGGGGGGGGTGCTTTCCACCGTTGTGAGGGGCGCATGGTGTCAGGCGCTGTCCCTCCCCTGGCTGCCTGTCCTCTGGAGCGGGCAGCCAGGGTTCCGCGTCCCGCGTGTCCCGGGTGCGGTAGGTGCGGGCGTGGGGACTCAGCACCGGCCCCACAGCGTGCGTCCTTGCGGGCCGACGTTGCTCGCTGTGGGTGTGGCGGAAGGGAGTCCCTGGGGGGGGTGCTTTCCACCGTTGTGAGGGGCGCCTGGTGTCAGGCGCTGTCCCTCCCTCGGCCGCCCGTCCTCTGGAGCGGGCAGCCAGGGTTCCGCGACCCGTGTGTCCCGGGTGCGGTCGATGCGGGCGTGTGGACCCAGCACCGGCCCCACAGCGTGCGCCCCTGCGGGCCGGCGTTGCTCGCTGTGGGGGTGGCGGAAGGGCGTCCCCAGGGGGGGGTGCCTTCCACCGTTGTGAGGGGCGCCTGGTGTCAGGCGCTGTCCCTCCCTCGATCGCCCGTCCTCTGGAGCGGGCAGCCAGGGTTCCGCGACCCGTGTGTCCCGGCTGCGGTCGATGCGGGCGTGTGGACCCAGCACCGGCCCCACAGTGTGCGCCTATGCGGGCCGGCGTTGCTCGCTGTGTGGGTGGCGGAAGGGCGTCCGCGGGGGGGGTGCCTTCCACCGTTGTGAGGGGCGCCTGGTGTCAGGCGCTGTCCCTCCCCCGGGCCGCCCGTCCTCTGGAGCGGGCAGCCAGGGTTCCGCGACCCGTGTGTCCCGGGTGCGGTCGATGCGGGCATGTGGACCCAGCACCGGCCCCACAGCGTGTGCCCTTGCGGGCCGGCGTTGCTCGCTGTGGGGGTGGCGGAAGGGCGTCCCCGGGGGGGGTGCCTTCCACCGTTGTGAGGGGGCGCCTGGTGTCAGGCGCTGTCCCTCCCCCGGCCGCCTGTCCTCTGGAGCGGGCAGCCAGGGTTCCGCGACCCGTGTGTCCCAGGTGCGGTCGATGCGGGCGTGTGAACCCAGCACCGGCCCCCCAGCGTGCGCCCTTGCGGGCCGGCGTTGCTCGCTGTGGGGGTGGCGGAAGAGCGTCCCCGGGGGGGTGCCTTCCACCGTTGTGAGGGGCGCCTGGTGTCAGGCGCTGTCCCTCCCCCGGCCGCCTGTCCTCTGGAGCGGGCAGCCAGGGTTCCGCGACCCGTGTGTCCCGGGTGCGGTCGATGCGGGCGTGTGGACCCAGCACCGGCCCCACAGCGTGCGCCCTTGCGGGCCGGCGTTGCTTGCTGTGGGGGTGGCGGAAGGGCGTCCCCGGGGGGGTGCCTTCCACCGTTGTGAGGGGCGCCTGGTGTCAGGCGCTGTCCCTCCCCTGGCCGCCCGTCCTCTGGAGCGGGCAGCCAGGGCTCCGCGACCCGTGTGTCCCGGGTGCGGTAGATGCGGGTGTGTGGACCCAGCACCGGCCCCACAGCGTGCGCCCTTGCAGGCCGGCGTTGCTCGCTGTGGGGGTGGCGGAAGGGCGTCCCCAGGGGGGGGTGCTTTCCACAGTCGTGAGGGGCGCCTGGTGTCAGGCGCTGTCCCTCCCCCGGCCGCCCGTCCTCTGGGGCGGGCAGCCAGGGTTCCGCGACCCGTGTGTCCCGGGTGCGGTCGATGCGCACCAGATTGTTGCTTTGCATCTTCAGCCGCACTGGCAGAAATCTCACGCGCATTTGCGAGGGGCTGCCCAACGAGTACACGCCTCAATGGATAGCGGCGCGCATTGGGCTGCATGGACATGGCAGTTTGCTTGGTGATGATGTTTGGTACGCCGTGTATTGGGACTACAGTGATCTGCTGTCGGACACCTGGAAACAAACTGCCAGATCACTGTGGCTGGCCATGCTGTCTGAGAGAGGGGTGACACCCACCACTGCGGATCAAATAAAGTTTGATGTCTTTGTCACCAGTTTGCAGGATGCTCCTGCAGGGCGAGAACAAAAGAAATTGGAAAAGGCAGGAACCGCGCTCTTCAGGATGCTGTGCAAGAATTTCTGCTGTCAGTAGGGACTCGTACTGCAGGCGCGATGCTGGCAGCAGCAGGAGCTGTAATATTCTCTCTGGGATCCAGAACAAGACCACTGACAAATCCAGATGCCATGCGACAGGCCAGATTGCAAGCCCTCATGCACCTGTTGCCACCAGATCCTCCTGGTGAACTAGCAGCAGATCCTCCTGGTGCACCAGCAGCGTGTCCTGATTCAACATGCTCCCAGATACCAGCGCCAGCAGTGATTTCAAGAACGGTGGCTTTGTTGGACTCTGAGCGGTTGCGACAGCGGGAATGGAAGTGCACAACAGTGCAGCGTTGTGTGGAGCGGTCTGAGCAGCCACGTGCAGCAGCTGGAACATTGGTGCACATCACGTTCAACAACGGCTGGTATGAGGGCCTGGCCGGTGGCGGTACTGTTGAATTCGGCGATGGAACAAGATTTCCCTGGAGCCGCATCCGCACCTGGCATGCAGCCAGCGACCACTAAGGTCAGCTAAGTACACTCTTTTGGTAATATATTCAATTATTTCTTTTTATCTGTTTTTCTGTCTGCACAGTGGCATGCACTATAGTGCAGCAGTATGACTATATATTTTTGTATGTCTATAACTTCTTTTATTCTTGATGATTTATATTATGGCACAGTGGAATACACCACAGTGCAGCTTCTTCAGACACACGCATCAAATGGCCATTTGTCTCTCTGCTCAGTGTAATGTCGCTGTGCCTTCCCAGCTGTGTGAGTGCGCCAGTCAATGACGGAGGAAAGTAGTTGGCAGTTGGAATTATGTGTCAAGTCATTTTTTTACCTTTCAGCACAGCAGGGAACAATAAAAAAGCATGCAGAGGTTTAAAAACCAGACGATTGAACAGTTTTGAAAAAATGAACACCATATTTTGAAAAAGCATTTATGTTTGTTAGGATACAAGCTGCAGTAGGTTTGAAAACGTTTCCGGAAAGAAAACAATTGCAAATGGATTTTTGTTTGTTAGCATAAAAGCTGCAGTGGGTTTGAAAGTAAGTAAGTAAGTAAGGGGGGCCGCGTCCGCAGCCTCATCTGACATCTCCTTGTTTGTTTTACATGGTGGCCGCCTCTGGCGGGAAGGAGAGCTCTCCACCATCAGTTCCCCTGGCGACCCCTGTCTCACCTCACGGCCGTGAACTTCAACTAGGTTCCCTTGGGGCATGACCTGCGGTAGGCTCCCTTCAGTCCCTGCCCTCACGGTTTCAGCTCCTTCCGGTCACCCTTTGAAGGATCCCCCGGCATTCCCCCCGTTGCACAGCCTATTGGGCGCCTGCAGGCGGGTTTCCTGTGGATGGCCCTCGCCGACAGCGGAGCATTTCTCTCTGTCAACCACATTCCACCACTCCCCATCCCTCACGGGTTGGAGTACCCACTCGGCTCCCGGATGCACTTGGGTGTCGTCCATCCACGGCTGGAGGCCAGGGGGCGCCCCTTTCCACGTTCCCCCTGGTCCTGGTCCTGGGAGGTTTGAAAACGTATCCGGAAAAAAAATAATTAGAAATGTATTTTTTTTTGTTGGGATAAAAGCTGCAGTGGGTTTGAGGACGTTTTCGAAAAGAAACCAAGTCAGATCACATCACATCACACCACATCACGGCAATTCAAATATGGTCACACACTTCACATCACATTAAAACACATGACATCACATCTCACCACATCACACCACATCACATCAAGTCAAATGAAATATCATTGCACCAAATCACATCACATGAAATCGCATGGCATCACATGACATCCCATCACATCACACCACATCAGATCACATCACGTCACGTCACGTCACGTGACGTCACGTCACGTCACGTCACGTCACGTCACATCACGTCACGTCACGTTATGTCACATCACATCGCATCTCATCACGTCATATCACATCACATCGCATCACGCCACACCAAACCACACCACACGACATCACACTACATCACATCGAAACACGTCATGTCACATTGCATCACATCACATCACATCACGTTGTAAACACCACATCCTATCAACTTGTAAGGCATCACATCATATGGCATGAAGAAAGGTCAATTTGCATTTGTTCATACAAGGTCAGATCACATAAGGTCCGCACACCTGCAAGGCACAACCTGTGTATGAGACCTTTACCAATAACTGAAACTCCATGTTAGGATTACGGTTAGGGTTAGGGCTAGGGTTTTGGTTACTGGCATACGGCAGGATACGGCAGGGAAAGCAGGATACGGCAGTATACGGCAGATACGGCAGGATACGGCAGGATACGGCAGGATACGGCAGGATACGGCAGGATACGGCAGGTTACGGTAGGATACGACAGGATACGGCAGGATACGCGTATTACAGGAATACGGTCGTATTAGGGAAACCCCATTGCTCAATGCAGGTATAAGACAGAAATGAACAAGCGCAGTGGTTTCTGGCACGTTGACCTACCTGCTGCAGCTCAGGAACCGCTGGCGTTTCTAATTCTCTGCGACTTTAGGTTTTTGCCTAAAAATAACGATTTCTAAAGTCATTTTGTCAATTTTTAGCGATTTGACTTCTTAAATCGCTACCCCTCTCACTAAACCACAGCATTCAGTCCCTGCTGGTTCCATTTTGTATTTGTCTGAGCTCCTGGAGTTATGTGCCCTCCATTGAGAGTATTGCTCCGCCCTGGTACTTGGTCAGGCTGTTTACTAAACAGCTGTTTATACAGCGATCGCCGTCCGCATTAGAGCGTTCCACTGTACCCTAGTGGGCAAGCATGTATGCTCTAGGCAGGGAGTCCTCGATTAAAACCCCACTACCCCCAACGTTTTGCCCAAGGTGTTCGCCTCACGCTGGCAACTTTTGAGGAATGCCCCATCGAAGGGACATCATTCACGGTACATTACACTGTTTTTCAAGGGTACCTACAGTGTGATAGGCTTCTATGACCTGATGGGAGTTTCATTAGCTGGTTTAATGCATTTTCTGAGGTGGTTTTGGGGAAACCGGAGCCTTCTTCCTTGGTCCTACTAGCTTGATCAACTAGTACTCCAGGGGGGGGTAAGCAAACGTCACTACCATGTCTCCCTTGGGGGACTTGATCCAGGCCAACCCCCCCCTAAAAGCCGTTTGTTGATGTTGAGACTAACTTAATCATTTTTATCACTCTTTTGAAGTTTAAAGTACACTTTCTCAACGTAACTAGGGTTATAACCATAGCCCCCCATGAAGTTCACCCCTACCACTCAACCGAGCGGAGGTATCTTCCTTCATGGAGGTCATACCGAAATAAAGTAGGCACTTCTTGCCTAAGGCCTTGTAGTTTAAGCCTAGTGGTCCCCCAACTCAAGACCCCTATACTCAACTGATTCTACCACTTATTGTGGTTCTACGTTTTAACTGATTCTGAATTGAGTTACTTGGCCATGCTGGCCAAGCCATGTCCTGTGTCTGGCCCAACCTCTTTGCCCCAGATTTCTAACAGACACCATTTTATCCAAAAGAGTGCACATGAAGTGCTTGGTGCTATCTTGCAGGCCTGATTCATGCCAGGTTTCACATATAAACATCTATTTTGTTTATAAACCATTGGACATTTGTATTTAGATCTATCTTTGTCTATCTGCAGCCCCTCTTTGTTACACATGTTTCGATTGTGGAAGGACTTATTCTGATTTGATTGATCCGGTGCCTGGACTTGCTCTACATTACCCTTGTGCGGACTTCATTTTGAGTTGTGGAAAATCAGCAAGGGTTTTCCCAAACCAATAAAACAAACAAGCACAAGTATGAGCAAACCAGAAACCTCTTCTTGAGCTCCTCCCAGGCTTACCTACCTTACTCACCACGCATCATGTGTATGCCGAAGGGCAAACGAACGCAAAGCCAAGTGTTTGAACAGCCCTACGGCGAGTTATAAACAACCGAAAACGATTAATGCATCGTGTGTCATGCCTGCCCTTCTTACCTTGTTTCCTGCAGAAGAATGAGAGGGAATGGCGAGCAACTGCACAACGCAAAACAGGCCTAAGCATTTTAAGCAACCCTATTTTAGCGCCACAGCGACACAGGCACAAGCAAGCACTTTCCTTTCTGACCTGTGAAGAGAAGAGAAGGGTGGATGGATGCACAGGGAAAGCCCCACAACCTGTGAATGCCTAGATTAGGCACATGCATCGCGAGCACAGCGCATGCACTAACCCTACTTGCGGGCTGCGTGCTCCATTCGTCAAACATACCTTTCCTTTCTGTTTTGACCTGTGCAGAGCAAGGGAAGTGAACGCCCAAAGCCCCAACGAACGCAGCGGTGACAACCCTAGCCTATTAACAAAACAACCACCACGAACGCATTGCATGCGTGTGACACGACACTAACATACCTGAGAGGTGGGTTGTCCACCTGCTCTGTTGTGTGGGTTTCTGTTCAATACTTTTTTCTAAAGTTTATAAAACGTTTGATGCAACTGTGCCAAAATTTCTTTTATAAGCTTTAAAAACTACGGCCCATACCTTTTCTTTCAGGATCCGTATACGCTTGTGCAACTCCTTCAGGAATGCGCTCCTGTTGCGCTTGTCTGCGACTTTAGGTTTTGGCCTAGAAATGACGATTTCTACCGTCTTTTTGTCTATTACTAGCGATTTTACTTCTTAAATCGCTACCCCTTTCGCCAAACCGCAGGATTCACTCCCTGTTGGTTCCATTTTTCATCTGTTTCAGCTCCTGGAGTTTTGTGCCCTCCATTGGGAGTATTGCTCTGCCCTGGCCATTGGTCGGACGTTTACTGAAACAGTGCTTATACAGCGATCGCCGTCCGCAGTAGAGCGTTGGACTGTACCCTAGTGGGCAAGCATGTGTGCTCTAGGCAGGGAGCTCTGAATTCAAACCCCACTACCCCCAAATGTTTGCCAAAAGGTTTCGCCTCACGCTGGCGACCTTTGAGGAATGCCTCATGGAGGGGACATCATTCACAGTACATTACACTGTTTTTCAAGGGTACCTACAGTGTGATAGGCTTCTGTGAGCTGATGGGAGTGTCATTAGCTGGTTTAATGCATTTTCTGAGGTGGATTCGGGGAAATGTGGGCTTTTTTGCTTGGTCCTACTAGCTTGATCAACTAGTGGTCCAGGGGGGAGTAAGAAAAGGTCACCACCATGTCTGGGTACTTGATCCAGGCCAAGCCCCCCCTAAAAACCTTTTGTTGATGTTGAGACTGACATAATCATTTTTATCACTCTTTTGAAGTCTGAAGTACACTTTCTCCGAGTAACTAGGGTTAGAACCCTAGCCCCCCATGAAGTTCACCCCTACCACTCAGCTGAGCTGAGGTATCTTCCTTCATGGAGGTAATACCAAAAAAAAGTAGGCACTTCATGCCTAAGGCCTTATAGGTTAAGCCTAGTGGTCCCCCAACTGAAGACCCCTATACTCAACTGATTCTACCACTTATTGCGGTTCTACGTTCTAACTCATTCTGAATTCAGTTGCTTGGCCATGCTGACCAAGCCATATCCTGTGTCGGGCCTAGCTCCTATGCCCCAGATTCCTAACCAACACCATTATATCCAAGAGAGTGCACAAGAATTGCATGTTGCTAACTTGGAGGCCTGAGTCATGCCAGTCTCCACATAAAAATCATTTGTTTTATCCATCTGTCATTGAATCTTTGTACTTAAGTCTGCTTTGTCTATCTGCAGCCCTTCTGTGATACACTGGATTTCAAACCTATTCATTGATTCGATCCACATTGTGTTCTTGCTCTACTTGCTGCTTTGGTCCTGTTTTTCAACACCAAACCTTGCAGGATTTCATCCAAACTATTAGGGCAGAAATCAAGGATATCTTTCTAGGGGCGCTGCCCGCAGTGGAATACTCGGCAGCACACGCCGCCGTGCGCTATGGTGTAGCGCAGGGCTCGATCCAAGATGAGACCACACGTGCAAGCGTGAATATCCGGGATGCCATCGACAGGATTGCCCACAGGGGCCAGACAGAAGTGGCCCTGCACCCCCGGGGCCGCCTTGGCGGACCAGCAGAGCAGATCATCGTGGAGCCCACGGAGACGGTATTAGTCCTGGCCGCGGACATGGTCCGCGGAGTGCTCCACGCGTCCCGGGTGGGGCGTACGCGCCCGCAGTGGACCATCCAGGTGTACGTCGTACAGCGGGCGTGGCCTTTCTCCAAATGGGCAGTACTCGCCATCATGCCGCCCCTGGCACCGGAGGGCACCCCAACAGGCACCGCGGAGGAAATCGCCAGGGACCTCCACACCTGGCCAGTCGACCAGGACTTCCCCTGGCGCAGACTCAAGGGTGGTCTTCCAGTGGCACCCGCGGTGGAGGGACTCAGCCTCGCGGAGAACCTCCAGCGGCACCCTGACGAAATGGCGCGCCCCTTCCTGCAGACAGGCACATTCCCGGCCGCCCCGGCAGGCTCAGGGTAGAAGTGGAACGCAGAGGAGGCACAACCGCTGCCGGACCCCTGGGTCCCTCCGCTTTGGTACTTGCCTACGGGTACCCTGGCCTGTGCCACCCAGGCAGTCAAGGGGGGTTTCCCACCGCCCCAGTCACCCGACGCCCTGTTCCGCAGCCTGCAGGCGGGGGCGGCCTGGGTTCAGAGGAGAGAGAACGGGCGCCCGGGCCCGTACTTCACCCTGGTGCAAGGGCAGGCCTTGTTGCACGCCAAAGCCATGGGAACCGTGGGGAGGGGGGCGATCGTGCCTGATGTGGCGTGCACATGGATACGAACAGTTCCCCCCTTGGCCCCCCACCATGTCCTCACACGAGAAGTGTGGCCGGCCCTGGTGAGCCACCCCAGGGACTGGATGACGGCCCCACGCGCGCAATACCCACCAGGGCCGGTACTTGAGCAACTCACGGGCCCCACACCCAAGGTCCGTAACGCCCTGCACACGGCGTCCGCCCAAACGGACCAGCTCACCGGCGAGGTGTGGGACCTAGCTTTGGAACCCCTGCGGGTACTCTACCCGCAGGCCCATATTCCACCGGCGGGCACGTCCAACCGGCTCGCCTGCCTGGGCCTACAGCACCGCGTTGAGGCCGCCCACACGAGAGGCGTGGTGGGACAGTGGCTGACTCTCCGCAACCCATCCACCGTGGAAGGCCACTGGTACTTGCACCAACTCGTCTTCCTCCCGCAGACGGCCCCCGAGCACCGCCGGCAGGACCTGTATGACACGCACCTGGTGCGCCTGGGCGCGCAGAGCTTCCCACAGCCGGCCCCGCCCGCCGGGCCCGCAGCAGCAGGCCCAGGAGGCACTGCTGCAGGGGCCCCCGCTCGACGCGACCCCAGCAGGGCAGCAAAGGGGGCGCCGCGACGCGGACAGGCTGAACCGGACCGCACGAACTGCGGGTTAGCGGCCTGGACCGCGGCCTGCAGGCACCTCGCCTGGGACACAACGGGACTCAGGCCGTGCGGCTGGCGGACCGCACAGCGCTGGCGTCCACGGTGGCGGTCGTCACCATGGGGCTCGTTGCAGACTGGCCGGCACGCTTGGTGCCCCACGTTCCCTGCCAGGGTGTGCGGCCCCGCCAACCCGCCGCGACACACGCACCAACGGCGCCCCTCACGGCGGAAAAGCTGTACACTGTCGCGGCGGCGCTGCTGGCGGACGGCTGGGAAAGCTTTGTCCACCACCACGGCCCGGCGCAGATCACGGGCAGCATCCAGGGGCCGCAACGCAATGCGGCCCACCCGTGGCGCGCCACACTCAGTGAGCGCACCCGCATGGGGGACACGGACAGCGGAACACCCCCTCCTGGACCCCAGCAGCGAGAGGCACTGGTGATGCAGGCGGCAGGCCACCAGGCTATCCTGCACGGCCACATCAGGAGCTACTGGTCACACGTCTTGACCAAAGGCAAGTGGACGATCTGGCATGGCACCACCAGGCAAGGGGCCTTCATGCTCCAGGTTGATAGGCGGCAGGCGCCCACCCAGGCCTACTATATGGCGTCGGACCCCTGGACGCTGGCAGTCCTGCTACACACCATCAGCACCCCAAGCAAGCGGCAGGAGCCCGGATGGGCCAACCCTCCCAAGTTGGTGTGGAGCCCCGACAAGGAGGAACATCTGCGGGCCGCATGGCAGGGCAACGCCATCCGGACCATGGATGTCCGCGACCTCCACGCAGGGCCCTTCACGCACGCGGGCAGGCAGCCACCCTCGCAGTGGCGCAATGCGGACAGCAGAGCCCGAAGTGGGTGGTCTGCATGTTCAGCCCGGCGGACGCGCACATCGCAATCTGCGACCACCAAAGCCTGCCGGGGCCTGCAGCCAAAATCTGCGTGGCGGACTGCGCCCGCGTGATCGTCAAGGCGCTGCCAGAGGGCGACCGCCACGCCCTCCTGCTGAAAGCCCGCCTCAAGGACCACGCCAGGGCGGCAAAACCAGGTGTGTGGCCGGCGGCGGCGCTCCCCGCCGACCTGGAGCTCCAGCTGGCAGCTCAACCACGGTGTACCACTGGCTCCAGGCCTTCCATGACCTGCGGTGGAGGGGCAAACCCGACTGCAAATCGGTGCCACGCACTAGCAGGAGTGGCTACAGGCGGACACGCAGCAGGCCGCCGTCCGAGGCCTCCGAACCGCTCCAACGGCGAGGGCCCACGATGCGTCGGCCCCTGGCCGCACGCTGGCGCTGTACAGGGTCCCACTGGCCAACCTGCTATTTGACCCAGCGCCAGAGAGCTCCATCAGCAAGTCGGTACCGCTTCCTCTGGCAAAGGGGGCCACGGAGCCCACAAAATGCCTCTTGTGTGCGGACAGGTTCGACACAAGTGGGGCGATGCTGGAACACCTGGCGTGGCACGCTGTGCACGCCGCCGCCCCGGCAGAAGACAGGGAAGCGGCCTCCAACTTCCTCCAACGACGGGCACGGAGGTCTCTGTGGCACGCCTCCTGTGCCCAGCCCCCCCCCCCCCCAAGCGCCCGACAATGCGGCGGCCCCAGGGGAGGGAGAGGAAGTGGCCGAGGCCCCCCCAGGGGAGGAACCGTCGCTGACCGACGCGGACCTGGGGCCGGATGCTGCAGGCTACCAGGGATCCATCCCCGCAGGGCTGGCCACCGCCCCCCTGGGGGCCCCCTGGGGGGCGGGCTCCTCGGACCCCCTGGTCCCGGCCCCACTCGGAGACCTGGCGGCCCCGGTGGACCCTGCGGCGATGCTGGTGAGGGACAGCTGACTCCATGAGGATGCGGCGGAGGACGCCCTCTGGCTCCTCTCCTGAAACCTGCGCAAGGGCCTGCCCCCGCCGGACCTGTCCCTCCGGGACACACTCTGACGGTGCCGGGGGCCGGCGGCAGTAAGAAAAAGTGCTTTCCCAATGCTTTAGGGTATACTTTAGTTGTATTAGAGGTGCTCTAAGCACTCTTGCATTTCTTTCTTAGTAATGGCCTAACCAAAATGGATGATAACACATTTTGACCTATAGAACCAAACACTAAATCAGAATGTAGTGTGGACCCCTTAATCCCAAACCAATGTGCACTAAAGCATCCTTTCCTGAGTTGACTGAGGCACTGATATACTGAGGCAGAGCCTATGAAATTATCTATGTTTTCTCATGAATTCATAGCTATCCTAGTGGTATGCTCCCTAGGGGCTGGCGCACCTCTTTTTGAGAGGCCCTGGGTTCAATACCCAGTCCGCCTAGCTAAGTAGAAAGTTCCCATGTGACATGGCAGTGACCTCAGCACCACAGGCCATGCCACCTCAGCACCTATGGGACCGGAAGAAAAGAGTGCACATCCCTGAGATGGCACTATGGAGAGTGTGAGCCCTTGGGGCAGTTTTCGAATTTGTTTTCCTCAATCTTTGTAAAATATTTCTGAGTTGCATCGATTGTCTATCTGTTGTATTTTTTGTGAGCCTCCCTTGCTGATATCTCTTTGCCCCTAACTCATCTGACTGCAGCCCTTCTATGCTTTGATCCTGTTTTGAACTCTACTTGCTTATCTCTGGCATTGGGTTATCCTGGAGTGTTTGTATTTCAATAACAAAACATTTTCTTCATCAAAAACAAACAGCAGGAACCCTACACCAGCAGCAAGGAGCAAGAGAGGCACAACAAAGAGTTGAAAGAACTCTTTTAAAACTTTCTGGTAGCAGAGTGCTGACAGCCTCTGCGTGCCGGCAGCAGCCCCGTGCCGTACACCCAGCGCGCCGAGGCCTGTCCTGAGCAAGAAGGGCGAGTATGGACACAAAGAAGCAGGACACTGACGCGAAGAGGGCGCCTGGGGCACCTGCAATGCCAGCGCCCGGAGAGCCCAGACCTGGACCTGACACTGTACCTTCGGTGCCCTTACATGGGCCAGTGGACGCGGCCGATGACTCGCTGGAGGGACTGCAATTGGCCTTCAGGGCCCTCTCAGTCGAGGAGGCGGACACCAACCCTGTGAGCAGAAGGAGGGAGAGAGAGAAGGATGCAGGAGAAAGCATGGCAGACGAAAGAGTGGGCCATGGGAAAGACCCGACGAGCGAGTCCAGCTTCGACGGCGCACCAAGCGCCTCTGGCCTTCACGCATGACCCTCTCCTACAACGACCACCCTCCCAACTCCAGAACCAGCTGCTGCAACATCCACACCCATAACGACCCCGCCTATGGCTGAGGGCACAGTCTTTGCTGGCATGCCTACGTACCCTGCCCATGGTGTGGACCCATCCACCACTGCGTTTCAAGAGGCAACTACTGCCAGTGAGCCAGTGGCCTCCAGTTCTGCGCCGCGCTGGTATGCGGCGGATTATCATCCTCTACGCGCTATGGGGGCATATGTGGCTGATGCTCCTGGGTATGCAACCCTGAGTGGGCTGAGGAGAGGCCCTGAGTCATGCGGGAGCAGGAGTAGAGGATGGGGGAGATCCTCCAACAGGTCCCTGACGCGTCAGAGATTAAAGAGGCCCTCCGAGGAGCCACCTCTGAACTTGTTGGTGATCTCACTCAAGAGATTCGGGCTAAACTGGAGTTCCTGATTCCTCCCCAAGCGTCACCTACCATCGTGGGAGTTTCACCTCACCGAGTACAAGCCAATCACCTGGTGGCGGGGTTGACAAACACCCTAGGAAGCCTGAGGAGCCGACCGATGCCGACCCCTGCGGTGATACCGAGAAGCCCTTTCATACCAAGAACGCCCCAGCTCCCCTGGAGCCGGGTGGAGAATTTCACGAGAGCCGAGCCAGACCAGCTGGGGCTGACAGCCCTGAGGGCAATTGTTGACGTGGAGCCCTACGGCTGTAGTGACCTAGGCGGAGACCCCTCTGACGATGAGCCGCCGTCCATGACTTCAGCTTCGCCCTCGGAGGACGACGACCCTGAGGACCCCGAGAACCCGAGCGGGCAGAAGAGGAAGAAGAAGAAGAAGACCAAGCGCCCTGAGGGACGCAGTTCTCAGGAGGCTAAGGCAATCCCCACCCGAAAAATTGTGGTGAACTTGCCTGAGTTCACAGGCAAGGATCCCAGTGAGATCGCTGACAACTTTGGCCGGTTCCTCCGAAGGACCGGCCAACCCCATGCTAGTGGGCGAGTCAAGTGCGATCTGCTCCTGCAGTGCTGCAAGACCAAGTACCTAGCGAAGCAGGTGAAGCAGATCGTGACGAAGTTCGCCATCCTCGCCAACGTGTTGGTTGCCTTGGAGAGGCAGTACCCTACCTACGAAACCCACCTCTCCATCAGGGCCGAGATCCAGAACCTGGCCGTGCTACCCAACAACCCCAAACCAGGCAGGATCTCGGAGCTACTGGCTGACCTGGACCACTGGGTGGGACGACTGACGCCCGGTTCCTACGGCAGCGACGAGCTGCTCCTCTGGTTGGTGGCTAAGCTCCCTCGGGAGCTGTGGGACGAGTGCCGGTCAACAGCACTACGAGGATTTGCCTGTGCTACTCTTGGAACTGGCGCTGGAGAAAGAAAGCGACCAGCACCTGAACGCCTACCATCCTGCAGGAGGAGGCTCTGGGCGCCATGGCAAAGGGTACCAGGGACCCAGACCTGGCAAGGGAACACCCCTAATCACGCCCGTATCATGGGCAATGTCCAGGAGCTCTTCTGGTGTGACGCCAGAGACGAGCATTGTCACCTGCAGCACGCCCCCGACTGCGATCACCGCGATTGCTTCGTGGTCCAGGGGAAGAAGCAGGAGACCAACACCGGCGCCAAGATGCCGGATCATCAAAGGTGCACTATCACCTGTGCCTTCTGTGGGAAGAGGAAGCACTACGAGGATGAGTGCTACCAGAAGCAGCGCCTGTCGGCGAAGCTGGAGGGCAAAGATCCTGGCAAAGGCTCTGGCAAGGGCAGTGGCAAGGGCAACGGCAACAACTCTGGCAAGGGCAAGTCGAAAGGTCGTGGGAAAGGCCAAGACAAGAGCCAAGGTGGACGAGGAGGAGGCGCTAATCGCCAGCCAGACAGGGACAACAAGAACCAGGACAAGAACGGAGGCAACCCCAACCCTAATCCAGGGGGGAACTGCGAGCCCTCTAGGTGACAGTTTTAGTTATGTATGTGGTATGCATGCTTGTGTAGTGTTAAGTGTGATAGTGCAAACGCATGAGTTCACATTCTCATTGTCTCTTAGACATGAGGGTTTGGTGAGCCACCCCCCCACCATGGCCGCTTGGCAATCGCTAAGCCAAGCAAGGAACCAAGGCCGGTGGCAAAGTCCGTCAGCCAGCGGCAACATGATGATCATGGTCTTTTGCACTTGCACTGCGTGTGTGTAGGGATTTGGGTATAGGTTAAGTATTTTCAGGGATTTAGGATTTTATTTTAAATTTTATGTCTTTTGGTAGTGTAGCTTATTCATGAGCGCCTAGGCTACGCCCAAGATTGGGTAGGACTCTTAGGAGATTCCTCCCTAGCCGGGAGTTTAGATAATGAGCTGGTTGCTCTGCCCCCCTTAGGGACTAGCTTATTACATGGTAGCAGAGGCATACACTTTCTGAGTCTCTACTTTTTTTCTATATGTCATGGTGTTGCCTGCCGGACATCTGCAGCAGCACCTGCAAACTCTCGAAGTACTTAATTTCAGTTAAGCCTAATTTGTTTTCTGAGGTACTGAGGTGGGAGACCACTTCAGTGCTGAGATTACTGATCTCAATCTGTCCTAACCTGCCCTTACCTTATTGTTTTTGATTGTGTATGGAACACTGTTTGGTGTGTTTCACCTCATTCTTTTACACCCCAACTCATATTCTGTGAGGGAGTGTAATAAGGACGTCCCATTTAGCCCAGATTGCAGTTCAAGCTTCAGCAACAGTCCACATGCGTGCGTAATTGTCCTACATTTACATAGGTATATAAATTTCCGTTATTTGCGTGCTGAGATGTGTAGTTGTATTTTTGGTGTATTTCCTGTTCGGGTGCGCGCGTCGCAAACCGCGATGTGCTGGATTTCTCCGTTCTCGCTTGTTCTGTGTTAGTCTGTAGATCGATTCCATTTAGTTTTGTAGGATGTTTATGTAGATTTGTCGGTTTTAGACATGTGCTGATGTTACGGCGTTAACAGGATGTTCCGAGGTGACAGTACTCTGTTTGAGTCAGGTTTTGTGATTGTTAGTGGTAGTTATGTATGTGTTATGCATGCTTGTGTAGTGTTAAGTGTAATAGTGCAAATGCATGTGTTCACATCCTCATTGTCGCTTAGACATGGGGGTTTGGTGAGCCACCCCCCCACCATGGCCACTTGGCAATTGCTAAGCCAAGCAAGGAACAAAGGCCGGTGGCAAAGTCCGACAGCCAGGGGCAACATGATGATCATGGTCTTTTGCACTTGCACTGCGTGTGTGTAGGGATTTGGGTATAGGTTTGGCATTTTAAGGGATTTTGGATTTTATTTTAAATTTTATGTCTTTTGGTAGTGTAGCTTAGTCATGAGCCCCTAGGCTACGCCCGGGATTGGGTAGGACTGTTAGGAGATTCCTCCCTAGACGGGAGTTTAGATGGTGAGCTGGTTGCTCTGCCCCCCTTAGGGACTAGCTTATTACAACATGGCAGGGAGAGTTGGGGGCATTGGTGTTAGTCACGACGTATTCATCTCCCCCTAGTATAGTCTCAATAGCATCTTGAAGTCGTAGTCGATACTTCAAGTCACCCAGGGTGAGCCCATCATTCTCTCGTTGTATAGTCTGGACCAGAGTTGAGTCCAGGTCCTCCCAGGGGATGGAGGTAAGACCCCCGTCCACCACGCTTAGCATACTTCTCCATCCGGGCTTCCAGATGGGCGTCTTGCGTCCCAGAGGCACGTACATGGCGTCATCAGGTAGCCGGACAGAGCTGATAGTCAGCCTGTCCAGGAGGGTTCGCCAGTACTCGTTGCCCCAATGGGCTCCCCAATCGGGGGAACACAGGACCATACGGGAACGTTCCAGGGCAACCTTGGTCAAGATCCTGCCCAGTTCACTGCACCTGGGGTTCCCGTAGGCCATCTCGAAAGAGGGCCAGTAAAATTTGTAGCAGCAGTTTTTCCCTCGGCTGCAGTAGAGGTCGAAGACATGTTGCTGGTCGCTGGCGAACAACTCCACGCTCAGGTCTTCCCTGAAGTAACCCAACTCCTTCAGACCTTGGTCTAGGACTTCCCCGAATAGTTGATAGTCCTCAGTTTTGGAGGCCGCCATCATGTTCGGGGGCTCCTCCTTCGATACCCTCAGGTAGCTCCAGGTGTACTCCGACTGCTCCAGTCGCACGGATTCTCTGCGATTGCCGTGGTCCACGTAGAGGGGGTAGGGCGCTTGCAGCGTCAGGGATTGTACCTGGGAGTGCTGCACGAAGAAGTCAGTCCCTAATACAAAGTCGAAGGCATCAGTGTCCATCACATAGAACCGATGGGCGATAGTTCGGGAGCCCATTGGTACCTCCACTTCACAGTCCCCGCAGCTTTGCACCACATGTCCATCCCCCATTCGTATAGCTGCGTTGGGCATGGTGTTCGTCAGGCTCCCACAAGGTAAAATTTTCTTGGCCACTATAGATATGGTGGCTCCAGTATCCAGTACCCCCAGGGTATTCACGTCGCCCTAGTCGGCTACGTAACTAGAACACCAGGTCCAGGGGCCCCTCGGGAGCGTCCTCGTCAGAACTCCGCGGGACAGGTCACCTTCGAACCCCTTGTTCCGCAATTTGCGGGCCATTCTCATAAAACGGCTCCTCTTCTTGGCTTTTCTGTCATCACCCCCTTGATGCTCACGCTTGGCCCCCTGCTCTCGCTGGGCCTGCGTCTGCGAGCGTGTCGCACGACCAACGTCCTGTTAACGCCGTAACATCGGCACATGTCTAAAACCGACAAATCTACATTAACATCCTACAACACTAAATGGAATCGATCTACAGACTAACACAGAACAAGCGACAACGGAGAAATCCAGCACATCGCGATTTGCGACGCGCACACCCCAACAGGAAATACACCGAAAATACAACTCTACATCTAAGCACGCAAATAACGGAAATTTATATACCTATGTAAACGTAAGACAATTACGCACGCATCTGGACTATTGCTGAAGCTTGAACTGCAATCTTGGCTAAATTGGACGTCCTTATTACACATGTACCTGTTTCTGATGGAGTCTCTGAGTGTGGACTATCCGAGCTTTCCAGCTCTATCCACTCTGATGACGAAACTGAGCATGACGCCTTCTTCGTGCAGACATGCGTGGAGGAAGTGGAGAACGCCGAGTACGTCGCCCCACTGAAACCCCTACTCTCCATGAGGTCGGAAGACCCCTTGGACGAGGAGCTGGACCCCCGATCCAGGCTAAGGGAGTAAGTGGACTCGAAGAGGAGGTTGGTGGCGAAAAAGCTATGCTACGCTAAGCCTACCCGCAGCTCATGGCCACTGAAGCAAGGATGTATGGAAGATCTATCCCAATCGAAGGAGGATCTCGAACAGAAGATCACCAGCTGGCAAAGGCAGGTAGATGTTAAGCTCATGAAGAGCGTGTGGGATGCCCATGGGAGGACCCCCAAGGAAGATGAACACTCGGAGGAATGTGTATGTGAATCCCCGGAGATGGTTGAACAAGAGGTTCTATACCCCTACCAAGGGTTGAAGGATACTACCAAGGGCGAAGAGCCGGTGGAAGACCACCTCCCGGCTTCTATTACCCAGGGAGCAAGCAATCTACACTCCAACGAGGACATGGATGACAAGATTAAACTAATGAACCCGCGGGTTGAGAACCTTATAAGGACCTACCTGGAGGTGTTCGTGGAACTACCACCCCCAGCCTCATGCGACAAACTGGTACAGAATGACCTCAAGCTTAAGCCCGAATTCGTCGGTCACAAGATCCGGAGGAGACCCTATCCTGCTCCTAAAGAACAGGCCGACAAGATAGAGCGACAGATACAAGAGTGTATCAACGCTGGCCTGGTCCTGGAGTACAGGGACGGGGACTACCCCCAACACTGCAGCCCCTGTTTCCTGGTGGCTAAACCTGGGTCTAGAGCCAAACGGCTGGTAGTAGACTACGGAGAGCTGAACAAGAAAACGTTGAACCACTCAGGATCCATTCCCAATATGGAGTCTACCCTTGAGAAGATAGCCTCCTGTCGCTACAAGACCAAGATGGACAAGAGGAGCGGATTCTGGCAGGTGGACCTGAAGCCCAACGCTCAGCAGCTACTAGCCTTCATCACCCCTCAGGGGAGGGTATTCAAGTGGAAGGTCTTGCCCTTTGGCATGGCCAACGCACCCGCTCTATTCCAAGAGCTGATGAACAAGATCCTGTCCATCCTACGACGAAGACCCAAGGTGCAAGAACTCATATCTCGTGGGGCCCAGATGGAAGCGCACATCGACGATGTATGCCTCGGGACCAATACCCAGGAGGATCACCTAATCCTCTTGGGTGAGTTCTTTGCGGTCTGCCAGGAGAACCACACACCACTCAAGCTGGAGAAGTGTGAGTTCATGCAGGAGACCATGCAGTACCTGGGGTTTGACGTTGCTTATGGGTGGTGGACGCCAGCGGCCTCTAAGGCCAAACCCCTGATGGATGCTAAGGTACGACATGAAGACCCCAAGAAGGGACTCCATGATGTAGGCAGCTTCATTGGGGCGTGCAACTTCTACCGCTGCCATATCAAGAACTTCACCTACACCAGCGCCATTGTGACGGACCTGATCAAGAAGAGTGAAGCGGTACCCAGAACCCCATGGCCAGGTTACGGCATACAACCGGTCTCCGGTCCACTAACCCCATGTACGGAAGTGTTCCGTGCCGTAAAGCCCCGCATCGGCAACCGATGCACCGCCAGCGGAGATTTGTGTATCAGAATATCAGGAATCAACAGGGTTTTTTTTCATATTGTTTCCGTCAATTTTTACGCTTCCGATCTGATACTCACTGTTTTGACTGCTGGCGGTTGGATCGCGACTTTACCGTAACCGCCAGTTTAACTGTAATTAATGGAAATTTTAACGCTATCCGTCACGAAGGCTCCAAAGTCGCCAGGAACTGCATGGATGCTTCCGCAATTTTCATAATTAATACTCGCAACCTTAATCCGAATTTTTCAGGATGTTGAAATCGGATTTTCGACTTCGACATCCCCGCACTTGATTTGACCTCTTTCGAGTGGACCTACGTGCTTCCCTATGCACGAATCAACTTGCCTTTTCTCTTGCCCTCCATTTGTCTTAAAGATATGGGCAAAACAAAGTTGATTCGTGAGGCCACTTGTGAAGGTCATATCTCGCGTTGTTTGCGAAGAATGACAATAAAGAAAAAGTGGGATGTATTCACAATACTCCCGACGTAATTTAGGAAGCATCATATGCCTTGCGTTTCCACACGTGCGCGCTAGTGTAATGGATCATGGTCAAGAGGGTAGAGTTTGCGTTAGAACTCTTTGGCCATGACATTGCGTGCGTTAAGATAACTTTCGCGTGTGGCGCGCAAGTGTTGGTGTTGCATAGGAACTCTCATTGAGTTCCTATGAGCGATTGACACAAAGTTATGCCCTTGGAGGGGCATGACATATCGTGGTGGGAGCTACCTTTTTGGGCAATATGTGGTATGTGCCATGTGTTGTGTTGCGTGCCCATTTGGCGGGTCCATTACTCCAAGCCAAGCCCGCCAATGGACCTCATATTGTGCAAGCCCCTTCTCCATATCCCCTACAGTCATTTGCGAGCCTAACCTTGATGGAGGGAAGCTTGTGTGGTGATCCTGAAGCGATGCGTTGGGAGCAAGGTGTGTGTTTTGCAATTCTCCATATTTTCATGTGCCCACTTGGGAAGTAGCGCTCGTAACCTTTCAAGGCGCCCCAAGTGGAGCACATATGTGGGATCGAAGGTCATTGGTGTCAAGTCATTGTGTTTAGAGGGATTAAGTGATTGCACGATCCAAGCCGAAGATATCATAATATAATTATGCACCTTTCAAGGCACTTTTGTGTGTGCTTGTGCCAATTTTGCCATTTTTGGCCCGTCATGATGTCAAGTGGCGACCGTGTATCTCAACGTTGCGCTCAATTGACATCATGACCCAAGTATGAAATGAGGGTACATACTTCGGTGCCCAACATATCTTGGACCCAGCGAGTAACTCCTCTTAGGCTTGGCATACCGTGGCCGCCATGTTGGCGATTTGGGACTATCCCAAATCATGGGCTCACTTGGCGACCCTGCCATTCCCAATATCGGAGGAGTTGGGCGACGCCCAAAAGATATGTTGGATCAATATGACTTGATACCAATCCTATGGCACACCCCGGTCCAAGTCGGGCATGTACCTCATTTGCCCCAACCATGAGTGTGCGCATTTTTGGCCATTTTGAGCAATTTTCCACTTTTGCTGCCCGCCGTGCACTATGTTCTAACCCTCGTGCACGCCGGACGCATGGACCAATGGACCATATATGACATGGGTGTTATGGGTAGTGGTCCCCATGGTCGACACACCACGTGGGCGAAGCGGAGCCACCTTCGTTAAGGCGCTAGCCCAAGGTGAGTGTGGGCAATTTTGCAACGTTGGCATTTGTGGACCCAGTTGGGATCGTCACCACGCCGAGTGGCATGGAGATCTTTGAGAGCCAAGGGCATGGAAGTCTCTGTAGGACTCCTGATGGATTGCGTATGGAATGGCAGATCCGATCTCCAAGCCGGCGTGGAGATATACTATTGGGAGCACACCGAATTTTGGCTCATTTCAAGCAGCCAAAATGACCCAATTTTGGGACCCCAATTTCCCCCTTCCGTGTGGTCAATCGGCGGCCCCATTTCTCCAAGCCCATAGGGAGCCCGGACCTAAATTCAAGTTGTACACTCAGATACAAGTCCCAGGTCCTGCCTCCTACCCTGTGAGCCAATGGCCTTACCTTGGCCGAGCTAGCCGCGCGTGGGAATGACGCCAATTTTGGTGATTTTGGCATCATGACCCCACTTGACTCATCCGTGGTGCCCTGATGCCGGGACCTCAGAGGGAACGAGGTTGGGTGAGGGTTCCAGGGAGTTCATACTCGAAGGGCATTGGGTCAGTTGCCTCGTCCCCACCTCTGGCGCGTCCGTACGAGAGGTCAGTTTCGGAGTTTTTCAAGCTAATATCAGTTTGGGCTGAAACAGCCCATTTTCAGCTACCAACTCCTGGGTGATAATGGCGGGGCCATATCTCTGGCTCAGAAGGAAGTTGGGACTCGGCGTCAAGGGAGCATGGGAGGCTACTGTCGGTTGGCCTTGGAGCCACTTGGTTCCCAGGAACTCGCCTGTTGCTGGGCGGGACACCTCTCCCATTGGCAGGATTTCAGGGTCCGGACTGAGCAGGGCATGGGTTGTGTTTGAGCCCCCGCCCCCATCAGCCACTGTGAGGGTCGGACCTGGGATTGGGATACGAGTTAGGACTGAGTGTCTATTGTCCTGTGGTGCCCTTACCCCAGTCCAGTCTTAACCCCATGTGTACATATCCTGATGTGTTGTTGTACATACTTTTGTTCCCTCTTTGCAGAGTGGCAAGGATTCTGAAACGCTTTGTCACATGACATGAGCGCATTGATGCCCTTGTGAGCGTAGTGCTTTGCCTGCCTGCTCACTTGCGCGTGTCCCGCAGCGTCCCGTGGCCGGCCCCCCACGGGAACGCGTCAAAAGCGTTTCACTGCCGCGGGGTTACCCAACCCTCGCGTGCCACTCAGGGCCACCAACCCCGAGCAGCGCGGCGCAGCTCGCGGCTCGCAGCGCAGCGCAGCATCTCGCAGCGCAGCGCAGCGGCTCGCAGCGCCACTCAGCGACAGCGCCGAGTTCGTCACGGAGCCCGCAGCGCCGTCCAGAGCATCGCCCTGACCGCGCAGCGACCGTGGAAGAGGTGCACAGACCAGGACTCCTGCATCAGCCCCATCGGCCGACCCGGAGTCCCATCGGCCGACCAGCAAGGCCGCGTCAACCACCTCCACAACCACCGGCTGACCAGCACCAGCCGCACTTCCAATCCAGTGCAGCAGCACCCTCCTCAACAACCACAACCAGCTCGTTGAGTTGAACGAGTGCACATCAAGGTCCTCAAGACCAACTACGCCCCCGCTGCCATGGTGAATTGGCAAGAAGCGGGTAGGAGGTGGCCGCAGCCCCACCCCCATGTGGCGCGCCTGCTGCGCGGATTGCTGTGGGACCAGCAGTACCGCTACAGCAATCCCCAGTGCGAAGGCGGCATACCCGGGAGCTTCGAGCTCCGGGAGGACATGGGGGAGGACCGCCTGCGGGCAGTGGAGGAGTAGCTGCGGGCGGAAGGGTACGAGTACCGCTTCCGCCCCAAGCGCTGGAGGACGTGGACCCGGCCGGACAGGCCCGGCGAAGGGCTGCGCCCCGACGGGATTGAGGAGGACGAGGACCCCAACGCCTACCCGTCGGGCGCCTCGATCAACGTCTCCCTGTGGGACGTGATCGAGAAGAACTTCCCGGAACCGGGGAGCGAGTGCAGGCTGCAGGACAGCAGCAGCGCGTCTCCGGGGAAGGAGAAGCGGTCCGCCGGGGACAAGAAGAGGGACCAGAGGTGGCGGGAGTACCAGGAGTCCCTGGCCGCCGAAGCCGCCCAAGGCGCCAAGGGCGGAACCCCAGCCCCCAGTCCCCAACGGGCCAATGGTGGTCACCACCCCGGCTCCACCACCCTTGGCGACTACATCCAAGTCGCCAAGCAGACCCAGGCCAAGCCCCGTCCGCTGCTCCTGAGGGCCCGGCAGGCCCCAGCAGGCCCCAGCAGCGACGTGGAGTCGGCCCACCGCGGGAGGATGCCGGCCGACCAGGCCAGCTCGGGCAGCAGCGTCGCTCCCGAAAGGGACGTGGCGCGCGCCTGTGAGCGCGCCTGTGGGGTGCCCTGCAACCGTCGGGTTGCCCGGCAACGGGCCAGGCAGTACAGCGCTGCTGTGGGGGGCGCCGTCGGCATGACCCAGGAGGAGGCTGCGGAGTGGGCGCATGGTATGGCCATCCACGCCCAGGCCGTGGCGGCCATTGCGGCCGGACTCACGGCCGTAGCCGCCCATGGGGCAGCGACTGCCCAGGTCAACGGTGAGTTGGCGGCAGCCGACGAGGAAGCCCGCCTGACGCAGGAGGCCATTGCCTGCAAGGAGGCCGAGGTGAAGGCGCTGGAAGAGGCGCTTGCCCAAGAGAGGGCAAAGAAGGAGGCGGAGGAAAGGGCCCACGCCGAAGCGACGGCTGAGGCCCAGGAGGACGCCGCCAAGAAGGAAGCCATCGAGGCCGCGCGACGGAAGGTCGCTGAGGAGAAGGCCAAGACGGAGGCGGAGCTGGCAGCGTTGGAAGCGCAGAAGGCGCGGCTGCAGCAGGCCCGGGAAGCCGAGGCGGCTCGTGCTCGGGAGGAAGCCGAAGCGCGAGCTGCCGCAGCCACCGCCGCCGCAATGGAGGAGGCAGAGGCCAAACTCCGCCGCGAGACTCCCCCGGGAGCATCACGAGTGGAGACCCTTCGAAAGCTTTTCGAAGGGGACGCCTCCTCCAGGATGGCGCTGGATGAGGCCGACACGGGCAGCAGTGGGAGCGGTGGCACCACCGCCCGTCGACGGAGGAAGGGCAAGGGGAAGACCCCCGAGAGGCCGCGGAGGCCAGCGGGTGGGCACCCCCACGACAGTGACCCCTTCTTCACCGCCAGTGACGGGGATGAACGAGGCCGTCGACATCGCCAAGTGGTGGCTCGGACAGGCGGAGGCGGCGGAGACGTCCCCATGGAACCGGAAGGTGAGGATGAGGATCTCCCTCCTCCCTACCGGAGCTCGGAGTCCTCCGAGACCAAGACGCCCATGTGGGGCGACATGGGCGAGGATGACGACATGGACTTCGGCATCATGAGGAAGCGCCCATCCTCGGACCCACCGAGGCGACCCGGCGGAGACCCACCGGGACCCCCTGGCGGAGGACCATCAGGACCCCCTGGAGGACGCCCACCGAGTGGACCCCCTGGAGGCGGACCACCGGGCGGGGGAGGACCCCCTGGACCGGGCGGACCCGGCGGAGGCCCTCCTGGAGGTCCCCCTGGGGACCCCGACGACCAACCAGGGAACGGCGACCCGGATACCACCTGGCGGTGGATTGTCTACCTCCGCAGGAGGGTCTTTTCCCTCGAGTGCGAGGTAGACACGGGCAAGGTCGAGATGGCTCGCATCTCCGGGGTCGCCGCGCGCGCGCAGAAGGAGCTGGACATCGCCAGGGCCGAGACCAAGTCGCTGACCAACGTCGTCAGCGGCCTGCAGGAGAGGCTGGATGCGCTGGAAGCCCGTGGGAGCGTCGGCAGCGACCACCCACCCCTGGAGTCTGGCTCGTCGGACGACGGCCGGGGACCCGGACCAGGTCCAGGCAGACCCCACGCCCCCGGCGGAGCCCCCAGGAGTCGCCCCAGCGCCAGTGCCCCCTCTCTCACCGCCCCCTCTCACCACAGCGCGGGCCGCCGCAACGAGCGCGTGCCGCCCGGCAGTGGCAGTGAGGAATGGCGCGATGAGTGGCTCAGCGCGGACTACCACAACCGCCGTGCCCCACCGCGGACGCCTGTACGCCCCCGACGCCCGGCACCAGCCCCGGCGCCAATCCCCAGGGCTGGAGGACGTTATGGTGGACTCAGGGATGAGGCCCCCAGAGGAGACGTGGAGTGGGATGTCGGCGAAGGTGAGGACCTGGACCTGGACCTGGAGGAGTTCGACATCAGCCCGCCGCGTGGTGTACGACGGGAGGCCGCTGAACGCAGCCGCCGGCGCCGTGATGAGGATGCGTACATGGATGCAGTACGGCGTGAACACTTTGGTTCAGCGTACGTGGAGGAACCGCGGCGTAGCCACAGGGGTTCCATGGAGGAGATGGACGTGGCGGCTGTGGGAGTCCGTGGGCGAGGCCGATGGGAACCTCGGTCCACCTCGCGGCCGGCGTTCATGGTCTCTAAGGCCGCGGATGCCGCCGTGTGGGAAGACTTGAAGGACATCAAGCCCCCCATGTACGATGGCAACCCCCTCAACCTCGACCGCTTCTTGGAGAAGCTGGACGATTGGGGGCTGACCGTCACTGAAGACCTGCCTCCCGCGGATTCGGAGAGATACGTCTTCAAACGGTTCAGGTACCGCCTGCCGGAAGTGCTCGGCGAGCTATACTTCGTGGCGACCAAGGAGGGGAGAATCAAGACCCTCAAGGAAGCCAAGAAGTGGCTCAACGAGCAGGAGCGGGTGGACGCTCCGCAGGTGGCTGCCAAGCGCTGGAAGTCCATCAAGCTTGAGCATGATGGACGGGAGATCCGCCTACGAGATTGGCGGGACTTCCGAGGGAAATACACCCTCTTCCGCCGCAACGTGGAGGATTGGAACGAGGGTGACGAGCAGGCTCGCCTGCTCTCCATGCTGCCGGAAGCATGGATCAAGAGGGTCACCAAGGAGGAATCCAAGAGGGCCAAGTCCAACCACACGGTCAAGATGATGCTCCCCAAGGAGTATCATACGAACGTGGTGGCTTGGGCGAAGAAGAACGTGGCCCGGGATGTCAAACGGCACTCCCTGCGGAACACTCTTCTCATCACTGTCTCGGGCGATCGCGAGAAGACCGCGATGTGGCGCCTTGACGATTGTGAGTTGAGCGGCCAGACCATCCGTCTGCAGCCCATCCCGGCGCGGATGAGCTGCGACGAGATCCTGGAGTGGGTTGGCGAGGAAGTACTCAAGGAGTACCGAAACCTCCACCACACCCGCGGGTTGAGGCCCGGCGACCGCGACGTCAACTACGTTTGCGAGGGACCTGGCGGGGAAGCCGCCATGGACCCAGCGGGAGCCGGCGGCGATGAGACTCTCGTCGACGATGACGACGACGATGAGCCCGCCGAAGCGGCCGTTTGTGCCTTTGTGGCCAGGAACCTGAGCGCGGGGAGCAAACCGGGAAACTGGAAGCCCCTGCAGCAGAGTTGGAGGAAGCAGGAGAAGAGGGACCCTCGCCGCATTGGCGACCCTCCGCTGTCCTTTGGGGAGTTCATACGAGCTCACCCTCAGGGCTGTTTCGTGTGTTATGGGAGGAAGCGAGGCTTCAACCATGACCACCGAACATGCCCCATCCACAAGGCCGACACGGACGCTTACAAGAAGGCGCACGGGTCGAAGAAGCGTGCGCCCGCGGGTATCCGGGAAGCCAAGATGGAGGTGGACAAGGACGAGCTGGCCAAGCTGATGTCGTCGGTGGGGACCGAATTGGCCAAGGAGATCCAGGAGATCAAGCGGAACTGGGTCCCCAGATCGGACAACAAGAACAAGGAGAACAACCAGAACAACCAGAACAAGGACAAGGACAAGAAGCCTACTCGCAGTGAGAGGAGGAAGAAGGGCGTCAACGACGTTGAGGCCGAGGAGAACACCCCCTCTTCCACAACCGACGCCCCCTAGCGGAGCCCCTGCAGCCAAGGGCCCGAGCTAGGGCGGTCGCAGGATGGTGACGTGGGAAGCGCCGAACCATCCCAGTCGGGAGTCGATAAGCACAAGGGGACTGCCGCGGGCGGAAGGCCCGGTTCGGCGCCCAGTCGCGGAGGCGGGGTGAGGGCAAGTGAAGGCACGAACCCTTGCACCCGTCCGTCCTTCGCGACCAAGAATGTGTTTGATGTACTACACGATCTTTCCGAGAGTATCGGAGGATCATCCGGACCGCAGCTGGATGCTGCAGATGGGCAGCCTGAGCCCATTGTCCACGACCTGCACCAGTCGCTTGTTGAGCTTCTGGAACGGCCGGAGATCCTGAGTTTGCACGCCGTGCGCCGTGTCGGTCGCGAGCGGCAGTTGCATCTTAAGGTCCGTGCCCTATGCGGGGAAGTGGAAAAGGTTTTCGACGTGTTGGTCGACACGGGAGCTCAAGTCAGCTTGGTCAAGGCTGGCCTACTTCCTCCAGAGTGTCTGACTGACAGTCGGAAACCTGTCAGGCTGAAGGTGGCGAACGGCCAGTACATGGTGGGAGGCACGAAGGAAGCGGCCATTGGGCTGCAGTTCGTGAACCATCGTGAGCTGAGCCGCCCAGACCTCGGCAAGGAAATCCTCCTGCACGGTAGCTTCTACGAGGCCGAGATGGACTGGGACATGATCGTCGGGTACGACTTCATGATGGAGACGGACTTCGGCGTCCTCCCGGCCCAGGCTTCCATGACCCTGTATCAGGACGACCAGCTCTCGTGGCTCTCGTCACCTGAGCACCATGTGGAATGCCAATGGATCCACCCCGAACGCAATCAGCTCGAAGTGGCCGCGCTGGACACTGAGCCCACTGGGCCAGCGAACCAGGAGTACGGCGTAAGGCCGGAAGTGGCGAACCGAGTGGTCGCGGACCTGGGAGCGTCGGATCTGGCCCTGGATGCGTTCTCTTCAGGAACCTCCGCCCATCTTCGGGTTTGTGAGAAGTACTGGAGCGCCCAGGACTCCGCGTGGAAGAAGCACTGGGGTCCGCATCAGGGATTGATGTGGATCCATTGCCCCCGTTGGGACATTCCAAGAGCGATAGCGAAGATTCGCAAGGACCGCTCCAAGGCAGTGCTGGTTGTTCCTATGGGATGCACCGAGGAGGAAAGTACCCGACATTGGGTAGCCTCATTGACCAACATGACCTTAAACAAGGTCGTCCTACCGGCTGGAGAGAGTGTCTATCAGGACGCTAAGGGACAGCCCATGCCACCCCAGAGATGGCCAACAGAATTCCACTATGTGGATGGGGGCCTTGATCAGGCCGACACCACGGACTTCGTGTGTGTCAACCGCATCATAGCAGAGCCATGGCGGCAATGCTTTGCGGTTCCCCCTGTTGACATCGAAGAATCGGATTCGGAAGACCCCCTCACTGAAGAGGAGTGGGATCTGGTTCAGGGGTATATGGATCAGCCCTTTCACGACTGGGGGAACCAGCGTGACGGCAAAGGCCAGGACAAAGCCTGGTGGGAAGTGAACTCAATCGTCTCCGGTTCCTATGACGGGAATACCTTCGTACAGAGGGTGCTGGATCACATGTCCAGCCAAGACGAGCCGCCTGGCGGTAACCCACCCACCTACGGCGATCTGTTCCGAGGCAAGACCAGGGATGGCCCTTTGGGCCACCTGGGAAGACCACCTGAGCCGAAAGCGAGCGGGGTCGCTACCCCTCAAGTAAGCTCCGTGGTTCAAGTGCCCGGAAAAGCCAAGGCGGAGTCCGATGACTGCCCCAAGATCCAGGCATTGAGGGCCAGGCTGAAGCAGAAGTATGGTGACACCTTCTTCAGCGGTAAGCCTGTGTTTCCTCCACCGGTGCGTGGACCGTATGGCGAGGCCAAGATACGACTGAAGCAGGACCCCCGTGTGTATCGTCACCGGGAGTTTGCCCTGAGGGGCGAGAGGAAAGAGGCCATGGAGAAGATCCTCCGTGACTTCATCCGGAGAGGCTGGCTTGAGCCGTGCCATTCTGAGTGGGCCTCTCCGTGCTTCGTCGTCCCCAAGAAGGTTGCCGGTGAGTGGCGGCTCGTGGTCGACTACCGCGGCCTAAACGCCCAAACGCAGCACGACAGCTATACGCTGCCCCTCATTGAGGACATGCTGCAAAAACAACACCGGCGGTGATTGACCTGAAACATGGTTATCATCAGATGCCTCTCGCCGAAGAGTCCCGTGCCTGCACAGCCATGAGCACCCCACTTGGACCTCTCCAGTGGAAGGTGATGCCTATGGGCGTTACCAACGGCAATGCGGCTTTTCAGCGGATGCTGGAGAACCTGCTTGAGCCGGTGCGCGACTGTGCGGACCCCTTCGTGGACGACGTGATCATCGCGTCCGGGGACCCCAGCATGAGCTACCAGGAGCTCCTGGAGGCACACGAGAGGGACGTCACTCGAGTGCTGGACCTTCTGGTTCGGCACAAGCTCACGGGCAGCAGTGACAAGGCCACCATTGCGGTAAGCGAGGTGGTCTTCGCTGGCCACGTAGTCGGGAACGGGCAGCGAAAGCCCATACCTGGCAAGGTGGCTGCGATTGAGCACTGGGAAAAGCCCAAGACGGTCTCTGAGCTACGGGCGTATCTGGGGTTCTCCAACTACTACTCGGGGTATATCAAGATGTATGCCGAGTATGCAGCCCCCATGACGACCATGCTCAAGGGCAACCGAGAGGAGACCAAGAAGGGGTCCAAGAAGGCTCTGGTCTGGACTGAAGAGTCCGACCGTGCCTTTGAGGGGATGAAGCAGGCGCTGCTATCCGCAGTGGGTCTGCGACTCGTGGATCCCGACCGAGGGTTCGTCCTGCGCACCGACGCTTCCGACTACGCCATTGGCGCTGTGTTGGAGCAAGTGCTTGACGACGGGAGGCACGTGCCCGTGGCCTTCTGGAGCCGAGTCCTGGCGGAAGGCCAGAGACGGACGTGGACGCCCCGTGAAAAGGAGGCGTATGCCATCGTCATGGCTCTCAGGAAATGGGCTGGGTACATAGCCCTCCATCCGGTCACCGTCTGCACCGACCATCAGAGTCTGCAGTCGTGGCACAAGGAGCACGTGGACACCCCCTCAGGTCCCGCCTCCCGACAGGCACGATGGCATGAGACCTTGGCCAAGTTCGACCTTACGGTTGTTTATATTCCTGGAAAGGATAACACCGTGGCGGACTGTCTCAGTAGGTGGGCCTATCCCGCCAGCAAGGGCATGCAGGACATCTCTGCCCATGGCGATGAGGCTGAGACCGCTGAAGCCAAGAGGATCATTGAAATGGAGCGCCTGATGGAGGAGGAGGGTGCTAAATGCTTCGTCGTCATGGCCGCGGATGCCCCCCTCGCCACGAGGGTGAGCAGAGCGGTCAGGGTACTCGCCCCTGAGGGGTCTGAGTCCGACAAGCACCTCTTCCCGGAGTCTTGCCTCCAGGACGACTGGACTGACGACTACGCCAAGTCTGAGGCCTTTGCGGCCGAGTATAGGGCTGTGACCGACCCTGATGACGGGCAGAAGTGGCCAAAGGGGCTGACTGAGGAAGATGGCAAGCTCTACCGGAACGGTAAGCTGCTAGTACCAGAGTCCCGGGTGCTCGAGCTGTGTGAAGCTTGGCACCACCACATGCTGCACCCAGGGGTCAAGAAGCAAGCTCTTGACATGCAGCGTCGGTTTGAGATCGACCATATCGTTCTTTACACCGCCATCAAGAAGGTCAGGAAGGGTTGCTCGGTCTGTCAGGCCTGCAATCCCGATAACCGGAACGTCAAGGGGGAACCCCAATGGACCCCGGTTCCTGACCAGCCCATGGAGAGCGTGGCCATGGACGTATTCTCCATGCCTGAAGTGCACATTGGCAAGGAGACCTTTGACTGTGTGGTTCTCTGTGTGGACCGCCACAGCGGCTACGTTGTAGCCGTTCCGGCACGCAAAAAGGGGTTGCTTGCCAGAGAAGTGGCAGTCATGATGATTCGTCATTGGCTGACTGTCTTTGACATCCCCCGCACCATTTGCAGTGACCGAGGGCCCCAGTTTACTGGTGGCTGGTTCAAGGCTATGTGTTCCCTCATGGGAATACGACATGCCAAGAGCGTCGCCTATCTCAGCCGGTCTAACGGCCGTGCTGAAGTGGCTGGACGGCAGCTGTTCGAGAAGCTGCGCAAGATCCACATCACCAATCCACGGCGGAACTGGTTTGAGGAAATGTGGCCTGCTCTGAAGGCCCATCATGACACCCCCACGCCGGGCGGTTTGTCCCCTCACCAGATTCTGTTCGGCAGGGACCCCCTGGGTAGGGGACTTCCCCTGTCTGGTGATGGCATGGCTATGGATGCCAAGGAGTTCTTCGCGCGGCAAGAGCAAACGGCGCGGGACATCCGCCAGCAGCTTGAGAAGGAGCATGCTGAGCGTCAGAAGTCCGCCCCGAGCTCGACAGCGCAGAAGTTCAGGGTGGGAGACCCGGTGTGGGTGATCAGACCCCGCCCCATGGGCACCCACCGCACCAAGACCTGGTTCACCCCCGGCGAGGTGGTCCGCAGGATTGGTGAGGACACCTACCGCATCAAGGTGGGTCACGGACAGTTCCGGGAGCGCCACGAGAGTCAACTCCGTGTGCGGGAACCCGACCTCCGTGGCCGACATGTGTCCCTGGACTACGCCAAACATGAGGCCGATTCGGACGACGACTATGCTGAGCAGGACGACTATACTGTCGAGAAGATCCTGGCTCAGCGTCCGAAGGCCTCGGCACCCGGAGGTCTGGAGTTCAAGGTTCGTTGGCGAGGCTATGGGCCGTCCCAGGACACCTGGGAACCCGTCTCCTCGTTTGTGCCGCGGGTCAATACTCCCTTCATGGAGTACATCCGCAAGCACAAGACCAAGATCCACGTTTCGGACTTGGCAGCACTCACCCGGGCGATTGCAGCCAGGGGTGCCTGATCAGCGCCCTGAGCTCTCCCCTGATGCGTTTTGAGCACTTGTGAGGCCGACGAATCGTCCCTTACTTGCTTGCTCTCTTCCATCTTTCGGTGACGGAGTGGCCATATACCCCCCCTGCTGAATCCAGAGGAGGATGGCCCCTCTCTTCAATTCTATTCTTCACTCCCCACCTGCTGAATCCTTGGGAAACCAGGTAGGGCGACTGACCTTCATTTTTCTGAGCTCTTGGGGCCTTGAAGCCCATACGACGTTGCGCAACGGATGCCGCTGTCATCGGCATTGCGAATTTGTGGTGTGTGGTCTGGTTCCATGGCACTTGTGGAATCCGGACCAGTCGACGTGTGTCTCGAGACTATATATGCCTGAACTCAGGCGTTATCCTGTCCACCCTCCTACAATGCCTTATCCTGACCGTGGCGTGGTTTGGCGCTCTGTCCAGAGCGTGTTTACACGCCTATTTACCCAGATTATTGCTTGTTTTTCTGCCCTCCAGGATATGTGCATCTGTATGTTAAGTGTCATCAGCCCATCGCTGAGGGATGGACTGTTTTTCACCACGAATCGAAATCAGAGGCGCCTTGAGTCGCCGTGTACATGTTCTTACAGCCTGGTCCAGCCTGGACCAGTAATTGATTACAGATTCTACTGTTTGAGTGCTCGTGATACCGTGTTGCCCTATTCGCTGTGATGTGTGGAGATCCTGATGGCGCCAGGCGGGAAGCCCAGTTGCCTGACTACACTCCCAGCGGTCCGCCACTGTCAGTCCCAGTGTGAGCCTACCGATTCGCAGACGCACTTGCATTCGGATGGCGGCCTCCGGTGCTCCTGACCTCCGTCAGTCTGCCTGGGAAACTGGTGGTTTGAGGAGTCGACGCCTCCGCCCACACTGCATGAGGACTCCCTCATGTATGGCCTTCGTGGCAGTAGGGCGAGGGAAAAGACGGCCTTGATGCCCGATCCCTTCAGGAGGAGTTCCCTTAAGATCTGGGGTTCTTAAGGGGTTCGACTATGGCATTCTGGACTCGCGTCGTATGGATATGGACATGGTGCGCCCGAGGAAGGACCCGTGGGGACTCTCCCCAGTCGGCGGGCCTTGGGAAGCTTGGGGTAGCCTGATGGATCTTTGTGGTCGCTCTCGACTTGTGGGACCACCTCGGTCGTCGTGTGTCGCCTATGTTGGCCGTGTATGCCACTGCTGCTGTGGTGGTGACCGTAGCAGCCGGCACCCGGTGCGCCTGGTATGGGTTAACGGGTCCTTTGGATGCCGAACAATCGCCGCCAGGACCCAGGACTTGATACTTGATACTATACATGTGCTACGAGCTTATACAGCATCATACCTATCTTACTGTGACTTACTGGAGTGAGGATGTGACACCCCCCCCCTTTCAGGAAGTGGTCCTGGGTACCCGCTGCCATGCTTGGGTGTTATCGAGCCCCCCCAGGGTTTGCTCTAAGGAGGGGGGTGAAGCGGTACCCAGAACCCCATGGCCAGGTTACGGCATACAACCGGTCTCCGGTCCACTAACCCCATGTACGGAAGTGTTCCGTGCCGTAAAGCCCCGCATCGGCAACCGATGCACCGCCAGCGGAGATTTGTGTATCAGAATATCAGGAATCAACAGGGTTTTTTTTTCATATTGTTTCCGTCAATTTTTACGCTTCCGTTCTGATACTCACTGTTTTGACTGCTGGCGGTTGGATCGCGACTTTACCGTAACCGCCAGTTTAACTGTAATTAATGGAAATTTTAACGCTATCCGTCACGAAGGCTCCAAAGTCGCCAGGAACTGCATGGATGCTTCCGCAATTTTCATAATTAATACTCGCAACCTTAATCCGAATTTTTCAGGATGTTGAAATCGGATTTTTGACTTCGACATCCCCGCACTTGATTTGACCTCTTTCGAGTGGACCTACGTGCTTCCCTATGCACGAATCAACTTGCCTTTTCTCTTGCCCTCCATTTGTCTTAAAGATATGGGCAAAACAAAGTTGATTCGTGAGGCCACCTGTGAAGGTCATATCTCGCGTTGTTTGCGAAGAATGACAATAAGGAAACGTGGGATGTATTCACAATACTCCCGACGTAATTTATGAAGCATCATATGCCTTGCGTTTCCACACGTGCGCGCTAGTGTAATGGATCATGGTCAAGAGGGTAGAGTTTGCGTTATAACTCTTTGGCCATGACATTGCGTGCGTTAAGATAACTTTCGCGTGTGGCGCGCAAGTGTTGGTGTTGCATAGGAACTCTCCTTGAGTTCCTATGAGCGATTGACACAAAGTTATGCCCTTGGAGGGGCATGACATATCGTGGTGGGAGCTACCTTTTTGGGCAATATGTGGTATGTGCCATGTGTTGTGTTGCGTGCCCATTTGGCGGGTCCATTACTCCAAGCCAAGCCCGCCAATGGACCTCAGATTGTGCAAGCCCCTTCTCCATACTCCCTACGGTCAATTGCAAGCCTAACCTTCGTGAAGAAAAGCTTGTGTGGTGATCCCGAAGCGATGCGTTGGGAGCAAGGTGTGTGTTTTGCAATTTTCCATATTTTCATGTGCCCACTTGGGAAGTAGCGCTCGTAACCTTTCAAGGCGCCCCAAGTGGAGCACATATGTGGGATCGAAGGTCATTGGTGTCAAGTCATTGTGTTTGGAAGGACTAAGTGATTGCACGATCCAAGCCGAAGATATCATAATATAATTATGCACCTTTCAAGGCACTTTTGTGTGTGCTTGTGCCAATTTTGCCATTTTTGGCCCGTCATGATGTCAAGTGGCGACCGTGTATCTCAACGTTGCGCTCAATTGACATCATGACCTAAGTATGAAATGAGGGTACATACTTCGGTGCCCAACATATCTTGGACCCAGCGAGTAACTCCTCTTAGGCTTGGCATACCGTGGCCGCCATGTTGGCGATTTGGGACTATCCCAAATCATGGGCTCACTTGGCGACCCTGCCATTCCCAATATCGGAGGAGTTGGGCGACGCCCAAAAGATATGTTGGATCAATATGACTTGATACCAATCCTATGGCACACCCCGGTCCAAGTCGGGCATGTACCTCATTTGCCCCAACCATGAGTGTGCGCATTTTTGGCCATTTTGAGCAATTTTCCACTTTTGCTGCCCGCCGTGCACTATGTTCTAACCCTCGTGCACGCCGGACGCATGGACCAATGGACCATATATGACATGGGTGTTATGGGTAGTGGTCCCCATGGTCGACACACCACGTGGGCGAAGCGGAGCCACCTTCGTTAAGGCGCTAGCCCAAGGTGAGTGTGGGCAATTTTGCAAGTTTGGCATTTGTGGACCCAGTTGGGATCGTCACCACGCCGAGTGGCATGGAGATCTTTGAGAGCCAAGGGCATGGAAGTCTCTGTAGGACTCCTGATGGATTGTGTATGGAATGGCAGATCCGATCTCCAAGCCGGCGTGGAGATATACTATTGGGAGCACACCGAATTTTGGCTCATTTCAAGCAGCCAAAATGACCCAATTTTGGGACCCCAATTTCCCCCTTCCGTGTGGTCAATTGGCGGCCCCATTCCTCTAAGCCCATAGGGAGCCCAGACCTAAATTCCAGTTGTACACTCAGATGAGAGTCCCAGGTCCTGCCTCCTACCCTGTGAGCCAATGGCCTTACCTTGGCTGAGCGAGCCGCGCGTGGGAATGACGCCAATTTTGGTGATTTTGGCATCATGACCCCACTTGACTCATCCGTGGTGCCCTGATGCCGGGACCTCGAAGGGAACCAGGTTGGGTGAGGGTTCCAGGGAGTTCATACTCGAAGGGCATAGGGTCGGTTGCCTCGTCCCTACCTCTGGGGGGTCCAGACAAGAGGTCAATTTTGGAGTTTTTCAAGCTAATGTCAGTTTGGGCTGAAACAGCCCATTTTCAGCTACCAACTCCTGGGTGATAATGGCGGGGCCATATCTCTGGCTCAGAATGAAGTTGGGACTCGGCGTCAAGGGAGCATGGGAGGCTACTGTCGGTTGGCCTTGGAGCCACTTGGTTCCCAGGAACTCGCCTGTTGCTGGGCGGGACACCTCTCCCATTGGCAGGATTTCAGGGTCCGGACTGAGCAGGGCATGGGTTGTGTTTGAGCCCCCGCCCCCATCAGCCACTGTGAGGGTCGGACGTGGGATTGGGATACGAGTTAGGACTGAGTGTCTATTGTCCTGTGGTGCCCTTACCCCAGTCCAGTCTTAACCCCATGTGTACATATCCTGATGTGTTGTTGTACATACTTTTGTTCCCTCTTTGCAGAGTGGCAAGGATTCTGAAACGCTTTGTCACATGACATGAGCGCATTGATGCCCTTGTGAGCGTAGTGCTTTGCCTGCCTGCTCACTTGCGCGTGTCCCGCAGCGTCCCGTGGCCGGCCCCCCACGGGAACGCGTCAAAAGCGTTTCACTGCCGCGGGGTTACCCAACCCTCGCGTGCCACTCGGGGCCACCAACCCCGAGCAGCGCGGCGCAGCTCGCGGCTCGCAGCGCAGCGCAGCATCTCGCAGCGCAGCGCAGCGGCTCGCAGCGCCACTCAGCGACAGCGCCGAGTTCGTCACGGAGCCCGCAGCGCCGTCCAGAGCATCGCCCTGACCGCGCAGCGACCGTGGAAGAGGTGCACAGACCAGGACTCCTGCATCAGCCCCATCGGCCGACCCGGAGTCCCATCGGCCGACCAGCAAGGCCGCGTCAACCACCTCCACAACCACCGGCTGACCAGCACCAGCCGCACTTCCAATCCAGTGCAGCAGCACCCTCCTCAACAACCACAACCAGCTCGTTGAGTTGAACGAGTGCACATCAAGGACCTCAAGACCAACTACGCCCCCGCTGCCATGGTGAATTGGCAAGAAGCGGGTAGGAGGTGGCCGCAGCCCCACCCCCATGTGGCGCGCCTGCTGCGCGGATTGCTGTGGGACCAGCAGTACCGCTACAGCAATCCCCAGTGCGAAGGCGGCATACCCGGGAGCTTCGAGCTCCGGGAGGACATGGGGGAGGACCGCCTGCGGGCAGTGGAGGAGTAGCTGCGGGCGGAAGGGTACGAGTACCGCTTCCGCCCCAAGCGCTGGAGGACGTGGACCCGGCCGGACAGGCCCGGCGAAGGGCTGCGCCCCGACGGGATTGAGGAGGACGAGGACCCCAACGCCTACCCGTCGGGCGCCTCGATCAACGTCTCCCTGTGGGACGTGATCGAGAAGAACTTCCCGGAACCGGGGAGCGAGTGCAGGCTGCAGGACAGCAGCAGCGCGTCTCCGGGGAAGGAGAAGCGGTCCGCCGGGGACAAGAAGAGGGACCAGAGGTGGCGGGAGTACCAGGAGTCCCTGGCCGCCGAAGCCGCCCAAGGCGCCAAGGGCGGAACCCCAGCCCCCAGTCCCCAACGGGCCAATGGTGGTCACCACCCCGGCTCCACCACCCTTGGCGACTACATCCAAGTCGCCAAGCAGACCCAGGCCAAGCCCCGTCCGCTGCTCCTGAGGGCCCGGCAGGCCCCAGCAGGCCCCAGCAGCGACGTGGAGTCGGCCCACCGCGGGAGGATGCCGGCCGACCAGGCCAGCTCGGGCAGCAGCGTCGCTCCCGAAAGGGACGTGGCGCGCGCCTGTGAGCGCGCCTGTGGGGTGCCCTGCAACCGTCGGGTTGCCCGGCAACGGGCCAGGCAGTACAGCGCTGCTGTGGGGGGCGCCGTCGGCATGACCCAGGAGGAGGCTGCGGAGTGGGCGCATGGTATGGCCATCCACGCCCAGGCCGTGGCGGCCATTGCGGCCGAACTCACGGCCGTAGCCGCCCATGGGGCAGCGACTGCCCAGGTCAACGGTGAGTTGGCGGCAGCCGACGAGGAAGCCCGCCTGACGCAGGAGGCCATTGCCTGCAAGGAGGCCGAGGTGAAGGCGCTGGAAGAGGCGCTTGCCCAAGAGAGGGCAAAGAAGGAGGCGGAGGAAAGGGCCCACGCCGAAGCGACGGCTGAGGCCCAGGAGGACGCCGCCAAGAAGGAAGCCATCGAGGCCGCGCGACGGAAGGTCGCTGAGGAGAAGGCCAAGACGGAGGCGGAGCTGGCAGCGTTGGAAGCGCAGAAGGCGCGGCTGCAGCAGGCCCGGGAAGCCGAGGCGGCTCGTGCTCCGGAGGAAGCCGAAGCGCGAGCTGCCGCAGCCACCGCCGCCGCAATGGAGGAGGCAGAGGCCAAACTCCGCCGCGAGACTCCCCCGGGAGCATCACGAGTGGAGACCCTTCGAAAGCTTTTCGAAGGGGACGCCTCCTCCAGGATGGCGCTGGATGAGGCCGACACGGGCAGCAGTGGGAGCGGTGGCACCACCGCCCGTCGACGGAGGAAGGGCAAGGGGAAGACCCCCGAGAGGCCGCGGAGGCCAGCGGGTGGGCACCCCCACGACAGTGACCCCTTCTTCACCGCCAGTGACGGGGATGAACGAGGCCGTCGACATCGCCAAGTGGTGGCTTGGACAGGCGGAGGCGGCGGAGACGTCCCCATGGAACCGGAAGGTGAGGATGAGGATCTCCCTCCTCCCTACCGGAGCTCGGAGTCCTCCGAGACCAAGACGCCCATGTGGGGCGACATGGGCGAGGATGACGACATGGACTTCGGCATCACGAGGAAGCGCCCATCCTCGGACCCACCGAGGCGACCCGGCGGAGACCCACCGGGACCCCCTGGCGGAGGACCATCAGGACCCCCTGGAGGACGCCCACCGAGTGGACCCCCTGGAGGCGGACCACCGGGCGGGGGAGGACCCCCTGGACCGGGCGGACCCGGCGGAGGCCCTCCTGGAGGTCCCCCTGGGGACCCCGACGACCAACCAGGGAACGGCGACCCGGATACCACCTGGCGGTGGATTGTCTACCTCCGCAGGAGGGTCTTTTCCCTCGAGTGCGAGGTAGACACGGGCAAGGTCGAGATGGCTCGCATCTCCGGGGTCGCCGCGCGCGCGCAGAAGGAGCTGGACATCGCCAGGGCCGAGACCAAGTCGCTGACCAACGTCGTCAGCGGCCTGCAGGAGAGGCTGGATGCGCTGGAAGCCCGTGGGAGCGTCGGCAGCGACCACCCACCCCTGGAGTCTGGCTCGTCGGACGACGGCCGGGGACCCGGACCAGGTCCAGGCAGACCCCACGCCCCCGGCAGAGCCCCCAGGAGTCGCCCCAGCGCCAGTGCCCCCTCTCTCACCGCCCCCTCTCACCACAGCGCGGGCCGCCGCAACGAGCGCGTGCCGCCCGGCAGTGGCAGTGAGGAATGGCGCGATGAGTGGCTCAGCGCGGACTACCACAACCGCCGTGCCCCACCGCGGACGCCTGTACGCCCCCGACGCCCGGCACCAGCCCCGGCGCCAATCCCCAGGGCTGGAGGACGTTATGGTGGACTCAGGGATGAGGCCCCCAGAGGAGACGTGGAGTGGGATGTCGGCGAAGGTGAGGACCTGGACCTGGACCTGGAGGAGTTCGACATCAGCCCGCCGCGTGGTGTACGACGGGAGGCCGCTGAACGCAGCCGCCGGCGCCGTGATGAGGATGCGTACATGGATGCAGTACGGCGTGAACACTTTGGTTCAGCGTACGTGGAGGAACCGCGGCGTAGCCACAGGGGTTCCATGGAGGAGATGGACGTGGCGGCTGTGGGAGTCCGTGGGCGAGGCCGATGGGAACCTCGGTCCACCTCGCGGCCGGCGTTCATGGTCTCTAAGGCCGCGGATGCCGCCGTGTGGGAAGACTTGAAGGACATCAAGCCCCCCATGTACGATGGCAACCCCCTCAACCTCGACCGCTTCTTGGAGAAGCTGGACGATTGGGGGCTGACCGTCACTGAAGACCTGCCTCCCGCGGATTCGGAGAGATACGTCTTCAAACGGTTCAGGTACCGCCTGCCGGAAGTGCTCGGCGAGCTATACTTCGTGGCGACCAAGGAGGGGAGAATCAAGACCCTCAAGGAAGCCAAGAAGTGGCTCAACGAGCAGGAGCGGGTGGACGCTCCGCAGGTGGCTGCCAAGCGCTGGAAGTCCATCAAGCTTGAGCATGATGGACGGGAGATCCGCCTACGAGATTGGCGGGACTTCCGAGGGAAATACACCCTCTTCCGCCGCAACGTGGAGGATTGGAACGAGGGTGACGAGCAGGCTCGCCTGCTCTCCATGCTGCCGGAAGCATGGATCAAGAGGGTCACCAAGGAGGAATCCAAGAGGGCCAAGTCCAACCACACGGTCAAGATGATGCTCCCCAAGGAGTATCATACGAACGTGGTGGCTTGGGCGAAGAAGAACGTGGCCCGGGATGTCAAACGGCACTCCCTGCGGAACACTCTTCTCATCACTGTCTCGGGCGATCGCGAGAAGACCGCGATGTGGCGCCTTGACGATTGTGAGTTGAGCGGCCAGACCATCCGTCTGCAGCCCATCCCGGCGCGGATGAGCTGCGACGAGATCCTGGAGTGGGTTGGCGAGGAAGTACTCAAGGAGTACCGAAACCTCCACCACACCCGCGGGTTGAGGCCCGGCGACCGCGACGTCAACTACGTTGGCGAGGGACCTGGCGGGGAAGCCGCCATGGACCCAGCGGGAGCCGGCGGCGATGAGACTCTCGTCGACGATGACGACGACGATGAGCCCGCCGAAGCGGCCGTTTGTGCCTTTGTGGCCAGGAACCTGAGCGCGGGGAGCAAACCGGGAAACTGGAAGCCCCTGCAGCAGAGTTGGAGGAAGCAGGAGAAGAGGGACCCTCGCCGCATTGGCGACCCTCCGCTGTCCTTTGGGGAGTTCATACGAGCTCACCCTCAGGGCTGTTTCGTGTGTTATGGGAGGAAGCGAGGCTTCAACCATGACCACCGAACATGCCCCATCCACAAGGCCGACACGGACGCTTACAAGAAGGCGCACGGGTCGAAGAAGCGTGCGCCCGCGGGTATCCGGGAAGCCAAGATGGAGGTGGACAAGGACGAGCTGGCCAAGCTGATGTCGTCGGTGGGGACCGAATTGGCCAAGGAGATCCAGGAGATCAAGCGGAACTGGGTCCCCAGATCGGACAACAAGAACAAGGAGAACAACCAGAACAACCAGAACAAGGACAAGGACAAGAAGCCTACTCGCAGTGAGAGGAGGAAGAAGGGCGTCAACGACGTTGAGGCCGAGGAGAACACCCCCTCTTCCACAACCGACGCCCCCTAGCGGAGCCCCTGCAGCCAAGGGCCCCAGCTAGGGCGGTCGCAGGATGGTGACGTGGGAAGCGCCGAACCATCCCAGTCGGGAGTCGATAAGCACAAGGGGACTGCCGCGGGCGGAAGGCCCGGTTCGGCGCCCAGTCGCGGAGGCAGGGTGAGGGCAAGTGAAGGCACGAACCCTTGCACCCGTCCGTCCTTCGCGACCAAGAATGTGTTTGATGTACTACACGATCTTTCCGAGAGTATCGGAGGATCATCCGGACCGCAGCTGGATGCTGCAGATGGGCAGCCTGAGCCCATTGTCCACGACCTGCACCAGTCGCTTGTTGAGCTTCTGGAACGGCCGGAGATCCTGAGTTTGCACGCCGTGCGCCGTGTCGGTCGCGGGCGGCAGTTGCATCTTAAGGTCCGTGCCCTATGCGGGGAAGTGGAAAAGGTTTTCGACGTGTTGGTCGACACGGGAGCTCAAGTCAGCTTGGTCAAGGCTGGCCTACTTCCTCCAGAGTGTCTGACTGACAGTCGGAAACCTGTCAGGCTGAAGGTGGCGAACGGCCAGTACATGGTGGGAGGCACGAAGGAAGCGGCCATTGGGCTGCAGTTCGTGAACCATCGTGAGCTGAGCCGCCCAGACCTCGGCAAGGAAATCCTCCTGCACGGTAGCTTCTACGAGGCCGAGATGGACTGGGACATGATCGTCGGGTACGACTTCATGATGGAGACGGACTTCGGCGTCCTCCCGGCCCAGGCTTCCATGACCCTGTATCAGGACGACCAGCTCTCGTGGCTTTCGTCACCTGAGCACCATGTGGAATGCCAATGGATCCACCCCGAACGCAATCAGCTCGAAGTGGCCGCGCTGGACACTGAGCCCACTGGGCCAGCGAACCAGGAGTACGGCGTAAGGCCGGAAGTGGCGAACCGAGTGGTCGCGGACCTGGGAGCGTCGGATCTGGCCCTGGATGCGTTCTCTTCAGGAACCTCCGCCCATCTTCGGGTTTGTGAGAAGTACTGGAGCGCCCAGGACTCCGCGTGGAAGAAGCACTGGGGTCCGCATCAGGGATTGATGTGGATCCATTGCCCCCGTTGGGACATTCCAAGAGCGATAGCGAAGATTCGCAAGGACCGCTCCAAGGCAGTGCTGGTTGTTCCTATGGGATGCACCGAGGAGGAAAGTACCCGACATTGGGTAGCCTCATTGACCAACATGACCTTAAACAAGGTCGTCCTACCGGCTGGAGAGAGTGTCTATCAGGACGCTAAGGGACAGCCCATGCCACCCCAGAGATGGCCAACAGAATTCCACTATGTGGATGGGGGCCTTGATCAGGCCGACACCACGGACTTCGTGTGTGTCAACCGCATCATAGCAGAGCCATGGCGGCAATGCTTTGCGGTTCCCCCTGTTGACATCGAAGAATCGGATTCGGAAGACCCCCTCACTGAAGAGGAGTGGGATCTGGTTCAGGGGTATATGGATCAGCCCTTTCACGACTGGGGGAACCAGCGTGAGGGCAAAGGCCAGGACAAAGCCTGGTGGGAAGTGAACTCAATCGTCTCCGGTTCCTATGACGGGAATACCTTCGTACAGAGGGTGCTGGATCACATGTCCAGCCAAGACGAGCCGCCTGGCGGTAACCCACCCACCTACGGCGATCTGTTCCGAGGCAAGACCAGGGATGGCCCTTTGGGCCACCTGGGAAGACCACCTGAGCCGAAAGCGAGCGGGGTCGCTACCCCTCAAGTAAGCTCCGTGGTTCAAGTGCCCGGAAAAGCCAAGGCGGAGTCCGATGACTGCCCCAAGATCCAGGCATTGAGGGCCAGGCTGAAGCAGAAGTATGGTGACACCTTCTTCAGCGGTAAGCCTGTGTTTCCTCCACCGGTGCGTGGACCGTATGGCGAGGCCAAGATACGACTGAAGCAGGACCCCCGTGTGTATCGTCACCGGGAGTTTGCCCTGAGGGGCGAGAGGAAAGAGGCCATGGAGAAGATCCTCCGTGACTTCATCCGGAGAGGCTGGCTTGAGCCGTGCCATTCTGAGTGGGACTCTCCGTGCTTCGTCGTCCCCAAGAAGGTTGCCGGTGAGTGGCGGCTCGTGGTCGACTACCGCGGCCTAAACGCCCAAACGCAGCACGACAGCTATACGCTGCCCCTCATTGAGGACATGCTGCAAAAACAACACCGGCGGAGGATCTTCACGGTGATTGACCTGAAACATGGTTATCATCAGATGCCTCTCGCCGAAGAGTCCCGTGCCTGCACAGCCATGAGCACCCCACTTGGACCTCTCCAGTGGAAGGTGATGCCTATGGGCGTTACCAACGGCAATGCGGCTTTTCAGCGGATGCTGGAGAACCTGCTTGAGCCGGTGCGCGACTGTGCGGACCCCTTCGTGGACGACGTGATCATCGCGTCCGGGGACCCCAGCATGAGCTACCAGGAGCTCCTGGAGGCACACGAGAGGGACGTCACTCGAGTGCTGGACCTTCTGGTTCGGCACAAGCTCACGGGCAGCAGTGACAAGGCCACCATTGCGGTAAGCGAGGTGGTCTTCGCTGGCCACGTAGTCGGGAACGGGCAGCGAAAGCCCATACCTGGCAAGGTGGCTGCGATTGAGCACTGGGAAAAGCCCAAGACGGTCTCTGAGCTACGGGCGTATCTGGGGTTCTCCAACTACTACTCGGGGTATATCAAGATGTATGCCGAGTATGCAGCCCCCATGACGACCATGCTCAAGGGCAACCGAGAGGAGACCAAGAAGGGGTCCAAGAAGGCTCTGGTCTGGACTGAAGAGTCCGACCGTGCCTTTGAGGGGATGAAGCAGGCGCTGCTATCCGCAGTGGGTCTGCGACTCGTGGATCCCGACCGAGGGTTCGTCCTGCGCACCGACGCTTCCGACTACGCCATTGGCGCTGTGTTGGAGCAAGTGCTTGACGACGGGAGGCACGTGCCCGTGGCCTTCTGGAGCCGAGTCCTGGCGGAAGGCCAGAGACGGACGTGGACGCCCCGTGAAAAGGAGGCGTATGCCATCGTCATGGCTCTCAGGAAATGGGCTGGGTACATAGCCCTCCATCCGGTCACCGTCTGCACCGACCATCAGAGTCTGCAGTCGTGGCACAAGGAGCACGTGGACACCCCCTCAGGTCCCGCCTCCCGACAGGCACGATGGCATGAGACCTTGGCCAAGTTCGACCTTACGGTTGTTTATATTCCTGGAAAGGATAACACCGTGGCGGACTGTCTCAGTAGGTGGGCCTATCCCGCCAGCAAGGGCATGCAGGACATCTCTGCCCATGGCGATGAGGCTGAGACCGCTGAAGCCAAGAGGATCATTGAAATGGAGCGCCTGATGGAGGAGGAGGGTGCTAAATGCTTCGTCGTCATGGCCGCGGATGCCCCCCTCGCCACGAGGGTGAGCAGAGCGGTCAGGGTACTCGCCCCTGAGGGGTCTGAGTCCGACAAGCACCTCTTCCCGGAGTCTTGCCTCCAGGACGACTGGACTGACGACTACGCCAAGTCTGAGGCCTTTGCGGCCGAGTATAGGGCTGTGACCGACCCTGATGACGGGCAGAAGTGGCCAAAGGGGCTGACTGAGGAAGATGGCAAGCTCTACCGGAACGGTAAGCTGCTAGTACCAGAGTCCCGGGTGCTCGAGCTGTGTGAAGCTTGGCACCACCACATGCTGCACCCAGGGGTCAAGAAGCAAGCTCTTGACATGCAGCGTCGGTTTGAGATCGACCATATCGTTCTCTACACCGCCATCAAGAAGGTCAGGAAGGGTTGCTCGGTCTGTCAGGCCTGCAATCCCGATAACCGGAACGTCAAGGGGGAACCCCAATGGACCCCGGTTCCTGACCAGCCCATGGAGAGCGTGGCCATGGACGTATTCTCCATGCCTGAAGTGCACATTGGCAAGGAGACCTTTGACTGTGTGGTTCTCTGTGTGGACCGCCACAGCGGCTACGTTGTAGCCGTTCCGGCACGCAAAAAGGGGTTGCTTGCCAGAGAAGTGGCAGTCATGATGATTCGTCATTGGCTGACTGTCTTTGACATCCCCCGCACCATTTGCAGTGACCGAGGGCCCCAGTTTACTGGTGGCTGGTTCAAGGCTATGTGTTCCCTCATGGGAATACGACATGCCAAGAGCGTCGCCTATCTCAGCCGGTCTAACGGCCGTGCTGAAGTGGCTGGACGGCAGCTGTTCGAGAAGCTGCGCAAGATCCACATCACCAATCCACGGCGGAACTGGTTTGAGGAAATGTGGCCTGCTCTGAAGGCCCATCATGACACCCCCACGCCGGGCGGTTTGTCCCCTCACCAGATTCTGTTCGGCAGGGACCCCCTGGGTAGGGGACTTCCCCTGTCTGGTGATGGCATGGCTATGGATGCCAAGGAGTTCTTCGCGCGGCAAGAGCAAACGGCGCGGGACATCCGCCAGCAGCTTGAGAAGGAGCATGCTGAGCGTCAGAAGTCCGCCCCGAGCTCGACAGCGCAGAAGTTCAGGGTGGGAGACCCGGTGTGGGTGATCAGACCCCGCCCCATGGGCACCCACCGCACCAAGACCTGGTTCACCCCCGGCGAGGTGGTCCGCAGGATTGGTGAGGACACCTACCGCATCAAGGTGGGTCACGGACAGTTCCGGGAGCGCCACGAGAGTCAACTCCGTGTGCGGGAACCCGACCTCCGTGGCCGACATGTGTCCCTGGACTACGCCAAACATGAGGCCGATTCGGACGACGACTATGCTGAGCAGGACGACTATACTGTCGAGAAGATCCTGGCTCAGCGTCCGAAGGCCTCGGCACCCGGAGGTCTGGAGTTCAAGGTTCGTTGGCGAGGCTATGGGCCGTCCCAGGACACCTGGGAACCCGTCTCCTCGTTTGTGCCGCGGGTCAATACTCCCTTCATGGAGTACATCCGCAAGCACAAGACCAAGATCCACGTTTCGGACTTGGCAGCACTCACCCGGGCGATTGCAGCCAGGGGTGCCTGATCAGCGCCCTGAGCTCTCCCCTGATGCGTTTTGAGCACTTGTGAGGCCGACGAATCGTCCCTTACTTGCTTGCTCTCTTCCATCTTTCGGTGACGGAGTGGCCATATACCCCCCCTGCTGAATCCAGAGGAGGATGGCCCCTCTCTTCAATTCTATTCTTCACTCCCCACCTGCTGAATCCTTGGGAAACCAGGTAGGGCGACTGACCTTCATTTTTCTGAGCTCTTGGGGCCTTGAAGCCCATACGACGTTGCGCAACGGATGCCGCTGTCATCGGCATTGCGAATTTTTGGTGTGTGGTCTGGTTCCATGGCACTTGTGGAATCCGGACCAGTCGACGTGTGTCTCGAGACTATATATGCCTGAACTCAGGCGTTATCCTGTCCACCCTCCTACAATGCCTTATCCTGACCGTGGCGTGGTTTGGCGCTCTGTCCAGAGCGTGTTTACACGCCTATTTACCCAGATTATTGCTTGTTTTTCTGCCCTCCAGGATATGTGCATCTGTATGTTAAGTGTCATCAGCCCATCGCTGAGGGATGGACTGTTTTTCACCACGAATCGAAATCAGAGGCGCCTTGAGTCGCCGTGTACATGTTCTTACAGCCTGGTCCAGCCTGGACCAGTAATTGATTACAGATTCTACTGTTTGAGTGCTCGTGATACCGTGTTGCCCTATTCGCTGTGATGTGTGGAGATCCTGATGGCGCCAGGCGGGAAGCCCAGTTGCCTGACTACACTCCCAGCGGTCCGCCACTGTCAGTCCCAGTGTGAGCCTACCGATTCGCAGACGCACTTGCATTCGGATGGCGGCCTCCGGTGCTCCTGACCTCCGTCAGTCTGCCTGGGAAACTGGTGGTTTGAGGAGTCGACGCCTCCGCCCACACTGCATGAGGACTCCCTCATGTATGGCCTTCGTGGCAGTAGGGCGAGGGAAAAGACGGCCTTGATGCCCGATCCCTTCAGGAGGAGTTCCCTTAAGATCTGGGGTTCTTAAGGAGTTCGACTATGGCATTCTGGACTCGCGTCGTATGGATATGGACATGGTGCGCCCGAGGAAGGACCCGTGGGGACTCTCCCCAGTCGGCGGGCCTTGGGAAGCTTGGGGTAGCCTGATGGATCTTTGTGGTCGCTCTCGACTTGTGGGACCACCTCGGTCGTCGTGTGTCGCCTATGTTGGCCGTGTATGCCACTGCTGCTGTGGTGGTGACCGTAGCAGCCGGCACCCGGTGCGCCTGGTATGGGTTAACGGGTCCTTTGGATGCCGAACAATCGCCGCCAGGACCCAGGACTTGATACTTGATACTATACATGTGCTACGAGCTTATACAGCATCATACCTATCTTACTGTGACTTACTGGAGTGAGGATGTGACACCCCCCCCCTTTCAGGAAGTGGTCCTGGGTACCCGCTGCCATGCTTGGGTGTTATCGAGCCCCCCCAGGGTTTGCTCTAAGGAGGGGGGTGAAGCGGTACCCAGAACCCCATGGCCAGGTTACGGCATACAACCGGTCTCCGGTCCACTAACCCCATGTACGGAAGTGTTCCGTGCCGTAAAGCCCCGCATCGGCAACCGATGCACCGCCAGCGGAGATTTGTGTATCAGAATATCAGGAATCAACAGGGTTTTTTTTTCATATTGTTTCCGTCAATTTTTACGCTTCCGTTCTGATACTCACTTTTTTGACTGCTGGCGGTTGGATCGCGACTTTACCGTAACCGCCAGTTTAACTGTAATTAATGGAAATTTTAACGCTATCCGTCACGAAGGCTCCAAAGTCGCCAGGAACTGCATGGATGCTTCCGCAATTTTCATAATTAATACTCGCAACCTTAATCCGAATTTTTCAGGATGTTGAAATCGGATTTTTGACTTCGACATCCCCGCACTTGATTTGACCTCTTTCGAGTGGACCTACGTGCTTCCCTATGCACGAATCAACTTGCCTTTTCTCTTGCCCTCCATTTGTCTTAAAGATATGGGCAAAACAAAGTTGATTCGTGAGGCCACCTGTGAAGGTCATATCTCGCGTTGTTTGCGAAGAATGACAATAAGGAAACGTGGGATGTATTCACAATACTCCCGACGTAATTTATGAAGCATCATATGCCTTGCGTTTCCACACGTGCGCGCTAGTGTAATGGATCATGGTCAAGAGGGTAGAGTTTGCGTTATAACTCTTTGGCCATGACATTGCGTGCGTTAAGATAACTTTCGCGTGTGGCGCGCAAGTGTTGGTGTTGCATAGGAACTCTCCTTGAGTTCCTATGAGCGATTGACACAAAGTTATGCCCTTGGAGGGGCATGACATATCGTGGTGGGAGCTACCTTTTTGGGCAATATGTGGTATGTGCCATGTGTTGTGTTGCGTGCCCATTTGGCGGGTCCATTACTCCAAGCCAAGCCCGCCAATGGACCTCAGATTGTGCAAGCCCCTTCTCCATACTCCCTACGGTCAATTGCAAGCCTAACCTTCGTGAAGGAAAGCTTGTGTGGTGATCCCGAAGCGATGCGTTGGGAGCAAGGTGTGTGTTTTGCAATTTTCCATATTTTCATGTGCCCACTTGGGAAGTAGCGCTCGTAACCTTTCAAGGCGCCCCAAGTGGAGCACATATGTGGGATCGAAGGTCATTGGTGTCAAGTCATTGTGTTTGGAAGGACTAAGTGATTGCACGATCCAAGCCGAAGATATCATAATATAATTATGCACCTTTCAAGGCACTTTTGTGTGTGCTTGTGCCAATTTTGCCATTTTTGGCCCGTCATGATGTCAAGTGGCGACCGTGTATCTCAACGTTGCGCTCAATTGACATCATGACCCAAGTATGAAATGAGGGTACATACTTCGGTGCCCAACATATCTTGAACCCGGCGAGTAACTCCTCTTAGGCTTGGCATACCGTGGCCGCCACGTTGGCGATTTGGGACTATCCCAAATCATGGGCTCACTTAGCGACCCTGCCATTCCCAATATCGGAGGAGTTGGGCGACGCCCAAAAGATATGTTGGACCAATATGACTTGATACCAATCCTATGGCACATCCTGGTCCAAGTCGGGCATGTACCTCATTTGCCCCAACCATGAGTGTGCGCATTTTTGGCCATTTTGAGCAATTTTCCACTTTTGCTGCACGCCGTGCACTATGTTCTAACCCTCGTGCACGCCGGACGCATGGACCAATGGACCATATATGACATGGGTGTTATGGGTAGTGGTCCCCATGGTCCACACACCACGTGGGCGAAGCGGAGCCACCTTTGTTAAGGCGCTAGCCCAAGGTGAGTGTGGGCAATTTTGCAACTTTGGCATTTGTGGACCCAATCGGGATCGTCACCACGCCCGGTGGCATTGAGATCTACGGGAGTCAGTGGCATGGGAGTCTGTGTAGGACTCCTGGTCGATCGCGTATGGAATGGCAGATCCGATCTTCAAGCCGGCGTGGAGATATACTATTGGGAGCACACCGAATTTTGGCTCATTTCAAGCAGCCAAAATGACCCAATTTTGGGACCCCAATTTCCCCCTTCCGTGTGGTCAATTGGCGGCCCCATTCCTCTAAGCCCATAGGGAGCCCAGACCTAAATTCCAGTTGTACACTCAGATGGGAGTCCTAGGTCCTGCCTCCTACCCTGTGAGTTAATGGCCTTACCTTGGCTGAGCGAGCCGCGCGTGGGAATGACGCCAATTTTGGTGATTTTGGCATCATGACCCCACTTGACTCATCCGTGGTGCCCTGATGCCGGGACCTCAGAGGGAACCAGGTTGGGTGAGGGTTCCAGGGAGTTCATACTCGAAGGGCATAGGGTCGGTTGCCTCGTCCCTACCTCTGGCGGGTCCAGACGAGAGGTCAATTTTGGAGTTTTTCAAGCTAATGTCAGTTTGGGCTGAAACAGCCCATTTTCAGCTACCAACTCCTGGGTGATAATGGCGGGGCCATATCTCTGGCCCAGAGGGAAGTTGGGACGTGCCGTTAAGGGAGCATAGGGAGCCACTGTCAGTTGGCCTTGGAGCCCTCTTGGTTCTCAGGAACTCGCCTGTGGCTGGGCGGGACACCTCTCCCATTGGCAGGGTTTCAGGGTCCGGACTGAGCAGGGCATGGGTTGTGTTTGAGCCCCCGCCCCCATCAGCCACTGAGAGGGTCGGACCTGGGATTGGGATACGAGTTAGGACTGAGTGTCTATTGTCCTGTGGTTGCACTTACCCCAGTCCAGTCTTAACCCCATGTGTACATATCCTGATGTGTTGTTGTACATACTTTTGTTCCCTCTTTGCAGAGTGGCAAGGATTCTGAAACGCTTTGTCACATGACATGAGCGCATTGATGCCCTTGTGAGCGTAGTGCTTTGCCTGCCTGCTCACTTGCGCGTGTCCCGCAGCGTCCCGTGGCCGGCCCCCCACGGGAACGCGTCAAGAGTACTACTTGGCGCTGGGGCCCACAAGAGCAACAAGCGTTCGACCAGCTCAAAGACTAAGTGCTTGGGCATGCCTAGAGCACAAGGTGAAGTTATCCTGGTGACCGACGCCAGCAACGTGGGCGGTCGTGGAACGTTGTTCCAATGGCAAGCACTACAGAAGGAGGAGTTCGACTCCGCTATTTCCCAATGGGGGACTGAAGGTCTCAACCGAGATGGAACTCTCACGCACAGCTACCCTGACGACAAGTGGGTCCTAGTACTGGAACCAGGCCAGGGGGAACTAGTCCACCCAGGAGCAGGAGTTGCTCCCGGGTATGCTGGTGCTATCCTCTCAGGCGCGACTGTCGGGGAGTGGGGAGTAACCCTGTGGTCTGGCTGTGCGACCACGAGCCCGTCTGCACTTTCCAGAAGGGTCCCCCACCTGAGAAGGCCAAGCTACGGCGCTGGTGGACCTACCTCAGCCAACTACGGCTGACGGTACACCATATCCAGGGAGTGAAGAACGAGTGTGCAGACTACATTATCCGCAACAACTTCGACGCCCTGATTGGTACCCGGTCTGAAGCGCTGGCTAAGGAGGCGTTCAGCTGTATGGACGTTCACCTGGACCTCAACATGACTATGATATGACCCCTAGATGGACTCCAACAAGCAGAAAAGCTGAAGGAGTTTGGGGATATCTATAAGCGCCCGGAGAAGCGCCTTGAACTCCCCCTGGTCAGCCAAGAGCAGTGGAAGAGGGACAAGAGCTACTTCTGGCACGAGGACCGCATCGTGGTACCCAGTAACAGAGTCCCAGCGCTACTGAAGTGGACCCATGAGTCCAGGGGTCATGTGGGTGCTGACCGTACCCTGAGGCGATTCAAGCAGTGGTTCCTCACTACGTGGACTGATGACCAACTGCGGAAGACCCTCCAGCCTATTGTGAACAAGTGCCCGTGTAGGTCCTGCAAACCTGGGGATATCAGGGACAGGGGTCTCTACTCCACGCTACCCATTCCCCACTGTGCCAACAGTGTTCTCTACGTGGACTACACAGAGATGCCGAAGTTTTGGGAGAAAGCTTTATAGTGATTTCAACACTGTGTGTTTGTTGTGCCTCTCCTGCTGCTTGCTGCTGGTGTAGGATTCCTGCTGCTTGTTTTTGATGAGGAAAATGTTTTATTGTTGAAATACAACCAATCCAGGATAGCCCAAGCCAGAGATAAGCAGGTAGAGGAGAATCAGGATCAAAGCATGAAGGGCTGCAGTCACAAAGAGTTTGATAAAGACAACTATCAACAATAGACCACAGCAATTAGCATACAATGCAACTCAGGATGAAATATTTTACATGTTTGAGAAAGACTGATTCGAAAACTGCCCGTAGGGCTCACTCTCATCCACAGTGCCATCTTGAGAAGTGCACTCCTTGTTTCTGGGTCCCATAGGTGCTGAGGTGGCATGGCTTGTGGCGCTGAGGTCACTGCCATGTCACATGGGATAATCCTACTTAGCTAGGCTGACTGGGTATTGAACTCAGGACCTCTCAAAAAGAGGTGCCCCAGCCCCCTGGGGTGCATACCACTAGGATAGCTAAGAATTAATGAGAAAACATAGATAAACTCATAGGCTCTGCCTTCGGTATATCAGTGCCTCAGCAAACCAGGAAAAGATGTTTTAGTGCCTATAGCTTCGAGATGAAGGGGTCCACACAACATCCTGATTTAGTGTTTGGTTCTATAGGTCAAAATGTGTTATCACCCATTTTGGTCGGGCCAATACTAGGATAAAAATGCCTGTGTGCTCAGAGCATCTCTAATACAACTAAAGTATACCCTAAAGCATTGGAAAAACACTTTTTCTTACTCCCCCCTTTGTGCTGTGGTGGCCACCACTGTCGCATGTTCAGGAAAAAGGGATTTTTTTCTTGGCCTTTCCTTGGTGTCCACACCTATTTTAAAATACCTATACCTTCCCTAACACTGGAAAAGAGCGCTTTACGATGGCCAGCGACTCTTGCTGCATTGTTCATGACAATTTTGAACAGAAAACTCAGCGCTCTTGGCGCTGCCGGGGTTCCTGTGGCTTGGTGGGGTTAGAATAGGGCATGCCAAGACCATATGCATGTGCATCCCTCCCTCCAAGCTGCAGCGTAACACAACCCAATGCCAGACTCACATAGGACGCTCGACCCAAGTCTCATGCAACCTGTTGGAGACACCTGTCCTGGTACTGTGGTGAGGGTGCGCTGATTTAATTAGAATTGCCCCTTGGAGGGGTCTTGATTCTGGTTCAGTCTCCTGCTGCTGCTTTTCGGCCCGAGCAGCGGCCTACTCAGCGAGGCTGTGCGAGGAGGTCTGTACAACAGAGGAATGGGAGGATGAGGGAAGAATCCACGCAAACGCGAAGCGTCAACACCTAAATCCGTCAAATGACGGCCTAGAACTTTTCCGAAGGCACACACCTGGACAGAATCCAATTGTGCATCAGATGCACTTTTTTATAAAATTCTTAGTCATCTCTTGATTTTTGAAATCAAGAAATTCTTACGCAGGAAAAGGCGGCGCGCTGGAGCGGCTCCTAGCGAAACGCCGGAAAATAAAGAATTAATAAGATTATATACGTATGTTACGCAGAATGACGAAAATGACGAAACACACATAAATGGACAAACATAAAGATTCCACCCACATTGGCAGAAAGAATTCAAAATTCAAGATTTCAAAAATCAACAGAAGGACTTCAATGAATCAGGTATAAACCACAGGTGTGCTTGTCTCGTATGCAGCATGCACATTGCTCGTCGCGTTTCTCCGTGAACGTGCCTTGTAGCAGCGCTGCCAACCGATAGAGGGATAGATTAGAAAGATTGCAGATGATTAGAGGTAAGTCCAGGGTGATTAGACATACACACATATGCATAGCGTCGTTTCTCGTTTGTGCCTCGCTTTTCCTTCACCTTGCTTCACTCTCCAGCGGTGAGTAAGGTAGGTAAGCCCCGGTGGGGCCACCCCCTGGTGGAGTTCGTGATTGTGGGTAAGATTTGTAGGAAAAGGATTGGTCCCTGTCGCCAGGTTGAGAAACTCGTGCATGCTCGTGCATTCACACACGCATTAAGGGGTAGGCCATGCAAAATGCGCACAGTAAATCTTGTTTAGGTTACCCAGGGGCTCCACCCCACGTTCTATAAGAGAACAGGTGGAGCTTCTCAAGCTTGCCTGCTTGATAGGGGCGTTTCTCGACAGCGTATTGTAGGGCCATCTGAGAAGCGTATAATACGTGGAGATGGTCCTGGTTCCTCCGCTGCAAACGCTCCTTCATCCGCCTTTGCTTTTCAGGTGGGCAGGTCGGGGTGAACTGGTGCAGTCCCAAGCCGTGCTAAAATATACGGCGCTGATCCCACAAACAACGAGCTACGGCTCAGCCAGGAGTGGCAAGCGTAGCCGTCCATCTTCAACATCCACGCTGTGCACGCCAGAAGTGCACCCCTTCCCTCCAAGCCCTACGTGCTCATTTGGATCAGGTACTTCACACAGTGGTTTTACCCGGTTTAACCTGGTTGAACTCGGAAGGGGCGCGGTTGAACCGCTGAACCGCGGTTGAACCGCGGTTGAACCACCGCCAGCGCTGGCGGTGGCGGCTGCGCCAGCAGCGCGCGCGTTTCTGAACAAAATATTTGCATAACCGCCTGAAACTGACGCGTGACAAAGCTTTTTTAAAAAAAATTTAAAAATGTCCCACCACTGGCTGCAAGTGGTGAACGACCACTACAGCGGGTGGGGGGACCAACAGCTGGTGGACGACAAAACGCCTATGGAAACAACTTGCTGACCGAATTGGTAACACACAGAGGGCTTCCAAACAGACAGAAAGGGCTACAAAAAAAGCTTTCACAGGATCCGACGCGGTGCGCCTCATTTTGGACCTTGGGATGCCAAAACGAAGGTATGTGGCATAATGCACACATGCCTACAAGTGGTTCAACAGGGTTCAACGGGGTTCAACGGTGCGGTTGAACCCTTATCACAAATGAACAATTGTGATTGTGAACTGGTGCAGTCCCAAGCCGTGCTAAAATATACGGCGCTGATCCCACAAACAACGAGCTACGGCTCAGCCAGGAGTGGCAAGCGTAGCCGTCCATCTTCAACATCCACGCTGTGCACGCCAGAAGTGCACCCCTTCCCTCCAAGCCCTACGTGCTCATTTGGATCAGGTACTTCACACAGTGGTTTTACCTGGTTTAACCTGGTTGAACCCGGAAGGGGGGCGGTTGAACCGCTGAACCGCGGTTGAACCGCGGTTGAACCACCGCCAGCGCTGGCGGTGGCGGCTGCGCCAGCGGCGCGCGCGTTTCTGAACAAAATATTTGCATAACCGCCTGAAACTGACGCGTGACAAAGCTTTTTTAAAAAAAATTAAAAAATGTCCCACCACTGGCTGCAAGTGGTGAACGACCACTACAGCGGGTGGGGGGACCAACAGCTGGTGGACGACAAAACGCCTATGGAAACAACTTGCTGACCGAATTGGTAACACACAGAGGGCTTCCAAACAGACAGAAAGGGCTACAAAAAAAGCTTTCACAGGATCCGACGCGGTGCGCCTCATTTTGGACCTTGGGATGACGAAACGAAGGTATGTGGCATAATGCACACATGCCTACAAGTGGTTCAACGGGGTTCAACGGGGTTCAACGGTGCGGTTGAACCCTTATCACAAATGAACAATTGTGATTGTGCTTCATGACAACGTTTGCACGGCAAAATAATCGCTTAATGTTGCCCAAAGCATAATCATATGAGTTGCAACGTGTTGCCCGCGTCACAAATGTGAATACTTTGTGGTTTGTACCATTGGTCGCTTTTTCCTGCCATGACGGCAACCCATTCAACCGCCGGTTCAACCGCGCACTTTATCCCAATTTCTCGGTTCAACCGTCCCTAGGTACAAGAAGCTTATTTCGTGGGCCGATGCCAAAGAGAAGAAAACCCGTGCAAGCACCGTCCCATGGACACATTGCTTTCCGTCGTATGCAACGATGGATAAAGCTTGGTCCACGTTAAGTAAGAGACAAGTACTAAAAACGACCATAAAGGATGAAAGAGTTGGGGTTCGTTGGGATGTGGATGATTGGATACAATATATAGGTGATCAAAGGGATGTGCTAGAAGAAATGCACTTCCCAAGATTTAGGGATGATCACCCCTATGTACTTATAGTGCGTGGTGATGGGTTTCCATGTGGAGCAAGGTCATGGTGCCAAATTGCATGTGGTTTTGCAAACCACATGCAAAAAGCACGAACTTTGCTCTACAATTGGACCCTTGACCTTGCTCTCGTAAGTGAGCATGAAACGGATCTTGTGCGTGTCCTCTTTGGGAAGTCACTAAAAAAAATACAACAAATTATTGACCGTGGCTACATGTTGCTCCGAGGGTTTTGGGTGCGAACGGTTGTCATTATTGGAGGCGATAGCCCTTGGCTTCGTCATATACTTGGTCTATCAACATTTTATGAAATTGGTTCAATTTATTCTTTTGCGACATGGTCTAGGGAGAAAGAAAGATGGGTAGGGTGTGGATGGCGACGAAGTACAAGACTTGAAGCAAAATTCCTAGAGTATAGGAAACAAGGAGTTAGTTGTGTTGGTGCAAAAGGGTGCATGGAAAGTCCATTATTGAAAGTGGATGACCGTATAGGGTGTGTCATCATGTGTGTTTTTCATCTTGTGATACGATGTGGTGAATACTTAACAACGTTTGTGCGCACACGAGCCACAATGTTGACGGTACCACAACGATCCAAGGTTCAAAGCCTCCTAAAGGACGCTAAGACCAATGTTTCTTTGAAAGGCCGGTCCTTCCCCGATGGGGAAGAGACATGGCACTTGTTTGCCAATTGGTTGCCCATTGCAAAGAGTTTGCGTCTAACACCACATGTCACCACTACCGTTGAGGACATGGGGAAATTGCTAACCGCTATCTATCGGTGGACATATGATCCATTCGTCCAAGGGTGTGCACGAATTGCAAAGAGTTTTCAAAACACTATATGTCCCCATAAACGATCCCCCTACTTGCTTTGGCTCCGCAACGAGAGGGCCATTGTATTGGGTAATTTGCAACCTTTGGGGGGGGGGCATGTTTTGTGGCGACATTGTTGAGTCGCTTAACTATGTCTTTAAAGACAACTTTCTAACCACAAGTTCCCGGGGAGGTGGTCGTAAGGCTACCAAGGAGGAGAAGGATGAGGCAATGCTCCGCCATGCGCACGAGCGCACCTTCCTCTACAAGGAGATGCCTCGATGGGACGGGCGGCGGCGACAGGAAGATGAGAACGTAGTGCACGCTCAATTGGAAGTTGGCAACTAGGAGGTGTGTGTGTAGTTCAACCGTGGTTCAGGAGGTTCATCCGCGCGGTTGAACCGGCTTCCCCACGGTTTCACCCCTGCTTCTCTCAGGTGCCTTTGCACCATGGACCCCGAGTCTTTGGGGAAGGCCTTGCAGGACTGCCTGCGGGCACTGGGTACGGGCCAAGGCGCCGATCCCCCTGCCGCGCCAGCGCCACAAGCAGCGGCAGCGCCTCCAGCCCCCCACCTGGCCGACAAGTTCCCGCTGAAGGAAGAAGTGGTGGTCCACAACACCTGCAACCCCGACACCACCCTGGCGCCCGAGATGCCTGAGTGGTGGTGGCTGGCTGACGTGACGCCGAAGTACGTGTTCCGCCGTGCCATGACGCTGTGGATGAAGAAGCACCGCCAAGAAGACAAGGATGGGGTACAGTCGTACCCCTGGGAGACGAAGTGCCTGAGCGCCGGGGAGTTTTCGGAGTGGAGGGTCTGCTGTTGTCTTGTCGTTTGCTAGTTGATTGTGCTGGTGTTTTTAGGTCTTTTGGTAGATGTTTTGATATGGCGCATGCTGCGTTTCGTTGCTGTGTGTTTTTCTGTTTATGAACGTTCTGATGTGCTTTTTTCTGATTGTAGGTGCTCCGTGTGGGTCTGTCGAGCGACCCCCAGGGCCACATGTCCCCGGACGAGCCAGGGCTGGATGCCCTGTTCAGGATATGGGCCACCGCGGGGTGCGGTGTTGCCAGGAGCGCGTCCTAATTTGGCGCGGACTCCGTGGGCCGCGGCGGTGGTCACAGCGCAGGACACGGTCCGCGCTTCTTCTTCAAGGCCCCTGTGGAGTTGCCACCAGGCTGGTTCGACGAATCGGAGGTCCAGCGGTACACGGCGACTCCGAGCAGCATGCTGGCTATGGGCGCCACCATCTCAGGTGGGGGAAAGCACAAGAAGGCCAAGGCAAGCGCCGCGACGGCAGCAGCGGCGCCACCGGCAAAGGTACCATCGCCATTCGTGCAGCCAAGTGTGGTTCAAGCGATCCAAGGGGTGCAACAGGTGTGCAGTAGTTCAACCTTCGTTTCAGCGGGTTCAACCGTGCGGCTGAACCGCCTTCACCGTCTTCAACCGTGCACTTTTGAGCGTCACCTTCCTACACACTGAATCGCGTTCCCCCACTTCTGCGGTTCACCGGCCTCCTTGCTTTCTCTGCAGTTGACCGCCAGTGATGTGCCTGAGCACATGTTCGTGGTGGATCGGCGTGGCCCTGGCATTGTCGTCCGCGGGCGATGGCCACCCATGCCCATCGTGGAGTGGTGGGACGTGTGGTATCGGTAGATCCCTGGCGCCGCTCAAGTGGTCGACCGCATGAGTCGTGGCGTGCAGCGGGGCTTGCGGGAATTGGGCAATGCCGGGCAAGGCAGTCCTGCGCCAGAACGGCAGAGGTCAACGCCTCTGGAGTCCATTCCAGCCGTCACCACCGCGCCCCAACCAAGTCCTGTGGGAGAGAGCTTTGAGGAGTTCTACAAGAGTGTGTGGGACCGCCCACTTGGAGCAGGTGCAGCATCCGAGAGCAGTGGAAAGGCCCCCAAGCCTCCACGTCTTCCAGCACCACCGCCACCCGAAGCGACGACCACCCCTGGCAGCAAAGTGGTTCCGAAGTCCTTGTTTCAGTCCGCCCGGAAGGAGCTCCACAAGGAGAAGCGGACAAGTGCAAGGGCTGAAGCACCGCCCGCGAAGGCCCAAGTCTCTGGCGACAAGAAGCCGAAAAAGAAAGCCAAAACTGGCAGCGGTGCTTCCTCGAAAAAGCGGAAAATCGCCCCGGACAGCAGTGAGACGGACGAGTCAGACCCCCTTTTTGAAGAGCACGAATGGGTCCCAGCCGCAGAGCATATCCCCAAGAAGAAGAAGAAGAAGGTAGTTCCGGCCCCCAGTTCCGACAGTGACTCCGGCAAGCTCCCCAGCGACACGGCGCGGGATGTAAAGGCCCTGGCAACAGAGTTGGCTGCGGGATCGAAGGATGGCGACGAGGAGAAAACGATCAGGGCAGAATCGGCGCATGCGTCAGCTCTGGAGGTGTGCGCGGTTGAACCGGTGAAGTGTAGTTCAACCGCACGCTTGAACCGCCTGAACCACGGTTTCACTATTTTTTCCTTTTTGCAGAGCCTGGATCAAGCCCAACAACGACGACTGGCGGTTGAGGACACGCGCAAACAGCTGCGACAGCGGTTTGGATGGGCGGCCAACACGCCGATTCGATGGGTCATTGTGGACGGTCCTGATGGCGAGCCACGTCTGGCCGTGGGTACCCCGGGAAAAGCCACCGAGGGGAACCCCCTGACCCAAAAAGGGGGAAGAATTGGTCTTCCTTCCCCCACAGTGGGAGGAGGAGGGCGATGCAGCTGGGACAACGTGGCCAGTTATTGCAGTCAAGGACAGCACAAGCTTCAGTAACCCCCACGCTGCCAAGGAGGCGTTGAAAGAGCGCCGCGCCCAGAAACAGGAAGCGATCGATGAGGAGGGCAAGAAGACAATGGAGGACTCCCCCTCGTACAGTCCACTCGAGGAGAAGGAGGTCACTCCCGCGCCGGAAGCTGAAGCGGAAAAGGACAGTGACAATGGGGTTCCTGTGCCGACGCCGCCCGTGATTCCAGAGCCAAAGGACACTGAGAAGCACATTCCTGTGCCTAGTCCGCCGGAGGTGCCAGAGCCAAAGGAGAGTGAAGAACAGGTGGTCAAAGAGGAAAAGGTGGAGTCTGCTGGTCCAGGGGTGCAGGAGCACCAGCACAGTGGGGAGGACTCGCCTGCAGCCCTGGTTGGGCAAGAGGAGATTGAGGAGGTTGGTGAAGCGCCGAAGGACGAGGAAATGCCTGCATGTAAGCAGGTAGATAACGAAGAGGCAGCCCCAGAGGTTGGTGCACCAGTGCCTCACGTGAAGGAAGAGCCACTCCCAAACGACTGACTGTTTACGTGCCTCAAGGGAATGAGGGGGTGGCAGTGGCGGGAAGGACATGGAGCACGGTACCGTAGGCAGTTGTGGGGGGCCGTAATGGTGCAGGGGCATCACGGTGTGCAAGTTGCAGTGCAAACGAGTAGAGATCCGGAACTGGTCCGGCGCGTGAACGCACACATCCGAAGTGTACTCCCCCAACTAACCTACACTGCGCTCGCAGTGGTCCATGGGGTGGGCGATCATCCCATGCTTGTACATACGCATCCAAAGGATGACAGTCCCCTTACGGGGGAAAAAGCCCTGGGTGATTTTGTGGGGGGGGGGAACTGTTTACCAGTGCCCTACTTTGTGCAAATGGGCCTTCTCGTCCTGCATGGATACGTTGGGGGCGTGATTTTTTATGAGGACACATTGTGGATCCTCGATATGGGGTCATGTTTAACGCTCTTAGGCCCCACGTGCCTCTGGCGTGGTCAGGACAGCGCATTGTGCTCGTACCGTACACAGGCATTGCATGGGGACGTCTGCCTGTGGCGATGCAGAGCGGACTGGTCACGTTTGGCTTCCCAAGGTGAAGATGTGTTTTTTGTGTAGCGCTTCGTGCAACAGCGGTTGAACCGGTGAAGCCGGTTCAACCGCGCGCCTGTCCAGCGGTTGAACCACCTCGAAAGCCGGTTACATTTTAGTGCAATCAATGAGGAAACAAGCTTTTGACAATCAAGTGTAGGCTTGCATGTAATTGTTGTTCACTAAAAAGGGTCCAAAGTATTAAGGGGAATCCAAACAAGGCGCAGGGGTGTATGTCACCACGCCTAACGAAACGTTGATGGTGTAGCTGTGCGGTTTCACCAAAACAGCCGCCGCCACTGGCACCTACAACACCACCGCCGTGAAATATGATCCAAGAGAAATATGTCTCCAGTGTTTTGCAGCAATGAGGTAGAAAGGTTTTCAAAAACATTCTTTTTAGGGGGTGTGGCATCTGTTGCAGGGCTGAAAAATAGCGGTTTTCAGGTTGCTACTTAGCAATTTGTTGCTGTACCTCGATAGGGGTTCAACCGTGGGGAAGCGGTAATGAAAGTGCGCGGTCGAACTCGGTTGACCCACGGTTTCACTTGGGTAATTCAAGGGTACCTGATCCAAATGAGCACGTAGCAGGGAAACACGTAGTGGCGTCCTTGTTAGGCCACAGACGCTTAGTAGCGATGTGTTCTCTTGCTTTCTCACACGAGGGTCAGTAGGACCCGGGACTCCTTCGACAGCAACACCAAGTAGCCTGTGTAGGTTTTAGGGTCAGCAGGCCTGGCAGGAGTTGACTGCAAGTGATGAGTGCTCACCCTGCCTTCGATGGCCGGTGCTGGCGTTCGTGCGTGTAGTGTAGTGGTGTCTCCTGTCCCGCGTGCTTTTCCACGTGGGCAGGGGAGTGCGCTAGCTTTTGGCCTTTAGCAAAAATGGGCGTTTTGTATGCCCTTAGCACACTTGGCCACCCCTCACCCCTAGCAGGTAGGGCTTTTGCCGTCTTCCCCCAAGGATAGGCGCCAGCACAGAAATTGGGCGCCATAGGAGCGGTAATAGTAACTGACTAGGACCTTCGGTCCGACATCAGCGAAGCCCGTTCATTCAGGAGCCATGCCTGGGAGAGAAGTGAGACACACACAGACATACGTAGCACACTTAGTGGGAAGGTTCAGTCCCTAGCTTTAGTCTTGGAAGCAAGCGTCTCAGTGAGACTCAGCAACTGACCAAGGTTGTTCTGGGACAAGTAGTCTACCAGAACTGAGTTTAGGCGTCCCTCAGGTAGAACAAACACAGGAGAGGGCTCCCAGGTGGCCTTTTCGACTGCAAACTCTTCCCAAAGGGTGAGGAAGCGCCAACCCTGGCGATAGCGGTGGCGTAGGACAGACTTCACTAGGTAGAAGCCCTCGTTAGCCATCTCCTCGGCGTTCATGTCGGGGCGTTCCCCTTCCACTTCCATAGGGCTGGCAGCCCCCTGTAGGTCTAGGGCGGCGATTTCCTCGTCGTTCAGCTCCCACGCTTCCCCACGGAGGTCTTCAGGATCATAGTAGCGCTTCAGGTGTTGAGCAGCGCACACCAAGGTCCCCCCTAGACGGGGAGAACACCGCACGGTTATACGGTGTCCATCCAGAGATAGAATCTTGTAGAGCCCGAAGTATTGGTCATCGCTGGTAGAGCGTGGCCAGGCGGGTAGTCCGCTGTGGTGCACCAGCACCCAGTCCCCCTCTTGGTAGCGGGCCGGTACTCGGTGCTTGTTCTTCTTGTTCCACTGTCTCCTTCTCACTCTCTGGAGCATAGCCTTGGCCTTGTCCACCTTCGCTTGTTGCTGTTGGACCCACTCACCCACGGAAGAATGGGTGTCCTCTGGCTAGGGGGCATGTAGGAACCACGCCAGGTGCCCTAGGAATAGCTCATGGGGCGAGTAGCCAGTAGCCGAACTCTCTTGGGAGTTCATCATCAAGGATATGACGGGGAGTAGTCTCGCCCAGTTTCTGGTGCGTTCAGTTTTGCACCATCCTTACATTCTCCTTGAGGAGACGAATCTGTCGCTCACATAGGGGGTTGCTCGTGTGAGAGTCGGGAATCCCGGTAGACACCTGGACATTGAAGGATCTCAAGACCCTCTTGTACCAGCCAGTATCTGAGCGTACTCGTACATCCTCATCGGAGTTGATCTCTTTGGGCGCCCCATAGACACAAAACCACTCCTCCAGGAGTATCTTGATAGTCTCCTCCCCGGTAATGTGCTTGGTACATGGGGACACCCTGGTGAACCTGGTCAACCCCGCAGGTTACCACGAGGGCGAAGTCATAGCCCCCGAACTTCGGCATCTCCGTGTAGTCCACGTATAGAACACTGTTAGCACAGTGAGGGATGGGCAGGGTCGAGTAGAGACCTCTATCCCTGATATGCCCTGGTTTGCAGGACCTACACGGGCACTTGTCCACGATAGGCTGGAGGGGTTTCCGCAGTTGTTCCTCAGTCCACGTAGTGTGGAACCACTGCTTGAATAGCCTCAGGGTACGTTCAGCACCCACATGACCGCTGGACTCATGGGTCCACTTAAGCAGCGCTGGGACTCTGTCACTGGGTACCACCATGCGGTCCTCGTGCCAGAGGTAGCTCTTGTCCCTCTTCCACTGATCTTGGTTGACCAGGAGGGGTTCCAGGCGTTTCTCCAGGCGCTTGTAGATATCCCCAAACTCCTTCAGGTACTCCGCTTGTTGGAGTCCATCTAGGGGGCGTAACATAGTCATGTTGAGGTCCAGGTGCACGTCCATACGGCTGAACGCCTCCTTAGCCAGCGCTTCAGACCGAGCACCAATCAGGGCGTCGAAGATGTTGCGGCTGATGTAGTCTGCAAACTCGTTCTTCACTCGCTGGATATGATGTACCGTCAGCCGTAGTTGGCTGAGGTAGGTCCACCAGCGCCGTAGCTTGGCCTTCTCACGTGCCAGAGGTAGCTCTTGTCCCTCTTCCACTGATCTTGGTTGACCAGGAGGGGTTCCAGGCGTTTCTCCAGGCGCTTGTAGATATCCCCAAACTCCTTCAGGTACTCCGCTTGTTGGAGTCCATCTAGGGGGCGTAACATAGTCATGTTGAGGTCCAGGTGCACGTCCATACGGCTGAACGCCTCCTTAGCCAGCGCTTCAGACCGAGCACCAATCAGGGCGTCGAAGTTGTTGCGGCTGATGTAGTCTGCACACTCGTTCTTCACTCGCTGGATATGATGTACCGTCAGCCGTAGTTGGCTGAGGTAGGTCCACCAGCGCCGTAGCTTGGCCTTCTCTAGTGGGGGATCCTTCTGAAAAGTTCGGATCGGCTCTTGGTCGCACAGCCAGACCACAGGGTTACTCCCCAACAGTCGTGCTTGTGAGGATAGCACCAGCATACCGACGAGCAATTCCTGCTCATAGGTGGAGTAGTTCCCCCTGGCCTGGTTCCCTTCCCAGTTCTAGTGGCCCAGAGGTACTAGGACCCACTTGTTGTCAGGGTAGCTGTGCTTGAGAGTTCCATCTCGGTTGAGACCTTCAGTCCCCCATTGGGAAATAGCCGAGTTGAACTCCTCCTTCTCTAGTGCTTGCCATTGGAAGAACGTTCCACCACCGCCCTCATTGCTGGCGTCAGTCACCAAGGTTATCGCCCCTTGGGCCATAGGCATGCCCAAGCACTTAGCGTTGGCCACCTTGTCTTTGAGCTCGTCAAACGCTTGTTGCTCTTGTGGACCCCAGCGCCAAGTAGTACTCTTCTTGATCAGGTCCGTCAGAACGGCGCTAGTGTAGGTGAAGTTTTTGATATGGCGGCGATAGAAGTTGCATGCCCCATTGAAACTGCGTACATCATGAAGTCCTCTCTTGGGGTTTTCATGTCGTACCTTACCATCCGTCGGGGGTTTGGCCTTAGAGGCCGCTGGGTCCACCACCCATAGCCAACGTCAAGCCCCAGGTACTGCATGGTCTCCTGCATGAACTCACACTTCTACAGCTTGAGTGGTGTGTGGTTCTCTGGGCAGACCGCAAAGAACTCACCCAAGAGGATTAGGTGGTCCTCCTGGGTATTGGTTCGAGGCATACATCGTCGATGTGTGCTTCCATCTGGGCCCAATGGGTTATGAGTTCCTGCACCTTCGTAGGTTTCCTTCGTAGGATGGACAAGATCTTGTTCATCAGCTCTTCGAATAGAGCGGGTGCGTTGGCCACAGCAAACGGCATGACCTTCCACTTGAACACCCTCCCCTGAGGGGTGATGAAGGCTAGTAGCTCCTGAGCGTTGGGCGTCAGGTCCACATGCCAGAATTCGTTGCTCTTGTCCATCTTGGTCTTGTAGCGACAGGAGGCTATCTTCTCAAGGGTAGACTCCATATTAGAAATGGACCATGAGTGGTTCGTCGTTTTCTTGTTCAGCTCTCTGTAGTCCACTACCAGCCGTTTGGCTGTAGACTCAGGTTTCGCCACCAGGAAACAGGGGTTGCAGTGTTGGGGGTAGTCCCCGTCCTTTCTACTCCAGGACTAGGCCAGCGTCGATACATTCTTGTATCTGTCGCTCAATCTCATCGGCCTGCTCTTGAGGAGCCGGATAGGGTCTCCTCCGGATCTCTTGTCCCACAAACTCGGGTTTCAGCTTGAGGTCCATCTGTACCAGCTTGTCACATGAGGCTGGGGGTGGTAGTTCCCCGAACACCTCCAGATAGGTCCTTAGAAGCGTCTGCACCCGCGGGTCCAATAGCTTAATCTTGTCCTCCATGTCCTCATCAGAGTGTAAGTTGCTTGCCCCCCTGGGTAATGGACTTCGGGAGGTGATCCTCCACCGACTCTTCGCCCTTGGTAGTGTCCTTCAACCCTTGGTAGGCATAAAGTAGGTCTCGTTCAACCATCTCCGGTGGACGATGGCAACATAGGCACGCTCCAGGGGGTTCACATACACATTCCTCCGAGAAGTCGTCCTCATCTGGGGTCCTCACATGGGCACCCCACACGCTCTTCATGAGGTTAAGATCTACCTCTGTTTGCCAGGTGGTGATCTTCTGTTCAAGGCCATCCTTCAATTGGAATAGATCTCCCATACATCCTTGGTTCAGTGGTCATGAGCTGCGAGTAGGCTTAGCGTAGCATAGCTGTTTCGCCACCAACCTCGTCCTGGAGTCCAGATACTCCCTTAGCCTGGATCAGGGATCCAGCTCTTCGTCCACGGGGTCTTCCACCCTCATGGAGAGTAGGGGTTTCAGTGGGGCGACGTACTCGGCGTTCTCCACTTCCTCCACACAGGTATGCACGAAGAAGGCGTCGTGCTCAGTTTCGTCATCTGAGTGGATAGAGCTAGGGAGCTCAGATATTCCACACTCAGAGACTCCATCATGAACAGGTACATGGGAAGGAGAGTTGGGGGCGTTGGTGTTAGTCACGACGTATTCGTCTCCTGCGGGTATAGTCTCAATAGCATCTTGAGGTCGTAGTCGATTCTTCAAGTCACCCAAGGCGAGTCCATCGCTTTCTTGTTGTATAGCCTGGACCAGAGTTGAGTCAAGGTATTCCCAGTGATGGAGGTAAGACCTCCGTCCACCACAATGAGCATACTCCCCCATCCGGGTTTCCTGATAGGCGTCTTACGCCCCAGAGGCACATTGATGGCCTCATCAGGTAACCAAACAGAGCTGATAGTCAGCCTGTCCAGGAGGGTTCGCCAGTACTCGTTGCCCCCATGGGCTCCCCAATCGGAGGAACACAGGACCATACGGGAACGTTCCAAGGCCACCTTGGTCAAGACCTTCCCCAGTTCACTGAACCTGAGGTTCCCGTAGGCCATCCCGAAAGAGGGCCAGTAAAAATTGTAGCTGCAGTTCTTCCCCTTGCTGCGGTAAAGGTCCAGGACATGTTGCTGGTCGCTGGCGAGCAACTCCTCATTCAGCTCTTCTGTAGAGTAACCCAATCTCCTTCAGACCTTGGTCTAGGACTTCCCCCAATAGTTGATAGTCCTCAGTTTTGGAGGTGGCCATCATGTTCGAGGGCTCCTCCTTTGATACCCTCAGGTAGCTCGAGGTGTGTTCCGACTTCTCTAGGCGCACGGACTCTCTGCCACTGCCGTGGTCCACGTAGAGGAGGTAGGGCGCTTGCAGCGTCAGGAATTGTATCTGGGAGAGCTCAGAACTCCGCGAGACAGGTCACCTTGAACCCCTTGTTCTGCATATTGCGGGCCATCCTCATGAAACGGCTCCTCTTCTTAGCGTTGCCGTCATCACCACCTTCATGCTCACGCTTTCCTCCTTGCTCTTGCTGGGCCTGAGTCTGCGAGCGTGTGGTGGGACCAGACTGCCCTCCAGAGGGCTTGGAGTTCCCCCCTGGATTAGGGTTGGGGTTGCCTCCGTTCTTGTCCGGGTTCTTGTTGTTCTTGTCTGGCTGGCGGTTAGCGCCTCCTCCTCGTCCACCTTGGTTGTTGTCTTGCCCTTTTCCACGTCCTTTTGACTTGCCCTTGCCGGAGTCGTTGCCGTTGCCTTTGCCTCCACCTTTCCCAGAGCCTTTGCCAGGATCCTCACCCTTCAGTTTCGCCGACAGGCATTGCTTGTGGTAGCACTCATCCTCGTAGTGCTTCCTCTTCCCACAGAAGGCACAGGTGATAGTACAGCTGTAGTGATCCGGCATCTTCGCCTTGGCGCCGGTGTTGGTCTCCTGCTTCTTCCCTCGGACTACTAAGCAGTCTCGCTGCTCGCAGTCAGGGGCGTGCTGCAGGTGGCCCTGCTCATCTCTGGCATCACACCAGAAGAGCTCCTTGAGGGTTTCCATGATACGGGCGTGTTTGGGGGTAGTCCCCTGTCCTGGTCTGGATCCTTGGTATCCTTTGCCTTGGCTTCCAGAGCCTCCCCCTCCAGGACGGTAGTTGTTCAGGTACTGATCGCTTTCTTTCTCCAGCGCCAGCTCCAGGAGTAGTACACATAAATCCTCGTAGTGGAGGGCTCTCGCCTTGCGCTCTGCCGTTGAACGGCACTCGTCCCACAGCTCCCGAGGGAGCTTAGCCACCAACCAGAAGAAAAGCAGGTCGTCGCTGCTGTAGGAACCGGGCGTCAATAGTCCAGCCCAGTGATCAAGGTCAGCCAATAGCTCAGAGACCCTGCCAGGTTTGGGGTTGTTGGGCAGCACGGCCAGGTTCTGGATCTTCGCCCTGATGGAGAGGTTGGTTTCATAGGTCGGGTACTGCCTCTCCAAGTCAACCAACACGTCAGCAAAGGTGGCAGACTTAGTCACGATCTGCTGGACCTGCTTCTCCAGGTACTTGGTCTTGCAACAATGCAGGAGCAGATCGCACTTGACCCGTCCACTAGCGTGGGTTTGGCCGGTCAATCGGGGGAACCGGCCAAAATTCTCAGCGAAGTCGCTGAGGTCCTTGCCTGTGAACTCAGGCAAGTCCACCACGATCTTGGAGGTGGCAATGGTCTTAGCCTCCTGAGACCTGCGTCCCCCAGGGCGCCAGGTCTTCCTCTCCGTCTTTTTCTTCTGCCCACTTGAGTTCTCGGGGTCCTCAGGGTCGTCGTCCTCCGAGGGCGAAGCAGAAGTCATCGATGGCGGCTCATCATCGGAGGGGTCCCCGCCTAGGTCACTAGAGCCATAGGGCTCCACGTCAACCAGTGCCCTCAGGGCTGTCAGCCCCAGCCGGTCCAGCTCGGCTCTCGTAGAATTCCCCACGTGGCTGTAGGGTGGCTGGGCCGTCCTCGGTACGAAAGGGCTTCTCGGTATCGCTGCACGGGTCAGCATCGGTCGGCTCTTCAGGCTCCCCAGGGTGTTTGTCAACCCTGCCACCAGGTGGCTAGCCTGTACTCGATGGGGTGACATTCCCACTGTGGTAGGAGACGCTTGGGGCGGAATCAGGGGCTCTAGTTTAGCCCGAATCTCTTGAGTGAGATCGCCCACAAGTTCAGAGGTGGCTCCTCGGAGAGCCTCTTCTATCTCCGATCGCGGCAGGGACCTGTTGGAGGATCTCCCCGATCCTCTATCCCTGCTCCCGCATGACTCAGGTCCTCTCTCGGGCCCACTCAGGGTTGCATACCCAGGAACATCCACATAGGCTCCTGTAGCGGGTAGAGGGTGGTTATAGTCCGCCGCATACCATCGCGGCGCAGAACTGGAGGCCACAGGCTCACTGGTAGTAGTTGCCTCTGGAAACGCAGTGGTAGGTGGGTTCACACCATAGGCAGGGTAGGTAGGCATACCAGTAAAGCCTGTGCCCTCAGCCATAGGCGGGGTGGTTATGGGTGTGGATGTTGCAGCGGCTGGATCTGGAGTCGGGAGTGTGCTGTTTGTAGGAGAGGGTGAGGCGTGGAGGCCAGAGGCGCTTGGTGCGCCCTCGAAGGTTGACTCACTCGTCAGATCGTGCCCATTGCCTACTACTTCGTCTGCCATGCTTTCTCCTGCACCCTTCTCTCTCTCCCTCTTTCTCTTCACAGGGTTGGTGTCCACCTCGTCGACTGAGAGGGCCCGGAAGGCCGACTGAAGTCCTTTCAGTGAGTCATCAACCACGTCCAATGGCCCATGTAAGGGCACCGAAGGTACAGCGCTAGGTCCAGTTCCAGGTTCACCGGGTGCTGGCATTGCTGGTGCCTCAGGCGCCGTCCTCACGTCGGTGTCCTCCTTCTTCGTGTCCATATTCGCCCTTCTTGCTTATATATGACAGATCTCGGCGCACTGGATGTACGGCACGGGGTTGCTGCCGGTACGCAGAGACTGTCTGCCTCTGCTACCAGCAGGTTTTATAGTGATTTCAACACTGTGTGTTTGGTGTGCCTCTCTTGCTGCTTGCTGCTGGTGTAGGGTTCCTGCTGCTTGCTTTTGGGGAGGAAAATGTTTTATTGTTGAAATACAACCAATCCAGGATAACCCAAGCCAGAGATAAGCAAGTGGAAGAGAATCAGGATCAAGGCATGTAGGGCTGCAGTCACAAAGAGTTTGATAAAGACAACTATCAACAATAGACCACAGCAATTAGCATACATTGCAAATAAGCATTAAATATTTTACATGTTTGAGAAAGACTGATTGGAAAACTGCCTCAAGGGCTCACTCTCATCCACAGTGCCATCTTGAGATGTGCAGTCTTTGTTTCAGGGTCCCATAGGTGCTGAGGTGGCATGGCTTGTGGCGCTGAGGTCACTGCCATGTCACATGGGATAATCCTACTTAGCTAGGCTGACTGGGTATTCAACCCAGGACCTCTCAAAAAGTGGTGCCCCAGCCCTGTAGGGTGCATACCACTAGGGTAGCTAAGAATTCATGAGACAACATAGATAAATTCATAGGCTCTGCCTTCGGTATATCAGTGCCTCAGCAACCCAGCAAAAGATGTTTTACTGCCTATAGCTTGGGGATTAAGGGGTCCACACAACATCCTGATTTAGTGTTTGGTTCCATAGGTCAAAATGTGTTATCACCCATTTTGGTTTGGCCAATACCAAAATAAAAATGCCTGTGTGCTTGGTGCATCTGTAATACAACTAAAGTGTACCCTAAAGCATTGGAAAAGCACCTTTTCTTACTTGGGAGCTACGACTTTGCCCTCTCGGTGACCTGTGGGTTGACCAGGTTTACCAGGGTGTTCCCATGTACCAAGCACATTACCGGAGGGGAGACTATCAAGATACTCCTGGAGGAGTGGTCTTGTGTCTGTGGGGCGCCCAAGGAGATCAACTCCGATGATGACGTACGAGTACGCTCAGATACCGGTTGGTACAAGAGGGTCCTGAGATCCCTCAATGTCCAGGTGTCTATGGGGATTCCCTACTCTCACACGAGCAACCCCCTATGTGAGCGACAGATTCATGTCCTCAGGGAGAATGTAAGGACATGGTGCAAAGCTGAACGCACCAGAGACTGGGTGAGACTACTCCCCGTCATATCCTTGATGATGAACTCCCAAGAGAGTTCGGAGACTGGCTACTCGCCCCATGAGCTATTCCCAGGGCACCCGGCGTGGTTCCTACATGCTCCCTATCCAGAGGATACCCATACTTCTGTGGGTAACTGGGTCCAGGAGCAACAAGCGAAGGTGGACAAGGCAGAGGCTATGCTCCTGAGAGTGAGAAAGCGTCAGTGGAACAAGAAGAACAAGCACCGGGTGCCTGCTTCCTACGAAGAGGGGTACTGGGTGCTGGTGCACCACAGCCGACTACCCGCCTGGCCACGCTCTAACAGCGATGACCCCTACTTCGGGCCCTACAAGATTCTATCGGTGGATGGACACCGTATCACAGTGCGGTGGTCTCCCCAACTAGGGGGGACCCTGGTGTGCGCTGCTCCACACCTGAAGCGCTACTATGATCCTGAAGACCTATGTGGGGAGGAGTAGGAGCTGAACAACGAGGAGATCGCCGCTCAGGACCTACAGGGGGCTGCCAGCCCTATGGAAGTTGAAGGGGACCTCCCCAACATGAACGCCAAGGAGATGGCTAAGGAAGGCTTCTACCTGGTGAAGTCTGTACTACGCCACCGCTATCGCCAGGGTTGGCGCTTCCTCACCCTCTGGGAAGGGTTTGGTGTCAAAGAGGCCACCTGGGAGCCCTTCTCAGCGTTTGTTCTACCTGAGGGACACCTAAACTCAGTTCTGGTAGACTAATTGTCCGAGAACAACGTTGGTGAGTTGCTGAGGCTCGCTGAGACGCTTTTCTCCAAGACTAAAGCTAGGGACTGAACCTTACCCTTACCTGCCTAAGCGTATGTGTGAGTGTGCTATTCCTAAGGTCCTGAGAGCAAGCCGCAGAAATGGTGTCCTAATTATACCAAAGTCTGCATGCTTGCTAAACGCGGCGGATGTCTTACCGGTGCCACAGGGTACGGCCTGGGTCTCTCCGCCCCTAAGCGCCCAGCTTCTGTGCTGGCGGAAAACCTCGGGGGAATACCCAGCTTACGAGTCCAGGTATTGTGTTTACCACCTACCTGCCTACTACAGGGGAGGGGTGGCCAAAAGCTATGAAGGCATGAAAACGCCTGTTTGCTATGAAGGCCAAAACCTAGACTAACCACTGCCACTGCCGACCAACCCCGCTAAAATTGCAGGAAACAGGTGGGACAGTGACACACACACTACAGGTCCTACACACTCTACAGTGGCACCATCCTTGGTGGGCAAGCACTGGCTCAACTGGCTCAAGCCCCCACTCAGGACTACCACTCCTACACGCACGCTTTACTGGGTGGTGTTGATGAAGAGGTCACGAGCCCTAATGGCTCACCTGTGAGATAGCAAGAGAACACAGAGCTACTAAGCGTCTGTGGCCTAACAGGGACGCCACAACGCGTTTCCCTGCTAGGGCTTGTAGGGAAGGAGTGCTCTTTTGGCGTGCACGGCGCATATGTCGATGGGGTCGGACTCCCTGCTCTGCCACAGGCAGAGGCGGAGTTATTTGTTTGGTGTGTTCAGCGCCCTTGTTTTGCAGGGCAGAAAAAAAATCGCTGCTGCACCAATCGCCCTGACCTTCCCACCTGTAAAACAGAGGCAAATGAAGGACAGTTTGAGACTGAGGAACCAAGACTACCTCCACGAGTTATATGCTTCCAAACTCCTATTATCAACCAATCTCACTTCCATACCCAGATCACGAACTCTACCAGGGGGTGGCCCCTCCTGGGCTTACCTACCTTACTCACCGCTGGAGAGAGAGAGCAAGGTGGAGTGCAGGTCGAAACACAAGCGAGCAAATCGGTTATGCACTCGTGTGTATGTTCTAATCACCCTGAACCTTTGTCTAATCATCTGCTATCTTCTAATCTATCCCTCTATCGTGCGTAAGCGCCGCTACACGGCTCGGACACAGAGACACGAAACGAGCTATGTGCATGCTGCATACGAGACGAGCACACCTGTGGTTTATACCTGATTCATTGAAGTCTTTTCGTTGATTCTTGAATTCTTTGATTTTTGATCCTTTCTGTCTGTGTGGGTGGAATCTGGAGTTGTTTTTTTTATGTGTGTCTCGTCATTTTCTTCATTATACGTGACATACTTTTATAATCTCATTAATTCTTTGTTTTCTGGCGCTTCGTTAGGACCTGCTCCGGCGCGCCGTCTTTTTCTGCGTGGGAATTTCCTGATTTCAAAAATCAGGGGATGACCGCAAATTTTATGAAACTGTGCATCTGATGCACAATGGGATTCTGGTCAGGGATGTGCTTTCAGAAAAATTCTAGGCCGTCATTTGACGGATTTAGGTGTTGTCGCTTCGCGTTTGCGTGGATTCGTCCCTCATCCTTCCATTCCTCTGTTGTACAGATATCCTCGCGAAGCGTCGCTGAGTAGGCCGCTGTTCGCGCGGAAAAGCAGCAGCAGAGGACTGAACCAGAACCCAAGACCCCACCAAGGGGCAATTTCAATTGAAATGTCGCCCCCTCGCCCCAGGATCAAGACAGGTGTCTCCAGCTGGTTCCAGGAGACTCAGATTGAGCGTCCTATGAGAGTCTGGCGTTGGGTTCTGTCACCCTGCAGATTGGAGGGTAGGATGCATATGCATATGGTCTTTGCATGCCCTATTCTAACCGAACCAAGACACAGGAACCCCCGCAGCGCCAAGAGCGTTGAGGTTTCTGTTGGAAATTGTCATGAACAAAGCAGCAAGAATCGCTGGCCATGGTAAAGCGCTCTTTTCCAGTGTTAGGGAAGCTATAGGTATTTTAAAGTAGGTGCAGAAACCAAGGAAAGGCCAGGAGAAAATCCCTTTTTCCTGATAATGCGACAGTGGTGGCCACCACAGCACAAGGGGGGAGTAAGAAAAAGTGCTTTTCCAATGCTTTAGGGTATACGTTAGTTGTATCAGAGGTGCTATAAGCACTCTTGCATTTTTATCTTAGTAATGGCCTAACCAGAATGAGTGATAACACATTTTGACTTATAGAACCAAACATTAAATCAGGATGTAGTGTGGACCCTTTAATCCCCAAGCAATGTGCACCAAGACATCGTTTCCTGAGTTGACTGAGGCACTGATATACTGAGGCAGAGCCTATGAATTTATCTATGTTTTCTCATGAATTCTTAGCTATCCTAGTGGTATGCTCCCAAGGGGCTGGGGTACCTCTTTTTGAGAGGTCCTGGGTTGAATACCCAGTCAGCCTAGCTATGTAGGAAGTTCCCATGTGACATGGCAGTGACCTCAGTGCCACAAGCCATGCCACCTCAGCACCTATGGGACCAAAAACAAAGAGTGCACATCCCACAGATGGCACTATGGAGAGTGTGAGCCCTTGGGGCAGTTTTCCAATTTGTTTTCCTCAATCTTTGTAAAATATTTCTGAGTTGCATCGAATGTCTATCTGTTGTAGTTATTGTGAGTTTCCTTTGCTGATATCTCTTTGCATCTAACTCATTTGACTGCAGCCCTTCTATGCTTTGATCCTGTTTTGAACTCTAGTTGCTTATCTCTGGCATTGAGTTATCCTTGAGTGTTTGTATTTCTATAACAAAACACTTTCCTCATCAGAAACAAGCAGCAGGAACCCTACACCAGCTGCAAGCAGCAGGAGAGGCACAACAAAGAGTTGAAGGAACTCTTTCAAAACTTTCTGCGGCCTGTACCAACAAGGAGCACCTCATCACCGGCATGCTGCCCCAGGAGGGAGGCTGTGCCATAATGCTCCATCAAACAGGGTTCGCCACTCAGGTGCAGGAGATGCACATAGCCGCGGCGCTCCGGCACAAAGGGTACACCCCCTTCTTCAGCAGCTGCCTGGCGGAGGCGGGCTCCACCTCCACCTCACGTGGGGGAGGCCTCCTCACCGCAGTCAGCAGCAAGTACCTGGCCGAGCACGAAGTGCTCAGCTTCACGGAACTCGTACCCGGGAAGGCCAGGGCCCTGGAAATCCGCGCGCACAAGGGTGGCCTCACCCTCATCAACGTCCACGGGCCGCAGGCAGGCTGTTCCCCCTGGGCGGGGTGGGCGGCATTCTGGGCCGACATACAAATGTATGCCACGGCTCGCAGCCTTGGTGGACGGCACCCAGTGGTCATAGCCGGGGACACCAACATCTACATGGATGCCGCCACCAACCCGGCCACAGAGCACCTCCGCTCGGGCTGGGAGGCCTGCGGCTTCCGGAGGGCCACGGCAGGCGGGGTTGAAGACATCACCCCCACACTCCACCCGTCCCGACACAGAGTGGACACCTTCCTGGTCAACGAGCCCCTGTCCCCGGCGGGTTCGGACCCGATAGAAGGGGACCCCCCTGAAAGCGGGAAGCAGCTCCAGGCGGTGATCCTCCGGTATGACGCCCTTGCAGCGTGGGCGCCAGCGGCGTACCAGGCGAGCGGGGCCCGGCAGGGCGTCCACTCCGAAGCGGCGCTGCGGTTAATGGAGGCACTAAGAGGTGCGCCGCCGGGGTTCCGCCCCGCCACGCAGGGCCATCTACAGGAGGAGCTGGGAAGGCAAGCGACCGCCGTAGAGAAGGACATCCGCGGCCTACCCGCGCTCCTGGCGGCGGACCACAAGCGCGCCCACAAAGACTTTTTGCGCCGCCACGCCTAGGACATTGTCCACCCTTGGAAGGCAGTGAGAGAGGCCATCGAAGTAAAGGCCCCGGGCCCGTCAGGTCTCTGGAACGTGCGGGTCCCGAACACCCAAACGCTCCTGACAGAGGCCCACAATATGATGTCCGCGGTCCGCGCTCTCTGGCGGGAACTGTACGACAAGCGCCCGGTGGACCTTCCAGTTTCCAGGCGGTCCTCGGCCTCCATGTGCCCCTGGTCCCGGAAGGGGCATAGGCCCAGCTCCAGCAGTACTCAATGCAGGACCTACGGTCCACGCTGGACAAGGCCGATGGCAAGGCGCCGGGCCCCAACCAGGTAGAGGCCCGCTTCATCAACGCGCTCCAGGCACCCGTCCACTCCTACCTGGCCATCCTCCGTGGCGCCCCGCCACCGCCCCAATGGAGGGATGCGCACGTCTGGCCCAGCCCCAAGGTCCCGGGCGCCGCCAAACTGGACGACTACCGGCCGATAGTCCTGGGTCAGCTGGACATGAAGCTGCTCGCGGGCCCCCCCACCCAGCGGATCACGGAGGTGCTCACACGACACCGCGTGGTCAGCTACTGGCAGCGGGGTGCCCTCCCCGGCTCCAACACTGGACCCCCCCTGTTCATGGCGCAGCGGTAGCTCAAACAGGAGAGGCTCAACTACCTCTTGTCCTTCGACGCCTGCAAGGTCTTGGACACCGCCCCGCGCGGCGCATTCCACCTCATCCTGCGCCACCCCTCCGTGCCGCCGGCGGTCATTGACCTCCTGCTCTTCCTCCACATGGCGGCCAGGCTGCGCATTGCCACTGCGCACGGACTGACGCAGCCAGTACTCATGCTGCGCGTCGTGAGGCAGGGCAACCCCGAGAGCCCCCTGCTGTATGCCCTCCTCCTTGAGCCCCTACTTCGGGCCCAGGCGCAACTCCTACGCCCGCCACGAGAGGCCGAGAGGGGCCTCATCCAGGCCTATATAGACGACCTGCTGGTAGTGGCCCATACGCTGCACCACTTCGTCGAGGGCGTGGAGGTGGTGGCCGCGTACCTGGGAATGATGGGCATGGAGCTGAACCCCTGCAAGTGCGCCATGGCCACAACGGAGCGAATCCCGGGTCTGCACCTGTGCCTCTGCCCCCACCTGGAGAACCCCTGGCACTGGGTGCCGGCGGCGGACTCTGTTCCCTACCTGGGACTCCAGCTACTGCCGGATGGGGAATTCCCCCTGCAGCGCAAGCACCCGCTGCGCCACTGGTGCCTCAACACCCTCGCGCCGCCAAAAGTAGTGCAGGAGGTCATCCTCGCGATCCTTGGGGGAGCTGAGCCAGTACGTTGCCCCCTTTATCGCTGAAGACTCTGACACCGCGCGCCAACTGGACAACATCACGGTCCAGGTCGCGAAGGACAGGGCGAGGTACGCTCTCGACGCCTCCCAGGACAGCCTACAGGACGACCGGACCCTGGGGCTCACGTGGGTGCCGACACCGTCCCAGCAGGCGGCAATGGCCCTCGTGGGCACGTTCGTCCACCAGCGCTCGGCGTCTGTGCCCCCCGAGGCCACCAGGAGGTTCTGGGAAATCACCAGTGCACGTGGCATCTGCCCTGAGGTGCGCTATCGCGTCCCGGATTTCGCGACCCTAGCGGGGGGCTAGTGGGTCAATCGCATACCCCGGGCCCTGGCTGCCTTGGAGGTGGGGCTCTACAGCCCTATTGAGTGCCCAAGGGCAGCCCATGTCCAGCTGCAGTCCCCCCTAGGCAATGTCATCACGATGCGTACCGCCAAGCTACGACACCGCGACACATGCCGCTTGACGGTGCCGCACACGATGCCCTGGCACGGGCACCACGGGCTGCACCACCCCTTCCCGGACAACGACGACCGGTGGCCGGCGGCAGTGCGGGAGTACCTCAACCAGTGCACCGATGAGCACCTCCACTACTGCTGTCGAGAACAAGGGCCCATCGACCACCACGGGGGGCGCAACGCCCTGGTCAACTTGTTCCACACACCCCGCACGCGGGACCCCCGCCTGAGGCTCCTCGATCCCATGAGGGCCAAACAGGACGCCCACACTGGTCCGCGGGTGATTCCGGACGGCCTGCACCTACACGTGGGGAGCTACTACCGTCAGGGCATAGTGTCCCCTCCCGCGCAGGCGGCGGCGTACCACCCACCGGCGGCCCTCATGTACATCAACCGCAATGTGCTGATGGACGGCAAACAACAGGAGCCCAATGCGGACGTGGCGTGGCTTGAGCCCCTGCGTCCAAGACCCCACGCGCCGACACTGGTGATGTTGGTGAAAGCGGACGACCAGTGCGCCCAGGCGGCGGAACAAGCACAGCTCTAGGCCAAATGGGTGATAGTATAGGTGGGGGCGGGCCAGCCCATGCCCCGGGGGCTACCCCGCGGCCCCCACCCTTCTGGTGGCTACGGCAGGGCCATACGAACCACACATGGCGGTGCACGCGCTGGAGGACCAACCGGAGGACACAGGACACCTGGTTGTACATCAACGCGGAGGCCCAGCGTGGCTCCGGGAGCACCTGACGGCGCTCGGATCCTGGGCGAGCACGGTCACCAGAGCCGAGGTCCCATCCCACGACTACCCGGCGACCCGCCGGAGCGACACTCTGGCCTTGAGCTTAGACCAGCTGACCCCCGGCCACCCCGACGTCAAATGGCACGCCACTGCCCTCAACGCGGGATGTCTCAGCCCCACTGGATACTATTCGGTCCCGAAAGCCTGCGACCACACGTCCTCCGACGCGTCGGGGGGCGGGCCCTGCAGGCATGCCAACAGTGTTGTCCTGGCTGCCAACTCCGCCGGCAGGTTGGCAGTGGCCATCCCGGGCACGGTACCCGACGGGGAGGGGGTGGCTTCCTCCCTCCCCCCGCAGTATGGCATCCACAGGCCTTGGGTCCCTACAGTGGATGCTGACGTAATCCTGCACCTCCTATGGCACGCGGACAACGAGCGGACCACGGGGGTCCCTGCGAGCGCGGCAAAGGCAGTCAACCAGATGCTTCAGAAGTGGCTTCAGGATGGCAGGCGCGTGCGCGGGGACCATACCAAACACCAGTGCTGGTTTGCCTGAGCCACTTCCTGCCACAGGGACGCGCTGCTGCACAAGGCGGACTGAGCAGCTTCTTAGGAATCCGCCCTGCAGAACACGCCACCGGGCCCCATCCACGCTCAGCTCATCGTCGCCGGCAGTGACGGCCACCTCGAACTGCGGTCCCCCACAATGCGGACGCTTGGCGCAGTGGTCCAGCAGGCACAGCTTGTCCACGCGTCGACGCATCGAGGGCACACAGCCCCTGGGCACGGCTCATGCCACGGCCTACGTCCATGCCCGGCACCTCAACGCGGCGGCCACCAACCACCGGGCGCTGCGGGCCAGGGACCGCCACACACCGGTGCAACGCAGGCTCCGTATCCGGAAGGAGCGGCCCTTCGGCGTTGCCGTCCTCCAACAGCCATGCCTCCTCTGCGGGGGCAGGGAAGAGACCCCGGTGCACATGCACGTGGGCTGCGCCAATTCCTCGCTCCTCTGGCCCCACTACCGCCAGGCGGTACAAGAAGCGGCCCGACACCTCCCGCCTGGGGACAAGGCGCTGTGGGTCGCCTTGTGGCGCTACGCGGCCCGCGAGTGGACGGAAGCTTTCTGTTCCAGGCAGGTGCCCGAGGCGGCGGAGGCGCAGCTCCGCGCGGTTGCCCGCTACGACCGACCATTGGGCACCCCCGTGGATAAGTTCGTCAAGCACATACTCCAGCTGGGGGACTTCGCGTTGGAGCTCCGCAACCACCGGCTGGAGCAACTCCTCCGCACGCCTCACAGCGCAGCGGCCCGGGTGCACCGATGGCTCAATGCAGCGCAGGGCGACTCTCCCCCCCCTCCCCCGCATCCAAGCAGCTTTGTGGCCTCTGTCCGCTGGTGAACGGCACTCTGGAGTGTCCCACCCAGGAGGATCCCGACCCCTACCAGGACCTGCCCGGGGGTTTCTCGAAGCATCTCCGGGGCGCGCTCTTCCGACCGTGGGTCATTGGACGCAATTCCATGACCGCATGGGAAGCGCAGAACGTTGGCACGGAGTGGGCGCACAAGTGGAGCCGGTGGTGCGCAACAACACGTGCACCGGGAACCCCAGCAACGCAGTACGCAGCCATCCGACTGGAGGGGGGGGGGCCGCACACCCAATCACGACTCACGGTGATTCGTGGGGCGGGCCCTCAGCGCGTGTGGGACGCACAGACCAAGGAATGGCTGAGGGCGGCCCAAGAGCCCCATACAAGATTGAGGGGCAACGTGTCCTCGCTCCTCCTAACATCCCTCCCCCCCTCCCCTCGTGCTCCACACCGTCAACATACTCCGGGCCGCGGATATACAAACGTGGGGGTGCAACGCAGCCACCGTCCGGTGGCTCCCCTTGGAGGAGGGGGGGCACCCGGCTTACCGTGGCGCATTTCAGAAAAGAAGGGCCCATATACGATGACGCCCTGTCCCAGCTGGATGACATTCAGGGACCCCTGCTCCTCATGCTTGCCACCGACCCCGCTGCCGCGCTGCGCCGGGAGCTGGACGGCTACGACTGACTGAAGCTGGGGTGGGATGCGGTCACAGATGGCGCCCTACTGGCCTTCGTCCACCGGGGCAGCGCAGATGGATGCCGATGGGACACTCTTGTGCCCAAATTCACCGGACGTCACACCTATATGACGAGCAGGCAGGGACACCCCTACCCAGATTGGGATGACCTCATAGCGGCCTTCCGCGACCACGGGGTAGTCCCCGACGACACATGGCAGGCGGTCCGACAGAAAACGCTCGGCAGAGACTACCAGCGCCACCTCCGCGCCCACCTGCGGGAGCTCCGAGGCCCCCTTCGCCAACGGACGGACGATCTCTGGCTCCGCCGCCTCCATCCCTGGTCCCTGGCCTCCCACCTCCCACAGACCTCTCACCTCTGCGGGGAGTGCAACACGGTATCCTCCGCCACACCGACGGGCACCAACAAGTGCACACAGTGCTTCCAGGTGGCCGTGTGCCCCTGGCCCGAGCCACCCGCGGGCCCGCGTCGGCGCACGGAATAAGAAGGGGCTGCAGCGGCGCATTGAAGGCACGCAGACCCCCTCACACAGCCTTGCGGGCCCTGCAGGTGCCGCCCTCGTGTCGATCCACGTGCACCTGAGGGACCCCATGTCCGTCGCGGACTCGTCACACGTGTTCACGCCCAAACCTCCAACCGGGGCCGCTCATTGCAGAGGCCGCAGCACAATCCCCCGCTGAAGGGTTAACGGGCCAGAGCATGCCCGAGCCCGCCGCCCGGCGCAGGAGGCAACAGTACGGGGCCTGGTTGCGGGCGCGGTCGGGGAGGGGCAGGCGGCGCATGCCGCCGCCCTGCACGATCTGGCGGGCAGCGGGAGCGCCTTCCCTGGTGTGGCCTCCCTCTCGGCCATCTGAGCCCTGAACGGGGCGGGAGCCCTGACGCTACTCTGGCAATGCACCGGGTCATGAACGCCGTGCCTCCAGGGCTCGTAGGCCCCGAGGCAGCCCTCTATGGGTACTGGATGGAGTGGCACACGTTGAACCAGTCGGGCCGGTCCCTGTCAATGGGGGACGTGCTGCGGCTGACGAGCGAAGGATCGATCAGCTCCCTCCACAGCAGCGCCCCGGCCCTGCTGCACGCCCTGAGGACGCGCCTCTCCATTGACGCGGCCCCGTACCTGAACCAGGTGCGGGCCTTGTACTCGGGAGGGATGTCCGAACTGGATGCAGCGCTCCACCTCCTGCACCCGCCAGACGAGGAGTTAAAAGTGGGAGAGGTCACAATATTCGTGGAAGGCGCGGGCGGGGCGCCCTCCCGGCCCCGCTCGACCAACTTGATGTACGACGGCACCAGACCGAACCCCCCGTACGCGGTAGTTTGCAACGCGTTCCCCAGGGAGCTCGCCTGGTGCCCCGCCCTCCCGCCAGCCACCCACGCGCCTTGCAGCTGGGCTCACCCACACCCGTCCTCCCTCCTCTCCAGGACCAGGGGCGCCCACCACAGGGGACAAGTCCTCTGGCAAGAGTGCCCGGGCAACCCCCTGCTACTCCTTCTTGTCGTGACCCGCGGGGACCCGGAGCGGGTCCTAGGGGCCACGCCCACCCACCTCTACGGGGCAATGTCCGTGCCCCGCACCCCCCTGTCGACGCCCGGGGCGCGAGACGGGGTGCACGACTTCCTGCGGACCGTCACGGGGGTCCACTTTGTGCGCCCCCCCCCGGCAACTCCTGACGACCCACGACGATCCACAGGCCCCAGCCCCAGCCCAAACTGGGAGCTGTGGCGCAGCGTGTGAACCGAGTGGCTCGCCCTCCTCCCGCCCCAGTGCTGATGGATGTCCACCAGCCCATGACCACCCGGGGCCACCGCCAAGACCCGCCCCCCCCCCCGGCATCACACAGCACCGCCCACAGCACGCCACCGATGCACTGGGAGGTGGTAAGACAGGCGCGCCTGCAGCCACGCACACCTGTCTCAATAGCTGCGATGTCGGACTCCGATCGCTGCTCCGAGCGAGACGACCGCCACCACTGCCAGTCCTGCTCCGGCTCCCCCGTCTCCCCAGAATGCGCGGGGGAAACCCCCGCAGACCGGGAGGAGCGGCGGCTGGCGGAGGCCACGATCCCGGTCGGGCCGCCGGCCGAGCAGCCCCTGCCGGCCCCCAGCGACCCCGAACCACCAGCCCCCGACCTGGTGCCGGCCGGGGAGGATGCCTCCGCCGCCCAGGCCATTGCTGCTGCCACCCTGCCGAGCGGGGGGGCCCCGGACACGCCGCCGGACAGGCCGCATGGGGCTGCGACCGCCGCTACAGCCGGCATCGCCCCGGCCCCCGGAACAACTCGTGTACACGCGACTGATTCTGCGAGCTCGCATCAGCTCGCAATTTGCGCGCATTTTCCCTAGGTAGTGAAGGCAGTGCAGGCAGAATGCACTGGTGCGCTTCAGCCCGGGGCCGCCTCCCACCTTGGTGAAACCTCCGTTTTGGAGGGTTTTTTACATGTAGGAATGGGGATTAGGGGTGGATTCCTGCCTAGTAGCCATGGACGGGTACGGGACAGCCGGCGATGGCCGCCGGCTGCTGCGGAAGGGGCAGTTTTAGTGCAAAATCGAATGGAAAATCATTGTGCGCCACCAGGATGCAAGAACTTGTTTACGTAGGATGTGCTGGGAACTGGACTCAATTGTGTATCGTGAACAGCGCGCGATCGCATGCTCATTCTGCGCTTATGCGTCCACGTGGACAGGGCACAATCGCATGCTCATTCTGCGCTTATACGCTTTCGCTGTGTCTCATGGCCTGTGTGGTCTTAAATTTTTCTTCTGGCGATGGCGAATTTTGCAGCGTTACTCAGTGCCCCATCACTGCTATGCATTATCTTATGTTTTGATGCCCCATTCTTCTCAGTGTGTTTTTACGTAATGCCGCGTTGATCCTTAGCGTCCACTGCCGCAGACCCGCCTTGAATGGAGAAACAGAAACGTGTGGAGTTTGGAAGACGGCTTCCAAGGTGTAGAACCTGAGCAGACTGATCTGTTGTTGAACAATACGCCGTGATTTTGCAGCTACGTTCACTGTCTTCCTGTCCATCTCCTGCTGCGCTGCAGGAGTGAGGAATAACACGCTGGAGCTTTTCCTTTATTGGTTATGCATGAGCTTTTGCTAAATCCAGACCTTTGTCACCGGTGACTTTTACGACAAGTGGTTTTCCTCAATGAAACATATTGTTTGCCAGTTGAATTGCGTCTATGAATCCTATGCCCCAGCTCGTCTACCAATAGGATGGGATTAAACCGTGGACTGCATCGTGGCGACATCCTTCCATGCTGAGTCTTCTGTGTGCTGCTATCTCTGAAAGAACTATGTCCGCCGCGTTCAGTACATCCTTGTTGGGTTCACTATTTATACCAGCTGAAACATGATGACCATCGCTTTGCCGGTTTGCCGCTTCTGGCATAACAGGCGCTGCACAACACTATGGGTCTCTGTCTGGTGACCTCGTCTGATGTCGCCGCGGGTTATTCGGGTGTGCATCTGCTGCGATGCGGATACTAAGCAGCTTTGGTGCCGTGCTGTTTTGATGGTTCCGTATATGTTGCAGTTCTGCTCGCTATGCATTGACTTTTGGATTGTTGCACTGCTTTGATGGAGTGGCCCTATGATGGGTATCAGGAGAAGCCAGTGCTTCACGAACCGCTCCAACCCATGGGGCATATGGCTTGTCATGCTCCGCGCATGGATTGGCGCTACTCACCTTTGGGAACACTATCTGATGCCTGTGGCCTGTGGCTTTGATGTGCCGGTAATATTTTGGAGGATGTACGGGGACTATTAAACAATGTTATTTTTTTGTGGTCGTTCATTTCGGCTTTTGGGGACTGAGTGCCGACAGCCGGGCGCTAAGAGGGTGGTCCTGGACTTTAAGTGGTACGATGTTGTAATGCGTGTGGTCCGTGCTACCATTGCTGGTATTGCTGTGTTTCTTTTGGCGTCTGTTTATGGTTTTGTTTATGTTTTTTGCAATGTTTTTCCGGGCGTGTTACTGGCTCTTTCACCAGCATATATAAGGCATGTACTCCACGACAGTATGGGCTCACCTAAGTATTAAACTGTGGGTACCATTGTGCCCTTGTACGTCCTATATGCGTCGAGATGTGCGCGTTCTTGGAGGCCCTGGTGGAATGACTCACTGATCTCAGCAACTCGTCCAGGGTGCTGCGGTGATAGTGTGATGCCCCGCACAACGTCGCAGCCGGCTGGGAGGGAGAACTGAGACTGGACACTGTGTGCTGGGTACTGGACTTAATTGTGTATCATGAACAGCGCGCGATTGCATGCTCATTCTGCGCTTATGCGTCCACGTGGACAGCGCACGATCGCATGCTCATTCTGCGCTTATGCGTCCACGTGGACAGAGCACGATCGCATGCTCATTCTGCGCTTATACGCTTTCTCTGTGTTTCATGGCCTGTGTGTTCTTCTTCTTTTCCGGTGATGGCGAATTTTGGAGCGTTACTCAGTGCCCCATCACTGCTATGCATTATCCTATGTTTTGATGCCCCATTCCTCTCAGTGTGTTTTTAAATAATACCGCGTTCATCATTAGCGTCCACTGCCACAGACCCGCCTTAGATGGAGAAACAGAAACTTGTGGAGTTTGGACGACGGCTTCCAAGGTGTAGAACCTCAGCAGACTAATCTGTTGTTGAACAATACGCCGCGTTTATGCAGCTACCTTCACTGCTTACCTGTCCGCCGCCGGCTACGCTGTACAAGTGAGGAATGACACGCCGGAGTTTTTGTCCTATTGGTTGTGCATGAGCTTTTGCTAAATCCACACCTTTGTCACCGGTCACTTTTACGACAAGTGGTTTTGCTCAATGAAACATATTGTTGGCCAATTGAATTGCGTAGTCATTCTATAATGATTCCATGTCTCAGATCTTTGCGCCAGGATGGCGTTCTGGTAATGAAAAGGAAATGGTGTCCGGTGCATGGGGACAAGGGAGTCTCGACCCAGCCGAGCTACCCTTGAAACCACCGCCACTTCATTCGAAATGTGGTGCGAAGCCACAATGGTGTTATGTTGGTGATTTTAAGACTGGCGCTATGGCATCATTGTCTAGTTTCAAGGTTCAGAAGTTCCAAACCAAGACCTTTCAAGGACAATGTGGACAAGTTTCAATGAGGACACGCTCAAAGCTCCAAAAGCCACTCCAAGTGACGACTACACCCAACCTTTCAGGGTGTGACTTCTTGCATTGTGGTCATTACAACCTTGACTTACAATTTAGGCTAAAAATTGTCACCATCTTGCAATCGTGGTACATGTCCGTGTTGGTTGCCTGCAGACACTGCTTGTGTTGTAGTGTTGCCTTGTGCTGGTTTGTTTTCAAGGTTCAACCACGGTATTCAACTTTGTGTACTAATATTGGGAAAACGTGGATCCTCAGGGATTTCAAATGTAAAGGCACCACAAATTGAAGGATCCAAGGGCATCTAGGATTTCGGTTTTTCCGTCAATTATTACCCATCCAAGTACGGCGTCTGCGGTCTGGCGTCTGCGTCTGCGGTCAGGCGCTCTCCCTCACCCTGCTGCTGCCCGTCCTTGCGGGAGGCAGCCGGGGTCCGCCCACGTTCTGTGGGCGCGGGTGTGCGGGTGTGGGGACCCGGCACTGGCCCTTTGGCGTGCGCGCCCTGTGGGGTGCCGCATGCCGCGGGGGTGGCGGGAGGTTTCCCCGGAGGGGGGGACCACTCACCGTTGTGAGTGGCGTCTGGTGTCAGGTGCTCTCCCTCTCCCGGCTGCCCGTCCTCGGGGCGGGTGGACGATCCCCGCTGCCCGTTCTTTTTGGACGCGGGTGGTGTGGACCTGGGGACCCAGCACCGTCCCCAAAAGCGCGCGCTCTTGCGAGCCGGCGTTGCGCGCTGACAGGGTGGCAGGAGGGCAGCCCCAGGGGGGTGCCTCGCGCCGTTGCAAGGGGCGTCTGTGGTTAGGCGCCCATCCTTCCCCGGCTGCCCGTGCTTGGGGTAGGCAGTCGGGGCCTGCTTTCCACTTGCTGCGGGCGCGGGTGTGCGGGTGTGGGGACCCGGCACTGACCCTTTGGTGTGCGCGCTCTATGGGGTGTCGCCTGCCGCGGGGGGGGGGCGGGACGTTGCCCCGGGGGGAGGACCTCTCACCGCTGTGAGGGGCGTCTGGTTTCGGGCGCTCTCCCTCTCCGGGCTGCCCGTCCTTGGGGCGAGTGGCTGAGCCCCGCTGCCCCCTCTTGTTTGGCGCGGGCGTGCGGGCGTGGAGACCCAGCACCGGCCGCACAGCATGCGCTCCTGCGAGCCGGCGTTGGGCGCTGTGGTGGTGGCGGGAGGGCGTCCCCGGGGGGGGGGGGTGCCTCGCACCGTTGTGAGGGGCATCTCGGGATAGGCGCTCGTCCTCTCCCGGCTGCCCGTCCTTGGGGCAGGCACGCGGGGCCCGCTTTCCACGTGCTGCGGGCGCGGGTGTGCGGGTTCCGGGACCCGGCACTGCCCCTTTGGCGTGCGTGCCCCGCAGGGTGTCGCGCGCCGTGAGGGTGGCGGAAGGCTGTCTCCGGGGGGGGGGGGTACCTCGCTGCTGTGTCTGCTGTGTCACTGCTGTGAGGGGCGTCTGGTGTCAGGCGCTCTCCCTCTCCCGGGCGCGGGTTATGTTGGCGTGGGGACCCATCACCAGCGCCACAGCGTGCACCCTTCCGAGCCGGCGTTGCGCGCTGTGGAGATGCCGGGAGGGCGTCCCCAGGGGGCGTGCCTCACATCGTTGTGGGGGGCGTCTGGGGTCAGGCACTCTCCCTCCCCCCGCTGCCCGTCCTTGGGGCGGGTAGCCGGGGTCCGCTGCCCATTTTCCGGGGGTGCGGGCGTGCGGGTTTGGGGATCCGGCACTTCTAGCCGCCCGTCCTTGGGGCGGACAACTCGGTGTGGGCGTGCGTGCTGGGTGTGGTGTTTGTGTGCTTGCGCGGGTGCGTGGTGGTGCGGTGTGTGCCGTGGTGCTGTGGTTTGCACTGTTGCCTCCCTCCTTCCCCTGCCCTGTGCCCCCCTCTCGTCCTCTGCAGCCTGTTGCTGTGTCGTGCGTGCCGTGGTGCTGTGGCTGGCTGCGGTGCGTCCCTCGCCCTGTTGCCCTGCTTCTCTAGCGCGGTGTTCCGTGTCAATCTTTTCTGTTCTTTTTGGGCTGGTTCGTCCTCCCTGCCGCTACCCTGTGGGCTACTCTTTGCATTTGGCGGGCGCCCAAGAGTTGGCGCTTCTTACCCTTTTCTTCTATCCCTCGGGCCACCCCTCCTCCCTGCGGGACGGCATTGGGGGTGCAGGGTGTGGGCGTGGCGGATGGCCACGACGTGCGGCATGCTACTTGCGTGGTCCTACGGTGTTACGATGGTAGGTGTTTGTGTGGCGGTGTCACGATTTCCCCATTCGTTCATACCACATCCAGGGCGTTGGCGACCTACAAAGTGTGCGTGTAGACCGGGGGGTGCTGCAGCTTGGCTTGTTCAGGAGAACGAATACATTGCTGTGCCTTGTCCTTGCCTTTAGCCATACCTTGTGTTGCTCGTACCTGCGCACGTGTGGGCACCGGGCACCGGGCAGACCTCTTGCTCTTCTTGTGCTCGGGTTTGTGCTGTGCGTGTTTTGCGACAGCGGACTTCGCTCCGGTGTCTGTGCGTCTCTCATACCATGCTCCGTTCCGCGCTGTTGGTGGCCTACAATGGTTTGTGTTTGTGTGGCGCTGTCACAGTTTCCCCATTTGTCCATAACACATCCAGGGCGTTGGTGACCTACAAAGTGTGCTTTTAGGCAGAGAGGTGGAACGGCTCGGCTTGCTCACGAGAACGAGTACGTTGCTGTGCCTTGTCCTTGCCTTCAGCCATACCGTGTGCTGCTCGGACTTGCGCGCGTGTGGGCACCGGGCACCGGGCCTACCTCCTGTCCTTCTAGTGCCGGGGTTTGTGGTGTGCGTGTTTTGCGGCGGCAGAGTGCGCTCTGGTGTATGTGCACCCCTCATACCATGCTTTGTTCCGCGTTGTTGGTTGCCTCTTGCTCTTCTTGTGTTCTGGGGCTCGTTGTGTGATCGTTGTGGTCTCTGGTGGCGTGCGGTTCCCTCCTCTCTTTGGTGTGCGTGCGTCATAGCATACCATATTTCTTTCCGCGGCGTTGATGGCCTATTGAGAGGGAATATGGTTCTTGTGGCAGTTACTTGGTTGGTGGGCGCATTGGTGTGGGGGTTCGCTTGTGTTCCCTTCGGCGGCGGCCCTGTTTGTGCACTTTCATACATACATACCTTGTTGCGCTGGCGGCGGCGGGCTACCACTCTTGCTATCTTGCCATACCTTCTGTTGTTTGTGCACGCGTGTGTGGGATACCTCTTGCTTGTCTTGTGCTCTTGGGCTTGTGGTATGTGTGTTTTGTGGCAGTGGTGTGCTCTCCGGTGGCCTGTGGCGCCCACTCTCGTTTGCGTGCGGGTGTTCCTCATACCATACTTCTTTCCGCGTGGTCGGCCTAGAAAGTTTAATTGGATTGTAGGGCGGCGGCTTGATTCTCTTGGCGGTTATTTGGTCGGCGGCGAGCACGTTGGTGTGCGCTGGTTCGCTTGTGTCCCTTCCGGCATTGGCCCCCTTGGATTATACCTTGTTGTGCTTGCGGCAGTTCCTACGACGTAGGTGCATGGGCATACCTCTTGGCCGCTTGTCGGCCTCAGGCTCATCGCTCCTGCGTGTGTTTTGTGGTGTGGTGTGCCTTTTGTGTTTTTCCGTGTTGCGCTTTGTGTTTGGTGGCCCTCGTCTCCTTGTTGCTTTCGCACACCTTCCTAGTCTCATGGCGTTCGCGTCCCATCCATGCGGAGGACCTGCGGGCGGCGATGGGTCTGCTCTCTTAGGTTTGACAACGCAGTCGTTGTTGTGTTTTGTTCTACCTGCGTTGCGTGCCCCGGTTCCCTCTCCACATTAGGTGGCGTAGCGTAACGGGTAACATACTTGTGTTTCGGCGGCCGGCGTTTTCTCGTGGCGTCTACTCCATGCTTTCTTGTTGTTTGCTTTTCCTTTAGGTGTTGGGGCGCGCACAAGTCCCTAGCTCCTACTGCATGCACTTTACCAAGTGTTTTGGGGCAGCCAACACTGAACTTCGCTGTCGTGGCGGCTCTTGTGTTCGTGGTTTTGTGCGAGTGTCCTATGATTTTCAACCTCGCCAAACAGCGGCGTAAAAAAATTTTGGGGGGGTTTCTGCGGTCGGTAAAAACGATTTGTCCATTTGCTTTTTCTGGCTGTGCGTCGTTTTCTTGTTTTTATTTGTCTGGACGAGAGGAAGGCGAATGAAAAATGCAAAGATTTGGAGGGAGAAGCGTAGGAAAAACAAGACGCATATGTTCCTTCTATTAAAAACGTATTGTAGACAAGAAAAAGGGCGTGACGAAAAAGGGAAATGGATTGCCCTCATGTAGCAGGACTAAATACAGGTCCTTTACTCTTTACATCACTTTGCAATAGCATTCATACAAGGTGACATACATACTCTTCGTTTGGGTAATCTCTCTCTTTCTCTCCAATAGGATGACATCCCAAAAAGGTTGTGGGAACACCCTGTTGGAAGAGGAACAAAGCTCTGATCAGATGGGAATGAAGGAAAAAATCCAATCAAATCGATAGTGCATGTGTCATCGCTGCATAAATGCTACTGTTCAGTGATGTAAGAGGTAAAGAACATGCTTTTGATCCTTGCCCAACCGTTGGAAAAGTATTGCATTGGAAAGAAGGAAAGAAATCTCACCAATTGAGGAGTAAGTACGTCACCCAGAATGAATCCTATTGCAGAAGTGTACCAAAACACACTAGTGGGAGATGAACAAAGGCATGTTCTTTATTGCGTAGAGCATTCTGCAATAGCTTGCATGTGACGGACATACTCTCAATTTCATTTAATTTCTGTCTTTTTTGCAATCTAATCTTACCGCATAAAGTAAGGACACACTACTGAAGGTCATGATTCAAGCATTACCTGAAATATTGCAAGCAGCGAATACGAGAGGTAGAAGAAATTAGTCAGCTGCTGCAGATCCCACAAAACCAAGCATTTCATTGATCATAATTTCAGCGGCGAGGCATAGTGGCCGCGGGTAGTTGCGGCGCCAGATGCTCAGTGCGCGGCTCGCACCTGACGAATCTGCTCAGCGCATCTCCGGAATCTGCTTAAGAGAAATCTGCTTAACCATCCCCCTTGCGTTGGCAATTGCGCATTTTAGCGCAATCGCTGAGGCCGTCCTGTTCCTACCCAGAGTTCTGGTGATTTTTACGACCAAATCAGGATCTGATGCTATGGCCTGGTAGCCTGGGTCCCATTCTGAAGACCTATCAAAAAAATTCAGGGAATCCCAAATTTTATGAGGGAATTTCCGGAGGCTGTGAAGGACGGGCCAAAATAGGCGCTGTTTTGCCGACTTACGCTATCTCAATTAGGTGTGGACAAGGCTTGTTAGTGAAGCTGAAACACCCACCTGTGAGGGGGGGGAGGCACGGTTTCGGCACATATGGATGTAGTAAACACACTTCAATGGTTTGTTTCCGTGGCCCACCCTTGGACATCTAGTTTGTAGCGCACAGCCGGTTTGTAGTTCTCAGCCAGGTCTGTCTGCAGCTGCTAGAGTTAGGGTTGGGGCAAGGCCACACCATAGCACTACACAAAGGCAAGCAATAAGTCATTGGAGCAGCTTCACCATTCAAAATGATAAGCAACACAATGTTGGATGTACTTAAACTGTTCCATATTCGCACAAAGCATCAATCAAGGAGCCAGCGCCGGATGGCACGGGCTGGAGCTGAGCAGCTGGGCTGACCAGACATGTTTACGATAGCCTGTGCTTCGAGGCAACCACCCTACGTCTTGCCTGGTAAGCTGTGTGCGTGTCCGGTGCCCTCTCCCTTCTCTTGGGTGCTGGCCCCGGTTGCTTTGCTTTGGCCCTCTCTTCCCTTGCATGTGCTGTCTGTGGTTCTGCTTGCTGTCTGGCAGGTTTGGCTTCCTTTTTCTGCCTCTGAGCCTGCACGATGTCATCCTGCTTACTTTTGGCGAGCTGAATGCAGAATTTCCTTACACACCTCCCATGCATTTCCTCTACACGGGCAGCCCGATGAATGAGTTGAGGGACATCCTCCTCTAAGAGGGACATGTCAACACTTGCATTTACACGGCTGAATGCCGTAGGAGTGACACGCCAGAGAGCAGCAGTGGGACCCATCAGTTTCCATTGATCTGATAAGGCCCCAAAGAAAATTTCCTCCAATGCGGATGTGCATGACGTTTCTTTTAAAGCAGATAAATCGGGCAAAGAGGTACGATCCAATGCACCACAATTTCTATAAGCAACAGTATACTGCTCCCACTGCTCTGACATGACACAGAAAACGATGCGTAGGCGCCTCAACAAGATCGGCAACAAAGGGTGAGTTTGTACGGTTGCCTTTGCCCTCAAATTGCAAAGCGAGGTTGGGATCCAAGGCCGGTGAACACAATGCCGCTTAGGTTGCAAAACATAAGGGTGGGCAGCGGCAACGCATACAATACCACCTGCATGAAACTCTTTGAAGAATAGCTTCGCCAACCATGCATGTAAACCCGTACCCATCATGACAAACAAGCACTTGGAAGGTGCTTGTGCCCAACAGAGAAGGGAGGACCACCAGGGGGAAGAGTCTCCATTGCGAACTTTACCTTGCAAAAAGGCAATAATGCGGTTAAGTAAGAGAACAATGATGCAACTAGCATGGAATGTGCCAAGGAATCGCTCTCCAATGGTCCGTTGCAAAGTGGGGGTAGAATCACCCAATTCAGCCATGTACACCCGAAATTCACCGGCTGCACCTTTCCCATAGGTACCCTCAGGCAAACCCTTGATGAGCTGCCTTTGAGTGTCCATGTTCTTGAGATAGGTGTCTTCACCGCGAAGTATGTCATGTGTGGAAAGACCACGATGCACACAACCTGGGCACACATACTGCTTTGGCACCGATTTTAATTTATTACAAGAAATATGCACCCACAATTTGCAAAGCTCACCTTGCACCCAGTCGGTTCTGTTGTAAGGAGCAATGGGGCAAGTAACATATTGACCAAAACCTCCGACCACAACCAAAGGCATGCTCCCTGTGGTTCCATCAGAGGAACAACAACCGGTGGCGAAAGGGGGGGGGTAATCATGCATGGCTTGCCCAAAAGCTTTTTCCTTCTATCTTCGATTGTGTGCGCCTCAAGAGGCGGGTCGCATGCACCAAAGACACAATCAACACCTCCTCATGGGTGTATGTTGGAAGCACACCATGTCATGAAGTGTTATGTCTACAATGGGCAAGACAAGGTGCCTGAATCTTGGCTCCTTGGGCACGATTACTAGCCAACTCATTGGCAGCGGTGTCCGTCACCCTACTTGGAATGTCCTCCTCACCAACAATGCCACGTGAAGGAGTGTGCAACTCATCAATACCTTGATTGGTCAATTCACTTTGTGTGATGGCAGGTTTGTTGTGAGTAAGGAGGCATTGCAAAATCGGATGAATCCATCGTTGCCCCCGCCAAACTCATCACTTGCATGATCGGGGTCGCATTGGAAATGCCAACCTTCTTTTTGCGTTCCGTCGCGACCCATACACATGGCAAAGTTCTTTGAACTTTTCTTGGCTTGTGCAAAAGCAAGGGATGCGCAATCCTTTGCCCACTCACCTCCCTCAACACGCGAACGATCAAACGTGCGTCTACAAGGAACACGTGTGACATGAATCCCAAATGCTCTAGCCCCATGGACAATGTGTTGACCAATGTTGTTTGCAAGGGTACGATCCCGCATCATACGGTAGGGACACTGAGGCACACTTGCCTTGTATCTACCACCATCAAAAAGGGACGGATTTTGCGTGCGAAGCAATTGTCTCTTGAGACAAGAAGAAACAACATTGCGCGCCAAAGCCTTTGCCCTCCATCTTGCCCTACTATCGAAAACTTACCACACACGCGAGTGGGACATCCTTAACCTGGGGTTATCTTTCTCTTAAGTTTCTTCTTCCTCTTAGAATTAGCAGCCCGAAGTGCAACCATGCGACGCCTTGTCTTCTCCATTTCAATCTTCACATTGGTCAACCTCTTTTCTTACATCTCCAACTCAAGGTTTTTGATAGTTGCTTCTTTCGACACCATGTTGCAACGGTGCTTCATTACCTTCAAGTCTCCCAAAGACCTTTGCAACTTAAAAGAGGTTGAAAAGCAAGTGTTGGCACCTCAAAAGTGGAGCCGTACTTGGATCGGTAATAATTGCCGGCGTCATTTTTTGGTCACCGGCAAACCAAAACACCAACGTCCCATCATGACAGACTTGACCGCATCTGACGGGACCCTGTTTGAACCGCATTTGAATGCATTGAACCACCGAAAAATTCCAATGGGGCAGTTGAATTTATTTGAATTGATTCAATCGCCGAGCGCCGCCGCCGCCGCCGTGCGCCGCTAGGGGCCTGACGCATTCTGTCGCAAATTTTGCACTTTTCGCAAGTTTTGCAATTTTTTAGGCGACCGCAGACGATTTGCACGCAATATTGACCTGCAATCAGGACCGCTTTAGCACCAGTTCTGCTGGGATTCTCTTTTTTTTGGTCTGCACGTTCCTCTTCACCATTTCCCGTTGGCTACTTCCCTTGTTGCAAATGCAGCGCCTTTTGGCATGTCCCAAACGCTACTGGACGCGTTAGAACCGGTCTATGGGTGCCGCCCATACCGGAACGAGAATCTGAAGGCTGATTTGGTGACATTTTTCAAACACCCATATGGCCGTGCCTTGTTACGCCAGGTGTCAACGAAAGTCGGTGTTTCCGTCGGATGAAGAGGAGCATCAAACAAAAAATGGAGGAGGTGTTGACCCCAACGGAGGCTGTTTGGTTGATATTGAAATTGCAAATGCCCAAATCGAGGTGTGCGTTTGAATCCATGTTTGAATCGTTGCACGTGCTTCAAACGTGTACTTTGAACTTGTTTGAACACTTCAAGTGATTTAAACACAGATGTCGCACCTCAGGTACAAAGATTTCCTCATTTGGGTCCATGAAAAGGCAGTGGCGGCCGAAGTGCCCGCGCTCAAAACGTGGTGCAAATGCTTCCCATCGTATGAAAGGATGGACGCTACGTGGGAACGCCTTGCCTCCGTTCAACAGCTGGAGGCCAAGATTCATGACCCTTCGGCAGGTCAAGATCCGGCAGCCGAAACATTTCTCAGTGTGTTTTGTCCTTTTGAGGACTTTTTGGGGTATTTCTCCTCCCAACCGGATGTAATGGATCCGGTTGGTATGGAAGTTCACGAGCCGGTCTTCCGCTAAGTACTCATTGTCCAAGGGGATGAGTTTCCATGCGGTGCCCGCCCATGGTGTCAACTCACCGTGTCTTTTGCCAACCACGGGGAGCGTGCTGAGAGCATTAACTACACCTGGACCTTGGATTTGTCACTTTGCTCTGAGCACAATGTAGAGGCTCTTCCGGATTTAACGGCACACAACGTGGAATGGATCCAACATGTTCTAGACAATGGTTACTTGCAGTCACCTCTATCACCATGGGGTGTGCACCGTACTTGACTGTCAGCGCGCAACACCGGCTCGCAAAAGCGCGCGCTTTTGGGGACGGTGCTGGGTCCCCAGGGCCCACACTCCCCGCGTCCAAAAAGAACGGGCAGCGGGGCTCGGCCACCCGCCCCGAGGACAATCAGCGGGGAGAGGGGGAGCACCTGACACCAGACGCCACTCACAACGGTGAGTGGTCCCCCCCTCCGGGGAAACCTCCCGCCACCCCCGCGGCATGCGGCACCCCACAGGGCGCGCACGCCAAAGAGCCAGTGCCCGGTCCCCACACCTGCACACCCGCGCCCACAGAACGTGGGCAGACCCCGGCTGCCTCCCGCAAGGACGGGCAGCAGCAGGGTGAGGGAGAGCGCCTGACCGCAGACGTCCCTCACGACGGTGCGAGGCGCCCCCTCCGAAAACGCCCTCCTGCCACTCCCACAATGCGAAACACCGTCTCGCAAGAGCGCGCGCCGTGCAGCCAGTGCTGGGTTCCCACACCCGCAAACCCGCGTACACAGCAAGTGGGCAGCGGACCCCGGCTGCCTGCCCCAAGGACGGGCAGCAGCAGGCGGAGGGAGAGCGCCTGACCGCAGACTCTCCTCACGATGCTTCAAGGCGCCCCCTCTGGGACGCCCTCCTGCCACTCCCGGAGCACGCGACGCCGGCTCGCAAGAGCGCACGCTGTGGGGCCGGTGATGGGTCCCCGCACCCGCACCACCCCCGCCTGAAATACACGGGCAGCCGCGCCCGGCAGCCTGCCCCAAGGACGGCAGGCCGGGAGAGGGAGAGCGCCTGACACCAGCCGCCCCTCACAGCGGTGATGAGTACCACCCCAGGGCAATCTCCCGCCATCCCCGCGGCGCGCGATACCCGACAGGGCACGCGGGGCCAAAGGGATAGTGCCGCGTCCCCACACCCGCACGCCCGCGCCCACAGCAAGTGGACAGCGGGCCCCGACTGCCTGCCTCAAGGACGGGCAGCCGGAGGAGGATGAGCGCCTAACCACAGACGCCCCTCACAACGGCGCGAGGCACCCTCAGCGAGGCCCTCCTGCCACCCCCACAGAGCGCAGCGCCGGCTCCCGAAAGCGCACGCTGTGGGGCCGGTCATGGGTCCCAGTGCCCGCACCGCCTGCGCCCGGAGATCACTGGCAGCAGGGCCCGGCCGCCCGCCCCAAAGACGGGCGGCCGGAAGAGGGAGATCGCCTGACAGCAGACGCCGCTCACAACGGTGAGAGGTTCCCCCCTTGGGCAACCTCCCGCCACCCCCCGCGGCGCGCGATACCCCGCAGGGCACACACGCCAAAGGGACAGTGCCGGGTCCCCACGCCCGCGCACCCGCGCCCAAAAAGAACGGGCAGCGTAGCCCGTCTACTGGCCGCAAGGACAGGCAGCCGGGAGAGAGAGAGCGCCTGACACCAGACGCTCCTCACAATGGTGAGAGGTCCCCCCCCGGGGCAGCCGCCCGCCACCCCCGCGGCGCGCGATACCGCGCAGGGCGAGCACGCACAAGGGACAGTGCCGCGTCCCTACGCCCGCACATCCACGCCCAACAAGAGGGGGCAGCGGGGCCCAGCCACCCGCCCCAAGGACGGGCAGCCGGGAGAGGGAGAGCGCCTCACACCAGACGCTCCCCACAACGGTCAGAGGTTCCCCCCCCGGGGAAAACCTCCCGCCACCCCCGCGGCATGTGGCACCCCACAGGGCGGACACGCCAAAGGGCCAGTGCTGGGTCCCCACACCCACACACCCGCGCCCACAGCAAGTGGGCGGCCGACGCCGGCTGCGTGCCCCAAGGATGGGCAGCAAGGGGAGGGAGAGCCCACAGCGCGCAACGCCGGCTCGCAGGAGCGCGCGACGTGGGGCCGCTGCTGGGTCCCGACACCCGCAACACCCGTGTCCAGCAGAAACCGGCAGCGGGGCCCGGCTGCCCGCCCCAAGGACGGGTAGCAGCACGGGGACAGAGAGCGCCTGACACCAGACAACCCTCACAACGGTGAGGAGTCCCTCCCCAGAGCAGCATCCTGCCAGCCCCGCGGCGCCCGATACCCTGCAGGGCACGCACGCCAGAGGGACAGTGCCGGGTTTCCATGCCCGCACACCCGCGCCGGCACCGCGCCGACAGCTGGCCCCAACTGCCCGCCCAAGAGACATGCGGCCAGGAGAGGGTCAGCGCCAGACCACAGATGTCTCACGACGGCGCAGGGCGCTCCTCCCGCGGACGCCCTCCTGCCACTCCCGCAGCACGCGACGCCGGCCCGGAAGAGCGCACGCTGTGGGGCCGGTGATGGGTCACCGCACCCGCACCACCCGCGCCCGGAATAAACAGGCAGGAGGGGGCCGGCCGCCCGCCCCAAGGACGGGCGGCCGGGAGAGGGAGAGCGCCTGACATCAGCCTTCCTCACAGCCGTGAGAGGTACCCCCCCAGGGCAACGTCCCGCCATCCCCGTTGCGCACGATACCAGACAGGGCACGCACACCAAAGGGATAGTGCCGGGTCCCCACACCCGCACGCCCGCGCCCACAGCAAGTGGACAGCGGGCCCCAACTTCCTGCTCCAAGGACGGGCAGCCGGGAGAGGATGAGTGCCTAACTGCAGACGCCCCTCATAACAGCGTGAGGCACCCCCCTGGCGACGCCCTGCTGCCACCCCCACAGAGCGCAACGCCGGCTCACAAAAGCGCATGCTGTGGGGCTGCTGATGGGTCTCCGTGCGCCCACCGCCCGCGCCCGGAAATGACGGGCAAGAGGGCCCGTCTGCCCGCCCCAAAGACAGATGGCCGGAAGGGGGAGACCGCCTGACACCAGACACCCCTCACAACGGTGAGGGATACCCCCCCGGGGCAACCTTCAGCCACTGCCACGGCGCTCAACAGCCCGCGGGGCACGCACGCCAAAGGGCCAGTGCCGGGTCCCCGCACCCGCACGCCCGCGCCCACAACAAGTCAGCAGCGAACCCCGACTGCTGCCTGCCCCAGGAGCAGGCAGCCGGGAGAGGATGAGCGCCTAACCCTGGGCGCCCCTCGCAGCGGCACGAGGCACCCCCCTGGGGACACCTCACCCAACACTCCCCACGCGGAGGCAAGCGGGGCCCAGCTGGGCGCAACCGTGCCCGCTACAGGTGAGAAACTGACCCCAGCCACTCGCCCCCAGGCAGTCCTGAGCACGTGTACGGCACCCCGCGGGGCTCGGGGGACAACCCCTGGGCACTCTCGCAATACGCGGCGCCAGCCCGCGGGAGTATGCCCTTCGGGACCGGTGCCAGACTGTCACACCCACACCTCCCACACCCACAACACGGGCCATAACGCGGACCACTACAGGCACCGGAAGGCCAGGGAAGCTCCATACCTCATCCCTGCTCTCAGGCACAGCGCCACAGCAATGGCGCTGCCCAGAGCCCCACGCAATACACGCCCCCGATCTCCGACTCTAGACGCAGCGCACGGAATCATCAGAGCGCTGGGACTCCAAAGCCGTGGCAAAGACCCCCCCCAGGAGAACACGGACACGGACTCCGACCTGGAAGTGATCCCAACAGCCCCCGCGAGCGGCGCATCAGCGGAGCCCACGCCGCCATTGGGCAGCATACAAGCCTTCTGCCCCGCATGGTAACGAATGCACTGCATCGGCGAGGGCTGGTGCCCCAGACAACACCCCCGGCCCGCAGCCGCCGACGGGGCGCTGCCCGCAGTGGGATACGCAGCCGCACGTGCCACTGTGCGCTATGCTGTGACGCAGGGCTGGATCCAAGTTGAGACCACGCGCAGAAGCGTGAACATCCAGGAAGCCGTCGACTGGATTGCCCACACGGGCCAGACATAAGTGGCCCTGCACACCCGGGGCCGCCACGGTGGACCAGCGGGGGGGTTCAGGGTGGAGCCCACGGGTTTGGGACTAGTCCTGGCCGCGTACATGGTCCGCGGAGTGCTCCACACGTCCCGGGTGCGGAGTACGTGCCCACAGTGAACCATCCAGGTGTACACCCCACCACGGGCGTGGCCTTTCTCCAAATGGGCAGTACTTGCCATCATGTGGCCCCTAGCACAGGAGGGCACCCCCACGGGCACCGCGGAGAAAATCATCCTGGACCTCCACACCTTGCCAGTCGACCAGGACTTCCCCGGGCGCAGACTCCAGGGCGGTCTCACAGTGGCACCCGCGGTTGAGGGACTGTGCCCCGCGACCCTTCCTGCAGGCAGGCAATGTCCCGGCCGCCCTGCCCGGCTCTGGGCCGAAGTGGGATGCAGAGGAGGCACAACCGCTGCCGGACCCCCGGGTCCGCCTGCTTTGGTAATTGCCTACGGGTACCCTAGCCTGTGCCACCCAGGCAGTCAAGGGGCCTTCCGACCGCCCCAGTCACCCGACGCCCTGCTCTGCAGCCTGCAGGCGGGAGCGGCCTGGGTTCAGAGGAGAGAGAACGGACACCCGGGCCCATACTTCCCCCTGGTGCAAGGGCAGGCCTTGCTGCACGTCGAAGGCATGGGAGCCGTGGAGCTGAGGGCGATTGTGCCTGATACAGCGTGCACATGGATACCGGCTGCCGCCCTGCGTCCAATGCGGCCGCCACTGGCGTGCCACTACCTCCTACGAACAGTCCCCCTCTTGGCCCCCCGCCACACCCTCACATGAGAAGTGTGGCGCCCCCTGCTGAACCACTCAGGGACTGGATGACGACCCCAGGCGCACAGACCCACCAGGACTGGTACTTGAGCAACTCAAGGCCCCCACACCCAAGGTCCGGAATGCCCTGCACACGGCGTCGGACCAAACAGACCAGCTCACCGACGAGGTGCTGGACCTAGCGCTGGAACCCCTGCGGGTACTCTACCCGCAGGCCCATATCCCACCGAGGGGCACGTCCAACCGTCCCGCCTGCCCCGGCCTACAGCACCCCGTTGAGGCCGCCAACACCCGCAATGATCCGGCCCCGCAACATCTGGGTAGTCGTGGACGCCACGGTCGACATCCACCTCACCAGGTGGCCCGCGGACCTGCTTCTCCACAGGACACTCGAATCCGGCCTCACCACACAAGCGTAGGGGCTGTGGATGGCCTTCAGGGGCATGCACCCCCAGGACGCCCTACACATCGTCATCAGGAGTCCCACCGCTACACGTACGGCAATGGACGCGCAGACACGCATGCCAAAAACCAGAGAACCAATCATACCCCAGGGCTCGAACACGTGTGACTAGACACCCCACACCACAGCCACCTGCAGCACCTACCTCCGATACCCTCGACCACACAGCCCCCCAGATTAGATACCCGAGGACACACCGTACACGGATCGAGACAAGCAGTACCGCTACCCCACGCCCATCCAACAGCTTGCCACCACGCTGGGCCACCCAGCGAACACCAAGCTCCTACGACGCCACCGAAGACTCCGTCCCTACCCCCCTCTACTACTCAGCATTACGCCCGGATAACCTCCCAGCACACCTACTGAAACCTCGCTTCCAACTCGCCCTCGAACAGCTTCCCCTCCTCACCCGATACCACCGATGGTACGCACACCGCTCGATCCACGTCCCCGCAGGAAAAACCAAGTGCATATGTGGACACGCGGGAGAAGAAACCTGGGACCATTTCAAGAGGTGCCCCCTGTACAGAGGACTGGACACCCTCAAGGACAGGAACCCAACCCACACCATCGCACAGCACGCCGGATGGCCGACAAGGTCCCCGGCAACCCAACAACTCGCCACCATCCTCAAGCAGACAGAGGTACTCGAGGCGGTCCGCAGGGGACTCGTCCCCACTGCCGTCTACACCTTGCCAGGCACCCACGCGGAGGACCCCCAGGCCACGGCAGCGGACGGTCGTTGCCAAGACAGGGGAGCAGCTCGCACAAATACCTGCAGCATGCAGCCGCCCCGCGCCAAACAGACCAAGCCCACCTCCTCAAACTTCTGTTCTACCAACCGTGAGAGCCTGCCCCACAACATACCACCCAGCACGGGATGCCCACCATGCCGACACACCATCCACCAGGCCGAACACCAGCACGGCACGCACGAGCACCACACACACCACACACACACCCGCCAGCATGCGCGCGCCACAAGCCCCCGTCCGTCCACAGGTACCGCCAACCGCCAGCCACCGCATGCCCCCTCTGCGTGCGCCAGCGGCTACCACAGACGGCCCTACCCTGCACCCCAGACCACTGGGTCTGCCTAGGAGCCGCACACCGCCTCACTCACTGCCTCCACTGTGGGGACCTCAACCCCCACCACTGCGCGCAATGCGCCGCCCCGCCCGCATCTCTCCCCGCATGCCACCCCAGCTTCTTCGGGCCACTCACGGACGCCCTCCGGGACCACCTGGGAGGGTACTAAGTGGCGGACGCAGCGGACCACGCGTGGACCATAGCCATGGCCAGGGGCAGCACACCCCTGCCCCCCCACAGCCCGCCCCTGCGCCACAGCGGGGGCGGCTTGAACCCCTGGGGCACACCAACAGCACCACCACCACCAGCGCCCACCACCACCACCATACCACAGCACTCTAACCCGGCAGCCCAGCCAACGATCACCGCCTACACACGTCCGGTCCATGCCAGGACCACCATTCACGCAGAGCCAGGGGACACGGCCCCACCAACACCACCACCACGCCCCCGCCCCCCCCGGCCCCTACCCCCCGATGCCCCAATACTACAGCGAACCCCACCAACTGCATCACCACCACGCCCCAGCGCAGCCGGCCCCCACGGGCAGCCCACCCCACACGGTGCACCACACCGCACCACACCATCACGTGTACCACCACCACCAACCCCTACCACCGCACCCACCAGCGCCGTGGTACCACACACAACCAACACACCCTCAACACCACCACCACACCATCCAGCACCCCATACTGCCCCCACCAAACGGGCTCACGACATACGGACCACCGTACACCCCCATGGACCCGCGGGGGGCCGCGCACGCGCACCAGCAGCACCACAGCCTAGAGTGAGCAGCCCATCACCACCCGCAGCCCCCCCAGCCGCACCCCATGCCAGCAAGCACCATCCACCAGCAGCCACCCACTAGCTACGGACCACAGCCCCGCCCGGATGCCCAGGCAGCCGCGTCCCACCCATACCTCGGCACCGCAGCCAGCCAGGGACCACAAGGACGGCACGGCACACACAAGCAACACCCACACGACCAGGCGGGACGCCCACACTCTTAACGAGCACAACGCCCCCCCCCCAACCCCCCTGCCATCAGCAGTGCCGCCCCCGCACCATCCCCCCCCCGCCCCCTCCATGAGACCAGGCCACAGACGCACCACGCAGAGGCCGTCACCAACCAATTGATTGTGATGCCCCCGCCGACACAAATCACCGCGAGTCCCCCCTCCCACGGTCTCCGAGAGAAACTCCATCACCAGACCCCACACGAGACAACGACGACCACCCCGCCCAACCAACACCATCCCCCCCATCACACCACGCACCACCAGCCGCCGCACTGGCCGAACCCTACGCCCTACACAACCCCGCAGCAGTACGGCAGCACTTCCGGGGGCTTGGAGACCAGAAGATGCTACGCCTCCCGACTCCCGGCACCACCCAGCGCATCCAGGCGACCACCCTGGTCCAGGCGGCCACCCTGGGGGAGGGCGTCCGAGACTTCCTCTTCAACGCCTTCCGCCACGTCGCCCGACACGATTGCCCCCCACTCGCCAGCCCTGACGGTGAGAGCCCGTCCCCCACGGGGAGCCGGATCTGGGTGCCCCACATCGACTGGGGGCGACACCTAGTCGGACACCCCATGCCGGGGCGGGTGGACACCAAGGGCCGCAACGCTACCACGAGCCCGACATGACCCACCCCCCACCCAGCGACACCCCCAGCGACACCGAGGAATGGGAAAGGGAGACATGGGTCAACCGGATGGCCTCCCTGAGCAACTTCGGGCACCACGTCCCAGGAGACGTCCCAACTCCCGACAACCAGCAGCCAGCCCCCTCCACGTACATAACCTCATGTACAACATACACTACACCCTCTGCACCACCCACTGCCACCCACCGACTGGCCACTGGTTGGTACACGGCACCGACTCTCTCCTCCCCGCCGACTACGCCCCCCCCCCACACAACCCCGGCCCCGACACATACACCAGGGAGGACGAGGCTGACGACGCCCAAATCTGGGGTACGTGGGAATGCAAGTCCCTGGACACGCTTCTCTCCATCCGCACCGGCAACCACGGCCTTGGCAGGGCGATGTATTGCCTTGCCAAGTGGACCCAAGGGACCTGGGGGATCCCCGTGGAACGGTGGCTGTGGAAGGTCACGCTGCGCCTCCAGGAGAGCAAGGCCCCCCCAAACCGCAGGGGGCCCAGCCCCCCGCGCCCCACCACCCACAGCTCTGCCCGTACATGGTGGCAGCCCGCTTCATGGCGCTGCTGTGGCCGGGCCCAGACACTCCCACCGAAAGCTAACGCCACCTCACGGAGGAGGACATGCCCGGCATCCAGCGATGCTTCTTCTGCACCCTCGACTACCTCCAGCAAATGCACCCACATGTCCTTGAGCCGAGGTGGACACCCCCCGAATAACCCTGGTGCCCGCCCAGCCGAGACAACACCAACACACCGTCACATACACCTCCACCGGCACCGGAACGCACAGGCCACCAGGTAAGGCGCGCACACACACACGGTGCCGGACCCTGCACCCTCCTCCTCATTACTCACTGCACCAAGCATCCGACGCCCGCGCTCGCCGCCAAAGGCCCCCCGCCGTTCCCCACAGCCCTCTCCACTGCCTCCGACTCCACAACCTCCACCACCACAACGACCTCATCCGCCATTGTCACCACGTCCTTGTCCAGCACTCCACCCCCCAAGACGCGGGAAAACCCCCCAAAAGAGCCCCCAAACCCGTCCTCACCGCGAGCAACCCCGCCGCTGCCAAGGCCCATGCCCGAACAAAGCCCGCGCCCGCAGCCCGGCCGAAACCCAAGACCGCCGCCAAGCAACCACCCAGCCCGTCTGCGCACCACGACCTCAACCCGCAGCCAAACCCAAGCCAAAGCTCAAGCCCGGCGCCACGACAGCAGCGCGAGGCCGACCCCCCGGGGACCTCCTCTACGACAACCGGACCCAGCCATCGCAGGCCCGGCAGCAGCAGCACGCAGCATGGCGCCCCCCCACCGTCACCGACGCCGCCGCCACCACGTTCATGGCGGAGCGCGCCACGGCCGAGGCGCTACGCGCTTCGTTCTGCTGACCCTCAAAGCCCGCGACCCAGGTCCACAGACCACCCCCGACCAGACCAGAACAGCGCCAGGGCCCACCAGCAGCGTCCCCTCCCCCACACTAACCCTCGATGTCAGCCCACATCCAGCACATGCCCGGCTACCGCCGCCACCGCGAGTTCCAACACAATCCCGAGGCGGAGACCGGGCGCGCGTACCCGCGAGTCCGCATCCGCCCACGCTCCCACTCCCCAGGCAACCCGTCGGCACAGGACTACGAGGAATCCGGCACGCCCGCCACCGCCACCAGTCCCCACGACCCCATCACATCCACCCACTTGTCTGCCCAAGGCCACCGCCCCGCCCAGGGACAGTGGTGGCAGCGCTAGACCCACACGCAGCTCTTGGAGCTGCAAATGTGGGCATGGGCAGAGCCCTTCCTCAAGGGCCTTGTCCACCGGCCCCGCAAGTGGTCGTCGGAGAACTGCTGCCTCCAGCAGGCGGGGAGGTGGATGCCACAGGCCGCATGAGAAGCCATGCTGGTCGATGCGCTCCGGCCCCAGGGAGTCCACCCCAGCAACCTCCCCGCGCCCCAGGACCACCCGTATGTCCTCAGGCGCCTGCGGGAGACCCACCAGGAGACGCGATGAGAAGGCAGACGCCTGTGGGACATCACCCCAAGTCAAACCCCGCGCACACACACCACCTCGCCACCCCACAAGCGTCCACGCACCGACAGCGGCAGCACTTGCAGCACCCCGGGAGCCTTGCGCACCACACAGCACGACGCGCCTGACCCCCCGGCCAGCGTCGCCACCACCTAACCCCGACACCCAATCGGCGACTGCCGCGGTGCGCCACGCTGAGCCGCGTCCAGAAGACACCAAGCAAACCGGAAGCCAATGGATGCCAACACGCACGCCAACGGGCATCGCTACGCCCAACGGCACCGAACTCAAGTTGGCAGCCGTGGAAACAGCCTAACGCAGCCAAAGCCCCAACACGAGTCGAAGCCGAGCCGCGCCCCGTAGCCTCTAACCCTAGACTCCTAACCAAGCCCGCAGAGGGAGCAACGTGACCACAACCCGCACCCACAGCAAACACAGCCGCCTAGCCAGCCAACATTAAAAGCAAAGAGGCAACTAACCAAACCCACCCTGACCCGTACCCGTGTACATCAACACGCGCGAGCCGCACCCCAGGGGCGCGGCCGCCACCAAAGCGCCAACGACGCATATCGGAGAATACAACACTATTGCACCGCTGCACCAGGTGCCCATACCTGTGCCTGCAGTGTGCACACGCCCCCTTTTCCATTTTTTTCGGAAAAAAAACAAAACAAAAACAAAAAAGCAAGACAAAACAAAACAAATACAGAGCAAAAAAAAAAGAAAAGAAAAGAAAATTAGGGGGGGAGAAAGAGGGACACAACCACCAACAGCACACGCACACCGCTCATAGCGCGCACACCGGTGAACAGGCGCCACGTGGGCCAGGACATCGCACAGGCACATGCACAGACGGCAGCAAATGGGGAAGACACCACAGTCTACACCCCCAGGGTCGGACGCACTGGGGCAACCCAGCCGACCAACCGGGCCAGTGGCAGGAGCGGTACTCCGAGGCCGCTGGTCCGAGCCCGGCCAGGCTGTATCGGAGACCATGGGAAAAGTCGTCCGGAGCCATGGAAGCAACTGATGACAGGCGTGCCGGTACATAGCCCAGGAGGGGGTCGCCTGCCAAGCAGCGGGGCCCCGCAACTCGAACCACAGGGGTGAGGCGGTCGTACCGTAGACTCGCGGGAGCAATACCCTTGGTGGTGAGAGATACTCCATACGGCTGAGAAGCCCCCAGAGCTGCCGCCCACAGGAGGGGGCATGTGACCCTACCCACGGACACATGTGGGGACACCCTCCCACCCGAGACACCTGGACCGGGTGGCGGTGACACTGCCTTCCCAAGCACCTGCGGGAGCGGCTTCAGAGGCACCTGACCTAGGGCAGTGGGTGGGACACGACGTCCCCTTGGCAAGACCTTCCTCCGGCATCGTCAAAGAAGGCATTTGAGCTCCCGAAGATACCTACCTACCTACCTCGCCCCTGGCAAAGGAGGGCAACCCGACGAGCACCGCGGAGGAAATCGCCCGGGACCTCCACACCTGGCCAGTCGACCATGACCTCCCCTAGCGCAGACTCCAGGGCAGTCTCCCAGTGGCACCCGCGGTGGTGGGACTCAACCCCGCGCCCCTTCCTGCGGACAGGCACGGTCCCGGCCGCCCTGCCAGGCTCAGGGTCGAAATGGCACGCAGAGGAGGCACAACCGCTGCCGGACCCCTGGGTCCCCCCACTTACCCCGGGTACCCTAGCTTGTGCCATCCAGGCAGTCAAGGGGCCTTCTGACCGCCCCAATCACCCAAAGCCCTGCTCTGCAGCCTGCAGGCGAGAGCGGCCTGGGTTCAGAGGAGAGAGAACGGACACCTGGGCCAGTACTTCCCCCTGGTGAAAGGGCAGGCGTTGCTGCACGCCGAAGGCATGGAAGCCGTGGAGTTGGGGGCGATGTTGCCTGATACGGCATGCACATGGATACCGGCTGCCGCCCTGCGCCCAATGCGGCAGACAGCGGGGTGCCACCACCTCCTACGAACAGTCCCTCCCTTGGCCCCCCGCCACGCCCTCACACGAGAAGTGTGGCAGGCCCTGCTGAACCACTCAGGGACTGGATGACGTGTCCAGGCGCACGATACGCACCAGGGCCGGTACTTGAGCAACTCAACGCCCCCACACCAAAGGTCTGCCACGCCCTGCAACCGGCGTCGGCCCAAACAGACCAGCTCACCGATGAGGTGCTCAACCTAGCGCTGGAACCCCTGCGAGTACTCTACCGGCAAGCCCATATTCCACCGACAGGCACTTCCAACAGGCTCACCTGCCTGGGCCTACAGCACGGCGTCGGGGCCGCCCACACGGGAGGTGTGGTGGGACCGTGCCTGACTCTCTGCAACCCATCCACCGTGCAAGGCCACTGGTACTTGCACCAACTCATCTTCCTCCCACAGGCGGCTCCCGAGCACTGCCGGCAGGACCCGTATGACACGTACCCGGAGCGCCCGGGCGCGCAGAGCTTCCCACAGCCGGCCCCGCCCGCCCTCCGGCAGGGGCAAGGCCAGGAGGCCCTGCTGCAGGGGCCCCTTCTCGACGCGACCACCGCGGGGCAGCAAAGGGGGCGTCGCGATGCGGACGGGGCCGAACCAGACCACACAAATCGCGGGCTTGCGGCCTGGACCGCAGCCTGCAGGCACCTCGCCGGGGACACCACGGGACTCAGGCCTTGCGGCCAGCGGACCGCACGGCGCTGGCGTCCACGGTGGCGGCAGTCAACATGGGGCCCGTGGCTGCCCTGCCGGCGCACTTGCTGCCCCATGTTCCCTTTCAGGGTGCGCGGCACGGCCGACCCGCCGCGACACACACACCAACGGCGCTTCTCACGGCGGAGCAGCTGTACGCCATCGCGGCGGCGCTGCTGGCGGACGGCGAGCAAAGCTCTGTCCACCACCATGGCCCGGCGCAGATCACGGGCAGGTCCAGGGGCCGCAACGCGATGCATTCGACCCGTGGCGCGCCACGCTCCACGAGCGCACCCGCATCAGGGACACGGCGGAACACCCCCTCTCGGACCCCAGCAGGGGGGGCCACTGGTGATGCAGGCGGCGGGCTACCAGGCTATCCTGCACAGCCACGCCAGGGTCTACCGGTCACACATCTGGATCGAAGGCAAGTGGACCATCTTGCATGGCACCACCATGCAAGGGGCCTTCCCGCCCCACGTCGATAGGCGGCAGCGCCAACCCAGGCGTACTATATGGCGGCGGACCCCTGGCCGCTGGCAGTCCTGCTACGCACCATCAGCACCCGAAGCAAGCATCAGGAGCCGGGATGGGCCCACCCCCCCACGTTGGTCTGGAGCCCCGACCAGGAGGAACATCTGCGGGCTGCATGGCACTGGAACGCCATCTGGACCACGGATGTCCCAGACCTCCACGCGGGGCCCATCACGCACGCCCGCCCAGCAGCCACCCTCGCAGTGGCACAACGCGGACAGCAGAGCCCGAAGTGGGCCGTCTGCATGTTCAGCCTGACGGACGCGCACATCGCAATCTGCGACCCCCAACGCCTGCCGGGGCCTCAGGCCATAATCCGCGTTGCAGACTGCCCCCGCGTGATCGTCAAGGCGCTGGGAGAGGGCGACCACCACGCCGTCCTGCTCCAAGCCAGCCTCAAAGGCCACGCCAAGGCAGCGAAACCAGGCGTATGGCCGGCGGCGGCGCTCCCCGCCGACCTGGAGCTCCAGGTGGCAGTCCCGACCAGGGTGTACCACTGGCTACAGGCCTTCCATGACCTGCGTGGAGGGGCAAGCCCGACTGCGAAATCGGCGCCACGCACTGGCAGGACTGGCTACAGGCAGACGCGCAGCACGCTAGCGTCAGAGGTCTCAGAACCGCGCCAACCGCAAGGGCCCTCGATAAGTCCGCCCCTGGCCGCACACGGTCCTGGTGGCCAACCTCACCTTCGACCCAGCGCCGGAGAGCTCCATCCGCAAGTCGGTACCGCTTCCTCCGGCGAGGGGGGCCACGGAGCTCACAAAATGCCCACCCCGCTCCCAGGAGCCCGACAACGCGGTGGCCCCGGTGGAGGGAGAGGAAGCGGCCGAGGCCCCCCCAGGGGAGGAACCGTCGACGACCGACGCGGACCCGGGGGTGGGCTCTGCAGGCCACCAGGGATCCAACCCCCCAGGGCTGGCCACCGCCCCCCTCCGGGCCCCCTTTGGGGCAGGCACCCCGGACCCCCTGGCCCCGGTGCCACCCTGGTACCTGGCTGCCCCGGCGAACCCCGCGGCGATGCCGGTCAGGGACAGCTGACCCCAGGAGGGTGCAGCGGACGACGCTCTCTGGCTCCTCTCATGGAACCTGTGCAACGGCCTCGTCCCGCCAGACCGGTCCCTCCGGGACACACTCTGACGGCGCCTGGGGCCGGCGGCCTGTACCAACAAGGAGCACCTCATCACCTGCATGCTCCCCCAGCAGAGGGGCTTTGCCATAATGCTCCACGAAACAGGCCGGGGCACAAGGGGTAGATCCCCTTCTTCAGCAGCCGCCTTGCGGAGACGGGCTCCATGTCCACCTCGCGGGGGGGGGGGCTCCTCACCGCAGTCAGCAGCAAGTACCTGGCCGAGCACCAAGTGCTCAGCTTCACGGAACTCGTCCCCGGGAAGGCCGCAGCCCTGGAAAGGCTCGCGGACAAGGGTGGCCTCACCCTCATCACCGCCCACGGGCCGCAGGCAGGCTGCTGCCCCTGGGCGGGGCAGGGGGCGTTCTGGGCTGACATGCAAATGTATGCTACGGCGCGCAGCCTCGGTGGACGGCACTTCGTGGTCATCGCTGGCCACACCAACATCTACATGGATGCCGCCACCAACCTGGCCACGGAGCACTTTCGCTCGGGCGGGGAGGCCTGCGGCTTCCGGAGGGCCACGGCAGGCGGCGTGGTAGGCATCACCCCCACACTCCACACAGCCCGACACGGGGTGGACACCTTCCTGGTCAACGAGCCTCTCCTGCCATGGTCCCTGCGGGAGAGCTTCTGGGGCTGCAGCATGGCACACCCCCAGGGGGTTGTTTTCGACCACCTCCCGGTCTGCCTGGCTCTACCGGGCCTCCTCGACACGGCGGGGCAAGCAGCGGTGCCCACCCTTACACCCACACGGAGGGCCGCCTTCTCCCGTAGGACGCGGAAGCCGCCGCCGTCCAGCGCTGCCTGCGGGCGGCGGCCACCGCCGCACAAGAAAAGCTTGCTGGGCCCCGCCGAGCAGCACACCTACGGGTCCGTGCCCGCGGCACCGTGGACAAGGGGTTCGTACACGACCACGCAGCGCATGATGCCCTGGCGCGCGTGGTGGGGAGCCGACAGCGTTCCACGGGCGGGTCAGACCCGATGGGACGGGACCCCCCTGAAAGTGGGAAGCAGCTCCAGGCAGCGATCGTCCGGTATGACGCCATGGCAGCGTGCACACCAGCGGCGTACCAGGCGAGCGCAGCCAGGCATGGCGTCCACTCCGAAGCGGCGCTCTGGTCAAACGAGGCGCTGCGAGGTGCGACGCCGGGGTCCCGCCCCGCCACGCAGGACCACCTACAGGAGGAGCTTGGAAGGCAAGTGGCCACCCTAGAGGAGGACATCCGCCACCTACGCGCGCTCCCGGCGGCCGACCGCAAGCGCGCCATCAAAGACTTCTTTCTTTTTTTTTAAAAATACACAATCGGAGTCCCACGAAGGTGTGAGGACTAGGAGAGGGTCAGCCCATCATATAATTCTGAACCTCATCTCAGGGGTAGGGTCTGGAGTTGCAGGGCTGGCTGTTTGGACGGGTGAGGCAAGGATACGACTGGTGCAAAAAGCAAAGAAATATTCATGGGGGTTTCTTGGGGTAATCGCCCGTGCACGGGGCCGCTGGCGCAACGTGGCAATCAGGGGTACCTTCCATGTGGCAAGCAACCCAAAGCAGGATTACAATTTCATAAGAAAACAAAATACGAGGGCAGATGCACATATGTACCCAGGAGGGCGCCTTCGTGCTGAGTTGGGGTGGGTGCAGGCAGGGGTTGTGTGGGTTGGAGGGTGCCACTGTCCTTCCAGGAGTTATGTGTCTGTACCACTGCCTGGTTGGCCACACAGCGGTAGTGCCTCAGAGAAGAAATAGGCAGGGGGTGGCTCCCCACACGCGCCGCTGACCCCAGTGGGCAATCAGCCCAAACGGGGGGGATTCCCATGCAAAAAATAGCAAAACAAAGTACCGGGGGATAGTAGGGGGCAGGGGGTATCAAGGAGGACAGGGGTGGACCACAACTTAGCACGCAAGGCGGGGCAGCCATGAAAAAGAAAATGAAGACAAGCAGGAGGACTCGGCTGGCAAAGTCAACAGTTGAAAGGCCTGAGGTGTACCTACATGCCATGGGGCACTGAGACTTAGCTTAAGGGGCTCGCTGACGATTCGGGGGTTCGGGGAATCGGTGACTTTGCAGATTGGCCTGAAGGGAGAGAGGGGCAGCAGGAAACGGGGTACACGCTAAACCAACGCAGGGGTGGCATCCCAGTCTCGAGCGGAGAAGGCATTGGGTCGTTTGGAGGGGGGTGGAACACTGGACTCCAGCACAGATGTGACAAGGTGGAGCATCTAGTTCTGAAACTGGGAAGTGGCTCGCCGCGCTGCAGCTACACCCCCTAACCTGGCAGCAAGGAAGCGATAGAGCGTGACCGGGATTGCGAGGCGCCCAGCAATTCGCAGATCAGCGCTCTGGGCTAGTTGACGCCCGACAGAGGCATTTGCATGCGGGGGGCCAGGCATTCATCCATGTGGATACCAGGAGGTGGTTTTCAGTACAGTGGGCGAGGAATCCATGTACACTGAGGTTGTGCCGGTGTCCACATTGCGGGCACTCATGGGGTGGGGTCTTGTCGGACCAGAAGGTTGCGTAGTGGGCATAGCCCAGTCTAGATTGGAGCCCAAAAAGCCAATTGTACGAGGCCAAGCGCCTGAAACGCAGAGGCCTCCACGACAGGGGTTGGAAACCCTTTTAGGAGTGGCAGGGCGCAAGATCATGACCCCAGGTTTTATGGGGTGGCAGGACTAAGTAAGCCTGCCGTACAACGGCCCACGGGGAAGTGGGCTGGGCGGGGGGGGGGGGAGGGCGGTGCCTATTTTGGCATATTTGTCTGCCTCTTCATTAAAGGCATGTCCACAGTGTCCTCCAACCCAGTCAAGGCTTTGAGATTTCGCTGCGGCGCCGTGTCTGACTGCCTGAACCCAATAGGCTTGGCGGACGGGACGGCGCCAGCTGATAGCAGACGCAATAGCCCCTTGGCAGTCCAGCCGCAGTCTTTCCCCTTCTCCCGAGAAGTGGGACCCTAACAGTAACCCAACCAGCTCTGCTTTATACGAATCGGGAATGCCTGGGACACGGCATACCGCGACAAGGCCATTGGGCATGATTGCAGCAGCACCAGAGGAAGGCGGGGAACCCATACTACTACCATCTGTGTATGTGCTATCAGGGCGGAGACGGGTGGCAAGAGGTAAACAACCAGGCCACTGATGGACATCACAGCCTTGGCATCGCGCTGAAGGCGCTGGGCATCCCATGTTACAGTGACGGGTGAGAGGGTGGACGTAGGCGCCGGCCCAAGCAGGGCCACTGCAGATTGGAAAAGTGAGAAGGGGGCCAGGGGTAGGCGGGGGCGAACAGAGAATGCCTGCAGGGAGGGGTTGCGATGCAGGGAATCCAGGAGGCGGGTGGGGTTCAGGACTGGGAAGTAACCCATGCCTAGCCCTTTGGATTGATGGGTGTACAGGGGTTTCGTAGCGATCAAGGTCGGTAACCCCATTACCCCGAGTGCAAACCGCTCTAGAAGGGAAGTGACCTCTCGTAGCTCAGCAGCAGCGAGGGGGAGGCAGTCTGTTCTGTAAAGGAGCATAGGAAGGACAAGGGTGTTCACCATGAGGACTCTGTCGAGGGGCTGAATAGGGTGCGTGTGGAGTTCGCTGAGTTGAACTTTGAGCTCCTCTGTGACGATGCGCACTGCCGGGAGCAGGCGGAGGGATGCCGACAGAGGGTTCCCTAAATGCATAAGATACGAGACACCTCTGAATGGTCGCTCAGCGACATCAGCCCAATGCGGAGCATTGGCGTCATCAGTGGACCAGATTGAATCCGAGGCGTGCACAGCGTAGACAGGGTGGAGGTATTTGGGCAAGGTAGGGACAGGTGGAGGGGGGTGACCATTGGCAGCACTTCACTCTTTATGACATTGATCTGACACCCAATGAGGTTGAGTGCCTCCTGGTCCAGCGAGGCGTTGCGCTGGCTGCACTTGGGGGGAGAAGGAGAAGAGATGTCATCAACGAAGGCAGAGAAGCACAGGTGTTGATGCTCCAAAGACCGTAATGGGACCTCGAAGATGATGACAAAAAGAAATCAGGACATGGGACATCCCTGTTTGACCCAGTGCGCGGTCCTGAAGACCGCATGTTCAGCACCTCGTAGGAAAGTGGCACCCTGCTCGAGCATCAGGGAAATCAAGCGCAGTAGCTTGAGCGGGGTGCCCATTCTATCCAATATGTGGAAAATGAGGTATTTCGGCAGAATATCAAATGCATGGTACACCTCAAAGGCTAAGATGGCTTCTGTGGGTCCTACGCCATCAAGGTCATCGAGGAATGTATGTGTGGCGTGCGCTGTTGACACTCCCTGATCTCCCCCGAATTGTTTCTGGTGTATGAGGGGGGAGAGGAGGGGGTATAGGGATTTATAAACCCATCCCATGAGGAGGCGGTAGATGGAGTTGCTCATGGCGATGAGTCTCCACCCGTCAGGGTCCTGCCACTGCCCTTTGCCTTTGAACAAACAGAACTTTTCACTAATCAGCCAGGGGGTGGGGCGGGTTCCCTCGAGGTAGCAAAGACAGACACATTGATGCACGACCGAAACAACTTTATCGGGTAGCAACGCTAACAAAAAGTGTGGCACCCCATCCGGGCCTGGGGACTTGCGGCGGGGGGCACGCGCGAGGGAGCGTAGTTCTACAACTGTGGGGGCGTCAGGGTCGCAGAGTCGCAGTCAGTTGGGTATCCAGTTGAGTGCGCGCGCAGACCAGGGGTTATTGCGCTGCAGGATGCGCTGGATCTTTCTTGTGGGGGTAGGCAAGGTAGAGGGGGATGGGGAGCTGAGGACTGTGTGTTTTACTCTATGGTAAAACAACTTGGACCGGCGTTTGGCCTGCTTTGCCAGCTGCCTAACCACGTCAGACCAGTCGGTGATATCAATGTCTTATTTTTGGCAGATCTTATTTTTGAGAATTTGTATCGTGCATAGCCTCAAGCATGCATGCAGACAGGGCAGCGTAGGTCTCTTCTACAGAGGACCCTACCCTGGGGTATGGTATATTTTCAGTGAGGTCAGCAACCTTCTTTTTATAGTTGCATATGTCCCTCCTGTTCCACAGGGCAGAGCGTGGTTACGGCTGTCGGTCTTGGGGCCAGGGCTTGGTATGGACCAAGACTGGATTGTGGTCCTGTATGCCTTGCACAGAAGAAAATTCAGGGGTGGTTGCGTCAGATACCCTGAAGAGTGAGATGAGGAGCCGAGAACCGTACGCACAGTCCAGGTAGCTCCTGGTGCCACCGTACCGACGTAACCGGGTGTAGGGTGTTGATGTACATTGGGGCCTCACCAGGTCGACCATGGCTCCAGAGCGTTCACGTGCAATGAGCTACAGCCACAGGTTAGGCTGTACAGCTGTGGTGTCAGTATTCAACAAGACTCCATTATATTCTCCGACAACTATCGAGCAGGTTTGCAGGAGAGGCGCAGGGGCGGTGGGTGCTCCAGACGTGTGTACCAGCAGGGCAACTCCCTCCTTGGAGGAGGGGGAGCTCATCAGAAGGTGGTATCCCCAATAGCAGGCAACCCTCTCGTGGTCTCGTGCGGTGGGAAGGGAGCTGGGCCTATACTCCTGAAGGGAAACAGTATGCGGGGCTGCTGATATCCACCGAGAAGGTGGCACAGTCTATTAGGTGTGATTTCCACTCCTCCGACATTGAGTGAGCTGAATGTGAGCGTGGGGTACGTTTGCGGGCGCGCTGTGGTGGGGTCGGGGGGCAAGGGGCGGTTGTGAGTGGGCATGGTGGGCTGTGTGCAATGGGACGAAGCGGGCTTTCCTCGTGTGAGACCTGAAGTGGTCGTCTGCTGTATCGGCGTTGCAGTTGTAGACCCAGGCGGCTTTGGCTGTGTGGACACGGGGCACGAAGGCGATGATGGGGATTGAGCTGAGTGAAGGGGGGGGGTTGTCAGGACGCACAGGCTGAAGGCGCACAGCGTTAGGTGGAGGTACAGGTGTTGCAGAGCCCGATGAAGATACAATATGATGCGCAGAGGAACCATGGCTGATGTAACAACACTCATGATGGTCGAAGCAGGCAACGGTACCATCGTTCTGGTGGCTGGACCTGACCTTATCTCAAGTTGACTCTCTGGAGAGACCTGGAGATGTGAGGGGTGGGCCTGTAGCAGGGCCCGGGCAACGATTTGACAACAGCCCTTGCTTGAAGGAGATGCAAGGGGTACACTGTGGTGAAACCCTCAAGAACAACCTGTGTAGCACGGGTCCATGGTGCAGGGGGGCGGCAGCAGGACAGGACAGTCCGCAGGGCATTGTACGTGGAATTGGGGGGATTGGTGGAGTGAAGGAGGGCTGACAGAGGTACCGGTAGGCAACGGCGGTCATGCATCGGCGTAGTCTGTCCATCATTATAGGCATGGTCTGAAGAGCGAAGGGAGGCGGCTACGGGGCGCTCAATGGGGACACGGGTTCCCAACGGATGTGTTGCCTACAACAGTGCCGTCACTCTCTCGAGGAGACAAATTTCCAGACGGGAGGATGGAGGTCACCGGCGAGATAGGCCTGGACATGCTGATGCCGATGTTAGGAGAGGCCAGTGCTGAGGGACCACCTTTACCGGCCACCGCCAAGTTTTTTGCATTGACGATCGGGTTGGGGAGCTCAGAGAGACGCAGGTGCTCGAGGCGTTCAGCTACAGTGAGTAGGCTGTCATGCTCAGTTGTCCCTGAGGTGAAGTACACTGGGCCGGGCAAGGTCGCGCCGTATGCAGTGGTTGCGGATGTGGATGCTTGGTACTTAACCAGCAACATGCCACTTTGTTGGAACATTTGCTGGGTCTCTACAGGGCCAAAGGTGGCAGCTGAGCGCAGCACGTCGGAGATGGCATATATGGGGGGAAACCGAATAGAGACGTGAGGGGGTCACACTTGCCGTGCAATGTCACGGGCCATGAGGCGCTGTTGTGTTCCGGCGGACACAACGATCATGTTTCCCAGGTTTTCTATCTCCTGGACTGCCGGTTGGATGAGGATGGGGTCGTGCACCATGCCGAACACATCATATTTGTTGAGGAAAAAAAAAGTGAAAACTTTTTGAGCAGGGTGCAATTCATGGTTATGGCATCACGCACTTCATTGGATACAATTTTCTCCTTCTTGGGAGCACTCTTTTGGTATCGTTGTTGGTGCGTTATGACCAAGGAACTGGGTTTCACCTATTTGTTGAGGAGGCCTAGTGAGATATTCATCTCGGCAAGGGATTCTTGCTCATCGTCGAAGCGGGAAAGGGTGTGGATTGGGATATGGAAGTCGAAAATGCGATAACCTTCCGGAGACGCGTTGACTACCACCGGCCAATACTCCTTAGTTATTTTGGGCACAGTGATGTCTTTCAGGATGGTGGACGTGTCGTCCGGTGAGAGGCCATTTAGCATCAGCATGAGGGGAAGTGTCCCGGTGATGTCCCATTCAATGGTGTTTCCTTCCATTTCGACGTCTACCCTCGAGGGGATGTCAAGACGAAATTGAAATAGAGTTGCCTCGGGTGTGAAATGTGCGGGCTTTTCCGTACCGAACGTATCTTTGAGGAAAGATTCTATAGTTCGTGGGATATGGCCTTTAGGAAAGGGAGTAGAAGAGAGATGCATAAGTATGAGCGGGTGGTCAAGCAGGCTTGCATTGTCCACTATTGCGTGTGTGTCGGGCTGGCGGTGGGCTAGGTAAATTATAGAACAAACAACAGAAACGTACAGGAAGGAGAGAGCAGGTATGATGTCAATGCAGCGGTCTAAGATGGAAGCAAATTCGCAATTGACCACGTTGGATCTAGAGCAATATGCAAGCCCTATGGTAGTGACTTTGTTGTTTTCCCTTGAATAACGCAACAAGGAAACTAATTGTTTGATGACGGACCTATGTGATAGGAATGGGGGCTCATCTTCAAAAGGGGCGAATGAAGAAAGGAGAAACAAGAGCGCTAGTCCGCCAAGTGTTTTCCACTCCAAGGTGGGTAGGTCCGCGACCGAAAAAGATCCAAGGAAGCCGGGGTACTGAATTCCCTCCCCGTATATGAGAATTTGTGGGGGCGGGTTCAACGCGGCCAAAAGACTTGTTGGGGGCAATGGGGTGGTGTCATGCTAAAAAAGCGGAGCCGGACAAAGGCTGTCTATTTTTGAAAAACGAGATTGCCCTTTGACGGGGACTTTGCCCGCTTGGGCATCCTTGATTAAGTCCCGGGCTTCGGGGAATCCATTGGGGAGCACAGCTACGGGACGGAAGGTGGGGTCTTACAAAAATGTTATGGGGTTGGAAAAAGAGGCGGCCGGGGGTGACGTAGCATCCAATGCGTCACATGGGGCATGCGTTACCGACGGAGTTCTTTTTTGGGGAGTAGGGGCGAAGGCTCCACGAAGAACCTCACTTCGAAGTTTTCGTCTAGTACTTGCGACACAGATCAGAAGATGGGCGCAATGTCCGGAGCACCGTCATCTATGTCCTTTTCTTTGGTGTCACTCACTTTGTGCCGTTTGATATTTCTTTCACCATCTTCAAGAGTATCATCATTGGTTGACATGATGGGGAGAGGAGAGGTGGGTTGACCAATGGTGAGGGTCCCTTCCCTTGCAGTTGAGCATGAATCCATGTCGTGCTTGGAATGGCCCGAGGCCAAGGAAGGTGGTAAGTCACAAGGTGCTTCAAAGGTATTTTTTTTCCAAGCCGGGCAATAGTTTTGCCAACGCTGTTGGCCTTGGATCTCAAGGGCTTTGCCGTGGCGGTGACAGCTCGCGAGGCAGGTTTTTTTTTTCTTTGGCATCTTTTTTCGATAGCGTTGGAGCGGAGCTCGGACGTGGAGGTAAGCTGCTCCGCAGAATATCCATAGGGTTTACGGTCTGAGGACGGGGGGCATGGGAGGGTTCACGGTTGAAGGAACAGGCATCAAATACCCAGAAAATGTACTGCGGTCTTACAGGACGGAAAATGGTTCAGAAGACGCCTAAAGAGGGAAGTCGGCCGCCACCTACGCGCGCTCCTGGCAGCCGACCACAAGCGCGCCATCAAAGACTTCTGGCGCCACCACGCCAAGGACATCGTCCACCGGTGGAAGGATGTGAGAGGGGCCATCGAAATGGAGGCCCCGGGCCCGTCAGGCCTCTGGAACGTACGGGTTCCCAACAGCCAAACGCTCCCGACGGAGGCCAACGATGTGATGTCCGCGGTCCGCGCTTTCTGGCGGGACCTGTACGACAAGCGCCCGATGGATCTCCCCAGCTTCCACACGGTCCTCGGCCGCCATGTGCCCCGGGTCCCGGAAGGGGCCTGGGCCCAGGTTCAGCAGTACTCCATGCAGGACCTACGATCCGCGCTGGACAAGGCCGATGGCAAGGCCCCAGGCCCCAACCTCGTAGAGGCCTGCTTCATCAAGGCCCTCGCAGCACCGGTCCAGTGGCTCCTCGTTCACTCCTACCGGGACATCCTCCGTGGTGCCCCGGCACCGCCCCACTGGAGGGATGCGCATTTCTGGCTCAGCCCCAAGGTCCCGGGCTCCGCCAAATTGGACAATTACTGGCCCATAGTCGTGGGTCAACTGGACATGAAGCTGCTCACGGGCTCCCTCACCTGGAGGATTACGGAGGTGCTCACACAACACAGCGTGGTCAGCGACTGGCAGCAAGAAGCCCTCCCCGGCTCCAACACGGGACCCCCCTTGTTCATGGCGCAGCGGCAGCTTCAACGGGGAAGGCCCAACTATACCTTCTCCTTCGACGCCCGCAAGGCCTTCGGCACCACCCCACACGGTGTACTCCACCTCATCCTGCGCCACCTCTCTGTGCCGCCGGCGGTCATTGACCTCCTGCTCTTCCTCCACACGGCGGCCAGGCTGCGCATCGCAATCAGGCACGGACTGACGCAGCCAGTCCTCATGCTGCGCGGCGTAAGGCAGGGCAACCCCGAGAGCCCCCTCCTGTATGCACTCCTCTTTGAGCCCCTACTCCGGGCCCAGAGGTAGCCCCTACGCCCGCTAGGAGAGGCCGAGAGGGTCCTCATCCAGGCCTATATAGACGACCTGCTGGTAGTGGCTCATATGCTGCAGCACTTTGTCGAGGGGATGGAGGCGGTCGCCGCGTACCTGGGGATGATGGGCATTGAGCTCAACCCCCGCAACTGCGCCATGGCCACCACAGAGGGAATCCTGGGTCTGCACCTGCGCGTCCGCTCCCACCTGGAAAACCCCTGGCACTGGGTGCCGGCGGCGAACTCCGTCCCCTACCTGGGACGCGAGCTGCGGCCGGACGAGGAATTCTCCCCGCAGCGCAAGCACCGGCTGCGCCTGGTGGCGGTGCGGCACTGGTGCCTCAACACTATCGCGCCGCCCAAAGTGGTGCAGGACGTCATCCTCGCGATCCTTCGGGGGCTGAGCCAGTACGCTTCCCCCTTCATCGCTGACGACTCTGACACCGCGTGCCACCTGGACCACATCACGGTCCAGGTCGCGAAGGACAAGGTGAGGTACGCCTTTGACGCCTCACGGGACAGCCAACAGGACGACTGGACCCTGGGGCTCAGGCGGGTGCCGACACGGTCCCAGAAGGCGGCGATGGCCCTCCTGGGCACGCTCTTCCACCACTGCCCGGCCTCTGTGTGCGTCGAGGCCACCAGGAGGTTCTTGGAAACTGCCAGTGCACATGGCATCTGCCCGGACATGCACTATCCCGTCCGGGAATTCGCGACCCTGGCGGGGGGCGACTAGGTCACTCGCGTTCCCCGGGCCCTGGCCTCCTTGGGTGTGGGGCTCTACTAGCCTATCGAGTGCCCCAGGGCAGCCCACGTCCAGCTGCAGTTGCCCCCAGGCAATGTCGTTACGCTGCGTACCACCAAGCTGCGACACCGCGACACATGCCGCTTGACGGTGCCGCACACAATGCCCTGGCACGGGCACCATGGGCCGCACCACCCCTTCCCAGACAACGATGAGCCGTGGCCGTCGGCGCTGCGGGAGTGCCTCAACCAGTACGCCGACGAGCACCTCCGCAAACAAGGGCCCATCTACCAACCCGGCTGGCGATGCCCTGGTCAACTTGTTCTAAAACACCGGCACGCGGGACCCCCGCCTGAGGCTCCTCCATTCGACGAGGGCCAAACAGGACGCCCACACTGGCCCGTGGGTGACCCCGGACACCCTGCACGTCCACGTGGGGGGCTACTGCCGTCAGGGCAACCTGTCCGCCCCCAATGCAAGCGGCGGCGTACCACCCACCGGCGGCCCTCGGGTACATCCTCCGCAACATGCTGGCGGACGGCGAACACGGGGCGCCCAATGGGGACGTGGCGTGGCCCGAGCCCCTGCGTCCACAACGCCACGCGCCGACAGCGGTGTGGTTGGTGACGACGGACGACCAGTGCACCCAGGCGGCGGAACAAGCACAGCTCTGGGCCAAATGGGTGATAGTACAGGTGGGAGCGGGCCAGCCCAGGCCCCGGGGGCTACCCCGCGGCCCCCACCCTGGTGGTGGCTACGGCAGTGCCATACGACCCAAAAATGGCGGTGCACGCGCTGGAGGACCAAGAGGACACAAGACACCTGGTCGTACATCAGCGCGGAGGCCCAGCGTGGCTCCGGGAGCACCTGACGGCGCTCTGATGCTGGGCGAGCACGGTCAGCGGAGCCCAGGTCTGGTCCCGGGACCAGCCGTCAACCCGCCACAGCAGCACTCTGGCCCTGAGCGTAGACCAGCTGGCCCCAGGCCACCCCGACGTCAATTGGCACTGCGCCGCCCTCAACGCCGGATGTCTCACCCCCACTGGATACTATTGGGTCCCGGAAGCCTGGTGCCACAGGTCCTCCGACGTGTCGGGGGGCGGGCCCTGCAAGCACACCACCACTGTTGCCCTCGCCGCAGACCTCGCTTGCACATGGGCAGAGGCCATCTCGGGCACAGTACCCGACGAGGAAGGGACGGCCACCTCCCTCCCTGTGCAGTACGACATCCACAGGCCGTGGGTCCATACAGTGGACGCCGAGGTCATCCCCCGACTCCTGCGGCACCCGGACCACGAGCAGACCACGGGGCTCCCTGCAGGCGCGGCAAACGCAGTCAACCAGATGCCCCTGAAGTTGCTTCAGCACGGCCCGCGCGTGCGTGGGCAGCATACTGAACACCCGCTCTGGTTTGCCTGAGCCACCTCCCTCCACAGCGACGCGCTGCTGCGCAAGGCTGACTGGGCAGCGTCCCCGGCCACGCCCAGCTCATCGTTGCCGGCAGTGACGGCCACCTCAAACTGCGGCCCCCCACCATGCGGACGCTTGGCGTCGTTGCCCGGCATGCACAGCTCGGCCACACGTTGATGCATCGAGGGCACACACCCCCTGGGACCGCCCCACGCCACGGCCTACGTCCACGCCGGGGACCTCACCGCAGCGGCCACCAACCACCAGGCGCTGCAGGCCAGGGAAAGCCACACACCGGTGCAAGCAAGCTCCGCCTCCGGAAGGAGCGGCTCTCCGGCGTTGCCGTCCTCCCACAGCCATGCCTCCTCTGCGGGGGCAGGGAAGAGACCCTGGTGCACATGGACGTGGGCTGCGCCCATTAGGGGCTCCTCTGGCCCCATTACTGCCAGGCGGTACAAGAAGCGCCCCGACAGCTCCCGTCTGGGGACAAGGCGCTGTTGGTCCCCTCGTGGCACTCCGCCAGCGCCGACTGGTCGGAAGTTTTTCGTTCCAGGCAGGTGCCCGTGGCGGCGGAGGTGCAGCTCCGCGCGATTGCCCGCTACGACCCACCAGGGGGACCTCCGTGGACAAGTTCCTCCAGCACATGCTCCGACTGGGGGACTTCGTGTGGGAGCTCCCAAACCACCGGCTGGAGCAACTCCTCCGCGTGCTTCACAGCGCAGCGGCCCGGGTGCGCCTATGGCTCAATGGGGCGGAGGGCGACTGTCCCCCCCCTCCGCCGCGTCCCAGCAGGGACTTCGTCGCCTCCGTCCGCCTGGTGAACGGCACTCCGGAGTGTCCGACCAACGAGGATCCCCACCCCTACCGGGACCTGCCCGGGGGTTTCTCGAAGCACCTCAGGGGCGCGCTCTTCCCTCCGTGGGTCATCGGACGCAATTCCATGACCGCACGGGAAGCGCATATTGTGGGCGCGGAGTGGGCGCACGAGTGAAGCCTGTGGTGCGCAACAAGACGTGCGCTGAGAACCCCAGCAAAGCACTACACCACCGTCCTACTGGAGGGCTCGGGACCGCACACCCAACCGTGACCCACGGAGATTCGTGGGGCGGGCTCTGCGCGCGCCTGGGACGCAGAGACAACAGAATGGCTGCGGAGGGCGCTGTAGCCCCATACGGGATGGGGGGGCGACGTGAGCTCGCTCCTCCAGACGCCCCCCCCCCCCCGCCTCGTGCTCCACACCGCCCACATACTCAGGGCCGCGGAAATACACACGTGGGGCCGCGACGCAGCCACCGTCCGGTGGCTCCCCCCGGAGGAGGGGGGGCACCCGGCTTACCGTGGCGCATTTCAAAAAGGGGGAGCCTACATACGATGAAGCCCTGTCCCAGTTGGGTGACATTCAGGGACCCCTGCTCCTCATGCTTGCCACAAACCTCGCATCCGCGCTGCGCCGGGAGCTGGATTGCTACGACGGACTGAAGCTGGGGTGAGAGGCGGTCACAGATGGCGCCCTACTGGCCCTAGTCGGCCAGGGCAACGCAGATGGATGCCGGATGGACGCTCTTGTGCCCAAATTCACCGGACGTAACACCTATATGATAACCAGCCAGAGACAACCCCGCCCGAAGTGGGGTGACCTCATAGCGGCCTTCCGCGACCACGGGGTACTCCCTGACGACACATGACAGGCGGTCTGACAGAAAAAGCTCAGCAGAGACTACCGGCGCCGTGTCCGCGCCCATCTGCTTGAGTTCCGAGGCCCCCTTTGCCAACGGTCGGATGATCTCTGGCTCCGCCGCCTCTATCCCCGGTCCCTGGCCTCTGACCTCCCACAGACCTCCCACCTCTGCGGGGAGTGCAACACGATATCATCTGCACACCGACGGGCACCAACAGGTGCACACGGTGCTCCCAGGTGGCCGTGTGCCACTGGCCCGAGCCATTCGCGGGCCCCCGCCGGCGCACGGAATAAGAAGGGGCTGCAGCGGCGCATCCAGCGCGCGCAGACCCCCTCGCAACGCCAGGCGGTGCCCGCGGGTGCCGCCCTCGTGTCGATCCACGTGCAGCTGAGGGACCCCATGTCCGTCATGCACTTGTCACACGTGTTCGCGCCCGAACCTCCACCCACTGCCGCGCATTGCAGAGCCAGCAGCACAATGCCCCGCCGAAGGGGGAATGGGCTGAAGCATGCCGGAGCCCGCCGCCCGGCGCAGGAGGCGACAGTACGGGGCCTGGTGGCGGGCGCAGTGGCGGAGGCCTACGCGGCACATGCCGCCGCCCTGCACGACCCGGCAGGCAGCGCAAGGGCCTTCCCGGGGGAGGCCGCCCTCCTGGCCGTCCGAGCCCTGAACGGGGCGGCAGCCCTGACGGTACTCCCGGCAATGCACCGGGTCGTGAACGCCGTGCGCCCAGGGCTCGTAGGCCCTGAGGCGGCCCTCTATTGGTACTGGATTGAGTGGCGCACATCCAACCACTCGGGCGGGCCCCTGTTCATGGGGGACGCGCTGCGGCTGACGAGCGAAGGGTCGGCCACCTCCCTCCACAGCAGCGCCCCGGCCCTGCTGAACGCCCTAAGAAAGCGCCTTTCCATGGACGCGGCCCCGTACCTGAACCAGGCGCGGGCCACGTACCCTAGAAGGATGTCCGAACTGGATGCGGCGCTCCACCTCTTGTACCCGCCGGACGAGGACTTGGAAGTTGGAGAACTCAAGATATTCGTGGAAGGCGCGGGCGGGATGCCCTCCCTGCCCTGCCCGACCAACCTGATGTACAACGGCACCAGACCGACCCCCCTGTACGCCGTCGTTTGCGACACGTTCCCCAGGGAGCCCGCCTGGTGCCCCGCCCCCCCGCCAGCCACCCAAGCGCCTCGCAGCTGGGCCCACCCACACCTGTCCTCCCCCCTCTCCAGGACCAGGGGCGCCCACCACAGGGGACAAGTCCTGTGGCAAGATCGCCAGGGCAGAACCCTGCTCTTCTTGGTCGTCGCGACCCCCAGGGACCGGGAGCGGGTCCTAGGGGCCACCCCCACCCACCTCTAGGGGGCAGCGTCTGTGACCCGCCCCCCCCTGTCGGCGCCCGGGGCGCGGGACGGGGTACACGCCTTTCTGCGGACCCAGGCGGTAGCCGCCGTCACGGGGGTCCACCTTGTGCGGCTCCCCCCGGCACCACCTGACGACCTCTGAGGATCCAGAGGCCTGAGCTCCAGCCCGGACTGGGAGCTGTGGGGCAGCGTGTGGGCCCAGTGGCTCGCCCGCCTCCTGCCCCAGTGCCGGTGGATGGCCACCAGCCCGTGACCACGTGGGGCCACCGCCACGACCCTCCTCCCCCCCCCCGGCATAACACAGCACCGCCAACGGCACGCCACTGATGCACTGAAAGGTGGTGGGACAGGCGCGCCTGCAGCCACCCACACCTGTCAGAATAGCTGCGATGTCAGACTCTAATGGCTCCCCCCAGCGGGACGACAGCCACCACCGCCGGTCCCGCAGCCGCTCCCCTGTCTCACCAGGATGCGCGGGGGAAACCCCCGCAGAGCGGGAGGAGCGGCGGCTGGCTGAGGCCATGGTCCCGGTCAGGCCGCCAGCCGAGCAGCCCCGGGCGGCCCCGAGCGACCCCAAACCACCGGCTCCCGAACCGGTGCCGCTCAGGGAGGCCGCCTCCGCCGCCCAGGCTGTTGTTCTCGCCGCCCTGCCCAACAGAGGAGCCCAGGACAGGCCGCCGGACAGGCCGCATGGGGCCGCAACTGCCGCTACAGCCGGCCACCCCGCAGCCCCCGGGACGCTACAGGCGCGAGGGACTGGCCCTGGGCGGCGCCGGGGCGCCTCGCGGAACCACCGGACGGGGGCTGCCGCGGCCTCAGCAGAGAGCAGGGAGGGCGCCAAGTAATGCGCCCACAACAAGGCCAGCCACACCCACGTGAGCCCCCCCAAGCCGTACCCGTCCAAGGCCGCCTTTCCTGAGGGGAGGCCATGGCCCGTCCGCTCCCCGACACCCAAAGGCACGCCGATGGACATCACGCTGCCGCAGCTGCAGGGACGCGTGCTCCAAGTAGGGGGGGCCGGCGATCATGCGGGGCGGGCTCCAAAGCAAGGAGGCGCAGGGCGAGGGACGGAGGGCAAAAGTGGGAAGGTGGCAAGTGGCGGAGGAGGGGGGCAGGCACCAGGGGTGGGCAAAGGCGCGGGCAGCAGCGAGGGGGGGCAGACACGAGGGAACAGCCAGGGCGCTCGCAGCAACGGAGGGGCACGGGAAGGGCACAGGCCCAAGCGGCAGCGGGGGAGGGCAGACACACTGGAAAGGCAAGGGCACCGGCGACAGAGTGGGGGACACAGGACACGGCAAGGGATACGGGCAGGGAAGCAGGCGGGAGCGGGCGCACAGGAGCCAGGGGCCGGGGGCAGGGAAGGGACCTGGAGGCAAGGAGGGGGGGGGCGAGGTGGGCCACCTGGGGCAGTGAGGACGGGGACCAGGGACGGGAGGGGAGTGGAATGGCAAAGGGCCGGGCAAGGGGGGCGGGGAGGCCCAGCAACCGGAGGTCGAGGCAGTGCGGTGCATCCCCCCCGGCATCCAGCAGATGCCGGCCCATAACGTCTACCACCACTACCCCCTGCCTATCTACAACATCGACCCCCATTCGGGGGCCCTGATCCCCCCCCAGCCCCCCCAGCTCCCCCGCCAACCGCCCCCCCGCCTACATGGCACCGCCGCGCACCATCCCGCCCCCGCGGTATGGGAGCCGCGGGCAGAGCAGGCACGGACGGCCGCCGCCCCGGCGGCGCGGGGGCCCAGCGCGGAACCAGCACGGATGGCTGCCGCCCCGCTGGCGCAGGAGCTGCATGCAGAGCCGGCACGGGGGGCAGTGGGGGCCCCGCGCCCCGACGAGGCCCGGAGCGATTGAGTCCGGGACTTGTGCGCGGTCCCCGACCCCCTGGGGGGCGAGACCCTTCCCCTGGTGATGGAGGTGTATGGGTGGCTGAACTGGGCAACCTCGGGGACCAGCAGGGGGTTGAGGAACCGGCCCTTTGATGCTGTGCTTCTTTGGAGGGATGAAAGGAACCAGGAAGTGCCCCCGGGGGGGTTGGTGGCCCGAGAGGACCACGAAGGAGTCCTCTGGGCTGTGATTTGGGCAGGATGGCCCGATCAGGAACCAAGGTGGCCGGCGTTCTTGGATGGGGGGGGCAGTGCTCCGCGTCACGGACGCGGATGCCAATGTCTGGCTGCCCCGGGCCCTGTGCGCCGCCCTCGGCCACTGGCGCTACCGCCCGAGGAACCCGCCACCGCCGCAGCCCCAGCTCCGTCACAAGCGGAGGCGCAGGTGACTGCGGAACCCACGGACGATGGCGCCGCCGGCCGGAGGGGCTGCTGGCAACTCGCCGGGAGTCTGGCCCGACGCCCGGTAGGCTGAGGCACTGAAGGGGGTGGGTGCAGACCAGGGGCCCTGGGTGCTCCCCCAAGCAGGCCACGGCCCCCTGAGCCTGGGCAGCCCCCCCCTGTGCCGTCCGTGCGCCAGGACATGTGGGAGGGAGGCGTGACCTCTGATCCTCTGGGTACGCGGGTGGGGGTACCGCCAGGTAGGCGCACGCCGGCGGCACGCGACGCGCAGGCGCGCACGGCAATGGAGTCCCCTTCTGACCCGCTGACCACTGACCTGGGCCGCCGCCAATGGCGCCCGCAAACTCCAGGCCCCCCCAATTGCAGAGGACAGGTGAAGCACGTCGCGACGTAGGGCAAGCCAAGCCGCCCTGCCGCCCCCCCCCCCGCAGCGGCACCACACCGCGCAACAGCGGCGACGCGGCTGGCAGAAGGACCCTTGGGCAAAGGCCGAGGCGATGACTTGGCACCCAGTGGGCCGAGCCCCGGATGGCAAACAGGGGAGGGGGGCACGGGCCAGCGCCCTGGGGTGCTCCTTCACCGACCCCTGGAGCTGCAGCCAACCCCCCCCCCCCCCCGGCCGCCCGCAAGGCAGGGCATGCAGGGGCGGGACGCCCCGACTGAACCTGACCGTATTGGGCCAAGGCGGCCGCGGGCAGGAGAGGGAGTGGTACCGACGAGCGCGGCGCACGCCGGCCGCGCGCAACACGGGGGCGCGCACGGCAACGGAGACTGACCCGCGGGCCACTTAACCCCCGGGCCGCACCCAGCACCCGAGAACGCCGGGCAGCACCGAGCCGGAGGGCCTCCGGCAAAACGTCAGCCGGGCACGCCGCGGCATGAGGCACGCAAAGCAATCCTGCCGCGTACCCCCCCCCTTCCACTCACACGTCCAGGAGCACGGGAGAGAGCACCCCCCCGGGCTGTGACCCCTGACCCAGGCCGGCGCGCTGGTGCCGCGCGGCCAGGGCGATAATGAACCGCGATGATAGCCACCCCCCAGACACACAGGGGAACCAAACAATGGTGGGGGCCCCGCCTGACCGGGAAATCACGAACCCTGGGCCTAGGCCCCCGAGCAGAGCACCCGGAACGCCACCCCCCGCAGCCGCCTGTCAGGCGGAACAGCTGAGAACCGGTACGGGGGGCCAATGAGTGGCGGGGGGACTGCATTTTCCTGGCACGACCCGCTCCCCCCCCCCTGACCCGCGGCGTGCAGACAACCGGCCGCCCCCTCCCCGCGGTGGAGACGGCAGAGCCCAGCGCCACTGCACCGCGCTGGCCCCGGACAACTCCACCTGGCCAGGGGACAGCCCCCCCCCCCCTCCCCTCCCCCCGAGATGACCGCCGGCGAGGAGCGCCGCAACGCCGAGACACCCGGGGCGGAGCGCCGGGCAGGCACGCCGCTGTGTCCAAGTGCCGCACGCCCTCTGGCCGTTGGCCCCCCGCTTGCCCAGTAACCTCCGCACGCCGCCGCACGCACAATAGCAGGCTGGTAACGCCGCCCGCCCCCCCGAGGGGTGGCAGAACCCTGGGCCTGCCTGCCTGGCGCCCCTGTTGCCCGACGGAGCACCAGGACGCCCCACGGCACCCCCCTCGGGCGGCGCCCGGGCAGAAGCACACAGACACGAACCGGAGCAGTGTGGAGGTCACACCCTTCATGGCCAAAGTGACGCAACAAAGCCAGCCTTGCTGCCCGTGCAGGGGAGGCCGAGGGACGGACGAGCGGCTCCAGACCCCCATACCCCGAGGCCCCCCGACCAACCCGGGTCCTACCACGGCCCCCGGGTGAGGTGGCACGCAGGCTGCCCCCCCCCCCAATGGCCCTCCCCCCCCCAGAGCTCCTCCAGACGCCAGACCGCCCCGGACACATAGGCCCACCCACAAAGGGGCAAGCGACACAGAGCCAGGCAGGGGGACGAAGGGACCGGGCCACCCCCCCCCCCCCCGGGCTACAAAGGCGGAGCACCAGACCGGGGCAGGACACGCAGAGGGGCACGAACCGCCTGAAACGGGCCTACAGGCACCCTGCACCGGAACCGTGCGTGGTGCGCGCGCCACACCAACCCAGGGGGGGGAGCGTACGCCGCAGGAGCACAAGCGCACACACCGGCAACAGACACGCGGCGCGGACCCGAAGGGTAACCGAGCCGAGCCCGCGTAACGCACAGACCGCATGGAATGGCGTACCGGCAGGCGAAGGAAGGAGACACCCGGACAGGACAACCAGCAACGCGCGGCGCGGGGAGCGCGGGGGGAGAAGGGAACGCGAGGGGAGAAGGGAGGACTGGCACCGGCCCCAACCCCCCTCACCTGCCGCGAGCGCCGCGCACACACGACTAGGGCACTGCAACTGCCGAGGCAGTAAGAGCACACAGCGCTACGCACCAGCCCCATTGCTAGGCAGCCTCTGTGCCAGCTCAAGGGGGTCCCATTGGTGACAAGCTAGTAGCACGGGCCCGGCGGCGCTGGCACCCCGGGCGACCAAGCATCAGGGGGGCGGCGTGGTGGGTAATTGCCTGCAACCATTGTTGCTAAGTGACGCACTGACCGGGGAGTGGCGAAATGGGGCAGCCGGGGAGGGACAGGGCTCCGAGCCCCGTGAACCCGGGGGGCTCCGCCACCAAGCAGAGGTGTGTCATGAAGTGCCCCCCACTAGGTCCTGGTGGCAAGGATATCTCTTGGCCCGACCAGGTGGCCCCTCGGGGCCGAGAAACGTCTAGTACCCGAAGCCTAAAACCTCAAAAACTCAAAACCTCATGAACAAGATCAAAGAAAACCATCCAAATTGTTTTGCCTGTGTTTCCGAAAACCAGTACTGTATTTTCGGACAGCACCAGCACTGCAAATACACATGTGTGCCTGTGTGTTGTTCCTCCGCCTGGCCTACCCTATACACCCTGGCTCCGTGTTGTCTCAGGGCGGCAGGGGCACACATGCGTTCACCTGGCCTTGTAAGCCTTGAATTTTTTCCCTCTGTTGGGGAACAGGTAGACTCTACTCTTAACCCGAACGCACGGCCTTATTCTTCTCGACCCGAACAATGAGATGTAAAGAACCAACAGTAGACTTTGTCCCAGAAAAAAAATTGTAAACTATCGAGGCTAGCATGTGGTGTGTGCAGGGTGTGCGTGCATAGGCAGGGCGGGGGCAGGGGTAATTGTGTATCAGCTGTCCGACTGACTTCCAATCACTCCTGGGTGTCACACTGGTGCCTGCACCTCTGATACCTGAACACAGGGCTCTGCCGCATTCCCTTTACCTTGGGAAAGTAATGGGGCCACTAAGGCATTGTTAACATACCGATCAACACTAGTAAGTGTCTTTCCTGGGGTACTTGAACCAGGCCAGGCCCCCCCTAAACCTTGGGGAGTTTTGATGACTAACACTTAATCATTTCAATCACTCATTTTGAAGTTTTTGGTACTTTGTTCGAAGTAACTAGGGTTATAACCCTAGCCCCCCATGAAGTTCAGCCCTATCACTCAAGTGAGCGGGGGTATCTTCCTTCGTGGACGTAATACGAAAACAGAATAGGCACTTCATGCCTTGAACCTTGTTGGTTAGGCCTATTGATCTCCCACCTCAGGACCCCTATACTTAATTGTGTCACCTACTTATTGTTGGCCTACTTTTTGACTGATTCTTAATTCAGTTGATTGGCCATGCTGGCCAAACCATATACTGTGTATGGCCCAACCCCCTAGATCATCGTCTTCAGGTCAAAGCCGTTCTACTCAACTCAACCCTATTCAATCTGTCAATTGAACAGAATTGAATAAAATTGAACATTGACAAAATTGAACACAGAGCGCGCCGACGTTTTGCGCTCGCGCGCTCAGTCAAAAAGACGCAAATAGACGTCATGTAGAGCCACAGACAGCCTTAAAGCTCATAAAAGTTGGGAATTTCACAGTGTCTGGTGATAAAATACAATCCTGTTCATGTAGGTTAATTGTGTGTTGCCTGAAATAGCTGTGCGCACTATTGACCATGGTGCGTGCTACTCATGTGCAATTTTTATGTGTAGATAATGGCCTCTCGCACCATCTATGACCCTCATGGACTCCATGATTTCCTAGTAAATGCAACACGTGCAACTTCCATCTTTGATGATGACGTTGTTGACGTGCTTGCAAACCTTTTCATACAAACACCACGATACCGCAACCCTCTAAAGAAGGTGTGTGATACGGCCAATGGTGGTACTATCGTTCAACTTTGTACACAAGAAGCGTTGACCGACCATTGTACGCTTTTTTGCACACCTATACGTGCGGTAGAGCTCATTGTGGGTATGATGCCACGCTTTTGCGTGGCTCAGAGTTAGATGATGCTCCCGGGAGTGAATGGACAAAGGCCACCCGTCCGGGTTGGCGAATGCTCATCATCCCCCCGCAACTACCCGGGGAGGATGACATTAGCCTCGTGGCCGTAAAAAAATTGATTGTGAAAAGACATATGAGGAGGCGGAGGCCCGGAGGGTGCAATACAAGGCGGATGCCAAGGTGTAGGACAAGTGTATTCATCAATACATGGTCTTCACACTTTTTTATGATAGTGTTCATTCCATCGTATTGTGCGTGTTGATCCTCCTGTTGTTCAATGGAATTTTCAACTCCATCAATTGTGAGAAAAATGCATAAAATAGGGTATGCAAGGGTCGCAAGGGTTGAAAAGTCAATGGTAGGTGTTTGACATACATTTTGTGAAATGGTTGTCATGGTTTTGGAAGTATGAAACCACATGAGGTGTCACTGAATGGGAATTAGACATGGTCGAAAGTAGCTGTTCGACTGAAATCTATGGTATTCAATTGAGTAGACTTGATTGAGTTGAGTAGAACGGATTTGACCTTAAAACGATAATCTAGGGCCATCTTGAGGGACCTCATCAAGAAGAGCACTACATGGCGCTGGGGTCTCAAGAGCAACAAGCGTTTGACGAACTCAAGAAGAAGGTGGCTAACGCTAAGTGCTTGGGCGTGCCAAAGGCGCACAGTGAAATTATCATGGTGACTGACGTCTGCAATGTGGTTGGTGGTTGAACGTTGTTCTAGTGGCAAGCGCTAGAGAAGGAGGAGTTCGACTCGCTATATGCCCAAGATTGCTAACCTACTCCTTTGCATGTCAAGACCTGCTTGAGACTGTTTCTGAGGCCAGACCTATGTCAGTGTTCCATATAAAAGTCATTTGTTTTCTCCATTTGTGATTGAATCTTTGTACTTAATCCTGCATTATCTGTCTGCAGCCCTTCTGTGATACATTGGATTTCAAAACTATTCATTGATTCGATCCATATCCTGTTCATGCTCTAATTGCCGCCGTGGTCCTGTCTTCCAAGTCCAAAACCTGCAGGATTTCATCAAAGCCTTTAGGGCACCAATTAAGGATATTCATTCCGGTAGCAGAGGCACCCCTTGAGTTCCTTTCGAGCCGACCCTGAACAAACTGAGCAATACACAATCCAATACCAGCTGAAGAACATCTCCATCCCATCATTGGCAATGTCATCAAAAACGTACCCAATCAGGAATGCACAGCTGGGCAGTGGGCTCAACCTTATTGAACCTAGACTCAGGGTTGCATCTGGGTCTCAAGAGGATCCAGTACATCACAGAAGGGCGGATGAAGAAGCGCCCAGAGAACCTGAAGTGGCGGTGCCTAGACATGAACCTGGAGCGCCAAGAAAACCATTAACCACAGAGGCCTTAGCGGCCCGTGGTGAGAGCCTGGAGCACCTTTGCAGGCGCGTTGCAAACTCCCTCTCCGCTCGGCTTGTCCTGCCTTGGAGTTGTTGGAGAGCAGGATGACCTGAAGAGGCGCATGGATGAGTACATGGTGCACGAGGACTATCATGAGTCAATACGAGGACAAGATGGTGAAGAGCCCATCAAACGCCTAGGGTCTCCACCTCAGACTGACATGGATTCCTACTACTACTCGGGTCCACCGACCGACCTGGCAGACACAGCTTTGCTGCCTAGATGCCCGAGAGGTACCCCCTGGCCTACGTTCACTACACCACCATGCGAAGAGCCTACGTGGCGTCCAGAAACACCGGCAACCACGAGAACCAAAGATGCATATCCAGCCTACATGGAGGGTTCTCATTGCCTAGGGCCAGCCTATGGTACTCTTGACCGTACGGCAGAACTGCTGGCCAAACTGTCTTCTGTATCGGAACATCAGGATGCGGGAGCCCTGTCTGAGGCTGTAAGACTATCACTGAGGGGTAAGGGTATCACTGAACCACAAACCAAGCCAGCGATGGCCGCACCTTCTCGAGGATTGACCTCGCTCTCCGATGATCTCAAAAGATCGAGGGTGTCCAGGTCACTACCGAAGGTCACATGCCCGGGTCCCTTTCACCCTCGTGCCCGAACCGTCCCCATCGCTGAGCTACAGGATGTCCCCCTGACTGAGGCTCGGAAGAAGGAACTAACAGCTTTGGCACCACTCGCTGGCAGATTAGCCCCTCCTACAGATCCAACCTCAGGGAGTGGGAAGATTGGCAAGCCTATTGCCCAGGTGAACATCCAGCAAGAACTGCCGGAGTCCGATCCGAAATATCTCCCCGAATGGGCAGAAGAAGTTGCAGAATTTCGTCTGCTTACCGGCCAGTCTCATGTTGATGTAGCCACTAAATGTTCGCTTCTGAAGCGTGCATGCAAAAAGAAATTTTTACAGAAACACGTTAACCAGATTGGGAAAACTATTCAACTTGAGGTGAGGTTTTCCAAAGATTGATGAAAACGTTCCCCGTCTACGAGACGGCTCTCAGTGTGCGGGACCAGATCGACGAGCTTCCTATGCTCCCACAATTTCCTTCTGCTGCGCGAATCTCTGAATATGTGTGCGACCTGGAGTATCTGTTCTCAAGAATGCACTTGTGTTCCAATGGACCGACTGAACCCCACCTGTGGCTTGTGGGTAGAATACCCCTACGTACGGGGGAAGATTGCAGGTCTACCTCCGAGAAGAAGCGACGTACTCATACGTATGATGACCTGCTGGACCTGCTCATCAAACTGGCCCTTGAGAGGGACAACGACTCCCAAATGGAAAAATTCCCCAACAGGCACCTGGGTAAAGGTGCCAGCCCCACCTCTCATCGTGGTGAGTCGAGAGGGTCCAAAACCCCCACTCACCCCAACAAGGGTGGAGGTAAAGGGGGGAGGGTAACCTAAGTTCCATGAATGAGGTGAAACCCGAAGCAGGTGTACCCCAATTCTTCTACTGTAAACCTGTCAATGACAAGGGGGGCGTTGTAATGCCCCTGACTGCAATCGTCGCAGTGGTTGCATGCTGCAACTGAGAAGACAGCAGCACACTAAAGATGGAAAAATAGTGAACCATCAGGATTATATCATGTGTACCATCACCTGTGGTTTTTGTGGCAGGCGTCGTCACTACGAGGACGAATGCCACGTAAAGAAGCGCCAGAGTGACAAACTGAAACGCCAGGAGGTTGAGCGCGAGGAAAACCAAACTCCCTCCGAAGCCCCCAAGAATGGTGACGCGGGTGGTAAAAGGGGGAGGGAAACGGGGTGGCAAGGATGGAACCCCCAACCATAAGCCCAGGATGTGATCGTCAGCGCCCGCTACTTCTCCTTCTCCCGCCACTGCTGACCCTAAGAAGCTTCCGCAGGGAACCAACGCCTCCCCAGAGGAGTCTAACTCCAAGAAGAAGCCACCGGCCTGGATGGCCGAGCCGCTCATGGCTGCGGGAGTGGACGTGAAATTCGCTGATGAGGCGTAGGGGGGCGGTTCTGAACACGAGGACTTGGTTTTCTGGATCCTCGTGAAAATTGGGGATCAGATTTTTTGGGCAGTGCTCAACACCGGTGCAACACTCTACATAGTGGCCCGGCCCCTGCTGAAAAAGTTCAAGAGATCCAAGATTGTGGCCATAAGAGTAGGCGATGGGGGAACCATCCATTTTCTGGGGGGTGTCGATGTGTCCATTTTTCTTGGCGATGAATCGGTGATGCAACACTGCAGAGTGTTGGACACTGACGCCTTCGACATCGTCATGGGCACCGACTTTCTGGGGAAAAACTCCAAGGTCGAATTGTTATCGCTCCAACGTCCCTATGCTCTACACTGCCACTTCGGCAGTGGGCTCTTCCCCGTACCTTTGGAGCTGTCAGGTCAAAAAGAGTCCGGGCTGCGCTACGCAGCGCGGACAAATTATCGTACCAAAAACTACCAGTTGGCCTGACACGTCCTTGAAGATGGACTGGCGGCCCTGCAGGTATCCCTGGATGACATCCAGGTTGAATGGTTGGCGAGCGAACACCAGCACTTCATGCAGTTGTTTTGCTCGAAACATTTGAAGAGCGCCTTCCGCTTCTTCTGGAAAGCGATGGGCCTAGCGTATGCTAACCCTCACTTCTCCCTGCGCGTGAAGCTTCTCACCAAAATAGCTTATGACGGAGGAAGGGTAGTCCTGTGGACCCCTGACTGGGGTTGCTCTGGCGAACACACCTATTGGCGTCAACTGCTGGACCGAATGAGAAGAGTGCAACTCCCCGACGGTACCGTCTACGTGCCTGGTAATTCAGACACAGCTATGCGGGCCCCAGAGTGGACCAGTTTCTTATCCATCGTTGATGGATCCCTCAACCCTGTACCCCTGTGTGATCTAGACCAGGTGCTACTGAACGAGGTCATTACCGAACATCGTGGTCTGACCTTTTAGGATCTCAAAAAACCATCCCCTGAGCACACTTCAGCCACACTTACAGGGTGTGAATCCTACGATGACGAACTGAAACCTGCTATTGTGAGTGAAAATGCCAACGATCAGCTGTCTGAAATCGCCAGATCTATTCTCCCTGTCTACCCCAGCTGTGTTGATCTGAAACACAGTGTCTTCTTGGTCCAGCTATTGCTGGAAGAGGTAGATCTGCAGTCAACCTCAGAACAATGTTCCCTTGTTGGCAAACTTGTGCTTCAGATGCAGCATACATGCTCCACCTATGATTTTAGCAGCTGTTTTTTCCCAAAATTCAAAAAGTCAGCAAAAAGGGGGTTTTCGCGGTGAATGACCTACATTTCTGGTTTCTACGGCCCCAAAATAGGGGGGGGGGGTCCTCCTACCCGGCTTCTGTCCAAAAACATCAAAAGCCCTGAAATGGCCTATTTCGGGGTATTTTTGCCTGCTCTGGGCTGGTCCTGCAGATCAGTGCTGCACACCAGTGTACCTGCCTATAGAGAATTTTCGACAAAAATTGCCCTTTTGTTCGGATTCTCTTGCCCCAAAAAACAGATCGGGGGGTTCTTCCCATGGGAGCTTTCTCCTAAACCATCAAAAACCCTGGAACTCGGCCTATTTTGGAGTACTTTTGTCTGTTGTGGGGTGGTGCTACAGAACAGTGCTGCACACCAGCGTACCTGTATCCGATAGTATAGGCACAAAAATACCATGAAAAGAGGTTTTGTACCCAAAAAACCAAAGCAAACCTTTTTTCTCTAGTTCTGCACGCTCAAAATAGGAGAAGGGGGTTCCTCCTACCCCATTGTTCTCCAAAAATACACTGTTTTTGGCCAAAAATTGGCAATTTTTGCGCCATTTTTGGACTAAAACTGTTTTTTCTTTCTGTGCTAACGGCCCTGCATCACCCAATAGGTTGCTTTAATACAATTTCAAACACATTTCACTTGGTCGGCCACCCGAAGAATAGGGTATGGGGCCCAAAATCTCACGACCCCTGCCAAAAAAACACTATTTTCGGCAAAAAATTGGCAATTTTTGGGGATTTTTTTGGGCGAACACTGTTTTTTTTTGTGCTGACGGCCCTGCAACCACCGATATGTTGCTCCGATACAACTGCAAACACGTTTCAGTGGGTCCATCCCCGACGCCGGCGGTCGTTAATGATCTCACAAACCGTTCGTGCAGTCTTTCGGCAAAAAGTTGGCAATTGTTGGCCATTTTTCGGCGAAAACTGACTTTCTCTTTGTGCTGGCGGCCCTGCAACCCCCGATATGTTGCTCCAATACAACTGCAAACACGTTCCAGTGGGTCCGTCCCCGACCCCGGCGGTCGTCAATGATCCTACAAAACGTTCGTGCATTCAAATCCAAGGAACCACCAACGGTAATGAGAACAAAGGACAATCGCAACAACCCGCACCACTCTGAGCATCTGAGCTTCGGGTTCTCTCAATCAGTTCAACATCGCACAAAGTGCATAATGAACACACAGCTCAGGCATCTGCACTTCCACATATATGATCCTGCCGTATTCACATACACGGCAATAAATCTAAATCACCAAACTCTAAACAGCACAAAGTTCTTTTTTTTTGGGGGGGGGGGGACAAAAGACATATATGCAGGCGCTGCTAATAGGGCCGGTTCATTGGAAAACCAAAGAGCTGCATGCTGCTCATCGTCGAACAAAGCTGCTGCATGGGCTGCATGGGCATTTGGAGCTGGTGCATGTTCATGGCTGGCATTGGCATTGCCATGGGCATGGCAACTGGCCTTTTCATTTGCAAAGGACCCATATGCTGCTGCTGCTGCTGGGCCTGCTGGTGCATCTGCTGGTGCTGCTGCTGCTGCTGCACTTGGGTCTGCATCTGCATCTGCAGCTGCACCTGCTGCTGCTGCTGCTGCTGCTGCTGCTGCTGCTGCTGCTGCTGCTGCTGCTGCTGCTGCTGCTCCTGCTGAAACACCTGCCCAGGGGGGTTCGGAGACACCTGTTGAGACACTTGAGACACCTGCTGAGACATGTACTCTGCTGACTCCCGTTTAACCCCTCCTCTTTTTTGGGTATTTTCACTGTTTTCACCCTGCCCGCGTTTGCGCTTCAGGGGGTTTGTTCGGTTGTTTTGTTGTTGGGTTGTTTGTTGCAGTGCAGCCAAGTACCGCTGAACAAGGTCAGCCTTTTGTTTTACCATCCCACTGCCCGTCTCCTCCTTCTTTGGCTGTTTGCTTGGTCGGCTGTTGTTTTTATGGCCTTTTGGTTTTGGTTTTGGTTTCGGTTTTGGTTTCGGTTTTGGTGGTGGCTTTGCGGTTGAATTCCGTTTCAGGTTCGGTTTCGGTTTCTCATTGGTAGTGACAGATTCCTTCTTCACTGCTGTGGTACTGAGGTTTGTGATCTCAGGGAGACGTGTGCTCCACCAACTGTGCTCATATGCCAGTTCACGCTTGGCCTGGTGCCGACCGCAGGACTGACGTCTCTGAGGAAACTGGAAATAAATGCACTGCCCGGAATACAAACCTAGGTGAGCCTTTCTTTGCACCCTCCGGTTCATATTCTTGAGTAAAGACCATGCACGGCCACATATTGTTCATTGTCCAGCCTCACCTAGCACTAGTGACCAACTTGAACGACTTGAAATCACACACACGGGCAGCGATAGTACTTTGATCAACATTCATGTGTTCAAAAGTGCAAATGTAGCTGTTTTGGGCCTTTTTTGGCACCCTCCGGGCCCTAACCTTGAGTAAAGAGCATGCAGGGTCACAAACCGTTGCTTGCCAAGCCTCACCTAGCACTCGGGACACATTTCATCAACTTGAAATCACACGAAAGCGCGACCGTATCACTTTAATAAACATTTGTGTCTTCAAAAGTGCAAATATAGCTGTTTTGGGCGTTTTTTGGCACCATCCGGACCGCAACCTTGAGTAAAGGGCATGCACGGGCACGAATCATTGCTTGCCAAGCCTCACCTAGCACTAGGGACACCTTTCATCAATTTGAAATCACACGAAAGCGTGTAATGTTCTTGTCCTTTGTTTCCTGAAAACTCCGTGTTTTCTGCACTGTTGATTTTCATACTGATCCACAGGCAAACCCTGCAACCCAATACCAAAATCCCACAGGCGGACAAGAAGAAGTTGATGAACTTCGGATATTTCGGCTGGCGGAGTAATGGAACTCGAAGAGTTCAGATTTTATGCTTCTGCATAGCCTACACACAAGAAGATAGGCTGAAAAGCTTCTGCATAAGTAAAATTGCTAACGTACAAATTGCTGTGGATCGGTGCAATTTATTCACGCTACTCCACGTAACGTGAAATCCTATTCACTCGCGCTCTGCGATCGCGATCTGCGGGTAAAGACAGCTCTGCTCTGGACAGTTCTGTCGATTTCATTACACCCTCTTCCTAAAATACTTCATACTCTGAGTGGACCTATGACAGTACACTCAGTGTGTGAAGTGTTTGATAAAAAAATATCAATGGGAGCGGCAGCACTGACTGCATACCCTGCTCCAAGGAAGTGTACAAGCGTACAACCCTCATCTGAGGCTGGCACTGTGGGCGCTACCAGCAACCAGCACTGTGGTACCTGAGATCTGTAAAAAGAAAACCAATGTTGTAGTAATTGTTTGCCATAGCCCTGTCCTGAGCTGGGGTAAAAGGCGTACCACGCGCTATATGTACAGTGCCTCTGGGGGTGGCCTAATATGTGGGACTCCTACACAAGCTCAAATACCCACTAAAAAGCTCAGGACTTGTAAAAAGAAAACCACTATGCTCTGTGTGGTGTTGTTTCACGTTCCTGCTGTATCCTGTTTGTAAAAAAAATACAAACCCTCCACAGCCAGAAGTTGTAAAACACCTTGAGCAAAAGAAGCCAGTAGCAAGGACAGTATGACTCTTGTCTCCCATAGAACAGACAAGTTCCACTCTGCCTTGCCCATGGCGCCAAAGGCCGCCATAGCTTCCACTCACATGCCTGTGGCACTGCTGTGCCTCGCCCCAAAGGCCACTTAGGCAATATATCAGCTTTTCTAGGCTAAACAAGCCAGAGCTAGACTTATATGAGGCACAACAAGTGCCATCTCAGGGCAAAGGCCAGAGATCTGGGCCTGCCACATAGATGCGTTTTACTGACTGCCTGCGCGAAAAGAAAATAGGCCTGCACATCAGTGCGGCTATGCACGTCAATATATAACATCATTGCTGGCTTTCCAAAGCCGGCTGACATAGTCAATCTGACATGCCAGGTAAATTTGATTGCACCCAATATTTGGCGCTGGGCACCTCCACTCCTGTTGGGTGTATCACCCGCCACCGAACTTAATAAGCTTAGCAGCTCACGCGCTGCCCTCTGTTGGCGCACTTGGCGACCAGCACGCCGTCCGTGCCCCTTACTTGGTGAGGATGGGCTTGATGTATCAGCTCCAGAACTTGCGATAGCACCCTTCTTTGCGTGGGCGCTGCTCTGGGCCCAACTGGCGCATCGGGCGCCATTGACTGTTGTTGGCGTACTTGGTAGCGCTGTGGAAGCGCTTGTCTTCGCCGCTGTTTTTGATGTAGCGCTCGCATGCGTTGTTGACTCTCCTGTGGCGCACGCATTCGTCGCTAACTCCTTTGTAGCGCTCGCATTCGTCGCTGACTCCTTCGCAGCGCTCGCATTTGTCGCTGACTCCTTTGTAGCGCTCGCATTTGTCGCTGACTCCTTCGCAGCGCTCCCATTTGTCGCTGACTCTCTTGTAGCGCCCGTGGACTCGCTTGCGGCGCCGTTGACACTGGTTACGGCACGACCTGTACTCTTGCATTCACCCTGCCTGCTTGGCACTCGCGTTAACAACAGGTCAAGCTTGTAGTTGATACCGCGCAGTTGATCTCTGCTGTCTGCTGCATGCCACGCGTGGAGCAGGTACTGTGTAAAGGCGGCCATCATGAGCTGCCTGCTCTGCAGCTCGTGTTCCGTTACGGCTTCACGGCCTCGCTCGTGGTAAGACACCAAAACCCAGCCATTTGACGTTCTGTAGTCCCCTCGTAACAAGTCGACAACTTGGCCCTGCAGCGAACGGCACACTAAAAAGGAATAATCCTCACTACTGTCCAGCGCCATGGTGCACTCACTGAGCATCTTGTTCGCAGAATACGCTGAATTCCACGTACATCCCAAAACTCCGCGACAGATAGACAAATCTGAACTGTAATGTTCCTGTCCTTTGTTTCCTGAAAACTCCGTGTTTTCTTCACTGTTGATTTTCATACTGATCCACAGGCAAACCCTGCAACCCAATACCAAAATCCCACAGGCGGACAAGAAGAAGTTGATGAACTTCGGATATTTCGGCTGGCGGAGTAATGGAACTCGAAGAGTTCAGATTTTATGCTTCTGCATAGCCTACACACAAAAAAATAGGCTGAAAAGCTTCTGCATAAGAAAAGTTGCTAACCTACAAATTGCTGTGGATCGGTGCAATCTATTCATGCTACTCCACGTAACGTGAAATCCTATTCACTCGCGCTCTGCGATCGCGATCTGCGGGTAAAGACAGCTCTGCTCTGGACAGTTCTGTCGATCCCATTACAAAGCGCAACCGTATCACTTTAATGAACATTTATGTGTTCAAAAGTGCAAATATAGCTGTTTTGGGAGTTTTTTGGCCCCCTGCGGACCATTATCTTGGGTAAAGGGCATGCACGGGCACAACTCCTTGCTTGCCAAGCCTCACGTAGCACAGCCGACAAATGTGATCAATTTGAAATCACATGAAAGCACGACCGTATCATTTGAATCAACATTTATGTGTTCAAAAGTGCAAATATAACTGTTTTGGGCGTTTTTTGGCACCCTCCGGATTATTATCTTGGGTAAAGGGCAGGCACGGGCACAAGTCATTGCTTGCCTAACCTCACAGGGCACTAGGGACAAACTTGATCCATTTGAAATCTCGTGACACCACAAGGACATCATTGAAATGACGGTTTATGGCCCGACAGTGGCAAAAATGGGCAAAAATGGTCGTATTTTGGGTTTATCTGGACATCCGGTGATGCAATCGACGTGATTTCAATACAGCAACTAGATAACGTCGTTTTTTACGGATTGCGCCATCTAAATCGGGGCAGATGCGCACAGATTTGGCACAAATCACCAAAACCTCGGCAAAATTGGGTTGCGGCGGGCCGTAAATCGCGATCGCGGCAGTTTTTGGACGGCTCAGTTACGGGATTCCGGTACCTCATAAAATCCTAGGTGTTCCATCCAGGTCTTCCCTGCTTCACAGCCCTGCTTGGCAGCCAGGGCAATTTCTCTGAGGCTGGATTCTGAAAACCGCAGAAGGTATCTGAAGTCTGCCTGCCCTGCCGTACGGCTATTCTTGATGCCAACGCTTCCTCAGACACATGGGGTGACTTACTCTTTTTGGTATACTTCCTCAACTTTGGGGACTTTCGTTTAGTTTTCTTCTTCTTTTCCTTTTTAACTTTGGGTGTGCCACTTGCGCCATCCTCTGAGTCGTCGCCATCCTCACCATCGTCCTCATCATCATTACTTTCATTTTTCGAGCTCTCATCAGAAGGTGCCTCACCGTAGTCGGATGTTTCATCGCTCGGGACGTCACACCCATTGTTGAAGAAGGCAGGCAATCCAAGAGGAAGGGTTGGGAAGACGTCAGCGCGTTTGAACCAATAGAAGTAATTATTTGAGAACCTCATGCATAGGTCGTTCTTGTTTGGTTCCCGTATTTTTTTCGGTATAATCAGCATTCCGTACCAAAACAAGACCCGCTTTTCACCGGTTTGCACATTGGTGGACATGCCTCATTTGATGTAATTGAAGGTCCCGACTTCAACACTTTGGTCTTCCTTAACACAATGCCCTGCAAAGAGCCTTTCTAGCTCCGGGTCCAAACTTTCGCAATTTTCCCATGCTCCGCCTTCTCCTTGTTCCGCTCCATCTTACACGTCCCCCTTGCCTATATGACAATTGGCAGGCACCAAGGCTGGCATGTCAGGCTTTGGAATCACAACCTTTTTCTTCTTGGAAGGAGCCATTGCTTAGCCCCTTGGGTTGTACCAAAAGGAAATCACATTTTGTCGCCATGCATGCTCCCATGATCATTCGTTCACCCTTAGTTTACTATCTTTCCACCCTTTGCTCACCCTACCTAGGAAGGCATAATACACACAAAAAGCACGCAACAAGGGCATGAAGGCAGTAAGACAATCGTTGCTGATATATGAACTATATGGAAATGGACCACAAACGGTGCAAAATGGGGCCAAAAAAACCTCAAATGTTCATCGCTCATCCCATTCTTATGCACATAGTATCATATTTTATGTACCACGACAACACACGGAGAAAGAAAATTCTGAAATGGCTCAAATAGTTACAAGCCTACCTATATGAACCATATGGATATTGGATCACAAACAGTGCAAAATAGGGCCGAAAACACCTCAAATCTTCATCGTTCATCCCATTCTTATGCACATACTATCGTATTATATGTAGCACCTATCATAAAAATGCTTACAATAACAACCTAAGCCCCAAACATGTGTGTGTACGGTGATAGGCACGCAAAACCCCACCTATGAACCACATGGAAATGGACCACAAACGGTGCAAAATAGGGCCAAAAACACCTCAAATGTTCATCTTTCATCCCATTCTTATGCACATTGTATCATATTTTATGTGGTTCTTATCATTCAAATGCATACAATACCAACCCAAGCCCCAAACATGTGTGTGGACGGTGATAGGTGATCAAAACCCTACCTATGAACCATATGGATATGGAGCACAAATGGTGCAAAAACGGGCCAAAAACACCTCAACACTACATTGTTCATCCCATGCTTGTGCCCGTAGTATCATATTTTATTTCTTACCCAGCATTCAAATGCTTACAATACCATCCTATGCCCCAAACATGTGTGTGGACAGTGATAGGTGATCAAAACCCTACCTATGAACCATATGGATATGGAGCGCAAGAGGTGCAAAAATGGGCCAAAAACACCTCAAATCTACATCGTTCATCCCATTCTAATGCACATACTATCATATTTTATGTAGTTATTATCATTCAAATGCATACAATACCAACCCAAGCCCCAAACATGTGTGTGGACGGTGATAGGTGATCAAAACCCTACCTATGAACCATATGGATATGGAGCGCAAAAGGTGCAAAGACGGGCCAAAAACACCTCAAAACTACATCGTTCATCCCATTCTAATGCACATACTATCATAATTTATGTAGTTATTATCATTCAAATGCATACAATACCAACCCAAGCCCCAAACATGTGTGTGGACCGTGATAGATGATCAAAACCCTACCTATGAACCATATGGATATTGGACCAAAAAACGGTGCAAAATAGGGCCAAAAACACCTCAAATGTTCATCGTTCATCCCATTCTTACGCACATACTATCATATTATATGTAGGACCTGTCATACAAATGCTTACAATAACAACCTAAGCCCCAAACATGTGTGTGTACGGTGATAGGCACGCAAAAGCCCACCTATGAACCATATGGAAACAGACCACAAACGGTGCAAAATAGGGCCAAAAACACCTCAAATGTTCATCGTTCATCCCATTTTTATGCACATACTATCACATTTTATGTAGTTCGTATCATTCAAATGCATACAATACCAACCCAAGCCCCAAACATGTGTGTGGACGGTGATAGGTGATCAAAACCCTACCTATGAACCATATGGATATTGGGCCCCATGGTGCATGAGAAAGGGATGAATAGCGTAGAAGAAAGGCAAAAAATCGCTTGTCATGTAGGCTTCTACCAATGGTGATGACAATTTGTTCATATATCACCTCTCTACCACCTCTTACAGCCCTGTAAGGCCCCCTATATGGCCTCCATAGACCCTAAAACAATGTAAAAAAGTGGGTTTTGGGTAGAAAAGCGTGAATTTCTCCAAATCTCTGCCTGTCAATCTGGATTTTCTTAGGTCAGCAGCAAGGTATTTATCTCAGGAACACGCTCATGCCTTTACTTTGCTTCCAACTGCGAGAAAAGGTGGACTTTTTGGTGATTTTCTATTGCGCACGGCGGTCAGGAATCTGAAACTCGCGTACGCGGCAGCTGCTGACAGTTTATCTGCGGCTCCAGCTTCAGCGACAGCATAATTTTAATAAAAATTTGAGGAAACATAAAAACAACAGTAGTACTGTGTACAGTTTGATATCGTGGTTCTGAAAATGCATGATTTTGAATTTTTGGAAAAAACAGCTGCTAAAATCATAGGTGCAGGACAGCCTGCAGCTCAGCGCCCTGGCGCTCTAGCGCGGCCTGCGTCTAATAACATGCCCCTGTCAGAGTATGAGGCCCAAGAACTCCGAAGAATGTTGTACCTGAGAGCCGAATGTATAGAGCGCCAAGAGCGACTCCAATACCTGAGACAGACCTTAAATACCTCCATCTGTTCTGAGGAGGATGATGAGCTCTACACGCTGCCTGACCCAGAGGTAACGCTGGAGTACTCTCTACACTACGGGGAAGAGTGTTCCCCTGAATGCGATAACAGCTCGCTACCTGCCGAAACAGCTGACGGGCAAAGGAAAGAGGATTGTGGAAGGAGCAACCTCCATGCTGAGGTGGTTTTCGAACAGAAAATCGAGAGTCTGAACCTTGACCGATCGACTGAAGAAACTGCTTCTAACCTATGAGGAGGTGTTTGGCACCTTGCCACCTCCCCTATCCTGCAGCAAACTGGTGCAGATGGACCTGAAACTGAAACCTGAGTTTGAGAAAACGTGAGTGGGGCGTCCTCCCTACCCCGCTCCTCAGAAACAGGTTGAAAAAATCGAGTGCCAAATCCAGCAATGTATTGATGCTGGCCTCCCGGAGGAATATAAGAGAGGGGACTACCCCCATCACTGCAGTCCCTGCTTCCTGGTTGCTAAACCTGGATTGACTGCCCTGCGACTGGTTGTTGACTATGATGAGGTCAATAAGAAACGCCATAACCACTCCGGGAGTATTCCCAACATGGAAAGCACCCTTGAGCGTGTTGCCAAATGCAGGTATAAAACCAAAATGAATAAGCGCAGTGGCTTCTGGCAGGTTGAGGAGAAACCGCTGCAGCTCAGGAGCTGCTGGCATTTATAACCCCTAAGGGTCGTGTATTTAAATGAAAGGTTATGCATTGTGGGGTAGCCAACACCATAGCACTCGTTCAAGAATTGATGAACAAAATTTTGTATACACTCAGGCGCAGGCCTCTTGTACAAGAGTTGATATCTCGAGGGGCTGAGATGGAGGCCCACATTGATGACGTGAGTTTGGGTACCAATACCCAGGAGGATCATGTCCTCCTCCTCCTTGAGTTTTTCATTGTTTGTCAGAAAATCATCTCCGTGTCAAACTCGAAAACTGCGAGTTCATGAAAGAGGAGATGCAGTACTTGGGTTTCAATGTGGGGTATGGCTGGTGGAAACCAGTCGCGTCTAATATGCAGCTCCTACAGCAAATGCAGATTCGCGATGACCCTAACAAGGGTCTACACGACGTGAGGAGTTTTGTGGGTGCCTGTAACTTCTATCGGCAACAAATCCACATTTTCACTTACTCCTCTGCCACTCTAACGGACGTAATCAAGAAACCCACCCCCTCGAGGTGGACCGCCAGAGAGGAGGATTGTTTCCAGGATTTGGAGAGGAAAATTGCCTCCTCCAACTTCCTGGGGGCACACCGCCCTAAGGGTGAGATCGTCCTGATCACTGATGCCAGTGATGTAGGGGGGGCTGGAACGATTTACCAATGGCAAGCGCTCAATCCAGCTGAGCTAACCCATTGCCATTATTGCACCTCAGGTTTGAACCGTGATGCATCTCTGAAACACGACTATCCCCCCATTGAGTGGCGACTGGTGCTAGTTGGGGAGTGGAACTGGAAATGGAACCAGGCACATTCCAACTACAGCACCTAGGACCAGCCACTCCTGGCCGGGATGTTGGTGCTCTCTTCACCATCCTGACTATTGGGATCTAACCCTATTGTCTGGCTCTGTGACCAGGAACGGGTGAAGTGCCTTCAGAAGGGCCCACCACAAGAGAAAGGGAACTAAAACGGTGGTGGACTTACCTCAGTTCAGGCCAACCGTCCCCCATATCCCTGGTATAAAAAACGAATTGTCTGACTACATATCGCGCAACAACTTGGATGCACTTATTGGTGGGAGCTCTGAGGCTCTTGCCGAAGAGGCTTTCTAGCGCATGGACATCCAACTGGACCTGTCCATGCGTACAGCTGAAATCCTCGGGAGTTGGAGTCTAACCGACTATCAGTCAGAATATAAAGATATTCTCCAGACCCTCAGCACTGGTCTCGAACCCCGTGTCACTGAGAGACACCAGTGGTATAAGAATAGCCAATACCTCTTCTACGAGGATCGTATAGGGGTGCCTGAGGCACGACTTGATAGGTGTCTACAGTGGTCCCATCTCAGCTCAGGTCACACTGGCGCTAATCGCTCAGTGGAATTTCTCCGTGAGTGTTTCTACTCTAGTCTCACCTTGACTGAATCGAGGTCTCACATGCAGACCATTGTTGATGCTTGTGGCTGTCATGCCAGCAAGCAGAGCGATAGTAGGGATAGGGGACTGATGTTCAGCTGACCCATACCCTATTGTACTAACTCTCTCCTACACTGGCTAGCTGGCTTTGGTGGCTAAGATAGCTGCCTAGTGGTACCCTGTGGCCTGTCACGCTTCACCTGTGCGTTTCCTTGCAGTAAGAAAATTACAGGTAAGCGGACTGTAAAAATGTTGGTCGAACCATATGGAGCACCTAAACACGTGCACTCTGATGAAGGTGTACGCATCTGCAGTGACACAGGATGGTACAAACGTGTATTGAACGCGCTCAACGTTGAGGAGACCACGAGTGTGCCTTATACACACACGTCTAACACTCTTTGCGAGAGACAGAACCCTGTGATGGAGCAGAACCTGAGAATTCTGATGAAGCAGGAACGTACCAAAGATTGGGTACAGCTACTGCCTTGGGCAGTGCTAAAGATGAACTCTCAGAGGAGCTCGTCTACAGGTTACCCCCTTCACGAGCTGTTTCATGGGGGAAGACCTGCCTGGTTCTTCAGCACCCCCTTTCCCGAGGACTTCAAGAGCCCTGTTCCGGATTGGCTGGAACACAAGTAGTCTATGGCTACCAAGGCGGGAGCTAACCTGGGACACATTTGTGAATGTGAATTGAGCTGGCGAAATCGCCCACGAGGACCCGCCAGTTTTAAGGTTGGTGACCTAGTTTTGTTTCACCACTCACGAGTACCCTCCTGGCCGCGAAACTGCCTGCAGGACCCTTTGGGCCCTATCGTATCATCAAGATGGATGCATCCAGGATCCATGTAAGGTGCACTCCACGTCAAGGTGGTGAACTACTCTGTGATCCTAAACAGTGGAGGCACCATTACTCCCCCGATGACATGTCCCCGGATGAGTGCAGCCTGAGCGATAAAGAGATCGAGAAAATCGACCTGCAGAACGCAGCGTCACCTGAAGAGGCTGACGAACTTCAGGTTATGACTGCGGAAGAAATGACAGTCCATGGTTACTAGGTAGTTGCAGGTATAGCCCGCCACGAGTATAAACAGGGTTGAAACTTCCCTCCTCACCCTTTGGGAGGGCTCTGGACCTTCCGAGGCAACCTGGGATCCCATGTCTGCCTTTATCCAAACCGACGGAGGTATCAACCCCGTCCTTGGTTCCTATCTCGTTGACAACAACAAGGGACAGCTACCAACCCGTGCAGAGACTCTGTCCAAGGGTGAGAAGAAAAACTAATCTCCTTGTGCCTATCTATCGGATTTACCCGAATAGGTGAGGAGGAAAGAAGAGATGGCGAAGCAATAGCACTACACAAGACACATATATGGGCGAACTCCTTAAAACCGGTTTGTTTTCTCTGTTTTCTGCTCTTTTGGTGCCCTTTGCTACCTTTCATTGAAACAGGCACCCTCAAAATATACACAAAAATGGTATTATACATGAAAAATGAATTTTTGACCTCAAATACCCCCTCCATGGGGTTTGAACCCACACTCTACCAACCTTAGAGTTGTGTCTTTCCTCTAAGCTACGACCTGTCGTCGACGATCTCAGAGAAAACCGTAGTATAATAAAAAATTTGGAAAATCAGTACTCCTTACATGCTCCAACCACTATTAACCTCCCATGCTCTTAAAACCGTGGCAACCGACGACCCAAGTGTCAACTGCTTTTCACGGTAGGCGAAGAACTTAAGGGAGGGACAGGGTGGGCATATGTGTGTCTTGTGTAGTGCTATTGCTTCGCCATCTCTTCTTTCCTCCTCACCTATTCGGGTAAATCCGAGCTGGCTCAGCTAGCACTACACAATCCCCATATACGGGCAACAGAACGGAAGACTGAGCTCCCGTGAACTGAACCCTTCATAAGAATTAATTAATCGCCAGGCGCGAAGCGCGCGCCGCTTCTCCAGTCGCCAGATCAGGAGGGACCAGAACTTGCGCGATGCGCAACAGAGCTCTGGTCCTGTCGTAAAACTTTCTGACTGTATCGTAACAGGACCAATCACCCAATGCTGCTACCACATGCGGATCCACGCCAAGATAGATTAGTGCAGTTGCTGCTGCTCCTCGTGTAGAATGCGCGGAAAACGAATCCGACTCCAGTTCCCCCAATTCCAGTAGGTGTTTCCTTAACCAGCGAGTAGTGAGAGGGTTGATGGTATCAGAAGATAAAGGCTTCCGTGGCTTTCGTAGGGACACAAAAATCTCAGAACCCTCTTAATCACCAGTAGCCTCCAAATAACGCGCAAAGCAGTGCTGCAGATCAATTGACGGTGGCGTAACATTGTGAATAGGATAACGTGCATAGTATCTCCTCCCTTTGCGCTTAGCAGAAATGAACCAAGGCTGAGCAGCGCGTTGGATATCCCTACGTGATCGCGCCAGATCAACGCCTCGGAACAAGGCAAAGAATCTCAAGGACAAAATCGCTTGCAAGCGCAGCTGAGCTTCCGTCTCCACAGGTTGCTGATGCATGACTTGTATAAGACGCCGTACATCATAGAAACGATGAAAATGAGGAACACTGACGAACCAGTCACGTTTCAAGTTGCGTAGCATACCCTCGAAACGTAGTTGCGAAAAGCACGGGAATAGACACACAGCTGAATACGCCATACGCCCAGCACTTAAAGAATGCGTGCGTGAAAACTTTAAAAGTTGCACCGCCACCGTCATCAGTGGGATTTGACCAAAGCGCTCCACCTTTAACTGTGGAGCAAGCGCCGCGTCTTGTAACAAGAACGTACCAAACATGTGCCACGCAGAATTGTAACGTTTCAAGGTGTCCTTCCCGATTTCATTGATGATAAGCGTCGCCTCTTCGTTGGTAGCTCCTCGCAATTGATAGTATTCACGCAAACATACGCCAAGGTCAACACGAAACGTGGTTGTGTCTCCGTGCCGTCTGGCATTTGCAAACGGAACTCCGACGTGTTCACTGCGAACTTCACGTGTTTCATCAATAGGTTCCACCAAACCTCGCGCGGCCTGTACGGCAGAGCCATGAGAACCTTCACCCCTGGTGACTCCAACACTTTGTTGACCAACTGAGGTATGTGCTTGAACGGTGGGAAGACCCACCCCGGTGAAAGTAAAGTTAGATTCTGGGAGAAGACATCGATGGCGTAAGCCCCCGGCTGAGGACACGGACTGACGAACTTGCTGCACACCGCATTGGAACTCCTTGACATCCAGTCGATTTCCTGCTGAATCCAACTTTTGAACTCCTCCAGGATCCAAGTCAACACGTCCGACGGGAAGGTAGCCTCCGACGGTGTCCAACGAAGCCGAGACCAAATGTCCGCCGGATTCACCGAGGTGTGCACGTAAAACGGTTGAATCTTGATGCGATTGGCTTGTGTAAAATTCCACAGTTGGAGAATCAATGCGTTGAACCGCGGCTTGCGACCTCCCCACTTGCGGAGATACCAGTAAAGGACCATTGAGTCGGTGAAAAATCGCAGCGTGGTGTCCCTCAGCGCATACGCTTGAATAGTCAGTAGGGCTCCCCTGAACTCTTTGACGTTTATGTGTTCCTCTCGATTCAGGAACCAACCGAACGCTGCTTGGGCATTCCCTTGAAGGACTCCGCCCCACGCCAGATCTGACGCGTCCGAGTACACGTCCCTGACGTGACCCATGGAAACTACGAAGGTGCGTCCCTTCCACTGGTGTAACTCGTCCGCCAGATCCATCAACTGACGTGACACGCGCTCCGGGAGCGCCACGTCTGCCTCCCAGCCAGCCTGGACTGCCACCGCCACGTGCACCGCCAGGGCGTCGCTGAGGAGTCGGATATGGGGCATGGCGAACAACAAGGAACAGATTCTTCCAAGAACGGAGGCGCATTGCCTCACTGATGGTGTGTGACTGTGTGCCAGTCTGTTCACGTCCCGAATAATTGCTTGTAGGCGCTTTGGAGGTACCGCGACGAATCCTTCCCTGAAGTTTAGCATAAAACCAAGCATTATAATTTCTTGAGACGGCTCCAAACATGATTTTGGGACATTGACCAATATACCCAACCGATGCAAAAGTTGTACCAAAAAACATGTGTGTTCCAGACATTCACGGTAAGTATTGCCAATGATGAGCCAATCGTCCAAGTAGACCCAAACGAGTGCTCCGCGTTCGCGCACGGCATTTAAAATTGGTTGCATGAGGCGTTGCCATTCCCGTGGTGCAACGTTTAATCCAAACGGCAAAACGCACCACCTGTAAAATTCACCGTCGACGTAGACCCCCAAATAAGGTCGATCCCGCGGATGGATACCCATGTGAAAATAAGCACTTTTCAAGTCAATTTTGCAAGCATACTGACCGGGTCTCAAGAACTGTAAAATGCCCCACAGAGTGACCAAACGAAAATAGGTGGTCTGTACAAACTGGTTCACGTTCTTCAAAATGGTGATAGGTCGACGGCCTCCCTCAGGATGTGCCTCGTCTGACGCTTTGTCCACTGCGAACATACTTGCACAACACTTAATGTCTTTTCGCTCGACGCGTTCCATGCAACCCTGTTGCACTGCATCCAACACGTGTTTTACCAATTCAGGGTCGGTTACCTCTGCGTGGGAAGAACGAGGACGGAAGTCGTCGGTTGGCCGATCCGGATCAAAACCGTCAACGCAATCAAGCTGCAGCCCATTGCGAATCATTGACGCCGCGTATGTGTCCTTCAACGCTTCCCATTCATGCAATTGTGCACGACAGCGCAAATAGAGTGGCATGTGGGGATGGATAGGCGGTGGCACGCACACGGCTGGCGCCAATAAATCCTCTACAGTCAGGCTACTGCTGTGGTCGTTCATCTAACTTGTCGTTACGTGGCACAAATCTTTGGGTGAAACCCTTACCTTTGCCTTTGCCTCCTTTGCCAGATCTCCGTGGATCAAAATGACCTCGTGTTGAAAACGAACGGAAGGAACTACGATGCGAGTAAGGGGAGAAACGCGTGCCTCTCAGGTCTTTTTGTAATTTGTTGCGCGACTGAAGTAGTGACATGTCATCCTTCGAGAGTAACTCTGGTGCAATCGCAGGTTGTTCAAACCGTTTATCTACTGCCACTCGCCGGGAGCTTTGGATGCTGTAGTCCAACGCACCCAACATTGCAAACAAATGTTCACATAGTACCAATGAAACAGGTGCTTCCGGAGCCACCGTTGTGTCATCTTAGCGTGCTAAGACTACTCCCAGGACTCGCATGGCGTCTTTTACCTGTTGTTCCCAACGACGCTTCTCTGCGTCCGCTGGATGTTTGTGCGTTGGCGCGTCATTAACAGCTGCCCTATGGAACTCGTCGAACACTGGAAGGTGCTTCAACATCTTTTTTCTGCGAAACTCGTCTTGCAAAACCTTTCGCTCTTCCAGGAGTGCAGACAAGCGTGAAGGAAGCGACAGAACCTCATCGCGCCACACGAACGTGGACTCCTTGTCCGACGCGGGGCCAGCGTGGTCCTTGGGACCGCTCAAAGTTTCGCATGCCAAGAAGACGTCTTCGCGATGCGACGACGTCCCTGTTCTGCCAATGTCGTCGCCCTTTAAGGTGAGTAAGGCATCACGAACCAAGGCCATCGTGTCTTTGACAGTGGCCAGTGTTTTCTTTCCTGTAAGTTTGGAATACAGTGACGCTGCCTGCCAAGGACTGAGACCACTCATTGCGCCTTCCTTTGCCAACTGTGCTGCATGTTCCAACGACTCAGAACTCAGGTTCCACGCCGAATCCGGCAATTTCAGCACGAACTCGTGAAAATCCAGTGTCTCATTTCCTTCTGTCATTTTGTTAAAATTTATATCCTTAAAACATTTTGGATTGCATCAGAAATCAAAGCTCTGGGTACAGCAAATCACTAGTTGAACAACTCAGTGAGCGCGTGACCGGTTTTAAGAGCATGGGAGGTTAATAGTGGTTGGAGCATGTAAGGAGTACTGATTTTCCAAATTTTTTATTATACTACGGTTTTCTCTGAGATCGTCGACGACAGGTCGTAGCTTAGAGGAAAAACACAACTCTAAGGTTGGTAGAGTGTGGGTTCAAACCCCATGGAGGGGGTATTTGAGGTCAAAAATTCATTTTTCATGTATAATACCATTTTTGTGTATATTTTGAGGGTGCCCGTTTCAATGAAAGGTAGCAAAGGGCACCAAAAGAGCAGAAAACAGAGAAAACAAACCGGTTTTAAGGAGTTGGCCCATATATGGGGATTGTGTAGTGCTAGCTGAGCCAGCTTTCTTGTGACTAACCAAACAGAGGAGGATCCAAGCCTCAGGAGGCGGTGGTATACCCCAGACATTTCCTCCCCCCGTTGGGTGTCTCTTTCGAGCCACTCTTGCGGGAGTATCGGCTCCCCCCGGAGGTACATTTCCCCCTCACCGAGGAAAGCAACACTGGGGATCATTGTAATACCACCAGGCCGCTTGTCTTGTTTGCAGCCCAATGGTCGGTGAGTCCTATTTCCCCAGCCTCCCAATGTGTAATCATCCTGCACAGTGTAGTACCAAAAACACGCCAACGCGCTGGACGAGGGGTCGGATCAGTCCGGGCTGCCCAGCTCCATACCACCACCCCAACTGTGGGCCACCTGAACCCCCGAGCCTACATCAACACATTCCCTCCCTTCGGAACTCACAGTTGAGGCACTTTACTGGCAAACCCCTCCGTTTTCTAACCTCCCAGGGGCGGTGAGCACTCTTGTGCTGACAGCTAGGCCTACTCGGTGTGTGCCAGGACAGGCTCAGGACTCCTGTAGAGCTCCAGTTATGGTGAATGTACTAACTCCCACCCTCAATCAGGTTTGGCGCTCGTAACACCTACACATCCGCTGTTTTCGGAGCCCTGCTCCTGCCTTGGTTGTGCCCTGCAGTCCCATGCCTGTGGTGACCAGCGTGAACGGGATGGCCGCTTATCAGGGTTGCAGCCATTCAGCGAGTGAGTGCCTTGTTGACCACGTGTTGCACCAGATATGCCCTAATGCGATGACCTTGGGGAGCCAACGAAGAGCGGTGGCTTCCTAGACCAGGGGGGAATGGCAAGCAAGGTGCTGAAGACAAGGTGTGCATACCCTCCTTGGGGACAAGCGTGCCCACAGTTAGGACCCCTAACTGGTCAAGACCCATGCGGTTATACGCCAAATAAAAACCCAAACATATACTACCTCATGCAAAAATGAGTTTCCCACCAATGGCACACGACCTCCCTACCTTTCCACAAGGACAAATACACATAGCCACAACAATGGAACGGATTGAGGAAAATGAACGTTAAATTGAAAGACGATGCCGAATGTGGCACGATAAGGTGTGGCACGATGGGCTCGATGTATCTCATGTATTGAAGAACACATGGCCACAGGCCAGCACAACAAGTGCTTCAACTTGAATTCCGCCTTTTCCTGTCTTGCCTGCGCCAGGTAGCCAGTAACACACTTGCACTTTTTCATACCAGTAATCGTTCTCCCCAATTCCAGGCCTCTGGAGAACTGTTTGCAGCGCGTCTCAGACAGTCTCCACCTCGCAGTAGATCACAAGCACAGTTTCAGGGTTGTCAATCAACTTGGCCCTCACAACAGGACTCACAGGATCAGCACCGTCCGCCAGATTCGCATTCAGACTGATCATGTCGGTGTCCAGAGCCTCCCAAAAATTAAGGGGATCTTGCAGATCTTTGTAGGGGACGCACAGCATTTTGACCACCTTTCCAGTGACTTGAATGTTCACCAAGTCCACTTTTCCGGACTCAGTGGACTTGACTTTGGTCAAGGGTGATGTCAGGCGTGCACGCAGTCGACGAAGGTCCATTGATGACCCATGCTTTGGGAGAGTATTTCCCATCGCCGTCCAAAATCGTGCCTTGCTGAGCGTTTCCCATTTTGGCGACGGAGCCTCAGGTTTCCACTGCCAAGCCACCAAAGAGTTCCGAAACCAAAGGACATCCCAGTCATGCAACGGTACCTTCCCTGCCGAACTTGCCTCTGTAAACATGTGAAAGGTTGCGTTTACCTTGTTTGCGTGTTTGCCTACCTGCTTGTGAGGGGAACATACTTCGGGTCGGATGGATAACGCTGTCCGGCGCGGCTCCCTGATGCCAATTGATCCACTGCTGCTTCTGGTAGGCAGAGGCCCGGTCCTGGATTTCCTTGATGTTCGTTTTTGGTCTCGACATGTCGGCGGCGACCCGTTGTAGGAGCGATGGCTCGTACAGACCCTGCATGAACTTCAGCTGGTTCATCGTCACCGGCATGTCCATCTTCTCGAAATTATCTAGCGACGTTACCGCCACGTCCTCGGCATGGTACACCCAAGTGAAGAACGGTCGAAAAGTAGATGAGAAGGATGAGTAGCCATATTTGGATTGCGGGGCCTCGCATTCGACAATGGAACATACTTGGAGTTCATCATCGGAAACCTGCGCTAGAATCCAAGCACTTCCGCTCGCGGCTTTCGGGATGGTTCGGTGAATGTGTTCCCTTGCAGTCTCGTCAGGCCCAGCCAGGCGAATCTCGCAAATGCATAAGCAAGTTGTCAGCTGCTTCCGACGGTGGCACAGCAGAGATGTCCAGATCGATCGCCTGCTTCCGACCAGCGATTGCTACTCGTATAGCCCAACTGGTCTCCGTTTTCAACAGGTTGACCTTCACCGGTTGCATCCACTGCAGTGGGTCGCGGCCCTGCTCAAGACGTTGGTCTGGCAGCGCTTTCAGCGCACAGACGCAGTGCTGCTTTGCAATGACGATCCAATTGTCGGGTTGAGATGAGAACAGGGGTTTCAGAGGATGAACATGAAACAGTAACGGTCTACCGGGTTACGTACCTGGGATTCCCATGCAGTCACGGTCACATCTCCTCGGGAGGGTTTGCCGTAAGACTTCTCATAACCTCGTTGACTTGCTTCTGTTGATACTTCTGGATCTGGCCGTACTTCTTCTTCTTGTCAATCGAAAGGCTCCTGACGTCGACCTCCACCTGCAAAGGCTTCTTGTAGAACCTCGAGAACTCCTCTGGCACCGTTTCCTGCGTGGATGGTACTTGTGAGGTGTCTGGTGATGCTCTGCCTGCTTTTGTTGGCGTGAAACTCTCTGCCATGTTGTAATAGGCCTGTAAAAAGGGAGGACACTGTACATATTTCTTCTTTGATTGCGAGGGCTCGCAATCGACATTATAGGTATTTGTTCGCAATTACCTACTTTGTATTGCGAGGCCTCGCATTAAGATAACAACATATAGTCAAAAACGCACTTTTTGAAAAGACGATTGCGAGGGCTCGCATTCCGAACACGCGATAGTGAGGAAAACACCGGTGTGCGCGCAACAACAAGAACAGAGTTGGGAATCAAACTAAAACCGATAGTATGCATCGATAAAGGCCCAGATTGTGTCCAGAATGTTCGTGCGCTGCGCATCAGACCGCAGAGGAACCTTGTTGTCCATCAATTGTATTATGGCAGGTGAGAAATTCCCGGGCTGCCGCAGAAATGTACGCAAAACATCGGTCAACACAGTTCTGTATGTGTCCACGTCTGGCTCGCTGGAAGAGTCGAACGGAAAATCTTGATCAGCCTCCCAGTGCCTCTCCATGGTCGAGGTACCCGACTGCCAAGGACAGTACCGAATTCTCAAGCGGTCGGCAATAACATACGAGTGCAAGCGCTGTCTGATCTTTGTTTCAATATCGGAGGACAAACCACTAACCAGCAGGCGTCTGTTAATTCTCGCAGGGCAGATCTTGACAAACAAATCTTCCACGTTGCTGGGTGTGACAGCCCAAGTGTGTCGATCCTTCATGGACCCAAGTCGACTGAGCTTGACTTCGCCAAACTCCTCACCATAGCACAATCCTGGCAGGCCGCTGTTGAAGGTCTGTCAATGCAACAGCGCAACACCTATGGTCCTCAGATACACAACGGGATCAGCTGCAGCCATCCCGAGCTCAATAAAAAGCACGAACCTGAGTCGCAAAACATTTTGGGCGTCGATGGCGGTTCGAGGTTGCCGTCCAGACCAGTTGCATTTCCTCACGAGAAATCCACAGTAGAGGACAAGCGGGCACCAGATCTGCAGAAGGTTCACCATTGTTTTACATACTTCGCTCTTCAGTCGATCGATCGCCGTCCTACCGTCATCGGCAACAGCCTGTAACCTGTTCGATTTCGCTCGCAATTGCCGCAAGAAATGCGGCGCACACTTGAGAATGCCGGCAATAGTTCTCTCCATGACTCTGAGCTTGGGGTACAACTCTACTGTTTTTCCCACTCCTAAGCGGCCAAAGCAGAAGTACACAAACAGCGGATGAAAGCAGCGCCATACGTTGGTCATAAGGTATTTATATGGGATGCCAGCAGCCGTACAAGACAGGAGTTCTCTTCAGTATTTTGTGCCTGTTCCGCCGCTGCGATCTGTTGGAGTACAGCACCTTCAGGCATCTTTTGTGTATGTTCTCATCAACGAGGATGGGCACAATGGGATGCGTGTGGTTTGACAGTTATGTAAAGTAGTCCAACACCTCGACCAGGCCCTTATACGAGGATACCTGATGCGTACTCAGCAGCAGCGGCTTCCAACCAGGATTTGGTAGTGGATCCCGCACGATGTCAAGCGGCGCTCTGATGCTCGGTATTGCTGCAGGTCTGTCCGCAAGCAGGCCCAGGTCTGTCACAATCCCATGAAAGCTCCGTTTCATTTTGACAAGCGCTGCAGCCGCACTGCCGATGCTGCCGATCAGCACATCTATGGTTGGGTGTCCTCTGAAATACAGCAACCTGCACGGAATCTCAACGACGCAAAGGGATGTGCAGTTTTGCGACTGATCCTGGATTGTTGGATGCGTTCCATACTGCTTAATATATGAATTGTCGATCCAGACGCAAACCTGCCGGTTCTCCATCCATCGCCATGTCTCAAGCATCTTTCCCCCAGACCGTTCCTTCATGGTTTCCTCGCGGAGCCGCAGCAGTCCTGTTCTGCGCAACCGGCGCCTGTTCTGCCGACAAATAGAGGCAAAACCCGGAGCGTCCTCGTCCTGGTGCTGGGCTGTGCATCGCAAGGGCCAAATTTTGTTTAAGTTGAAGAACTCCTCCTTGAAGTGATTGGCGGCTCGGCTCTGTGGTCTGCTTTTCAACCTCAGTGGTGAGTGCCGTGTTTCCCGGTTCAGTCGCAGCAAGCGCGCAAAATCAAAAAAGAAAACAGCTCCACTCACCTATAATTTTAGCAGCTTTTTTTTTCCAAAATTCGAAAGGTCAGCAAAAAGGGGTTTTTCGCGAGAAACCACCTTTTCTTTTGGTTTCTCCGGCCCCAAGGTAGGGGGGGGGGTCCTCTGAATTTTGTCCAAAAATATCAAAAACCCTGAAATTTGGCCTATTTTGGGGTATTGTTGGCTGCTCTGGGCTGGTCCTGCAGAACAGTGCCGCACACCAGTGTACCTGCCTATAGAGGATTTTCGACAGAAATTCCAATTTTCTTGTGATTCTCTGGCCCCAAAATAGGGATCGGGGGGATCCTCCGACCCGAGCTTTCTCCCAAACCATCAAGAACCCTGGAATTCGGCCTATTTTGGAGTATTTTTGTCTGCTCTGGGGTGGTGCAGCAGAACAGTGCTGCACACCAGTGTAGCTGTATAGTATAATATAGGCACGAAAAAACATGAAAATAGGTTTTGTACCCAAAAAGACCAAAAGTAACCTTCTGTTTTAATTATACCGCAAATAGCAGGGGGGGGGGGGGTTCCTCCTACCCCATTGTTCCCCAAAAATAACAACCTAAGCCCCAAACATGTGTGTGTACGGTGATAGGCACGCAAAAGCCTACCTATGAAACATATGGGAATGGACCACAAACGGTGCAAAATAGGGCCAAAAACACCTCAAATGTTCATCGCTCATCGCATTCTTATGCACATACTATCATATTTTATGTGGTTCTTTGGCGTATTTTGCTTTTCTGCAACGAGCACCCACCAATCGGGAGGGGGGGTGGTTCAACTGCTTGTTTCAGGATAAAAAAAACAAACAATTTTTGATAAAAAAAATGGCTTTTTTTCGCCGATTTTGATGCAAAATGGCAGATTTGGGGGCATAAGAATGCTGTAAATTGTGTTTGGGCAATCGGTGTGTCCACACAGAATGCTTTTTTGCAACCAGCACCCTCAAAAGGGGGGAGGGGGGCTCTGCAAGTGCCTGTCCAAGAAACGGCCATTTATGGCAGTTTTTCCATGAAAAATAGCAAATTTTGGTGCATACAGATGCTGTACATTGTGCTTTCCTAGTCCGTGCGTGCATACAACTTGCTTTTTTGCATCCAGCACCCTCAAAATAAAGGGGGGATCCTTCAACTGCTTGTACGAAGCCAAAAAGAATCAATATGTGACCAGAAAAGGACCATTTGTGGCCGTTTTCTTCCCGTGCAAATTTTGGTGCGTACGGATGCTGTAAATTGTGTTTGAGTGATCTGCGTGTCCCTACAATCTGCTTTTTTGTATCCAGCACCCTCAAAAAGGGGGGCAGTCTTCAACCGCTTGTCTGAGGCAAAAAAAAATCATTTTTTGACCAACAACTGGCCATTTTTAGCCGTTTTTTCCATGAGAAATGGCAAATTATGGTGCATACGGATGCTACAAAATGTGTTCTCGTGATCTTTGTGTGACCACAACTTGCTTCTTTGCATCCAGCACCCTCAAAATGGGGGGAGGGGGGGGCTTCAACTGCTTGTACAAAGCAAAAAATACAACATTTGACAAAAAAACGGCCATTTTTGGCCGGTTTTCATGAAAAATGGCGTATTTTGGTGCGTACGGATGCTGTAAATTGTGTTTGCGTGATCTGTGTGTCCCTACCATCTGCTCTTTCGCATCCAGCGCCCTCAAATTAGAGGAGAGCCCAAAAATCCCAACTTTCATGAAAAACGGCAAATTTTGCCGCACACAGATGCTGTAAATTGTGTTTGCGTGATCTGTGTATCCCCACAATCTGCTTTCTCGCATCCAGCACCCTCAAAATAGGGGGGCAGTCTTCAACCGCTTGTCTGAGGCCAAAAAAAATCATTTTTTGACCAAGAAATGGCCATTTTTAGCCGTTTTTTCCATGAGAAACGGCAAATTGTGGTGCATAAGGATGCTACAAAATGTGTTTTCGTGATCTTTGTGTGACCACAACTTGCTCTTCTGCATCCAGCACCCTCAAAATAGGGGGGGGGGTCCTTCAACTGCCTGTACAAAGCCAAAGAATCAATACTTGACAAGAAAAGCGCCATTTTTGGCGGTTTTCATGAGAAAAGGGATTTTTTGATGCGTACGGATGCTGTAAATTGTGTTTGCGTGATCTGTGTGTCCCTCTAATCCGCTCTTTCGCATCCAGCGCCCTCAAAATAGGGGGGAGCCCAAAAGTCCCAATTTTTGACCAAAAAAGGGCCATTGTTGGCCGTTTTTTTCATGAAAAATGGCAAGTTTTGGTGCATACGGATGCTTTAAATTGTGTTTTGGTGACCTATGTGTGAGTACAACTTGCTTTTCCACATCCAGCACCCTCAAAATAGGGGGGGAGGGGGTCTTCAACTGCTTGTCTGAGGCCAGAAAACTCAATTTTTGACCGAAAAACGGCCATTTTTGGCCGGTTTTTCATGGAAAAACCGCAGATTTTGGTGCATACGGATGTTGCAAATTGTGTGAGTCACGATCTGTGTGTCCCTACAATCTCTTATTTCGCATCCAGCACCCTCAAAATAGGGGAGGGGGGTCCTTGACCTGTTGTTCAGGGGGGGAAGGCAACATTTCTGACCCATGGTACAGCGTGAAATATGGGGGGGGGGGGCTAGGGATAATCTTTTTTTCAAACGCAACAAATGATGCCCAAGACGTCTTCCTTGTGGAGAAGGGGACCACCTTAAGAAATACAGAACCTGCATCCATCCCTGTGTGCACCATGGTCCGCACATGTTGACTGATCATTTGAGGACATTTGGAAAGAGCAACAACTTGAGCATGAAATTCTGGGCCCAATTGTGCACTGAGCATTGCCTGCACTGAGTAATGCATTTGCCCCATGGGGTCCCTCCCTCCTCCAAGGAGCACAGCATTCCTGCACCCAAGGCCAATACTCATACTGCATTGGACTGTATGCACTGGCTAGCAGAGGTTTGCTTGACGGCTTGCCAAACAAGATGATCTGAAACACCAGAATTAAATTAAAGACCACGGTCTCCATGCTCCCCAATAGGAGTGGGATTTGTTTTCAGATCCAGTAGGCCACCATGGAGTAGGCCGGAAAGGATTTCCCCCAGAGAATGTTCCCAGGTATGGCCAACAAAAATCAGTAAATACAGAGGTCCTGCCAAATAACGGTGCAGTGTGCACAGTGCACACGTACGGTGTGCAGAGTGCGCATGTTGACAGTGCGTGTGTGAAGTGTGCGGAATGCGTTCATGCGCACAGTGCAAATGTTCACAGTGTGTGCGTGCAGTGTGCACAATGCGGGCGACGATGAGTGCGTGCAGTGTTTACAATGCGTGCGTGCAGCGTGCACAATGTGTGCGTGCAGCATGGACAATGCGTGCGTGCAGCGTGCACAATGCGTGTGTGCAGCGTGCACAGTGCATGCGTGCAGTTTGCACAATGCGTGCGTGCAGTGTGCACAGTGTGTGCGTGCAGTGTGCACTGTGGGTGCGTCCAGTTTGCACAATGCGGGCGTACAGCGTGCACAGTGCATGCGTGCAGTTTGCACAATGTGGGCGTGCAGCGTGCACAGTGCTTGCGTGCACACTACAAACATTTCCATCAAGCCCCCATCCCCGATTTGGTTGCGTTAACGCCACCCTGCAATCGACGCTGCCGTGACCATTTGCCCAAATATTAAAAAAGCTGTCATAATGGTTGCCATGATAGCAACCACTGCCGCAATCGCTTTTCCTAGAGATGAAAAGTTGGAATGTGTTGTGAGAGGCGGTGAGGGACTCACTTACCGCCATGCTAGCGACCGCGCCTCACAGGGGGTAGGTACCGAGGGTGGCAGAAACTGGATTCCTGCTTGCACAAAACAAAATTCAAAAAACAGTGAGACCCACAGACTGATCACTGTATTCTGTCATGTGTTGCGGCCATGCAGCTTATTCGCATGAAATGGAATCCCTCCATGCGGTGGCACTACGTATTCCTACTGCCTTGATAACCAATGCGCAATGCAACAACGTACCGCTTCAATGATCGTAACCACAACGTTTCCAATCCACTCAATGAGCCCAAGCTTTTCGAGACGTGCATGAGAAGTGCATGAGCACAAAGAGTGCTGCAAAGAACAAGGGGGTGCCCCACTCAACGTGCTCCAGCAGGGGCTGCCTCTCTGTGTCTGCCAGCAGCACCAGTGTCATAAATCCAAGGATTGCATTCCAGAGAGCGTCAAATGCAGCGTGCAGAGTGCGTGCGTGCAGCGTGCACAGTGCGTGCGTGTAGTGTCCACAATGCGTGCGTGCAGCGTGCACAATGCGGGCGTGCAGCGTGCACAATGCGTGCGTACAGCGTGCACAATGCGTGCGTGCAGTGTGCACAATGCGTGCGTGCAGTGTTCACAATGCGGGCGTGCAGCGTGCACAATGCGGGCGTGCAGCGTGCACAATGCGTGCTAGCAGTATGCACAGTGCGTGCGTGCAGTTTGCACAATGCGGGCGTGCAGCGTGCACAATGCGTGCGTGCACACTACAAACATGTTCATCAAGCCCCCATTCCCCATTTGGTTGCGTTAACGCCACCCTGCAATCGACGGTGCCGTAACCTTTTGCCCAAATATCAAAAAAGCTGTCATAATGGTTGCCATGATAGCAACCACTGCCGCCATCGCTTCTCCTAGGGATGAAAAGTTGGAATGTGTTGTGAGAGGCGGTGAGGGACTCACTTACCGCCACGCCAGCGACCGCGCATCACAGGGGGTAGGTACCGAGGGTGGCAGGACTCGTGTGGGGAGGGGGGTGCCGTGACATGAGACAGCAGGGCGAAGAGGAGAACGTTCAGGTAAAGGCAGAAAAAGATGGATGACATGGGGCATCCCTGCCGAACACCCCTGGTTTGCAGGTGGGAGGAGTGGGTGTGCCCTGACACCACCGGGAAGTCACGGGGGGCACGGTACATGGATTGAATGAGGTTTACAAGGTGCGTGGGAAAGTTCAGGCGGGACAGCACTGTGAAGAGGTTGGTGTGGGGGACGGAGTTGAAAGCCTTATTGAAATCAATGTAGAGGCTGTAGCTACCGACTGATTCCCGAAACGTGGATAAAAGGTTAAAAATGTGGTCTTCACATCTGCAGTTGGGAAGCCCGCCGAACTGGGTGGGGTGTATGATGGAGTGTTCGATGGCTGCTGCCAGTAGCTCACGGTTGGCGTGTGTTGCAATTATTTTGTAAACGCTGTTGAGCAGGGCTTTAGGCCTGTACTTTACAGGGTTCGTCACGTCACCTTTCTTCAAAAGTAAGATAATGTTGGCTTGAAGCCATTTCTCGGGCAACGGTTGGTGGAGGTAGTGGTTACATACCCTCCAAATGAATTGCTGGACAGGGGGGGGGGGAGATGTGCAAAGTGTAGTTGTTTGTGAAGTCCTGCCCACCCGCCTTGTTGGGCTTTGACCTCTTGAGCGTGTTGCGGAATGATTCCCGTGTAATGTCAGGGAGAGGGCTGTGTTTTGTGGGTTCGGGGCAGGTGGGGGAGTGTGTGAGCAGGCGATCCACTAGCGTGCTGGGCGGTGCGCAATCGGGGCTGCCCCCCAGGGTGGGGAGTGTGGAAGAAAAAATAGATCTCACTCTTTTAGGGGTGGAGACGAGCTGTGTGGCGCCCGGGCGCTTCAGCCCTATTTCACCGCGTTCCACGGGGTTGAGCGGCTCGTTGATGGTGCGCTTGATCCTAGTTTTCCTCAGAAGGCAGCGATGGATTTTGGCCGTTGCGGCCTTGTTCACTTTGGTCTCCCACTCCTTGAAGAGTTTGTTGAGCGTGTCCATGGAAGCGGGGAAGTTGGGATGGTTGGGGGGGGGCAGGGTTTGCAGGCATGTTTTGATTTTCTTAACCAGAGCCGAGGAGGTGGGGTCTGATGGTGTGGTGATATTGCTGTAGCTGGTCGCTACTTTTTCTAGCACCACATCTGTGAAGAGCTCTATGTCTGCCGAGGATAAAGACTCAAATCAGGGGAGGGGAGAATCGCACCATCGCGCCAGGGGGGCGAGGGAGTCGTGGTGCTTGGAGCGCTCCCGCTCCGTCAGTTTGCGGAAAACTTTCCTCTTAGTGGTGGGTGTTTCGGAGAAGGGCCGCTGGGGGACTTGTGAGGTGTACTAGACTGAGTGGTGGTCTGACGTTTTGTCGTCGATTTGGATGGTTGCAGAGCTGGGGGCAAAAAATTCTGAGGCCTCCGGGGAGAGCAAAATATGGTCGGGTCGGCTGCTGCTTGCTCTGTACAGGGTGGGGTATCGGGAGAAAGACCGCTCTGTCGGGTGAAAGTGCCGGGAGGTATCGATGAGGCGTGGCGGGTCGCTCGTGACCTGCCTGTGGAGCCATGGCCACTCATTGTCCGTTTGGAGGTTCGCTCCGTCCAGCTCAGGGCACATTATGCAGTTGGTGTCTCCGCCTAGGACGTGGTTGGGATACTGATGCATGAGTGGCCGCAGGATGTTTTCAATTTTTGAGCGGTGGACGTCTGCGCTCGGGGCGTATACCGGGACCAACAAGGTGGGCGGGGCCCCCGGGAGGTTGAGAAAGGCTGGCGCCAGTAGCCCCTCCGTATCGAGTCGGGGGAGGGGGGTAACGAAACGGGCGAGCCGGGGGGAGCAAACCAAAACGGATCCGTGCTTGCCTCTGGAGTGTTTGTCCTGGCTGATGTTCGAAACAATGGTGCCTTTAGTGCCCGAACCGTAGGCGTATAGGTGGGGAAGGATGGGGGCGTGATTGATTTCTTGGAGGGAGAGGATGTCGAAGTCCTTCTTGAGGTGTCGGAGAATTTGGCTGCTCACTATAGGTTTCTTCTGCAAGTTGTGGGACAGAAAACGCAGTTCTGAGAGGAGGGGTATGGGGGGGGGGGGTGAGGCCGTTGGTACCCCCTCCGTAGGCGCGTACCGGACTTCGGGGGTGGCGGGATAGGGGGGGGCTGGAGGGATGCCGGGGAGTCGGGTTGGCTGGGCTGGCTAAGGCAACGGAAATGCTGAATTTGGTCGGCTGGTATTCCGGCCGAGGCGAACTCTTCGTCTAGCCCCTTGCCGGTGACTGAAGAAGCCGTGACTGGGCCGGTGATTCACTGAATCTTGACCCTTGTGTTTTCAGGCAGAGGGGGCTGGAGAGCGCAGGAGGCGGGTATCCGGCCCTCTGGCTTTCGTGGGTTAGCTTGCCTGTGGGATGTGGCTGAGGATTAGAGCGAGCCGAGGGATGGTACGCGGGACAGTTAGCCGAAACACTTCGTCTTCCATCCGTCAGGGTATTCCGTGGTGCCACTCATGGTGTGCGGCCCTCGTAAGGACCAGGAGAGAGCGGGCAAAGAAACGGATGCGGAAAGAGTCCCCGTTGGAGGGGTTTTTAAAGAACATTGTGGTGTCTGACTGGGAACCAAAAATGGACACCGGGTCGCCTAGCAAGGGGTCGTCCCTGCGGTAGCCGATGCCCTCTCCCGGGAGATACATTGTGCCCGTGATTTGGTTGGGGGGGGTGCGAGAGGCCCGGTCGCACCAGCGCGGCATTATAGGTTTGGATGATAGAGGAAAACTCCTCCGGGATGTGGGGCGTGGCTGTGACTTTGTTCGGGCCGAGGTATGCGTGGCAGAAGTGTTAGACTGAGCGCCCGTGGTATTTCTCCCACGTGTCGTCGTGGAGAACCTTTTTTACCGTTTCCTCTTGGCTCTCGGAGAATACGTCGCGGACGTAATAAAGACCAGTAGGGAGGCGGGGGTCAATTTGTATCTCCGAGGCGGGGCTGGGGGCATCGTGGTCGGGGGGTAGGAGGGTGGTCGCCTCGCCTCCCAGCGGAGCAAGCAGCGGGACGCTGGCCTCGGACATCTCTTCAATGCGGTTTGGTCCTTGCGTTGGCGTAGCGGCGTCGGCATCGTCCGGTGCTGCGTTCCACTCGCTGGTGCGCTCAGTCAGCCCCTTCGCGGGCCTATAGGGAAGGGCGGAGACGAGCTGGGACACGAAGGCCTTGGACTCTAAGGCGGCGCCCGCTTGGAGGCGTTGCAAGATGGGTTGCTCGTGCTCGGCCACATCCGGGTCTTGAGCGGGGAGTATCTTCTCGAGGGCGAGGAGGTTGCGGTGTAGTGGGGCAAAGGCAGCGTCTCCATATTTGAAATCATGCGCTAGCAGCGCGGATTCCTCCTTTTCGTAGACCACGAGGTGGGCTTGTTGGTGCTCGTAGGGAGGTCGCATGGGTTCGAACGACACGTACGGGCCAAGGACCCCCGCTTGGACGCGCAAGTCGAGAGCATGCGCCGATTTTGGGGCCACTAGGAGCACGGCGGTCTTCGGGGCCTTACACGAGTCGTATGAGGGCGGGGCCGGTGTTGCGTGGGCTCCATCGGGGGTGCCCGACGGCGCGGACCTCGTATTGCTGTCAGATCGTGACGAAAACCGCACCAATTGCCCATCCATGCCATGAAAGAGAACAATGCCGCATGAGTGGAAGAAGCGGATAGCTAGCGTTTGGACTCCGGTTCTCATGACGTCGCACGGCGCGTGTGTGGTGTCAATCGCCACGACCAAGGAGTCTTTAGACCAGAACATCGCTCCTAAGGGTGGTGAGGCGCCCTGTCCTCCGGGCAGGTTGGCGATCATCATGGTGAGCATTTCCGGGGCTTGTAGGTCTTCGTTTCTTTCCTTCCAGTCTCTAGCGATCACGGCTCGATACACTTCGGTAGTCAGCAAAGCGTGCATGTCCATTGCAAGGAGTTCCCCGGTGAGGAATTTGGCGCACTCGCGGACTTTAAACATGAGCTCGTCGGCAAAGCGGGATGGGAGTAACAAATCAAACCGTTAGTAGGCCCAATGCAGGCTCTCGAAAGGAACTATGTGGCCAAACGGGTAGTAAGCATTCTTGGTGTTCACCGATACGTTTGCTAGCGCGGGGACAAACATTTTGTTCATTAACTTCATGAATGCACGGGCATCTCCAATTTTGCGTTGTTTTGGTTGAGATTTGTCTCTCTCCTCTGGCAGCGAAGGCTCAATGTGGTCAAGGAACTCTATGCTCAGCTCAAAACGTAGCATTTTGTGCAACCGGAGGTCACACACCGTTGGATGGGCGTGCTTGGCGGCGAAGCGGCAGGGTTCAAACTTAAAATTGATGTCCTCATATTGGCACCCGGTAAAGGAAGAGGTGTTTAGTAGTAAGGCAACATACGGCATCGTTTGATGGCTGCTCGTGCGGAACTCATAGGAGTCTTTGCCGTCCTTTTTGACCTTGTAGGCGTCCCGAAGTTGTGCTCCGTGCATACATATCACGCTAGAAATGTAAGGAAGGAGAGGAAAAAGGGCGGAAGTTGTTCCTAGCATGCAAAAGGTGGCGGCAACCACTTGAGCGTCCGACGCCGGAATAACGAACCATCCGTTGAGGTCTTTGTTCTCTTCTTTGGCTTTATCTAGCACGGTTCCTAATTGTTTAGCCCACGGGGTGGCGGTAGGCGGAGACTTCTTGGCTTCGGTTTGAGAATAGTCCAATTCATACGGCTTTAGGTAGAAATGCTTGTGCTTGAACAAAAGCTTTTCAAGCTCGTTGTAGTTATTGTGCGCAACGGAAGAGACCCTGCCTCGGTCTAGAATTTCCGTGAGGTTGCTCCCAACAAAGGCGGATTGAATATCGGTGACTTCCACATCCAGGTAGAACTCGGAGTAGTCTTGTAGACGGCAGTAAACTTCGGGAACGAAGATGCGTTGGCGTGTGTCAAATATTTTTCCTTCAACGGCTTCAAACTAGCGTGACGGAAAGCGTGTTTGTAACGGCGAATTTGAGGCTTGGTGTTTTTGAAAGAGGTTTGACAGGGAATAGTTAAATAGCGTCAAAAGGCCATCGTCGGCGGCTTTGGAGCTTCCAAATAGGGTAAAACTCATGGTGTTCTCAGGAGGAACGAAAAGGCGACTTGGCGTCAATTGAAAGGTTGCGAGCGTAGATTTGGACTCGGGAATTGAGGTGATGATTTGAAAACTGCGGAAAAGGCTCCAGAACTTGAACGGCCCGGGATTTTCACCAATCACCCAATAGCCTGGACTACTGGTGGATCCATCAACATAATGCTGAGGGTCAATTGAAAAGAAATAGACACTCAGAAAGTGTGAGGCCACGCCTTCGTTGACGACCTTCTCTCTCGATCAGAGGATGGGGACCGCATAGAACAAATTTTGAATTTCTTCGGCACAGTCGCCAGGGAGTGGGGCCTGGACTTAAACCTCAGCAAAACCGAAATCCATGCTATGGGAACAGCCCCCCCCAAGAACTGTCACCTCCCCCTCGGGCACCTCCCTGTCAACAACCAACCAGAAGACGGGGCAACCACACAACTGCTACAAATACCTAGGGGTGTACATCTTCACCGCCAACCACGAGGCACAAACGCTGGCATTGGCCAAGTCGGAAATAAGCTCCTTTCTCACAACCCTCCAACCCCTCCGGCTCACCCTTTCGGAATACATTCACTTAGTAAACGTCCAACTCATCCCTATTCTTTCCTACCGCCTCATCGCACACCCCCTGGCCCTGAACGAGTTGGGAGCCCTCCAGGCCATGATCTGGCAAAATATTGCACATGACCCCTCCCCGGACAAGGCCAACAGGATTTCCCGCCTCGTCTCTCCTAAGGACCGCTACACCCCCCGCCACCAGGGAGGCTTAGGACTCTGCCACTTCACTTTTTTCATTTGCATGGCCCTGGTGAACGCCGCAATCGGGTACCTCAACGGGGACGGCCCAGCCTCAACAAACGAGTCCTTTTCCGAAGCGATGCTCTCCACCACACGCAACCCAATCCAAGACACCGTCATGGACGCGTGCCACACCATAGGCCTCCGGTACCACAGCACCGCCTTCTGGGCCTCCTGCCCCCCCTCCCTCTTCCTCCCGAAAGAGAAAGTCCAAGTCCGGTTCCTAGCCATTAAACCAGCACCACAATACAGCAAGTTCGGCAACAGGTTGAAACGAGCACCCCAAGACCTAGGGTTCCACCTAGGAACAGTCACGGGGGTGCATACAGAATCCGCCACACTCCAGTTTTTTGGACGGCACCACCCACACCATCAGAGACCCCGGTCTCCGCCGCAACGAAAAAGAGTACACCTTTCAAAACCCAGTCATTTCTGTCCGCCCCCAACTGGCGGGGCACCACGAACTGCTCACCCTCCCCCTTCTCCACCCCCAAGAGTACATCCTCAACCCCCCCTTCGGGCCACACGGCGGGGTTCTGCTCGACTCGTCGCTGCATGGCGAGCTGTACTGGCTCCCAGATGAACCTCACTCCCTTGACCCTGATGACCTCGAAGAATGGGGTTGTGAAGCAGCCCTTGCCCTCCTCCTCACTTCGTCCCCCGGCACGACATGGGTGTACTTGGATGGCTCAACGGGCACCTTGGGCTACGGGTCTGCAGCCACCCTGTTTTTCTCAAATGGCTCCAGATGGGTGCTGTCCCAAACGTCCCCATACCAGTCCTCAGAGGGACCGGAGTTCTGGGCGGCTATTATGTTCCTACACAGGCCCTTGCATCTCACCCGCACCTCACCTTTGCCGTGCTAGGGGACAACCTCCACGTTATCACTGTTCTCTCCCCGAGAGCCCCCCCAGACCTCCCGTCGTGCTCGCCAGCCGGCACGTGGGAATCCTCTCTTCAGTCCATCCAGGCCTCCCTGCGCCCAGGGATGTTCAAGGGTTTGGGGGTGGATCAAAGGGCACGCCAGTTTTGTCGGGAATGAAATCTCGGATGCTTACTCAAAGTGGGCCGCCCAGGTGATGGTCTGGGACCCCTCCCTCCTTCCCCCCCCCCCCCCCGATACGGTGCATATCTAGAGGCCCCCTCCCCGTCATACACAAACTGACTACCACGTCACTCCAGCACCTCCTCCCTTGCCACAAACACGAAAACATCCACGCACCGTCCAGCTTTCATTTTTACAGCCACACTTCATGGTTCCAAGGCCTCCCCTTCAAATGGTCCTCCGGAATCTTCAACATGGCGCCTTCTGCTTTCCACGACGACTTGCGCCCCCGCCATTGCCATGCTTGCCCCGACCCGCACCCAATGGATGTTATCTCCTTCGTCTCACACTGCCCAACGTGCAAACACCTGGTGCAAACCTACATTCAGTGCTGGCGCCCCCCCTTCACCACTGTGGTGTCCCAATGGTGGTCCGCGACCACACACGTCGGGGAGAGGCGCGATTTTGTCCGAAGGTTGTCCCCATGTCCCTGTACACCAAACTCACAACCCCCCCCCTCCGGCCGAAGAGAACCAGCACACTGTTATCACTTCAAACTCGCCGTGAAGGCTCGTGTTCCCCTGCTCCTCAATGCCCTATACCGCACGCTGGAATGGCTAAACGAAAACCCCCCCCCCAGCCCCGCTCAGCCCCCCCCACAACCCCAACTCATGGGGACGCCCCTGGTCACCTTACAGCACGTCACACACCGCCCTACAGTGCCACCCCCCAGCCTACCACCCTCCCCCCCCCCTCCCAGACAAAGTGGCACACAAGCCTCCAAAGCGCCCCCGTCCCCCACCCCCTGCGGCACACGCCAAAGCTGGGAAACACGCCCGCCAGCCCCCGAAACCTGTCCGGCCTTTATCCCTGAAACGCAAAACCGTTAGCCAACCTCAGCCAGAGCCCCTGCCCCCCAAACGGCCGCTCATGATCCGGGACATGTTCAACCCCCCCCCCCCCCCTCGACCAGCACCCCCCCTCGCCGCCTCCGCCCCTGTTTCCGCCCCTTCTCCCCGCATAACAAGGTACTTCGCACCAGCCCCCCCGCCTCCCGCGAGCACAAACTCACAATCGTCCTCATCTTCGTCCAACGTGTCATCTCTTTGAAAAGGCCACACTTACACGTTTCTCTCACGCCAGCCCTCAACAGCCCTAACACGGCGCAACCAATCAGTACTACCACACTGGCACTCACCAGTCACTTCTGCAAATGAATCCCTCCCCCAAGCCACCCCCCGTGCTCAAGCCGTCATGCTCTAACCCCCAAACTGCTACCGTACAGCCTTCGGGAATCAGGCAGAGACCCCAGCTCTGCGTTTGTCTATAACGGGGCTGCCAGGTCTCATTGAGATAAGGCAGAGGAGGACAGCAACGTGCAGCGGTACTCAGCCCGCGATTGAACTTGGTTTCGGGCTCCCGCCCCTCCCTGAAAAAAGCTTGGCGCGCAAGAGCCTTTCTCCCCGGCCTGGCCAGCCAAAGAAGGCGCCGTTCAGTGCAAAAAGGTACCGAGGGTGGCACAAACTGGATTCCTGCTTGCACAAAACAAAATTCAAAAAACAGTGAGACCCACAGACTTATCACTGTATTCTGTCATGTGTTGCGGCCATGCAACTTATTCGCATGAAATGGAATCCCTGCATGCGGTGGCATTACATATTCCTACTGCCTTGATAACCAATGCGCAATGCAACAATGTACCGCTTCAATGATCGTAACCACAACATTTCCAATCCACTCAATGAGTCATGCTTTTCGAGACCGTGCATGAGCACAAAGAGTGCTGCAAAGAACAAGAGGGTGCCCCACTCAACGTGCTCCAGCAGGGGCTCCCTCCCTGTGTCTGCCAACAGCGCCAGTGTCATGAATCCAAGGATTGCAATCTAGAGAGCGTCAAATGCAGCTTCAGCCAATTCTTGATGTTACTAATTCCCATGAAACAGTACCCTTGTAGCCAGGTCCCAAAAAAATGCAGTACATGCACATGTTGTATCTTGGACACGCGGCACCTTGAACAGGAGGGGGAGTAACGCCGCCAAGGCCTCTTGCATCCTCAATAACAAGGCATCATCCGGCCTCAACGCCTCGACGGCGGCATATGAACCGACGACAACATGTATCGGCGACTGGCCCTGTGTGATGCACAGAAGGGGATGCAAAGCTCATCAGCGTGTCTGTCACAATGCCGCCTTTCGCAATGAACAGACCTCAACTCTCCTTTTGCGCCAGCGCTCATTCCAGCAGGAGTGCTCACAGTGGGTCAGATTTTGGAGGATGACTTGAACGAGTATCTTCGCCCCCACATGGCACCCTATTTATCGCAAAGCGATCGCAGAATTTGCTGCATCTGCAGTCCGGAACGCGCCGTTCCAGCATGCCTTGCATCGAGTCCACCCCACAAAAGAAAATGGGTTAAGAGGCGATGGCCAAGAGAAAAAGATGCGCGCAGTGTGCACAATGCGTGCGTACAGTGTGCACCGTGCGTGGGTGCATACTTCGTGTACTCGAGGAAAGCTTTGGCTTCCTTAACCCATCCCTAAAACCCTTTCCCATCTCTCTCCATTTCGAGGTCGTGCAGGGCCACTTGGCTGGCGTCGTTCATGGCATCATTTCAGAGTGCTTGGATACACACCCGCCCTGTGCCCTGAAGCCCCCCCAACATGCACAAAGCATGCACAGGGCACGCACAACGTATGCATGCCCCACCTCTGCCGCGTGCGTGCAGCGTGCACAATGTGTGTGTGCAGTGTGCACAGTGCAAAACGCAATGCCAAAGGCACGAGCAAAAGCTCCACAGTGTCAAAAAGACATAATCTCAGTCGGGAACGGACAAACAGCGAAGGTGTTCTGTCACCCAGACCCAGAGACTTTCGCTGAAGCTCTTAGCAGACAGAAGGCACTAACATTGTGATACACTGATATTGTGCATGCGTGCGTGCATGCAGTGTGCACAATGCGTGCGCGCAGTGTGCACAGTTGGTGCGTGCGTGCAACATGGGATGTGCACGGGGCACACAGTGCATACCATCAAGAGCCGAGGCGTGATACATTGCTACTTCTTGTTTGCTCTTGATGCGTTGGCCGCAAGCTGCAACATCTTATTGCTCAGGAACTGCAACACAGCAGCCACATGCACAGTTGCTCCCTTGCCAACACTGGAAGAGTACCGCCAATTTGCGGGATAGACAACATTGCTTTGAGAAGAGAGGCAGAGCATCATGCATCATGCATCATGGATTGCAACCGCAGCAGAATTATCAACCACCACAACGGCAAGCCAAACCACCACTTGAATCGAGAGATGGGACAGGCGGGCAAAAAAAGACCGACACAACTGTGATATTTCCTCTGCGATATTTCAACTATGATATTTCAAGCATGGACCCACAAGCTCCCTAACGGTTGCTTCCGTCCTCCACCACTGGGTCGAATTTAAGCATTCCCATAGCATTCACCCAATTTACGGCAAGCACGGCGAGAAACGGTGCACAAGAACAGCTGCTCACAAGTGCATTAATAGGCTGAAACCAGCGTGAAAGACACATTGGGATAGTCGGTCAAAAATCTTCAAAACGAATCATTGTTTACCATAGCCCCGTGCATAACTCATGCCAATTTCAACCTCACACCTTTCGCTGTTCCAAAGACTTGCTCAACAATGCACATGTCCACGTTAGTAGACAAACATTCAAACATACAGATAACAATTGACCACCAATGCCAGGTCATCACAGGTAACCGGTGCTCAAAAATCAAGCATTCTATATCCAACCTTCTGTCAAGTCTACAACCTCAGCAAAACAGAACACACTGTGTATTCACCAAACCATAAGAGAGAAAAAGTCCCACACCCTCCCACTCCAGCTCCTCTCTCCAGGAGATATCTCAGGGCAACTCAGGATCTCACGGGCAATGCGGGGAGGACGGAGTCCTCGTTGTCTAGCGACAACAGTTCACTGTCCGTTTGAAGAGACCGTGCTTGTTTCTGCCACTCATAGATCATATGCAGGGGGAGAAAATGCTGCATCTCCCAGAAATCATATAGTCGCCTGAGGCGTGTCTTCCATCATGACCCTCAGACACGTCGTTGGACCAGGCCCCACACCATTGATCGACAGTTCAGGAGGACGTCCTCAGAGTTCCAGGCGTACCATAGGCATTTTAGGAAGATCGCAGGGAGTAGTGATTGCCAAACTAACCTTACATTAGGGGACAGATGATCAACCAATTGCTCCATTCGAGGTCGCTAGTGTCGTCGGATCCGTCGAGGTCCGACAGCGACAAGCATACCCCCTTCCGTAACATCAAAATATGCTGTGGGAGGACACGGAGCAGGCACTCTCCCCAATTCACGCTACCCTGTGGGTGCGGTTCCCACTTAAGCGGGATGCCGTAGGTGGACCCGAGAAGACACGCTACCCCAAATTCGGTCCAAGGGCGAATGTGAGGGGGTATTCGGGACATCAGCAGATAAATGTTATCCCTGTACCTCCCCATTAGAACAAACGGTAGAGAGGGGCAATCTGCAAGGGAGTCAGAGGTGCACCAGGGTGGGGGGTCTCGTAATTCACCAACAATGCCTTTGAGAAACTCGGAACCTTTCAGTTGTTCTCTGACCTTGTGTTTATCCCTTTGCGGGGTGTACGGCAGGATTGTACTCAGTCGTCCCGCAGGCGCACCGTCCCACGGCGTGGACTTAACCAGAAAGATTGGGACGTCGTTCACCTGTAGTGCGGCCACCAGAGAATGTACTGGGGCCCACCACCCGCGGAAGCCATTGGAATGTAGCCGCTCCCAAGACACAAGGTGGGGGGGTCTCGCTCGCATTATACCTTTACAAACCGTCATCTCTGGGCCATTCACCGGGGAAGCTGAAAAATCTGTAGGCCCGGTCACAAAGCCCTGTACTGACAGAGCCGGAGGATGCTGTGAGGGGGTTTGGGTATGTGGGGGCAGAAACTGGCGCCCAGGAGGAGAGTTCGTGGCTATGAACTGATTCCAGGCACTTTCAAAATGGGTCCGTACCTCCTGCTCACCCATCAGTTGGGTGTGTTCCTTCCACAGAGCCCAGAGCTCGGCGAGCTGGGCTGAAAGAAAACCTCCAATAGGGACCCCCTTCTCCCCCTGGCGGAGGATTAGACTACCCAAGACAAACAATACGTTCTGCTGCAAATCGAATCTCACAAACCTGGTGAGGTGGTCGTCATTTATCACTGTGAACTGGCGGTCAGCGGATTTTCCGAGGCGGTCCAGGCACTTAGCCTCTTTCGATACCGAAAACCACAGATTTTCCCCCCGACGTTTTTTCTTGCACTCACCCATTGCCCAGGAGACCGCCTGTAGCGCCCCTTCCCCTGGAATCTCCCAAAACATGTCCGACATGTCTTGTTCCAGCAGGGAGAGGGATTCCATGGACGCTTTCATTCTGTGGGCTGACCAGACCAGGTCTCTGACTCCAACTAGTTTCGCAAATCCTAGACCTCCTGGAAGCATGGTGCAATGGCAGACCAAGAGTTGCAGACATCGTTTCATAAGTTTGCTCCATGCCCTCAGGGGATGGGCTGCAAATGAGACGACGTCTCTCCAACGAATGACAGGGGGCACCGCCGCTTCCTCACTCTTCCACTTGGGCAACCCGAAAGTCGACGGCGGTCCAAACCGTTGTTTTTTTTGCTTTCGCAGGGTTAGACACATCACCGACCCGTACGGATACTCCATCAATGGTAACACAAAACCCATGGGGTTCGGGTACTGGGGGTTCAGGCATCCTAGAATCATCGTCGCCCCCGGCCGCAAGCAGGTCCAAAGCCCATTGTGTGACTGTACCCTTCATGAACAGGCGTTAAGTGGCCCTTTGAATAATTGCGTGATCTTCATGTGAATTTACCCAAATTTTGAGGTTTTTGGGGGAAAATGCCATATTATTGGTTCATTCCGAGGGATTTGAGGGGCCAAAATTCCTTCCTAGCTTTGTTACGCATCATCCAATGAAGGTCCTGCCTTAAAAGCATCCATCATGTCCGAACTGTGCTCAAAACGAGAGGTGTCGAAACCTGGCAAGCCTGTAGCTGATTCACGGCCGTGAATTCACGTGATTTCGTACGAAATTCGCACGAATTCGCACAAATTTCGTACGAGTTTTGTACCAATTTCGTACGAATTTCACGTGAATTCACGTGAATTCATACCAAATTCATACCAATTTCGCACCAATTTCGTGCGAATTTCGTACGAATTCGTACAAATTTTGTGCGAAAATTGTACAAAATTCGTCCCCAAACTGTACCGTGAATGTGGTTGTTACGAACTTCGTACGAAATTTGCACGAAGTTCGTACGAATTTGGCACGAATTTCGTACGAATTTTGTCCAATTTGCATGAATTTGTATCATCTTGATGCAGAACAAACACACTCATCGCATAGCACACAGCACAGCAACACAACAACAACACAGAAGAACAACACAGTCACCCCATATCACACAGCACAGCAACACAACAACAACACAGAGGAACATCACAGTCAGGTCATCAGCAACAGTCACCAATGAGGAGCAGCAGACAGACGAAGCACAACAAGCAGCAAGCAAAACAACGGTACCAACACAGCCGAAAAGCAGGCATTACACATACATCATGACAATCAGCAGCAACAAACACAAATAACAGAGAGTCACAAACTACAAACAGCACAAAAGTATTGTCCCACATGATTCAACAGCAGGCAGCCACCCATCCAACCATCCACACCCACTCATAGCACATAGCACAGCAACACAACAACAACACAGAAGAACAACACGATCAGGTCATCAGCAACAGTCACCAGTGAGGAGCAGCAGAAAGACGAAGCACAACAAGCAGCAAGCAAAACAGCGATACCAACGCAGTCGAAAAGCAGGCATTAAACAAACATAATGACATTCAGCAGCAGCAAACACAAACAACAGACAGTCAAAAACCACAAACAACACAAAAGTATTGTCCCACATGATTCAACAAAACCACCCAAGAACCCAAGAACCACCAATGCATGCACATATCACCCAGGCAGGCACACACCATGCACCCACTCCCACACAAACAACAACCCCTCTGACCAGGCACACCCACACACACACAAAAATGACACAAATTCATGCAAATTGTTTGAACTTCGTACGAGTTTCGTACGAAATTCGTACGAAATTCGTAACAACCAAATTCACGGTACGTATTGAGGGACGAAATTCGTACGAAATTCGTACAAAATTTGTACGAAATTCGCACGAATTTCGTACGAATTTCGTGCGAACTTCGTACGAATCTCGCACCATTTTTGCAGGACACTGGCAGAAGAGCCACACCAACACCACCTATGCATGTACCGGAGTCCCCACACCCACACACATTTCCCTATACCAGCCCCCCCGGCACCCACACACACATACAGTGCAGCAATGTACACACACACACACACGGCACAGACACACACACACACACATACACACACACACACAGACACACACACACACACGGCGTGAGGTGACCCAAGAACCAAGCACACACATTTCCCGATACCTGCCCCCCCGGCACACACACACACACACACACACACACACACACACACACACACACACACACACACGCACACACACACACACACACAGACACACACACGCATACAAACCCCTACACAAACACACAAACCCAAACGCAAACACAAACATACCTGTTTGCCTTCATATCAGCACAGGCTACACCCCATCTGTACGCAATCATGGAATAGCAATGCCATCCCTGTTCAACATTGGAAGATGCACAAGAAGAGGCCTCTCAATACCCCACAATCTGTGCTCCCAATCACCCCTTCTACAGAATGCTCGTGCTTGATCCTGCAGAGCCAGGCCGTGCCGCAACGCGATGCGGCTGACTGTGGCGAGAAGCCAGGCAACACAATTTCGAAGCGACTCAATACACAAAACCTGTGAAGAGAAAAAGGATACCCTCTCTAACCTTAACCGCACTGCAACAAGCAAGACACCCTCATAACCCCACACCCAGACACTCAGGGGCTGTGGGTGGGGGGTCTCCTTGCCCCCCCCCCCCTCCCAACCCTAGACGTGGTTGATTACACTCCTATGGTTTGACCCAATGGACCCCCCCAGCCCACCGTCATGCATCTACTAGCAACTATCACGTTTGCCCTTCCCAACAACTGTGTGAGCAAGGCAACAATGGTTCGACCCCAATGGACCCCCAACCACTGCATCCACTATTACCTATAACCTATGCCCTTCCCAACAAATTTGTGAGCAACGCAACAAAGATTAAGAAATGTAATGTGTAATGTTTTGATTTGATCTACAAAACAAATTGTTCAATATCCAATGTGTGCAACAAATAGCAGTGACAAGACAAAATTGGGGCCGATTCGTATGAATTCGCACGAAATTCGCACGAAATTCGTACGAAATTTGTACAAATTCGTACAAAATTCGTGCGAATTTCACATTCTCGTGAATATGTGAATCTAGCATGAATTTATGCGTCAATTTGGGTGCGTGAATTTCACATTCACGCCAATCTCACCAAACGTGTTGAACCATGCAGCTACCTCAAAAGCTGTAAATTGCACACATTTGTTGGATCTTACTTTGGGCGAAGATAGCACGATAGAAGCACACGATAGCACCAAGTTACGAGCAAAACACAGCAAAATTGGGTGAAATTCACGGTACCGTGAATCCCGGATTCAAACGGCCGGTTCACGAAGGGTACAACGTTGTCGGGTGTGAGGTTGGGCAGCAATCTGCGGAAGGCATCTATGTCACCCAGGACCCCGCACTCATTGGCTGAATCGAGCAGCTGTATGAGTGTTGTGGCCTGGGCATCCCGTGGTGTAGGGCCCCATCCCGCAAGTGTGAACCCTTTGCCGAACAAAATTCCATCACACGTGCGAATGTCATCCAGCACCCTACACACCGCATGATTGCGGTGGGCCTTTTTGTCCCACATCCCCCCACAAAACTTGTGCCACCAGAGCCCATCTCTTGCCCCTAGTCCTAGGCTCTCATCAAGCCACTGAAACTTGGACACAGACTGAGAGATATCGTCCCAGTTCACGGAAGCAATGGTATTGAGCAAGACCTGAAGCATGGCGTCAGGCAACAAATGTTCTTGCTTGGAGAAAGAATCTTCACCAGGTTGAAAGGACGGGCATTTGATATTCTGTAGGTTTTCAACAAATGACTCAAAGGAGTTTGTGAGGGAAGCAGGGGAGCGGAAAACACGATTTCGTGCGTTGCACGCCAGCGTGGAACCCAGACTGTCGCCTAGTAGCGACGTCCACTGCTTGGTGGAGCGCAGGATGATGTGTCCTGTCGAGTTTTTCAAAACCGGGAAGGAGTCAAAGAGGTGCGGGCAATCACAGTATTGTCCCGTGACGTCGACTCAAACTCGTTGCTCAATGAAATTCCATAGAGCGGGGAACGGGGACTCCGGACTGTCAGGTAATCGCAAAAGCCATGCACCTGTACGGTCGTCAACTGGCTTCCATGTGGCAAAAGGCACCTCATACTGTGCTTCCTGCAAATATGCAACGACTCTATGCTGTGCCGTCCCTCAGGAGGCCTTGGCCAGGGACGCCACTGAGGGGGACGGGGATGCAATTGAGTTCACGATTTTCTTAAGCCAGCTCTGAAAACCACTGGGGATCAGGACATCAGAGATTGCCTTCTGGACCACCCGAGTGACAGTGTCAAGAACCTCTTGGTGGTAGGACGGTACCCTCACTACTATCCTCCTCGGCAGGTCTGCCCCCCAAAATTGGTGCACTTCTCGCTTAATCTTTCGGAAAAGGCGTTCAAAAACTGCTGTGTGCAAATGACTGTGTACCTGTGTCATGAATTCCAGAGCCGTGGAAAGTTCACTGGCCGTAAACGTTTTGCTGATCAGGAAGTCGGCTTTACTCTGCAGGGTCCTGTGCTCTTCATCAGGGATTTTGTCAGTGGATGTCAGAAATGTGTTTTCACGTAAGTCTATTTAAACCGCCAAAAGGGACCCCTTGCTTAAGGGTAGGGGCGAGGACACGGTCCCAATACCGTTCACGCTCACACGCTCTTCTGGCATCGACCACCTCAATTGGGAAAATTGTGACATGGTGGCAGCCATGTCTTGCCAACACTCTCTGTAAGGAAGGCAGTTTTCCTTGTTTGATCGCATTCCCTTTTCTCTTGCAATTTTGCCCTACATAATGGTTGCGCAACGTGCGCGCTTTCTGGCAATGTTCCCAGAAGCAGTCAATCAACGGCCGCATACCTTCAATGGCACCACACGGACCCACATATGTGGGGAATGGGCCGCAAACGGCGTAAATTACACAACCTGGCGCAGTCAAATCATAGTCTGGGTCGACAGAAGATAGGCGCACAATGCGTGCTAACTTACTGTCCGGCGATCGGACCAGCAATTGGTTCGTTTGGGGCAGATTGGCTGCAATCTGGTGCCACTTGTTGCACCGCGTGGCAAAAAGCCTTTCCCTTTCTCGTGCTAGTTTGTCCCGGTTTAAGGACGGGCTCTAATTTGTTTTGCTATCGTTGAGGTCGGTTACTTACTTACTGGGGGTGTGGAGTTCACACCCCAGTGTGCAAAAGGCAAAGGCGGGGGACGGAGAACAAAGGGTGTGCCACCACTGTCGGCATCCGCACGTACCAATGGCGACTCATGCAACAATACTGTACCCTTCGGTCTCTTACACAGTCGTGTCAAAATCTCACGTAAATCCTGAACAGGTAAATCATCACCCACGGGACTGGTTCCACTGTCAACTATCAGGAGCTCCCATGGTCTGTGGTCCTGGTGCCACCGTTCCGCCGGATGCAGCATTCTAGGGCGTGGTGCGGGACCCCTAGTTAGAACGCAATTTGCAGAACACCCACCTAACCTCAATTTTGGGGGGGACAGCCTAAGAAAATTGATTCAGCACCCTCAAAAACCGTCCATCCCCTTTCTTTCCCCACATAACCCTCATTGTAGGGGTGGTTGCAGCTGCAGATAACTCAAAATATCGTGCTCCAGGAGGTGAGCACAAGGTCATTGGGGTCCCTATTAAAGGCCCCCAAGGACTCGGCGGCAACCACCTCCTCCGCCTCCCCAGTAAGGGGGGGTGTTGCCCCAAAAGGAAAAAGAATCACCCCTTGCCCCGAAATAATGTTGGGAGTGGTGACCCCATACCATTCACGCTCCAAAAAGGAGTGCACGAGGAACTTGTTTTCCAGGTCGTCAGTGCAGACCCGGCAAGTGTTGTGGGTGAGGGGTGGGAGGAACCAACCATCCGACTTCCCCTTTTCCTTACCCGGTCGGATCCTTCCCTTCTACACACTAATCATGAGGGGGCTGTGGGGCTTCTCCTTCCCCCTCCCAGCCCCAAACTCCTCCACTTCCTCCGCTTCCTCCTGACCCACATAAGGGGTCGTCTTCGTCCCCGCACCCTTCTCGGCATGGGCGGTGACAGACTCCAATACGGCGTCCACATCCTCGGGATGCAGCTGAATCAAGAATCCAGCAACCCCTGGAAATACCTGTAGCAACTGGAAGATGTAGTTGCTGAGAACAAGGGGGTCTCTCTGGTGGGGCATGAAGGGGGACTTATGGACAACGAGTCCAAAGTCCTCACCACGTTCAAAGCGAGTTGCCACAGGGCGCCTCACGTTTGCGTCACCCATCGCAAACCCCTCGGGGCCGCCAAGGCGACGGACCCCAAGAAGCTTTTGATCGTGTTCGCACCAAGCGTGGGCAGCAGCAAGGGCCATTAGAAAGAATATGAAAGCTTTGAGAGCTAAAGCGAAAAGGGGAAACATAAAATGAAGCGCGATAACCTACGCGATAACCCACGCGATAACTAGTTATAGCGCGATAACCCCCGCGATGGCCCCCGCGATAACTAGGTTATCGCGCGATAATCCACGCAATAACTAGTGCTCTAACCCCGTTCTTGCCTTGGCGGTCCTGAGGGGTTTACGATGGGTGATGCCAATGTGAGGCGCCCTGTGGCGACCCGCTTTGAACATGGTGTGGACTTTGGACTCCTTGTCCATAAGTCCCCCTTCATGGCGGACAAGCGAGACCCCCTGGTGCTCAGCTACTACATCTTCGAGTTGCTAGAGGTAAATCCAGGGGTTGCTGGATTTTTGATCAAGCTTCATACCGAGGATGTCGACGCGGTGGTGGCGTCCGTCACCGCTCATGCCAAGAAGGGTGCGGGGACGAAGACGACCCTCTATGTGGGTCAGGAGGGGGAGGAGGAGGAAGTGGAGGAGGAGGAGGAGGATGCAGGGGGGGGTGGGGGCTGGGGGGAGGAAGGAGAAGCCCCACAACCCCCTCATGATTAGTGTCCAGCAGGTAAGGGTGAGACCTGGTAAGGGGAAGGGGAAGTCGGATGGTTGGTTCCCCCAACCCCTCACCCAAAACACTCGCCGGGTCTGCACTGACGACCCCAAAAACAAGCTCCCCATGCACTCCCATTGCCCCACAAGGGAGTGGGAGCGTGACTGGTATGGGGTCACCACTCCCAACATTATTTCGGGGCAGGGGGTGATTCTTTTTCCATTCGGGGCAACACCCCCCCTTATTGGGGAGGCGAAGGAGGTGGTTGCCGCCGAGCCCTTGGGGGCCTTTAATAGGGACCCCAATGACCTTGTGCTCACGGTGGGGGGAAAGCTGGTGGTCAACCACCTCCTCGAACACAATTTTTTGAGTGACATTCAGCTGCAAAGTCTTTTGGATGATTTGGATAGGCTGCCTCTCTCAGAGAAAGCACCCATTTTCAATGCGAACCCCCCCATTGTCGGCAGCCCCAATATTCTGGGACCCGCCGCACATTGTATGGCAACTATGGGGGTGCCAACCACCACGAGCACAACCCCCACAAGCTCCATGATCTGCCAGTCCTCAAAAGGGTGGCAAATCGTGTGCTTGAGACCGCGAACAAGACTGTGGTGGGGGGGGTCGGAACGAGCTGCACCATCCTTGACACGGCCGACCTTTCGAGCTATGACCACACCTCCCAGCACCCCCATCGCGACGCCACCCCCTACACCATTCCTGAAGGCACATTGATTGTCAATTGCCTTATTATGCTAACCCATAATCATGAGGAGGAGGATGGGTCACATTTTCTTTTTGTGCCCTCCAGCAGTTCGGGGTTCCCTGACCCTTGGGTGGAGAGGGCTGGGCCATTCAAGAGGGGCACTGCCTTTTTTTTTAATGCCCTTGATGTCCACAGGGGGTCGGGGATTTTCAAGGCCTCCCCCATGGGGGTAAGGGCCCCCCGCCTCATGGCATTTTTTGCCATTGAGCTTACCCAGGGGGGGAATCTTCGATTCCCCAACCTGCACGTGACGCAGTCAATTAAAAGGCCCCAGCTGGGGGCACCTGGTGGCCGGGTGGCTAGGACAGTCCAGTGTGATGGGGCTGTTAGGTGTAGGGGGAAGGTGGTAGCCAATTGCTACGGATGCAATCGGCTGATTTTGTGCACCGCCCACAAAGATGGCCTTTGTGTGCCATGCCAGGAGGGCGAGGAGGTGGGAGGGGGGGGGGAGGAGGTGGTGGTGGTGGACCCCAATGGGGTCAGCATTGAGCAATCTGCTCAGTGCGTGCTGCCGGTGGGCACAACCACAGGGCGTTTTTTGTTGTCGGGGTGGGGGATTGGGAGGGAGATGATTGCCCCCCTCACTAATGAGGAGGCGGGGGCGGACCCCAATGGGATTGTTGAGCAAAGGAGGGTGGAGGTAGGTAGGTAGGTAGGTGCACTCGGTCGTGGGGAGGCGCCCCATGGTTCCCCCTGGCGTCGCCCCTGTGACGAACAGGAAGAGGCTCCGCGCGTGAAGAGGGGAGGCAGCTTACATCCCGCTAGACCTGACTGTTGGCCCCCAACAAAGCGGCCCCGGGCATCACCGGGAGGGCTGATCGCCGCCAGCGTGACGTGCTTGTCTCGCTGGGAGGGTGTGCCCCCGTGCTTGCGCACGGCCCCTCCTTTGGGCGGAACCCTAGAGGTTCACCGGACTTCCTGGCGTATCCCGTTCCCAAGGCATGCATGCACGTTCTTGGTACTAGGGTTCCGAGGCGCTTGGGTGTCGCACGCTCCGCCTCGAGTCCCGAAGCAGCGCAGGCCTTAGGATGCAGCCTTACCCCCGGTCTCCGGATCTCGTTTGGCCGGATCACCTGCATGGCACGGGCTGCCTCAGTGCCCGGGCTGTGGGCACTGGGTTTCCTACTGTTGTGTGGCGTTTGTGTTCGGGTCCGGTTCGCGGTTGGGTGTGGGTTTTGTTAACCCCGCCAGTTCTGGCTGGGGTCTTGGGTGGGTGTGTTTGGGCACGGTTTGTGGTGTTGTCCCTCTGGTGTCGGCTGTTTGTGGTGTTCGTGGTTGGGGTTCGGTTTCGGCCTGCTTATGGGACGTGTGTGGTTGCGTGGGCGCCCCGCTTGCCCCCCGCCGTTTCCGGTTCTGGCGTGCGTCGTGGGCGTGTGTGTTGGGCCTGAGTCTCGGCTGTGCCCAGCCCTTCTTGGCCGGGTTATCGGGGTGTGATTGTTGCGCTTTTGTTTTTTTTCTCTTTTTTTTTCTTTCCTGTCTCGGGCCTTGTGGTCCCTGTCCCCCCATCCCCTTTCTTTCGGGCTGGGCTGCTGGCTCTCTTTTTTTTTTTTTTCTGCTTATTTTGGTGTCCTTTTTCCCGGTGGGCTGCTGTTCCTGGCTTGGTGTTGCCAGTTTTGGCTTGGTGTTGGCGGGCGGTTTGGCGGCTGTGGGCTGTTTTCGCGCCTTTTCCCCCTCCCCCTTCCTTTTTTTTTCTTTGGGGGGGGGGGGCTTGCCTGTTCCTCCCTCTGCCTTCCCTGGCCTGGTGCACGCACTGGCCTGCATTCAGTGTTGTCTTCCGGGCTGCTGTTTTCGGTTGTGTTCTGTTTGGCCGCGTTCCGGCCCCATGGGTCGGATGGGCTATGTACACAATGGGGTCGATGCCCCTTCTTGCCGGGTTAGGTCCTGGCTCTGCCGGCTGGGCGGCTGCGCCAGGCGGCTGCTTGTGGTTCTGGGTTAGGGGGCTGGGGTTGTGCGTGTCCTTTCCCCTCTGCGGTGCCGGTTTTAACCTTCTGGGTGGTCCGCCACCGTTGTTGCCAGGCACGCTGTGGCCCCGTGTGTGGCGTGTGGTGCCGGTGTGTGGCGTGCTGCGGCGGCGCCTTCCAGGGTGTGCGGTGGCTGGCTTCGGTTAGTCCTTCAGGTTAGGGTCAGTTGTGTCGTGTTGTGCCGCTCTGTGCCGCGTCGCGTCGCGTCGTGCTGTGGCGCGTTGCACTGTGGCGCGCTGTGGTGCGGTGTGCCGTGGTCTCGCGTGGTGCCGCGGTGGGTCAGTGGAGGTCAGCCTGGCCTGTGTCGTGGTGCGGAGTGCGGGCCGGAGTGTGGCTGGCTGGTGGCTTGGGGGTGCGGTTAGGTGTGGGTGTCTCGCTGGGTCCGTGCTGTCGGGGCTTGGGCGTGCCGCTCGGGCTGGTGGGTCGGGTAGGTCGTTCGCGTGACGGTCCCTGGGGTTGCCCTCCCTTGGGGCCTGTGCCTTGGTCCCGTGTCCTCTGGGGGTTTCGGTCCCTAGTCCTGGTCGCTGTGGCGGTGCCTTCGCTCGTGGCGGTGCCTGTGAGATGGCCCTTGTGGCGGCCGGGGTCGTCGCCTGGCGGTGAGGGCGTGGTGGTGCGCCGTGCGGCGGCGTTCCCTGCGGCTTCCTCTGTTGGTGTGGCCCGTTCTCCCCGTGTAGGTGTGCCCTCCATTCTCCGTGTGGTTTCCGGTGGCTGGTGGGTGTGCGCTGGTGTGATCCGCACGGCGTCCGATGCTTGCTTCGCTGGTGTGTGTTGGGGGGTGCGCCCCCGGGTGTCGTGGGGTGTTTGTTGGGGTGGGGCGGCGCTGGTCCCCCTGTCGTGGTATGCCCTTCCTGGGTGTGGGCCGTGGCGCCTGCCGTGGTGCCCTTTTCCTCCGTGCCTTGGTCCCCGCTCCCGCCCCTTCCTGGTTCTTGGGTGGTTTCCTGCCCCCATGTGGTGTCTCTTCCGGCGTCCTGTCCCTGTGAGTGCCTGCCCTCACTTGGGGCCCCTCGGTGCCCTCTTGCCTGAGTGCTCCTTGGTGTCCCTTGCCCTTCCCTTGCCCTTGTCCTTCCCCTTCCTGGTGTGGTGGTGGCGGGAGGGGCGGGCTGGGGAGGGGGCGCCGGCGGCCCAGGCCTGGGGGTGTGTGGCCTTGAGCCACTGGCGAAGGGCTTTGGGGGTGTAGGGGGGGCGGAGGCCCTGGACCGCATCGCGGAAGAGGGCCTCCCATGCCGCTTGCGGCATGATGGCCTCCGGGGCGGCCTCGTTGGGGTTTGCGGGGGTGCGGGTGCGCACCTCCTCGAAGGTATGCCCAATGTGCACCCCTTCGTGCCTTCCCGTTCCCCCGGCCCACTTCACCCAGTGGTGAAGCTCCTGCAGGGCGGGGGGAGACCACCAGGGGAGGTGGGCGGGGTCCTGGGGGGGGGAGGGGTCCGTGCCGGGGGTCCTGGAGCGGCGGGGGGAGGACGTGGACCTGCGGTGGTGGCGGGGGTGGCGGTGCCTGGGGGAGCGGGAGCGGCGGTGGCGGGGGCTGGGGGTGGAGGACGGGTACGGGCGGAGGGGGGAACAGGAGGGGGAGGTGGACATGGGGCGGCGGTGGCGCGCTTGGTGGCGTCCGGGGGAGCAGGAGTGGTGGTGGCAGGGGCTGGGGCTGGTGGATGGGTATGGGCGGCGGGGGGAACGGGGAGCCCGGCGGGGCATATGGGGGGAGGGGGAGGTGGACGTGGGGCGGCGGTGGCGTGCCTGGCGGCGTCGGGGGGAGCGGGAGCGGTGGTGGCGGGGGCTGGGGCTGGGGGTCTTGTATGGCCGGTGGGGGGAGGGAGAGGTGGACATGGGGCGGCGGTGGCGTTCGTGGTGGTGCCTGGGGGAGCGGGAGCGACAGGAGCGGGGTCTCGGGGGGTCGTGGTGGCACCTGGGGGAGCGGGAGCGGCGCGAGTGGGTGGTTGAGGCGTGGTGGGAGTGTGGGCGCCGTGGGCGCATGTGCCGTGCGGGGGGGGAGCGGGAGCGCCGCCGTTTGCGGGACCGGGCCTCATCGCTCGAGTCGGGCCAGTCAGGGGGCGTCGGCGGCCCCTGAACGGCTTTGCGTGGTGCCGCCTGGTACTGGGGGGGGGGGGAAGGTCCCCTGTCGTCCATGGATCCGCCACGTAGGGGCGTGGTGGCGGCAGCGGCTCGTGGTATGGGTCGAGTGACTGTCCTTGGCGGGGTTGGGCCCGGGGGGGCCCTTCGGCGTGGACGTGGTGGCCGGGGGGATAGGGATACGGTTCCTGGTACGGGGGGGGTGGCTGGTACGGGGGGGGTTGGCCCCTGGCGGTAGGTGGGGTATGCGGGTGGAGCGCTCGGTGGCTGCCATCCCATTCGATGGTGCTGTTCGTGCACGGGGGGTTGTGGCCCGGTGGGGTAGGGCGGTTGGCAGTGGTAGTGGTGGGGGTGGTGTTGGTAGTGGTGGTGGTGGGGCCGCCGGTGGTGGTGGTGTGGGTAGTGGTGGGGTTGGTGTTGCGGGTATGGCCCATGGACCCCTTGTGGGTTTTCCGGTCCCCCTTGTGGGGGTGGGGGGTTGGGCATCGTGGGCAGTCCCCGGGGCTGCACTATGTGGTGGGCAGGGGGAGCGGGTCGGGGGCCGGGCTTGACGGTGACGGTGGTCGAGGGGTCCCACGTCCCTGGGTCGGTTTGGCCGGCGCTGGTGGTGGTTTGTGGGGGATGGATGACGGGGCGCTTGGTGACGGGGATGCGGACGAGGGCTTGGACGGGGTCGTGCTGGGTGGCCGCCTCTGCGGTGGTGGTGGGTGCTGGTGGGAGGGGGGCGTGAATTGCGGTGGGTTGGGGGTCCTGGCTTGGGTGAGGGTCCGGCCGGGGGTGGTGTCGGTTGGGTTTGTGTCGTTGCGTTTGTGGTGTTGTGTGTGCTCGCGTGGGCGCCGGCTTGGGTTTGGGGTCGGGTTTGTGGTTGGGGTCCGGTTACAGGTTGAGGAGTACCTCTGTTCGGAGGTGTGAGGGCGCCGATGTCGGGTCGGGGGTCGTGCCGGTGCGTTGCCGGGCTGCCCGGGTCGCCTGCCTGGGGACTGGGGGGTCGGTGCGTGGGGCCGCGGCTTTGGCTTTTGCCGTGGCCTTGAGGATGAGGGCGGCGGGGAGGGGGGGGTCGGAGGATGAGGTGGAGGAGGTGGACGAGGCTGAGGATGAGGAGGAGGTGGTGGACGGGGGTTGGGCTGTGATGCGGGCGGGCTTGCGGGCGGCGGCTTCTGCTGCGGCCACGGCAGGGAGGATGGAGGGCATGTCCTCGGGCTGTAGGTTGGGGGCGGGCGGCTGGGGGGCCCCAGTCGTGACCTGGCGGCCCGGCGGGCCGATCTGGTGGGCAGCGGCGGGGGAGGGAGGCGCAGGGCTGCGGCCTTCTCCTTCTGGGCTTGGCTGGGCCAGGGTCCTGCAATGTGCGACGTTGTGTGGGTTGGCGTCCGCGGGGGGAAATAGTTCGCGTGGGCTGCATTCAGGGGCCGGGGGGGGTGGGCCTGGGTCTTCTGGGGTGTGTGCGGGGGGCGTGGGCGGGCCACTGGGTGGGGTTGGCGTGCCGCGGGGCGCGGGGCTCCTCTCGGCGGGTGTGTGTGGGTTGTCGAGTGTGGGGGGTGGTGAGGGGTTTCCGGTGGGTGGGTGTGTGGCGGGCGTGCGCTGGTGTTCGGGCGGGTGGGGGAGGCCCGTGTGGCGGGGCCGGGGGGTGCGCGCGATTGTGGGCGTGTGTGGGTCTCCGGTTGAGCAGCGAGAGGGGAGGGGCATGGGCGGGGAGTGTGCTGTGGGGTGTGCTGTGTCGGTGTATGAGTCCGCTCGCCGCGGCGCGCATGTGTGGCCCGTTGTAGGCCGGGTGGTTTGGAGGAGAAGCTTGCCGTCTTCTGCTGCCGCGGCAAGGATTTCGCAGACGAGCTTTCGTATCTGGTGGACCTCTCCGTCAGTGGTGGGAAGGGGGTATGCTAGCTTTGGGCTAAGACCCGCGCGGTTGAGGACCCTGTGAATGGCCTGGTACCCGCAGGTGAGGGATTACTGCGGTCTGGGGGGGGGGTTTGGTCGTGCGTCTGGGCCCGCCCGGACTTGTGTGTGGGCGGTGGGGATGGCCCAAACCCAGGGCACGGTCCCCGTCGGTGGCCAGCGGCGCTCGATCCAGTGGGTTAGGCAGAGCATGGCCAATCCCAGGTGGTAGCCCGCCTTCCCTGAGGTGATTTGGGCCAGGGCGCGGGCTGGGGGCTTGTCCCCCGGCTGGACGACGCCCCTGAGGACCCTGTGCTGGGTGGTGGGGTCCCCTACTGCCCCTGGTGGGGCGGTCTCTGGGGCGAACATGGTGTCTGTCCCTTGGATGAGCCATTGCGGGCCGGGGGACGTAGCCGTAGCGGCTATCACGTAGTAGTGGCCGCGCTCGGGGATTGTAACCCAGACCTCCGGCGGGGGGTGGTCACTGTCTGTAGGTGGGGGGGGGGGGTCATCGTCTGGGGTGCGGAGGCCGGCGGCGCGGAGGGCGGTGTCGCGGGTTGGTGCGGTCGCCTGTGCCCACTGCTCCGGGCGGTTCGGGTCCGCGGGGTGGTCCGTCTCCGCTGGGGCCCGTTGTAGGCGTACGGTCCCTTGACGCGTGACGTTGGTGCCAGTGTCGTGCGTCAGGGCCTGGCCCCACTCGATGGGGGGGTTCGAGACGTGCTGGCCCTGGGTGTGTTTGCGGGCTCGCCAGACTACGATGGCCTCGTGGAGGCCGCTGCCTGGGATGGTCAGGTCCCGGAGGGCTTTGACGGTGAGCTTGGTCCAGTCGTCTTGTAGGCGGTACCAGCCCAGGGGGGTGGTCGGGGCCCTGCCTTGGAGGGTTGCTCGGAGGAGGTCGGGGTCGCTGATGGTGGCCAGTGTGAGGGGGGGGGTGCCCCAGGTCCGGGGGGGGTGGGCTGGATGGGCTGCCGGGGTCTTGCGCGTCTACGTCGATGTATGGTTGGCCCTGGTTGGGCTCAGCCGGACTGGGCGGTGCCGGGTGGCTTCTTGGGTGAGAGATGGGCCTCGGAGCGCTGTGGTGGTGTCTTGGAGACCTGTGGATGGAGATGGGGGGCGCGTGCGGGGCGCGGAGTGGGTTAGTGGACGTCTTGGTCATGCACGGCATGGTAATGGATGAGACGCTGCATGTGTTCCCTGGCGTTGGGGTCGGTGAGTTGCTCCGCGTGTGCTAACAGGTGGTGTTTGCGGTGTACCATTTACGCCGCTGCTCTGCGGACTGCCTCTAGCTGGAGGTGTGCTGCTGCCTCCATGGGGCTTTCTGTGTGTTTGGTGAGGTGTCGGTGCAGGGCCTGTGTCACCGCCCCTCTCATGGTGGCTTCTTTGATCAGGAGATTCCGGAAGAGGTGTTCGGTGGCCTGGTGTGCGTGGCTGTGGGTTGGCCATCCTTCGTGTTGTCGCAGGGTTTCCGCCGGGGACCAGCCCACTAGCGTGTCCCTGTCTGTATGGAGGGGGCATTTCTTGAAGTGTTCCCAGTCGTCCGGGGGGGTGTGGTCGCACGGGCAACGAGTGTGTTCTTCGGGGACGTGGATGTGTTTGCGGGCGAGCCATCTGGCGACCCTGGTGAGGAATGGTAGTTGCTCCCTGAGGAGCTGGATGCGTCGTTTTTGGAGGTGGGCTGGGACGTTTGCTGGGCGCAGCGCTGAGTGGTAGAGGGGGATTTGCAGTCTGTCCCGGAGCTCTTGGATGTGCGCCCAGCTGTCTGCGTCGCCGAGCACGCGGGCGAGATGTTGGATGGGCTTGGGGTAGTGGTATGCTCTGACGTGGGAGGAATAGGGGGCGTCCTCTGGTACCCAGTCCGGGGTCTGATGGGGCTCGGGTACAGGGGGCACGTGTTGGAGGTGTGTGTGGTTGCGGCCCAGGTCAGAGATCTGGAGGGCTGGTAGGTGTGTTGTGCGCTGGTGTACTGCCTGGTTGTCGACCTTACCATTTCCGTATTGCTGTCTGTGGGACTCTTGTTTCACGATGTGGAGTTGGACGTAGGGGGGGAGGCTGCGAAGGGCTTTCCAGAGCAGCAGTGTTGGGGTGCCGAGGCTCGTTGCGGTGGCTTTGTGAAGTGGTTGCCTTGCTATGCGGAGGAGCAGGTGTGTGTCGACAGTGGCGTCTACCACGAACCAGACCCGGACGATGTGCGGGGAGTGGGCGGGTAGTTGGGCCGCGATCTCGGTGATGGCGTCGGCCATGGCCCCTAGCTCCCCGTGGGAGGAGGCCCCATAGGTGGTGTGGCCCGTGTGGTGGTCCATGTGGTAGTGTCCCCCGGTGTGGGTTAGCTGCAGGGTGGCCCCCCCGGTGATGGGCGTGAGGGCGGACTCGCCCGAGGCGTCGGTGAAGAAGAGCCGGTCCGCCGGTGATGGTTTACGGAGGCGGCATGGGTTCATGGGCAGGTAGGCGTATATGGCGAGGCCCGTGGCGAGGTGGGCTACTGGGGTTGTGGGCTGCAGGATGGGGGTGGCGTACACCCCTATTCCTTTGGAGATGATGTGTTTCGCTTGGGGGGACAGGGCTATGAGTCCCTGCTCCGGCTGTCCTTGTGTGAGGTAGGAGTAGATGTAGTGGAGGATGTAGGCTGTGTCTGGGTTTAGGTCGTGGCATTTGAGGGTTTGTGGTGTGCTCCGGTGTGTGGCAGGAGTGGTGGAGCGGATAGTAGGGGTGCTCGTGCTTGCCCGTTCTGCCTGGCTCGTACATGCTGTAACGGATGGCGACCCCTGCCGGGTCGGGGCGGGGCCATGTGGGTGTAGTGGTGAAGAGCCATTTGGGCGCGTGGTCGTGGTTCCATGCTACCGTGGGGTTAGTGTCGGTGCGGTGGAACCATGGGGCTACCCATGTGTAGGCCTGTGGAGGTAGGCCGGTTGTTGGGTGGGTGTGGTGGCGTGCTATGAGGTGTAGTACGGGCCATGGTGTTGTTGGTGCCTCGGGGTCACAGGCCCAACATGTGCGTGGCATGGTCTGGGAGTCATGGGGGACCCGTGGTAGGTCTCGGGCGGTCATGTGGTGTTTTGGTATGCGCCATTTTGCCCCGTGGTGGATGACGGTGGTCTGCGTGGGTTTGGCTTCATTCCGGGCCAGTAGTAGGGTTAGTGGTGGGACTGGGCCCGTCACCGGGGGGACGGGTTCGTGTTTCGAGCCGGTGGGTGCGTAGGGCGGTGTCAGTGAGATGGGTCGGGGGTGTTGCTTTGTGAATTCTCGGTAGGCTGTTTGCATGTCTTTGCTTCCCGGCAGAGTGTGTCCCGCTGCTCGTGCCGTCTGCGTGAGGTACTGGTGGAAGAGGCGGTATTGAGGCCATTCGGGAAGCTGTAGAAAGGGGGTGTGGTGTGCCCCGCTGTGCTGCAGGACCCACATTTGGGGGAGGGTGGCGTATACTACGGTGATGGAGGCCCCGACAAGGTCTATGGTGCGGATGGTGCCCTTGGGGTGATGGTGGAGGTCCCCGCAGAGGACCGCTAGAGGCCCTTCCTCTGGGCACGTGTGGTTGGTGAGTATGGCGTGGTGTGGGGACGGGAGGAGAAGCTGCAGGTGGTTCCACAGGCGCGTGTTCATGTTGGTGGGCATGCCCGTCTGGTGGAGTACCCAGCGCGGGCATGTGTTGCGGGCCCGTTGTGCGGCTTGGAGGCGGATTGCGTTGACCTCGCAGACCTCCAGTGAGTGGTTGTGGGTCATGCGGTGGAGGAGGAGGGCGGTGTGTCTGGTGTAGGCTGCTTTCACCTCGTCCCCTATGGCGTCCCCATAGTGGGGCCATGCCGCTCGGATGGCGCGGGTGGGTATGGAGGTGGGCCAGCCACCGTGTGCTGCCCATGCCTTGGTCACGGCGCGGGTGGCCGGCTGGAGGGCGGTGGTGGGGTGTGTCAGGTGGAGCGCTTGGAAGCCTATGGAGGCGTTCAAGACCCCGGTGAGGTAGTACGCCAGGCTCTGTTGGGACAGGGAGAGGGCGTTGGTGGTCGGGGACGCATATCTGGGGAGATGGGCGAGGTGTGATTGCAACTTGGGAGGGAGGGTGGCGTCCTCAGGGTTGGCAGCCTGGATTACCCCCAGGTGGGTGGTGGTTGTCACGACTTGCATGGGGTGCCCTTGTGGCCCTAGGGTGGGGGGTGTGGCAGACCCCTTGATCATGGCCACTGACTTTGTGGGATGGACGATGAGGTTGTTGTGGGAGAGGTAGGAGATGGTCACGTCCAGTACGTCATTGGCCTGTTGGGTGACCGTTAGCCTGGGGTCTGGGGCATGGGGTTCATGTGGGGTGTGCGCGATCGTGAGGTTGGTGTCGTCCGCGAAGCCCACCAGGGGGGAGAGGAGGGGGTAGGGTGCGTAGGCCGGGTAATCCTGCTCGATTGCGAGGGCCAGGGGGAGCGTCACTAGAAGGTACAGGAAGGGGCCCTCTGCTCCCCCTTGGGGGACCCCGCTGCCTGGCTCCAGGAAGGGGCTGAGGCCTGCTCCAGTGCGGACCGTGTATTTGCGGGTACGGATGTAGCCGGAGGCGAAGTTGTAGAAGGGGAGGCCTAGGCGTTTCCACACCGTATCTAGAAGGAGCCAGGGGGTGTTCGGGAAGGCTCCTTTGACATCGAGAGAGGCGATGATGCGGTCCACCGGGTCCATGTCTGCGATGGTGTCGTGGAGGAAGATGGCCTCGTGTGGGGACCGGCCTGGGATGGCCCCCCAGAGGCTTGCCGGTATGTGGGGGTCCAGGTGGGGGCGGATGCCGCGTAGGAGGATGGTCCAGACGCAGAGAGGGGGTGGATTCCACCTCAAGATGGGGGGCATTCTTGTGAAGTGTGACCCCTGATAGGCGGCCGGGGGACTACCAACATGCAGCATGCCGCATCCTAAACGGCATTGCAAAGCGCATTGAGACCACCCTTCAGGCCCTCCCCCCTGGTACCCCTGGTAAGGCCCAAGCTCTTGCAGCTTTGCAGGCCTTCAAACAAGCCCTCAAGGATGAGACCTCAGGCATCCCTCTCAGGGAACGCCTCCCTTCGGCCTCGAGGGCCACAAGAAAAGATTTCGATGTAACAAGCACCAAAGTTTTCCTAACCTCCCCCCCCTTCCAAAGGCAATTTGTGGATTGCCTCAAAGAGCATGTCCCCACAGTGAGGACCCCTGGAGGACCTATGTGATGGGTTGTTGTGCATGTCATGGTGAAATGCATTGAGGGTTTGTATTAGCTTTGGAGGGTGAGGGAGTTGTACATTGATACTCTAACCCAAGTGGAACGCCACCGTGCGTTGACCACTAAAATTTTCAAAAGCGTGGGGAGACTCAGGTTGGTCCCCCACCAGGTGGATCCATTGGTGCTTGGCACATTCCACCTTTTTTGCCGAGAAATGGACGCACATTTTCCAGTTTTCCTCCATCCCAACGGAGTATCGGCATGGGCCTTACAAAAGGAGGCTCAAAGATTGTTTTAAGGGTTGGTCCTTGGTGAGGCCAAGTGTGTCCCTCCGCCACATGCACCATTGCATGTGCATGAACGCCCTGGAGCAAGGGCATTTGGGACTGGAGGCAGCCAAGGCCTCAGACATTGATGAGTTTGTATGAAAAACGACCACACATGCTTTCTGCCAAGTGTTTTGTGTTGTTTGTCCTAGGGAGGGAGGGAGGAGGGGTGTGCGATAACTACACGCGATAACTACGCGATAACTGAGTTATCGCGCGATAACTAGCGCAATAACTAGTTAGAGCAAGGTGCTCTAACTGCGTTCTAACTCTGTTCTAACTGTGCTCTAACTCTTTGACCCCCCCCCAAAAAAACCACCCCTACAATGAGGGTTATGTGGTAAAACAAAGGGGATGGGGGGTTTTTGAGGGTGCTGAATCCATTTTTTTAGGCGGTTTGCCCCAAAACTGAGGGTAGGTTGGTGTTTCGAAAATTGCGTTCTAACTAGGGGTTCCGCACCACGCCCTAGAACACTGCATCCCAGAGATCTGTAGCGAGTTCTGTAAAAACTGTTCCAAGCCACCACTTAGTCTAAGGCACACCCTGTCGTAGCTTTTACATTTCGTCAAGTTTTTGGCAAACAGTCTTGCGCTCACGGAAAAATTGGCCCTTTGAGCAGGGGAGGCGTCGCTCCACCGCGTGTTTTGCGAGGATTTGAGATCGCATTCCCACAATCTTTTGAAACCTCAGTTATGCAACAGTACCCAGTCGTCAACGGAGGCTTCCTTGTCCGTGAGCCACAACCTAGCAAGGCGTCGGGGAGAGATATCAGGTCCATCTTGCGGTGAAGAATTTTCACAATGCATAATCGGTATGTCAGTATGCGAACAAGCCATATATTCAGCTGGTTGTTGTGAAGGTGCGACCTGGGGGTGTATGTGCTCGTCCGAGATATTCTCCCAGGAGTCGTGCACCACCTCCATCAGACGTGGTTCAGGCGGGGGTGGGGACGGATGCGTGTTCATTGTAGCAGAATCTAACTCATCATCGTCGATCGACGCTGTAGTCTGGGCCGTCAAATAAATCCGGCATTTCATCTGGTGCGTCAGAGTTATCAACAGGCTCTAGTCGGGGCGACAAGTCGTTGGCCTTGATTTCATTTCCGGTAATGCAGTGCAATGCCGAGCATTCCTCTTCAACCCGATTGGTGTGGGTGAGTCCATGCAGGGATCTGTCTTGGGCTTGAATAGAGGACACCAGATGTTCAACCAGGCGCCGGACGTCGTCGGGTAAAGTATCCATAGACGGTAAAAAAGCGCGGGAGTTGCGGTCCTGGTTGTAGGACGAGAAACGGTAGCTAGCAGCTGGGCGCTAGGTACCAAAACGAGCTTACTACTCCACTCACAAGATGTCGTTGTCCGACGAATGGGCGTCAGTAAAAGCATCAGTGAGAACATTGCTCTTGCTCGCGGGCACCGGCACGTGGGTTGTAGCATCGCTGCTTTCCACCATAGCCGCCTTCGTAGGCAATTGGGGGTCAGGTGGAGTCTTTGCATCTGAAGTTGCCCCATCTCCCATTTCCTGGTCGGCTAACACATCCGGGGTCAAAGGCGAGGCTTCCCTCCCCACGGCCCTCCCCTCATGTGCCAGCTGGTTGTTCACCGCGAGGTTGAAGGCGGGTTCCAATGAAATGGGTCCACTGGATCCTCAGTTGCCCGTGATGGTCTTAGTTCCCGCTCCCACAGCGTCCATCAGGTTCCCACGTTTAGCAGGTGGGTTTAGTTCGGAGGCCTTTTGTTCGGTCGCTTTTTGGGAGCAAAAACACAGGGACAGTGGTACATCAAAGCGATCGCCGCCACATGATTCAGCTGGGATAGATTTGCCTCCCCGTAAAGTCTTGCCAGTCCATTGAGGCATGCCAACCGACCAAATCAGGACTCCGCTTGGTCCCGACGTACCGGAAGAAGGAATGCCGCAGACGCGTGCCATGACCGCTGAAAATTGCGACGAATTCCGAGGGAAGTGGGTCGTTCTGACCACAATATAGCATCTGTGGACATTGCCTTTAGCATGAGAAATAGCCGCGATAAGGGAAGAACGTTGCATGTCGTCTGAGACGGCACCGTGTTCGCATAGCTGGTTCAATAGACATGGGCAATAGACATGAGGACTTTCTTGCTGCAATTGCCCGGTCGGGAGAGCTCGTCGTACTCGGTATCATATCCACTAGTCCGCCCGTCTGAAGCATCACTGCAGCGTTTCTTAGAAGAAACTTTTGCGCTGTGGCTGCGGGTATCCGGCGAAATCGTGGGGCCTGCCTTAGGAGTTCTCAGAGACTCATCGCCTTGTAGCTTCGGTGTCATATTCAGTGACGGGGGGAGCTCTGGCCTTTCCTTCAGGGCTGGCACGGTCTTCTGGATTTGTTCGTCCGTCCATCCTTGTCCTTTGAGAACCATGTGGAGGAGCAATTGGGTGTTATCATTTGCTTCGTTGATTTGGCCAATGTCGTGTGTGATGACATGTACTTCTTGTTCAAGTCCAGACACCCATTCGTTGATATCGGACGGGTCAAACTCCATAACCTTAGTTGTCCCACTAACCCTCCACTTCTTCTTCTTAGTCATTGGGGATGAACTTTCAGTGGTGGAAGACGAACTAGTCGGCGGTTTCTTTACTGGTTTAGGAGGTAACCCATGGGCAGGAACCTTTGCATTGTTCGTCTTGTCAATGAACTCAAAACCCGGGCCTTTGTCCTGAGAATTCACGTTGCCGGTCGGTACATCCTCTTCCATTGGAGAACCATTGATAGGTAAACCTTTGGGCGCAGGTAGACCCAGAGGTGATTTTTTGGCTTTCTTTTTGTGCTTGCTTTTCTTTTGCGGTTCCCGTGGATCAGGGCTCGGATTGGCAGTGATCATCAAACTTCGTGTCTGAAATTCCCCGTCCATCATAGCGTCATCCCATTCCGGTAGCCCCGATGATTCAGCCAAGACTCAGATTAAAAATTCGTCCTTCTCCAGCGCCGGCCACGAATGGATGTCAACGTCCATTGCCTTGGCAATTGCCGGGAGCGGCTTGCCGGATTGCGCTAGTCCTCTGATAGCTGTCCAAAGCAACTGATGGGTCGCATACCTCGTGCTTAAATGTTCAGGCAACGGGCCTTTGAACCCGTGGTCGCGAACCATGCATTTGGTTTGCTGACACCAGTAGCACGGATTGTGAGCACGCCAACGTTGAAGAGAACCATTCTCATTGTTATGGGCTTGAGTAGTCACGGCGAGCGTGTTGCAGTCGCTAGGCACAACAAGCTGTCGGTTCTTTTTCCCATGCTTTGACTTGGTTTCCTTCGGGGTAGAATTGGTTGACTCGGCCCACTTCGTCTAAATATTTGCATTTGCACCAAAAGTTCGGACTCAGGACTCTTCGGCATGTCAGCGATGATGTAATGAGATAATGTAAACAAATTCAAAAGGCCTTGTCGTAAGGGACGTCGTATTTGAGAGATGTTGAAGTCCTGGTTGTTTTTCGTTCACAACCAGTTTGTCCAAATGGCAAGCACGGCGAGAAACGGTGCACAAGAACTGCTGCTCACAAATGCATTAATAGGCTGAAACCAGCGTGAAAGACACATTGGGATAGTCGGTCACAAATCTTGGAAACGAATCATTGTTTACCATAGCCCCGTGCATAAGTCATGCCAATTTCAACCTCACACCTTTCGCTGTTCCAAGGACTCGCTCAACAATGCACATGTCCACGTTAGTAGACAAACATTCAATCATACAGATAACAATTGACCACCAATGCCAGGTCATCACAGGTAAACGGTGCTGAAAAATCAAGCATGCTAAATCCAACCTTCTGTCAAGGCTACAACCTCAGCAAAACAAAACACACTGTGTATTCACCAAACCATAAGAGAGAGAGAAAATATGCAAATGCAATTGTGTGTGCATGCATGGAGGTATCTCTTTGGGTTCCACAAATCACTCAGGTTGGTAATCACAACGGAATGACAACAAAATCCCTCTAATCCACATTTGTGGCTTCAAAAGTGCAAATATGGCTATTCGGGGGCACATTTTGCACCCTCAGGAAGATTATCGTGAGTAAATGGCATGTAGGGTCACAATTTGTTGCTTGGCAAGCCTGACCGAGCTCTAGGGAAAAATTTCATCAATGCCAAATCACACGAGAGCGCAGCGGAAGCAAAGAAATCAACCATTGTGGGTTCAAAAGTGCAAATACAGCTGTTTGGGAGATTGTTGCCACCAAGTGTTTCCAGGACATTGCCTAAGCCGGCTCTTTGGGTTGCCATGCAACGCGCGTTGCAATGCACATTGGTACATTCCACTGAGTGCGTGTGGTGTGTGTTGCGTGTGTGATATTTCATCTGCCCATAACGAGACACATGACATGGGCAACCATCCAATTTGAAACCGGATGAAATTTCCCCCATACCTCGTTAGGTCACAAACATGATATCAGTGCGATGTGGGCAATGAAGCAATGGTAGCGCAAACACAAAGCCAGGCAATTTAATCTAACCTCATCTACGTCAGCATAGGAGCCATTGCTTAGCCCTGTGGGTTGTACCAAAGAGAAATCACATTTGGTTGCCATGCATGCTCGCAATTCACTATTCCCTCACTGTCTTTTGACCATTCGTTCACCCTTAGTTCACTGTCTTTTCACCCTTTGCTCACCCTACCTAGGAAGGCGTAATACACAGGACAAGCCTCCTCTTGGCACAAAAAGCACGCAACAAGGGCATGAAGGCAGTGAGACAATATTTGTACATTAGAATATGTAGTGTGGAGCAATGTCATTTTCGATCACCGTCTTTTCATCCTTCGCTCACCCTACCTAGGAAGGCGTAATACACAGGACAAGCCTCCTCTTGGCACAAAAAGCACGCAACAATGGCATGAAGGCAGTGAGACAATCTTTGTATATGATTATATGTGGTGTGGAACAACGTCAGGTATGACAAGAAATTGGCAATACTTGTCAATACTTGACACCGTCGATATGGACCACAAAAGGTGCAAAAATGGGCCGAAGACACCCCAAAGCTACATTGTTCAACCCACTCCTGTGCACATAGTATCATATTTCATTTATTACCTAGCATTCAAATACTTATAATACCATCTTATGCCCCAAACATGTGTGTGGACGGTGATAGGTGATCAAAACCCTACCTATGAACCATATGGATATGGTGCACAAATGGTGGAAAAGCGGGCCAAAAACACCTCAAAACTACATTGTTCATCCCATGCTTGTGCCCGTAGTATCATATTTTATTTCTTACCCAACATTCAAATGCTTACAATTCCATCCTATGCCCCAAACATGTGTGTGGACGGTGATAGGTGATCAAAACCCTACCTATGAACCATATGGATATGGAGCGCAAAAGGTGCAAAAACGGGCCTAAAAACCCTCAAATCTACATCGTTCATCACATTCTTATGCCCGTAGTATCATAGTTTATGTAGTTCTTATCATTCAAATGCATACAATACCAACCCAAGCCCCAAACATGTGTGTGGACGGTGATAGGTGATCAAAAACCTACATATGAACCATATGGATATGGAGCACAAATGGTGCAAACACGGGCCAAAAACACCTCAAAACTACATTGTTCATCCCATGCTTGTGCCCATAGTAACAAAACGTTCTTCTTACCCAGCATTCAAATGCTTACAATACCATCCTATGCCCCAAACATGTGTGTGGACAGTGATAGGTGATCAAAACCCTACCTATGAACCATATGGATATGGAGCGCAAAAGGTGCAAATACGGGCCAAAATCACCTCAAATCTACATCGTTCATCACAATCTAATGCCCATAGTATCATAGTTTATGTAGTTTCTGTCATTCAAAGGCATACAATACCAACCCAAGCTGCAAACATGTGTGTGGCGGGTGATAGGTGATCAAAACCCTACCTATGAACCATATGGATATCGAGCACAAATAGGGCCAAAAACACCTCAAATGTTCATCGTTCATCCTATTGTCATACACATACCATCATATTATGTGTAGCACCTATCATACAACCCTGCGTGCGGGCAATGGTGCATTCTTTCCATAGTGCGCGCAACTTTTCAAAAATATGACCTTTATAGCGCGCCTATTGCGCGCGCTCTACCGCGCTATATTGTCCCGTTTTGCAAATTTTTCAAAACCGGAAAATGTTCCAAAACAATGCTTTTTCCAGTGTCCTGCGTTTCTCAAAAACCCTCTTGCTTTTCAAAAACATTCCCTGTTGCTCATTCAACCCAAGACACATGCAAAGACACTGTCTGAAAGATGTGAAAAGTGTGCAGCAGTACAGGTCCTCACTGGCACAGACAGTGTAGCGCGCGCAACATATTTACAGCGCGCGCTATGACCCTTACGGCGCGCGCTATACCAGGGAGAACGCGCGCTGTCATTCAGTGATCTCCTTAATGGTTTGGACCACCACTTTGGCCTCCCACTCCTTCTCCCATTTGGGTCTGTGGTCGTCTGCCCCTGTGGCAGCTGGAGCTGCATCCCCTTCTTCTTCCCTGCGTGCGCGCAATGGTGCATTTTTTCCATAGTGCGCGCAAATTTTCAAAAATATGACCTTTATAGCGCGCCTATTGCGCGCGCTCTACCGCGCTATATTGTCCCGTTTTGCAAATTTTTCAAAACCGGAAAATGTTTCAAAACCATGCTTTTTCCAGTGTCCTGCGTTTCTCAAAAACCCCTTGCTTTTCGAAAACATTCCCTGTTGCTCATCCAACCCAGGACACATGCAAAGACACCGTCTCAAAGGTTTGAAAAGTGTGCAACAGTACAGGTCCTCACGGGCACAGGCAGTGTAGCGCGCGCAACATATTTACAGCGCGTGCTATGAGCCTTACGACGTGCGCTATACCAGGTATAGCGCGCGCTGTCATTCAGTGATCTCCTCAATGGTTTGGACCACCACTTTGGCCTCCCAGTCCTTCTCCCATTCGGGTCTGTGGTCTTCTGCCCCAGTGGCAGCTGGGGCTGCATCCCCTTCTTCTTCCCTGTGTGCGCGCAATGGTGCATTTTTTACATAGTGCGCGCAACTTTTCAAAAATATGACCTTTATAGCGCGCCTATTGCGCGCGCTCTACCGCGCTATATTGTCCCGTTTTTCATCTTTTTCAAAACCGGAAAATGTCTCAAAACCATGCTTTTTCCAGTGTCCTGCGTTTCTTAAAAACCCTTGCTTTTCAAAAAACATTCCCTGTTGCTCATCGAACCCAAGACACATGCAAAAACACTGTCTGAAAGAACTGAAAAGTGTGCAACAGTACAGGTCCTCACGGGCACAGACATATTTACAGCGCGCGCTATGAGCCTTACGGCGCGCGCTATACCAGGTATAGCGCGCGCTGTCATTCAGTGATCTCCTTAACGGTTTGGACCACCACTTCGGCCTCCCACTCCTTCTCCCATTCGGGTCTGTGGTCTTCTGCCCCAGTGGCAGCTGAGGCTGCATCCCTTTCTTCTTGTGAGCTTGGGTCGCCTTCTGGGGTTGCTCCTTCTGGTGCGTCTTCTTCTTTCGTGGCCGCTCCTTCTCCTTCTTGTGGCGCGGCCGCTGGTGCCTCTTCATCTTCTGGTGGGGCTGGTGTGTTGTCTTCTTGTGCTGCTGCTGCTGCTGGGGCTGGTGCCTCTCCTTCTTGTGCAGCTGCTGCCCGTGCTTCTGCTGGTGCTGCAGCTTCGGCAGGTCCCTTGTCTTCTTGTGGGGGGGCTGGTGGCTGGGCTGGTGGGTCTCCTTGGGGCTTCTTCTTCTTTGGGGTTGGTCGCTTGGACGGGGACATCCTCATGGTCTTTGGATAGGGGCAGAGGTCCACACTTTCATCCGCCTCGTACGTCTCTCACAACAAGTGCCACTTGTCCAACTCCTCATACGCTTTGCTTTTGGCGGAGAACACCTGGCAGCTGGGCATGAACTCCGACCAGCCGTCCTCTTCCTCCTCCTCCTCCCCTTGTTGGCTGGGGCTCCACTGATCGTTGGGTATGATGACGGCCACGATGTCCTGAGGGGCCCTCCTGGCGCCTGCTGGCTTGACTTCGGCTCCCTCCACAATCATCGGCGCGATCGCAGTGGTGCAGTAGATGATCCACCGAGCTTTGTAGCATTCTTTGTAGGACCAATCTCGGCGCTGCATGAGCTCATCTCTTGCCTCCTTGTCTGTGTCGGCTCTGCTCTGCTGCTTGGCCTTGGGAGCCGTACTGGGTGGGGTGGAACCGCAAAGACCTCCTTGTTCTTGTGGCTGTCTAAGCTATTCCCTTTGAGAAAACTCCTGAAGCCGGTTCGGACCCCCGTGGCCATCTTGGGGTCACTTGGGGTGTGTATCTATGTGCCGGCATGCCGCCATTGCCTGATATCATACTCTCCCAACCACCTGATCTAACCCGATGTGATAGTGTGATAGGTTTGGCCATTCCGGCTATGAGCGGCCATATTCAGAACCGAGGCACCGCCAGCGGAAATTTATATATCGGAATATCAGGAATCAACAGGGTTTTATTATCATAATGTTTCCGTAATTTTTCAGCCTTTCGTTCTGATGGTCAATGTATCGGCGACTGTCAGTTGGCTCGCGATTTTGCGTTAACCGATTGGTTAACTGTTATTTCCAGATATTTTGGCGGATATTCCGTTGAAGGGTCAGATTTCATCAGCAAAGGGTTCGTTGCATCCGCAATTCTCTAAATAAGCACTCGAAATTTTAATCAGAATTTTTCGCGATGTCGAAATCGGATTTCCGACTTCGACATCGCCGCACTTGATTTGGACTTCTTCGAGTGGTCGTACTCTTTTCCCTATGCCCGAATCAGGTTTCCCTTATACTTGCCACCCATTTGACTTGGAGATATAAGGGAAACAAAAGCGAATCGTGGGACCACTTTGAAGAGCCATATCTACGAGCGAGTGTGAGGAAAGAGAATAGAGAAAGGTTGGGTTGGAACTGCCTTGCTCTCAACTTAATTTAAGAAGCATCAAACGCCTTTGGGGTGTACACATGCCCGATATAGCAAGGGATAATAATCAAGAGGGTATAAAGTGATATATAACTCTTGGACCGTGCAACCGAACATTTTATTGTGACTTTCGAATGTACCGCATGAGTATTGGGGTTGCATAGCAATTTTCCTTGGGTTCCTACGTATTTTTAACGTGAAGTTCTGTCAATGGAGGGACATGGCATATCATGGTGGGAGCCATATTTTGAGGGTATGTGTTGTATGCATGGTATATGTTTGATATGCTCACGCCCATGTTATATATCTTCGTGTGGCCGAAGAGATGGGGAGCCAAACGTGACAAGGGCCTTGTTCATGTCCCAATTGTGGAATTCAAAGCGCTAGACAAAGTCTACCGCGTATGTATTGCTCATGGTATGTTTGACAAAGAGATCCATGGGTGCACTCCCATTTTCATGGGGCATGTAGATGTTAGTGGCGAAGGTATGTCCATGCGCCCGATTGGGGATCCAAGTGGGGGAATTGTTCGCAAATGGTTCCAATCATTTGTGTATTGAACCATGAGCGGATATCATGGGTGAGCATAGAGATATAGTATCATGACAACTTTGTATTTGGACATATTTTCGTGTTTTTGACCTCATTTTATGCTCATTTTTGTGTTTTATGTGCTCAACTGGTCGGCTAACAGCAAAGTGCCTAGAGATCCGTGAACTATGGTCTGTTGCTTAAATATTGGCATATGCTTCGTTGTTGTACCTCACCATATGCGGGATAACGTGGTCACTTTGGCTTGGCACACGAGGCCTCACAAAATTAGGTCTCAAACTCATGAGCTGACTTGTGAAGCATGCCATGTACATAATCGGAGGGGTTTCGGAGCCAATGATGGGATTTTCTTGGGCATGGATTTTTGGTCTATATCACCCTTGTATATTACTTGCCGGTTTGACACATGCATGGAGCATATGAACATTTGCCATATGCATTTTTGAGTATATAATTGATCCGTTGGCATAATGGTGTGATTTGCCTGATTTTGCCATGTTGTGAGGTCATTCTCATGGGGCAGTTCTCCTAGCCCATTCGACCCCAAGTCCGCCAAAGGATATGTCAGGGTAGGGCATGGTCCTGAGTGCCACTCTAGGCCATGACACGCCACCTCCCCCATTGGGCTAGGATTTAGAGGCTTGGGGGTGAACACATTTTTGGGGTTTATGTAGTGACTTTTGATACATGGCATTTAACCATCTTATTGGACTGGGTTCAGGGCATCATGTTGGTGAGTCAAGGGAAGGTCTTGAGTCCAGGGAATGAGGGGTCTATGGCTGTGATTGTGTAAGTTTCTACCTTTCCCCAACTTTGCTTTATTTCTGTTCATATGCCAATTTCAGGGCTTTCTTCCTTGGTGCAATTCTTGTACATGCCCGCCACCGTGGGAATACCGGTGTGCTGAAAGAAAGCCCGCAGCCTGATTTGGATTGTGAATTGGGTTATTGCCGTACTTGTGGGATCTGGTTGCCATTCAGGGTTGAAGGTGGATTTTATTTTCTATATTTTTGGATTTGGACCCTGGAAATTGAGGAATGCAATCGTTGATCCGGAGTAAATCAGCAGCGGTTACAGGCGGAAGGGGCACAGCGGGGGCCGGTCCTGGTAGGGACCTTCTTTATGGTAGCAGAGGCTTACCTGCTGCCCCTACCTACCGCCGACCCGGGGACTTGGGCCCTCATGAGCCCTGCCCAAGTACGCCCCGGGTGCGTATTGTGGACACGGTGGAGACCACGCCGGAGATTGGAGCCATAGAAGGACCGAGACGTTCAAGAGCATGGCGAACTCCGGAGGTTGAAGCCCGAAGAGAAGAACGACATTCGGGAAGAGGAGGACGTGACATGGAGGACCTGGTCTCCATGTGTGAGCGTCGCTGCCGAAAGGCATGCAACCTCCGCTCCGCCGCAGAGGACTCTGATGAGGCCTGCCATTCAGGCAGCAGTGGAGGACGGGCCCGGCGCTACCGGAAGGGCGGGTCACCCAAGTCCGCGGCAAGGGACGCCGGGGCTATGGACACGGAGCCCAGCCTGGTCAGGCTGTGGGAATCTGAGGGGCACTCCGAGGGCTATCGGACAGCCCACGAGCCACCTTCGGAGCCGGAGATGTCCGCGCCGATCGCCAGGGAGCATACCGCCCCCGAGCCCGCCCTGCAGCACGACGTCGAGGGCTTGGAGAGGCCAGCCAGGGCCCGGACGGTACCTGTGCCCCGGCACACGGGACCAGAAACGGACGCCATAGGCGATACGCCTATGGGTGACGAGTCTGAGGTGCCGGGAACCGCGGGTTGCGCTGAATCCGGTGGAAAGCACGCTGCGTGCCACTGCGAACACGTGTCCTTCCTCATGGGCAAGTACCCGAAGATGGGGATGGACACCATCGTGCATCACCTTGACCGCCTGGACAACGCCAAGGACGCTCTAGAGGAGGACGTCGCGGGGATCCTGGACGACCAGTCGGCCGCGGAGAGCCACATGGAGGAGCTGCGAGCGAATCAGGCCCGGTACCGGGAGAATCTGGAGCTGGCCCTGCAGAAGCAGCAGCAAGTGGTGGACAGCCTTCTCCACTTAGTGGAGGACATGTCGGGACGCCTGAGAAGGTTAGAGGAGCGACAGCCCCTCGCCTCGGGTCCGGAGCTCCCGGCAAAGCCGGCCGCGGTAGAGCTGGTGGAGCGGGTTAAGACCCTCAGGAGCGCCATGGAGAAACCCATGGGCGGCCCTGCAGAGGCACCATACGCGCCTCCGGGTGTTGACCCGGGTGCGCTTCCGTATGTTCCCCTGTTCAGCGAATCCACAATGCTCGGGGAACACACGGCACCGGCTGGGTCCATGCGGGAAGGGCACGTGACCACGGACCCGAGGAGCCTGACGGTACAGATGTCCCATGCCGCCCAGGATGTACCGCTCACGACGAATATGGCAGTCTATGCGGAAGAGAAGATCGAGATCCAGAACCAGACCATGCAGGGGCGAACCATGGGAAGCGCCGACGGACATGGTCGAGGCCATCCAAGCGGAAACCTGTGGGCGAAGGATCCCAATACGAGGATATGGACGGCCGATGGGGCAAATCCTTCCCGCATTCCAAACCCCATGGGTTCAGGCCCAACTGGACCGCACTCCATGGAGGAGAGGGATGTACGGGGAGTGTACTCACACCCCCCGGCCACAGGTGGTATCCGTCTCGGTGGAGTGGTGGCTGGAGACGTCGGAGATGCCATCAGGATTGACGACCTCAGGGGAATCAAAATCCCCTATTACGACGGGAACCCGTCCAACCTGGATGACTTCATCCTGGACTGGGAGGACTTCGCCGAAGAGGTCGTCGGCGAGATGAGGGGAGCGCCGCGGGACAAGTGGGTATGCCGGACATTCCCACACCGGCTGGCGCAGGACCTCAAGGAGGAGCTGCGGGATCAGATCCGGGAAGGATTGATCCGCACGGAGCAGGCCTGCCTCCAGTGGCTGGAGGATGAGGAGCGGGTGGACGCTCCGAATCAGAAGCTGGAGGACCTGTGGTCCATTCCACTGCCGCTGGACCGCGGAGAGTTGCGGGTCCGGGAGTGGAACCGGTATATGCGGAAGTACCGCAGATGCCTCAAGTTGGTGGAAGACTGGAACGAGGCCAGTGAGATCCGCCACTTGCTGAAGGACGTCCTCCCCGGCAACTGGAAGAGGAGAGTGGAGGACGAGGAGAAGAAGAGGGCGAAGAAGCGCGTGGCGGTGAGGATTATGGCGGCGGAGGATACCCATGCGGGTATCATGGAGTTCTTCAGGAGGAACCTGGGCGAACCCAACCGGATGTTGGGCCTGAAGAACGCCGTGTACGTGGAGGTATTCGGGGACTCCATGGGGCAAAGGTTGCTGCGCCTCAACAACGTGGAGTGGAGGCGCGGGAGCCGCTGAGGATGCAAGTCATCTTCGCCCGCATGAGCCTTGACGAGATCGTGAAGTACATCACGGTGGAGTTGAAGCTCAATGCGAAGAACGAGGCCCACGTGCAGGATCGACATGGTCATGGACAAGGAGGCCACCGAGAAGACCGCCATCATCAAGAGATCCAGGAGGACACGGCCAACTCCGCGGAGGATGGTAGTGGAAGTGGCCAAGACCACTGGTCCCGGGAGGATCACGAGGAGGCCCATTTCTTCGCGTTTGTGGCGCACAACGTGAAGAACCATGAGCAGGATCGGTCCAGATGGAGCCAGGTGGGACCCAAGAAGGGCAAAGAGCCAAGGAGGATCGGGAACCCACCGCTCTCGTTCCGAGAGTACAGGTCTCAGCACGACGGGTGCTGGGTCTGTTACGGCAAGGGAAACAACCATGCACACGACCACTGTCAGTGCAAGGTGTATGAGGCGGACAAGAAGGCCTACTTCGCCGCCCACCCCGAGAAGAAGCCCAAGGAGCAGCGGATTTCCGATTGGAAGGCGAAGGGCGGAGACGGGGGAAAAGGCCAAGGCAAAGGCCAAGGGAAAGGCGGAGGAAGAGGCTATGGTGGTGGACCTGGCCAAGACCGACGGGTGAGGTCGATCGAGGAGGTTGCTGAGGACATGTTGAGGACGTTGGAGGAACTCAAAGCCCAGCAACGTGGTGGACAAAGTCCTGGCGGATCGCAGCCGGAAGGGGCTGCGGGAAGCCAAGTCTAGAGGAGCCCCCACGGGAGTGGGACCTCGGAGGTCTCTCCTCCGAAAATCAGTGGAATCCGAGAGAAAGCAAAGGCACATCAGGTGCCGAAGAAGGCTCCGGAAGAGCCAAAACCACTGAGTTTCGCCACTCCAAACCCCTGGAGCGCCCTGCCAAGGGAAGTACATGTGGGTACGGGACATGGCAAGAAGGAAGGAGCGACCACGGAGAGCCCCGTGGACGGGCAGGACCAACCCAAGATCTACACCATCCGCGACCATACCCTTGAAGTCCTGATGCACCCGGACGTGCTAGAGTTGCATGCCGTGAGAGTCGTCCATACACCTCATGGCGACGAGCGGCAGTTGCACTTGAAAGTGCGAGTACGGTGCGGACGAGAGGAGAAGGTGGTGGATGTGCTAGTGGATACGGGTGCCCAGGTGAGCCTGGTCCGGAGAGGGTTGTTCAAGGAGGAAATCCTGCAGCCCAGCCGGAGACCGGTCCGCCTGAAGGTCGCCAATGGAGAGATCATGGGTGGTGGCACCCATGAGGCCACTATCAGTATGGAATTCTGGGAACATGAGCGCTTAAACCGCCCTGATCAGGCGAAGAGAAGCAATCTTTCCGGGAACTTCTATGTGGCCGACATTACCGATTGGGATATGATCATGGGGTATGACTTCATGGTGGCAAATGCCATTGGAGCCCTTCCCCATCGTGCAATGCTGGTCCGGGAGGATGATGAATGCCTAACATGGCTGTCCACGGACTATGCATGCGGATCATCCCAATGGAATGTTGAGGAAGAGGATCGGATCGTCCAAGCGGTGCAAGCTGTGGGTGACAAGTCCAGAGGAGACCGTGGAGTTCAGCTCACGGAGTATGGAATGGCGCCGCAAGTGTACGCCAGGATGATTCAGACGCTGGGAGCTGAAGTGCCCGAGACGGACGTCTTCGCTTCCCAGGATGCCCCATCTCTGCGGAAGTGTAGGAGGCATTGGCATCGAGGAGACTCAGCCTGGCACAGGCATTGGGGTTTGAAGGAGTGGGGACCCATGTATTGGCATGGCTCCCTGGACAATACCAGACGTACGGTGGAGAAGATCATCGCGGATAGGGCGAAGGGGGTCCTGGTCATAACCGGCATAGGATCCACCCCATGTCCGCTGGAGGGTCTCAAGTCGACGCTGGACTCCATCACCCTGAACGAGATGTCATTCGGGCCAGAGGAGGAGTTGTTCATCGACGCCAAGGTAAATTTAAGGGCAAATTCAGTGGCGTCGCCAACAAGAACCCTCCAGATCGTGGGAGGTTTGGTACAGCGAAGATCAAGCTGAAGCCATAGCCGAAGATCTATCGTCATAGGGAGTACCAACTTCAGGGCGATCGGGCCGGAGCCATGAAGAAGCTGTTGGCCGAGTTCATTGAGCGGGGATGGATCGAACCCTCCGACAGTGAGTGGGCCAGCCCAGCCTTCATCGTGCCCAAGAAGGAGAAGGGCGAGTGGAGGTTGGTGGTTGATTACAGAGGTTTGAACGAGCAGACGGAGCATGACTCGTACTCGCTTCCCCTGATCGACTCCATCCTCCAAAAGCAACAGAAAAAGCGGATTTTCACGGTGTTGGACCTGAAACACGGTTACCACCAGATGCCGCTACACCCGGACTCCAGGCCCTGCACAGCGATGTCGACGCCGCTGGGGCCCATGCAGTGGAAAGTGGTGCCTATGGGTGCCAAGAATGGCAACGCCGCTTTCCAGCACATGATGGAGGACCTACTCGGTCCTGTCCGGGACTGTGCCGATCCCTTCGTGGATGACATCATCATCGGGTCCGGCACGGAGAACATGACTGAGGACGAGCTCATCGACGCGCATGAAAGGATCTGCGCCGAGTGCCCAGCGAGTTGGACAAGCACAACATGGTGTGCAAGCCCACCAAAGCCTCACTCTTCGTGAAGGAAGTGGAGTTCGCGGGTCACGTGGTTGGTCACGGGCAACGTCGTCCCATGCCTGGGAAGCTGGCGTCCCTGCACCACTGGGAGAAGCCCCAGACCATCAGCGAACTCCGGTCTTTCATGGGGTTCTGCAATTACTATTCGGGCTATGTCCGGATGTATGCAGAACTCTCGGGGCCGCTGCACAAGATGCTGCAAGTGGGCAAGTTCGATGGCCGGAAGGGGAGCAAGAAGAAACTTGCCTGGACCCCTGAGGCTGAGGATGCGTTCAACCGCCTGAAGGAGCGACTCCTGGGGCAGTTGGGGCTGTTCCTGGTGGACCCGGACAAGGGATTCGTGCTACGGACAGACGCCTCGGACTATGCCGTGGGGGCAGTCCTCGAGCAAGTCCGGGACGACAGGACTCATGTTCCCGTGGCGTTTTGGAGTCGGATCCTGACCGAGGGCCAACGCCGCACATGGACCGCGAGGGAGAAGGAGACGTACACCATTGTTTGTGCGCTCAGGAAGTGGTCTGGCCACATCGGATTGCAACCGGTGGTGGTTTGTACAGACCATCAGTCCTTGCAGAGCTGGCACAAGGAGCACGTCGACACCCCCTCGGGACCGGCGGCAAGAAGGGCCCGATGGCATCAGACGTTCGCCAAGTTCGACCTCAGCGTCGTATATGTCCCGGGGAAGGACAACACTGTGGCGGATTGCCTCAGTCGATGGGCCTACCCCGCGGGCAAGGCATGGATGGACATATCCAGCCATGGGGACGCCGAGGAAACCGAGGAGGCCAAGCGCATCATCGAGATGGAGAAGGTCATGGAGCAAGAGGGGGTCAAGTGCTTTGTGGTGATGGCAAACCGTACGGACCTGGCCAAGTTCCGGGGCGCCCGCGTCCAAGCTATTCGAGAGGAAACCCTCGAGCAATGGATGGTGGCCCCTGTAGAGCTAGTCAGGTCGGTGCTCACAGAGGACTGGTCGGATGACTACGCGGCATCCGAGCACTGGAGCAAGTACTGGAATGCCGTGAGCGCCCCGTCGGACGACGAATGGCCCGAGGGCTTAACCGAGGATGGGGACAAGTTGTTCCTCAAGGACAAGCTGCTGGTGCCCGAGAACCGAGTGGAGGAGCTCATTGACCATTGGCATAACGCCCAGCTCATGCACCCTGGCCGAGACAAGATGCAGCAGGACCTGGAGTGGCGTTTCAAGTTCCCTCCCGGGTACTACGCCATCCTGGATAGGTACTGCAGCGACTGTGCCGTGTGTCGGGCCACGAAGAGCCCCAACCACTCCACAGCGGGCAACCCGGTGTATACGGCTATACCGGAGGCCCCTATGCGGTCCGTGGCTATGGATGTGTTCGCCATGCCGCAGGTCACCGTGGAAGGAGAGACCTACGACTGTGTCATCCTGGCGGTGGACAGGCACAGCGGGTATATCGTGGCAGTCCCGGGCAAGAAGTCCAAGAAGAAGGACAAGAAGGACAAGCATGGAGTGGGACTGCAGGCTAAGACCGTCGCTAATGCCATGATCAGGCATTGGCTGACGATTTTCGATGTCCCAGCTGTCATCTGCAGCGATCGAGGCAGTCAATTCGTGGGGACGTGGTTCAAGACGATGTGTAAGCACATGGGGATTCGGCACGCCAAGACCGTGGCGTACCACAGCCGGTCGAATGGCCGTGCTGAAGTGGCCGGGCGGCAGATGTTCGAGAAGTTCCACCAGCTGCACATTGATGAACCGGGCCGGAACTGGTATAACTCGCTGTGGAGAGTGCTCCAGGCGTATCACGACCTTCCGGGACCCACTGGACTGTCGCCCCATCGCATCCTGTTCCTACGGGATCAAGTGTCACGCACTCTCCCGTGGATGAACCATGGCAAAGTGGCCCGGGATGCGAACGCCATGATGGCTGAGGCGGACGACACGGCGGCCAAGGTGTGCAAGGCACTTCAGGACGAGCATGACAAGAGGGCCAAGTACTTCAAGCAAGGAAAGGTCCAGAAGTATGTTCTGCAAGACACCGTGTGGGTGGAGCGGCACCACAAGGATGTCCTGTCCAGGCATCGGCAGGCGTCTTGGTATGTGCCGGGGGTAATCGTGCGGAAGGTCGGGCAGGACGTGTACGCGGTTCGTGTGGGGGATAACAAGATCCTGGACCGCGACCATACCCAGCTTCGTCCCCGAGCACCAGACCCCTGCGGACGTCCCGTCACCTTCGAGTTCACGGCCGGCGATGTGGACTCGGACGATGAGGGTGAGGACGACGATTTCACCGCGGAGAAGATCCTGGCGGACAAGCCGGACCCGGGGACGCCTGGGGACAGGCTTTATAAAGTCCGTTGGAAGGGTTTCGCCGCATCCAGGGATTCGTGGGAGCCTCCGAGCAGTTTTGTGCCGAGGTATACCACGGTCTGGATGGACTACCTAAAGAAAAAGAGTATTTCTTTGGATGTCAAGGACGTATTGGTCCATTTGGTTGCTGCTGTAGCACCGTAATGGATCCCCCTTGGCATTTTGTTTGTTTCTGTGAATGGGGAGACAAGTGAGGGCGTTCATCCGGGGATTTTTGGGCCTTGATTGGCCATATACCCCCTTCACTCGATCTCCACATATATATTGCATTGTGGTATACTTATTTAGGTCGACCGACGACGTTTTTCTATCTTTGATCCCCTTGGTCCATGTTGTAGATCAAGAGGAGACCGGATATGGCGTAGGGCGCTGAGTATCAGTGTCCTCACCCCTCCCTTGGGGCATGGGGGACGCCTACGACCTCTGTGGGGCCTCCATGTGTCCTCTGGACATGGAGGGGGGGGTTGGAGCCCATTGGGGTCCTCCCGTCCTCTCTTCATTGGTTTCCGAGCGGATACAACGCTCTGAGAAGGGGGGTGAAGCCGGTTCGGACCCCCGTGGCCATCTTGGGGTCACTTGGGGTGTGTATCTATGTGCCGGCAGGCCGCCATTGGCTGATATCATACTCTCCCATCCACCTGATCTAACCCGATGTGATAGTGTGATAGGTTTGGCCTTTCCGGCTATGAGCGGCCATATTCAGAACCGAGGCACCGCCAGCGGAGATTTATATATCGGAATATCAGGAATCAACAGGGTTTTATTATCATAATGTTTCCGTAATTTTTCAGCCTTTCGTTCTGATGGTCAATGTATCGGCGACTGTCAGTTGGCTCGCGATTTTGCGTTAACCGATTGGTTAACTGTTTTTTCCAGATATTTTGGCGGATATTCCGTTGAAGGGTCAGATTTCATCAGCAAAGGGTTCGTTGCATCCGCAATTCTCTAAATAAGCAATCGAAATTTTAATCAGAATTTTTCGCGATGTCGAAATCGGATTTTCGACTTCGACATCGCCGCACTTGATTTGGACTTCTTTGAGTGGTCGTACTCTTTTCCCTATGCCCGAATCAGGTTTCCCTTATACTTGCCACCCATTTGACTTGGAGATATAAGGGAAACAAAAGCGAATCGTGGGACCACTTTGAAGAGCCATATCTACGAGCGAGTGTGAGGAAAGAGAATAGGGAAGGTTGGGTTGGAACTGCCTTGGTCTCAACTTAATTTAGAAAGCATCAAACGCATGCCCGATATAGCAAGGGATAATGGTCAAGAGGGTATAAAGTGATATATAACTCTTGTACCGTGCAACCGAACATTTTATTGTGACTTTCGAATGTACCGCATGAGTGTTGGGGTTGCATAGCAACTTTTCTTGGGTTCCTACGTATTTTGAACGTGAAGTTATGTCAATGCAGGGACATGGCATATCATGGTGGGAGCCATATTTTGAGGGTATGTGTTGTATGCATGGTATATGTTTGATATGCTCACGCCCATGTTATATATCTTCGTGTGGCCGAAGAGATGGGGGGCCATACGTGACAAGGGCCTTGTTCATGTCCCAATTGTGGAATTCAAAGCGCTAGACAAAGTCTACCGCGTATGTATTGCTCATGGTATGTTTGACAAAGAGATCCATGGGTGCACTCCCATTTTCATGGGGCATGTAGATGTTAGTGGCGAAGGTATCTCCATGCGCCTGATTGGGGATCCAAGTGGGGGAATTGTTCGCAAATAGTTCCAATCATTTGTGTATTGAACCATGAGCGGATATCATGGGTGAGCATAGAGATATAGTATCATGACAACTTTGTATTTGGACATATTTTCGTGTTTTTGACCTCATTTTATGCTCATTTTTGTGTTTTATGTGCTCAACTGGTCGGCTAACAGCAAAGTGCCTAGAGATCCGTGAACTATGGTATGTTGCTTATATGTTGGCATATGCTTCGGTGTTGTACCTCACCATATGCCGGATCACGTGGTCACTTTGGCTTGGCACACGGGGCCTCACAAAATTAGGTCTCAAACTCATGAGCTGACTTGTGAAGCATGCCATGTACATAACCGGAGGGGTTTCGGAGCCAATGATGGGATATTCTTGGGCATGGACCTTTGGTCTATATCACCCTTGTATATTACTTTCCGGTTTGACACATGCATGGAGCATATGAACATTTGCCATATGCATTTTTGAGTATATAATTGATTTTTGGGCATAATGGTGTGATTTGCCTGATTTTGCCATGTTGTGAGGTCATCCTCATGGGGCAGTTCTCCTAGCCCATTCGACTCCAAGTCCACCCAAGGTTTGGTCAGGGTAGGGCATGATCCTGAGTGCCACTCTAGGCCATGACACGCCACCTCCCCCATTGGGCTAGGATTTAGAGGCTTGGGAGTGAACACATTTTTTCGGGTTTATGTAGTGACTTTTGATACATGGCATTTAACCATCTTATTGGACTGGGTTCAGGGCATCATGTTGGTGAGTCAAGGGAGGGTCTTGAGTCCAGGGAATGAGGGGTCTATGGCTGTGATTGTGTAAGTTTCCACCTTTCCCCAATTTTGCTTTATTTGTGTTCATATGCCAATTTCAGGGCTTTCTTCCTTGGTGCAATTCTTGTACATGCCCGCCACCGTGGGAATACCGGTGTGCTGAACGAAAGCCCGCAGCCTGATTTGGATTGTGAATTGGGTTATTGCCGTACTTGTGGGATCTGGTTGCCATTCAGGGTTGAAGGTGGATTTTATTTTCTATATTTTTGGATTTGGACCCTGGAAATTGAGGAATGCAATCGTTGATCCGGAGTAAATCAGCAGGGGTTACAGGCGGAAGGGGCACAGCGGGGGCCGGTCCTGGTAGGGACCTTCTTTACTTCGCGGAGCCTGGCCAGAGGGCTCAGGGCCGGCATGGGGAAACGGAACAGAGGGCAGGTATCCCTTCTGTGGGTCCCGGCGGTATGGAGGGGTCGGTGCTGGGGCCTTGCCTTTAGAGTCCATGAGGTACAAGCACGACAGTGAAGACAATGAAGATGAAGATACGAACTTGCAAAAAATCCCAGTCTACAAGAAAATGTAGGAGGATAATATGATACATATAATTCCGGAATATTCTTCCTGTATTAATTATAAAAAGTCCGATTGTGAAAAAATATTTGGCTGATTTGATTACTGCACGCGCGCCGACGATTCAACTAAATCATTGGAACGCGACCATCTCAGCCGCAATGGACACCAGAATTGGATCTGGCGTGTCCATAATATACAGGAACTGTTCAGATAAAAATTTGGGAAGGCTCCCATATGTAAATGTCCGGAAATGAGCTGAATATGGCTGAATGGGGGTGCATTGACCTGAATTGACCTCAGATCTGCGCGGATGGAGGGTAGCCGCACTTACACTCCCCCTCCACGAACACACTGGGGTGTGTTACCGGGTCAACGAAGGCGTGAGTGTGGCGAAAAGCCGGAAAACGCGCCTCTCAGCAGCAAAATCTGTCCAGATCTGCTCACAATCCAATGGATTGAGACTGAATCAGGGTAGATGACACCAGAATGTACAAGAATGAGACATGGAGAACAACCAAAGGAAACAAAATTAGGTCAAAAGACACGTAAACGTACCTCGAAAGGACACCAAACCGTGTCCTGGTCGAGAATGAGGAGCAATTCAGCAAAATCAGGCAAAATTACACATGAAATGCAGGGGGATTCAGGACAAATGACCTGTTCTGAGCGTTTGTTGCTGTCGCAGGCACGCTACGGTGTCCTTCACGTACTCTACATCGTGTTATTCCCGCTTTTCTCTTGTCGAACCAACAGCATTTGCTCAAGATGGCCAAAATGTATACAGCATTGGCAGGGATTAAGACAATGGACACTGAATTGGGCTTGGATTAAGGAGTCAAAATACACACAGAGAGCAATCGTTAACAGAGATAGTATATATTCACTACAAAGTGTCCTGCCTAGGTCCGCGGCAGGGCAATTGGAGGAAGCCGTCACTAGATCCTACAGAAATCCAACAAACTGACACTACAATTTCCTGGAATGCGGCAATGTACAGGATTAAGGCTGGAATCAGCTGAAATCAGCAATAATGAGTAAACGGAGAGTGGGCAAACGAGCACCACGGCAGTAAACAAAAGTCAGTTCACCTTGGGTAGGCGAGTTTTTATCTCACAAAGCGAGCATCTAACAGATTCTAAGAAAATGTTGACATGATGAATCATTCATGATGATGGACATGCTAGCCTTGAATCCTGCAGCTAAATCATGACAGACTGCGCCGGAGGTTCACGGAAGGTGATAGCCTGTGGGCCATAAACTGCAACACACCGTATATAACCGTATTCACAGTGGCGGTGGTGTTTTCGAAGGATAAGTGGGTCAATCTCTTGCTTTCAGACCACAATCTGAACACTTCTGCTGATCCAGAACCTGAATTCGCAAATGAGGCTCACTTTGCTGACGAAACAGTTTTCGCCCGTTCCACCAGACTCCAGAAGTGTCTGCCTGAAGTCGTAGAAGCCATATATAAAGTTCCTTAAGAGAACTGACGTCGCAGTTTAGCGAAATGGTAGAAACAAGTCAGTAGGATGCTCTCAAATCGAGACAAAATTGGAAGAATCTCCACAGATGAAGCTGGAATGAAGTCTACCGGCAGCAGAATGAAGCTCAAAACTAAGTTTCTGGTTGTGTTCCGAACACTACCAGACTACAGGGGGTTCCTGTAGGGGGTAAGCGGCTGCGCAACCTGAGATTTATCTACATTACATCATCTGCTGGTGGTAGAAATTCAGGAATTCCAGTTCCACAGTTCAGATTACCCCTAGTCTGTCCTTGTGGAAGCCTGGCGCTGACATTCCCACACATTACAGCACTACACCGGACATACCAGTAGCGTTCTTGAGCTCCAGTAATTAACCGAAGGGGCACCACACAAATCTGAAGGAATGAGGGGCAAATAATCAAGATTCCCTCACTCATGACACTCTAAAAGAAGTGCCCTCCGCTCCTGGTCTAGCGGATTGAGCACGCAGCTGCAGCTTCTAAGGAGCCAGCTCGGTCCCCTTTGGAAGAAGGGGAAAACAAAAAAAAAGAAGGAGCGACCGCGCCACGAAGTCACGGCGACTTTTTACGAGGCAGTTGCTTTCCCTCCGCCGCCAATGCCTGGGACCGCAGGCGTAACTACACAGGCGAGTGTTCAAGAGCTAGACAGGCCATGCCGGAGATATTGGTGGAGTGAGCACCTATGGGGTTTCGAACCTATGACCCCTGGCTCAAGAGGCAGCATGCCTATCCACTATGCTGACGAAGGTCCTTAGTACAATCCGGTGTTCGGCGGTACAAAAGCCGTCTTATGCTGACCGCTCGGTACATGTACACGACGGAAAAATGTAAACAAAAGCTGAATGAACTCTGCCGTCCGGAGACACAAATGAATATGTAAAACCACCTATACCGGCCTCCAAGGGGGGGCCCCATGCCGCTGATGCAGCCCCGGATGCAGGCGGTGGATGAACGAGTCGGTGCCACACGCAATGGACATGCCTGAGACGAAGTGGGAGGATGACCCTACTGGGGTTCGAACCAACGACCCCGGTCCGTTGACGAAGGCATTTACCAACTAGAGTAGCACCAACCATGCCAGTATCGCACAGTCAAAGTTTAACAACTGGCTTCGGACTTACGAGTGCACATCGTTCGACCGACCGTTCCGGGTCTCGAACCTACGACCACGAGCCGGGAACCAAGTGCACTGCCCAACTTGACTGACGAGCTGTATGCCGATAAATGGCAAACGAAAGTCAAACCTCTCATCAATTACCGGATTGGTACATGAAACCTCCAACTTCTAGTAATCAGCTCAGATCTTCGCCTGTCTGGCTCGAACTGAACTTTTAAGGGCCAGGACAGTTAGTGCACCTTCGCCGACAACACATGGCGGCTTCAGTCGCACAAGTCCAATGTAGGCCAATTTTCTCACTCATGTGGCCAAAGTCGTCCGTTCACCAGTAACACCTCAGAATTGAACCTGAAAAATACGCAAAAACTTGTCTCCAGACTACAACACACCTGGTGTACTGGGTAGCACCACAGTCAACCCGAAGGGGACGTAAATGGGCCTGATGTACCAGGAATTTGAAATTTTGATCAGAATTTGATGAAACGGATGTGAGTGAGTAATGTACAAAAATGAGCTCAGAATGTCTCGGAATGTGGACGAACAACCAGCTGGCTCAACGCTGCAGGCCTGCCGCCACCACAGAACCGGTCTGGTGGTCTTGGTTCACGCACCGGACGCCCCTCATTGCCCTCCTGTGCCTGTGCTTGGGGGGCGCGTGGTGCTTCCGGTCGCACGGCACCTTGAGGCGCCGGATTTTGTGCAGAATGTGCTGGAATCTGTGGCGGGAGAGCTGGATCTCCGTCCACCACGACGGCCTTTGCTCCGTCCTTTTCAACCACACGGTCTGGCTTGCTGAGACAGTCAGTAAATAGGACCGGAATCTCAGGATGAGCTCGCAGGTAATTTCTGGAACCTGTGGTATAACCATGTACAAAGGAAGAGGGAGGTTACCAAGTGTTCTCAGACTCAGGGAAGCCCTTGTACTTGACAGGAAACCGACAGTTACCGTCATCATGCTTATAATGGTGGACAAGGCGTTCTACCTTGTAATTACAACCTTCATTCCTGCGTCCGGAAAGCCATTTGGAGGTCCAGAAAAGGGGTTTGACCCTGCCCTTTGGACTCGGAATCTCAGGCTTAAGCCTGTCTTCGCTCGCCTCCAACTCCCGATTCACATCCACACACACCTTAAGACTGTTCTCCCTGACTCGAGAAACAATTTCAAAGGGACCTTCCCACATGGGGAGACGCTTGGAGTCTCCCTCCTGAGTAGTTTCGCTCTTGCGGAGCCAAACATGGTCTCCCTTTTCGAGATCTTGTGGTTCCTTTCTGCCTTGGTTGGCAATGCTCAACCAATCTGCCTGAAATTTCTCAACAAGTCGCTTGGCCTCTCTTTCCCCAGCCTGAATCTCGTCGTAAAATGCTGATGCATCCTTACATTGCCGTGGATGATCGTACGGGAGGTTCCACCAGCACTTGTTTCGACCGAAAACAAGCTGATTGGGTGAGTACCCGTGATACAACTCTGTGTTGTGGTACCGGCGGAGCAGGGCGAAACAAATCTCAAGCCAATCGACATCCTTGTCACCGGCCAGTTCCTTTTGCAAAATATTAATTATGCTTTTTCCTGCTCGTTCTGCCGGTAATGCCCTGTGCTGGTGGACCTCACATCGAAGATGATGGATTCCCAACCGAGCAAAAAGGGTTTTCCACCACTCAGAAATATATGCACTGCCTGAATCAGCTAAATTCTCCGAGGGAACATCCCAGCACCCCATCAATGTCTGCGCACACCATTTGGCGGCAGCCTTGCCAGTCATGGCGTTCACGTTGCAAGGCAAGACATGAATGTACCCTGAGTGCCTACATTGAATGAATAACACACCATTGATCTTTTTGTTGGTCCAATGGCATTCCTCTCCCTCCAGGGCACCGAGGTAGAAGAAATCAGAGGTGACTCGGTCGAAGAGTCGCTCGGGTACGGGATGCGGCCTCAGATAGCCCTTAGGCTTGGCCGTAGCAGGCACCGCAACTGCACATTGGGCACATGATGAGGCCACTGTCATGCAGTGGGTGTGCAATCGAGCTCCAAAGAGACGATGTTTAATGGATTTCCAGAGTTTGGCGCCATGGGAGTGAGGAGTCTCCCATTTGTGCCACCAGTTGACAACTCTGGACGCCAATCTGTCACGCACGCACATTTTCCCATTCATCCACAGTTTTACGTTGTCCAAAAAATATTCGGAATAAATTCCGTCCTGAAATGCTGACTTTGAAGTTAAATGTTCGTAGATTTCTTGAAACATATTATCGGATTTATATTCTTCGGACCAATCCTTGGTGAGCAGGGAGTCCCTGGGGATCGCCTGGGCAGGTGCCACAGGTTTTCGACCCAATGGATGGACACATCTGAACCGCACCACATGATTTCGTCGTTTAACGACCTGGGCGGTGTATTCTCCAGGTTTAACTACTCCGAGGGTGTCAACACGCACTGCAGAGCATTGGACATGGGAATGTGGGGGATGATCCTCCACTGTGATATCGTGGCAGGGCAATCGACCCTGTCGGACTGAACACTGTAGACAGTTGCGCTTAATCAACTGCCTTTCCTCAGCATCCCACTCAATTACTAACCCACGGTCTTCTTCAGTCCCATGGATGTTCGTCGACAGGCACGCTTCGGAAGCAGGATATGCCCATCTGCTTAAAGCGTCAGCGACAGTGTTGTACTTGCCTGGAAGGTAAGCCACATGAAGATCGAAAAGACTCAAAAACTCGTGCCATCTAGCACGCCGTCTAGCAGGACCTGACACCGTGTTGACATGTTCTGTCGACCAATACTCAAGAGAGCGATGATCCGTCAGAACTTCAACTCTGTTTGTGCCTATCCACGATTGATATTTTTTTAAGGCGCAGATGATGGCGTACGTCTCCTGCTCACAGGGGGACCACTGCATTTGTCTGGGAGTAAGCTTCCTCGACCAGAATGCAAGCGGATAATGAGCCCAAGTTTCTCAATCTTGCTGTTCTAACACTGCCCCAACCGCATAATTACTAGCATCAGTCCTAAGGTAGAAAGGACGATCGAATTTGGGAACGTGCAAAGTGGCGACTTCGCAAAGGGCGACTTTTAATTGCACAAACGCCTCATCGCACTCTTTGGTCCACTGCACTCGCACCTTCGAGCCTGCACGACCAGCCTCCCTACCAACCTTGAGTAATTCAGTAAGGGGGGCGGCGTACCTGGCATAATCCTTGACGAAAGTTTGGTGAAAATTGCAACAGCCAAGGAATCCACGAAGGGCCGAAATGGTCTCAGGGCGCTTCCACTTCTGAATTGCAAGGAGCTTCCCTGGACTCGGCTGGCGAGTCCCATTTCGTAGCAAACTGCCACAGAATTCGACACTGTCCAGGAATAAGTTACCCTTCTTGGGATAGCAGATGAGCTGATTTTTGTCCAGAATGTCGAGGACCATGTTCAGCTGTTTCTCATGCAGGTCCACAAGCTCCTGTACGGTTAAACCATCGCCCACAGTGGCGATGATTATGTCGTCGATATATACGGAAACGAATTTGCGAAGCTCAGGGTGCTCTGAGAAAAAGGGTTCTTCCATCATCCGTTGGAAAAAGCTCGGAGCATTCTTCAAACCCATAGGCATGACGGTCCACTGAACAGGACCCACTGGACTGCACATGCACGTCAGGTGTCTGAATGACCTCGCCAGAGGCATCTGGTGGAAGCCGTGCCTTAGATCCAGGACTGAGAATAGTTTCCCCTTGGCTCTTTTCACGATTTCCTCCTCAATGAGGGGTAAAGGGTGAGAATCAGCCTTAGTTTCCGCATTTAAATTACGAAAATCAAGCACCATGCGCCAACCATCAATGGAATTCTGGTCTGCTGGGGGCGGTTTAGGCACTGTGAAGGGCGGGCAACACCACTGTGAGGTCATGCACGCCTCCAACCAGCCGAATTCTCGCAGATTTCTCTGAATAATGTCACGAAGAATTTCATGCTTCTTGCCATGATTTTCGTAAGGTCGCTGCTTTTTGGGTTTTGCTCCCTTTTTTAAGCTCGATGAGCGCTTCTCCTGCTGGCCACGCACTGGAGGTTTCTCGACGAGCTTACCAGAGAGGGTGGTGTCCTTTCGCTCAGGGAAAATCTTTTCCCTTCGCCCATTGCAGAGTTGACTTTCAACCTGTTCACCAGCCACCACCGTAGAGCAAATTTTCGCCAGATCTCGCGATCCAGCAGGCAACAGACCTTGTTCCAAGGACTGAAACAGAGAGGGATCGACTCTCTTTTGCGGGTATGTCGTGGATGCCCGAACCTGCTGAGCATCTTCCACATCCTCAGAGACAAAGGGGTTCAAAAAGGCCTCAAACTTGGGTTTTTCATAAAATTGTCTGAATTTGACCTTGTTTCAGAAATTTTTTCCCTTGACCAGGTGGGAGATGCGTGATGGATCTGATCGTATTGGGGTCTGACTACGATCAGATGTTCCAGATTCCAGGTTCGGCACCGTGTTATCTCCTTCCAGAAAAACGGAAAAATTCGAATCTGAATCTGTACCATGGTCAAGACCCGATTCTGACCCATGGTCTGATGTGCAAGATCCGTCAGGGATGAGACCTCCATCGACCAGAAAGGCGACAGAAGGCCACGGCTGCTGTCGCAGGGGACCAGTGTCGTCCCTCGCGTACAGCTTGACGTCATGGGGAAGGCGGATGGAGACGACTGTCATTGTCCAAAACATCCTTTCACCATGGTTTCCAATCCCATAGTGGTACGACAAGGATGGCCTGTGTGCAATCCTCCTTTTTATTTTGAACGACCTCTCCCAACAAATGAGAAGGGGGGTTTATCCACAGCTTTTTATCCCACTTTACTGCCCATGCATCGTCAGCTAAGCGTTTGAAACGCTTGTTTAACTCGTTGCAAAAGGCATCCTTGGCGGGCAAAAAATCGTGGTTCTCCAAAAAAAGGGAACATATATAATGACGCCACTTATCTACAAAGCGGTAATTGGAAGACTCCCAATTGCGCGGTTTGGGACGCTGAGTGTCCCTTCGTCGCTCCTGTAGCAAGATGCTGTAAGCTGTAGTTGCGTTTATCTCACTAATCCCTTCATCCTCACCAAAAACTGTGTTCACCCTTCGACTCAAAAATTCTTTTGCATTTCGGTACCGGGAATGCAAGAACCGAAAGCTGGGAGCTTCCTGCTCTCCTGATTCCAAAGGAAAACAACGTCTCTGTCCTACAGGGGCCACTTTGTTCTTCGTTAAAAATGGATGACCTAAATAAAGGTCGTATTGGATGGCCGCTCTACTAAAATAATCCTCTAAAACAACATCCTCTACCTTATCTTCCTCCCATAAATCCTGGGCGACCATGTGCGCCTTCAGAAATGAACCTGTATTCCCTCCTGGAAGAGCATGACCTGGAACGCCTTCCAGGTTAACGGGGTGCAGCAAAGTGTCAACACATTCGTCTGGTAAAAAACTTTCTGACTGAAGATTCACTTCACTACCATTGTCACAAAGACACGTAGCAACGTGTTTGTTCCCCTTCTTGTCAGTAACCCACAGACGACAAATGAATTGACGAGCTCGGTATTTGTTGGGAACGCCGATCTCCACAACATTCCTATCTCTTTCCGCCTCAACTGGCGCTGGTCCTACAGACAACGCTCCAATGTCCACGATCGGACATTCAGGAAAACGCCTGATTGTGTGTGGGGTGGCCACACAATCTTGGCGCCTTTATTCCTGATAATCTCCCTCGTACTCCTGCTGCACGGTTTCCCAAGAAATGTCCTCGTCCTCCCATTGGTCTCCCAGACCTTCTTCGCCAAGATTCCCTTCTTCATCGGGGGCATCCTGGTCCTCCGTCGTCACATTATTATAATAATCCTCGTCGGAACCAGCAACTTGGTGCACTGATGCACCACGACCTGAATTACAGTTCCGCTGACCAGATGATCCTTTCCCTTGTCCACCTTTCGTGCCCTGGGAGGTCCCCCTGCCCTTACCAGCGCTCATTCCCTCGGAATGTCCCGAGAATTGGCCACTGGATTGGCCTTTTCCCTTGGAAAAATTGCCTTTTCCACCATTACCCTTGGCAGAGTCGGACTTACCATTTCCATTTTTGAAATTTTCTGGAGGGCGTCCTTGGCTGGATTGGCCCTGGTTTCCCTTGCCTCCAGAGGTCTGCTGGCCTTTACTGCCTTTACCTTTTCTGCTGGGCGTCGATTGGCTATTTTCATCCACCTTCTTGACAGGGGCTTTGGGCGCATCCTTGCTGGCTTCTTGTGCCACTCTTTCCGCATCGGTCTTATTCCACCAATGATTCTCAGTGGAATGTGACTTGGCACAGTTGGTGTGACCGAAGGACAAACAAATGGCACAGTCTTTCGACTGCGTGTTATTTACATTCTTGTGATTCCCACCTTTAGAGGGGGGATTCCGGCTCAATCCTTCATGGAATTGCTGATGATTGGCATCTGCCAATTTTTCCAACTCCTCCCACAAATCAGTGGGCGTGAAGCTGAAAACCCACGGCTTTGCCACGAGCCGAGTTCCTCCAAAGGAGACGCCTCAGTTCACCACTTCATTGAAAATATCTCCGTCCTCCTTCTTCGCAAATTTCAATCTCCAAGCACCGTCCTTTTCCTTACACTTGGAAAGGTTAGTGGGCGAGCACTTTTTAAGGGCATCTCTCACCTGAAAACGACCTGAGCCCTTAGGGAATCCGGTGACTTCAGTCCACCAGCATTTCACCTTCTCGTTGGACTGCTCCTGCCTCAGCGATGCAGCCGTGCTGGCAGGCATTTCCCGAAGATGATGGCCTTCAATTCACCATCCGACAGATGTTCCCCAGCACTCTCAGCCTCATTTACCAGATGTTCAAAGCGGAGTCGCTTGTTCTGAACCTCGTGGAGAATGAGTTTCGGAATGTTCGGGAAAGAGGTGAGGAGGGTTTGGTAATGGTCTTCAGGCAACCTACTTCCTCGTCCCTCAAGCAGAGCAAACAATTCACTGTAGGTGAGTGGGTTAGAGGAATCAGCCCTATCAGTGTAGGATTTAATCCACATATCACGAATGTGACCCTCTAAACACTGGAGGAGAGCATCAAGCTTCTCCTCGTGTGGAGGCTTGTTCTTGCCAACCCACAGAGAAAATTCTTTTTTAAAAACAGCCCACCGGCGAGGGTTGCCATTGTATTTTGGTGGTTTTGCAATGGCTCTCAGTTTAGCCCTCACAGGGTTAATAATGTCCTCAATGCCGCCACCTCCCGCCAGGATGGGATTGACCTTGGCAGCACCTGAGACGCCGGCGGCGCCCAGAAGACTCTGGGCGAGCAAAACCTGAGCCGCAATCATGGGATCAGCGGATCGTTTCTCGGCCGAAACTTCTGCTTTCTTTTTGGTCCTCGCTTCTGAAACACGCTGAGGATTTCTACTCTCAAAAACTCTTTCTTTTAATTTTTCACGTTTTTTCTTTTGTTCTTCCGCTCTGGAATCTGTGGTGGGCGCGACTGAAAAAACTTCAGTCGCTTCATCGGCTACAGAACAGGTAGATCCGACTGGCGGATCTGGCAAATGAGAGGAGGGGTGAGCGAAAGATCTTCCCATCGAAAAAAAGTGGAAGAGTTTTTCCTGATTAAGTTTACTCGCCTGATCCTCAGCAGCGAGGGTGGCGATTTCTTTCCGACACGAGCAGTGGTGGGCACAGGACACATGAGAGGCGTTTTCAGACCGCGATCCAATTGATTCTGGCCTCCTTACCACGTCTTCCTGCTCGTTCAGCCAACTCTTGATGGTGTTTGCGGCAGGCAGTTCTTGAGATTCCTCCTGCGCCACCTTGGGAAAGGCTTGCCCCAACGCTGACTCCAGCGACACCACATCGACCTCCATCATCTTGGCGGTGGACTTGACTGGCACCGGCGGATGTTCTCGGTGAAACCTACAGTAGCAATGGTGAATTTGCAGGCACCATTGGTCATACAAATCCAGTCGCTGTAGGCTTTCGATCCTCTGGAATTTGATCCTCCAGCGTTCCTGGGACTCCTTGATTTGTGTGTCCAACTTGGCAGAGACGGGCTGCTCGATGATGTTCTGGAGCAGCAGGTCGATTTCCGCAGGCGTAGGTCTCGTTCTGGCGGGCATCTCTCCTGGACCACTTGCGATCGGCAGATCTCGATGCACATGCATGCTTTCCTTGGATGGGAGACGAATGTGGTCCTCCTGACTGGAATAAGTCTACACGCAAGGAGCTGTACACTCCGCTGGGACCAGCGGCCGGTGAAGGGCCGCTTGGGGGCCAGGATTCTCGAGTTGGATCGGGGACTGAGCTGGGGTGAGGAGTGGGTATGAGCCTGGGGCAGTCAGGATTCTGGCAAGGCTCTTCGGAGAATGTCGCAACTATGCAGCATTCTACGCCGTCCTCTGGGTCATCTGGATCATCTAGATCGCAGATGTTCTCGTCATCACTGTCCGGTGGGTCGGACTCGTGCTCCATACCTATAGCCTCGAGGCTGAAGTCTGCTCTGCTACCATCTAAGCTATTCCCTTTGAGAAAGCTCCGCGGAGCCTGGCCGGAGGGCTCAGGGCCGGCAAGGGGAAAGGGAACAGAGGGCAGGTATCCCTTCTGTGCGTCCTGGCGGTATGAAGGGGTCGGTGCCGGGGCCTTGCCTTTGGGGTCCATGAGGTACAGGCACGACAGTGAAGACAATGAAGATGAAGATACGAACTTGCAAAAAATCCCAGTCTACAAGAAAATGTAGGCTGATAATATGATACATAAAATTCCGGAATATTCTTTCTGTAAAATTTATAAAAAATCCGATTGTGAAAAATTATTTGGGTGATTTGATTACCGCACGCGCGCCGGCGATTCAACTAAATGATTGGAACGCGACCATCCCAGCCGCAACGGACACCAGAATCGGATCCCGCGTGTCAATAATATACAGGAACTGTTCGGATGAAAATTTTGGGAAGGCTCCCATATGTAAATGTCCGGAAATGAGCTGAATCTGGCTGAATGGGGGTGCATTCACCTGAATTGACCTCAGATCTACGGGTATGGAGGGTAGCCGCACTCACAGGCTGGTCTGGGACTGGGACAGGCTGCTTCGGTGCTGGCTTTGATGCGGGCTGCGGCTGGGGTGCCTGCTGCGGTGCCGTCTTGCTTGCCTGGAAAGAGTAGCGCAGAGGCATAGCACAGGCATAGCACACGCAATACGGAGCATAGCACGCGCGAAGAAATGCATAGCACGTGCAATGACAACGATAGCGCGCGCTGCATTACCTTTTCTGCTTTCTCCTCCTCTGCTTTTTTCCGTCTCTTCTCCTCCTCTTCCTTCTCCTTCTTCTTCCTCCTCTCTTCCTCTTCCTTTCCCTTCTTCTTCCTCTTTTCCTCCCTTTCCTTCTCCTTCTTCTTCCTCTTTTCCTCCTCTTCCTTCTTCTTCTTCTTTGCTTCGTCCTCTTTCTTCCTCCTGAAGTTGGACTCTCTGTGCCGCCTGATCGAGCAGCTGCTGGTCAGCAGTCTCCCGGGCCAGGCCCTCTCCAGGCGGGTGGGGGGGCTTAGCGGTGTGGAGGGCGGAGATGGCTGGTGGTAGGTGGCTGGTGGCTGCTGGCTACTCCGTACGCTTCTTCTTGGGCCTTGGGACTGTCACGGATTCCGTCTCCGGCACGGCAAAGGTGTCGGCCCAGTCCACCTCCAGCTCTTCCATCTGCCGCTTAGCCCGGGCCAGCACCGGGGAGGGGCCTTGCTCCTTCCGTCCGTCAAGCCAGTCGGCCGCATGCTTGGACTGCCCGGCAATGTCCGCGGGCACGCTGATCATCAACGGCCCTCTGCTGGATCCCAGGCACAGGAGCTGCTCGAAGCTGCCCACCTACATGACAATGGGACAGAAGGTAGGGCCGTAGCGCGCGCAAGCAATCAAATCGCGCGTGCTACATCAAATGAAGTGCGCGCAACAATGTCGAAAGCGCGCGCAATGGCAAACATAGCGCGTACCTGTGCCTGTGCCAGTTGTTGTTGTTGTTGCTGCTGTTGCTGGGCCATCTGCACCCGCGGCTGCTGCTGGAGCAGCTGCAGTGTTGCCTGCTGCACGGCTGCCTGCTGTTGGAGCTGCTGCTGCTGCACTTGCTGCTGCTGCGGCTGCTCCTCGTCCTTGACCGCCGTGGTTTTGACTTTGGAGCTGGTTGCAAGTGCCCTTGCGGCACTGGCTTCTTTCTTGGCTGACCCCCGCAGCAAACTGGCACCCAGACTTCTCACTGAGGCGCACTCGTTCTTGAAGGCCATTGCCCCCGCGTCGGTGGCGTTGAAGAAGCTCGGTGGGTCCTTGTTGAAGTAGAAGTGGTGGATGGTCTTTGCGGTGGCACCCGGAGGCGTGTGGGTCCGAACGCGACCCCACCCATAACTTGCCCAGCACGAGAACAGCAGCTCGTACTCCTCCACCTTGCAGTGTCCACAGGCAGCTTGTCCTTCTTGGGTTGGCACGTAGGGGTTCAACAGGTTCGCCAGACTGCACCAGTGGCCAGTAATGCTCTCGTCATGCCAGCAGGGTTTCACGGCTCTGTCTGGGATCTTGGCAATGGCCGTGGCCCTTTGGCGCCAGAACTTGTAGAAGGCCACCTCGAAGTGGTAGGCCGGTGTCACGTCCTTCAGCCATGCCCAGTCGGGCCCTTTGGCGCAGATGGTGCTGTTTTGGTTGGGCCAGATTCGGTTCTTAAAGTCGCTGCTGAAGGCGAAGCCCGTACGTGGCCCGGGTGGGGGAGACTGAAACTGTGCTTGCACTTGGGCTTGCTGCTGTCTTGGTTGGACCTGCTGCTGCTGCTGCTGCTGCTGCCGTTCCCGGCTGCCGACTTGCTGGGCCGCAGCCTGCACTTGCTGCTCCTGCATTTGCTGCTGCTGCATTTGCTGCTGCTGCTGCACTGGCTGTGGGCCGAAGAGCACTTGCTGCACCTGGCCCACTGGAAGACTGCCGCGCACTGGGGAGCCCAAGTGCGGCAACCCACCGGGGAACAGCATGGGAGACAGCTGCTGTGAGGCAGCTCGTAACGCAGACTGCGGCGCGGGCCACAGAGGCTGAGTTTGGGAGCACTGGGTCAGCTGCTGGAACAGCGTCTGCGGAAAACAGGACATAGCACGCGCAACGAGGACGTGTGTAGTGCGCACAACGAGACAGCTAGCACGCACAACAAGAGCGTAGCACGCGCAACAGAAACAGTAGTGCGCACGGCAAGTAGCTGTGGCTGCATGCTCCACGGCGTTGTGGACGGCTGCTGCAGTCCCGGTTGTACAGCTGCATGTGGCGGTGGTTGCGATGTCGCACCTGCTCCTGTGGCCCCTGCAGCAGTTGTTGGCGGTGCTGCAAAAGGCTGATACCCCCAGCCCACAGGCTGCATGGGCAAGAGGGTTACATTAAAGTACCTCTGTTCCAGCAGTAATACAAAAAGGAAAATGCAGTAACAAAAAAATCGAAATCACCAAAAAAAACGGACGAAAAGGATCTCTTTGTCTGTCAATGCATTTCAAATTGGAGGCACATTTGAAGTGCTTAGTCATAGCACGCTACTTCCAATTATATATCGCGATTTCAAGGGTTCCGGCGCTTGAAAACAGCATAGCGCGCGCGATGGTGGTCATGGCGCGCACTAAATAGCATGTAGCGCGCGCTAAAACACAAATAGCGCGCGCTACCACAGTTCCTCATCCGCAAAATATGCCCGAAAGTCGTCAGCCAATTTTTGTGCATTGCACAGGTTGCTTCTGGAGGTCCCATTCCACCTTGGTACTTCAAAGTACAGGAACAGACGCTCATTAACCTGCCTGAGCATCTTAATGCGGCGCGACACCAGGGTTCCTGCCCCCCCACCTCTATCACAAAAGGAGGACCAAATGTCCTTCAGCACCCTGTTGCTCCCTTCCAAAAGATCCCCCCCAAACAAATTCCTAGGCCATAGGGCCTTATGGCCTGAATAGTGACTGTAGAATCGTGCAACATCCAGTTAATATAAGGTGATTTTATTGCTGGACAAACCCACCTCTGGGAAGCCTGGGCACCCTCGTAAAACATTGTGCCATACATGTCCCCCAGTAGTATGTACATGGCAACCACTGCTGTGTGCATCCTCATGTCGGCCCCAAAGAGGGGGGCCAGGTCCTCCCAAACCTTTAGAAGGCACCAAGTTTCTTCCCCATCTTGCTCTGCCGTCCCCTGTAGTGCTATGTGACAACCAGACCTGTGAAGAATAGCCTGAACAAAGACCCTAGTACTGGGACGCACAGACTTGGCCAATCTCCGTACCAAGGCAGTGACCTGACTCCCTACAAAAATGAGAAGGTGCAGAACACATGGTATGAGGTGACGCCGCCTCAGAGGCACCTTCAACAACCTGCTCTGGACAACACCAAATATATCCATGGGCCTGCACTTGGCCCCAGGTGCAATAAGCCCTAGCAACTGCTCATCTCGCTCGGTGGTTCTATCCACATCCTGTTGCAACCACGTTGCACTGGACTTGCACCACGTCATGTAACTGAACAGACTACCTGCCAACCAATGTGTAGTGACACCCGACAACCGACGCAGCCAAGGGCTAACCCCACCGCAGAAGATCTTGCAGCGTCTGGATGCACCCCGGATGGGAACCACACCACTGTCAAGGGCACTCTCCAGAATAGCAAGATTGTTAGCCCAGACCTGGGACAACATAGAGGTGGACTTCTCACCACAAAGGGCGACGTTAACAGTCCAGTGGTAGGACAACGTCCTTGCCAAGTGACCATGGTTGGCAAAGGAATTGGACATCTGGCACCACGATTCCCCCCCACAAGGCAACCCATCCCCCCTCACAATGATCCACAGCTCTCCTTGGCACTCCCTGGGGTATTGGAGGTTAGAAAGAATGGAATCAAAGGAAAATATATCGTCAAAAAAGTGCTGCAGGGGCCACTGCGAAATAACTGTGACCCCATCTGTGTGCTTGGCAACCCCTAAATGCTGCCTACTTGCAAGCTGGTTCCATTCTGTGGCGAGACTAGCATAGGACGGGAGAGATAAAAGGTGTGTGGGGACCTTACTTCTCGTCGAGTAATCAAATCTTTGTACCTGAGTAAAATAGCGCGCCCAACATGAGGACGTAGCGCGCGCAGAAGTCAACGAAGCGCGTGCTATGAGCGGAAGCGCGCGCAATGTCACATGCAAAGCGCGCGCAATAATACCTTCTTCTTGGAATCTTCAGGAGCAGGACCAAGTCCAGCACCGACAGGGGTGTGACTGCGTTGGCAGCTTCGGTCCTGCGACGCTTCTTCTCTGCTTCAGACACGGGGACCCTTTTCTGCAACCTGGCCCACAAAGACCGTTGGACGGCAGACCCTGAGCAAAAGAACTCAACTAGGTCGGCCAACAGGTCCTCGTTCTTCCACAGGGACCACCCATAGTGGGGGCCCAAAATGTTTGCAATCTTCCCTGACATTGACAACGTCACATGCGGTGCCCGAAGCATCTGAAACTTTAGAAAAATAGGCGTTTTTGTCCTGCTTATTAGGACATGGGGCTACAAACCCAAGACCCCGAGCAATAGCGCGCGCTATGCCGCGCGCTATAGTTTTGTAGTGCGCACTGAGCCATCGCGCGGCAGTACCCTGTAGCGTGCATGCAGGGAAATGCTTGCAATAACAACCTAAGCCCCAAACATGTGTGTGTACGGTGATAGGCACACAAAAGCCTACCTATGAACCATATGGAAATGGACAACAAACGGTGCAAAATAGGGCCAAAAACACCTCAAATGTTCATCGGTCATCCCATTCTTATGCACATAGTATCATATTTTATGTATTTCTTATCATTCAAATGCATACAATACCAACCCAAGCCCCAAACATGTGTGTGGACGGTGATAGGTTATTAAACCCCTACCTATGAACCATATGGATATTGGGCCCCATGGTGCATGAGAAAGGGATGAATGGCCTAGAAGAAAGGCAAAACATCGCTTGTCATGTAGGCTTCTACAAATGGTGATGACAATTTGTTCATATATCACCTCTATACCACCTCTTCGAGCCCTGTAAGGCCCTCTACATGGTCTCCATAGACCCTAAAACCATGAAAAAGGGTGGTCCTTGGCTAGAAAAGTGTGAATTTCGCAAAGTCTGTGCCTGCCAATCTGGATCTTTTTAGGTCAGCAGCAAGGTATTGATCTCGGGGACATGCTCATGCCTTTACTTTGCTTCCAACTGCGAAAGAAAGTGGACTTTTTGCCGATTTTCTATTGCGCACGGCGGTCGGGAGTCTGAAACTCGCGTACGCGGCAGTTGTTGACAGTTGATCTGCGGCTCCAGCTCCAGCGACAGCATAATTGTGTTAAAAATTCGAGAAAACACAAAAACAACAGTACTACTGTGTACAGTTTGATATCGCCCTTCTGGAAATACATGACGTGGAATTTTGGGGGAAAACAGCTGCTAAAATCATAGGTGTCTTGTTCTTTTCAACGGCAGCCCATAGTGATTCAGCAGTGGTATACCCGTGTTCCGTTGCACAGAAAGCTTGCAATCGCCTGACAGTCTGTTCCAGCTCCCTCTTCGCTCGATGCGCAATGTTACGTGGCATGAACAATCATCTCAAAGAATCCAAAATGTGCATTTTATTATACAATTCCACAAAAAACAGGCTCCTTTAATGCTACAGTCAAATAAAATTTCTTGCCAGCACAGCGCTGCACACGCGACACGCGCATATCGATCTTTGCGTGCAAATCCGCCGCGCGTGCGCATTTTCGGTTGCTGGTTACGGTGAGCTGCTTTCAGATTCCTCTTGTTTATCACATTTGCGGTACCCAGTTGCAAACCGCCACCATCGGTGTTGGGCAGTGAAGTCAGCGGTCACCACAGTATGAAAACTAGAGATGCCGGCGGGACCTGCATGGGCGCCCAGGCAGCGACGCCGCATCGAAGGGAACGCACATGCTGTGTAGTTGCTGGATCTGTCCATTTTATTGTTTTCTGTTCCACTCTTGCGAGGCCTCGCATTTCGATTCCTGGAACTATACATTTTGCGAAAATTTCGAAATGGAATGCGAGGCCTCGCATTCGAAAAAGAATGTTATTTGTTGTAATAACTGTTATGCGAATTTTCCATGCATATGATTCTGGTAAAACAAATGAAATCGAATCCTTGTATTGCGATGCCTCGCAATGTATTGCAGAAAAAAGGCGTAATAACCGACGGAAGGTGCAACCCACAGTGGGTTGTCCTTCCATATTGAGATACCATCGTACGCAGCAGTACAAAGGAGCCCCGTTTGTTGTAACGACACGAAAAGGGTACCTTTTTTAAATGAAAAAACATGCATCAAAAATCAGGGTCAAAAAAACAGGGTAATTCACTGAAAAAGCCCACATCAGTCCTCGGTGTTTTTTTTAAAAAAGAGCGGTACAAAAGCGAATCTGTTTCGGCATCCTAAAACTGAGGGCATGGCACATGCAAACGGATCGAGTGCCATGGGAAAAGAAGAAAAGGCCCAATTTCCGGCAGCAGGAGACCGGGCGGCAATCTGCAGGCAAGTGTGCCAACATTGGGAGCGGGCGATGCATTGGAGCTACGTGAGCATCGGCCAAGGGGTGCAACCCAAGACAACCTACGACGGCTTCAACCATTGCCGCTTTCCTCTTCGGCTTTTTCTCCTTGCGACTAAGATAAATGGCTCCTAGTTGCTCTACCGTCAACTTGTCCACATCCTTCGCACAAGTCAATCCTGTGGTCAGCGTGGAGGCAAGGACGAAAGCATCTTGTTTCTTTGATGCCATCTCATCCTCTCGGGCTTGCCTCTTCCTCGCCTCCTCATCCTCTTTTGCCTTTCGCTTCTCCGCAGCTGTGCGCACCAGAGCAAAACAAACATCAGAGGTTGTCGGACCCTTGTCCCACAGCATGGAGCTTGTCAAGCGTGTGGTTTGTGTTGTCGGGTCCACAACCTCCTCTCTGTTGTCTGTTCAGGACATGGTTTGAACCATGTCTTGCGCATTCAACTTAGGCGCATCAGGATCAACTTTGGCACATGCTTTAACCCGTGCCCGTTCCTTCTCCACAAGCTCCCAATACACCTTACGGGTAAAAGGGACCACACCAATGGAATGCCATGCCCTATGATTATTGGCAATTGAAAAGCCCTCTTGCAACGGAGCACACAGGCAATTGCAAAGGTGGTCAACGCCCATGCGGTACCTTCCCTTCGTGATGACCTCTGCCAACCTCTTATGCCGTGCAACCCTTCGACCCCCCCTCACTTTCTGGGTGTCTATCTTTTTTCGATTGACCCTCAGAAATTAATTGATGGATCCACCAGCAGTCCAGGCTGCTCGGTGATTAACGAAAATCCTGGGCTGTTCAAGTTCTGGGCTAATCCCGTGGAGCCGTGGATTACCATCAAAAGTCTCAAAGCCGCGATTTGGAGCCGAGGCAAGCGAAACATCCTTGCCGTCAATTTTATTTGGCTAGAGCAAGGCCGCAATCGTGAGCGCCGTCCTAGTTGCTTAGCTTCGCAACGCCGTTTTCTTGGCAATGTCGCAAGTTGGGCCCAAGGAACATTCCGCAAAAGACAAGACCGAAAGCAAACAGCTAAAGTCCGTGAAAAGCTTCATTGCTCCAACTCAGGCTAAAGTGGACGCCAAACTGACTCAAACTCGGCTTCTCTCTATGCTTTCACCCGCCAAGCGCGATAACGACCCATTTCACCCTTCACTCGACCTTTCCACGTCACGTGAGGAAGGCACGTGATGCCGAAGAGTTGAAACAACGAGGAGAATGTCGCAAAGACCCGTGTGGAGATTCGGCAATGAACAACAACGCCGCTCTCAACGACAACGCAAGGAGAACCAATGAGGTTGAGCCCGACAACTCCCTCTTAACGCCACATGAGGAGCAATCTACGCCAAGCGCCACTCCGTCCCCCGAAGGAACACACGAAAAGGCCGAAGACGGGGAAGACCCTGGGTGGGGTGGGGTCCTTGTCGTCGGGTCGGGTCCCTACCCCTGGTTCTCCCCCTTGGGGGGGCTGATGCTTGCACTCCCCGTCAGGGTGTAACTCTGTTGTACGGGCCGTCCATTTGTACCCGCTCGGTACAAATGGTACTGCTCCGTAGCCAGGTACTCCAGCCGTTCCCCACACCGAGGTCGCGTACACTGTGGGTCGGAGGGGAGTCCTTGCGGGATAGGCGTGTCTCTTGCCTGCCCCGATAAACGGTGTGCCGTACCCGCAGCCATCCGCTGGGCCGACACCGCAGTACGTGCCGTGGGGAGTGCTCTTGGTCAGGCCCATTGGTCACGCCCTCAGGCCGGTGCCACCGTGGGCTGCTGACCAACGGTCCCGGGTGTATCCCACCTTGTTGCGTGTGCTCAGGTGGGGCCGATACGGTCACCGGGGGGGCCCCCAAACCCCTGAGGTTGGGTCCCTCGCCTGCGTCTCCCGTGGGCCTTTTTCGTCACGCCCCCCCCCTCGCTGTGTGGTTTGCGGTGGTGGGTTTCCCGTCTCTCCCGGGTGGGGTGGTGGTGGGGGGGGGCTTTTTTCGCTTTTCCTGGCCGTGTTGCTTGTGTGCGTGTCCCCACCCCCCCTGGTTGTGGTTCGCCGTCGGTGTGTGTGTTTGTGGCGCGGTGCGTGCGCGCGTGGTGTCTGTGTTGGTGTGTGTGTCGTGCCTTCGTGGTGGCGTCGGTGTGGGTGTGCCTTCCATGTGTGTTGGTGTGTGTGTGTGCGTGTGTGGGTGTGTGGTTGGGGCCGGCTGGGGCTTGCTGCTCATGTGGCTGTGTTACCATCCGCTTTATCGGGAGTACACGTCATCCAATGTCATTTCAGACGATGAACAACCCGAAAATGTTGCAAAAGAACTCTTCCGACTCGCCGAGACAACGGCTCACACCGCCAAAGGAATGGGAGCCCAAGAACCACAACATCAAGTCCAAGCGCCCGCACCGGCAACCTACTCCGAGAAGGTGCAAGACTCCGTGCCCGAAGGCACACACGAGAACACCGAAGGAAGCCATCCACCACACCCCGGAAGGCCCGGGCACAGCACCAGGGGAACACCGCCCCAAGCGACGCGGAAAAGAGACAGAGGGAGGAGGGCACGCAAAGGGGGCGGCGGGGGGACAAACCACCAACAGACCCCAGCCAGGGGGGGCGGGGAACCACACAGCCGAGACGGGAGAGGGGCCAAGACACACAGCCCCCACACCCACACAGAGCTGCCAAACCAAGCCCAGAAAGGCGAGGACAGGCACCCAAACGCACCACCAACACACCGCACACACGCCCGCGCATGCACACAACACACACCACCACAACCGCCACCGACACGAGCCCCACAAACGCACACCACACACCAAAGCGCAAGCACGGCCCGCACCACAAACGCAACACACGCAAACCCAAAGAACAAGAACCCAGCAACCCCCCGCCAGGGGAGCTGCAGGGCCGCCAGAAACACCGCTAGTACACAAAGGTGGACCCACCAAGCCCTCAGCCAGGAGTGGCGAGCGGCCACACCCAGCAACACCCAACCAACCACGCCCAAACCCAGGACCAGGCACTATGACACCCACACCAGCACCGCCACCAACACCCAAACCAGACGCCACAACACCCTCACCAGCGGAAACACTCGGAACCAATGGAGACACCGTCGGCAACACCAGCGACCCCAGCACCCAGCACAACACCTAAGACACCCTCACCAACAACAAACCAATACAAAAAGCCACCCAACACTGACCAACGACCGCACCCGCGCCCCCCACCGACCCGCACCAAGAACCACCGCCACCAGCATCCACACCATCGGAAACACAAACACCACCAACAATCAAGCCAGCACAACACCCTCACCAACATCATCACCGCCGGCACTATCGCCTACGAAACGTAAGCAGACCAACACCGGTTACAGCACCTACATCACCCAAGCAAACGGCATCAAACACACCATTGCCGGCATCACCCCACCATCAGCGTCGCCACCGGCAACCTCCGCCACCAAGGGAAACCAAAGCCACCACAGCCGGTGAGCCAACAAACCACCAAGCCCCGGCCAGGGGAGGCGAGGGCTCACGCCCAGAACCATCAACAAAAACACCCTCGCCACCAAAGCAACCACAGGGCGCCATCCACCACGCAGTCAGCAGCGGCACCCACATCACCGGTGCAACCAACACCACCCTCACCAACGAAACCACCCGGGGCATCGCCTGCACCACCTTCACCAACAGCATCACCAGCAGCCCACACCGCCTACTGCACACCCTCCCAGACAGAGCCACATAAACCAGCCACCGTTCACCCCCGAACACAGGCCACTGACCACCCACACACAGACCCACACCAACCACCTGCAGCATCAGCAACATCAGAGACGCCGTAAACCATAGCAACGCCCGCAACGACCTCACCACCGGCATCATCGACACCGCCACCAACAGTGCGACCTCAGCAACAACGACCCAGAGCGTCAACAGCAGTCGCCACGGCGACACCACCCGGTACAACACCATCGACATCAACGACACCAAGGGGGCCAACACACGGGCCAGCGACCCCCATGGGAACCTCTGCCAGGAGTGGCGAGGTCCCAGCCCCACCGTCAGAACACCACCATCCACCAGGGCATCACCTACAGCGCCCTCGCCTTCGACATCACCCACAGCTTCGCCGACGGCGCCCTCGCCAACACCGTCACCAGCACCGCAAACAGCAGCAACACAGCGCCACCGCCAACCACCCACAGCACCAACCTCCCCAACACCGGAAACAAACGGCACCACCCCAGCAGGCCCACAAACCCACCAACCACCAGCCACGAGTGGCACGCCCAAAACCGCCGACCACCCAAACGCAGGCCGCGCCCAGCACCAACACCAACAACACCCACGCCAACAGACCACCACGAGACACGCCAACCACCAAGTATCACCTATGGCACCCTCACCATCGGCGACACCAACGCCGCCAACACTCACGGCACTATCCACACCACCACCAACCCCACAAACGGGGGGCCAAGGTGCTGTCACCTACAACACCCCTACCACCACCACCACGACCCCGGCACCAAGTAACACATAGGGCACCCCCACCCTCGGCGTCACCAAGGACGCCAGCACGGCTGGCGAACGAACGCCACCGAGCCCTCAGCCAGGAGTGGCAAGCTCCCACACCAAGCAACAGCCAACCAACCACGCCCAAACCAAGGACCGGGAACTGCGACACCCACACCTGCACCGCCACCAACACCCAAACCGAACGCCACAACACCCTCACCAGCAGAAACGCCCGGAACCAACTGAGACGCCGTCGGCAACACCAGCAACCCCGGCACCCAGCACGACGCCTGGGACACCCTCGCCAACAACGAACCAACACAAGAAATCACCCAACGACCATGTTACACCCAAGGCGTTACAAACCACGCCACCCACCGACCCGCACCCAGAACCACCACCAACAGCATCCACACCATCGGAAATGCCAACACCACCAACAATCAAGCCAACACAACACCCTCACCATCATCATCGCCGGCGGCACTGCCGTCCTGCCCATGGCCTACGATACCTACGCACCAACCAACACTGGATACAACGCCTACATCAGCCAAGCCAACAGCATCTAACACACCATCGCCAGCATCACCCCACCATCAGCGTCGCCACCGGCAACCTCTGCCACCAGAGGAAACCAAAGCCACCACAACCGGTGAACCAGCAAACCACCAACCCCCGACCAGAGGAGGCGAAGACACACGCCCAGACACATCAACAACAAACCCCTGCCACCAAACCAACCACAGGGCGCCATCCACCACGCAGTCACCAGCAGCACCCACACCACTGGCGGCACCACCCTCACCAACAGCATCACCAGCAGCCCACGCCACCTACTGCACACCCTCCCAGACAGAGGCACAGGAACCAGCCAACGCCCAACCCCGAACACAGGCCACTGACAACCCAGACACAGACCCACACCAACCACCAGCAGCATCAACAACATCAGAGACGCCGTAAGCCATAGCAATGCCTGCAACGACCTCACCACTAGCATCACCGACGGCACCACCAACAGTGCGACCTCACCAACAGCAACCCAGAGCGTCAACGACAGCCACCACGGCGACACCATCCGGTACGACACTATTGGCAACAACGATACCAAGGGGGCCAGGGCCAACACACCGGCCAGCAACGCCCATGGGAACCTCAGCCAGGAGTGGCGAGGTCCCGCCTCCACCAACAGAACACTACCAGGGCATCACTCACAACACCCTACGACGCCAACACTCACAGCTCCACCGGCGGCGCCCTCACCAACACCAACCGCAGCACCACCGACAGCGGCAGCACGGCGACACCGCCACTCACCCGCAGCATCGACACCCTCGACCACAACCGGAGCAACACCTGCCACTACAGACCCAAGGACAGCCGAAGGAAATATCACAACACCAGAGACAACCGGCACCACCAGGACCACAAGCGACCCAAACACCAGCCACGGGTGGCACGCCCGGAACCGCCGACCACCCAAACGCAGGCGGCGCCCAGCACCAACACCAACAACACCCACGCCATCAGACCACCACGAGACACGCCAACCACCACCGTGACACCCTCATCGTCAGCAACACCAACGCTGCCAGCACCCACGGCAATATCCACACCACCACCAACCCCACCAACAACGAGCCGAGGTACCGTCACCTACAACACCCCTACCACCACCACCACGACCCCGGCACAGAGTAACACCTAGGGCGCCCCCACCGGCGGCAACACCAAGGACGCCAGCACGGCTGGCGAAAAGCTTCGACCAGCGCCACCCACCAAGCCCCCAGCCAAGGGTAGAAACAGCAACACCACACACCATCACACCCACCCCATCGACATCACCCGGAGCATCGTCAACATCAACCAGGGGTCCCCGGCCCCCAAGCAGCACAAAACACCACAGCAACACCACCACATCCACCACCCTCACCACCAGCGACACCAGCAGCACCCTTCGAGGAATGGCAAGGAGAAAACCCAACAACGCGGAGACACCGAGTGTCCCCGGCACCCTCACCATCGGACCGTCACCACCGGCACCAACCCCCAACACACCACCATCACGAACGCCACCGACCCCTGACGCAACAACCACACAGCCCGCACAAACGGCACCAGCCGAACAGTCACCAACACCACTTGCACCACCCTCACCAGCGACAAAGCCTGGTGAACCACCTACGACCACGAAACGCAGGCACTAAAAACCAGAGCATCGCTGACAACACTCCTGGCAAACTCTCCAGAGCACCACCGAAAGCAGCACCGTCGACCGAAAGCCACCAGACCCTCACAAACCACCAGGGTACGGGTCCCCCTTCCCACCCCCCCCCATCTGCACAACCAGTGACACCATCACCAGCATCAACCGAAACACCGACGACGGCAGCCTCACCAACAACCGACACCCCCACTACCGCTGCCACCCACCAGTCACGCCACCCAATGTCGGCGCCACCCACCAACGCCGCACCCTAAACCACACCTACACCAAAAACCTGCAGCAGCACCAGCGGACACCCCACCAGCGACACCACCCTTCGCCAGAAGACGGTGATCAACACCAGCAGGAAAGCCAGCCCATAGCGCCCAAAACAACCAAAAAACTTCCCACACCCGGACCCACAACCACCAGCAGCACCCAAGCTGAGCCACCATCAGTGTCACCGACACCCGGAAAGACACAAACCTCGATGAACTAACGACCACAACACTGCCGCCACCGCATGCACACCGTCAGCATCACTGCCAGCACACCCGGCCGGGCCGTCAGTGGCACCGCTGCCCATGGCACTGCCTACACTCACCAGCGCCACCACCACCCCGCGCGAGGCCAGGAACCCCTGGCGTCGCCAACGGCCTCAACAAACACCAACACCACCAGCACCACCACCGCCGGACGGGGACTACCCACAAACCAAGAAGAGCTCCACCACCAACAACCAATACACCACCCGCGGCACCCCACCGTCGCCAACGCCACCACGGCACCTATCACACCTCCACCACCGGAGGCGACGTGGGCCACACCACCCATCATCTACAGCACCCTCGCCACCACCGCCACGTCCGGCCCACAAACGTTACGCCCCAACGGCCAGAAACAACATCCTCACCATCGACACCACCGGCAACACCACATACGCCCCATACGTCACCCTCGCCATGCTCACCAACCATCACCCTCGCCATCAGTGTCCACGACATCAGAGGCACCAACACCACCGCCGACGACGACAGCGACAACAGCTGACCCACCAACTAACCACCATCAACCATAGCCCAACACCAACCTCATCTACGCTAACGCCCATACTACCCTCGCCAACAACACCGCCAGCGGCACAATCATCCACTCCAGCACCCACACCACCCTCACCACCAACATCACCACTACCCCCCAAGGGTCAGGGCTCGCGGGGAACGGAACGGCAGAGCCAGCACGCCACCACCCGCACGCGTCGCCCACCCTATCGTACACCGCTCCGCAACACGCCCCCCCGCTTCCCCTGACAGGACGTGCGCTGCAGCCCACTGCTGGGACGACGACTACGACGTCCTCCCTGCCATCCGACACCTCCTTGCAGCCACGGCCCCGCGCCCACAAGCCCACCAGCAACCCACGGAGCCGCAGGAGCCCGACCACCCCATGCCACCACGCTCCATATCCCCCGCGTTCACCGCAGACCAGAACGCGGAACACCAGCGAGAGGATCCCGACCCCGACCGCGCTGCCACGCCCCCACCGCCCCCCCCCCCCAAAGGACATCTACGCCACACTGGCCAGCACCCTAGCACCCATGGACGCCGACCAGTACTACCAGTCCATCCAACGAGACCTCCCTGAGGACCACGCGACCCTCCAGGGGTGGAAGCAGGAGAAAACGAACGACAACGAGTGGGGCACAGAGGAAGACCTTCTCTGGCAAGACACCTGGAAAGGCACCACGGACGCCTTCCTCGAAGCAGCAGCCGAAACCTACCCCCGCCAGCCCGGGGACACTAGACGCAGCCTCTGAGCCCTCCTAGCGTTCCACAGCTGGAAACACCGCCACACCATCACCCTCCACCCCCTCGACCACAATCCACACCGATGGACACCTGAAGACGACGCCACCGCCGCCATCACTGTACAGCAAAGCCCCAAGAACCCGGCGGAAAACCACATCACCTGAAACGATCCGGCACCCCACCCCCCCGCCTCCCCCACCCCCCCAGATGTCTTCGCCACCATCAGCGCAGAACTCCAGGAGGCGAAAGCCCCACAACAACTGGACGAAGAGATGCCCCAGGCACCATCACCACCAACCACACAAGGAAAACCCCGCCCAGAGCCCCCCACCCACCCCATCACCACAATGGAGCTCTCCCCACAACACCGCACCACCCCGGACTGGAACGGGTTTCGAGACCCGCCACGGGAATGGGCGGTCCACAACGGCACACTCCGATGGGACGAAATCACACCGGGGCTCCAGGCCATCCGCCTCCACTCTATCACCGAGCCCACCACCACCTGGGCACTACCGACGGGCCGACACCACCTCCTCCTCACCGTCCAAGGCGATGCCACAATCACACACACGGAGGGAGACCCCGTAACAGCAGCCCCCGCCCACGCCGTCCACATACCCCCGCACAAGCAGCAGAGGACATCAAGACCGCCATATCGATCCAGCAAGCCCAGACCCACACCCCGCACCGCAACACCCAACGAGGCTCCACCATTTGGTGGGCATACCAAGACCACGACACCCTCACCCCCCAACCGCCCCCCCCCCCCTCTAGACACCAACACAACCGCCCTCCTCCAACCCGCAGCAGCGGCAGCCACACAGGTAGGGGCCCCGGAAACCTGGGGACCACAATACCTGGTCGAAACCAAAGTGGCGCCCCACGCGGAGGCCCAAGACAAGCCCCCAACACCGAAGCCACTCCAGCCCCCACTCAAGCTAGACCCGACGGAACACCCCCCCCAGGAGGAATGGGCGACCCACTACATCATCCCCAACACCACCACCCGCAAGAACGACGCCGCCAAGATCACTGTCACCCGCCACCTCCCCCACACCACACAGGTGTATGAGCTGACGGCCCCAAACGTCCTCGTCACTCTTCGCCGACACGACCAGCGATACACCATACAGGCAGAAGGGGCCGCCGCGACCACCCTGTACACATGGGCAACACGGGGGGGCCTCCCACACCCCACCCTCCACCACGCCCCCTCCTGGCGCACCCCCTTCCACACGGCAGACCGCCCCAACAAGAAGCCCAAACACACAGGTATGCAAACCCCCGCCCAGGAGGCCCAGCACCTACACGATGCGAGGCGCAGAGCCCGCACCCTCCACGACGACCACACCATCCCCCGCATCAGCGCCCTCCCCGCTACAGTGTCAGATGCCACCCACAACCGCACGATCACAGGCATCACCACAGACTGCCTGAACCCAGCGGCGTCGCTGGCAGACGCCGTGTGGATCAGCGAAGGGCGCTCCCACACACGGGCGGTGGCGCGCCTCCACAACATCCAACCCCACAAACTCCAGCGCGCCGTCAGACCCTTCGCCGTACACGTCACCCCGTACGGCATCGACCACCCCCGGTGTGAACACCATGACCCGCCCTGCTCCACCCCATGCACCTCGCCCCTACGCCAACCGCTGCCGGCCCCCACCATCACGGGCAACATGAACCTGGGCACCGTACCGGGAGACCTGGGCATATACATCCTGCCCAACAGGTCCAGGGAACACGCAACCCCCCTCAACGGTGTAGAATCCCTCGCCCTGGGACGGCCCCCACCAAAACACCAACACCAGCACATCCCGGGGGACAAACGGACACAGGCGCCAGACTGGGGAAAAATAGCCCACCAACGCGCCCTAGCCCACATCACCGTCCACCCCGCAGCCCACCTACCAAAGCACTTCTGCACGGAGCGCCACATCGTCCTCGAGGGGCAAGCCCAGCACATCATCACCGCCGCCCTGTACACCCTCGCCCCCCACGAACGCCACTGGGACCCCACAACCATCCCAGCGACGCCCCCACCACCGCAGGGATCCAAAGATCCCGTCACCCCCTTCCACATCGATCAACTCCTAAGCCGCAAGGCCACCCCACACCTCCACTCCTCCAGGATAGAACTAGCCATCGCATCGTGGGACACCCTGGACACGCCCCCCCAACAACCCGCCATCCACATCCTCAAAGCGGACGCCCAATGGTGGGTCCTCCACTGGGCACACGGAGTCCTCATGGCGGCCCAGGCCTATACCCCGGAAGTAGACCCGGAAGACCCCCAACGGGGCCGGCACCGACTCCTCCAGGCCACCAGCCTCACAGGCCGCAAAGGCGCCCCCTGGGAAGCCCTCCACGCAGCACTCTACTGGGCTCAAGGCTCCCCCAACGGCCCAGACACACCGGAACCCACGGAGGCCTGGGTCATGCAGGCCAATGCCATGAGGAACTACCACCTTCACCACCCCTGCGACGACAGCCCGGCCGCACTGCCATGGCCATCAGATCCCCCGGAGACCGTGCGCAAGCTCGCCGACATCATGCGCAGCCACGCGAAAGCGGAAATGCAAACGCCGGCAGAACCCCCACTGAGGGATCCGGGCCAGCAAGCAACGCACCCCTTCTTCAAACCCCACGCCCCCCCAGCCCTGCTACCTCCAGTCGCATCCAAGCGAGCGAGACGAAAAAGGGGCGCACCCGCCCCCAACCAAGCCGGAAAAGCAGCAACCTCCCGACCCCCCGCATCCCACCCGACCCACCCGGCGAACCCAGACCAAGCATCCTCGTCATCCTCCCTCCCATCATTACCACCGCCCCAACCGGACCAAGCATCCTCGTCATCCTCCCTCCCATCACTACGACCGCCCCACCCAGACCAGGCATCCTCATCATCCTCCCTCCCGCCACCAGCATCGTCCCCGCCCGAGGCGTACCCAGGATTCGAAAAGGGCGCGAAGGTCCAGCAGCCCTTCCGCAACAACCACACAGGCGACTGGATCTGGTGTGAGGGCACGAGCCAGTACCGCCTCCGCGAGCCGGGGGACAACAGGGGGCCACAGATCCGGGTGATCTGGCACCGCCAAAAGGAGCTAGACCAAGGCAGCAGCGCCCCGGACAAGCCAGAAGGCTACACCCTCGAGCTCACCAGCGCCCACCCCATCCGACTCCGCACTGAAGAGAACAAGGCCCATAGAGGCACCAAATACACTGGGGAGCTCCCCCCGGAGTGGAGCCAAGGCCCCCCCCCGCCGCACCTACCCAAGCGCCCACCAACTGGCAAAAGGTCCCCGAGCCCCAGTCCCCCTCCCTGACGGGGCAAGGGCCGAGGGCACAAGCCTCCACAGCCTGGGCCTGACCCCACCGAGGCCACCGTCAACTTCCTCGACCTCAACCACCCGGCCGTCACATACTCCAAGGACGCCACAACCGCCCTCCAGGAGCTCCCGATGGCACAGGGGCCGGGGTGGGTTCCCCACCTCCTGGCCTTCCAGGAACAAGGCCTACAACGCGACGACCCCCCAGAAACCACCCCCATATATACCCCGGACCAGAAAGCGTACAGATGCTACTGGCACAAGGGGACCCCCCTATACGCCCAAACCGGCATCCACGTCCACCTCGTCCACCACCTCAGCGTCCCAGGGAGGCTAGGTGTCTATGAGGTCGTCGGGGACGGATGGCAACTCAACGTCATTAACGCCAACGTCCCCTTCGGCGACGCCACGGAACCCTTCCGCCAAGCCCTGGCCGAGGCAAACCGCCAGATGGCGATGCTCGCCCCCACAGTCATCATCGGCGACATGAACGCCGCCCCCACCCCGGCGGACCGAGGGGGACAGACCACACCCCAGGACCAAGCAGTCTGCGACACTATCAAAATGCTGGGGCTCTTGGACCTGACGGCCAACCTCGAAGGCCAACCATCCCACTTCCCCCACCTAACAGATGCCCCCCTATCCCGCATCGACGTATGGTATGGCGACCGCACCACCATCATCCGGGCAGAGGACCGATATGGACCCCTCCCGCTGGGACCCACAGGCCATAGCCCCCTGCACATCCGCCTCACCATCCCCAACCTTCCCCCCAGCCCCCCAGAGGATGCGGACCAAGGCCTAACACCCCCCCCTGAAGATTCCCCCACTGCATGACAAGCATGCCTGGTCCCAATATCACAGGGCCATATACCGCGCCCGGCGCATCCAACCAGACCCCACCGACCTACTCACAGCCATGCGCACGGCCGCCGTCGCCTGCGGCTTCCAGCAACACCCCCCCAGAGACAAAGATCAACCACCCACGGCCCTAGGGGACATGCTCCATGACGTCTGGCATGCGAAGCAACAACTGGCGACCCTCCTCCACACCGACACCCCCCAAACCCGCGACCAGATACACCACTGCAGGACACAGATAGCCCACATCAGGGCAGACCTACAGAGGTGGCACATGCACACACAACAGCGCATCGCCCAGGAACACCAACGGTATGCGCAACATGAACTCCCCTACAAGGCCATCCGCCACCTCAACAACGCCATGACCGACACCGGCCACCACACCATCACCACGGTCCGGCAGGAGCACGGCTCCCTCACCAACGACCCAGCCACAGTGCTCCAAGCCACCCAAGACAGCTTCCTCCGGCAACACACCCCCACCCAAGACACACTGGACCCAGACACCCAGGCCAAAATCGACCGCCTCCCTCGGGTCTTCAACCACGCCCAGAGAAGGCAACTGGAAAAACGCCCCTTCACCATCCACGAAGTGCGGAAGGCCATCCACAGTCTCCGGCAACACAAAACCCCAGGCTACGACGGCCTCCCTGCGGAGGCATACTACCACCTCCCCGCCCACCTCCTCCGCATTATCGCCAACCGCCTCTGGGACATCGTCACGGGACAGACCCCCCTGCCACCAGACTGGGCAAACGTTGTCCGCCCCCTCTACAAAAAAGGGGACTGGGCAAACCCGGACAACTGGCGCCCCATAGTCTGTGCGATCACGGAGGTCAAAATCGTCTGGACCATCCTCCTACGCCGCATCGGCCCCCACCTGGACCCCCACATACCAGCCAGCCTCTGGGGGGCCATCCCAGGCCGGTCCCCACACGAGGCCATCTTCCTCCAGGACACCATCGCAGACATGGACCCGGTGGACCTCATCATCGCCTCCCTCGATGTCAAAGGAGCCTTCCCGAACACCCCCTGGCTCCTTCTAGAAGCGGTGTGGAAACGCCTGGGCCTCCCCTTCTACAACTTCGCCTCCGGCTACATCCGCACCCGCAAATACACGGTCCGCACTGGAGCAGGCCTCAGCCCCTTCCTGGAGCCAGGCAGCGGGGTCCCCCAAGGGGGAGCAGAGGGCCCCTTCCTGTACCTTCTGGTGACGCTCCCCCTGGCCCTCGCAATCGAGCAGGATTACCCGGCCTACGCACCCTACCCCCTCCTCTCCCCCCTGGTGGGCTTCGCGGACGACACCAACCTCACGGTCGCGCACACCCCACACGAACCCCATGCCCCAGACCCCGGGCCAACGGTCACCCAACAGGCCAATGACTTACTGGGCGTGACGGTCTTCTACCTCTCCCACAACAACCTCATCGTCCACCCCCCAAAGTCAGTGGCCATGATCAAGGGGTCTGCCACACCCCCCACCCTAGGGCCACAAGGGCCCCCCATGCAAGTCGTGACAACCACCACCCACCTGCGGGTAATCCAGGCCGCCAACCCTGAGGACGCAACCCTCCCTCCCAAGTTGCAATCACACCTCGCCCATCTCCCCAGATATGCGTCCCCGACCACGAAGGCCCTCTCCTTGTCCCACCAGAACCTGGCGTACTACCTCACCGGGGTCTTGAACGCCTCCATAGGCATCCAAGCACTCCACCTGACACACCCCACCACCGCCCTCCAGCCGGCCACACGCGCCGTGACCAAGGCATGGGCAGCACACGGGGGCTGACCCACCTCCATACCCACCCGCGCCATCCGAGCAGCATGGCCCCACTATGGGGACGCCATAGGGAACGAGGTGGAAGCGGCCTACACCAGACACAACGCCCTCCTGCCTCACCGCATGACCCACAACCACTCACCAGAGGTCCGCGAGGTCACCACAATCCGCCTCCAAGCCGCACAACGGGCCCGCAACACATGCCCGTGCTGGGTACTCCACCAGACAGGCATCCCTACCAACATGAACACGCGCCTGTGGAACCACCTGCAGCTTCTCCTCCCGTCCCCACACCACGCCATACTCACCAACCACACGTGCCCAGAGGAAGGGCCTCTAGCGGTCCTCTGCGGGGACCTCCACCATCACCCGAAGGGCACCATGCACATCATAGACCTTGTCGGGGCCTCCATCACCGTAGTATATGTCACCCTCCCCCAAATGCGGGTCCTGCACCACAGCGGGGCACACCACATCCCCTTTCTACAGCCTCCCGAATGGCCTCAATACCGCCTCTTCCACCAGTACCTCACGCAGACGGCACGAGCAGCGGGACACACTCTGCCGGGAAGCAAAGACATGCAAACAGCCTACCGAGAATTCACAAAGCAACACCCCCGACCCATCCCAGCGACACCGCCCTACGCACCCACCGGCTCGAAACACGAACCCGTCCCCCCGGTGACGGGCCCAGTCCCACCACTAACCCTACTACTGGCCCCGAATGAAGGCAAACCCACGCAGACGACCGTCATCCACCACGGGGTAAAATGGCGCATACCGAAACCCCCATGACTCCAAGAGCATGCCACGCACATGTTGGGCCTTTGACCCCGAGGCACAGACCACACCATGGCCCGTACTACACCTCATAGCACGCCACCACCCCCATCCCACAACCCACCTACCACCACAGGCCTACGGACGGATAGCCCCATGGTTCCACCGCACCGACACTAACCTCACGGTAGCATGGAACCCCGACCACACGCTCAAATGGCTCTTCACCACGACATCCACATGGCCCCGCCCCGACCCAGCAGGGGTCGCCATCCGTTACAGCATGTACGAGCCAGGCAGAACGGCAAGCACGAGCACCCCTATCATCCGCTCCAGCACTCCTGCCACACACCGGAGCACCGAACACAAACCCTCACATGCCACGACCTAAACCCAGACACAGCCTAAATCCTCCACTACATCTACTCCTACCTCACACAAGGACAGCCGGAGCAGGGACTCATAGCCCTCTCCCCCCAAGCGAAACACATCATCTCCAAAGGAATAGGGGTGTACGCCACCCCCATCCTGCAGCCCACAACCCCAGTAGCCCACCTCGCCACGAGCCTCGCCATATACGCCTACCTGCTCACGAACCCATGCCGCCTCCCACAACAATCACCGGCGGACGGGCTCCTCTTCACAGACGCATCAGGCGAATCCGCCCTCACGCCCATCACCGGGGGGGGCACCCTGCAGCTAACCCACACTGGGGGACACTACGACATGGACCACCACACGGCCACACCACCTATGGGGCCTCCTCCCAGGAGGAGCTAGGGGCCATGGCCGACGCCATCACCGAGATCGCGGCCCACCTACCCGCCCGATCCCCGCACATCGTCCGGGTCTGGTTCGTGGTAGACGCCACTGTCGACACACACCTGCTCCTCCGCATAGCAAAACAACCACTTCACAAAGCCACCGCGACGAGCCTCGGCACCCCAACACTGCTGCTCTGGAAAGCCCTTCCCTGCCTTCCCCCCTACGTCCAACTCCACATCGTGAAATAAGAGTCCCACAGACACCAATACGGAAATGGTAAGGTCGACAACCAGTCAGTACACCAGCGCACAACGCACCTACCAGCCCTCCAGATCCCTGACCTCGGCCGAAGCCACACACACCTCCAACAGATACCCCCCTGTACCCGAGCCCCATCAGACCCCGGACTGGGTACCAGAGGACGCCCCCTATTCCTCCCACGACAGAGCATACCACTACCCCAACCCCATCCAACATCTCGCCCGCGTGCTCGGCGACGCAGACAGCCGGGCGCACATCCAGGAGCTCCAGGACAGACTGCAAATCCCCCTCTACCACTCAGCGCTGCGCCCAGCAAACGTCCCAGCCCACCTCCAAAAACGACGCATCCAGCTCCTCAGGGAGCAACTACCATTCCTCACCAGGGTCGCCAGATGGCTCGCCCGCAAACACATCCACGTCCCCGAAGAACACACCCTTTGCCCGTGCGACCACACCACCCCGGAGGACTGGGAACACTTCAAGAAATGCCCCCTCCATACAGGCAGGGACACGCTAGTGGGCTGGTCCCCGGCGGAAACCCTACGACAACACGAGGGATGGCCAGCCCACAGCCACGCACACCAGGCCACCGAACACCCCTTCCGGGATCCCCTGGTCAAAGAAGCCACCATGAGAGGGGCGGTGACACAGGCCCTGCACCGACACCTCACCAAACACACGGAAAGCCCCATGGAGGCAGCAGCGCACCTCCAGCTGGAGGCAGTCCGCAGAGCAGCGGCCCTAATGGTACACCGCAAACGCCTCCTGTTAACACACGCGGAGCGACTCAGCGACCCCAGCGCCAGGGAAAACATGCAGCGTCTCATCCATTACCATGCCGTGCATGACCCAGACGTCCACTAACCCACTCCGCGCCCCGCACGCGCCCCCCATCTCCATCCGCAGGCCTCCAAAACACCACCACAGCGCCCCGAGGCCCTTCTCTCACCCTTGAAGCCACCCGGCACCGCCCAGCCCGGCCGAGCCCAACCAGGGCCAACCATACGACGACGTAGACGCGCAAGACCCCGGCAGCCCATCCAGCCCACCCCCCCCGGACCTGGGGCACCCCCCCCTCACACTGGCCACCATCCGCGACCCCGACCTCCTCCGAGCAACCCTCCAAGGCAGGGCCCCGACCACCCCTCTGGGCTGGTACCGCCTACAAGACGACTGGACCAAGCTCACAGTCAAAGCCCTCAGGGACCTGACCACGCCAGGCAGCGGCCTCCACGAGGCCATCGTGGACCTCGTACTCTGGCGAGCCCGCAAACACACCCAGGGCCAGCACGTCTGGATCCCCCCCATCGAGTGGGGCCAGGCCCTGACGCACGACACCGGCATCAACGTCACGCGTCGAGGGACCGTACAGCTGCGACAGGCCGCAGCGGAGAAGGACCACCCCGCGGACCTGAACCGCCCGGAGCAGTGGGAACAGGCGACCGCACCAACCCGCGACACCGCCCTCCGCGCCGCCAGCCTCTGCACCCCAGACGACGACCTCCCCCCCCGACCTACAGACAGTGACCACTCCTTGCCAGAGGTCTGGGTTACAGTCCTCGAGCGCAGGCACTACTACGTGATAGCCGCAACGGCTACGTCCCCTGGCCCGCAATGGCTCGTCAAGGGGACAGACACCATGCTCGCCCCAGGGACCGCCCCACGAGGGGCAGTAGGGGACCCCACCACCCAGCACAGGGTCCTCAGGGGCGTTCTCCAGCCAGGGGAGAAGCCCCCAGCCCGCGCCCTGGCCCAAATCACCTCAGGGAAGGCGGGCTACCACCTGGGATTGGCCATGCTCTGCCTGACCCACTGGATCCAGCGCCGCTGGCCACCTACGGGGACCGTGCCCTGGGTTTGGGCCATCCCCACCGCCCACACACAAGTCGAGGCGGGCCCGGACACGCGGCCAAACCACCCCCCCAGACCGCAGCAATCCCTCACCTGCGGGTACCATGCCATCCACAGGGTCCTCAACCGCGTGGGTCTTAGCCCAAAGCTAGCATACCCCCTTCCCACCACTGTCCAAGAGGTCCACCAGATTCGCAAGCTCGTCTGCGAAATCCTTGCCGCGGCAGCAGAAGACGGCAAGCTTCTCCTCCAAACCACCCGGCCTACAACTGGCCACGCAAGCGCGCCGCGGCCAGCGAACACATACACCGACACAGCACACCCCACCGCACAATCCCCGCCCATGCCCCTCCCCTCTCGCTGCTCACCCGGAGACCCACACACGCCCACCATTGCGCGCATCCCCGTGCTCCGCGACACGGGCCTTCCCAACCCGCCCGAACACCAGCAAACGCCCGCCACACACCCACCCGCCGGACACCCCTCACCACCCCCCACACTCGACAACCCACAAACACCGACTGAGAGGAGCCCCGCGCCCCGCGGCACGCCCACCCCACCGGGTGGCCCGCTCACGCCCCCCGCAAACACATCAGAAGACCCAGGACCACCCCCCCTGGCCCCTGAATGCAGCCCACGCGAACTGTTCCCCCCCGCGGACGCCAACCCACACAACCTCGCACATTGCAGGACCCGGGCCCAGCCAAGCCCAGAAGGAGAAGGCCACAGCCCGCGCCTCCCTCCCCCGCCGCTGCCAACCAGGTTGGCCCGCCAGGCCGCCAGGTCACGACCGGGCCCCCCAAGCTGCCCGCCCCCAACCTACAGCCCGAGGACATGCCCTCCAACCTCCCCGCCGTGGCCGCAGCAGAAGCCGCCGCCCGCAAGCCTGCCCGCATCACAGCCCAACCCGCATCCACCACCTCCTCCTCATCCCCAACCTCGTCCACCCCCTCCACCTCATCCTCCGACCCCCCCTCCCCGCCGCCCTCATCCTCAAGGCCAGGGCAAAAGCCAAAGCCGCGGCCGCACGCACCGACCCCCCGACCCCCACACAGGCGACTCGGGCACCCCGGCAACGCACCGGGAAGACCCCCAACCCGACATCGGCGCCCTGACAGCTCCTGACAGAGTTTCTCCCCAACCTGGAACCGGACTCCAACCCCAGACCCGACCCCAAACCCAAGCCGGCGCCCACGCGAGCACACAAAACACCAACCCAACACCAACCCAACCAACACCACCCCAACCCGGACCCTCACCCAAGCCAGGACCCCCCACCCACCACAACCCACGCCCCCCTCCGGCCGGGACCCACCACCACCGCAGAGGCGGCCACCCAACACGACCCCGTCCCAGCCCTCGTCCGAATCCCTGTCACCAACCGCCCCGTCATCCATCTTCCGCAAACCACCACCACCGCCGGCCAAACCAACCAAGGGACGTGGGACCCCTCGACCACCGTCACCGTCAAGCCCGGCCCCCAACCCGCCCCCCCTGCCCACCACATAGTGCAGCCCCAGGGGCTGCCCACGATGCCCAACCCCCCTCCCCCACATGGAGGACCGAAGACCCCACAAGAGGTCCATGGGGAATACCCGCAACACCAACCCCACCACCACCAACACCACCACCATCAGCGGCCCCACCACCACCACTACCAACACCACCCCGACCACTACCACTGCCCACCACCCTACCCCACCGGGCCACAACCCCCCGTGCACGAACAGCACCAGCGAATGGGAGGGCAGCCATTGAGCGCTCCACCCGCATACCCCACCTACCACCAGGGGCCAGCCCCCCCAAACCCGCCACCCCCCGCGTACCAGGAACCGTATCCGTATCCCCCCGGCCACCACGTCCACGCCGAAGGGGCCCCCCGGGCCCAACCCCGCCAAGGACAGTCACTTGACCCATACCACCAGCCGCTGCCGCCACCACAGCCCTACGTGGCAGATCCATGGACGACAGGGGACCTCCCCCCTCCCCCCCAGTACCAGGCGGCACCACGTGAAGCCCCCCAGGACCCGCCGACGCCTCCTGACTGGCCCGACTCGAGCGATGAGGCCCGGTCCCGCAAACGGCGGCGCTCCCGCCCCCCCCCCGCACGGCACACTGGCCCACGGGGCCCACACTCCCCACACTGCCACCGCGCCTCAACCACCCACTCGCGCCGCTCCTGCCCCCCCAGCCCCCGCGACCACTGCTCCTGCTCCCCAGGAGGCCGCCAGGCATGCCACTGCCGCCCCACGTCCACCTCCCCTTCCCCCCACAGGCTCCGCCAGGCTCCCCGTTCCCCCCGCCGCCCATACCCATCCACCACCCCCAGCCCCCGCCACCATCACTCCCGCTCCCCCTGACGCCACAAAAGGCGCCATCGCCGCCCCATGTCCACCTCCCCCTCCCGTTCCCCCCTCCGCCCGTACCCGTCCTCCACCCCCAGCCCCCACCACCGCCGCTCCCGCTCCCCCAGGCACCGCCACCCCCGCCACCACCGCAAGTCCACGTCCTCCCCCCGCCGCTCCAGGACCCGGGGCACGGACCCCTGCCCCCCCCAGGCCCCCGCCCACCTCGCCTGGTGGTCTGCCCCTACTTTGCAGGAGCTCCGCCGCTGGGTGAAGTGGGCCGGGGGAGCGGGAAGGCACGATGGGGTGCACGTGGTGCATACCTTCGAGGAGGTGCGCATCCGCACCCCCGCTGACCCCAACGAGGCCGCCCCGGAGGCCATCATGCCACAAGCGGCATGGGAGGCCCTCCTCCGCGATGCGGTCCAGGGCCTCCGCCCCCCCTACACCCCCCAAGCCCTCCGCCAGTGGCTCCAGGCCACCGACCCCCAGGCCTGGGTCGTCGGGCCCCCCTCCCCTACCCGCCCCTCCGGCCACCACCACACCAGGAAGGGGGAGGACAAGGGCAAGGGGAGGGCAAGGGACACCAAGAGGCACTCAGGCAAGAGGGCACGGAGGGGCCCCAAGTGAGGGGAGGCACTCACAGGGACGGGACGGCGGAGGAGACACCACATGGGGGCACGAAACCACCCAAGAACCAGGAAGGGGCGGGAGCGGGGACCAAGGCACGGATGAAAAAGGGCACCACTGCAAACGCCACGACCCACATCCAGGAAGGGCATACCACGACAGGGGGACCAGGGCCGCCCCACCCCCACCAAACGCCCCACGACTCCCGGGGGCGCACCCCCCGACACACACCGCCGAAGCAAGCATCAGACGCCGTACGGATCACACCAGCGCACACCCACCAGCCACCAGAAAACAACCGGGGAACGGAGGGCACACCTACACAGGGAGAGCGGGCCACACCCACGGAGGAAGCCGCAGGGAACCCCGCCGTACGGCGCACCACCACGCCCTCACCGCCAGGCGACGACCCCGGCCGCCACAAGGGCCACCTCACAGGCACCGGAAGAGGACGAAGGCACGGCCACAGCGACCAGGACTAGGGACCGAAACCCCCAGAGGACACGGGACCAAGGCACAGGCCCCCAGGGAGGGCAACCCCATGGACCGTCACGCAATCGACCTACCCGACTCACGGGCCCGAGCGGCACGCCCAAGCCCCGACAGCACGGACCCAGCGGGGTACCCCCACCTAACCGCACCCCCCAGCCACCAGCCAGCCACACTCCGGCCCGCACTCCGCACCACGACACAGGCCAGGCTGACCTCCACTGACCCACCGCGGCACAACGCGAGACCACGGCACACCGCACCACAGCGCGCCACAGTGCAACGCGCCACAGCACGACGCAACGCGACGCGGCGCAGAGCGGCACAACATGACACAACTGACCCTAACCTGAAGGACTAACCGAAGCAAGCCACCGCGCACCCCGGAAGGCGCCGCACCAGCACGCCACACACCAGCACCGCAGGCCACACACGGGGCCACAGCGCGCCCAGCAACAACGGTGGCGGACCACCCAGAAGGTTAGAACTGGCACCGCAGAGGGGAAAGGACACAAACGACCCCAGCCCCCTAACCCAGAGCCACAAGCAGCCGCCTGGCGCAGCCGCCGAGCCGGCAGAGCCAGGACCTAACCCGGCAAGAAGGGGCGGCGAGCCCACCGTGTACATAGCCCACCCGTCCCATGGGGCCGGAACACGGCCAAACAGAACGCAACCGCCAACAGCAGCCCGGAAGACAACACTGAATGCGGGCCAGTGCGTGCGCCAGCCCAGGGAAGGCAGAGGGAGGAACAGGCAGGCCCCCCCCCTTCCAAAAAAAAAACAACAGAGGGGGGAGGGGGGGGGGGCGCAAAAACAGCACACAGCCACCAAACCGCCCGCCAACACCACCAGAGGCGGCCAAACCCCCCCCCCAGAAGGCACCGAAGACAGGACCCCCAAAGAGGCACAGGGGGACCACCCAGCCAAAACCGGCAACACCAAGCCAGGAACAGCGGCCCAGCGGGAAAGGGGACACCGAAACATGCAGACACACACCACGAAAAAAGAAATACTAGCAGCCCAGCCCGAAAGAAAGGGGATGGGGCGACAGGGACCACAAGACCCGGGACAGGGACACCCAGCAAAAAAAAGGGGAAAAAAAGCGCAAAAAACACACCCCGACAACCCAGCCAAAAAAGGCTGGGCACAGCCGAGACCCGGGCCCAGCACGCACGCCCACACTGCACGCCAGAACCAGAAACAGCGGGGGGCAAGCGGGGCGCGCGCGAAACCACACACGTCCCATAAGCAGGCCGAAACCGAACCCCAACCACGAACACCACAAACAGCATACACTAGAGGGACAACACCACAAACCGTGCCCAAACACACCCACCCAAGACCCCAGCCAGGACTGGCGGGGTTAACAAAACCCACACCCAACCGCATACCGGACCCAAACACAAACGCCGCACAACAGTAGGAAACCCAGTGCCCACAGCCCGGGCACTGAGGCAGCCCGTGCCATGCAGGTGACCCGGCCAAACGAGATCCGGAGACCGGGGGTAAGGCTGCATCCCAAGGCCCGCGCTGCTTTGGAACTCGAGGCGGAGCGTGCGACACGCAAGCGCCTCGGAACCCTAGTACCAAGAACGTGCATGCATGCCTTGGGAAGGGGATACGCCAGGAAGTCCGGTGAACCTCTAGGGTTCTGCCCAAAGGAGGGGATGTGCGCAAGCACAGGGGCACACCCTCCCGGCGAGACAAGCACATCATTCTGGCGGCCATCAGCCCTCCCCGTGTTGCCCGAGGCCGCTTTAATGGGGGCCAACAGTCAGGTCTAGCGGGATGTACGCCGCCTCCCCTCTTCATGCGCGGAGCCTCGTCGTGTTAGTCGGGGGCGACGCCAGGGGGAACCATGGGGCGCCTCTCCACGACCCAGTGCACCTACCTACCTACCTCAGCCCCCACTCCCCCCTTGCATTTTTCAGAAGCTTTCTAGTGACGAAAAGCAACAATTCTCCAGAAGGGTACAGCTCATCTCCGACTGGTGCCGGGACCTCGAGGACGCCCCTGCCAGAGCCCCATTGGAAGAGATCATTGCCGCCACTGATTCTCTCCTTATGCAGGTTGGGTCTGCGTACCACAAAATCACACGTCCGGACCAAGAGGGCTACGGCAAGCTCAGGAAATTATTACGCTCGCCCCCGCCTCCTTCTTTCCCGGCATTTCCCGAGCACATTGCGGAAGTTCAGTCCGTGGTAAGCACCTTACGGTCCTCGGACGAAACCAAAGCGAAGAGGAAGCCTCACAGCAGTCTGGTCCGGGGGGTCCAGATGAAAAGCACTGTAGCTCGCACCCTCTGCCCCAAAGACCTAGAGTCTCTCGTTGTCAGAGATCCAGCTACCAAAGAGCTCCGGAGTGACCTGGCAGATGTAGCTAAAGTCTACGGGGACACCCTGCTTCTTCTTGGAGGGCATCCAGAATACGCCCCCGCCCATGACTTCATCGAAGAGGTCCTGTCCCACTCGCCCACCTGCCCTGTTTCTGCCAAGAACGAACACATCCCACCTGTGACCTGGCAGGAGCTCCTGAACCACACAGTAAACCGTCAAAAGCCGGGGGACCGGACAAAACAAACAACTACATCCTTGCCCTATGTTCGGAACCCATCCAGCGTTTTTTCCACTCCATTTGAAACCGCTTCCTCGATTCACCGCTGCCGCCTCACTGGCTATGCACGAAAATATGTTTACTTTATAAATAAGGCGACCCTTTCTCCCCTTCAAACTACCGTCCTATTGCCCTCTTAAACTGTATTTAAAAACACTTGGCGGCTTTTGCCTGCAAACACCTGCGCGCTCAGGCTTTTGCACACGAAATCCTTCCAAAAATCCAGCACAGTGGCATTCCCGGCCACCAATGCGCTGATCATCTGTTCATCTCAAAGCCCTTTATGCAAAATCGAAGAGCAGCCACTCGCTGTTCATCGATTTCAATAAAGCCTTTAATTCGGTGCCCCATGGCACACTCTGGACCATCCTCGACCGGGCAAATTGTTCTACCTCCACAATTTCTCTCAAAAAGCAACTATACTTGTTCCCTCAAGACAGCCCCATCATCAATGGCCGCACTCCCCACGCTTACCTCCAAACCAGAGGCCTCCGACAAGGATGTCCCCTCTCCCCCCTACTCTTCATTCTCTATCTCAACTCCCTCTTCCACCTTTTTTTTCCCACTGTGCCCCCACCCCCGGGCAAATGCCCGCACTAGCCACCACGCTTACATCGACGACATCCTGATCAAAAGTGAGGACGTCGCCTACATCCAAAACAGTCTCAACTACTTCGATGGACCAGCCAGGGACTGGGGTCTGGACATGAATGTGTGTAAACCGAAGTCCACGCCAATGGCACAGCCCCCCAAAAAGAGTTTCTGACACCCAGGGGCTCGGAATTCCTCACGTACAACAAAAAAACAGGGTCGCCCGCACACATGCTATAAATACCTGGGGGTTTATCTTTTTACTTGCCACCAAGCAAACGGCCTGTTTCACATGCTCAAGGCGGATATCCAGAGTTTTTTTGCCTGACTCTCCCCCTTGCCTCTTACACTTAGTCGGAAAGTCCGCCTGACGAACTCTCAGCTGGTGCCAGCGCTCGCCTACCGCTTAATCACCCACTCTCTTTCCCCCAACCAGCTCGGAAAGCTTCAGTCACTCATCTTGGCGAGAGTTGCGTCTTGAAGCATCACACGTCTAGTCTCCCCCAAAGACCGTTTCGCGGCTCGCCCAAAGGGAGGGTTGGGTATGAAATTTCTACCGCACAGCGTCCACGTTGCCACTGTGAACTATGGATTACGGGCCCTTTGCGGCCTCGCCCCAAAGTCAGTTGGCCCCCTGTACATCCAGTCTTTACTCAGCTCGAACCAGAGGGCCTCGGATCCGGTGCAAAACTCTTTTATGGACTCCATCCATGCCCTAGGCATATCTTTCCACAGCATAGGCCCGTCGAGACCCACTGCTATTCGGGATCTAACGCCTGGCACCCAGCTAACCGTTAGGTTCAAATCAGGACAGGCCACAGGAAGAGTGACCGAGGCCACCTCCAAATGGGCCAACGTCTCGTTCCATGACGGGGTCTACTCGGTGGATACTCACACGTCCTACACCATGCACATGCCATGCCACGCCGTCATGGATTACTCCCGCCCCTGTCATCTCCAGCTAGTCCCTGAATTTCTGTGCCCTCAAGAGACCATCCCCGAACCCCCAGCGCCACTGCACAACGCACACGCACTTGGGATCAGCCAACACCTCCATCTCTTTGCTCTGCAGGCACAACACTACCTAGAGAAGAAGTCTCTTGACGAGTGGGGATGCCACGATGCCGCGGAGGCACTAACCAGGCCACCGGCCCCCGGCCTACAACGGGTGTGGCTCTAATCCGATGGTTCCTCCGGTGAGTCCGGCCATGCGGCCGCCGTCAGGGCCTTTCTACCCGACGGCACAACCAGAGTCCTGTGCCTATCCTGACCGCATCCCTCTTCTCTGGGTTCGGAGTTCTTGGGAACGGTAGCAGCCATTCGCTGGATCCACAGGGAACTTTCCGAATACGAAGTATGTTTGTTGATTGACAACGAACAAGTGGTGTCCACCCTTCAGAAATGCCAAGTCTATAGGCCCAGCCCGTTCCAAGACGACACATGGACAGTCGCCGTACACAGCACCATACTTTTCATCACCAACCCGCTCCACATCATGTGGATTAAAGGTCACGCCAATTTTATTGGCAACGAAATCTGCGACCATTTCTCTAAATGGGCAGCTCACAGCCTGATTTTTACCCCAGACCCCCCCCCCCCACTTGGTTCACCCCACCTGCCCCTCCTCCACAAGTTTAAAGCGCAGCAATTCCGCCACCTACTGCCGCAGCCTTCCCATAACAACATAGCGGTTGGCCCCAGCTTCAGCCTGTACAATAAGGCTTCCTGGTTTTCGTCCTTGTTTTTCAAACTGGCGTCCGGGTGCTACAATGTGCACGGGTACCAGTGGAGCAATATGCTTCACGACTACCACTGTTCCAGGTGCAGACAGCACCATCCCTTCGACCCTCTCTCCTGCCCGGCCTTCTGCAAAGCGTTAGACCAGCACGTCCAGGCATACGTCTCTCCCTGGGGGCCCCTTTTCAGCCCCATTGTCCTGCACTGGTGGCTCTCTGGACCCTCAAAGGCTGACCGCAGGAACTTCATGAGAACTCTGGTGCCTAAGTCCCTATGGTCCTGCCTCTCCCAGCCAATCCCGGGTTCCACTCGCGCCGAGCACAAGGCCATGCTTGGCCTAGCCCTAGAGGAACGCGTAAAGCACCTGGACAAGGCTGTCCACCAAGCGCATGACTGGCTGTGTTCGAATCCTCTCTCTTGGGACCCAATACTTTGGGCACACCATCCCAACCCTCTCAACCCCTTCTCGGTTTGGCACGGTGCGTTCAGTACCTCCGTCCACATTACCCCTCGGACCCGCCCCGCATACCAGCACCCCCCACCGCTCCCCACACATGCCTTAAAAAAACCGTCCAAGCCAGCGTCAGCCAAAGCACAACCAGCCACTTGTCGCGCGCCAAGAAACTCCAAACGCCCATCCAGCCGCGCATCCGCACCACGCCCCCCCCCCCCCCCTCGGGCATTCCCCGCCCTCCTCAGCACTCACGCCCACGGCATCCACAAAAGCGCCATCGATCATCACAAACCCATCAGACCACAATCGTTTGGGCGCCCCCAAAGCGGGCCAAGACCACTCCCCCTCTCCCACCCCCACGCTCCAAGGCACGCTGTCGTCAAACAGGCCTACCCTTCCCCTCTAGGCCTACCGCTACTAGGTGCCCAGGTCCGTCTGCCCCTGCCCCCCCCCCACTCCAGCGCCTCCCGGGACATCTGAAATTTTCTCCCCCCATCCGGCGACTTTCTGTCCCTTCCTCTCGACCCCTTCAGCCCTCTCCCCCTTCCTGAACCCCCCCCTCCCCCACAGGGTAATTCAGCACTCATCTAACCGTGCCATCAGAGCAACCGTGTACGTATCATAAATGTTGTTGTAAATACTTTCGTTGGGGGACGTCAGCCCCAGAACACGTTGATGCGGTTCAAAACATTCAAAAAACCCTCCGACCACCCTTTACTAATCTACAATTACGACGATCCTCACCCTGCAAGGCGGCGGTAGTGTAAGGGGGCCGCAACACCAACACAACACTGATTTCGCGACCAAAAATGAGAAACTCATATGTCATTTGGGAGCCGTGCCCATCACAAATGAAAACAATGGTTCGAGGGCGGAAATGTCGTGGTATCCTTGAAACAACAGAAGGATGTTCCAGTTAACGTATCGAATGGCACCATCATCATGTTTCATGGTGCCAGTGGTGTTGCATGCAAAGGTGGCTGCAAACACACTGGGGCAGTCCTTGCTAACATCAAGGATGTCCGAAACAGGTGCACCATCAGTCCAAGTGGCTTGAATGCTCTCCCCGGCAAAGATAGTGTGTGCTGGGGTGGCGAAGCCATTGGCAAGATGTCCTTGATTAGTGCTCTATATATTTGGATGATATCCTGCAGGTTTTTGATGGTGAAATCCGAAAGCCAAAGGAGCAAGTAGAGCAAGAACAGGATGTGGATCGAATCAATGAATAGTTTGAAATCCAGTGTAACACAGAAGGGCTGCAGATGGACAAAGCAGGTATAAACACAAAGATTCAATCACAAATAGATAATACAAAAGATCTGATATGAAAACTGGGCTGACTCTAGCCTCAAAGATAGCATCAAGCACTTCATGTGCACTCTTTTGGGTGAAATGGTGCTGGTTAGGAATGTGGGGCATAGGTGTCAGGCCAGACACAGAATATGACTTGGCCAAGCAACTGAATTCAGAAACAGTTAAAACGTAGAACCACATGAAGTGGTAGTAACAATTGAGTATAGGGGTCTTGGGGTGGGAGACCACTAGGCTTAACCTCCAAGGCCTAAAGCATGAAATGCCTATTGTATTTCGGTATATCCTCCATGAAGGAAGGTACCTCCGCTCAGTTGAGTGGTAGGGGTGAACTTCATGGGGGGCTATGGTTACAACCCTAGTTACTTCGAGAAAGTGTACTTTAAGCTTCAAAAGAGTGATAAAAATACTTAAGTTAGTCTTAGCAGCAAAAAAAGGGTTTTAAAGGGGGCTTGGCCTGGATCAAGCCCTCCAGGAAAGACCAGGCAGTGACTTCTTCTTACTTACCCCTAGAGTATTAGTTAGCTAAGCTAGTAGGACCAAGGAAGAAGGCTCAAAAATTCCCAAAATTACCTCAGAAAATGCATTCAACGTACCAAAAACATCCTCATCAGTTCATAGAAGCCTATCACACTGTAGGTACCCTTGAGAAACAGTGTAATGTACCGTGAATGATGTCCCTTCGATGGGGCATTCCTCAAAAGTCGCCAGCGTGCGATGAAAACGTTTGGAAAAATTCTGGGGGTAGTGGGGTTTTAACCCAGAACTCCCTGCCTGGAGCACATATGCTTGCCCACTATGGTACAGTCGAACGCTCTAATGCGGACGGCCATCGCTGTATGCACAGCGTTTTAGAAAATGTGCTGACCAAGGGCCAGGGTGGAGCAATACTCCCAATGGAGGACACATTTCTCCAGGAGCTGAAAAAAAAAGAAAATGTAACCAACAGGGAGTGATTCCTGTGGTTTAGCGAAAGGTGTAGCGATTTAAGAAATCAAATCGCTAAAAATCGACGAAATCACGCGAGAAATCGTCATTTTTACACCAGAACTCAAAGTCGCAGACAAGCGCAACGGAGGCGGACTTCAAAAACACGGTTGCGCAAGCGTAAACGCCTCTTAAAAAAGAAGGTATGCGCCGTAGTTTTTAAAGTTCTAAAGCAAAAGTTTTGCACAGTTGCATCAAAATGTTTATAATTGTTAGGGAAAAGTATTCAACCTCAACCCAAACCACAGAGCAGGTGGACAAGCCACCTCTCAGGTATGCCAGTGTCATCTCACACGCATGCATTGCGTTCGTGTTGGTTGCTTCGTTAAAACATTAGGGATGTCAACGCTGTGTTCGTTGGGGGTTCAGGTGCTCCTCTCTCTTGCTCTGCACAGGTCAAAACAGGAATGAAAGGTATGCGATGCGAATGGAGCGCGTAGCGCGCACGTAGGGTTAGAATATGCGCTGTGCTCGCGATGCATGTGCCTAATTGAGGCATTCACACGCTGTGGCGCCTTCCCTCTACCCCAATTCACCCTCATTCTCTCTTCACAGGTAAGAAGAGAAAGTGCTTGCTCGTGTTTGTGTTGCCGTAGCGCTAAAGTAGGGTTGCTTAAAACGCTTAGGCTTGTTTTGCGCTGTGCAGTGCGCCACTCTCTCTCTGCTTTCTGCAGCAAACAAGACAAGGGTAGCATGCATGACACACAGTGCATTAATCGCTTAGGATGGTTTATAATTCGCCGTAGGTTGGTTTAAGCGCGTAGGGTTGTTTTGCGCTTGTGTTTTTCTCGGCATTCACATGATGCGTGGTGAGTAAGGTAGGTAAGCCCAGGAGGAGCTCACCTCCTGGTTGAGTCCCGCTGTGATTGGTTATGTTGGGTTTAATTAGGAGAAAGAGTGGGGAATTGAGAGATCAGTGCATACTTGTGCATGCATATGACGCATTAAAGGGTAGGCCACGCGAAATGCGCACCGTACAACTCTTGTTTAGGCTACCCAGGGGCTCCAGCCCACGTTCTATATGAGAACGGGTGGAGTTCCTTAAGCTTGCTTGCTTGCACCTGGGTTTGAGGACAGCGTATTATAGGGCTACCTGAGAAGCGTATAATACGTGGAGGTAGTCTTGGTTCCTCAGCCGCAAAACCAGGCCATCAGCCTTTGCCTTTCAGCTGGGAAGGCTAGCGCGATTGGTGCAGTCCCCTGGAGCAGCGCTAAAACATGTTGCGCAGATCCCACAAACATGGGACTGCAGTGAGTGCAGTCCGACCTCACCGCCATCCACTCTGAGCACCCCTTCCCTCCAAGCCCTGACAGGGAAACGCGTAGTGGCGTCCCTGTTAGGCCACAGTCGCTTAGTAGCGCTGTGTTCTCTTGCTCCCTCACAGGAGGGTCAATAGGACCCGAGACTTCATTGAAATCAACTCCCAGTAGAGTGTGTAGGTGTTAGGGTCAGCAAGCCTGGCAGGTGTTGAGTGCAAGTGATGAGTGCTCACCCTGCCTTCGAAGGCTGGTGCTGGCGTTACTGAGTGTAGTGTAGTGGAGTCTTCTGTCCCGCGTGCTTTTCCTCGTGGGCAGGGGAGTGCGTTAGCTCTTGGCCTTTAGCAAAAATGGGCGTTTTGTATGCCCTTAGCACACTTGGCCACCCCTCCCCTCTAGTAGGTAGGGCTTTTGCCGTCTTCCCCCCAAGGATAGGCGCCAGCACAGAAATTGGGTGCCATAGGAGTGGTAACTGTATCTGATCCGGACCCTCGGTCCGACGTCAGCGAAGCCCGGTCTCCGGGAGCCACGCCGGGGAGAGAGGTGAGACACACACAAGCATACGTAGCACACATAGGGGTATGGTAAACCCTGTAAGGAAGGGTAGAACCTCATGGGTCTGGACCAGTCAGGGGTCCTAACTGTGGGCTTTCTTGTCCCCAAGGAGGGAAGACACACTTTGCCTCATAGCACCTTGCTTGTCATTCCACCCTGGTGTAGTAAGCCACCATTCTTCGTTGGCTCCCCAAGGTAATTACATCAGGGCAGTCCCCATGCAACACATGGTCAACAAGGCATACACTCACTGGGTGGCTGCAAACCTGATAAGCGGCCACCTGGTCCACGCTGGAAACCATTGGCATGGGTCTGCAGGGCGGAGACAGGGTCAGTGCAGTGCTCAGTAAGCAGTAGTCTGTGAAAAACCAATGGCCTTCGGCCAGGGAACTGTTGTCACAGGGGGCTAACGGTCCTGTCCTGCGATGCAATGCGGGGCAACTGTGACAACTGCTCTTACACCCATACACAAGCACGTCTGCACAAGAGTGCTCACTGCACCTGTGAGGTTAGAACACAGTCAGTAGACTGAGACAGGGAAATTAGTTTTTCCTTTTACGCTGGGAAAGAGTCTCAGCACGGGTTAATAGCTGCCCTTCGTTGTTCTCAACCAGATAGGAGCGAAAGATGGGGTTGATACTCCCATCTGGTTGTATGAAGGCTGACATAGGTTCCCAGGTCGCCTCAGATAACCCATAGCCATCCCACAGGGTTAGGAATTTCCAGCCCTGTTTATACTTGTGGCGAGAAATACCTGCAACCACGTGGTAACCATCGACTGCCCTCTCATCGGCAGTCATCTCTTCAAGTTTGTCTGCCTCCTCTGGACTGGCAGCGTTCTCTCGGTCTATACGCTGAGGCGCCACTCATCCCAAGACAAATCGTCAGGGGAGTGATAGTGCCGCAACTGTTTAGGTGCACACAGCAGTTCACGACCTAGACGTAGACTGCACCTGACATGGATCCTGGATCCATCTAACCTGATGATACGATAGGGTCCAAAATAAGGGTCCTGTAGGCAGTTACTTGGCCAGGAGGGTAGGCGTGAATGGTGAACCAAAACAAGGTCACCAACCTTGAAGCTGGCAGGTCGCCGTAGGCGGTTCCGTCGGCTCAGTTCACAGTCATGAATGTGTCTCAGCTTAGTCCCAGCCTGGTTAGGCAGAGACTGCTTGTGTTCCAGCCAATCTCCCACAGGGCTCTTGAAGTCCTCAAGGAAGGTGGTTTTGAAGAACCATGCAGGTCGTCCTCCATGGAACAGTTCGTGGGGGCTGAAACCCGTAGAAGAGCTCTGCTGTGAGTTCATGGCCAGCACTGCCCAGGGCACTAGGCGTACCCAGTCCTTGGTACGCTCCTGTTTCACCAGAATTCTTAAGTTTTGCTCCACCACACGGTTCCGTCTCTCACAGAGAGGGTTAGACGTGTGGGTATAGGGCACACCTGTGGTTACCTCCACGTTGAGGGCATTTAGCACTCGTTTGTACCACCCAGTGTCACTGCGGATGCGTACATCTTCATCAGAGTGCAGCTGCTTAGGTGCTCCATAGGGTTCAAACGATTGTTCGACCAACATTTTCACAGTCTGCTCACCTGTGATTTTCTTATTGCAAGGGAACACACGGGTGAACCGAGATAGGCCGCAGGTGACCACTAGGCAACTATCATAGCCGCCGAAGCATGGTAGGCCGTGGATAAAATCCACGTAGAGGGGAGAGTTAGCACAATAGGGTATGGGTAAACTGGAAATCAGGCCCCTATCCCTACTGTCGCTCTGCTTGCTGGCATGACAGCCACAAGCATCCACAATGGTCTGCATACGCGACCTCGGTTCAGTCAGGGTTAGACTAGAGTGGAAACACTCACGGAAGAAGTCCACTGAGCGATTAGCGCGGGTCCGACGAGAGCTGAGATGAGACCACTGTAGGCATCCATCCAGTCGTGCCTCAGGCACAACAATCCGGTCCTCGTAGAAGAGGTACTGGTTGCTTTTATACCACTGGTGCCCGTCAATGACACGGGGTTCGAGACCAGTGCTGAGGGTTTGGAGAATTTCTTTGTACTCTGACTGATGGTCGGTTAGACTCCAACCCTCCAGGATTCCAGCAGTGCGCATGGACAGGTCAAGTTGGACATCGATACGCTGGAAAGCCTCTTTGGCGAGCGCCTCAGAGCTCTCACCTATAAGCGCATCGAAGTTATTGCGCAATATATAGTCAGACAGTTCATTTTTTATACCGGGGATATGATGAACTGTCATCCTGAACTGGCTCAGGTAAGTCCACCACCGCTTCAGTTTTGCTTTCTCTGGCGGTGGGCCCTTCTGAAAAGACTTCACAGGTTCCTGGTCACATAGCCAGACAATAGGATTAGATCCCAGGAGTCGGCATTGTGACGAAAGCACCAACATACCGGCCAGGAGTTCCTGGTCATAGGTGCTTTAATTGGAACGCGCTTGGTACCATTTCCAATTCCAGTGTCCTAGTGGCACCAGCCGCCACTCACCGGTAGGATAGTCATGTTTCAGCGAGCCATCACGGTTCAGTCCACTAGTACGATAATGGCAGTGGGTTAGTTCAGCGGGGTTAAGCTCTTGCCATTGGTAGATCGTTCCACCCCCCCCTACATCACTGGCATCAATGATCAGGACTATCTCGCCCTTAGGGCGGGGCACTCCCAGGCAGTTGGAGGAGGCAATTTTCTCCTTCAACTCCTGGAATCATTCCTCCTCCCTGGTGGTCCACCTCCAAGGAGTAGTTTTCCTGATTAGGTCAGTGAGGGGGGCAGAGGACTAGGTAAAATTGTGGATGTGACGCCGATAGAAATTACAGGCGCCCACAAAACTCCTCACATCGTGTAGACCCTTCTTAGGGTCATCGCAAATCTGCATGTCCTGTAGGGGCTGCATCTTAGACGCGGCTGGTTTCCACCAGCCATACGCCACGTCGAAACCCAAATATTCCATCTCCTCTTTCATAAAGTCGCATTTTTCGAGTTTGATTCGGAGATGGTTTTCTCGACAAACAATGAAAAATTCTCGGAGGAGAAGGACATGGTCCTCTTGAGTATTAGTACCCAAACTCACGTCGTCAATGTTGGCCTCCATTTCTGCACCCCGAGAAATCAACTCCTGTACTAGAGGCCTGCGCCTTGGTATGTACAAAATTTTGTTCATTAGCTCCTGGAAGAGCGCTGAGGCATTAGCCAACCCGAAAGGCATGACCTTCCACTTAAAGATACGACCCTTAGGGGTTATAAAAGCGAGCAGCTCCTGAGCTGCGGCGGTTAGGTCCACCTGCCAGAAACCAGAGCGCTTGTCCGTTTTGGTCTTGTACCTGCATTTGGTAATACGCTCCAGGGTATTTTCCATGTTAGGAATACTCCCTGACTGGTTCTGGGTTTTCTTGTTGACCTCACCATAGTCAACAACCAGTCGTAGGGCAGTTGACCCTGGTTTAGCAACCAGGAAACAGGGACTGCAGTGATGGGTGTAGTCCCCCTCTTTATATTCTTCAACAAGGCCAGCATCATTACATTCCTGGATCTGGCGCTCGATTTCTTCAACCTGTTCCTGTGGAGCGGGATAGGGAAGACGCCTCACTCACGTCTTTTCAAATTCAGGTTTCAGTTTCAGGTCCATCTGGACCAGTTTTTTACAAGAGAGGGGGGGCGGCAAGGCGCCGAACACCTCCTCATAGGTTATCAGCAGTTTCTTCAGTCGGGGGTCAAGTTTAAGACTCTCGAGTTTCTGCAGGAAATCCTCCTCAGCATGGAGGTTGCTCTTTCCATGTTTTTTCTTTTTCTGCAGATCAGCAGTTTCGGCAGGCACAGAACCATCGTCCCACTCAGGGGGACATTGCGGCCCATAGTGCAGAGAATACACTAGCGGTATCTCAGGATCAGGCAGCGTATAGGAGTCATCGTCTCCCTCACACCAGATGGAGGAATTCCAGGTCTGTCTGAGGTATTGCAGCCGCTATTGGCGCTCAATACCTTCCGCCTTCAGGTACAACAGCCGCCGGAGTTCCTGAGTGTCATGCTCAGACAGTGGCATGTTATTAGAAGCAGGCCGCGCCAGAGCATCAGGACTCCGGGCCAGGAGTTCACCTGTGTGCATAGGCTGCACGTGTAGCACTGGCTTCCCAACAGGGAAAGCGGGTTCTGAGGTCGACTCTAGATCTACCTCCTCCAGCAGCAGCTGGGCTAGGAAGGCACTGTGTTTTAGGTCAACACAGCTGGGATCAACAGGAGGGATAGTGCTGGCGATCTCAGACAGTTGGTCGTCAGCATCCTCCTTGACAGCTGCAGGTTCCAGATAGCCATCGGGAGGTTCACACCCTGCAAGTGTGGCAGATAGGTGCTCAGGAGATCGGTTTTTGAGATCAGAAAGGGTAAGGCCACGATTTTCGGCCATGACCTCTTTCAGTAGCACCTGGTCTAGGTCACACAGGGGTACAAGATTGAGAGATCCATCAACGATGGATAAGAAACTGGCCGACTCAGGGGCCTGCATAGCTGTGTCTGAGTCCTCAGGCACATAGATGGTACCGTCGGGGAGTTGCACTCCTCCCACGGTCATTCGATCTAGCATACGGCGCCAGTGAGCGTGTTCACCAGGGCAGCCCCAGTCAGGGGTGCACATGACAACCCTTCCTCCCTCATTAGCGATTTGGTTAGAACCTTCGCGAGCAGAAGGAGGGAGGCTTAGCATACGCTAGGCCCATTGCTTTCCAGAAGAAACGGAAAGCGTTGTTTAAATCTTTCGAGCAGTACAACTGCATGATGTGCTGTTTTCGGCTCGCAAACAATTCGACCTGGCTCTCATCCAGGTTTACCTGAAGGGCCACCAGTCCATTTTCAAGAACGTGACGAGCCAATTGGTAGTTTTCAGTACGATAGTTAGTCTTGGATGCGTCGCGCAGCCCAGACTCTTTTCGTCCTGACAGCTCCAAAGGTACGGAGAAGAGCCCACTGCCAAAGTCGCAGTGCAAAGAATAAGGGCGCTGGGAAGACAGCATTTTTACCTGGGGTTTTCTTCGTAGGAAGTCGGTAGCAATGATGATGTCAAAGGCGTCCGTGTCTAGCACTCTGCAGTGTTGGGTCACAGTTTCGTCGCCCAAGCATATAGTCACATCGACCCCCCCCAAAGAAATGGATGGTACACCCATCCCCTACTCGTATGGCCACGGTCTTAGTTTTCTTGAAAGTCCTTAGCAGGCGCCGGGCCACTATGGAAAGTGTTGCACCGGTGTCAAGCACCGCTCGAAAAACTTGATCCCCAATTTTCACGAGGATCCAGAAAACCAAGTCCTCCTCTTCGGAGATGCCCCCCTACTCCTCCTCAGGGATCTTCACATCCACCCTTGCAGCCATGAGGGACTTGGCCATCCAGGCCAGTCGCCTTCTTGGAGCTATTCCCCTCAGGGGAAGCGCTATCCCCCTGTGGGCGCTTCTTGGGGTCACCTGCGGCAGGAGGGGGAGTAGCAGCGGGCGCTAATGAGCATCTCTCGGGGTTAGGGGGTCCACCTTTGCCACCCCCCTTGCCACCTCCTCTACCACCTTTATCCCCATTCGGGGGATTTCTGGTGGGTGTTTGGGTCTTCTGGCGTTCAGCCTCCTGTCGCTTGAGTTTATCACTCTCGCGTTTCTTTATGTGACATTCGTCTTCGTAGTGACGACATTTGCCACAATAGCCACAGGTGATGGTACACCTGAAATGATCCTGATGGGTCACAGGTTTCCCATCCCTGGTATGCTGCTGTCCTTTCATCTGCAGCATACAGCTACTGCGGTGATCGCAGTCAGGGGCATGACAAGGCCCCCCCTTGTCATTGACAGGTTTGCAGTAGAACAGAGGGGGTGTACCTGCATCAGGTTTAACCTCATTCATGGCACGTAGGTTACCACTCCCTTTATCACCTCCCTGGTTGGTGTTAGTGGGATTTTTAAGCTCTTTCCCTTCGCCACGTTCGGGGGTAGGGGTACCACCTCGACCCAAGTGCTTCTTGAGGAATTTCTCCATGTGGGGGTCATTCTCCCTCTCAAGAGCTAGCTCAATCAGCAGGTCCACCAGTTCGTCGTACGAGTGGGTCCGGCTTTTCCTCTCAGAGGTAGCGCGGCAGTCACCCCACGTACGTTGGGGGATCTTACTCATGAGCCACAGGTGGGGCTCAGTGGCTCCATAGGAGCCCACGTTCATCCGTGAAAACAGAGACTCCAGGTCGCACACGTATTCAGAGACTCGCGCAGCAGAAGGAAACTCAGGGAGCATAGGTACCTCCTCTATCCGTGTGCGCACACTGAGGTCAGTCTCATAGACTGGGAATGATTCCTCCAATCTCTGGAGTACCTCTACCCAGCTTGAACAGGTTTTCACAATCTGTTTCACGTGTTTTTTGCAAAAATTTCTTTTTGCAGGAGCGGTTCAGCAAGGAACATTTGGTGGCCACATCCACATGGGATTGGCCAGTGAGCGAAAAAACTCAGCAAATTCTTCTGCCCATTCAGGCAGATTTTTCGGGTCGAACTCCAGCAGTTCTAGCTGGATGTTCGCCTTAGCAATAGGTCTGCCCATCTTCCCACCCCCCGGTGTTAGGCCAGAAGGAGAGGGAGATACGCCGGCAAGAGGTGCCAGGGCCGACAGCCCTCTTTTCTGAGTCTCCGTCACCGGCACGTCCTGTAGTTCAGCAATAGGGACTGTCCTGGCGCAAGGATGAAAAGGGCTGGGGCAAGTGACCTTGGGTAGCAGCCTGGACACCCTTCATCTTTTCAGATCATCAGCCAACGTGCTCAAGCGGGTGAAGGTGAGAGTAGCGCTGGCTCAGGTAAGGGTTCAGTGATACTCAATTCAGCCTTGACAGCCTCTGACAGAGCTGTCACATCCGGGTCTTCCGATCCGGATAGAAGTTTGGCCAAAAGTTCGGCCGTAAGATCCAGAGCCCCATGGGTGGGCTTTGGGCGAGGGGGATCCATTATCAGCAGGTCTGGATGCCTTGCTCTTGGGTGTTCGTGTACTCTCGGTCGTCTCGGTAGTGATACCGTGTCCGCATGTCTGTAGATGGCCCAGAATAGAGGAAGGAGCCCATCTCAGTTTGGGGCGGCAACCCTGGAGCATCAAGAGGTATTTCTCCATCTTCTCCTACGGTGGACTTGTGGTACTCTTCGTGGCGCATGAACTGGTCCATCCTCCCTTGTAGGTCCTCTTGTTCTTCAGGACCAACTCCAAGTATGGTAGAAGACGAGGCTGGACAAGCCGACCGGGCGATGGAAGCTTCAACACGCCTGCGGAGCCTTTGCAGGCTGTCTTCACCATGGGCCGCTAAGATTACCATGGTTAATGGGATTGTTCTGGGCGGATTTAGTTCCGCCCTTCTGTGCTCTGGATCTTCCTGAGACCCAGATGCTGCTCTGAGTGGCGGTTCACTCTTTGAGTGGGCTACACTGCCATGTTGCACTTGTACACTTCTGATAGGCCAGGTTCAGGAGGACAGTTGAGTGGACATGGTCAATGTGCCTTTCAGTGTGCTCTTCTTGTGCTTCTGCTCGGAGTCGGTTCGAAAGGTTCTCGGGGTTTGCCTCTGCTACCAGAACGATGTCCTTGGTTAGTGCCCTATAGACTTTGATGGAATCCTGCAGGTTTTTGATGGTGAAATCCCAAAACCAAAGGAGCAAGTAGAGCAAGAACAGGATGTGGATCGAATCAATGAATAGTTTGAAATCAAGTGTAACACAGAAGGGCTGCAGATAGACAAAGCAGGTATAAACACAAAGATTCAATCACAGATGGATAATACAAAAGATTTTATATGAAAACTGGGCTGACTCTAGCCTCAAAGATAGCATCAAGCACTGCATGTGCACTCTTTCGGGTGAAATGGTGCTGGTTAGGAATGTGGGGCATAGGTGTCAGGCCAGACACAGAATATGACGTGGCCAAGCAACTGAATTCAGAAACAGTTAAAAAGTAGAACCACATGAAGTGGTAGCAACAACTGAGTATAGGGGTCTTGGGGTGGAAGACCACCAGGCTTAACCTCCAAGGCCTAAACCATGAAATGCCTATTTTTTTTCCGTATATCCTCCATGAAGGGAGATACCTCCGCTCAGTTGAGTGGTAGGGGTTAACCTCATGGGGGGCTAGGGTTACAACCCTAGTTACTTTGAGGAAGTGTACTTTAAGCTTCAAAAGAGTGATAAAAATACTTAAGTGAGTCCTAGCATCAACAAAAGGGTTTCAAAGGGGGCTTGGCCTGGATCAAGCCCTCCAAGAAAGACAAGGCAGTGACGTTTTCTTACACCTCCTACAACAGTGGCGGAGCCACCCGCCTTAACTGCATGAGTTTGCCCTTTGTCGGACAATTCCTTGGCGATCGTTGCCCGTGTATTTTTGTCCCCGTCCGTCCTGTCTAATTGGAATCCGGATTCATCGAATGAAACAATTCGACCGGAACCCCAAGGATCGAACTTTATAGACTAACTAAGAGGCTCATCTGCCGAGTAACTAGGGGTCTTGAAAGCAAAGCTCAAATCAACAAATGTTTGTTCGAAGCTTTGGTAGTGTTTGCCAACATTCTTTGAAGTGGTCCATCGTTCGCGATCGACCTCTAAAGGCTTTGCTGCTGCGGTACCAAGCGTCTCATGGTACCTACCCAGCCAATTGTAATACAAACTGTCGCAAACTTCACCGTGCTTGAACGTGGAAACCAACTTGGTTCCTTGAATCCAGTTACTACATTAAGCTATTAATTCTTCCTTAAATATTGGAATGTTCAAACCTCGCAATGCAATACAGAAGTCAACAAGTTTGCACTCGACATCAGAAGGCACAAAGGTAGCCTTCCCTCTCTTCTTGGGGGTGGCACTCTCATCATCTGCGGCCTTAGCAGAAGTGGTGTGTGACAAATTTATGCCAAATGAAAAGTACACCTCAGAAGCAGCTTAACCAGAAATTAGTGTTCCTTTACCTACTTCTTGACACTCCCATTAGTAGGCCTGGACATAGAGGTGCCAAGGATCAACCTTAACATGTTCTTGATGTCGAGGAGTTGACCATTCAGGTTGGGGGGCATTCACCTCCATTTCAATGCAAACTCCTTCTTCCTTCAGCTTCTTCAAGTAATAGGCAATATGGATAACCCAGTTCTTTTCAGCTTGCGTGGGACCTTCCAGAACTCCATTGAGGATGTCCCATGCACCTCGCAAAGGACGATCATTGTGAGAAAGAGTTGCAATCAACTTCTCATGGTCTGTGACCAGAGCGCATTTGCGACAAGATCTCCTGATAATGCTGACAAATTTGACAGAAAAGGCGAAAAAGGGTTGTTCAAATATTGGACTTGAAAGAGGCACTTTAGCTCCAATCCACCTGGGAGAGCATCCATTCAATGCCGAGTGTAATGCCAATGTAGCAGAAAAACTCGGAATCAGAAAACATGGCGTTGGCATGAAGAAATGTCGAAAAATTTGAACGGCCATTTCCGGATTTTTGCAGATATGGGCCAAAATGCCCCAAGCCCCCAGGGCCGGAATTCTGGTACAGTGCATTGTGACAGAAACTCTGATACTTCCAGCTATAAGACAGCTCTCAAGCTACAGATTAGTCAAAAAATCGAATTTCATGGTCTCCTGTTGAAGAGATTGTCAAAACTTGAACGAACCGGCCAGGAAACGCCGCACGGAAGCATTATTACAGCCGCTGGTACATGTTTAATCATATTTTGTCTATTCACATTGCATTATGTGCCTGATTTGTAATTATCATTTTCTCGAGAATTTCGTTTGTGTCTTTTTGTTCAGGCATGAAACAGCGTAAAAGCTGAACCACTAGTTCACTATCAATCAGAATCCAGCGGTTCCCTGTCGTGCCGCTGGAGTTTCGGTTATCTGGGATCATTGGGATCATCGGAGATATTCGCAGATCATGGAAAACCAATCAGACTCCAATTACAGTTCAGTTTGTTTGACTGAGAATACGGATCACTGTAGGGTTGACGGGGAATGCAACGTGCCATCAGCTGCTGGTTCCGCAGTGCTAAGCAAGACAGAGCGCTGGTGAGCAGCAATATTGAGTTTCGTCAAGCTTGGAGAATCGCCAGCGCTGGAGACTGAGGTTTCAGGTTGGACTGAACTTGCTGGCTGGCGCTGCGTGAACTCCACCAACAATCCAGGAAACATGCGTCGTGTGTTAGATGAAGAGAAGATCGCTGCGTACCATGTGCTGTTGCCAAGTTTCATATGTTCGCTCTTTGTGCCCCGCAAGAGCCCTGTTGCGTGCGCTGTGCAGAAGTTGGAGATCCTCGCAGATTTGCAACGTGAGCTCCAAAGCAAGGTTGACGGGCTTCTACAAGAGGCCCCCGGCTCAAGCGTGGCTGCTGCGCGCCAAGCAAACACTCAAAATGGCGCTACCGAGAGCACCCAACTTGTTGCGTGCCAAGATTACACTCAGAATGGCGCGACCGAAGGTGCCCAAGTTGTTGCGCGGCGAGCAGACACTCAGAATGGCACGACCGAAGACGCCCCGGTTGTTGCTCTGCAAGGACACACTCAGAATGGCGCTACCGAAGGCGCCCAAGTTGCTGCGTTGAGCAATTCCTCTACGAATGGCACTGGCGAAGGCGCACAAGCTGCTGCTCTGCCCAAGTACAGGCGGCATCGTGCTGGTCAAGGCGCCAGAGCAAGGCTGGCTGCAACAGAGGCCGGCACTCGAAGGAAGGTGCCTGCCAACACGCACTGCGCCGCCGCTGATGGTGCTGTGGCTGTGGTTGAGGAGCCAAGCTCGTGCGAGGCCAGCCCTGGGCCCACAAGACAGCATGTTCAACGTTGCGGCAAACAGGTGCACCAGCAGCAAGCTGCCGAGACTCTCCTCTCGCGCCTGGAGGACATGTCCCAGCCAAAATGGGACAATCGGCAGGTCGCAGCAAAGCAGAGACTGCGAGGGCGCTAAGTGCTTACAGTTGCGCTGTACTGAACGCGCCTGCTGTGCATCTGCTTTACATGGCATGCATGTGCAAATTGATTCAGTCAACGAAGGTCATTTTGCCTGTTATAAGTGCCCTGAGCGCCTTCTCTTATGGCGCTGATGCACGGGCTTATCTGCTTTTTGTCTGTGGGCTCATGTACAAGTCATATATGTAACTGCCAGGTTGTCTGTTAGTGCCAGTGGCCGATGATTCAAGTATATCGCCTAGTTGCGTTCCTTGGCGCTACTTTGCTTTTGCTGAGCACAGGCAGAGCACTTTGGTGCAGATTTGTAGCACCAAACATGACTTCTCATGTTTTGTTTGTGCTGCGCATGCTAGAACTTAGGGTCTGTGGGTGAGGTCGGGAATCCTCGGCGGATGTTCGAACCCTGAAGCCACTGTTCCCCGAATCTACTGTACAAAAAAGACAGAAGTGGTCCGCATGACATCGTACACGCAGTCTGCACACGTGGAACCAGCTTGAAGCCGCGTTGCGTCGAATTGCATGCATTTAGCGGCGCGGCGACCCAACTAGACAAGTAATGGTGTAAATGACATGCACCAGAACGCCAGCAGAAGCTTGTTGATCCCAAAAGCTTTGAGGATTTCCCTGGCGCTTTGTCCGGCACACCCGCTCAGGGGCAGGTATCACGTTGTCAGTAATTGCGTCTTTCATTGTAGTTTCACCACAATTGCATTGCATCCGCCATGCGTCGCGTGCACTGCCTATATTTCAGCAACCATCGCCTGTCCTCTTCTTGGTATTGTACACATTTGGCTCATGGCAGCTAGCAGGCTGCTTGCCAGGCATCCTTAGCAACGCCCCTGTGACCGAGCACATACAGGACTGTTGCATGGCCTACACGCATGCCGGAGGAGTACGAACGCCGAGCCAGTATCCAGAGCTGCTACTCTGCCATCGTGATACCCCCTGTAACTTGTTTTGCCCTGGTATCTCGCTAGGTTTATCTTTGAACCTTGCCATGATCTCCTGCATCACTTTCTTTGTGCTGTTGAAATTCCCAAAATTGACGTACGCCCAACCCCAGCAAGCATGCACTATACTTGGTGAATTGCAAACTTATCGTAGTCTAGTAGAACCCAGGTAAGTGCCAAGGCATCATATAAAACTAGGTCATACTGAGAATGACACAGGTATAATACGTACATCGGAGAATGAATGAACACACAATGCGATTGCGAAGGCTGCTACAGAATGTTGCTACAGTGCATCGTTGTCTACGTTACAGATTACTGCATATCGTGCACGCGCTTGCATGTTGACTACACGCCCCTCCTAAGCCCTGATGTGCACACACAGAAGGGCTGCTAACCGAGATTAGAGGCGTGCAAGTGCAGGTAGGTAGGTAGGTATCTTCAGGAGCTCAGGATGCCTCGTTTGACAATGCAGGAAGAAGGTCTTACCAGGGGGAAGTCCTGTCCCTCCCACTGCCCTATGTCAGGTGCCTCTTGAGCCGCTCCCGCATGTGCTTGGGAAGGCATTACCGCGTCGACCCGGTCCATGTGTCGCAGGTGGGAGGGTGTCCCCACATGTGTCCATGGGTAGGGCCACATGCCCCCTCCTTTGGGTGTCAGTTCTGGGGGCTGCCGAGCCGTGTGGAGTATCTCTCACCACAAGGGGTATTGCTCCCGCTTGTCAACGGTACGACCGCCTCACCTTTGTGGCGTGAGTTGCAGGGGAAACTCTGCTTGGCAGGCGACCCCCTTCTGGACTGCGTACCGGCTTGCCTGTCACCTGTTGCTTCCATGGCTCCGGGTGACGTTTGCCATGGTCCCCGATGCAGCCTTGCTGGGCTCTGACGAGTGGCCTTGGAGTACCGCTCCTGCCACTGGCCCGGTGGGTCGGCCGGGTTGCCCCAGTGCGTCCAACCCATGGGGTGTTGGTCCTTTCCTGTCCCTCGGCCGCCCTACATGTGCGCGGTGTCTCGGGCCACTTGGCTCCTGTTCACCGGTGTGCCGGCGTGGTTTGTTGTGTTGTGTCTGCGGTGTCCTGGGCCACTTGGCTCCTGTTCACCGGTGTGCCCACTCCTTGTGTTGTGTTGCGTGTGCGGTGTCCTGGGCACTTGGCTCCCGTTCACGGGTGTGCCTGCTGGGTGTGTTGTGTTGCGTGTGCCGTGTCCTGGGCCCCTTGGCTCCTGTTCACCGGTGCACCCGCTCGGTGTGTTGCTTTGCGTGCGCGGTGTCCTGGGTCACTTGGTTCCTGTTCACCATTGTGCCTGCTCTGTCTTTTGTTTTGTTTGTGCGGTGTCCTGGGCCACTTGGCTCCTGTTCACCGGTGTGCCCGCGTGGTTCGTTGTGTTGTGTCTGCGGTGTCCTGGGCCACTTGGCTCCTGTTCACCGGTGCCCCTGCTCGGTGTGTTGTGTTGCGTGTGCGGTGTCCTGGGCCCCTTAACTCCCTTTCACGGGTGTGCCCGCTGGGTGTGTTGTGTTGCGTGTGCGGTGTCCTGGGCTACTTGGCTCCTGTTCACCGGTGCGCCCGCTCTGTGTGTTGCTTTGCGTGCGCGGTGTCCTGGGCCACTTGGCTCCTGTTCACCGGTGTGCCTGCCCCGTCTTTTGTTTTGTTTGTGCGGTGTCCTGGGCCACTTGGCTCCTGTTCACCGGTGTGCCCGCTCGGTGTGCTGATTTGTCTGTGTTGTGTCCTGGGCTTCTCGGCTCCTGTTCACTGGTGTGCCAGGCCGTGGTGTTCCGTCTTTTTGCTGCCCTCCGTGCATGTGCGTGTGCGGTCTCTTGGCCCACCTGGCGCCTGTTCACCGGTGTGTGCGCTGTTTGGGGTGCGATTGTGCCGTTGGTGGTTGTGTTCCTCTTCCTCCCCCCCTCATTTTCTTTTCTTTTCCTCCTCTGTCTTTCTTTGCAATGGAAAGGAGGGGGGCGCGCGTACACTGCAGGCACATGCACGGGCAGCTGGTGCAGCGGTGCAATAGTGTTGTGTTCTCTGGCGTGTGTCGTCGGTGCTTTGGTGGCGGTCGCGCCCCAGGGGTGCGGCTCGCGCGTCCTGATGTACACGGGTATGGGTCAGGGTGGGTTTGGTTAGGTGCCCCTTTGCTCTTGGTGCTGGCTCGTTAGGCGGCTGTGTGGGCTGTGGGTGTGGGCTGTGGCAGCGTTGCTTCCTCGGCGGGCCTGGTTAGGAGTTAAGGGTTAGCGGTTTTGGGGTGTGGCTCGGGTTTGATTCGTGTTGGGGCTTTGGCTGGGTTAGGTGGTTTTGACGGTTGCGGGCTTGGGTTCGGTGCCCTTGGGCGTAGCGGTGCCCGTTGGCGTGTCCGTTGGCGTCCTTCGGCTTGCGGTTCACTTGGTGTCCTCTGGGCGGGGCCTGGCATGGCGCCTCGCGGCGGTGGCTGGTTGAATAACGGGGCTAGGTGGCGGCGCCGTTGGCTCAGGGGTCAGGCACGTTGTGCTGTGTGGCGGGCAGGGGTCCTGGGGGGCTGTGGGTGCTGCTGGTGTCGGTGCGCCGTCGCTTGTGGGCTGGCGAGGGGGTGTGTGTGTGCGGGGTTGGGCTTTGGGTGATGTCCCACAGGCGGATGCCGTCTCGCTGCGTCTCCTGGAGGGTCTCCCGCAGGCGCCTGAGGACATTAGGGTGGTCCTGGGGCGCGGGGAGGATGCGGGAGTGGACTCCCAGGGGGTGGAGCGCATCGGCCAGCATGGCATCCACCCCGCCGCCAGCTGGAGGCAGCAGTTCTCCACCGACCCCTTGCGGGGCAGATGGACCAGGCCCTCGAGGGAGGGCTCTCCCCACGCCCACTTTCGCAGCTTCCAGAGCTGCGTGTGGGTCCAGCGCCGCCACCGCTGTCCCTGGGCGGCGCCGCGGTCTTGGGCGGAGGAGTGGGCGTGGGTGGGTCTGATGGGGTCGTGGGGACTGGTGGCGGTGGCTGGCCTGGGGGATTCCTCGTAGTCCTGTGCCGTGGGGGTGCGCGGGGAGTGGGGGCGCGGACAGATGTGGACTCGCGGGTATGCGCGTACGGTCTCTGCCTCAGGGTTGGGTTGGGACTCGCGGTGGCGGCGGTAGCGGGGCATGTGCTGTAAATGGGCTGACATCGAGGGTTGGTAGGAGGGCGGGGACGCTGCTGGTGGACCCTCGGGTCGTTCTGGTCCGGTCAGGGGCAGTCCGCGGGCCTGAGGTGCGGGCTTTGAGAGTTGGCGGGACCAGGTGCGTCGCGCTTCGGCCGCGGCGCGGTCCACCATGAAGATGGTGGCGGCGGCGTCGGTGACGGTGGGGGGGCGCCGTGCTTGACGCTGCTGCTTCCGGGCCCCGGATGGCTTGGGCTGAATGTCATAGAGGACGTCCTCGGGGGGTCGGGCTCCCGTTGCCGTCGTCGCGCCGGGCTTTGGCTTGGGCTTGGGTTTGGGCTGCGGGTTGGTTCCTTGAATCAAGTTACTACAGTAAGCTATTAATTCTTCCTCAAATATTGGAATACAGTGCAATACAATGCAATACAGAAGTCAACAAGTTTGCACTTGACATCGGAAGGCACAAAAGTAGCCTCCCCTCTCCTTCTGAGGGTGGCACCCTCATCTTCCGCGGCCTTGGCAGAAGTGGTGTGTGACAAATTTATGCCAAATCGAAAGTACAGGTCAGAAGCAGCTTTACGAGAACTTAGTGTTCCTTTACCTACTGCTTGACACTCCCATTGGTAGGCCTGGACATAGAGGTCCGAGGAATCCACCTTAAGATGTTCTTGATGTCGAGGAGTTGACTCTTCAGGTTTGGGGGGTATTCACCTCCATTTCAATGCAAACTCCTTCTTCCTTCAGCTTCTTCAAGTAGTAGGCAATATAGATAACCCACCTCTTTTCAGCTTGTGTGGGACCTTTGAGAACTCAATTGAGGATGTCCCATGCACCTCGCAAAGCACGATCTTTGTGAGAAAGAGTTGCAATCAACTTCTCATGGTCTGTGACCAGAGCGCATTTGCGAGAAGATCTCCTGATAATGCTGACTAATTTGACATAAAAGGCGAAAAAGGATTGTTCAAATATTGGACTTGAAAGAAGCTCTTTAGCTCCAATTGACCTATGGGAGCATCCATTCAATGTCGAGTGTAATCCCAGTGTAGCAGAAAAACTCGGAATCAGAAAACATGGCGTTGGCATGAAGAAATGTCCAAAATTTGAACCGCCATTTTTGGGATTTTTGCAGATATGGGCCAAAATGCCCCAAGCCCCGAGGGCAGGAATTCTGGTACAGTGCATTGTGACGGAAACCCTGATACTTCCAGCAATAAGACAGCTCTCAAGCTACAGATCTGTCAAAAAAATCCGAATTTCGTGGTCTCCTGTTGAAGAGATTCTCAAAACTTGAACGAACTGGCCAAAAAGCGCCGCACAGAAGCATTATTAGGGCCGCTGGTACAGGTTTAAACATATTTTGTCTATTCACATTGCATTATGAGCCTGATTTTTAATTATCATTTTTTGAGCATTTTGTTTATGTCTTTTTGTTTAGGCATGAATCAGCGTAAAAGCTGAACCACTACTTCACTATCAATCAGAATTCAGTGGTTCCCTGTCGTGCCGCTGGAGTTTGGGTTATCTGGGATCATTGGGATCATCAGAGGTATTCGCAGATCATGGACAACAAATCAGACTCCAATTACAGTTCAGTTTGTTTGACTGAGAATACGGATCACTGTAGGGTTGATGGGGAAAGCAGCGGTGCTAAGCGAGACGGAGCGCTGGAGAGCAGCAATATTGAGTTCGGTCCGGCTTGGAGATCTCCCGGCGCTGGAGACTGAGGTTTCAGGTTGGACTGAACTTGCTGGCTGGCGCTGCGTGAACTCCACCAACAATCCAGGAAACATGCGCCGTGTGTTAGAGGAAGAGGAGACCGCTGCATACCATGTGCTGTTGGCAAGTTTCATCTGTTCGCTCTGTGTGCCCCGCAAGAGCCCTGTTGCGTGCGCTGTGCAGAAGTTGGAGATCCTCGTTGATTTGCAACGTGAGCTGCAAAGCAAGGTTGACGGGCTTCTACAAGAGCACCATCAGCGGCGGCGCAGTGCGCGTTGGCACACACCTTCCTTCGCGTGCCAGCCTCTGTTGCAGCCAGCCTTGCTCTGGTGCCTCGACCAGCACCATGCTGCCTGTACTTGGCCAGAGCAGCAGCTTGTGCGACTTTGCCAGTCCCATTCGTAGAGTAATTGCGCAACGCAGCAACTTGAGCGCCTTCGGTAGTGCCATTCTGAGTGTGTCCTTGCAGAGCAACAACTGGGGCGTCTTCGGTCGTGCCATTCTGATTGTCTGCACGCCGCGCAACAGCTTGGGCGCCTTCGGCCGCGCCATTCTGAGTGTAATCCTGGCACGCAACAAGTTGGGCGCTCTCGGTAGCGCCATTTTGAGTGTTTGCTTGGCGCGCAGCAGCCACGCTTGAGCCGGGGGCCTGTGGCGGTGGTTGAGGGGCCAAGCTCGTGCGAGGCCAGCCCTTGGCCCACAAGACAGCGTGTTCAACGTTGCGGCAAACAAGTGCACCAGCAGCAGGCTGTCAACACCTTCCTCTCGCGCCTGGAGGACATGTCTCAGCCAAAATGGGAAAATCGGCAGGTCGCAGCAAAGCAGAGACTGCGAGGGCGCTAAGTGCTTACAGTTGCGCTGTACTGAACGCGCCTGCTGTGCATCTGCTTTACATGGCATGCATGTGCAAATTGATTCAGTCAACGAAGGTCATTTTGCCTGTTATAAGTGCCCTAAGCGCTTCCTCTTATGGCGCTGAGGCACGGGCTTATCTTCTCTTTGTCTGTGGGCTCATGTACAAGTGATATATGTAACTCCCGCGTGGCTGGTACCGCCAGTGGCCCATGATTCAAGTATATCGCCTAGTTGCGTCCCTTGGCGCTACTGTGCTTTTGCTGAGCACAGGCAGAGCACTTTAGTGCAGATTTGTAGCACCAAACATGACTTCTCATGTTTTGTTTGTGCTGTGCATGCTAGAACTTAGGGTCTGTGGGTGAGGTCCGGAATCCTGGGCGGAGGTTCGAACCCTGAAGCCACTGTTCCCTCAAACTGCTGTACAAAAAAATACAAGTGGTCCGCACGACATGGGGCACGCGGCCTGCACATGTGGTGCAAGCTTGAAACCGCGTTGCATCGAATCGCATGCATTTAGCGGCGCGGCGACGCAACTAGACAAGTAATCGTGTCAATCGTATGCACCAGAACACCAGCAGAAGCTTGTTGATCCCAAAAGCTTTGAGGATTTCCCTGGCGCTGTGTCTGGCACACCCGTTCAGGGGCAGGTATCACGTTGTCAGTAATTGCGTCTTTCATTGTAGTTTCACCACAATTGCATTGCATCCGCCATGCGTCGTGTGCACTGCCTACATTTCAGCAACCACCGCCTGTCTCCTTCTTGGTATTGTGTACATTTGGCTCATGGCAGCTAGCAGGCTGCTTGCCAGGCATCCTTAGCAACGCCTCTGTCATCGAGCACATACAGGACTGTTGCATGGCCTACACGCATGCCGGAGGAGTACGAACGCCGAGCCAGTGTCCGAAGCTGCTTTTCCGCAATCGTGATACCCCCTGTAACTTGTTTTGCCCTGGTATCTCGCTAGGTTTATCTTTGAACCTTGCCATGATCTCCTGCATCACTCTCTGTGTGGTTTTGAAATCCCCAAAATTCACATACGCCCAAGCCCAGCAAGCATGCACGATACTTGGTGAATTGCAAACTTATCGTAGTCTAGTAGAACCCAAGTAAGTGCCAAGGCATCATATAAAACTGGGTCATACAAAGAATGACACAGGTATAATACGTACATCCGAGAATGAATGAACACACAACCCAACCCAGCGGGACCCAGCATCATACGCCCGCCCCTGAAGCCCAGGACCCTCCGCCGTCTCCCACAGCCCTCTCTTCCGCCTCCGACTCCACAAACCCAACCACCACGACCACCTCATCCACCACCACCACCACGTCCTCATCCAGCACTCCACCCCCCAGGCCGCGGGGGACACCTCCCAAACGGGCCCCCAGACCCGCCCCCACCGCGAGCAACCCCACGCGCCGCCAAGGCCCACGCCCCAACGAGGCCCACACCCGCGACCCAGCCGAAACCGGAGACCACCGCCAAACAGCCACCCAAACCCGTCAGCGCGCCACGACGGCAACCCGCAGCCGAGCCCAAATCCAAGTCCAAACCCGGCGCCAGGACGGCAGCGCGATCCCGGCCCCCCGAGGACGTCCTCTATGACATTCGGCCCCAGCCGTCCCAGGCCCGGAGGCAGCAGCCCCCAGCACGGCGCCCCCCCACTGTCAACGACGCCACCGCCACCACCTTCATAGCGGAGCGCGCCGCGGCCGAAGCACAAAGCACCTCGTCCCGCCACCTCTCAAAGCCCGCACTCCAGGCCCACTGACCGCCCCCGACCAGGCCAGAACGACGCCAGGGTCCGCAAGCAGCGTTCCCGCCCCCCTACCAACCCTCGATGACAGCCCACATACAACGCATGCCCCACTACCGCCGCCGCCGCGAGTCCCCGCCGAACCCCGAGGCGGAGGCCGTCCGCGCACACCCGCGGGTGGACATCCGCGCGCGCCCCCACTCCCCGCGCACCCCCACGGAACAGGACTACGAGGAATCCCCCAGGCCCGCCACCGCCACCAGTCCTCACGACCCCGTCACACCCACCCACGCCCACTCCTCCGCCCAAGACCGCGGCCCCGCCCAGGGACAGTGGTGGCAGCGCTCGACCCACACGCAGCTCTGGGAGCTGCGAAAGTGGGCCCGGGGAGAGCCCTCCCTCGAGGGCCTGGTCCCTCTGCCCCGCAAGGGGTCGGTGGAGAACTGCCGCCTCCGGCCGGCGGGGGGGTGGATGCCGCAGGCCGCATGGGAAGCCATGCTGGCCCATGCGCTCCACCCCCTGGGAGTCCAGCCCCGCAACCTCCCCGCGCCCCAGGACCACCCGTATGTCCTCAGGCGCCTGCGGGAGACCCTCCAGGAGACACAGCGAGACGGCATCCGCCTGTGGGACATCACCCAGAGCCCAGCCCCGCACAAACACACCCCCTCACCACCCCACAAGCGTCGGCGCACCGACACCGGCGGCACCCACAGCACCCCAGGAGCCCTGCGCACCACACAACACGACGCGCCTGACCCCCCGGCCAGCGGCGCCGCCACTTAACCCCGTTACCCAGCAAACCACCACCACGGGGCGCCACGCCAGGCCCCGCCCAGAAGTCACCAAACAAACCGGACGCCGAAGGACGCCAACGCACACGACAACGGGCACCACTAAGCTCAAAGGCACCGAACGCAGGCCCGCAACCGTCGCAACCGCCTAACCGAACCAAAACCCAAACACAAATCAAACCCAAGCCACACCCCGAAACCGCTAACCCTTGACTCCTAACCAGGCCCGTCGAGGGAACAACGTAACCACAGCCGACACCAACAGCCCACACGGCCGCCTAACCAGCCAGCTCCAGAAGCAAGGAGACACTACACCCAACCCACCCTGACCAAAGCCCGTGTACATCAGGACGCGCGAGCCGCACCCCTGGGGCGCGACCGCCGCCACAGCACCGACGACACACGCCAGAGGACACAACACTATTGCACAGCCGCACCAGCTGCCCGTGCCTGTGCCTGCAGTGTACGCGCGCCCCTGTTTTTCTTTTTCTTCCATCAAAAAAAACGAAAATTAGGGGGGGAGGAAGGGGGACACAACCACCCAAGGCAAACACACACCGCACACAGCGCGCACACCGGTGAACGGGAGCCAAGTGGCCCAGGACACAGCACACGCAACACAACACACCGAGCGAGCACACCGGTGAACAGGAGCCAAGTGGCCCAGGACACCGCAGACGCAACACAGCAAACCGCGCGGGCACACCGGTGAACAGGAGCCAGGCGGCCCAGGAGAATGCACACACGTAGGGCGGCCGAGGGACAGGAAAGAACCAATACCCCATGGGTCGGACGCACTGGGGCGACCCAGCCGACCCACCGGGCCAGTGGCAGGAGCGGTACTCCAAGGCCACTGGTCCGAGCCCGGCCAGGCTGCATCGGGGACCATGGCAAACGTCACCCGGAGCCATGGAAGCAACCGGTGACAGGCGAGCCGGTACACAGTCCAGGAGGGGGTCACCTGCCAAGCAGAGTGGCCCCGCAACTCAAACCACAAGGGTGAGGCGGTCGTACCGTAGACTAGCGGGAGCAATACCCCTTGTGGTGAGAGATACTCCACACGGCTGGGCAGCTCCAGAGCTGCCGCCCAAAGGAGGCGGCATGTGGCCCTACCCATGGACACATGTGGGGACACCCTCCCACCTGGGACACATGGACCGGGTGGCCGCGACAATGCCTTTCGAAGCACATGCTGGAGCGGCTCAAGAGGCACCTGACATAGGGCAGTGGGAGGGACAGGACGTCTCCTTGGTAAGACCTCCTTCCTGCAATGTCAAAGGAGGCATTCCGAGCTCCTGAAGATACCTACCTACCTACCTCGAATTGCATGCATTTAGCGGCGCGGCGACGCAACTAGACAAGTAGTTGTGTCATTCATATGCACCGGAACGCCAGCAGAAGCTTGTTGATCCCAAAAGCTTTGAGGATTTCCCTGGCGCTGTGTCTGGCACACCCGTCCGGGGCAGGTATCACGTTGTCAGTAATTGCGTCTTTCATTGTAGTTTCACAACAATCCCATTGCATCCGCCATGCGTCGTGTGCACTGCCTACATTTCAGCAACCACCGCCTGTCTCCTTCTTGGTATTGTATACATTTGGCTCATGGCAGCTAGCAGGCTGCTTGCCAGGCATCCTTAGCAACGCCTCTGTCATCGAGCACATACAGGACTGTTGCATGGCCTACACGCATGCCGGAGGAGTACGAACGCCGAGCCAGTGTCCGGAGCTGCTTTTCTGCAATCGTGATACCCCCTGTAACTTGTTTTGCCCTGGTATCTCGCTAGGTTTATCTTTGAACCTTGCCATGATCTCCTGCATCACTCTCTGTGTGGTTTTGAAATCCCCAAAATTCACATACGCCCAAGCCCAGCAAGCATGCACGATACTTGGTGAATTGCAAACTCATCGTAGTCTAGTAGAACCCAAGTAAGTGCCAAGGCATCATATAAAACTGGGTCATACGAAGAATGACACGGGTATGATATGTACATCGGAGAATGAATGAACACACAATGCAATTGCGAAGGCCGCTACAGAATGTTGCTACAGTGCATCGCTGTTTACGTTACGGACCACTGCATATCGTGCACGCGCTTGCATGCTGACTACACGCCCCTCCTGAGCTCTGATATGCACACACTGAAGGGCTGCTAACGGACACTAGAGGCGTGCAAGTGCAGTGCATGGTACATTTACAGGAAGGAAAAGAAATAGACATTCAGTACACACAAAGAAAAAGCAGACAATTGCATTGTGCCTACTGACACCACAAAGCAGAGTTCTGTATTCACTGGTGCGCCCTTGCCACATTAATATTTAGGTACCCACCAACGCCCTCTCGTCCTTGTCCCGAACAAGAAAGCTGGCAGGGCCGCCGCACACACAGGAGCAGTTGCAAAATTGGTGGCCCAATCATGCATGGAGTGAGAACATGCCATGAAAAGTGCGTCCTGACAGTCCAACTAGTGCTCAAAGTAAAGACACGCCAAAAAAACAGGGGTGTAACTCACACATGTGTGTAGTGCTGCAACAACGTGCTGGCTAGAGCTGCGGTGCTCTACCACGGGGTCTTGCTCATGCACGAAGACTGCAGTCCCCTAGAGTATAGGCTCCACATGGGGTACCTCTCAGTCATGCTGACTCATCCGGGACTGCGCAACTAACACCACACCTAGCAAGCAAGCCCCCTGGCCAAGGAACCCACTGCCTAGTCACCCATACTCCAGGCTGAGTGCGTCGGGCCAAGCATGGTGCACACACCCGCGCGGACACACTCCTGCAGGCTTGCAAGGCTATACCCTAGCGCGCTCTACAACCATCTCTTCGGGGAACTCAGATGATCTGCAACAGAAGCAGATCTTGCCAAAGAGGAGGTAGATGACCAAGATTCTGAGGATCAAGAAGCAACAGTTTCTCAAAACCTGTTTTTCAAAGGGCTCTCCGGGCCCTCCCCAGAAGAAAAGCAACACTGCCGGTGCCAACGTAAAGAGGAGAGGACGTCGCTACCACTGATTTCAGCCCCAAAAGTACAGAGGCAAAGCAATATTCAACTGCGCTGTGCCACGCGCTCTCAGGCGCCAACAGGCGATAACAGCTAGTTAGTGAAGGGTGACAAAAAGATTATGCTGCCCTGCAGGCAAACAGAAAGCAGCTAGGCATATACATGTACCTCCACAAACAAATGCAACGCACAACTGTGCAGTGCTGCAACCTGAAGGACGGATCCGGCAAATGGCCAACAACTAACCAGAACACCAGCAAACAGACAGACAGACAGACTGACCAACTACTCCACACAGTGAAAATGATGGACTCCACCAGTGCCGCACCAGAGTCGGCTGACAAAAGCGAAATGGAAGGCTGCTGTTATGATGTACTGTAAGTCACAAACGACGACCATACAATCTCAAACACAACCATACTATACCCAGCGCCTCCTCAGTAGGTAATTGCTAACGCACTGGTCCAAAGACCTAACGCATAGATGACAACCACAGAGCCTGCAAACAGTGCTGCTGCGTGAGGATGAACCTTACAGCGCCTGCAAACAGTACATCGGCGTGAAGATGAGCCTCACTGGGGTTGCAACCAGAGCTGGGCGCGAGGATGAGCATCACAGGGCCTGCAAACAGTGCTGCGGCGCAAGGACGAGTCTCACATAGCCAGCGAACAGCGCTTTAACGTGGCAATGAGCGTCACAGAGCTGGTAAACAGCGCGTTGGCGCGGGGATGACCATCACAGTAATAGTGACCAGCGCGTCGCCGCAACGATGACCCTCACAGGGTTGGTGACCAGCGCGTCGGCGCAAGGATGACCTTCATCGAGTTTCTGACCAGCGCTACACTGGTTTTTGTGAACAGCGCCAGCACAAGGAGAAAACAAGTAGTATGACCCAGTTTCTAACTTGTTGTGCCCTGGGACCTCGGAAGGTCTATCATTTAACCTTGCCATGATCTTTTGCATCACTCCCCTTGTGGTTTTGAATTCCTCAAAATCGACATACGCCCAAGCCTAGCAAGCATGCACGATACTTGCTGAACTGCGAACTTATCGTAGTCTAGTAGAACCCAAGTAAGTCCAAAGACATCAAATAAAACTGGTTCATACTAAGAATGACACATTTTTAATGCGTAAATCAGAGGATGAATGAACATAAAATTTTTTTTACAAAAGCCGGTACAGAATGTCGCTACATTGGATCGTTGTTTCGAAATCAGATCGAGGAATCAGGAGCAGAGATCGCAGTGGCATGGGCAGCAACATTGCTTGGCAAAGAAGACATAACAATTGTGTTGACTGAATAGTATCCTGCAAACAGATATGATACACATAGCAAATGAAATACGAGACATGCACATATGTAAAATGCACCCTATAATCCACTAATTCATATAACTATAAAGATCCAAGATTGCCTTATCTATCCCACATCCTATGTTCCTGACAAGGGAATGGAATATAATATACAATAGTCCCATATATAGGGTAAGATGATAGAATGATCCCTTAGGGGCAATATGCTAGGGTGGGATTGTGACCTGCTTCACCCCCCCGGTTAAAACGACTGCCAGGGGCTGAGTCAGAAAAAGTGTATTTCCCTGCCAAGAGGGTAGCTTTAGTTGTTTTAGAGAGGCCTAAAGGCATAACACATTTTTATCTAACCGAAAGGGATGACAAGACATTTTGACCTATAAATTTTTATCTAACCAAAAGGGATGACAAGACATTTTGACCTATAAAACCAAGCATTGGACTATGGATGATGTGTGGACCCCTGACCCCCTCAACTGATTGGACGTTTGCACCATTTCCTGGACTGACTGAGGCGCTGACATTGGTCTAGAGCCTATACAATTTTGTATATTTTCTCATGAATGCATAGCTATCCTAGTGGTCTGCACCGTAGCCGGCTGTGGCACCTCTTTTTGAGAGGTCCTGGGTGCCACAAGCCATGCCACCTCAGCACCAATGGGACCCAAAACAAAGAGTGCACATCTCTGAATGGCACTATAAAAGCGAGGATGCCCCTGTGGGCAGTTTTCCCATGATTGTAGGATATTTTCTAACTATTTTTTGTTAAATCTGTAGTTATTGTGAGTTTCCATTGTTGCTACACTATCTTCTTCGACTGCAGCCCTTCATGTTGTGGATTTGATCCTGTGGTCCTTTGCTTGCACTATGGGTACTTCTTTCTGAATGATTTCATCTAAACACATTTATTTGGAAAACCTGAACTACATCAAGAAGCAGCAGGAGCAAGCAGGGGCACAAACAAAACAATATCATCAAAGCAATCAACAGTGAAAGCCTGTTCTAACTTTGTGGTAGCAGATATTTACAGTCTTTGCGTACCTGCAACCCTGTGCAGTACAACCAGTATGTTGAGACTGACTTCATTGAGGGGCAAAGAAAGATAATATGAACACCAAGGACACTGCCGAGATGACAGCGCCCTCAGTGGCACAAGCCAAACCAGTGCCAGCGCCCAAACCTGCTGGTGAGCCTGAACCTGAGGAGCCGGTACCTTCAGTGCCCTTAGGTGGGCTGGGGGATGATTCCCTGGAGTGCTTGAGAGCTGCTTTCAGTGGACTATCCGTTTGAGGACCTGAAGGCAAAGAGAAAGAGAAGGAGCTCTTCGATGACAAACCTGTTGAGAGCGCGCCGAGCGCCTCAGATTACCCAGCAGTACCCTCTCCAACAACCACTACAGTCCCAGCCACGTATCCAGCTACATCCTCACCCACAACCACACCACCTATGGCTGAGGGTCTCGGCCTTACTGGTATGCCTTACCCCACCTATGGTGTGACTCCAGTCACGACTGTGCCACCTATGGCAACTGCAGTCAGCGAACCATTGGCATCCAGCTCCACCTACACCGGTGTTCATGAGCCTATGAAGCGGCGCTATGGGGATGGCTATCACAGACCCACGGCAGCCGTGTACATGACTGGGATACCCGGCACCTGAGCCTGGCTATACTATGCCAGCACCTGGTTTCAGCTCTCTGAGTGGCCTACGTGGCCCTCAGTCTTGTTGTAGAAGGAGAAGAGGATCAGGAAGATCCTTAAACAGATCCCTGACGCTGTTGGAGATACGAGAGGCTCTTCGAGGAGCCACTTCTGAGATAGTTGGTGATCAATTCGAGCCAAACTGGAGCCCCTGATTCCTCCCCCAGCGTCACCTACCACCGTGGGAGTTTCACGTCATCGTGCACAAGCCGATCATCCGGTGGCGGGGCTGACGAACACACACGGAAGCTTGCGGAGCCGACATATGCCGACCCCTGCTGTGATACCAAGAAGCCCTTTCATACCCCCCTCAGCCACGTGGAGAACTCCACGCAAGCCGAGCTGGACCGGTTGGGGTTGACGGCCCTAAGGGCTATGGCCGATGTTGAGCCCTACGGCTCTAGTGACCTGGGTGGAGATCTTTCTGATGATGAGCCGCCATCTATGACGTCTGCTTCACCCTCTGAGGACGATAACCCTGAGGACCCCGAGAACCCTAGCGGCAAGAAGAAGAAGAAAAAGAGGAAGATCAAGCGCCATGAGTGACATATATCCAGGGGGGGCTAAGGCTATAGCCACCTCCAAGATCGTGGTGAACTTGCCGGAGTTCACAGGGAAGGACCTCAGCGAGTTTGCTGGGAACTTTGGCCGGTTCCTGTGGAGGACCGGCCCAACCCGTGCTAGTGGGCGAGTGAAGTGCGATCTGCTCCTGCAGTGCTGTAAGAGCAAGTACCTGGAGAAGCAGGTCAAGCAGATCGTCACTAAGTCCGCCACCTTTGCCGACGTGTTGGTTGCCTTGGAGAGGCAGTACCCTACCGACAAGACGAACCCCTCCATCAGGGCCGAGATCCGAATCCTGGCTGTACTGCCCAACAATCCCAACCCTGCCACGATTTCCGAGCTGCTTGCCGACTTCAAACTCTGGGTAGGGCGTCTGACGCCCGGTTCCTACGGCAGCGACGAGCTGCTATTCTGGTTGGTGGCCAAGCTCTCATGGGAACTGTGGGATGAATGCCAGGCAACGGCAGAGCGCAAGGCGAGAGCCCTCAGCTACGAGGATCTGTCTGTGCTACTTTTGGCGGCTCTGGGAGCCAAGGCCGTGGGTACCAAGGACACCGACCAGGACAGGGGACCACCCTCAAAAATGCTCGTATCATGAGCAATTTCCAGGACCTCTTCTGGTGTGATGTCAGAGATGAGCAGGGCTCCCTGCTTCACACCCCTGACTGCGACCAGCGGGATTGCTTCGTGGTCCAGGAGAAGAAGCAGGAGACCAACACCGGCGGCAAGGCCAAGCTGCCGGACCACTACAGGTGGACAATCACCTGTGCGTTCTGTGGTAAGAGGAAGCACTACGCGGGCGAGTGCTACCACAAGCAACGCCTCTCTGTGAAGCTTGAGACCGAGAACGCCACTGGCAAGGGCAGTGGCAACGGCAACGCCAACAAGGACAGTGGCCAAGGCAAGTCCAAGGGCAATGGCAAAGGCGAAGGTGGCAAAGGCAAAGGCGGACGAGGTGGCTCTGACCGCAAGCCGGATAACGACAACAACGCGAACCAGTCCGGAGGGAACCCCAATACTAAGCCAGGTGGGAACTCTGCGCCCTCTGGTGGGCAACCAAACACGGGCCCTACGACCCGTTCCCAGACGCAAGCCCAACAAGAACAAGGGACTAAGGTGCCAACGAAGAAGAAGACCACTCTAACGCCCGCAAACGCTCCTGTTTCATGCGCATGGCACGGAAACTTCAGAAGAAGGGGTTTGAAGTGACATGCCCCGCGGAGCTTTGACAGGAACGCTCCGGGGGACCTACAGATCTGGTGTTCTGGGTACGTATCTGTCTTGGGGGACGAGAATACCTGGGGGTACTGGATACTGGGGCCACCATATCCTTTGTGGCCGAGAAAATTTTACCTAGTGGGGACCTGAAGAACATCATGCCTACCGCAGCCATCCGCATGGGAGATGGGCATGTGGTGCACAGTTGTGGGGACTGTGAGGTCGAAGTGCCTATGGGAACTAGAAGCATTGTCCACCGAAGCCTTCGACTTTGTACTGTGGACCGACTTCTTCGTCGAGCACTCCCAGATCCTATCCCTCACCCTGCAAGCTCCCTACGTCCTCCAAGTGGACCATGGTGACGGATGGGAATCTGTACCTCTGGAGCAGTCTGAGCACACGTTCCGCTACCTGAGGGTATGCAAGAAGGAGCCCTCAACCATTATGGTCGCCTCCAAAACTGAGGACTATCAGCTCCTTGGGGATGTCTTGGACCAAGGTCTAAAGGAGTTGGGATACTCCCGGAAAGACCTCAACGGGGAGCTATTCGCCAGCGACAAGCAACATGTCCTGGATCTCTACTGCAGCAAAGGGAAAAGTTGCTGTTATAATGAAGCGTTTTCGTGGACCCCTTGCAAAGCACCGCAATTTCTGCAAGAATCGAACATTTCGTGAGTCGGTTTAAGTTGCTTAAACTGTTCTAAGGCGTTAGCCACAGGCCTTACAAATCTACATAGATGCCTGTGAAAACACGGGAAAAAAGTGAAATCTCGCGAATAATTACAAAATGAGGCCGAACAACGGAAATTTAGTATAAAAAACTGCTATTTTGACATAAAAAACATCAATTCTCGCCGTTGTTCTGTAGCCTTCGTAATCCCACTTTACGTCATAAATTGCGCTATTCAGCGCGCGTGGTAGCCACTGCGGGTAGCGGTAGGGAGGCCCTCGCGCTACCGCTTCACCCCCCTCCTTAAAGGTTTGTTTATCCCCCAAGAGGAGAAACAAAACCCAGAGGTAGCCTCTTCCTAGGTGTCCGGTGGGGAGCACCAATACTACCCTCAGGCAAAAACCTGCTTTGCCACACTAGGAAAAGAAAAAGAAAAAGGCCTTGGGTTGCCTGCCCCGTTTGTTTTGAAAACCTGGCAAAATTTATCAGTTTCCCGAAATCCTCCATGCTTTCAAAAACCAAGCAACATGACAGGCAAACACACAGCACTGTAACTCAGCATCAAATCCATGGTGCTGTGTCAGTTTGTGCCTTACCCAGGCAGCTTGCACTGTACTGTACAATTGCGGATGCGTGTGCTAGGGGCTGAGCTGCCCCATATATACATGGGTCATATGTCCCATATATATACTTAGTGGTGGAGCCTGACAAGACTGGGCTCTCACCACGGCAAGTCTGACAAGACTGGACTTGCCCACGGGCACAGGAGTGGGTATGCAAAGACCGCACCCTCTCCAACAAACGGAATTCTAAATTTTCACCGTCTCCAACGACGGCTGCCACTGCCCGGCGTCTGCGTCCCACTGTCTTGGTTGGTCGCTCGGCTGGCTGTGGCGGTCTTTTTCGGCGTCTGGAAGTCCTCAATGACTTCCACCCTTTTGTTCGCTTCGCCCGTAGCGGACTTCGCCTTGGATGTCTTCTCCAGGAGGCGCACTCGCTCTTGCAGACTCTCCACATCTGATTTCAGGGTCCGGATCTCCGCTGCTGCATTCCTCGCCCACGCTGTCATCTCTGCGGCCCAGGCCTTCAACTCCACCGTCTCGGTTGGTAGGATGGCGAGCTCCGAGCTTAACCGTCTGGGACTGGGGTTGCGTGGATTTCTGGTGAGCTCTCCTCCACGTTGGGGTACTGGTTGGTACTCTGGCGCTTTCTTGGGCGCAGATAGGCGCTCCCTGGACGCTTGACCACGGTCTGCGTGACCACGGCTTGGACCTTGTCTTTGGTGGAGTGCTGATTGGCGCTCCAGCGTTCTCCAGTATGCTGGTTGGCACTCCCACGCTGCTTAACGATGGTCCGCCTTGCGGAAGAGTTCTCTTTCGACGGCTGGGTGGCCGTCACGGTAATCCAGATTGCGGCTGCCGCTCTTGGGACGGCCGGTGCTGCCGCCGTACTGGTTCCCACGACCATAGGGTTGACGGCTGGAAGGGCCATACCTCTGTTGCTCGAAGGCGGGACTGCGGCTCGAACTTCCCCTTCGACTGGGACTCCAGTCTGACGCGTCGCTGTAGCTGTCCAGGTTGTAGCCGCCATTTTGCGGTCTCCACGTCCTGACGTCGCTGCTGTCGCTGCTGCTCATCCAGGACGCTGCGGAGGCACTTGCTGCCTCACCTCTGGCTGCTTGCTGCGGCTGATGGCCACGTTGCGGTGATGACTGGCGCTGCGCTCAGCGCCTTCTGGTTTCAGCGCCTGTTAGCGCCGCTCCCTCGCGCTGCTGGGCCCTGCGGCCGGCGGCTGTCCCTGTTCAGGGTTGTCAGAACAGTTTTGAAGCTTTTTCGTTGACCCCTTGCAAAGCACTGCAATTTCTGCAAGAATCGAACATTTCGTGAGTCGGTTTAAGTTGCTTAAACTGTTCTAAGGCGTTAGCCACAGGCCTTCCAAATGTACATAGATGCCTGTGAAAACACGGGAAAACAGTGAAATCTGGCGAATAATTACAAAATGGGGCCCAACAACGGAAATTTAGTATAAGAAACTGCTATTTTCGCATAAAAAACGGCAATTCTCGCTGTTGTTCTGTAGCCTTCGTAATCCCATCTTACGTCATAAATTGCGCTACTCAGCGCGCGTGCGAGCCGCTGCGGGTAGCGGTAGGGAGGCCCTCCCGCTACCGCTTCAAAACAATTACTGGCCCTCTTTTGGGATGGCCTACGGGAACCAATGATTCAGTGAACTGGGGAAGGTCCTGACCCAGGTGGCCCTGGAACGCTCCCGTATGGTCCTGTGCTCCCCCGATTGGGGGGCCCATGGGGGAAACAAGTACTGGCGTACTCTTTTGGACAAGCTTACGCTAACGTCCATCCAGCTGCGGGATGACGCCATCTACGCCCCTCTGGGCCGCGAGACGTTCATCAGTAAACCTGGATGGGGGAGCATGCTAAGCGTGGTGGACGGTAGCCTGGCCCCAGTACCCTGGGAAGATCTGGACCCTGCTATGGTCCAGGAACTTCAACGTGACAGCAGAGGCTACACCATGGATGTCCTGAAAAATCAACTACGACCTCGAGAGGCCGTAGAGACAACTCCTGGGGGAGACGAGTACTTCGTGTCTGACACTGTTGCCCCCAACCCCCCCTGCTGTGTACCTAATCCTGATGTAGTCTCAGAGCGTGGGCTATCCGAGCTATCCAGCTCTATACACTCTGATGACAAGACTGAGCATGACGCCTTCTTCGTGCAGACGTGCGTGGAGGAAGTGGAGAACGCCGAGTACGCTGCCCCAGAGAAACCCCTACTCTCCATGAGGCGAGAGGAGCCCCTGGACCAGGAGCTGGATCCCCGATCCAGGCTGAGAGAGTACATGGACTCCAAGAAGAGATTGGTGGCGAAAACGCTATGCTACGCTAGGCCTACCCGCCGCTCCTGGCAGTTGAAGCAAGGGTCTATGGGACATATCTCCCAACTGAAGGGGGACCTCGAACGGAAGATTACCACCTGGCAACGAGAGGTGGATCTGAAGGTCATGAAGAGCGTATGGGGTGCCCATGTGAGGACCTCAGAGGAGGATGAACTCTCAGAGGAATGCGTGTGTCAACCCCCTCGAGTGTGCCTATGTTGTCACCGACCACCTGAGACTAGAGAATGGGACCTTCTCTACACCTACCAAGGGCTGAAGGATACTACCAACGACGCTGACCCGGTTGAGGATCACCTTCCGGCTTCTATATAGCAAGGGGCAAGCAATCTACACTCTGACGAGGACATGGAGGACAAGATTAAACTCTTCGACCCTAGAGTACCGAAGCTGATCAGGACCTACCTGGAGGTATTCGGAGAACTACCGACTCCAGCCTCCTGTGACAAGTTGGTACAGATGAACCGCAAGCTGAAGCCCGAGTTCCTGGGTCACAAGATACGTAGGAGACCCTACCCGGCTCATAATGAGCAGGCTGATGAGATGGAGCGACAGATACAAGAATGTATCGACGCCGGCCTGGTTGTGGGGTACAAGGATGGGGACTACCCACAACATTGCAGCTCGTGTTTCCTGGTGGCCAAGCCTGGGTGTACAGCAAAACGGCTGGCAGTGGACTATGAGAGCTGAACAAGAAGAAGCTGAACCACTCAGGGTCCATTCCTAACATGCAGTCAACCCTCGAGAAAATAGCCTCCTGCCGCAACAAGTCGAAGATGGACAAGCGGAGTGGATTCTGGCAAGTGGACCTGCCCTCTAATGCCAAGGAGCTCCTAGCATTCATCACCCCTCAGAAGAGGGTGTTCAAGTGGAAGATCATGCCCTTTGGCGTGGCTAACGCACCCGCTCTTTTTCAAGCAATGATGAACAAGATTCTATCGATCCTTCGTCGAAGACCTTTGCTTTAAGAACTCATACCCCGGGGCGCCCAGATGGAAGCACACATCGACGACGTATGCCTGGGAACTAATACCCAGGAGAACCACCTAATCCTCTTGGGCGAGTTCTTTGCAGTCAGCCAGGAGAACCACACGAGACTCAAGCTGGAGCAGTGTGAGTTCATGCAGGCGACTATGCAGTACCTGGGGTTGGACATTGGCTTTGGGTGGTGGACCCCTGCGGCCTCTAAGGCCAAACCCCTGATGGACGCCAAGGTACGACATGAAGACCCCAAAGAAGGACTCCATGATGTACGCAGTTTCATTGGGGCTTGCAACTTCTACCGCCAGCATATCTAGAATTTCACCTACACCAGCGCCATCCTGACGGACCTCATTAAGAAGAGTACTACCTGGCGCTGGGGCCCTCAGGAACAACAAGCGCTTGACGAGCTCAAGGACAAAGTGGCCAACGCTAAGTGCTTCGGCGTGCCTAGAGAACGAGGGGTAATTATCCTGGTGACTGACGCCAGCAATGTGGGCGGTGGTGGAACGTTGTTCCAATGGCAAGCGCTAGAGAAGGAGAAGTTCGACTCGGCCATTTCTCAATGGGGTACTGATGGACTACCCCGAGGCGTTACTCTCAAGCACAGCTACCCTGACGACAAATGGGTGCTGGTTCCTCTGGGTCATTGGAACTGGAAATGGAACCAGGCCCGGGGTAACTACTCTACCTATGAGCAAGAACTCGTCGCGTGTATGCTAGTGCTATCCTCTCAGTCCCGACTGTTGGGGAGTAACCCCGTGGTTTGGCTGTGTGACCAAGAACTGGTCCGCACCTTCCAGAAGGGACCTCCACCTGAGAAGGCTAAGATCTGACGCTGGTGGACCTACCTGAGCCAGCTACGGCTCTCAGTACATCATATCCAGGGCGTCAAGAACGAGTGTGCGGACTACATCAGCCGCAACAACTTTGACGACATGATTGGTGCCATGTCTGAGGAGCTAGCCAAGGAGGCGTTCAGCTGTATGGGTGTACACCTTGACCTCAACATGACCATGATCAGACCTCTAGACGGACTCCAACAAGTGGAGTACCTGAAAGAGTTTGGGGACATCTACAAACGCCTGGAGAAGCGTCTGGAACCCGCCCTGGTCAGCCAGGACCAATGGAAGCGTGACAAGACCTACCTCTGGCATGTGGACCGGAAAGTCCTGCCTAGCGACCGTATCCCGGCACTTCTTAAGTGGACCCATGAGTCCAGTGGTCATATGGGAGCGAACGGTACCCTGAGGTTGTTCAAGCAGTGGTTCCACTCTACGTGGACGGACGACCAGCTGCGGAAGACCCTCCAGCCCATCGTGGACAAGTGCCTGTGTCAGTCCTGTAAACCTGGGGATATCAGGGAGAGAAGTCTCTATTCGACACTACCTATCCCTCACTGTGCCAACAGTGTTCTCTACGTGGACTACACGAAGATGCCTAAGTTCAGGGGCTGTGACTTTGCCCTAGTGGTGACCTGTGGGCTGACCAGGTTTACCAGGGTGTTCCCATGCACTAAACACATCACCGGCGAGGAGACCATCAGGTTACTTCTGGAGGAATGGTTCTGTGTCTATGGGGCACCCAAAGAGATTGACTCAGACAAGGACGTCCGATTACGCTCCGACACTGGCTGGTACAAGAGAGTCCTGAGGTCCCTCAATGTCAAGGTGTCAACAGGGATTCCCTATACTCATACGAGTAACCCACTATGTGAGCGACAGATTCGGGTTCTGAAAGAGAACGTGAGGTTATGGTGCAAGACTGAGCGCACCAAAGACTGGGTGAGACTACTCCCCGTCATATCCTTGATGATGAACTCCCAAGAGACTTCGGCAACTGGCTATTCGCCCCATGAGCAGTTCATGGGACGCCCGGCGTGGTTCCTACACGCTCCCTATCCTGAGGAATCCTACTCTACTGTGGGTAAGTGGGTGAAGGAGCAACAAGACAAGGTGGACAAGGCCAAGGCTATGCTCCAGAGAGTGAGGGAGCGCCACTGGAACAAGAAGAACAAGCACCGGGTGCCCGCCTCCTACCAACAGGGAGACTTGGTGCTGGTGCACCACAGTTGCCTACCCGCCTGGCCACGCTCCACCAGCGATGACCCCTACTTTGGACCCTACAAGATGCTATCTGTGGATGGTCACCGCATCACTGTGCGGTGTTCTCCCCGACTAGGGGGGACCCTGGTGTGCGCTGCTCAACAGCTCAAGGGCTACTACGACCCAGAGGACCTCTGTGGGGAAGAATGGGAACTAAACGACGAGGAGATCGCCGCTCTGGACCTACAGGGCGCTGCCAGCCCGATGGAAGCTGAAGGAGAACTCCCCAACATGAATGCCGAGGAGATGGCTAATGAAGGCTTCTACCTGGTGAAGTCGGTTAGCCCACACCGCTATTGTCAAGGGTGGCGTTTTCTCACCCTCTGGGAAGGGTTTGGAGTTGAAAAAGCTACCTGGGAATCCTTCTCTGCCTTTGTGCTTCCTGAGGGATGCCTGAATTCTGTTCTGGTAGGCTACTTGTTCCAGAACAACCTAGGAGAGTTGCTGAGGCTCGCTGAAACGCTTGCCTCTCAGAAGAAACCTAGGGACTGAACCCTTTTTATACCTGCCTACGTGTGTGTGAGTGTGCTGATCCTGAGGACCTATGAGCAAGCTGCAGAAATGCTGTCCTAATTATACCCAAGTCTGCACCCTTGCTGAATCCGGCGGATGTCTTTACACGGTGCCACGGAGTACGCCCCGGGTCTCACTGCCCCTAGGTGCCCAATTTCTGTTCTCCCACCAGAATTCCTTGGGGGAATACCCAGCGTTAACGCCAAGGTATTGGTTTTCCTACCTACCTGCCTACTGCAGGCGAGGGGTGGCCAAAAGCTATGAGGCAGAAAAACGCCTGTTTGCTACACGGCCAAAACCTAGACTACCACTGCCACTGCCCACCAAAACCCTGATAAGACTTCAGGAAACAGGCGGCACAGTGACACACACAGTACAGGTCCTACACTCACTACAGTTGCAACAGCGATCAAAGGATGAGCGAGCTCTGGCTCAAGCCCTCACCCTGGCTTACCACTGCGACACACACACCCTACTTAGTGTTGTCAGAGAACATGTCTCAGGCCCAAGTTGCCTACCTGTGAAAGGACAACAGAACACAGCGCTAGTAAGCGACTGTGGCCTAACAGGGACGCCGCTACGCGTTTCCCTGTCAGGGCTTGGAGGGAAGTAGTGCTCTGCTTGCGTGCACAGCGTGTATATTGAAGATGTCGGCCTGCCCTCGCCACTTCTGGCTGAGGTGCAGTTTGTTGATTGTTTGATCAGCGCCCGTTTTAGCTTTGGCAGAAAGATCCCAAGTTGCCGAAGGCAACTGCTGCTGCACCAATTCACCCTTACCTGCCCACCTGTAAAGTAGAGGCTGATGAGTTCGGTAAGCAGCTGAGGAACCAAGCGAGCCTCCACGTATTAGACGCTTTTTTTTTTTTTTTTTTTTGTAATACAAGTCCAAAGTCACTGTTGGAGAGTCCTCAGGAGGCCAGCCCATCATACAGAGTATCACCCAAACCCCAGGTCACGGTCAGTGGGTGGGGCAGCAGGGAGGAGAAGGGAGCTGTGGACAGTGGGTTTGCGTTTGTGCAGAATAATTGAACATGTGGATAACACAGAAGTGGTCGCCCCGCACTCCACTCCCGGGGGTGGTGGCAGTGTGATAGGGGGTACTGTCCGCGCGGGAGCCAATCCAGGGCATTTCCCCAGGAGAGAGAAGCAGGAGGGATTCGGGCCGGTGGCCACGAGGAGGGAGAGAGTGGCATTCCACTCACACGACAGTGGTGTGGGCGTGTACGGGCCATGTGAGGGCCAACCTGCCAAAGGTTGGTGAAAAAATAGTGACGTCGCAAGCAAAAACACAGAGACAGGGTACAGGGGACAGGTTGAAAAAGAAATGACAGTGCAGATAAAGACGCAGGGGCAGGGCATGGGGGACTTGCTCAGGCCGATCAGGCTGAACGCGGCCGCCCGGGGTGTAGTCAAGGACTCAGGGGGGGGGGGGTTCCACTGTGTACTGGCCTTCGGAGCAGGGCAACGCAAAGCAAGGACTGAATCAGGATGAGGGCCCAGAATACAGACAGTGAAGGTCGCCTGTGATCTGTATGTACAGGCCATGAGGGCACGACCAAGTTAGATTAACGAGTTCGTCAGCGAAATGCCTCGAATCGACGTTCCCTGTGAAGGAGAGTGAGGGCAGGGGAAGGGGGTGGTCACAGTGGCAGTGGGCCTGTCCAGTCTGCAGAGGAGAAGGGGTTGGGTCTGTTGGGAGGGCGTTTCGGGACGGCGTGTTCTAAGACCGCAGTGACAGAATCCAGCACCTTGTTTTGATAGTGCCCTACTTCCTTTCGGACAGCTCGAAGTCCACCCAGGTGTGCTCGGAGGTATCTATACAGGGACCGCGGGATTGCCAGCCGGCCTACAATGCGGAGGTCTTTGCGGCAGGCAGCCTGGCGCCATGTCTTGACGAGGTTACTGGCAGTCCAGCTGGACAGCCAGGCGCAGACCAGGGGGTGGGAGGGGGTGCAGTAAGCGAGGACACCATGCAGACTGAGATTGTGACGGCGGTGGCAGTGTAGGCAGTCTGCCTTGCCCGGGGCATCATTCCAGAAGGTGGCATAGAGGGCATACCCCATGCGGGATTGCAAGCCGAAAAGCCATTTGTGCCACGCCAACCGCCTGAATCGCAGTGGCCGCCTGGGGAGTGGGTGGAAGGAGTCGTGTGAGTGAGAGGGAATGGAATCGTGGGACCACACATTTAATGGGGGGGTAGCAGGCGCTCACCGTGCCGGATTACATCCCAAGGGTGCTGTCGACGCATGGCAGCAGGGAGGGGGAGGACTGTGCCGATTTTGGCATACTCATCGGCCGCCTCATTGTGGGTGTCACCCGTGTGGCCTTCGACCGACTCAAGGGTTTGCCCTTTTGAGGAGAGGGACGAGCGCACCTCCTGTACCCAGTGAGCTTGGCGTACCGGGCGTTTCTGCCCTTGAGCAGAGGCAATAGCTCCCTTGCAGTCAAGGCGGATGTTCTCGTGTGCAGGGGAGAGGTGTGACCCCAGAAGGACGCCAATTAGCTCTGCCTTATAGGAGTTGGGAACTCCTGGCACTCGGCAAACCGCTATCCTGCCATCCCTGAGGACAACTGCGGCACCGGCCGAGGGTGGGCTTCCGAGTTTGCTGCCATCAGAGTAGGCCGACCCGGGGTGCAGGTGTGAGGGCACCAGGTAGACTGACAAGCCAGCGATATGGACAATCGCAGTGGCGTCGCGCATCAGCTTATTGGCGGCCCATGTGGTGGACACTGGGGGCTGTTGTGCTTCTGGACTGGGGTTCAGTAAGGCAATCGCCGCTTTAAATGTGTTGTATGGGGAGAGTGGGTGCTGGGATCGCGTGGACATGGTGTGGAAGTAAGGATTGCGGTGCGGTGTGTCTGGAACTCTCGTGGGGTGGAGTACTGGGAAGTAACCCATGCCGAGGCCATGGCTTCTGTGGGTGTACAGAGTTTTCCTGGCAACGCCGGAGGGCAGCCCTAGCACTCCGAAAATGAATTTTTCAATCAGCGAGTTAAGTGAGTGTAGCTGTGTGACAGTGAGGGGTATGCATTCTGTGCGGTATAGTAGGCGTGGCAGTACCATGGTGTTTACCAAGAGGACCCTATCCAAGACTTGGATCGGTTGTGAGTGCAGCTCGGTGAGTTGGCTTCTCAGTTCCTCTAGGACGATAGACAGCGCTCTGTCGACACAGAGCCGCAGGGCCAGGGGATGGCCCAGATGCATGATATATCTGGCCCTGACGAAGGGATGATTTACCTGTGAGCTCCATTCTGGCGGGAGTTCGGCTGGAACTGATTGCCAAAGCGATTCATTTGAAGCCTGAAGCGCGCATGGCGGGTGCAAATATTTGGGGAGGAGAGGCAGATCAGTGGGGGAATGGAGCATAGGGAGGGACTCGCTCTTGCCCACATTCAGCTGACATGCGATGAGGCTGAGGGCATACTGGACAAGTTGTGCCTGATGCTGGCTGTGCTTGGGGGGGGTCGGGGAGCATATGTCATCAACATACGCAGAGAAGGTGATGCCATGCTGGTCGAGCACGCGCAGGGGGATGTCAAAAACGACGACGAAGAGGAAACAGGAGAGCGGACACCCTTGTTTCACCCCGTGCGTTGTGCGAAAAATTACCTGTTCGGCCCCCCTGAGAAAAGTGGAGCCCCTTTCCATTACCAGGGTGATTATGCGCAGTAATTTCAGGGGAGTTCCCATTTTGTCAAGGACGGCACGGATCAGGATTTTCGGGGGGCTGTCAAAGGCATGGTAGACATCAAAGGCCAGAATGGCCTCTACCGGCCCTAGATTGTCGAGGCCATCGAGGAAAATTCGTGTGGCGTGGGCTGTCGATATACCCTGCCTACCGCCGAATTGTCTGTGGTGCAGGTGTGGGGATATTAGGGGGTACAGCTGTGAGTAGACCCATCGCATGAATAGCCGGTAAATTGAATTACTCATAGCGATGGGCCTCCAGCGGTCGGGGTCTTGCCACTTACCCTTCTCTTTAAAAAGACAAAAAGTCTCTGAGACCAGCCAATCATCTGGGATGGTGCCCTCCTCGTAACAGAGGGTGACACAGGTGTGTACCAGACTGAATGTTTCATCGGGGAGTACGTGGAGCAGGTACGGGGGTACTTTGTCTGGACCGGGGGATTTTTTGCGTGACGCGCGGGCCAGTTCGCGCAGTGCAGCTTGCGTGGGGGGCGGCACATCCTGATGTCTGGGGCGCTGGGGTACGTGCGACAGTGCGTGCGCAGACCATGGGGTGTTGCGTTGGAGGATACGTTGTATTTTTCGCGTGGGGGTGGGGAGTGTTGATTGGGCGGGGGGCGATAAGAGGGTGTGTTTAACTCTGCGGTAAAATACCTTGGATCTTCGCTTGGCCTGTTTGGGCAATTACCGGATCACAGAGGCCCAGTCGCTTGGATCCTCAGTAACAGGGGTGATCGGGGCCTTAGACGCGTTAACCTCACGCATGGCGGTCAGCATGTGCGACGTGAGCTGTGTGTATGTGTGCGCGCAGTCATGTGCAGAGACTTGGGGAGGCATGTCGGCAGTCAGGGCTGCGATACGTTTTTTATATGCTGTGACATCACGGCGGTTCCACGTGGCACAGCGCATTTCGGGGAGCACTTGCTGTGACCACAGCGTCGTGTGGACGAGGATGGGGTCATGGTCCTGAATCCCGGTGACACCGGAGAAATCAGGTACCTGGGCCCCTGATGTTTTATAAAGGCCTGGAAAAGCCGGGACCCATAGGCTCTGTCAATATAGCTCTTGCTGCCCCCATACCGACGTACTCTGGTGTAGGGGACAGAATCGTGGTGCGGGGTTAAGAGGTCAACCAGGGTGCCGGCACGCTCCTTTGCCACTAGCCAAGGCCACATGGGCGCCCGGAGGGCTGTAGTGTGGCTGGGGTGAGTTACGGCGTTATAGTCTCCTAGTATGATGGCACACTCCTGGGATAATCCCGCAAGGGCCTTTTCACACAGGAGCCTGGCGGCAGCCGTGTGTGGTCCATAGTACGAGGCGATGGACAGGGAGGGCATAGAAGGACCGCTGTGCAGTGATATGGAGGCAGAGATCAGCCTTCCAGGGATGTGAACGCGTATTGTCGGAGGAGCTGGAGCAATAGAAGTGTGTATGAGGAGGGCTACTCCTTCTTTAGACGTAGGGGAGCTAGCACGCAGATGGTATCCCCAGTACATCGCCACACGCTCGTGATCCCGCAGCGTTGAGGTGGAGCTGGGCCGGAATTCTTGGAGGGATAGGGTGTGGGGCAATGGCGTAAATCCGGACAGTATGTGACACAATCTGTTTGGCGTCACCTCCACGCCGCCGACATTGAGTGAACCGAATGTCAGTGTGTCATATGTGAGTGTGCGTGCGTGTGGTGTGTGTGGTGTGCCCAAGGGCTGGTGCATACTTGATGGATCATCAGAGCCGGGGCTGAAGCATCCATTCAGTGGGGTTCAGGGTGGGACTCCCTGATGTTGTTTGGATATGGAGCAGACCGACGCAGCGGGATTGTAGCAGGGTGGATCACCCTGACGTCCACAATCTGCGGATAGGGGGTGTCTTATAAGCGCATAGAGCAGGATAGCCTGGCGCATGAGGATTATACGAATGAGCGCAAGTATGACGGCACTAATGTTACAGAACGGAACGATGACTGTGTGGAGGGGGGCACTGTTACCTCTCGAGATAGGCACAGGACACACTGCAGACAGATTCACGTATGCCACATCAGCCGCCCCATCAGGTGGGACCTGTAGCGGTGGAGACGTCACAACGTGAGCCAGCGGTGGGGGGGCAGCGAGACACAGTGTGTCACGGTGTAGTAGCTGGCACATTTTGATCAGACAAATTCCTGTAATACTGACTGCGATTGCGTAGTGCATGCGGAGAACGCGATGCGTGGCTATGCAGATGGCAGTAGCAACATGAGTGTAGTGTAGGGCAAAGGAGTGTCGCCGTAACAAATTCACGAGCATGTCTGTCGTGCAAGCCGAGGTAGAGGACCATTGGCACTGTGAAACCAGCGAGGGTAGCTTCACGCAGCGATGAGTCTGTCGGGGTGCATCATCATGGTTGCTGGAGAAAAGAAGATCAGTTGGAGACGGAGGGTGGTGCTGTGGGTACAGGAGAGGGTGTATGGGCGGAGTTTATGTCGGGCATTTGGAATTCGCTGAGCGCATTCGTGGCGGCAGCAAGATTAGCCTCGTTGAGGAAGGGATCCGGGAGGGGAGCGAGGCGAACTTGTTCCAGGCGATCCGCCAGGGACATGTTGACATCTTTGGATCTGTCCCCCGACGAGAAGTACACTGGTCCAGGCAGTGTAGCGCCGTATGAGGCAACAGCGGACTGTGTGGCTTGGTATTTAACCATGACCAGTCCCGATTGCTGAAAAATTTGGTGGTCTTCAACCGGCCCGAAAGCAGCGGCTGACAGCAGCACATTACGTGTGTCCAGCGTAGGGGGGAACCGCACAATGGAGAAACGGGGTGCCACCTCTCTGGCGAAGTCTTTCGCGAAAATCCTAGCGTTAGTGTGCGCAGACACACACATCTTGTCGCCCAGATTTTCTATTTCTTGCACTGCAGGCTGTATGAGCATGGGGTCATGCACCATACCGAAAACGTCATACTTGTTGAGGAGAACAAGGAAGGCGAATTTGCGGAAAAGCGGGGGGTTCATTTCAATGGCAGTGCGGACTTCATCTGAGGGGAACTTGCGTTTGCGTGCCGCACCCTTTTGAAAACGGGGCTGGTGTGTAATGATGATGGAGGACTCCTTGACGGAGCGATCAAGGAGTCCTATGGACACACCCATGTCCATGAGGGCGGGCTGTTCGTCATAAAAATTGCCCAAGACATTAAATGGGACGAAAACATCAAATAGGCGATAGCCATCAGGGGCGGAGTTGACAATTACGGGCCAAAATGATTTAGTTATCCTAGGTATGGTAAGCTCCTTTAATACTGTGGACGTGTCGTCGGGGTTGATTCCATTGAGCATCAGCATCAGCGGCAATGAGCCGGAGATGTGCCATTTCACCTCAACCCCGTCAACTTCCCGCGTGATGTCGATGGGGACGTCTGGACGCACTTGAAAAAGAGAGGCTTGCGGAGTGTGTACTTGCGGGGGGATGGGCTGTGTAGAGTCGACATTCCTTGGGAAGTACCCGATGGTTTGAGGGACATGACCTTTTGGTAGGGGAACGGAAGTGAGCTGAAAGATAATGAGCGGTTGGTCCAAGGGGCTGGGAGAGGTGTGGATGTCGTGGGAGTCCGGGGTGCGGGTTCCCATGTGGATGACTTGGCATACGACGGACAACCATAGGAAACCCAACGAGGAAACAAGGTCAATTCTTCTATCTAGGACAGTGGCGAGTTCAACATCGGCCACATTGCTACGTGCCTGATACGCAGGCCAAAAAGTGGTTGGTTTTTCTTGTTTCTTAGCCGCCCGCAACATTGGCACTATTTGTTCAACAATGGTGCGATGAGATAAAAACGGGGGTTCATCTTGAAAGGGCGCAAAGCTCGGGAGGATGGCAAAGGAAACGAGGCCAATGAGTTTTGGCCACTCAAAATTAGTCATGTCTGCAATTGAAAAACTCCGTAGAAATCCCGAATAGGGAAGCCCGTCTCCAAATAGGAGTATTTGTGGCGTGGGCACTAAGGCTGACAAGAGGTCGGTGGGTGGAAGAGGCGAGGTGTCATTGTAGACCGTAGGCGAAGATGAGAGTACATCTATTTTTGAGAAACGGTTTTGGCCTTTGACCGGGATTTTGCCTCCTTGAACATCCTTGGTGAGGTCGCGAGGCTCGGGGAAACCGGTTGGCAAGGCTCTGTTTGGCCGAAAATTGCGTTGTGCAAGCGCTCGAATTGGATTTTTTTCCAAAGCCATTTGTTGGGCGGGGGAAGGGTCTACCGATGCTTGCATCTCCATGTCATCTTGTGCACCGGGTTCCGATTGGTGTGGCAATCTTTGAGGTGTGATGGGTGTCTTGTTGGGGGAAGGAGAGGTAAAGGCATGCCTTATGTCGGGAAAGTCAACGATGGACACATCATCATCGTCTCCCAAATTGGAACCCCGTCCATGGTGAGCCTTTGAAGAAGGAACAACGGAGGAGGCACGGGTTGAAGGAAGAGACGGTGCATTGCTCCTAGTAGACGAGTCTTCACTCCTCTTCGGTGGTTCCTGTCTCTCGGCCGCTTTTTTTTCTTTGGCTTTTTTTTGTTCTTCCATTTTTTTTGTTTCCGCTTCGTTTTCGTCCGCCTTTTTTTTCCCATCTTCTTTTTCTTCATTGTTTGTTTCTTCTGCCTTTTTTTTCTCCGCTTCATTTCCTTCCGTATTGCTCTCCAAAGTGTTGCTTGGCGCTACACTTGGTGAGGAAGAGCTACGGGATGGGGACAAGGCGGGTTGGCCGACTCGGTTGGTGCGAGGAGAAGGGGCAACAAATATCTCATCGGTTAATTTTTTTTGAGAACCATCATGTTTACTTTGACCACTAGGGTCACTTTGAGTGGATTGAGGAGGGAAAGGGAGAGGAATGGACGAGATAGAAGCCGTGGATGCGGAGTCCACATCAATTTGGACGGAGATACGACTAGGATCTAGCTTCCCAAGAATGGTGTTACGAGGGTCAGGAGACTTAATACTAGATCCATGAGTCTTTTTTTTCAATCCGCCACTCGATCTGGACGTGGCATCAGAAGAAGGTCGGGATTTGGGTTGAGTTGGAGCCATCAGTACCAAGAAAACACGTAAGTAGCACGAAAAAAATTAAGGAACACGGCGATAAGCGACTGATGCGTCAGAATATCGAGAATTCTTTAAAAAGACGTAAAGTGGACAGAAAAAATGAAAGTCTAGTCGAAATGAGATAGACGGCACTGTCTGTGGTCTGATCTCGTGAGTCAAGCGCCCGGAGTCACACGCGCGCACGTCGCATGTGTATTAGACGCTTTTTAGGCTGACCTATAATACGCTGTCCTCTTACCGAACTATAAAGCTTAGAGAACTCGACCCGTTCTCTTATAGAGCGTGGGGTGGAGCCCCTGGGTAACCTAAACAAGGGCTGTACCGTGCGCAACACGCGTGGCCTACCCTTTAATGCGCCATATGCATGCACGGGTATGCACGAGTTCTGCCATCTCCCACTTTAACCATTCTTTTCTCTAACAATCTATACCACAATCACCAACTCAACCAGGGGGTGGCCCCTCCTGGGCTTACTCACCTTACGTACCGCTGGAGAGCAAGGGCAGGTGAGCAAAGAAAATGAAACACAAGGGAAGCAAGTGTATGTATGTCCTAATCTCACCTCTAATCATCGTGCAATCTTCTCATCAATCCCTCGACTCTATTTTTTCGCTGCAACAAGGCGAAATCTCGGAATCATCAGACAAGGAATGTGCATGCTGCATATGATACAAACACAACCTGTATGTTTATACCTCTTTCTTTGAATTCAGATTGCATTTTTCGAATTGTTCATTCTTGATTGCTCCTAGAAGCAGGGGTGGAATCTCTAAGTTTATTATTTATTGTGTGTCTCGTCATTTCCTTATTATTACGTGACATACTGTTATAATCTTATTCTTTCTGTCTTTTCAGGCGCGCCGGCTTTCTCTGCGTGTAAATCCAGGAATTTAAAAATTCCTTTGATGAAAGAAAATTTCGCAAAAATGTGCATTTAATGCACATGGAGATTCTGGACAGGTGTGTGGACTCAGAAAAATTCTGGGCCGTCATTTGACGGATTTTGGTGTTTGCGTCGATCGTTGCGTGTTTGTGAGTCCATCAACCCTTCCTCCCTTCTCTGCAGATATCCTGGAGCGCAAACAGTGGAGTAGGCCGTGTTCTGGCTGAAAGCCTGACTCCTGGACGACTGTCCAGAATTTCATGCACCCACGAGGGCAAAATAATCTTCAACGCCACTAGGGACAGATCAGGTCAGACAGCAGGTTCAATGAGACCCCTGACAGCGTGCCCTCATCGTATCCTGCGTTGGGTTTTGCGTATTGCACTGCGTTTTGCTATTTGGAGGGAGAGGTGTATGCACATATGAATTGGCATGCCCATTCTAACCCCCTATAAAGCCACAGCTGCCCCAGCGACGCCAACGAGCGCAGTGGGAGCTGTAGGTGTCTGTTATGACTAAGCAAAAACTGGCGACTGCCCTGACGCAGCGCCTTCTTTCCAATGTTAGGGATGTTATAGGAATTTTTGAAAAGATGTTGAAGCCATGAGGAGGCCATGAAACATTCCCCTTTTCCTTTGAAATGTGACAGTGGTGGCCACCACAGCACACGAGAAAGATGTCCTTGATTTATGCCCTAGATATTTTGATGAAATCCTGCAGGTTTTGTAGTTGAAAACCCAAACCAAAGCAGCAAGTAGAGCAAGAACAGGATGTGGATCGAATCAATGATTGGTTTTGGAATCCAGTGTAACACAGAAGGGCTGCAGATAGACAAAGCAGGTCTATACACAAGGATTCAATCACAAATGGATAATACAAAAGATTTTATAAGAAAATTGGTCTGACTCTTGCCTCAGAGATAGCATTAGGCACTTCATGTGCACTCTTTTGGGTGAAATGGTGCTGGTTAGGAATTTGGGGCATAGATGTCAGGACCACACAGAAAATGAATTGGCCAAGCACTCGAATTCAGAAACAGTTACAAAGTAGGACCACAATAAGTGGTAGAAACAATTGAGTATAGGGGTCTTGGGGTGGGAGGCCGCTAGGCTTAGCCTCCAAGGCCTAAAGCAGGAAATGCCTAATTTCTTTCGGTATATCCTCCATGAAGGAAGGTACCTCCGCTCAGTTGAGTGGTAGGGGTTAACTTCATGGGGGGCTGGGGTCACAACCCTAGTTACTTTGAGAAAGTGTACTTTAGGCAACAAAAGAGAGATAAAAACACTTACGTTTGTCTTAGCATCAACAAAAAGGTTTTAAGGGGGGCTTGGCCTGGATCAAGCCCTCCAAGAAAGTCATGGCAGTGACTTTTTCTTACTCCCTACTGGAGTACTAGTTAGCTAAGTTAGTATGACCAAGGAAAAAGGCTCAAATATTCTCAACATTACCTCGGAAAATGCATTCAACTTACCAAAAACATCCTCATCAGTTCAAAGAAGCCTATCACACTGTAGGTACCCTTGAAAAACAGTGTAATGTACCGTGAATGATGTCCCTTCGATGGGGCATTCCTCAAAAGTCGCCGGCGTGCGACAAAGGCTTTTGGAAGAATTTTGGGGGTAGTGGGGTTTGAACCCAGGACTCCCTCCCCAGAGCACATATGCTTGCCCACTAGGGTACAGTCGAACGCTCTAATGCGGACGGCTATCGCTGTATAAACAGCATTTTAGTAAACGTCCCAACCAAGGGCCGGGGCGGAGCAATACTCCCAATGGAGGACACAAATCTCCAGGAGCTGGAAAAAAAAGAAAATGTAACCAACAGGGAGTGATTCCTGCAGTTTAGCGGAAGGGGTTGCGATTTAGCAAGTGAAATGGTTAAAAATCGACGAACCCACACGGGATATCGTCATTTTTACACATAACTCAAAGTCGCAGACAAGCGCAAAGGAAGCTGACTTCAAGAACAAGGTTGCGCAAGCGTACACAGCTTTTGCAAAAGAAGGTATGAGCCGTAGTTTTTAAAGTTCTAAAGAAAATTTTTGCACAGTTGCATCAGACGTTTCATAAACTTCAGAGAAAAGTATTCAAATCCAACCCACACCACAGAGCAGGTCACCGGCCCACCTCTCAGGTATGTCAGTGTCATCTCACACGCACGCATTGCGTTCGTGTTGGTTGCTTCTTCAAAACGTTAGGGTTGTCAACGCTGTGTTTGTTGGGGGTTCGGGTGTTCCTCTCTCGTGCTCTGCACAGGCCAAAACAGGAATGAAATTTATGCGATGCGAATGGAGCGCGCAGCGCGCACGTAGGGTTAGAATATGCCCTGTGCTCGCGATGCATGTGCCTAATCGAGGCATTCACACACTGTGATGCTTTCCCTGTACCCTAATTCATCCTTGTTTTCCTCCACAGGTTAAAAAAAAGAAAGTGTTTGTTCGTGTGCAGCCGTAGCGTTAAAGTAGGGTTGCTCAAAACACTTAGGCTTGTTTTGTGTTCGCTTCACTTCGGCATTCACACGATGCATGGTGAGTAAGGTAGGTTAGCCCAGGAGGATATCACCCCCTGGTAGAGTCATTGTGGTTATGGTTCTGCCTCCCTTCCCTGCGTGCAGAGGATGCATTGAAGGGTAGGCCACGCGAATTGCCAACGGTAAACCTTGTTTAGGTTACCCAGGGGCTCCTCGGTACGTTCTGTAAGAGAACCTGAGGAGTCTCTTAACGCTTGCTTGCTTGACAGGGTGTGTTTGCGGACAGTGTATTATAGGTCACACTGAGAAGCTTATAATACGTGGAGTGTGGCTTGGTTCCTCCGCCGCAAACACCCCTTCATTTGCCTCTGTTGTACAGGTGGGAGAAGTTCAGGGTGATTGGTGCACGCAGCAGCTGCCTTCGGCAGCTATCCCATTTTTCTGCCCCAGCAAAACAGGGGCGCTGATCACAAATCAATTGACTGTGCCTCAGCCAGGAGTGGCGAGGGCGGTTCGACTTCATCGACATCCGCGCTGTGCACACAACAAGAGCACCCCTTCCCATGGTCCTCCGTGGGAATTTCCAATTTCAGGTTGACAGACTACAATAAAATATTTTCCTGAATTTTTCCGATATCACTGATTTCTGCCCACATATTAGGTATCACTCGATCCGCAATTTCCTGGCGCACACGCTGATCACAATTTCAACAACAGTTGTCCAAAAAATTGATCATGGGCAAAGATCGCACCGTGCCAAAAGCCGCAGATCCGAGCAAGTCCGTCGCAAATCGCGTGGCGCAATTCGAGAAAAGCGACCAACAGCTGAGGGATCACAGACGCAACGCGGCTCTTCGGGAAAGCAGAACAGATGAAAAAGGAAAGGAGAATGATCAACAACCCCAAACTCCCAAATCAAATCAGAAGACAAACGCCGAGAAAAACACTCCAGACGCAATTCCAAGCCAAAATGCGAGTTCAAGCCCAAACGGCAAATCCAAGCGCCACAAGACAAAATGGATTCAAAAAACCCCCCCGCAACCAAACCGTGAAACGAAGGAGGCTGTCAACAACGACATCGTCATCAACACCCAACTTCATTACAATGAAAAGCCAACGGTGGATTTTGCCAAACTTTCGGAAAAGCGCAACAAGAGTTTCACTTTCATCCCTATGGAAGACTTGGAAACCCTCCAAACCACCAACGTTTTTGTGAACGACCCCAATGGCAACTCTCCATCCCAACTCCACCAAGACCTTCAAGATGAAAAAGTTCCGGAAGTCTATCAATTCCAATCTCAAGACAACCGAGTATACTCCGACTACATTACCATGTTACCAACCGAGGACATCATCGCCCAATTCCACAAACAACCTCATGAAATACATTTTGGGGGCACCGACTACCAACACTATTTCAACGAGAAGTACGAGTATTCCGCCCCGTACCCAACGGAAGATCATGCACGAGCCATCAAAAATGCAAAATTGGTCACTCCCCAAAATATCACGACCCTCAACATCATGGCCAACCTCTACGAGTCCCAAACAAGAACTTTCATCTTCACTCCCACTACAAATTACGACTTCAACAAGGACGCCTCGCACAACACATCCGCAAACGTGTCCATGTTGCTCAATGCTCTAGCGTCGCTCGCGCGTGCTAAAATACATGTAAGGGGTACGCTAATTCTTTTGGTGTCAGACCCGAGAGTGTGTGAAGCCACCACCGAGATTTGGGATTACTCTCAAGCCTATGCCAAAGCAAGAAGGTTTATCGTTGACCAAAAAATCTCCCAAAACTTTGTTCCGTTGAATATGGTCCTCAAGAATGATCAAAAACGTTTTGACACTTGCTGCGCCCCACACCCTGAGGGATATATTATGATTACTTTGGACAACCTTTCCGAATTCCAATACACACCGCCCAAATTCTCTCCTATTTCGCCGGGCCATGACCTAGCACAAGCCGAGGCTTTCATCTCTCCACAACAAGAAGCCCGTCACACACCACCAATCACCGATTATGTCAGAATTGACATTTCGCGAGACCTCGAAGTCCTCACCGAGGAGGATGCTTTCCAATTTTTCAACAAATTAATCAAACCCGACCTCCAAGAAGCCTCATCCATTACCTCCACCAATTGCGCACACTACCGCGCTGAGATAAAAAAAAAGGGCTCACCCATTGGCAGCACCCACGCTCGTTTCGACATCGAAACCAACTCAGCCCTCTCCTCCCAAATTTGCCAAAACCGTTCAATCCCATTACCCACTAGACAGGAATCCACTCATTATGGCTTTCCCTTACAACCTCTCCGCCCATGAAAAGACTTTCATGATCTCCGCCTCAAAAAGCTCCGCGAAAAACGGAGTCAAGCTTGAACCCACGGAGCTTCTAAATCGAGTGGCCTCTCTTGAAAAAATGAATTCGATTCTGCAATTCGCAATTCTACGCACCAAATACTCGGTATTGGTGCATCTGGATGTCCACTCCATTCCAAGCAACACCGAAACACGAGTTTCAAAACTCAAATGGATGAACGAACAGTGCAAGAAAGCCGGCCTCACTTTTTTCAATCACGATAACACATATGCAGTTTTGTCCGACGCTCCACTAAGCTATCGTGCTAAACCCTCCTACACACCAACCGACGCCAAATCGGTGGTCATTTGTGCTCCACGATCCATTAGTGTTAGAGACATCAACAGAGCAACTTCACTTTTTGGTACCTTCACCTCCATCCAACCGCTGGAATCCAACCCAAGTGCCAAATCACACCAATATTTTGAAGCGCTCTTCCAAAACTTGGGATCCAGTATCCTAGCACACCAAGAGAAAAGTTCAAGGCATCACTTTTACATCCGGTTCGCCCAACCTCTTGAAAAAACAAAACATCATTGATTCAATTGCGAAAGACCATGACACTTCTAAATGGGAAGCCACACTCTTGGCCGCCAAAGAATTTGGCTCAGAGAAACAATTGCGATCCATCAATGAGCGATTGATCGTGGCCAAGCCCCAATGACTCCCCACCCACCCACACTCTTTCTCTCATTCAGTTCTCTATGTCTTCACTAAGTCATTACTCAGAGATGCGGATTCCCTCCGTCCTCACTTTCAATACTAACGGTATGATCTGTTTATCATGCTGCCGATTCTCGAAGCGATAACATCTAACCATCCGCGATGCATCACCTCGCAAGATATTGTGCCACGCATCGATAACAATGCGAACAGACTGGAACGTACACTTTCCTCACAATGCATCCTGCATGCCGTGTGGATTTCGCTCACTCATCCACGGAGCGTCAAGATTTTGATTCATCCAAGCCACGATCGGGTACTCTTTTGCACGCCTAGTGTCACTCTGCCCTATCAGTTGCCAGCAAGTGGCCTGACTGATTTCGGTCATGACCGGATGAAGAGTTTATCCTTTTGCAAGTGCTTCCTGTCGCGGAGGCACTAACCAGGCCGCCGACCCCCGGCCTACAGCAGGTGTGGCTATATTCCGATGGCTCCTCCGGTGAGTCCGGCCATGCAGCCGCCATCACGGCCTTTCTACCCGACGGTACAACCAGAGTCCTGTGCCTATCCTCACCGCATCCCTCTTCTCTGGGTTCGGAGTTCTGGGGGGCGGTAGCAGCCATTCGCTGGATCCACAGGGAACTTTCCCGGTACGAAGTATGTTTGTTGATTGACAACGAACAGGTGGTGTCCACCCTCCAGAAATGCCAAGTCTGTAGGCCCAGCCCGTTCCAAGACGACACATGGACCGTCGCCGTACACAGCGCCCTACTTCTCATTACCAACCCCCTCCACCTCATGTGGATCAAAGGTCACGCCAATTTTATTGGCAACGAAATCTGCGACCATTTCTCTAAATGGGCAGCTCACAGCCTGATTTTCACCCCGAACCTCCTCCCCCCCCCCCCACTGGGCTCAGTGGCGGTACACCACCTGCCTGTCCTCCACAAGTTTACTGTACAGCAATTCCGCCACCTATTTCCGCAGCATTCCCATAGCAACATAGCGGTCGGCCCCAGCTTCAGCCTGTACAACAAAACTTCCTGGTTTTCGTCCCTGTTTTTCAAACTGGCGTCCGGGTGCTACAATGTGCACGGGTACCAGTGAAGCAATATGCTCCACGACTACCACTGTTCCAGGTGCGGACAGCACCATCCTTTCGACCCTTTATCATGCCTGGCCTTCTGCAAAGCGTTGGACCAGCACGTCCAGGCATACGTCTCTTCCTGGGGAACCCTTTTCAGCCCCATTGTCTCTGGACCCTCAGAGGCTGACCGCAGGAACTTCATGAGAACTCTGGTACCTAAATCCCTATGGTCCTGCCTCTCCAAGCCGATCCCGGGGGCTCCACTCGCGCCGAGCACAGAGCCATGCTTGGCCTGGCCCTGGAGGAACGCGTAAAGCACCTGGACAAGGCTGTCCACCAAGCACATGATTGGCTGTGTTCCAATCCTCTCCCTTGGGACCCCATACTTTGGGCACACCCCTCCGACCCTCTCAACCCCTTCTCGGTTTCGCACGGTGCGTTCAGTACCACCGTCCACATGCCCCCTCGGACCCGCCCCGTATACCAGCACCCCCCACCTCTCCCTAAACACGCCTTAAAATAACCGTCCAAGCCAGCGTCAGCCAAAACACAACCAACCACGCGCCGCGCGCCAAAAAATTCCAAACGCCCGTCCAGTCGCGCATCCGCACCACGGCCCCCCCTCCCCTCGGCCATTCCCCGCCCTCCTCAGCACTCACGCCCACGGCCACCACAAAAACGCCATCGATCACCACAAATTCATCAAGCCACAATCGTTTGGGCGCCCCCAAAGCGCGCCAAGACCGCTCTCCCCCTCCCACCCCCAAGCTCCAAAGGACGCTACCGTCAAACACGCCTACCTCTCCCCTCTAGGCCCACCCTTACTAGGTGCCCAGGCCCGTCTGCCCCTGCCCCCCCCCACTCCAACGCCTCCCGGAACATCCGGAATTTTTTCCGCCCATCCAGCGATCTTCTGTCTCCTCCTCTCGACCCCTTCAGCCCTCCACCCCTTCCGGAACCCCCCCCCCTCCCCACAGGGTAAATCAGCGTTCATCTAACCAAACCATCAGAGCAGCCGTGTACATATCTTTATATGTTGTTGTAAATACTTTCAATGGGGGACATCAGCCCGAGAACAAGTTGATGCGGTTAAGAAAATTCAAAAAAGGGTATGATCTGTTTATCATGCTGCCGATTCTCGAAGCGATAACATCTAACCATCCGCGATGCATCTCCTCGCAAGATATTGTGCCACGCATCGATAACAATGCGAACAGACTGGAACGTACACTTTCCTCACAATGCATCCTGCATGCCGTGTGGATTTTGCTCACTCATCCACGGAGCGTCAAGATTTTGATTCATCCAAGCCACGATCGGGTACTCTTTTGCACGCCTAGTGTCACTCTGCCCTATCAGTCGCCAGCAAGTGGCCTGACTGATTTCGGTCATGACCGGATGAAGAGTTTATCTTTTTGCAAGTGCTTCCTTCTTGACCCAGTCGGGTTACGTTTGCCAAAACGGCCTCAAGTTAGACTCGAGGACTCGTCAAGATCAAGGAATGTCTCGGAAGTGGTCAGTGTTAGACATGTGGTCCCATCTCTCTCATCATCATGACGCCGTCAATTGATATCCCCCTCCCACCGGGAGTCCCCCAACCACCAAGTTACGATACCAACATTCACAAAGCACCTAAACCTACCACACCAACAGACAACTTAATCCACTCTAAAACACGTTTAACACTCACTACTCACAACACTGCCAAAAACATTGACAACCTAGACGCCATTATACTACGACACCAACAACAAGGAACCGACATACTTTGTTTACAGGAAATACCTACCGCCCCCTCCTTACATTCACTCCTAAACCTACACACTTTCACAAACATATCTTCTGACAAATCCAACGGCACAGCGATTATCATTCACTCCTCCCTATCTCCTTTCCTCACGCAAATCAAACACGACAAGGTCAATGGATGCCTAACTGCCATCGACCTTACTATACCAGGCTACCACACACTCTGTATCATTGGCGTGTACAAATCACATCATGCCCATCTCCGACACAGGTTAGAGAAAACAATCTCCGCCCTCCAACAAGAACAACCGTGCCACATCATGCTCGGCGACTTCAACACATATCTCCAACCTTCTCTAGACACGGCTAATATCAAACACAATAAACACTGGCCTTGGCTCCACCACAAGGTACATCCCCCACCAATCCTACCACCACACCAACCCTCATTGACCTGTATCGTAAGGACCACCCAGAGACAAAACAGTGGACGCGCCCTGCAAACAAAAGGCTCCCATCTCACACACGCATCGACTTGATTCTCTCCTCTCCTCTTTCCAACACCATTTTCAAACCTTTCAACACCTTCATTGATATTCACAACGACATCTCCGACCACCGACCCGTATCCACTTCCATAGCCATCCCTACCAATCCGATTAACATATACAACATCCCACACAATTCCATTCACTACCGCCCCCTAAGCAAAGAAGAAAGGGTCACACTTTACGTCCCTCAGTGTACCTCTTAACGACACTCCCTTCCAACAACCCGTTGAACAACTTATTCCTCTGACCGACTTCCTGTTCACCCAACTAGTCACCACCCACAAAAAAGTCACTCATCAAGCACACGAACACAAACCAACCAGCGTGGAGAAACAATTCCTGACGCTGTAAATAATCTACCTTCTACTACCTCCAGTGCACACAAAACAAAAAAACTTCAAACACTACTCAATGACTGGACCTCAAAAAAACAAGCACAAGCGCACAAGAAACTCCACCACTCCCTCATTTCTCACAAGCGCATAAAAAAGACAATCAACAACATTCTCAACCCCGGAAATACCACTCCCATCTCTCTCTTTGACCAAACTGGTCAACTCACCACCACCCCTTACGAAATGTGCAAATCTATGGGACACGCTCTCCTTTCCCTGGGAGGCCCCCCAGATTTCGACACAGACCCAGCCTTCATCGACACACTCATGACTAACTCCCCAAAAATACCCAACGACGCTCCACTACCACACTTTACCAGAGACTTCTTCAACCTTCTTTTGTCGAACGCTAAACCACACACCGCACCTTGTTTCGACGACACATCTCTCTACCTTCACTCCGTCTGCCCCCCTGATATACAAACCTACATTTACAGCCTGTGTTCCCTCCTTATTGCCGACCACATACCTTTTCACTGGCTTAAAGCAAAAATTTTTCTACTTTACAAAAGAGGGGACCCCCATAATCCTACAAACTACAGACCAATAGCACTACTTAACACACTTTACAAAATCATAGCTTCTTACGGTGCACACACCCTCACTTACTACGCCACAACATACCACCTCACCAACAACACACAGTATGGCGGACTTCCTAACCACAGAACCACAGACCACATATACACTATGATTGCCAACCTATCACTGCATCCAGACATGTACCACTTATATCTTGATTTAAATAAAGCATTTAACTCCGTTCCTCACGGAGCCTTATGGCAAATACTCTCCAACTACAACATACCTCACTCCATCATCAACCTCATCCAAAACCTCTACGCCTGCCCCCACGACTTCCCCGTCGTCAACGGCTTCGCCCCCTTTGCAGCCCACTGCATAAGGGGACTTAGACAAGGATGCCCCATGTCCCCCATACTCCTTAACCTCTTTGTCGACCCCATCATTAACCACATACAATCTCTCCTACCTAAACACGAATTCAACGACCTTTTCTCCTTCATCGACGACATCGCCCTCCAAACAACCTCTGATGCCACTCTACACAAAGTGCTTCACTTCCTCTTTGTCCAAGGGCCTCGATACAGCCTTTCTTTTAACACGACCAAATCCGAACTCCATGCCCTCAACAACGCCACCCACATCACCATTCGTATTAGTCCTACCCAACATTTCAGTACCTTTACCGATGACGGCGACCCCAGGGTTTTTTATAAATACCTGGGCACCTACTTTTTCAACAAACAACAAAACCCCAGCATGCTCCAACTTCTACTTAACACCATTCACGCCTTTTTCGCCAACATATCCACCCTCCCTCTCACACACAACGAAGGCATAAAACTATCCAACATACAACTGATACCTACCCTCACCTACCGTTTAATCTACAACTCACTCCCGCAACAGGACCTCGACAAACTGGACACCACAATTTGGAGTCATATCTCCAAGTTAGGCAAACTATCCTTTCGTACCCCCAATAAACCCAAATACTCCTCCCCACACACACTAGGTTTAAACATCACGAAAATATTTATCGTAACCCACATCCAAGCCATCAACCATATACTGCGCTACGCACACGACCACGGACCTTCCCACACCAACGAAAGAGTCAAGTACACCTTGCGCTACAAGGCCACTAACCCCAACACCATGCAACGCATGACTGCCCACTCTGCTAGTTTTTTAGGTTTTCCACACGCACAACATACCCACAGTCAACCCATGTCTCCCTTCTCAAATCCCTACACACACAACAATCGAAGTCGCCTTTCTCTACTACAAATCCAACAGCCACCCACCAACATATGCCATTACGAAAAATGCCACCCATACCACAAAAACAACCCAGTGGTTCCGAGGCACAGTCGACCACCCCACGCCTCAGAAAACCACAGTTACTTTCCCTGACATGTCCACAATCCTCACCCCGAACCACCAGTTTCGCTTCCTTACTCTCCCCACATCCCAAGATATTTCCAAACCTACGAAGTCTCTCTCCATACCCGACACGACGAACTTCCCGTTTCCTTTCACTAGCACCACTTCGCTGACTTCGCTGGCAATGAGCACTCTGACAAAATTTCTAAATAGATATCACTCAACCTCCACCAACACCCAGAACACCACAACCCCGACACTTTTCACTTCATATACCACAATCATACACCACTGCCAGGACGCATTACACGCAAAACTGTCAAACACCTACTTCCAAGCCATAAACACAACAACATACACCTACCTTCTAGCACTGACTTCTACGCCCACACATCGTGGTTTTCCAGATTACCTTTTAAATGGACTAACGGACTGTACTGTTGCACTGGTTTTCTTCCCCATTACAAGCTCAACACATATCAATGCCCCAAATGCCACACTCATCACCCCCTCGACCCCATAACAATAATGACCGAATGCGGCACAGCGAAACCTGTTCGTGACCTCTTTTTTGAGGTCTGGCAACAACCCTTCAAACAAACAGTCATCGACTGGTGGCCACATGCATCCAAAGGAGAAAGAAGAAACTACATCCGCACGCTCATTCCCAACTCACTCAGTAATTCACTAAGAGCATTCCCACCCAACACTCCCTACTTCCAACACCTACAAGACCTGAAAACAGCCTTTAAACACAGAAGAAAACGACTCAAAACAGCACTACAAGAGACACAAACCTGGCTCAGACAAAACCCAATTAACGATCTGCACTTACTCCAACCAGATTCCGAAGACAACCCATGGAACAACCAATACTCCATCTACAGCACTTCGTCTCACAACCCCACCTTGTTGACCTACCCAAAAAGGACAAACACAACAGTCCCCAATAAACACCCCCACGAACACAGACACTTTCACAGCAAAAACAAAAAAACCCAATCCCAACTACTTAATTTACAGTAACTACCCACTTAGGAACACGTTACCCTAAAGAAGCCATCGCGAAAAGAAACTAAGCTCCGCAAGCGACCAGGGGGGCCTTCTGCCCCGCTTTGGTCTCCGGGTGAAGAGTTTCTCCCCCGCTCTTTTTCTTTTTTCTATTTGTCTTTCTTTCCGTCCTCCTCATCTTCACCACCTGCGATCTGCACCCCCCCCCCCCCCTTGACACCAGTTGGCAGATCGATGAGATGGGACCACGTCAGCACTTTTTTGATGCTCTCTTCCAGCTCCGTCTCGCACACCTTCCAGTCAATCATCCAATTTACAGCCTTTTTCCCCAGCCACTGCTGTCATGTGGTACCTCGGCATTCACTGGTGGTATGAACCTGGTGGTTTGAAACCGGCAACAGCTCAATTACTACGGTAAGAACACCTCAGCCATCACTCGTTTCTCAGAGCTTTGCGAACGCTTCTGAAGTCAGTGGTTTCCACTTAACTGGAGGTCTTTTTTGATACCCCTGATGTTCTAAGGCCGGGATTATTTTTGTTTCTGACTTCTATATATATATATATAAATATATATAGAGTCCCTTCGATTCGTCTTGCGTCATAACACCAACCACAGGGCTAATGGCGAAGCCTCAGCCCACAGTAACCAGGCCTTTGGTGCATTTTGGAGCAGGGTCACACCCCCTGAGTTACTGTACATATGGCTGCTGTCCTTCGATGAACTTCGGCTCGCCATGAACGCTCACTTGCCCGTGGTTAGGCCGCTTTTGTGTTATGCTCGCCGGGGGGCAACCCCCATGCACCAAAAAAAAAAGCACCCCTTCCCTCCAAGCCCTAGCAGGGGAAACGCGTTGTGGCGTCCCCTGTTAGGCCAGAGTTGCTTAGCAGCGCTGTGTTCTCTTATCTTCTTCACAGGAGGGTCATTAGGACCCGAGACATCTTCGACAGCAGCACCCAGTAGCGTGTGTAGGGGTTAGGGTCAGCAGGCCTTGCAGGAGTTGAGTGCAAGTGATGAGTGCTCACCCTGCCTTCGAAGGCCGGTGCTGGCGTTGGTGAGTGTAGTGTAGTGGTGTCTCCTGTCCCGCGAGGTTTTCCTCGTGGGCAGGGGAGTGCGTTAGCTTTTGGCCTGTTGTATGCGCTTAGCACACTTGGCCACCCCTCCCCTCTAGTAGGTAGAGCTTTTGCCGTCTTCCCCCAAGGATAGATGCCAGCACAGAAATTGGGCGCCATAGGAGTGGTAATAGTACCTGATTAGGACCTTCGGTCCGACGTCAGCGAAGCCCGGTCTCCGGGAGCCACGCCGGGGAGAGAGGTGAGACACACACAGCCATACGTAGCACACATAGGGGTATGGTAAACCCTGTAAGGAAGGGTAGAACCCCATGGGTCTGGACCAGTCAGGGGTCCTAACTGTGGGCTCGCTTGTCCCTTAGGAGGGAAGACACACTTTGCCTCATAACACCTTGCTTGTCATTCCCCCCTGGTGTAGTAAGCCACCGTTCTTCGTTGGCTCTCCAAGGTCATTACATTAGGACAGTCCCCATGCAACACATGGTCAACAAGGCATACACTCGCTGGGTGGCTGCAATCCTGATAAGCGGCCACCTGGCTCACGCTGGAAACCACAGGCATGGGTCTGCAGGGCACAGACAGGGTCAGTGCAGTGCTCAGTAAGCAGTAGTCTGTGAAAAAACCAATGGCTATCGGCCAGGGAGTGGTTGTCACGGGGGGCTAACGGTCCTGTCCTGCGATGCAATGCGGGGCAACTGTGACAACTGCTCTTACACCCATACACAGGCACGTCTGCAGAAGAGTGCTCACTGCACCTGTCAGCAGACTGACACAGGGAAATTAGTTTCGCTTCTTAGGCTGGGTCATAGTCTCAGCACGGGTTAGGAGCTGCCCCTCGTTGTTCTCGACGAGGTAAGTGCGGAAGATGGGGTTGATACTCCCATCTGGTTGTATGAAGGCTGACATAGGTTCCCAGGTCGCCTCAGATAACCCATAGCCATCCCACAGGGTTAGGAATTTCCAGCCCTGTTTATACTCGTGGCGAGCAATACCTGCAACCACGTAGTAACCATCGACTGCCATTTCATCGGCAGTCATCTCTCCGAGTTCGTCTGCCTCCTCTGGACTGGCAGCGTTCTCTAGGTCTATACGCTCGACCTCACTGTCGCTGAGGCGCCACTCATCCCAAGACAAGTCGCCAAGGGAGTGATAGTTCCTCAACTGTTTAGGAGCACACAGCAGTTCACCACCTAGACGTGGACTGCACCTGACATGGATCCTGGATCCATCTATCCTGATGATATAATAGGGTCCAAAATAAGGGTCCTGTAGGCAGTTACGTGGCCAGGAGGGTAGGCGTGAATAGTGTACCAAAACAAGGTCACCAACCTTGAAGCTGGCAAGTCGTCGTAGGCGGTTCCGTCGGCTCAGTTCACGGTCACGAATGTGTCTCAGGTTAGTACCAGCCTGGTTAGCCAGAGACTGCTTGTGTTCCAGCCAATCTCCCACAGGGCTCCTGAAGTCCTCAGGAAAGGGGGTTTTGAAGAACCAAGCAGGTTGTCCTCCATGGAACAGTTCGTGGGGGGTAAAACCCGTAGAAGAGCTCCGCTGTGAGTTCATGGTCAGCACTGCCCAGGGCACTAGGCGTACCCAGTTCTTGGTGCGCTCCTGTTTCATCAAGATTCTTAAGTTTTGCTCCACCACACGGTTCTGTCTCTCACAGAGGGAGTTAGACGTGTGGGTATAGGGCACCCCTGTGGTTATCTCCACGTTGAGGGCATTTAGCACTCGTTTGTACCACCCAGTGTCACTGCGGATGCGTACATTCTCATCAGAGTGCACCTGCTTAGGTGCTCCATAGGGTTCGAACCATTGTTCGACCAACATTTTCACAGTCTGCTCACCTGTGATTTTCTTATTGCAAGGGAACACAGGGGTGAAGCGAGATAGACCACAGGTGACCACGAGGCAACTATCATAGCCGCCAAAGCGCCAAAGGCCGTGGATGAAATCCACGTAGAGAAGAGAGTTAGCACAATAGAATATGGGTAAGCTGGAGATCAGGCCCCTATCCCTACTGTCGCTCTGCCTGCTGGCATGACAGCCACAAGCATCCACAATGGTCTGCATACGCGACCTCAGTTCCGTCAGGGTTAGACTAGGGTAGAAACACTCACGGAAGGAGTCCACTGAGGGATTAGCGCCAGTGTGACCAGAGCTCAGATGGGACCACTGTAGGCACCTGTCCAGTCTTGCCTCAGGCACCACAATCCGGTCCTCGTAGAAGAGGTACTGATTGTGTTTATACCACTGGTGTCTGTCAATGACACGGGGTTCGAGACCAGTGCTGAGGGTTTGAAGAATTTCTTTATACTCTGACTGATAGTCGGTTAGACTCCAACCCTCCAGGATTCCAGCAGTGCGCATGGACAGGTCAAGCTGGACATCCATACGCTGGAAAGCCTCTCTGGTGAGCGCCTCAGAGCTCTCACCAATAAGCGCATCGAAGTTGTTGCGCGATATATAGTCTGACAGTTCATTCTTTATCCCTGGGATATGATGCACTGTCAGCCCTAACTGGCTGAGGTAAGTGCACCACCGTTTTAGCTTTGCTTCCTCTGGTGGTGGGCCCTTCTGAAAAGACTTCACAGGCTCCTGGTCACGAAGCAAGACAATAGGGTTAGATCCCAGGAGTCGGGATTGTGACGATAGCACCAACATACCGGCCAGGAGTTCCTGGTCATAGGTGCTGTAATTGGAACGCGCTTGGTTCCATTTCAAATTCCAGTGTCCCAGTGGCACCAGTCGCCACTCACTGGTAGGATAGTCATGTTTCAACGAACCATCACGGTTCAGTCCAGTAGTACGATAATGGCACTGGGTTAGTTCAGCGGGGTTAAGCTCCTGCCATTGGTAGATCGTACCTCCCCCCCTACATCACTGGCATCAGTGATCAGGACTATCTCGCCCTCAGCACGGGGCAATCCTGGGCAGTTGGAGGAGGCAATCTTCTTCTTGAACTCCTGGAAACACTCTTCCTCTCTGGAGGTCCACCTCCAGGGAGTAGTTTTCTTGATTACGTCAGTGGGGGGGGCAGAGGAGTAGGTAAAATTGTGGATGTGACGCTGATAGAAATTACAGGCGCCCACAAAACTCCTCACGTCGTGTAGGCCCTTCTTAGGGTCATCACAAATCTGCATGTCCTGTAGGGGCTGCATCTTAGACGAGGCTGGTTTCCACCAGCCATACCCCACGTCGAAACCCAAATACTCCATCTCCTCTTTCATAAACTCACATTTTTCGAGTTTGATTCGGAGATAGTTTTCTTGACAGACAATGAAAAATTCACGGAGGAGAAGGACATGGTCCTCTTTGGTATTAGTACCCAAACTCACGTCGTCGATGTGAGCCTCCATTTCTGCACCCCGAGAGATCAACTCTTGTACTAGAGGCCTGCGCCTCAGTATGTACAAAATTTTGTTCATAAGCTCCTGGAAGAGCGCTCGGGCATTAGCCACCCCGAAAGGCATAACCTTCCACTTGAAGACACGACCCTTAGGGGTTATAAAGGCCAACAGCTCCTGAACTGCGGCGGTTAGGTCCACCTGCCAGAAACCAGAGCGTTTGTCCATTTTGGTCTGCATTTGGCAATACGCTCCAGGGTGTTTTCCATGTTAGGAATACTCCCTGAGTGGTTCTGGGTTTTCTTGCTGACCTCACCATAGTCTACAACCAGATGTAGGGCAGTCGACCCTGGTTTCGCAACAAGGGAACAGGGACTGCAGTGATGGAGATAGTCCCTGTGCTTATACTCTTCAACGAGGCCAGCATCAATGCATTCCTGGATCTGGCGCTCGATTTCTTCAACCTGTTCCTGTGGAGCGGGATAGGGACGACGCCTCACTCGCGTCTTTTCAAATTCTGGTTTCAATTTCAGGTCCATCTGGACCAGTTTTTTACAAGAAAGGGGAGGGGGCAAGGCGCCGAACACCTCCTCATAGGTTATCAGCAGTTTCTGCAGGCGGGGGTCAAGGTTAAGACTCTCGAGTTTCTGAAGGAAATCCTCCTCAGCATGGAGGTTGCTTTTTCTATGTTCTTTCTTTTTCTGCCGATCAGCAGTTTCGGCAGGCACAGAACCATCGTCCCACTCATGGGGACATTGCTGCCCATAGTGCAGAGAATACACTAGAGGTATCTCAGGATCAGGCAGCGTATAGGACTCATCGTCCTCCTCAGACCAGATGGAAGATTTCCAGGTCTGTCTGAGGTATTGCAGCCGCTCTTGGCGCTCAATACCTTCGGCCTTCAGGTACAACAGCCGCCGGAGTTCCTGAGTGTCATGCTCAGACAATGGCATGTTATCAGCAGCAGGCCGCGCCAGAGCATCAGCACTCCGGGCCACGGGTTCACCTTTGTGCATAGGCTGCATGTGTAGCACTGGCTTCCCAACAGGGGAAGCGGGTTCAGAGGTTGACTCTAGATCTACCTCCTCTAGCAACAGCTGGGCTAGGAAGGCACTATGTTTTAGGTCAACACAGCTGGGATCAACAGAAGGAATAGTGCTGGCGATCTCAGACAGTTGGTTGTCAGCATCCTCTTCTACAGCTGCAGGTTCCAGAAAGTCATCGGGAGACTCACACCCTGTAAGTGTGGCAGATAGGTGCTCAGGAGATCGATTCTTGAGATCATAAAGGGTCAGGCCACGCTTTTCGGCCATGACCTCTTTCAGTAGCACCTGGTCTAGGTCACACAGGGGTACAGGATTGAGAGATCCATCGACGATGGACAGGAAACTGGCCCACTCAGGGGCCTGCATAGCTGTGTCTGCGTCCCTCATAAGCGATTTTGGTTAGGACCTTCGCGAGCAGGGAGGAGGGAGGGTTACCATACGCTAGGCCCATTGCTTTCCAGAAGAAACAGAAAGCATTGTTCAGTTGTTTCGAGCAGTACAACTGCATGATGTGTTGTTGTTGGCTCGCAAACAATTCCACATGGATCTCATCCAGGTTTACCTGAAGGGCCGTCAGTCCATTTTCAAGAACGTGACGGGCCAATTGGTAGTTTTCAGTACGATAGTTAGTCTTGGACGCGTAGCGCAGCCCAGACTCTTTTCGTCCTGACAGCTCCAAAGGTGCGGAGAATAGCCCACTGCCAAAGTCGCAGTGCAAAGAATAGGGGCGCTGGAGGGACGGCATTTTTACCTGGGGGTTTCTTCGTAGGAAGTCGGTGCCAATCACGATGTCAAAGGCGTCGGTGTCCAGCACTCTGCAGTGTTGGGTCACGGTTTCGTCGCCCAGACATATAGTCACATCGACCCCCCCCAAGGAATGGATGGTACGCCCATCCCCTACTCTTATGACCACGGTCTTAGCTTTCTTGAAAGTCTTTAGCAGGCGCCGGACCACTATGGAAAGTGTTGCACCGGTGTCAAGCACCGCTCGAAAAACCTGACCCCTCGATTTTCACGAGGATCCAGAAAACGGAGTCCTCCTCTTCGGAGCCGCCCCCCTACTCCTCATCAGGGAACTTGACATCCACCCCTGCAGCAATGAGAGACCTGGCCATCCAGGCCAAGCGTCTCTTCTTGGAACTATTCCCCTCAGGGGTAGCGTTATCCCCTTGGGAGCGCTTCTTGGGATCACCTGCGGCAGGAGCGGGTGTAGCAGCAGGGGTGGGTGTAGCAACGGGCGCTGATGAGCGCCTCTGGGGGTTAGGGGGCCCATTTTTGCCAACCCCCTTGCCACCTCCCTTACCACCTTTATCCCCATTCGGAGGATTTCTGGCAGGCGTTTGGGTCTTCTGGCGTTCCGCCTCCTGACACTTGAGTTTGTCACTCTCGCGTTTCTTGATATGGCATTCGTCCTCGTAGTGACGACGTTTGCCACAGTAACCACAGGTGATGGTACAACTGAAATGGTCCTGATGGGTCACAGGTTTCCCATCTTTGGTATGCTGCTGACATTTCATCTGCAGCATACAACCACTGCGAAGATCGCAGTCAGAGGCATGACAAGGTCCCCCCTTGTCATTGGCAGGTTTGCAGTAGAACAGGGGGGGTGTACCTGCATCAGGTTTAACCTCATTCATGGCACGTAGGTTACCCCTCCCTTTACCACCTCCTTGGTTGGTGTTAGTGGGAATTTTAGGCCCTTTCCTTTCGCCACGTTCGGGGTTAGGAGTACCACCTCGACCCAAATGCTTGTTGAGGAATTTCTCCATGTGGGAGTCATTCTCTCTCTCAAGAGCTAGCTCAATCAAGAGGTCCACCAGTTCATCGTAGGAGTGAGTCCTGCTCGTCCTCTCAGAGGTGGAGCGGCAATCATCGTTGGGGGATCTTACTCATGAGCCACAGGTGGGGCTCAGTGGCTCCGTAGGAGCCCACGTTCATCCTCGAAAACAGGTACTCCAAGTCGCACACATATTCAGAAATTCGCGCAGCGGATGCAAACTCAGGGAGCATAGGTACTTCCTCGATCTGTGTCCGTACGCTGAGGTCAGTCTCATAGACTGGGAATGTTTTCTCCAACCTCAGGAGTACCTCTGCCCAGGTAGAACAGGTTTTCACAATCTGTTTCACCTGTTTTTGCAAAAATTTCTTTTTGCATGAGCGTTTCAGCAGTGAGCATTTGGTGGCCACGTCCACATGGGATTGGCCAGTCAGCAAAAAGAAAGTCTGCAAATTCTTCTGCCCATTCGGGCAGATTTTTGGGGTCGAACTCCGGCAGTTCCAGCTGGATATTCGCCTGGGCAATAGGTCTGCCCGTCTTCCCACCCCCCGGAGTTAGGACTGAAGGCGACACGCCGGCAAGAGGTGCCAGGGCTGACAGCCCTCTTTTCTCAATCTCGGTGACAGTCACGTCCTGTAGTTCAGCCATAGGCACTGTCCTGGCACGGGGGTGAAAGGGGCTGGGGCAGGTGACCTTGGGCAACAGCCTTGAGACCCTTGATCTCTTAAGATCTTCGGCCAGGGTACTCAGTCCGGGAGAGGGGGAGGACAACTCTGGCTTGGGTAAGGGTTCTGCAATACCCAGTTTTGCCTTAATGGCCTCAGATAGGGCCGTCACATCTGGATCCTCTGATCCAGACGGGAGTTTGGCCAGCAGTTCGGCCGTATGATCGAGGGCACCGTAGGTCGGCCTTGGATGATGTTGTTCCTCAACTCGAGTCGGGCCAACTTTGGGAGCCCTTGGGGTTGGACAACATGCTCTTGGACACTCGGGTCTCGGTCGTCTTGGCAGGGATGCTGTCTCGGCTCTGTCGGACGGCAGGCCAGAGTGTGCGTAAGACCCTAGGTCTGTATGTGGTCTGGATCCATGTACTTCCAATGGCTCCTCTCCATCTTCCCCACGAATGGATTTGTAGTACTCCTCATGGAGGATATATTCATCCATTTTCCTCCTCAGTTCCTCAAGGCCTTCAATCGCTGTTGAAGATGAAGCCAGACAGTTGGATCAGGATACTGAGGCTGCTACACGTCTGTGGAGATGACAGAACCTGTCTCCACCGTGGGCCGCTAAGGCCTCGGTGGTAAGGCCTTTATTTTCTTCCGCCCTTCTGCGTTCTGGATCTCCTTGGGACCCAGATGCGCCACTGAGATGTTGTGGAGCTCGGTAAGGTGGTTCACTCATAGGTTGGGCCATGCTGCCCATTTGCACTTGGACAGTTCTGATGGACCAGGTCCTGAGGCTTGGCGTGGACATGATGAACTTGTTGTTGAGCTTTGTGTGCTGCACTTCTTCTCAGGGTCGGTTCAAAAGGTCATAAGGGACCGTCTCTGCTACCGGAAAGATGTCCTTGATTTATGCCCTAGATATTTTGATGAAATCCTGCAGGTTTTGTAGTTGAAAACCCAAACCAAAGCAGAAAGTAGAGCAAGAACAGGATGTGTATCGAATCAATGATTGGTTTTGAGATCCAGTGTAACACAGAAGGGCTGCAGATAGACAAAGCAGGTTTATACACAAAGATTCAATCACAAATGGATAATACAAAAGATTTTATAAGAAAATTGGTCTGACTCTTCCCTCAGAGATAGCATTAGGCACCTCATGTGCACTCTTTTGGGTGAAATGGTGCTGGTTAGGAATGTGGGGCATAGATGTCAGGACCACACAGAAAATGACTTGGCCAAGCAAATGAATTCAGAAACAATTACAACGTAGGACCACAATAAGTGGTGGAATCAATTGAGTATAGTGGTTTGGGGTGGGAGACCACTAGGCTTAGTCTCCAAGGCCTAGAGCACGAAATGCCTATTTCCTTTCGGTATATCCTCCATGAAGAAAGGTACCTCCGCTCAGTTGAGTGGTAGGGGTGAACTTCATGGGGGGCTAGGGTCACAACCCTAGTTACTTTGAGAAAGTGTACTTTAGGCAACAAAAGGGAGATAAAAACACTTAAGTTTGTCTTAGCATCAACATAAGGGTTTTAAGGGGGGCTTGGCCTGGATCAAGCCCTCCAAGAAAGACATGGCAGTGACTTTTTCTTACTCACGGGGGGAGTAAGAAAAGTGTATTTCCCTGCCAAAAAATTAGCTTTAGTTGTTATAGAGAGCCCCAAAGGCATAACACTTTTTTTTTTCTTAGTATTGGCCTAACCAAAAGGGATGACAAGACATTTTGACCTATAAAACCAAGCAATGAACTCTGGGTGTTGTGTGGACCCCTGACCCCTCCAACTGATTGTGATTATGCACCATTTGCTTGACTGACTGAGGCGCTGACATTGATCTAGAGGCTATACAATTTTCTATATTTTCTCATGAATCCTTAGCTATCCTAGTGGTCTGCACCCTAGGGGGCTGTGGCACCTCTTTTTGAGAGGTCCTGGGTTCAATTCCCAGTAAGCCTAGCTAAGTAGGAAGATCCCATGTGACATGGCAGTGACCTCAGTGCCACAAGCCATGCCACTGCAGCACCTATGGGACCCAAAACAAAGAGTGCACATCTCTAGATGGCACTATAAAAGAGAGGATGCCCCTGTGGGCAGGTTTCCCATGATTGTAGGATATTTCTAACTATGGTTTCTTAAATCTGTAGTTATTGTGAGTTTCCATTGTTGCTACACTATCTCCTTTGACTCCAGCCCTTCATGTTGTAGATTTGATCCTGTGGTCCTTTGCTTGCACTGTGGGTACTTCTTTCTTTATAATTCATCTAACCACATTTATTTGGAAAACCTGAACTACATCAAGAAGCGCCAGGAGCAAGCAGGGGCACAAACAAAAAAATATCATTACAGCAATCGACAGTGAAAGCCCGTTATAACTTTCTGGCTGGAAGTAGATGCCCAAGAGGAAGGTAGCAGTCACAAAGCTACAAGAAACAGCAAATGTCGGGTTATCACATTATCCCTCCCACAGTGATTAGAACGCACGCTGGCAACCTGGGAGCCTGCCGCACGGAATCGAACCACCGTCCAAATCCGGAAGACAAAAAACAGGATCCCGCAGATCCCGCAATAGGTAGTAGGCGGAATCGGGAGCTGTTGCCAGCAGAGTCTGCTCCCCACGTGTCGCAAAAGGCATTGTGGGTTCCAGCAGGTGAAATTTGTATTTTTCTGGAGAATCAAGACTAAAGGCAAAGTGAAATCACAGTTTTCAATTTCAAAGGAAACGGTACCTGCAAGACGGTGCAACGCGACAGTGCTAAAATTTTACTTTTGGGAAAGACTGCCAGCACCACTGACGGGGGAGCATGCCTGTAGCCTACGACCGTGCCTGCAACAGGGACCACATAGAAAGGTAAAGATGGTGGTCAGGGAAACAATGATAATTTAGCTGCAAAACTCAATGGCTTTCAGCCACGGGACTGTTGGGAGGAGCGGCTAACGGTCCTGTTCTGTAATGCAACGCCAGGCAACTGTGGCAACAATCCTCACAGCCACCACAGTGTTTTTTCTCACAAACGTGAACACTGATACACTGTGATAGATGACTTGTGCCATGATATTGCCTTGCGATGTGTCACTGTCTTCTGCCCGCCCTTGCCTTGTGCCACGCTTAGGCCACTAAAAGACACGGCCACGATGGCACTGGCGTGCGCAGTGTAGCTCGCTGAGTAGAGAAAAGAGGTCACGATGACCTCAGGGTAAAGGATCCAGCACACTAGGCACAAATGAAAACACGGGTACGATGCTCACACCTGTCACCTTCGTGCTTCAGACAGTTTATGAGAGCTTGTATGTGCTTGATGCGCTTGATGTGCTTGATTTGACACTTGCAATCTCGAGAGAGCTCTTGCTTGTACGAGAGAAGCTTGCTTGATTACTTGCTTGAAAATGAAGGGACACGGCCTAGCCAAAGGCCCGCTTGCAAACGGAACCGCCACATAGGAGAATGGTCTTCGAAAACAGCCGCAGAGCAGTCATGTGCCTGGATGGAAAGCCACGGTCAGCCAAGGGCCATGGCTATGGTTATGTGATTCTGTGGGCACGGCTCAGCCAAGGGCCGTGTCCTTGCTGTTGGTTAACCTTAGCATGTGTGTCACACGTGATGCACCACTGAGAGGGTAAAGGAGGACGTTTCGAGACGGAATGAGGGTGCGAGTAGACACACATGAATAGAAACACCTGTTAACCATTCAAATTGGCCATTGGATGGCACCCGCATTGCCTTGGTGTACTATAGCCGTGCGGCGGCACAAGAGGTGACTAGTGAGGAGCAACAACACATGTGGCAAATGGGTTTCCCCATTGGGGTCTAAGGGAATGATGGGTAGCCTCTTCTCAACATCTGTTTGCAACACTTTGGTATGTGTCGATGTGCGTTTGATATTCACACGCCAAAAGTGTGGTGCTTGTTTTTCATTTTCCAATGTGTGTGATAATGGGCATCCTCATATGATGATGGACATCCTCATCTCAATGCCTATGTGGCATCATCAAATTTCATCACATTGCCATTGCACAAAGTGTGTTACATTGTCGTGCCTGTGTGGTTATTTTGTGTGTCTCTCTTTTTTCTCATAAATTGTTCAAGGTGAGAGCAATACCAAAGGATGAGGAGGCCGTAGTGGATGAGAGTGCGGAAGGCGCAAAGATGGATGCAATGGTGAATGAACCCCAAGAGGAGATTGAAATGATTGAACAGAGATCTAACGGGCCTCAAACAAAGGAGTCTTTGGTAGGGGAAGGGGATGACGATGGTGAACAAGGGGATGACGATGGTGAATGGCCACTACCGCTAGGTGGCCTAGAAAAGGTTTGGGTCCCAATGAGAAGAGATGGGACAAATGAATTTGTAGCATGTTGTGGTTACAAAGCAAGTAGGCTCAAAGGCACTAGCCCTGATGACGCCACTCCCGAACTATGGCGTAAAGCACAAAAACCCGGATGATGAATGTTGCTAATGCCTCCAAAATCTCCGGATGGAGATCACCTCTCCCTAGTACCTGTGCGGCGGGCCGATTGTGAAAAAGATGAGTCGGAGGCATTGGCAGCGTGTAGGGACTGTGAGGCTAACGAGGCAAGGAAAAAGAAAGAGACATAGTGCTCTACAAATGTATATGAGTTTTTTGATTCTATGTGGTGTATGAGGGTGCTCATGTGGTCATGTATTCTTCAATACATGAGATAAGTCGAGCCCATCGTGCCACACCTCATGGTGCCCCATTCGGCATCGTGGTTCAATTTAACGTTGATTTTTTCTCAATCTGTTTCATTGGTGTGGCTATGTGCATTTGTCTTTGTGGAAAGGTAGGAAGGTTGTTTGCCATTTGTGGGAAACTCATTTTTGCGTGAGGTAGTATATGTTTCGGTTTTCTTTTGGCCTCCAAAATGTGATTTTCTGAGCAAAACACACTCGTGAGATTGAAGCATTCAATTTAACACAACCGAGTACAACTGAAACAATTGCATTGAGATGAAATGAACAACGATAACCTTAGAATGGTATTCTAGGGAATAACCAGACCTCACCTGCTAACCCACCACCTAGGAGCCATATTACGGATACATATCATATATTTATATACATAACAGAGCGATGCACGCCAACAAACACAAGACATACTTGTGCGGACACATCCAATGGCAGGGCCCGCAGGTACTTACTTGCTCGCAGGGCGTCACAGGGTGTGGGCCTTGCAGTGGCGGCCTTGGAGCACGTGGTGATATACACCCACACAAACAGCAACTCCGACAACCCACTCACGTACATACAACAAACGGTAAACATATTCAAAATAGAACACTTTTATAGATATGCCACCTTGTTGCTTGGTTTTCGTGTCTGTCCTGGGGGCATGCGTATAGACACTTAGGTTAGATGTAACTGGCAGGCGGTAAAGCAGGGGGTCACCTCCATGGGCCAGCTTGGGGAGGTCGTTCATACCATCCCGCTGGTGTACCAGCCCACCCAGTCCGCGGGCCCGATGACACACCCAGAAGGACCATTACTCCCCAGACCCCTACAGTGTATGACGGTGAATGGTTACACCTCCGTGTGTAAACTTGCTACGGTGTACACAGTTACAAAGCCAAAAGGACAACCTACGTCTTGCTTGATCGGGGGGCGGGTGATAACCCACGTAATAGGTCAACATATACTCCTGTAATTAAGATAACGGCATGCACGAACACGCACACAATTAATCGACACGGGGCACACCGGGTTTGGTGTGTCACCGAGGGAGAGGTCCGTGTGTGTTGTGGAAAACCAAGTCCACGCACAGTCCTGTACCACAATATGCCACGCCCATATCCCAACCCGTAGGTTGGGTGTTGGGATAGGGGACCCCTCGGGTCTTGAGGAAACCTAAGTCCACTCGTGGGGAGCTCTAGAGAAAATATCAACACATATATTTTCTCATAAATATATGCACGTGCACACTTGCCCTGTTCTTCATATTGTTTGTCCTTCTCACGTTGCAGGCTGAGATATCCCCCAAGAAATCGACCTAGAACGTGAGTAAGACACCCAGCCAGCAGGTGGCCCCATGCAATGGCAATGAAGGGTACTCACTCCAAACCCGAGCACGTATAGCGACCGGTAATAAATACGCAGGCGGCGGCGACGGCCCAAATCCGCAACGCAATAGCCGTTGAAGACCCGACCCAATCAAATATCAACGGGGCAGAGGGCCACATGTGAGCCACATGAGTACTCTGTACTCTGTATACCTTACCCTCGTGTGGACAAGGGTTAATCGGTGAAAAGCCACCACGCCCAATGCAAAGGGGGAAAAAGGGTTGTGCCCGCCAACCCACTCAAGTTTCGAAGCCTTCGCCATCTTTTGAGCAAATATTTTAGCTTGCTGGCTTGGGTCACGGGTCAGGGACGGTCGTGGGGTCGTGGTTTTGGTACGGGGCAGCGCTCCGAAACCTTGCAAGAACCACCATGCGCAGAACCCGGCAGAGTCTCCGGGAAGTACTTGCGGCGTTGTTAGCTCCCTTGGCGGGGGGCCCCATTGTGGGCAGGACTTAGTGCACACTGATTGCCAATTGCCTCATTCTGCTTACCCATAATCATGAGGCCGAGGATGGGTCGCATTTTCCTTTACGGGCCCTCCAGCGGTTCGGGCTTCCCTGACCCTCGGGTGGAGAGGGCCGTGCCAGTCAAGAGGGGCAGTGCCTTTTTTTTAATGCCCTTGATGTCCACCGGGGGGGGCAGGGATGGGGGTTTGAATGGCATCAAGACCGCCGAAATAACCCGTCCCACTTCCGCCCCAGGCTCTATGCCACACCACCCCACCCCAAGGACTCTCAAGCCTTTAGCGGTGAGAGAGGTGGACGAGAGAGGTACCCACCACCCTGCTCTGGTGGGGTTTTCTGTAATCGAGGGGCGCACCGTGCATGCGTGTTTATTGTCCTGTCTCCCACTCCCTCTCGCTCTCTCCTCCCTTCCCCAAACAACAACATATCCCCATATTACTTAGGGTTTTTTCCGTGGCAGGCTCATGAGGGCGGTCCACCAGGGTGGGCGAGAAGGTCAATGGTTTGGTTGAGATTCTGAGTGTTCAACTAATCTCGCCAAACCTCTTCGTGGGGCGCCAAGAAGGTTTCAACGGGCTCCTCGGTATCCGAATCCTTAGTGTAACCCTCCCAACGTACCTTGAAGAGAAGTCTCATGCGGAGAGTACGGTGCCCGAATATTTTCTTCACATTCTAAGTGTCCTCCTCAAATTGGGAGGGCACTCTAGTAACCTCTTCCGTGTAATTTAGAGACTGGGGGAGCGAGGCGAGTTGACCGTCTTCATCAGACAATCAACGTGGACGTCAACTAGTCTCCGTTCGTCCACTTGAATGACATAGAGGTCGTGTGTCTTCTTGGCCACAACCTCATAGGGTCCACCCTAATAGGAAGAAGCTTTATCTTCAAGATTTTCACGTTGGCGACGGACCCTTTTGAGAAATTGGGGGTCATCCTCCTTCTCTTATTGTACTTATGAGCCATTGTCTCTTGCACGTGAATCATAGCTCTACGTGCAAGGGCAATAAGCTCCTCGGGCAGCTGGAAGTAGTGTGTGGCGTCTTCGGCAACCCCCTTAGGCTCTGCAAGAGGGGCGCTTTAGTACAGTTGTGTGTACCAAACACAATCTCGTTAGGCGTATAACCTGAAGGACCTGTAGTGTCATCCAACGCTCGTACAACGGCGGGCAGAATCTCTACCCAATTTGTGCCCTTGTTCAAGGTAAGGGCTTTAGCGACGGCACGCCTTAGCTGCTTGCTAGTATTTTCCTCTTTGCCATTACCTTGGTGTCTACCCGCAAGACACATAGTTGAGGGGGTACCAATCTTAGAAGAAAGGGTTTGGAAATATTGGCTCACAAATTGTGGCCCACGGTCGGAGCATATCTCAAGAGGGGCTCCCAACCCAACAACCCAGCGTTCCATTACCAAATGGGCCGCTCTTTTCCCCATTAGCCCTTCATTCTTGTCTTCATGACGCGGTTTGGGAATAGGGATCGCGATGAGGTACCCGGAAAAGCGGCAAACACATAGGAGTATTCGGTCATACTCCTCTCCATCATGAGAGGTGGAGGGGTAGTGAAACACATCAAGCGCTATGGAGTTCACGGGCTCCATAGGTATAGGCATAGGGGTCATGTACCCATGCTTGCGCTTGTTGTCATGCGTGTGAATGGCACATGGGGGACACAGTTGGCATAGCAGTTCACTGCTTTGTACAATCTCTCACCTTCCACGCCATGGTTCATTTTCTTCAGGTGTTTTTTTACACTGCAGGTAGTTAAGTGAAGTGCATCGTGCACCAAACGATGCACTAGCGGCGTAGGAACACACCACCGTACATTACAGACGAGCTCAGTTTCCGACAACCTCACTCTGTCTTGGAAACTCCCATTCAAGGCATCTTTCCAAATTTCTTTTAGCGTTCACAATTTCGGTAGTGTTTAGCCGAATTAATCTCGAAAACATTGGGAGCATCCTCCCCATGTATAGATGTTGCCTTCTTGTGGGACTTCCAAGATTTTTTTATCTTGGCAATTCACTCCAGTTTTCGAAGCTTTTTCCTTTGCTTCGTCCCCCTTCCCCCAACACTGGAGCCGAAGCCCGAAGAGGGGGATCACACACGAGCGCCCCTTGAGCCCGGGGCGCCGCATTAGAGCGAGATCTAGTAACAACAGGTGCCACAACGGCCCCAAAATACAAGGGGGCGGGCGAGGAGTTCCTCTTTCTAGGCCGTCATCATGTCCCGCACATCCCCGGTCGCTTCTGCCGTTCCATGTTTGGACACATCTCCCAGCGCTAGGTTAGCAGGGTAAGCCCAACGGGACAAGAAATCACCCACGGGGTTCACGGGCCCCGTGGTGTAAACCACATGAAGGTCAAATTTAGAGAACGATTCATGCCAACGCGCTTGGCGAGGAGAGCTCCCTCCCACATTTTCAAGTCCTCTGTAGGCCAATTTTCAAGGCTACGGTGGTCGGGACGGACCTCCACTCGCTTGTTCTGCACCGAACCATGCCACTTGAGAACTGCCGCCACTATGGCGTAGCACTCTTGTTCCCGCAGGCTCCAATTCAATTGGCTGTCTGACAGTTTACAGGACAAAAGGGCAAGGGGGCGAAGAGCACCATCAGGACATTTCCTGATGTAGGGCCACCCCAACTGCCCAATCACTAGCGTACGGGGTGAGGACAGAGTCCTTATCCCAAGCAGCCAATTGGAGGAGAACAATATCCGTGATAGCACGCTTGAGCTTGAAAAAGGCCTCATTCCCCGAAGAATTCCATGTGAGGCCTATTTTCTTCCCATCCTTATGCTTAGACAAATTTTTCAACATTTCAATGAAAGGGGTAGCTATGGAGGCGTAGGTTTGGTCATAACCCGAATAATAGTTGGCGAGCCCCAAAAGCCCTTGGAGCTCCCGAACATTATCCAGTTTTTCCCAACGCTCAAGTGCCAAAAATTTCCCTGGAAATAGCCGACGTGTGCCATTTTCCAACAGATGGCCAAAACTCAACCAAACGTACAAAGAGATCAGTTTTACTAACCGAAGGAACCAACTCCTCGTTCTGTAGCCTATCCAACACGGCACGCACGTCTAGGTCGTAGTTAGCCCATAGGTCTTCCTCCGTGTCACCGGAGGACCTAATCATAATATCACCGATATAAAGGTCCCCACAATCCAAACCCTGCAAAACGTGGTCCATGACCCGTTGAAAAATAGCGGGCGCATTCTTGATACCCATAGGCATAACACGCTATTGGTATCGCTTACCCGCCAAATTCATGGCAGTGTTAGGCTGGGACTCAGGGTGAAGGGGAATTCGACAGAACCCTTTGCTCAATTCAAAACTAGTGAAAATCCTGTGTTTGGATTAGTTTTCCAACGTATTTTCAATGAAGGGGAGGGGGTGCGCGTTGAGCAAGGTAGCCTCATTCAGTTGTCGGTAGTCCACCACGAGACGCCATTTACCTTTTTCTTGCTTGGGCAGGACGAAACCGTCGGACGCCCATTTGGAGGCAGGATACGGCTCGATCCGACCACGAGCCAAAAAGTCTTCCACTATCTCTTGCTCCGCCGCGGCAGCCTCCCCCACCAATCTTATAGGCTTCACAGATTTGAGTTTAGCGTTCAGGTATAGGTCCAGGTTAGCAAACCCCAACCGCTCCGTACCACGGACCGTAGGATGTTCCTGGCCTGATTGGAGAGAAACGTCCCCACTAAAAAGATCCCGCTCATAATCCGCGAGGATGTGCTTCCTCATTAGCTCCAGCTCCAGAGACACAATACGCTCTTGGGTGGTGACAACGCCACCAACGCGAGAAGCCGCCAACAGCCGCTTGGTGCCGTCAGTTTTTCAGTAGCGCTTCACAGTAGTGGCCCCCCTCCCCAATAACTCTTTTTCAACTTTTGCAATGTGTGAACGCACGCATTCTTGCGTCTCCAAATCTTCGGGAATGGGATCACGAGTAACGGAAGCGAGGAGTTTTTTAGAAGATGCCAGACATCTGAGGGGGCGCACCGAGACCAAATGATTCAGCCCCCTCTAATCCTCCAACTCCTCCTCTGAGGATATGCCCGGCTCGTCATCCGTATCGGGGTCAGGGACGGCCGGTGTCAAAACGGAGGCCACATGACACTTAGTGGCCGTCAAATTTTCCTCCGCAATAGCACCGTCCACGTAGAACGCCACTGTGGATCAACCCCGTTGAGGGAGGGGTGTGAGGTGGTCATCTTTATAGAGATGGGCCTTAGTTTCCGGCCCAGGAAGATGGTACCCCTGGATAGTAATTTCGATAAGGGGCTTCCACCACTCGCGATGTGTCCACTTCGGCCCTACAACAATGAGTCAGAGTTTCTCTTGCCGAATTTTCCGGACACAATGGGAAAATCGATGATAGGAAGGGCACATCCAATACGAGTAACGGAAGCGAGGAGTTTTTTAGAAGTTGCCAGACATGTGAGGGGGCGCACCGAAACCAAATGATTCAGCCCCCTCTAATCCTCCAACTCCTCCTCTGAGGATATGCCTGGCTCGTCATCCGTATCCGTGTCAGGGACGGCTGGTGTCAAAACGGAGGCCACATGACACTTAGTGGCCGTCAAATTTTCCTCCGCAATAGCACCGTCCACGTAGAACGCCACTGTGGATCAACCCCGTTGAGGTAGGGGTGTGAGGTGGTCATCTTTATAGAGATGGGCCCTAGTTTCCGGCCCAGGAAGATGGTACCCCTGGAAAGTAATTTCGATAAGGGGCTTCCGCGGGTCCGCGGGAGGGGAAAAGAAGGCATCGAGTGGCGAAACCCGACCTGTAGCCTGAGCCATACCTGGGACCCTATTTGAGGCGTCCACGTCGAGGTTTTTGCTAAATTGCTTTTTAACACATGCGGCCCAGTACGGCGTGATGCCATAGTCAGACTGCTTCCACATGGACCAACCACGCTGTCTAGGTAGAAAATCACGGGCAAGAGCTTCCGGAGCAACTTCAACGAGCTCCAACGCACAAGCCCGAATCTGCACGGGGCCAACAGGGGAAGCGGTCAAGGCATAGGATATGTGTTTTTCAGCCTCAACACAGTTAGGCGGTTCGCCACCAGCTGGCGTAACCACACTTGCGGGGGCCAGGTGCATCGGAATGACCGCTCCAATGATTGGAACGGTTATGCCCGACACGGACTGACGTGACACTTTACCATGAATGGGTTTGAACAAAAATGGTTTGCCGGTTCGTGGAGCTTCATGGAAGTCTTCAATCCAAAGACGGGGGTGCACTGGATGGTGAGAGTATAGACAATTGAAACGGGTAAAATGGCTCACACAATGTTCATAACCCCATGGGTGCCCCAAAACCATATGTCAAAGTAAATTAGAGACAAGGTATAGGGACACGCAATATTGGGCAACATGAGGAAGTGCAACACTACCATCCACAACCCCTGTAAAAAGAAACTTCGAGTAGGCGCCTCCGTTGGGGGGATTCATATTTTTTCGAGATTTGGTCTCCAAAAACATTGGGGTCAGCCAAAGCGACCACTCGGCACCCAAAAGCCACCAAAACACGGAGAGCCTGAAATTCTCCATTGGGCAAAACAACCTGAGCGGAAAGTTCGGTTTGAACCTCAATAGTCACGATATGCCCCTTCATGACACTCGGAGGAACGAGGGCCACTGTAGTGTCACAGGGGTGCCGGATGGTTACTTCTTTCAAAGGGGGCTCCTCTGGGCACTCCTACCAACGTCCGCGCCCGTACGGCCCTTCTTTGCCCCCTTTATCGCCCTTACCGCCGCAACCACCCTTATCGACACCACCGCCGTTAAAGCCACCACCACCCTCATCCCCACCACCACCCTCAGGTTTACCACGCGTAGACGTACCGCAAACTGCCCAATGGGAGTCATTGCATGGGGAATTGGGCTTACACGTTCAAACGGTGCCGTTGGTGACATTCAAATCAATTTGTTAGTCCATATCCGTTTGTTTAGGTTGTTTCCGATGTTTGAAACAGGGAACCCAAACAGGCTGATTGAAAGGGGGCGGTTCAGACCCAGGCTCGGCGGCCTTTATCGCTGGGGGTTTAGGTTGACCCACTGCGTTGACCGAAGTGTCAGTGGGCTCGGTGGTGTTCGGGTCCGTCGTCGCATCCGCATTAACCGCATCCACCGCGGTTTTTATCGGGAGAAGGGCGATGTGTGTAGGCCACCTTCTTCTTGTCTGCTCGATGGAGACGATGGAGAGCTCCTCTCTCTGACACGTCTTTATGGGCCAGGGCATAGATATCCTCAGGCTCCGAACCAGGCCTGCGTTGCTCCACTTTCATAGTGTAGCCGTTAGTGTGAGGTGTGTTTTCGAGTTGCAAGACCCATTCCTGTAGATATTGGTCCTTGCAATCAACCCTAACCCCCGGCCCTGAATAGGAAACCATCTCAGGAACCGTGGTACAACGTTGAGCGCTATACATCCTGAATTCTTTTTCAAATAAGGCGCAACCCGGCTAAGGGTCAAGGCCACTGAAATCCACCGTATAACTGCCCTGGCTGTTCTTAACCTCCCTTTTCACCACCTTCTCTTTGATCCACGGGAGCTTGCTTAGGAGCTGCTCCCAGATTACGTGAAGCCGAGTCTCGTTACTCAAAGGCAACAAACGTTGCCAACGAGTATAGAGCTCCTCCAACGTGATGAGGGGCACTTGTCCTTTAACCACCCTGGGGGTGAGGGCTCGCCACCGTTCATCTGTGCTTGAGGGGTCATACTCATGGAAGCTGTGTTCCAAAAAATCCCACAATTCTTTGAGTGTGTTCTTTGAGTGTGTTTTGAGTGGCCTCGGTAACTCGTGTGTTGATGATCCCCTCTAGCCACGGGGCAAGGTGCTCAGAATCATGCGCCCCTTGTTAGCTTTTCTGTATGTGGGTTCATGCTCCCCAGACCATTGATTGTTGTAGCTTCTCCACCCACTCATCGTAGTTCTCTAGTTGCCAATTAAAATGCGGTGGGGGCATATCACTATTCTCCACCGCTTTGGTGTGACTATTTTGCACCACAGGCATTTGGTACGGGTGGTACTCGGGGGGAGCCATGGTTAGGGGTGCACTTGGTGCAACCTTCACTGGAGAACCTGTACACGTGTCCGTAGGATGAGAAGGTGTTTACGAAGGTTTCCCGGGGGAAATGAAAACATTATTCGTGAGGGGGTTGATGTTCCGCAACGAAGAGGAGTTCTGCTCCGCACCGGTCCACGGGGCCGTAGGCTCCGAGGGGTATTCCTTGCTCTTGGGCACCACCCTCCACACGGGGATAGCAGGTTCCTTCTGTTTTTCGGCGGTTCCCTTCCACGAAGTGGGTTCCTGGTCCATGCATACAAGCAAAATGCCTGCACAAAAGATACATATCCTCACAGCAATGCGACATAGAGGCTTTGAACATGGTGCAACGTGCGTGCCATCATGGTGCCATCACCATACGTCGCCCTTTAATTGTTATGCTTGTTCATACTACCCCCTATGCTTCCTAAATGGCATTATCACCTTCCAAACAGGTCCTTTCTCTACATAACCACATTCGTGTTATAACTTGATGGCAACGAGGGCTACAAGCATTTTATTTGGATGCAATGCCTCTTCAAAGGCCATCTAACAACAGAGCATTGCCCTTGTATGGGTGCCGTGGTTCTATGGAGCGCACAAAGGCCGTTTGTAGCCGTTTTCAGTGTCAAAAGGGGGGTAAAAAGATGAAAATTGCCTATAACTTTACGGCTGGGGATAGGTGTGATAGGTGGTGATAGGTGTGTTTGTGGTGTTCCTCCCCCCCCTTCAGCCACCCTCAGTCCGGACAAGCCCTCGGATGGTCGAAGCAATCCTGGGATGGGTGGTCGGAGGAAGGGATGACACAACCACCACCGGATGAACCGGATGGCGCGCCCATGGGCGCCGTAGGCGCTGCCGGCTCAGCCTCAGGAACAGGTCGGGGCGTCGATGGCGGAAGTGGGACGGGTTCTGTAGGCGTGGCGTACCATTGGTCCCACACATCGTTCCTAGATGCAACGGTGGCATGACGCGTAACGAGCGTTTACACCGCGTTCAAACATTTTGCCGTTTTGATGTTGGACATTTTAAGAGGATCCGCCACACTGGCAGCCACCGCCCTACAATCTCTCTGGTAGCCCTGAACCACAAAGTCATATTTAGCCAACATGAACAAGATTTGGGTCATACGATCCCCGTAGGACTAGCTCATGCCCGCGGCAGCCGATACAGCCTGAGACAGCTCTTAATGGGACGGCTGCAGCTCTTTATTTTGAGTCCGCAAGTCCTGCACCTGACTACCGGCCCCACAGCGCCAGGCGGTGCATAAGGCGGCCAGCCACCTGCCGCCCGGCGACAAGGCTCCATGGGTGGCTTCATGGCGCTCCGCAGGCACCCAATGGACAGAGGTCTTCTGCTCTGGGCTGGTGCCCGAGGCGGCAGAAGCGCAGCTCCTCGCAATTGCCCGCTACGACCTGCCGGGAGGGACCTCCGTGGACAGTTTCCTCCTCCACATGCTCCGGCTGGGAGACTTCGTGTGGGAGCTCGGCAATCACCAACTGGAGCAACTCCTCCGCGAGCTCCTGAGCGCAGAGGCCAGGGTGCACCGATGGCTCACTGCGATGGAGGGCGATTGCCCCCCCCCCTCCGCGCCCTGGCAAGGGCTTCGTGGCCTTCCTCTGCATCGTGAACGGCACCCTGGAATGTCCACCGCAAGAGGACCCCCACCCGTACCGGGACCTGCCAGGGGTTTCTCGAAGCACCTGCAGGACACCCTCTTCCCGCCGTGGATCATCGGACGCGGCTCCATGACCGCCTGGTACACCCGCAAGGTGGGCGCCGAGTGAGCGTGCGAATGGGGCCGGTGGTGCGCCGCCACACGCGCACCGAGGGGCCGCACATGCCGGCCACGGCCCACCATGATCCGCGGGGCGGACCCCGATCACCCGTGGGACGCCACCGCCGAGGGGTGGCTACAGGCGGCCCCGGAGTTGGTTGTGTGTGGGGTTGGAGTGGCTATGTCTCCTCGCTCATCCCAGTGCCCTTTACCTCGTACTCCACGCCGCGAACGTGCTCCGAGTCACGGAGATACACACATGGGGACGCCAAGTGGCCACCATCCGGTCGCTCCCCCCGGAAGGCGGGGCCATCCGGCTTACCGTGGCGCACTTCAAAGACGGGGGACCTACGTACCACAACGCCCTGTCCCCGCTGGGCGACATTCCGGGGCCCCTGCTCCTCATGCTCCCCACCGACCCTTGCAGCCGCTGTACGCCGGGAGCCTGACAGCTGCGAACGCTTGAGGGTAGGGTGGCAGGCGATCGCGGACGGCACCCTACTGGCCCTCTTCCTCAGGGACGTCGCGGACGGGTACCAGTCGGGCGCTCTTTTTCCTGACCTCGCCAGGCACCACACCTATATGACGACCCCCCCCGGGGTGCACCCCCGCCGGCGTCAGATGACCTCACCGCAGCCTTCCAGGACCACTGGATCCTCCCTGACGACAGGTGGCAGGAGGTCCGGCAGAAGACGCTCGGCAGGGACTACCAACGCCGCGTTCACGCCCGCCTGCTAGACCTCCGGGGGCCCCTTTGCTAACGGTGGGACGACCTCTGGCTCCGCCGTCTGGGCCACTGGTTGCCAGCCTCCCACCTCCCACACACCTGCCACCTCTGCGGGGAATGGGACGCGGTGTCCTCTGCCGCGCCGATGGGCGCCAACAGATGCGCGCGGTGCTCCCAGGTGGCCGCGTGCCCCTGGCCCGAACCACTCGCCAGCCCGCGCAGGCGCACGGAGGAGGAGGCATTGCACCGGCGCATTGGGGACGTGCAACCCCCCTCGCACGGCCACGCGGGCCCCGCGGGTGCCGCCTCCTGTGGATCTACGTGCACCTGCGGGATTCCACTTCCGTCGCGCACCTGTTGCACTGGTTTGTGCCCTGACCCCCGCCCGACGCCGCGCTTTGCAGAGCCCACAGCACCATGCCTCGCCGAAGGGGGAACACGCCGGAGCACGCCAGAGGTGGCTGCCGAGCGCAGGAGGCGACTGTCCGGAGCCTGGTGGCGGACGCGCTGAAAGGAACGCACGAGGCGCACGCTGCCGCCCAGCACGACCCGGCGGGCAGCGCGAGGACTTTCCTCGGTGAGGCCGCCCTCCTGGCCGTTCGCGCCCTGAATGGGTTGGGGGCCCCTACGCTACTCCCGGTGATGCACCGGATCGTGAACGCCGTCCAGCCGGGCCTCATAGGCCCTGAGGCGTCCCTCCACGGGTACTGGATGGAGTGGTGCACATTCAACCGGCCAGGCCGGCCCCTGTCCATGGGGGACAACCTGCTGCACGCCCTGAGGGCGCGCTGCCCCAGGGACGCGGCCCCGTACCTGAGCCAGGCGCGGGCGACGTACCCGGGAGGAGTGTCCCGACTGGATGCGGCACTCAACCTTCTACAGGCCGACCCCCCCGTACGCCGTCGTGTGTGAGGCGTTCCCCAGGGAGCCCACCTGGTGTTCCACCCTCCCACCGGCCACGCACAGGCCCTGCGGCTGAGCCAGCCCGCACCTGTCCCCCCCCCTCTCCAGGACCAGAGCTGCCCACCACAAAGGGAAGGTCCTCTGGCAAGAGCGCCCGGGCACCCCTCTGCTCCTCCTCGTCGTCACGACCCGCAGGGACCCAGAGCGGGTCCTGGGGATCACCCCCGGCCCCCTCTACGGGGCAGGGCCCGTGCCCCGCCCCCCCCTCCCGGTGCCCAAGGCGCGGGACGGGGTGCACGTCTTCCTGCAAACACAGGAGGTCACCGCCGTTACGGGGGTCCACCTTGTACAGCTCCCCCCCGGCATCGCCTGACGACCCCCGGGGGCCCGGGGCCCTGAGCCCTGCCCCAGACTGGGAGCTGTGGCGCGACGTGTGGGCCGCGTTGCTCGCCCGCCTCCCGCCCTAGTGCCGATGGATGACCACCGGCCCCTGCCCAAGCGGAACCAACACCACCGGCAGCCCCCCCTCTCCTTTCACCCTCTTCCCCGCGCAGCACTACACGGCACTGGCCACGGCGCACCACTGATGCACTGGGAGGTAGTGGAATGGACACACCTGCTGCGACGCCTGCCTACCAGGATGACACCAATGTCAGACTTCGATGGCTGCCCCTGGCAGGACGACTGCCACCACCGCTGGTCCCGCTCCCGCTCCCCCGTCTCCCCGAGCTGCGCGGCGCAGACCCTCGCAGAGCGCGAGGAGCGGTATCTGGCGGAGGCCGCGCCGCCAGTCGGGCAACCAGCTGGGTAACCCCTGGGCGGCCCCACCGACCCCGAGCTGCCAGCGCAGGAGCCAGTGCCGGCCGAGGAGGCCGCCCCCGCCGCTCAGGCTCCGGCCCCTGCCGCCCCGCCCCCGGAGGAGGCTCCGGGTGCACAGGGAGATGAGACCGCGGCCCCAGCAAGCAGCGCCCCAACCCCGGCGGGCCACGCCGCGGCCCCTGGCATGCCGCCGGCGCAGGGGACCGGCCCGGCGCGGGCCGCGAGCGAGTCGCCCGGGGCCACCGCAGCCGCAGCGGAGGGCAGGGAGAAAACGAAGTACCGCGCCCTCACCAAGCCCAGCCATACCCACACCAGCCCCGCCAAGCTGTACCCGCCCAAGGCCGCCTTCCCTGAGGGCAGGCCGCAGCTTGTAAGCCCCCCGGCCCCCACGCGTACGCCGCCAGGCATCACGCTGCCGCAGATGCAGCGGCAGCAGGACGCCCGGCGCGTGATCCGGGAAAGGGGGGACGGCGCGCAGGCGGGGCAGGGTACCGGCCACGGGAGCGCGGAGTGGGGGACGGCAGGCGACCGGGGGAGCAGCCAAGGACGAATGCAGGGGTCAGGCCAGGGCACACACGGCAAGGCGCGAGGGCAAGGGCACAGGCAAGGTACCAAGGCCAGAGGCAGCGGAGGAGGGCAGGCACACGGGGCAGGCCAGAGGGCGAGCAGCGGACGACGGGACGCGGGACACAGCGCAGGGAAAGGGCAAAGGCACGAGAAGGACACGGGCGCGAGCAGCAGCACCCTAAGACGGACGCAGGGACGTGAGCAGGACGCCAAAGCGGGTGGCATCGGGGCGCACAGGGCGGGGCGGGGCACGGTTGGCGGACGGAGGCAAAGCCAAGGACATGGACAAGGACGCGGGAAGGGCACGGGCATCGGCGGTACGGGCAAGGACGCGGGTGACAGAGGGCGGGACCCGCGGCACGGGCCACAGGGCAAACCGGCAGGAGTGCGCCCAGGCCAGTGTTTGGGGGCCGGGAGGGGACCCAAGGGGAAGGGGGGGAAGGGCGACGTAGGCCCCCGGGGACAGGCAGCGCGGGGAGTGGGGGCCAGGGGGGACAGGCAGAGCGTAGGGAGAGAGACGAGGAGCAGGGCACCCCCGTAGCCGGACGTCCAGCCGGTGCGGTGCATCCCCCCTGGCATCGAGCAGATGCAGGCACACCACGCCCACCACCACCACCACCACCACGCCCACCTCTACAGCATCAACCCCGACACGGGGGACCTCGTCCCCCCCAAACCCTCCCGACCCCCATGTCAGCCGTCCCTCCACCCGCACGGCGGCGCACCGCGCGGCCCTGCCCCTACGGCACCAGAGCCGAGGGCAGAGCTGGCGCGGATTGCCGCTGCCCCGGCGGCAAGGGGGCATGGCGCGGCGCCGGCGCCGCAGGCGCAGGAGCCAGGACGGGGGGCAGAGGGGGCCTGCGGCGACTGGGCCCGGAACTGGGACGCGATCCTGGACCCCCTGGGGGGTGAGGCCCTTTCCCTGGTGATGGAGGTGTACGGTTGGCTGGGCTGGCTCCTCGGGGACCACCAGGGGGATGAGAAACTGGCCCTTCGATGCCGTGCTCCTCCGGAGGGACGGGAGGAATCAGGAGGTGCCACCGGGGGGGTGGGCAGCCCAGGAGGGCCACGAAAGGGTCATCCGGGCCGTGTTTCGGGCGGGGTGGCCCGACAGGGAGCCGACGTGGCCGGCTTTCCTGGAGGGGGGGGCAGTGCACCGCCCTCACCCACTAGCGCTACCGCCCGAGCAACCAGCCGCCGCCGCTGCCCCGGCCCCCAGACAAGCGGCGGCGCAGGTAACGGCCGCCCCCAGCGGCAATGGTCCTGGGCGGCGGGCAACGGGGGGTGGGAAAGGACCAGCGACGCGGGACACCCCCCCAGCAGGCCAGGGCCCCCCGACCCAGAGCGCCCCCCCCCACCCTCCCCGCCGTTCACGCAACGGGGGGACGCGCGCCGCCCCGAGTAGGGGAGAGGACGGGAGCCACAAGCGCGCGGACGCGCGCGGTGCGGGGGCCCCACTGACCCGCAGACCGCTACTCACTAACCGCTGACCCGGACCGCCACCCCCAGCACCCGCGGCCCCCCCTCCCCCCCGCCAGTACCGCGCGGCGAGGCGACAGCAGCGAGGGGAGCAGGGGACCCGACGGCGTTGGCCCGCACGACAGCCTGGTGCCCGGAGAGTGGGGGGGAGCAGGAGGGGAGTGTGCCCCCCCCCTGTCGACGGCTGGCCCCGCGGAGCTGAGACCACCAGGCCGCCCCCCCTCAGCCACCAGAGAGCAGCACCAGGGGACCGCAGGGGGACGGCGGTGAGCCCCCCCCCCCCTCCCTCTCCCCTCTCCCCCCCCAACCCACGGACAGCCGGAGCCCTGCAGCCCCCCCGCGAAGCCCGGGGTGAGCCCCCCCCCCCAGAGGAGGCCGCCACACCCAGGGAGGGGCGCCACTGCCGCGGTACGCGCTGCTGTACGCCGCGTGCCCCCAGTCAGCCGCCCGCCCACTCCCGCAGTACCCGCAGCAGGCCGGCAGCCCTGCGCCTGCGCGCAAGGGCACCCCGCGGGCCGCACCTGGACGGCGGCATGCGGACGTGAGCCCGTGCAGTGTGGGGGGCGGAGCAATGACGAGGCCGCCCGCCTTGGTGCCCGCCCGGGAGGGGCGGAGAGACGGACCGAGGCAGAGCAGCCCCCCGCCCCATGCCCCACGGGGCCCCCTGGCCGAACCCCTGGCTGAGGGGCGGCGCACCGACCACCCCCCGCCCCCCGCCAGACAGACCCGGCGCCCTTGGTTGCCAAACGGCCCCGGCCGAGCATGCAGCAGGAAGGGATGTGCGGCACCACGCTGCCGTCCATGAGGGGGGGCCAGGGCCGGGGGCCACAGGGTGGCAGGGAACCACGGTGCAACCCGCCCCCTCTTCCCCCACTCCCCCCCCTCCGGCCACGGGCCTGAGACGGGCCACGGGGGCCCCGGCCCTCTACCCCCCCCAGAATCACAGGGGAACCCCCCCCCCCCCGAGATAGCCGCGGCGCCCGGCAGGGGGGGGGCGCCGCTAAGCCAGTACGCCACGCGCCCCCACGCTGCCACCCGCCAGCTCCCACAGAGACCACGACAGACAGGCGGACCCGCGCCAGCACACAAGGGCGCCACGCGGACGACACCCGGGGTCAACACGCGAACACAAACCGGAGCAGTATGGAGGCCACGCCCTCCATGAACGGAGCGACGCCGATAACACCTGCTTTGGTGCCCACCCAGGGAAGGCAGAGGGACGGACCGAGGTAGAGCGACCCCCCGCCCCTCGGTGCCCCCCGGCCACACCCCCGGGGAGGACGGCACACAGCCCCCGCCCCCCCGCCCCTGAAGCACGGACCCGCCCGGAAGGGGGCACACGACCCCAAGCCAGGCATGGGGGGAACGGGACCGGGCCGCCCGCCCCCCCAAGGAAGCCAGACAGCGCACTGGACGGAGGCAGGAAGCGCGGAGGGGCACGGACCGCAGGGGACGGCCCTACCGGCGCCCTGTACCGGGACCACGCGAGGTGCGCGCGCCACGCCGACCCGGAGAGGGATGAAGGGCGCGGACGCCGCGAGAGCGCGAGCGCACACACACGCAAAGGACACGCGGGGAATACCAGAAGGGCAACCGGACCATGCCCGCTGAACGCACAGACCGCATGGAACGGCCTACCAGCGGGCGAGGGTAAGGGACACCCGGACGGGACGACCCGCCACACGCAACGCGCGGAACGCGGGGCGGGAGAGGGGGAACGGGGAAGACACAAAACGCGGCACCGGCCCCAGCCCCCCAGACCTTCCACGAGCGCCGGGCACACACGAACAGGGCACTGCACCCGCCAAGGCAGTAGTGGCGCACCGACCCACGCACCAGCCCTGCGGCTAGGCCGCCTTCGCGCCAGCTTAAGGGGGTGCCACTGGCGACAAGCCAGTAGCACGGGCCCGGCGGCGCCGGCGACCCGGGCCACCACGCATTAGGGGGGCAAAGCAGTGGGTAAGCGCCTGCAGCTACGGTTGCTAAGTGATGCACTGACCGGTGAGTGGCGAAAAGGGGAAGCCAGGGAGGGACAGGGCTCCAAGCCCACTGAACCCGGGGGACTTCGCCACCAGGCAGGAGGTGTGTCATGAAGGGCCCCCCACTAGGTCCCCGTGGGGAGGATATCACCAGGCCGGACGAGGTGGCCCCCCGGAGCCGAAAGGCGTCTAGTACCCGAAACCTCAAACCTCAGACCTCAAACCTCAAGTCCTGCACCTGAGCCATCAGGGATTGGATGCACGTTTCATAGTGCAGCATACACCGGGGACAGTCACAGGTGTGCTTCAAGTCAGCCTCCCCCCTTGTCGCAGCGAGGCCCCTAGAATGTCGAAACGAGGGACCTCCACCAGGAGGACATCCACGAGGAGGAGATTACCCGCCGCTCCCTCCGCCAGCAGCCCTCCAAACCACGGAGGGACCAGAGGCCCCCCCCGCAGGGCAAGACGGGGTTGTTAGGCGCGCAGCAACAGGTGCAGACGCCCCCCCACTACACTAATGTCCCCCCCCGAACCCCCATCACGGGATGGCCGAATCAGGTACGGGATCCCGCTCAGGTGCTCGAAGTAAGTCCCCCGGCGGGGTGACGGAGGAGGGGAAATAGGACGAACAGGGCTCTGCTGCGGGGGTGGCGGTGCGGATTGCTCCACCACAATATATTGCGGCGACTCATGAACCACCATAGGTGGTTGGATCTGCAGATGGGAAGCAAAAACAGGCTCCGAGCCCGTTGCAACCTGTGGATCCTCCCCCCAATTGGGCAGTACCCGCTGTTCGGGGTCCTCCATAGGAAATGTAGTTGAGGGGGGGTAGACCAAAATTATTAGGAGGGTTGCTGAACCTCCCTCCACCGAATTCTCTCCCCCCTAGCACAGATTGTTAACCTTCGGCACCGCCAGGGAATCATTAACTAGGGACGGACGATCTTTCGGGCCACTCATAGGCACTGGAGCCGTATTACGGGGTCGGTCCTCTGTAGGCTCTGAAACTTCCACAACAAGACATGGGCGGTTTTTGGGGCCGCTCATAGGCACTAGCGACTCGTCCACAACAATATACTAAGGGCGGAAGATTCCTCCACCATAATGTAGTGGGGCGCCCGGGATTCTTCCACAAGCATGGGGCGATTCCTGGTCCCCGACATAGGTACGGGCTGCGCACGCGATGAGGCAACGAAAATACGGGAATGATGAGGTTCGCGACTTTGCAGCACTATAATCTCCTCCCCCTCATCGTTGCTCCCCTGTTTCAACGCCAGGGGGAACCACTGGTCACACTCATTCTCCTCGATTTGTGTGGGGATTTCCTCGATGATCGTAGGATTGAGCCTGGATCAGCTTGGGGGATTAGGGTACGCTCCCAACGAAAGGAGATTCCTCCACCAGGGAGGGAAACAGCCGCGATTGGCTCATTGGAGTGGGCGACGATTCTACCATGGTGGGGCTCTGACTGGTCCCCGATAGGGCCTGCTGGATTAGGGCTACAGCTTCACAAGCCCGATCGAGTGGGCCATGGGGATCAGGTGTGGGCGGGCCGAGTCGACGGTTTTTGGCGTCCAGTCGGTCAACAATAGGGCTGATGGGCCCTGCCGCAAACAGGTTCTTCCTGACCTTGGGCTCTGGCAACCCTCCTAGCGACAGAGGAGTGTCGGAGTCGACCAAGATTGGGCCCATTGGCCCTGGAATCGTAGCCAGTCGGCAGCGCACGAGGGTGCAGGGTTTGTGCGCTCGATCACCTTAGTAGATCGTTCCATTATTGCCCAATTCTCGGCGCTAATAGCGGTTCCCGTGCCTGGAAAAGACAATTGTGGTCCAGTCGGCTCCCTCTGAGGGTGATTGTCCATTTCCCCCCAAAACCTACCCAGGTACACCAGCTGGATGTCGAGATTTGGGGGCCCCGATGGGAATATTCGGGGATTTCGGAGACTTTGGATTGGTGGCCACCAGGGGCTTGGCCCGGTTCTGTGGACCCTGCCCGGTTGATGGGGTCAGGGTCGAGGAGATCCTGAGAGTGGGGACCTGGACACCCTCGGCTATCCCTCCTGGGGAAGAGTAATTGATCGGAATTTGGTCCACGATTTCGCGGACCGATCGCTTTCCGCGATACCACGCGCCCAAGAGAGGGGAACATTTTCGCCTCTGCTACCATTAAACCAGACCGAGGGGTCAGAAGCAGAGGTCGCAGTGGCAAGGGCAGCAACATTGCTGGGCAAAGAGGACATAACGATTGTGTTAACTGAATAGTATCCTGCAAACAGATATGATACACACAGTCACTGAAACACCTGATATGCACATATGCGAAATCCACCCTATCATCAACTAATTCATATAACTATAAAAGATCCAAGATTGCCTTATCTATCCCACATCCTATGTTCCTAACAAGGGAATGGAATATAGTATACAATAGTCCCATATATAGGGTAATATGATGATCCCTTAGGGGCATTATGCTAGGGTAGTGTTGCGACCTGCTTCAGTTTATGTCATGGATCACTGCATATCGCGCACGAGCTTGCATGCTGACTACACCGCCTTAGTAGAGAGAACAGTTGTGCCCTGTCGTCCGCAGCGGACCTGAATAGGTGTTCACCCCCCAGCCCACCCCTTGTTGCTCTATGTTCACCTCCACATGTCTGCTACTCGCTGAAGCTTGTTGCTTGTTATTACGGCCCCTGCTGCGTGCCGCTTGTTTACAACAGAAAACAAGTAGAAGGATGTGAGCAAATAGGGAGGACAAACCACAAATGGTAAGTCTCAGTAAGGGGCGTGTGCATGAAACCTCCTGCATGATGCATGCTCACGATGCGTTATAGAGAGTAGGCCAGGCGCTGTGCCTGGGGTATAACTCTTGTTAGGTTGCCCAGGGCCCTGCCCTACCATCTGTAACAGAACGGGCGGAGCCCTTTGCCCTTGCTTGTTTGATAGGGAAGTTTGGTAATAGTCAATCATTTTCAGGTCGAAGGCCCGTGTAATACGGCGAGGCCTGTTGGGTGGCAGGACCGAATTGTTCTGCATGTGTTTCCTTCAGTTGGGAACAGGGAAGGGTGATTGGTGCACAACTTCAAATTTTTGACCCAGCTAATTAGGGCACTGATCGCACGATCAACATGGGGATTAGGAACGACTTGGCCATGGACGAAATGTACTACACGCTGTGTGCTGAACATGTGCATTCCTTAACCAAAGCCGTGGCAGGAAAAGGTGTCCAGGCGTCCCCGTCCTGCCAGAGCAGCCTCATTCCGCTGTGCCTGCTTGCCTCTGCAGAGGTGGGCCAAGGGGGTTTGAGACACCCTCGCCATTGCCACCCAGTAGTGCGTGGTGAGGTTGCGGTCAGCAAGCCTCGTAGGGACTGAGTGCGGTTGTGCTCACCCTACATCCGATGGCCGGTGCTGGTATTATTGAGTGTAGGGTAGTGGTGTCTCCTGATCCGCGTGCATTTCCTCACGGGCAGGGGAGGGGGTCAGTTGTTGGCAATTAGAAGAATGGGCGTTTTGTATGCCCTTAGCACACCTGGCCACTCCCTCCCTGTTTAGTAGGTTAGGCCCTAGGAGTGGTACCAGTAGCTGACTAGTGACGCCTTCCCGTGGGGGGGCCTGGCTACAGGACGCTGCGGCGGACACGCAAGCAAGCAGGCAGGCAGAGCACTGCGCTCACAGGGGCATCCTCATAGAACAAAGCGTTCTAGGATCCTTGCCACTCTGAAACAAAACAAAAGTATGTACAAGAAGGATATCAGGGTATGTACACAGGTGGGTTAAGCCAGGAATCAGGTTAAGTGCGCAACAGGGCAATAGAGACTCAGTCCCCAATCATCTCCCATCCCTAGGTCCCACCTTCTCACTGGCATGTAGGTACGGTGGTTCAAACACAACCCACGGACCTGCCCAAACTGGACCCTAGATCCCTGCCGGGAAAGGGGCCTTCGGGTCACCCGGAAGCACATTCCTGTGAAACCAATTCACTCCAAGGTGGACCAAAGGTTACTCCTTGTGCTCCCCTGATGGCAGGAGTTAAGCCCCCTCTGAGCCTGAGATATGGCCCCGCCATTATCCCCTAGTTGGCCGCTGGAAATGGGCTCTTTCAGCCCAGCCTGATTTTGACTCAAAAAAGTGCAACATTGACCACTTGACCGGGCCATACGAGGGCAGGGGCGAAGCAACCAACCCTGTACCCTTCGTCTGCGAACTCCATAGAGGCCCTATGCAACTTGGTTCCCCCAGAGTCCCTCGTTTTTTGGCGCCACAGGGTCGCCGCGTGGGGTCGGGATGCCAAAATTGGCAAGATCGGGCATCTTGGGTGGCCGGCCAGGGTTCACATTTGTGGCGATCTTGTCAGGCCAAGCCTTGATTCACGGGCCTTGATATCCCCTCTGGTCCCGTGCATCGGGGTTTGGCCTGCTGACGTGTTGGCTGCTTGCTGTTCCCCGAGGGGATGGTCACGCGACGGGGCAAAAAAGGGCAAGAAAGGCAAAATTTGGCAACGTGGCACGCAACGTAAGTTTTTGGAGACGACATAAAGTTATCAGCGCGAGTTCTGAAGTCCGGAACACTATGGATACAGTAACACACAGCTTTCCACCCTGGAGGGGCATCTCGGGGCACCGAAGGTGCCAAAGAGTTACCGTGAAGAACCTGAAGTAGCTGATGGGTTTTTGGGACCTTTCAGTGGGTGTTGGTAGGTGTAAAATGCAGAAAAGATAGGTGATGGCGTGGAGAATGTTGGACTAAGAGGCTTTCTTTAAGCCACTGGGCCACCAGGGTGGCCAAGGACTTCCTGTCAAAACAGGAACTGTTACTAGTTGAAAACTGTAGCATTGGATCAATGATTGGATTGGTAGAACATTTCCTGTCGCTTTTTTTATGTGTGCGGCCGACCACACCCTGCTTTTTAAAACAACCTGCAGTCTACCCCTAGGGAGAAAACAACAAGGGGCCTCCAAACAACGCAGAGCAAGACCGCTTCGCACGGCTAAGCATTGGGAACTGCCGCACAATCACCATCCACAGCTCCTCGGCCCTCGTTGAAAATGTGTCAGTAACCCATACGAAGCTCACATTTGGCATTGCATACGGAGTAGCAGAACTTGAGGAAGAAGCGCACCGCTGGACTGATTGGAGGTGCCCCTGCTGACTCGTGATCTTCGAGGGGAGAACCGAATGCTACCACTGTTTGTCCCCGAAAATGGGAAACCTGACACCGTCCGTCTGCCTGCTACAATAACACTACTGGTTACAGTCTTTACGGCCAGAGCTCTGTTACCTGCTCGATCTGCATCTGCTCCATTCAACGGTGATGATTGTGACAAATCAGTAGAAAAGGGGCTCTTCGGCGACTTAAAGCACTGCCAGGACACGCCCTACCTGACATTCCCTCAATGCTATCTCTTGGGGCTTAAAATAGCCGCTGTACTGCACGTTGACCCCATACACCTGATGACTCTACTGAGCCCTCCTTGCTGCCATGCAGACAGCTTCACGCATCAGCTTGATGCACAGCGCCTATGTGCTCACTTATTCTGAGGCCAGCGACTGTGTTCTGGCCGTCAGACAGCATTATATATTTTCTCCTACATATATGACGGCAGTGAGCTCATGGTACAAGAACTTACAGATCTTCTCTGAGCGCCTAACATCATGCACAGCAACCTTGTTCTGCCACACCTTTGCTGTGGCGGCACCTGCTTTCTGCCACTACATGTGCGCAGGACCTGATTTGAGAACACATCCTTATGACTAACGGGTTCTCAGCCCTTGCACTGCATTTGCTGCTTTGAACCTCTTGTATTTTCCCCTAGGGGTGAAACAGCATTGTTTCCAAAACGCTGCTCGCAGGAAAGGAGGCAAAACGCTTTCTTTTCTGTTCTCGTTTACTCCGTTTTCTCACTGGCACGACTAGGGCGAACCATTTCACACTATATGGACACGTCCTTCACACAATGCCGCTTTCAGGGCACCACAACACACCACACAAGACAGACCACAAATCTTCACACAAACACAAACCACCAGAGGCCTGCCTGGACCTGTTACACAGGATCCAGCCCACTGTTCCCGCCAGCAACGCATGTCCACAATCAGTTTTTCCTCTCCAGTCACCAAGTCTCAGAATTATCTCATGCTGAATGTATGCCATTCATCTTCCCATCTTTCATTGCCAAGTCTACCTTCAGATTTCTAGTCTCCTTTTCAATTGAGTTGAACGCTGGGTTTTCACTAAGCAAGACCCGGAAAGTCTTATCCTCGCATTTTTCAGGCCCTGACCCTACCCTGAAACAATGAACACACCAACAGTTCGCAGAGACAGCCACTCTTTGAAAGGCTAGGATTCTTTCCAAAACAGTGACACACACTATGTGCCTCCCAAGGTGCAGCCCCTCTAGTCCCCAGGTACAAATCAGGCCCCTCCCACACATACGAGTGTCCTTGCTTTCTCACCCAGTGTTACCACTCACGGGCCCGCCCGCATCACTTGACCACAGGACTTGCCCCAGCATCCACCAGCCATCGTAGCAACCACCACATGCCTCCTACCCACCACGAAACCCTTTCTTCTGCTTTCACACAACACATACTCCAAGCAGCGCAGGGGGCACATATAATATTCTATTAGGCCTACGAGCTATGCGTAGAGTACTCTGTGTATTCCCTTCTCGGGAACTGCCTTTTTGCGGTCCAGTACGGACCTTGAAGTGAACATTGATTGCAAAAACGTGATCTGGGGTCCACGGGCGCTGCAGATGGTGCGGGGGACGCCGAAGACGGTCAGTCAATGACGACTCATCATGACTGCCACTTCCTGGGCTAGCAACCCCTTTTTGCGCGCCGGGACGGCCACACTGTAGCCACTGTGTTGGTCCACACACAGGACCACACAATCGAAAACTTCTCTTCCCATATGTAGTTCGGGCATGGAGAAGACATCCATTGCCACACTCTCGATGGCTGGTCCGGAATCGGCGTCCATTGGGCTTCCCCCTGGACATTCCAATTGTCAGGATTGCAGGCCTGACAGACCGAACAACCCTTCTATACCTGCTTTATGGCTATGTAGAGACCCATCTCATCTATCTCGAACCAGCTTCGCATGCCCAGGGCTTGCTTCTTAACCCCTCGGTGCATCATGAGGTGGTGCCAAGCCTCCAACAACTCCAGCACCCTGGACCCCGGTACTAGCAACCTACCGCTCCGGTAGAGCTTGCCATCTTCCTCGATTAGCCCCTTCGGCAACTTCTGTCCGTCGTCAGGGTCAGTCAGAGCCCGGTATTCGAACCCAAAGGCCTCAGACCTGGCAAGGTCATTGCTCCAGTTGTTCTGGATGCACAACCCCCGGGAACAGGTGGTTGTTGGACTCAGCAGCCTCTGTGACGAGTACGCGGACCGCCCTGCTCACCCTTCTTTTAAGGAGAGCATCCGCGGCAATAACGACGAAGCATTTCACACCCTTCTCCTCCATCATGCGCTGCATATCAATTATCTTCTTGGCCTCAGTGGTCTCATCACAATGGGCAGAAACGTCTGTTATGCCCTTGCTGGCAGGATGTGCTCACCCGCTGAGACAGTCCGCCACGGTGGTATCCTTTCCTGGAACATAGACCACCGTGAGATCGAACTTGGCCAAGGTCTCGTGCCATCTCGCTCTACGGGAGGCTGGTCGTTAGGGGATGTCCACGTGCTCCTTGTGCCACGACTGCAGACTCTGATGGTCTGTGCAGACAGTGACGGGGTGCAGGGCTATGTATCCGGCCCACTTCGTGAGAGCCAAGACAATGGCATACGCCTCCCTCTCACATGGCATCCATGTCCCTCTCTGGTCTTCCGCCAGGACTAGGCTCCGGAAGGCCACAGCCACGTGGCTCCCATCATCAAGCACTTGTTCCAACACGGCGCCGATGGCCTAGTTGGAGGCGTCTGTGTGCAGTACGAACCCTCTGTCTGGATACACGAGGTGCAGACCCACTGCGGATAGCAGCGCCTGCTTCATTCCCTCAAAGGGACAGTCGGACTCTTCATTCCAAGCCAGATCCTTCTTGGAAGCCTTCTTGGTCTCCTACGGGTTGCCCTTGAGCATGGCGGTCATGGGGGCTGCATACTCGGCATAAATCTTGATATACCCCGAGTAATAAGTGCAGAACCCCAGGTATGCCCGCAACTCGGACACCGTCTTTGGCTTCTCCCAGTGCTCAGTCGCTGCTACCTTTACAGCTATGGGCTCCTGTCACCCGTTGCCAACTACGTGGCCGGCGAAGACCACTTTGCTTGCAGCGATGGTGGACTTGTCACTGGTTCTGGTCAGTTTGTTCGGAACCAGCAGGGCCAGCACTCTGGTGACGTCCCTCTCATGTGCCTCCAGCAGCTGATCGTATCCCATGGTGGGGTCCCCTGACACAATGATCACGTTGTCGACAAAGGGGTCTGCACAGTCACGCCCAGGCTCCAGCCGTTTCTCCAGCACCCTCTGGAAAGCCGCATTGCCAGTTGCAACGCCCATGGGCATGACCTTCCACTGAAGGAGTCCAAGTGGGGTGCTCATGGCTGTGCAGGCACGGGACTCATCGGCCAGAGGCATTTGGTAATAACTATGTTTCAGGTCGATCACTGTGAAGATGCTCCGCCGAAATAGCTTCTGCAGCATGTCCTCAATGAGGGGCAGCGTATAGCTGTCATGCTGCGTTTGAGCAGTCAGGCCGCGGTAGTCGACCACAAGCCGCCATTCGGCCACGGTTTTTGGGGACGACTAAGTAGGGGGAGGCCCACTCGGCCTGACAGGGCTGGAACCAACCTCGGTCGATTAACACCCCGAGAATCTTCTCCATGGCCTCTTTCCTCGCGCCCCATATGGCGAAGTCACAGTGCTCGTACACACGGGGTCTGCCTTCAGTTGTATCTGGGCCTCACCATACAGTCGACAACCGGCGGAGGGAATAAAGGCTGTCCACTGAAGAAGGTATCGCCATACTTCTGCTTCATCCGGCCCTCAATGCCTGGATCTTGGGGCACTCATCGGACTCTGCCTTGGCTTTGTGGGCACCTGGACCACTGAGCTTACTTCAGGGGTAGCGACCCAACCAGAATTCGGGCCTGGTGGTCTCCCCAATTGGCCCATCCGCCCATCTCGGGCCTTGCCGCGGAAGAGATCACCATAGGTGGGTGGGTTTCCGGCAACGGGATCCTCGTGGCTCGACATGTGGTGCGGTACTCTCCTTATGCAGGTACTACCATCATAGGAACCAGAGCCGATGGCATCCACTTCCCACCAGGCTTTGTCCTGGCCTTTCCCCTCTCGCTGGGTTACCCAGTCGTTAAAGGGTCGATCCATATACCCCTGAACCAGATTCTGCTCCTCATCAGTAAAGAGGTCCTCAGATTCACCAATGTTAAGGGGAGAAACCGTGAAGCATTGCCGCCAGGGCTTCGCAATCACCCGGTTGACACAAACGAAGTCCGTAGCATGGGCCTGTTCCAGGCCCCCATCCACAGAGTGGAGTTCTGTTGGCCATCTCTTGGGTGGCATGGCCTGTCCCTTATCGTCCTGATGGACCCTCTCTCCAGCCAGTAGGACGACCTTGTTCAAGGTCATGTTGTCCAGCGAGGCCACCCAATCTCGGGTACTTTCCTCCTCGGTACAACCCATAGGGACGAGAAACACTGCCTTGGAAAGGTCCTTGCGGATCTTCGCAACTGCCCTTGGGATGTCCACTCTGGGACAATGGACCCATATCAGACCAGTGTTCCTTCCACGCAGAGTCCCGGGCACTCCAGTACTTCTCACACACCCGAAGATGGGCCGGAGGTTCCTGAGGAGTACGCATCCCGGGCAAGATCCGATGCTCCCAGATCAGCAGCAACTGGGTTCGCCACTACCGGCTTGACGCCATACTCCTGGTACGTCCGCTCTACGGGCTCGGTCCCCAGCGCAGCTACTTTGAGCTGATGGCGCTCGGGGTGGATCAATTAGCAACTGAAGGAGGCAGGCAAAGCACTGCGCTCACAGGGGCATCATCACGCTCGTGTCATGTGACAAAGCGTTTCAGGATCCTTGCCACTCTGAAACAAGGGAACGAAAGTACGTACAGCAACACATCAGGATATGTACTCATGGGGTTAGGACTGGATTTGCGTAAGGGCATCACAGGACAATGGACACTCAGTCCGAACTCTTATCCCGATCCCAGGTCCGTCCCTCTCAGTGGCTGGCAGGGGCGGGGGCTCAAACACAACCCATGCCCTACTCAGTCCGGACCCTGAAACCCTGCCAATAGGGGAGGCTGTCCCGCCCAGCCACAGGCGAGCTCCCTATGCTCCCTAGGCGAAAGTGGCTCCCTATGGCCCCTTGACGGCAGGTCTCAACTCCCCTCTGGGCTGGAGATAAGGCCCCGCCATTATCCCCCAGGAGTTGGTAGCTGAAAATGGGCTTTTTCAGCCCAAACTGATATTAGCTCGAAAAACTCCAAAATTTACCCCTCGTGCGGACCCGCCAGAGGTAGGGACGAGGCAACCGACCCTATGCCCTTCACATATCATCTCCTTGGAGCCCTTATCCAATCTGGTTCCCTCTGAGGTCCCGCCATCAGGGCACCACGGGTTCATCAAGTGGGGTCATGATGCCAAAATCACCAAAATTGGCGTCATTTCCACGCATGGCTCGCCCGGCGAGGGCAAGGCCAATTGCCCACAGGATAGGAGGCAGGATCTAGGACCTCTATCTGAGTGCACAACTTGAAATTTATTCCGGGCTTATTGTGGGCATAGAGATATGGGGCCGCCAATTGACCACACGGGGGGCTGAAATTGGGGCTCCAAAAGGGGGTCATTTTGGCTGCGCAACATCAGCCAAAATCGGGGGTGCCCTCAATAGTATATCTCCACGCCGGCTTGGAGATCAGATCCGCCATTCCATACGCGATTCACCAGGAGTACAACAGAGACTCCCATGTTCTTGGCTCTCAAAGATCTCCATGCCAGTCGGCGTGGTGACAATCCAAAAAGAGTCCACAATTGTCAAAATGGCAAAATCGTCCACACTGGCTTTGGGCTAGCACCTTGACGAAGGTTGCTCCGCTTCGCCCACGTGGTGTGCGAACCATGGTGACCAATATCCATAACACCCATGTCATATATGGTCCATTGGTCCATGCGTCCGGCGTGCACGAGGGGGCTGAACATGGTGCACGGCGGGCAGAAAATCCGGAAAATTGCTGGAAATGGCCGAGAATGCGCACACTCATGGGTGGGGCAAATGAGGCACATGCCCGACTTGGACCGGGGTGTGCCATAGGATTGGTATCAAGTCACATGCGTCCAACATATCTTTTGGGCGTCGCCCAAACCCCTCTGGTTTTCGGAATGGCAGGGTCGCCAAGTGAGCCCATGATTTGGGATCGTCCCAAATCGCCAACATGGCGGCCACGGTATGCCAAGCCCAAGGGGAGTTGTTCGCCGGGTTTTAAGATATGTTGGGCACTGAAGTGTGTACCCCCATAACATACTTGGGTCATGATGTCAATTGAGCGCAATGTTGAGATACACGGTCGCCACTTGACATCATGACGGGCAAAAAACAGCAAAATTGGCGAAAACACACGCAAAAGTGCCCTGAAAACTGCACAAATATATTGAAATATCTTCGGCTTGGATTGAGTAATCGACCAATCCTTTTAAACACAATGACTCGACACCAATGACGTCTGATTCCACATATGTGCTCTACTTGGGGCGCTTTGGAGAGCCGCGCGCGCTGCCTCCCAAGTGGGCACATGCAAACATGGAATATTGCAAAAAACACACCTTGCTCGCAACGAATCGCTTCAGGGGCGCTCCACAAGCGTCCCTTCACGAAGGTTAGGCTTGCGAGTGTTGGTTGAGAGTACAATGGAGAGCTTCGTGCGATATGGCGTCCATTGGCGGGTTAGTCTTGGAATGGTGCACCCGCCAAATGGGCACGTGATATGACACCAAATATGGCATACAACCCTACCCTCGCCTTCCACACCCAACCTAGTGGCCTAGAATCAAAGTGTGCCTATATTCTAGAGTAACTTTGGTCCCTTAACACGCATGCAAGAAAATCGACCTCCTTCCGGAAAGCCAAATTTTAGCATGCACGCAAAATATATTGCCAATATATATATCGAGATCATATATGTACTATCCGGGGTGGACAAGTGATATCCCCTGGATGTAGAGGCAAGCAAAGAGGGAGATAACGCCAACTCAACATACTTGTACAGGTACTTGGGCGCCAAGTACGTGAGATTGCTCATTTCTTGGAAAACACTCAAAATAAATAACCCTTTGGGCCTATGGGGTTGGGATCCTTTGGCCTCATCCTATGACTATGGGGGGCAAAACTTCATACACAGTGCCTATGAGGCACGTTAGTTCGTCGTTGGGCGCTTGAACTCCCGTCACCCTTGTTATTTCACTTGGGGCTTCAAAGCGCCTTCGGCCGCCCAGATTTTCTGGGAAAAATCCGGGACGCGATGCTTTTTGGCAAGGAAAAAATTGCGGATCACTCGAAGAGTGTTTCAGTCTTAACTTCCGAAAAAATCGTTTTACAGAATCATCTAATGCAGTGCACGGAACGGGCGACGTCAGGCGGCGATTTCACGACAATTAGAAATCGCGGTAGAAATCGGGTATTTCACGACCAAGACAGTAAAATTATGGTAATTCCACATCGATTGAATGGTTAGAAATCGGATTCCAGATTACGTGGGTTAGAGAACAGGGATATCCCGCTGACAGCCGGTGTCAACGGCTTCCGCACAGGTGTGACGACTCACATGCCTCGAGGCCATGGGCCATAACGGGTGTGACGGCTCACAGGCCTCCGGGCCATGGGCCATAGGTTCTGGGTACCGCTTCACCCCCCTCCTTAGAGCAAACCCTGGGGGGGGCTCGATAACACCCAAGCATGGCAGCGGGTACCCAGGACCATCCCCTGAAGGGGGGGGGTGTCACATCCTCACTTCAGGCTGATTTGCGGGTTAGGCTGCCCAGTACAATCCCACAGTAAGACAAGTACGGTGCTGTAGCTGTTAGTAACTGCAAGTATAGTATCAAGTATCAAGTCCCGGGTCCTGGCGGTGATTGTTCGGCATCCAAAGGACCCGTTAAGTCACACCAGGCGCACCGGGTACCGGCTGCGACGGTCACTACCACAGTGGCAGTGGCATACACGGCCAACATAGGCGCCACACGACAACCGAGGTGGTCCCACGGGTCGAAAGCGACCACAAGGATCCATTAGGCTACCTCAGGCTTCCCAAGGCCGCAGTCTGGGGGAGAGTCCCCACGGGTCCTTCCTTTGGCGCACCATGTCCATATCCACGACGCGAGTCCAGAGTGGCAAAGCCGAGCGAGCTCCTCCATAAGGGATCGGGCATAAAGGCTGTCTTTTCCCTCGCCCCATTACCACGAAGGCCATGCATGGGGGAGTTCCCATGCAGTCTGGCCGGAGGCGTTGACTCCTCAAACCATCAGTTTCCCAGACAGACTGACCGAGGTCAGGACACCGGAGGTCACCACCCGACTGCAAGTGCGTCTGCGAGTCGATAGGCTCACACTGGGACTGACAGTGGCGGACAGCTGGGAGTGTAGTCAGGCAACTGGGCTTCCCGCCTGGCGCCATCAGGATCTCTGCACATCACAGCCACTAGGGCAGACGGTATCACGGGCACTCAAACAGAAGAATCTGTACTTAGGTACCGGTCCAGGCTGGACCTTATGTAAGAGCATGTACACGACGATTCAAGGCGCCTTTTGTATTCCAATTCGTGTCCCTTCGGGGGGACAAACAGTCCACATCTCGGTGATGGGCTGACAACACTTAACATACAGATGCAACATCCTGGGGAACAGAAAAATAAGCAATAAGCGGGGTAATAGGCGTGTAAACACACTCTGGACAGAGCGCCAAACCACGCCCTGGTTAGGATAAGGCATATGCAGGAAGGTGGACGCCTGAGTTCACGCCATATATGGTCTGCAGACACACGTAGACTGGTCTGGATCCCGCAAGTGCCATGGGACCAGACCACACACCAAAAAATCGCAATGCCGATGAGAGCGGCATCCGTTGCGCAACGTCGTACGGGCTTCAAATCCCCAAGAGCTCAGGAAATATCAAGGTCAGTCGCCCTGCCTGGTTTCCCAAGGATTCAGCAGGCGGGGAGTGACGAATGGAAGTGGAAGAGAGGGGCCATCCTCCCCTGGATTCGGCAGGGGGGGGGTATATGGCCACTCTGATGGCAGGTCACCGGAAGATGGAAGAGGGCAAGCAAGTGAGGGACGATCCGTCGACCTAACAAGCGCTCAAAATGCATCAGAGGAGAGCTCAGGGCGGTGATCAGGCGCCCCTGGCTGCAATCGCCCGGGTGAGTGCTGCCAAGTCCGAGACATGGATCTTGGTCTTGTGCTTGTGGATGTGGTCCATGAAAGGGGGTGTCAATCCGCGGCACGAACGAGGGGACGGTTTCCCAGGTGTCGTGGGACGGCCCATAGCCTCGCCAACGAACCTTGAAATCAGAGCACCCGGGTGCTGAGGCGTTCGGACGCTGGGCCAGGATCTTCTCGACGGTATAGTCGTCCTGCTCAGCATAATCGTCGTCCAAATCAGCCTCATGTGCGGCGTAGTCCAGGGACACATGTTGGCCACGGAGGTCGGTTTCCCGCACACGCAGTTGACTCTCGTGGCGCTCCCGGAACTGTCCGTGACCCACCTGATGCGGTATGTGTCCTCACCAATCCTGCAAACCACCCCTCCGGGTGTGAACCAGGGTTTGGTGCGGTGGGTGCCCATAGGGCGGGGTCTGATCACCCACACTGGGTCTCCCGCCCTGAACTTTTGTGCTGTCGAGCTCGGGGCGGACTTCTGACGCTCGACATGCTCCTTCTCGAGCTGCTGGCGGATGTCCCGCACCGTTGCCTCTTGCCGCGCGAAGAATTCCTTGGCGTCCATGGCCATACCATCACCAGACAAGGAAAGTCCCCGACCCAGGGGGTCCCTGCCGAACAGAATCTGGTGAGGGGACAGACCACCCGGAGTGGTGTGTCATGATGGGCCTTCAGAGCGGGCCACATCTCCTCAAACCAGTTCCGACGTGGATTGGTGATGTGATTCTTGCGCAGCTTCTCGAACAGCTTCCTTCCAGCCACTTCAGCCCGGCCGTTGGACCGGCTGAGATAGGCGACGCTCTTGGCATGACGTATTCCCATAAGGGAACACATGGCCTTGAACCAGCCAGCAGTAAACTGGGGCCCTCGGTCACTGCAAATGGTGCGGGGGATGTCAAAGACGGTCAGCCAATGACGAATCATCATGACTGCCACTTCCTTGGCAAGCAACCCCTTTTTGCGTGCCGGAACGGCTACTACGTAGCCGCTGTGGCGGTCCACACAAAGGACCACACAGTCAAAGGTTTCCTTGCCTATGTGAACTTCGGGCATGGAGAAGACGTCCATGGCCACGCTCTCCATGGGTCGGTCAGGCAACAGAGTCCATTGGGCTTCTTCCTTGACGTTCCGGTTATCGGGATTGCAGGCATGACAGACCGAGCAACCCTTCCTGACCTTCTTGATGGCGGTGTAGAGACCGATTTGGTCGATCTCAAACCGGCGCTGCATGTCCAGGGCTTGCTTCTTGACCCCTGGGTGCATCATCACTCTGGGACCAGCAGCTTACCAATCCGGTAGAGCTTGCCATCTTCCTCAGTCAGCCCCTTTGGCCACTTCTGCCCGTCATCAGGGTCGGTCACAGCCCTATATTCGGCCTCAAAGGCCTCAGACTTGGCGTAGTCGTCGGTCCAGTCGTCCTGGAAGAAAGATTCAGGGGAGAGGTGTTTGTCGGACTCAGCTCCCTCACGGGCGAGTACTCTGACCGCTCTGCCCATCCTCGTACCGAGGGGGGCATCCGCAGCCATGACGACGAAGCATCTAACACCCTCCTCCTCCATCAGGCGCTCCATTTCTATGATCCTCTTTGCCTCAGCGGTCTCAGCCTCATCGCCATGGGCGGAGACATCCGTCATGCCCTTGCTGGCGGGAGAGGCCCACCTACTGAGACAGTCCGCCACCCTGTTGTCCTTGCCAGGAACATACACAACCGTGAGGTCGAACTTGGCCAAGGTCTCATGCCATCTTGCCCGTCGGGAGGCGGGACCAGAGGGGGTGTCCACGTGCTCTTTGTGCCATGACGCCAGACTCTGATGGTCGGTGCAGACAGTGACGGGATGGAGGGCTATGTACCCAGCCCATTTCCTGAGAGCCAAGACGATGGCATACGCCTCCTTTTCTCAGGGCGTCCACGTCCGTCTCTTGCCTTCCGCCAGGACGCGGCTCCAGGAGGCCACTGGCACGTGCCTCCCATCGTGAAGCACTTGTTCGGACACAGCGTCAACAGCGTAGTCGGAAGCTTCGGTGCGCAGGACGAACCCTCGGTCAGGATCCACGCGGTGCAGACCCACTGGCATGGTCGGACTCAGCATTCCAGACCAGAGCCTTCTTGGACCCCTTCTTGGTCTCCTCTCGGTTGCCCTTGAGCATGGTCGTCATGGGGGCTGCATACTCGGCATACATCTTGATATACCCCGAGTACCCCAAGTACGCACGCAGCTCAGAGACCGTTTTGAGCTTCTCCCAGTGCTCAATCGCAGCCACCTTGCCAGGTATGGGCTTCTGCTGCCCGTTCCCGAGTACGTGGCCAGCGAAGACCACCTCGCTTACCGCAATGGTGGCCTTGTCACTGCTGCCCGTGAGTTTGTGCCAAACCAGAAGGTCCAGCACTCGGGTGACGTCCCTCTCATGTGCCTCCAGGAGCTCCTCATAGCTCATACTGGGGTCCCCGGACGCGATGATCACGTCGTCCACAAAGGGGTCCGCACAGTCACGCACCGGCTCAAGCAGGTTCTCCAGCATCCGCTGAAAAGCCGCATTGCCGTTGGTAACGCCCATGGGCATCACCTTCCACTGGAGACGTCCAAGTGGGGTGCTCATGGCTGTGCAGGCACGGGACTCCTCGGCGAGAGGCATCTGATGATAACCATGTTTCAGGTCAATCACCGTGAAGATCCTCCGCCGGTGTTGTTTTTGCAGCATGTCCTCAATGAGGGGCAGCGCATAGCTGTCATGCTGCGTTTGGGCGTTTAGGCCGCGGTAGTCGACCACGAGCTGCCACTCACCGGCCACCTTCTTGGGGACGACAAAGCACGGGGAGGCCCACTCGCAGTGGCACGGCTCAAGCCAGTCTCTCTCGATGAAATCACGGAGGATCGTCTCCATGGCCTCCTTCCTCTCGCCCCTCAGGGCGAACTCCCGGTGTCAATACACACGGGGGTCCTGCTATAGTCGTATTTTGGCCTCGCCATACGGTCCACGCACCGGTGGGGGAAACACAGGTTTTCCGCTGAAGAAGGTTTCACCATACTTCTGCTTCACCCTGGCCCTCTATGCCTGGATCTTGGGGCAATCATCAGACTCCGCCTTGGCTTTTCCGGGCACCTGGACCACTGAGCTTACTTGAGGGGTAGCGACCCTACTTGTTTTCGGCTCAGGTGGTCTTCCCAGGTGGCCCAAAGGGCCATCTCTGGTCTTGCCTCGGAACAGGTCGCCGTAGGTGGGTGGGTTGCGGCCTATTGGCTCGTCCTGGCTGGACATGTGGTCCAGCACTCTCTTTACGAAGGTATTCCCATCATAGGAACCGGAGACGATGGAGTCCACTTCCCACCAGGCTTTGTCCTGGCCCTTGCCCTCACGCTGGTTTCCCCAGTCGTGAAAGGGCTGATCCATGTACCCCTGAACCAGATCCAACTCCTCTTCAGTGAGGGGGTCCTCTGATTCTCCGATGTCAACAGGGGAAACCGCAAAGCATTGCCGCCATAGCTCCGCTACGATGTGGTTGACACACACGAAGTCCGTGGTGTCGGCCTGTTCAACGCCCCCATCCACATAGTGGAATTCCGTTGGCCATCTCTGAGGTGGCATGGGCTGTCCCTTAGCGTCCTGATAGACACCCTCTCCAGCCAGTAGGACGACCTTGTTTAAGGTCATGTTGGTCAGTGAGACCACCCAATGTCGGGTGCTTTCCTCCTCGGTGCATCCCATAGGAACAACCAGCACTGCCTTGAAGCGGTCCTTGCGAATCTTCGCTACCGCCCATGGAATGTCCCATCGGGGGAGAATGGATCCACATCAAGCCCTGATGCGGACCCCAGTGCTTCTTCCACGCGGAGTCCTGGGCGCTCCAGTACTTCTCACAAACCCGAAGATGGGCGGAGGTTCCTGAAGAGAACGCATCAAGGGCCAGATCCGATGCTCCCAGGTCCGCGACCAGTCGGCTCGCCACTTCCAGCATTCCGCCGTACTCCTCGTTTGCTGGCCCAGTTGGCTCAGTGCCCAGCGCGGCTACTTTGAGCTGATTGCGTTCCGGGTGGATCCATTGGCATTCCACATGGTGCTCAGGTGACGGAAGCCACGAGAGCTGGTCGTCCTGGTACGGGGTCATTGAGGCCTGGGCCGGGAGAACGCCGGAGTCCGTCTCCATCATGAAGTCGTACCCAACGATCATGTCCCAGTCCATCGCGGCGTCGTAGAAGCGACCTTGCAGGAGGATTTCCTTGCCGAGGTCCGGGCGGCTCAGCTCACAGTGGTTCACGAACTGCAGCCCAATGGCCGCTTCCTTCCTGCCTCCCACCATGTACTGGCCGTTCACCACCTTCAGCCTGACAGGCTTCCGACTGTCGGTCAAGCACTCTGGCGGAAGTAAGCCAGCCTTGACCAAGGTGACCTGAGCTCCCGTGTCGACCAACAGGTAGAAGACCTTCTCCACTTCCCCGCATAAGGCACGGACCTTAAGGTGCAACTGCCGCCCACGCCCAACACGGCGCTCAGCGTGCAAGCTCAGGATCTCCGGCCGATCTAGAAGCTCAACAAGCGACTCGTGCAGGTCGTGGACAATTGGCTCAGGCTGCCCATCTGCAGCATCCAGCTGCGGTCCGGGTGATCCTCTGATACTCTCGGATAGATCTTGAAGCACATCAAATACATTCTTGGTCGCGAAGGATGGACCGGTGCAAGGGTTCGTGCCGTCACTTGCCCTCACTCTGCCACCGCGACTGTCTTTTTTTTCGGGTGCCGGACCAGGCCTTCCGCCCGCGGCAATCCCCTTGTGCTTATCGTCTCCCGACCGGTATGGTGTGGCGCTTCCCACGACACCATCCTGCGACCACCCTAGCTGGGCCCCTGGCTGCAGGGGCTCCGCTAAGGGGCGCCGGTTGTGGTGGTAGTAGGGGTACTCTCCTCCGCATCAACCTCGTTGACACGCTTCTTCTTTCCCCCTTTCTTACCCTTCTCGTCCTTGTCCTTGTTCTTGTCGTTCTCTTTGTTCTCCTTGTTCTTGTCATCCGACTTGGGAAGCCAGGTCCTCTTGATCTCCTGGATCTCCTTGGCAACTGGGTCCCTACCGACATCAGCTTGGAGAGCTCGTCCTTGGAGACTTCCACCTGGGTCTCCCGGATACCCGCGGGTGCACGCTTTTTTGACCCGTGCACCTTCCTGTAGGCCTCCGTGTCGGCCTTGTGGATGGGGCATGTCCGGTGGTCATGGTTGAACCCTTTGTTCCTCGCATAACACACGAAACAGCCCTGAGGGTGAGCTCGTATGAACTCCCCAGAGGACAGCGCAGGGTCGCCAATGCGGCGGGGGTCCTTCTTCTCCTTCGTCTTCTAACCCTTCTGCAGGGGCTTCCAGCTTCCCTGGTTGCTCCCCGCGTTCAGGTTGTGGGCCACGAAGGCACAAACGGCCATCTCGGCGGGCTCATCGTCTTCGTCATCGTCGTCGAGGGCCTCATCGCCGTCGGCTCCCGCTGGGTCCATGGCAGCTTCCCCGCCAGGCCCCTCGCCAACGTAGTTGACGTCACGGTCGCCGGGCCTCAACCCGCGGATGTGGTGGAGGTTCCGGTACTCCTTGAGTACCTCTTCTCCAACCCACTCCAGGATCTCGTCGCAAATCATCCGCGCCAGGATGGCCTGCAGACGGATGGTCTGGCCGCTTACGTCACACTCATCAAGGCGCCACATCGCGGTCTTCTCGCGATCGCCGGTGACGGTGATGAGGAGGGCGTTCCGCAGGGAGTGCCGTTTGACATCCCGGGCCACGTTCTTCCTTGTCCAAGCCACCATACTCGTATGATACTCCTTGGGGAGCATCATCTTGACCGTGTGGTTGGACTTGGCCCTCTTGGCTTCCTCCTTGGTGACTCTCTTGATCCTTGCTTTCGGCAGCATGGAGAGCAGGCGAGCCTGCTCGTCACCCTCATTTCAGTCCTTTACGTTGCGGCGGAAGAGGGTGTTTTGCCCCTGGAAGTCTCGCCAATCCTGTAGGCGGATCTCCCGACCATCATGCTGAAGCTTGATGGCCTTCCACCACTTGGCAGCCACCTGCGGCGCGTCCACCCGCTCCTGCTCGTTGAGCCACTTCTTGGCTTCCTTGAGGGTCGTGATCTTCCCCTCCTTGGTCGCCATGAAGTATAGCTCCTGGAGCACCTCCGGCAGGCAGTACCTGAACTGTTTGAAGACATATGTCTCCGCATCTGGAGGATCCATGTCTTCGGTGACGGTCAGCCCCCAATCGTCCAGCTTCTCCAAGAAGAGGTCGAGGTTGAGGGGGTTGCCATTGTACGTGGGGGGCTTGATGTCGATCAGGTCCCCCCACACGGCGGCATCCGCGGCCTTAGAGACCACGAACGCCGGACGCGAGGTCGACCGAGGTTCCCATCGGCGTCCCCCAAGGACTCCCACGGCTGCCACTTCCATCTCCTCCACGGTATCCGTGTGGCTATGCCGTCGTTCATCCATGTACGCTGAACCTAGATGTTCACGCCGTACTCCTTCAATGTATGCCTCCTCATCACAGCGCCTGCGGCTGCGTTCAGCAACCTCCCATCGTACAGCACGCGGCGGGACAATGCCAAACTCCTCCAGGTTTCTCCTCACCTCCGCCGACATCCCACTCCACGTCCCCTCCAGGGACCTCATCCTTGAGTCCACCATAACGCCCGCCAGCCATTGGGATTGGCTCCTGGGCTGGTGCGGGGCCATGGGGGCGTACTGGTGTCCGCGGTGAAGCACGGCGGTTGTGGTACTCCGCCCTGAGCCACTCATCACGCCACCCCTCACTGCCACTGCCGGACGGCACGCGCTCGTTACGGCGGCCCGCGCTGTGGTGAGAGGGGGCGCTGAGAGAGGGGGCACTGGCGCTGGGGCGACTCCTGGGGGCTCTGCTGGGGGCGTGGGCTCTGCCTGGACCTGGTCCAGGTCCCCAGCCGTCATCCGGCGAGCCAGACTCCAGGGGTGGGTGGTTGCTGCCGACGCTCGCACGGCCTTCCAGCTCGACCAACCTCTGCTGCAGGCCGTTGATGACCTTGTTCAGCAGCCTGGTCTCGCCCCTGGCGATGTCCAGCTCCCTCTGGGCGGCGATGGCGACCTTGGCAATCTTGACCATCTCCGTCTTGGCGATGTCCAGCTCCTTCTGTGCGCCCGCAGCAACTCACGCGATGCGGATCATCTCGCCCTTGCCTGTATCTACCTCGCGCTCGAGGGACTGGACCCTCCTGCGGAGGTGGACAATCCACCGCCAGGTGGCATCCCGGTCACCGTTCCCTGCTGTGTTGTCGGGGTGCCCAAGGGGTCCTCCAGTAGGGCCTCCACCGCGTCTGCCCGGTCCAGGGGGTCCTCCCCCTCCCGTAGTTCTGCCTCCGGGGGGTCCACCTGGTGGGCGTCCTCCAGGGGGTCCTGATGGTCCTCTGCCAGGGGGTCCCGGTGGGTCTCCGCCGGGTCGCCTCGGTGGGTCCGAGGATAGGGGCTTCTCCGTGTAGCCGAAGTCCATGTCTTTCTTCCTCGTCCAGGTCGCCCCACCTAGGCGTCTCGGTCTCGCACTCGGTGGATCCCGAGCTCCAGTAGGGAGGAGGGAGATCCTCACTCTCACCCTGCGGCTCCACAGGGGCGTCCCCGCCTCCTCCGCCAGCCACTCCTCGGCGATGTCGGCGGCCTCGTCCATCCTTGTCGCTGGCGGTGAAGAAGGGGTCGGAGTCGTGGGGGTGTCCGCCTGCTGGCCTCCGTGACCTCTCGGGGGTCTTCCCCTTACCCATCCTCCGTTGGTAGGCGGTGGGGCCACTGTCTTCAGTGCTGCCCGTATTGACCTCCTCCAGATCCAGCGTCATCTTGGAGGAGGCGTCCCCTTCGAAGAGCTTTCAAAGGGTCTCCACTCGGGATCCTCCCGGGGGAGTCTCGCGCCGGAGCTTGGCTTCCGCCTCCTCCATTGCGGCGGCCGTGGCAGCGGCTGCTCGCCTTTCAGCCTCCACCCGGGCACGGGCAACCTCGGCCAAGCCATCTCCGCTTCCAGCGCTGCCAGCTCCGCCTCCGTCCTGGCCCTCTCCTCAGCGTCCTTCCGTCGCGCGGCCTCGATGGTGTCCTTCCTGGCGGCGTCCGCCTGGGCCTTGGCCGCTGCCTCGGCGCGGGCCCTTTCGTCTGCCTCCTTCTTTGCCCTCTCTTGGGCAAGCGCCTCTTCCAGCGCCTTCACCTCGGCCTCCTTGCGGGTAATGGCCTCCTGGGCCAGGCGGGCTTCATCGGCGGCTGCCGCCGCCTCACCCCTGACCCGGGCAGTTGCTGCCTCCTGGGCGCTGGGGCGGTGAGTCCAGCCCAATGGCCGCCACAGTCTAGGCGTGGAAGGCCATGCCTCTGCCCCAATCCGTAGCCTCCTCCTGGGTGATGCCAACGGCGCCCTCCGCGGCAGCATTCTGCTGCGTGGCCCATTGCCGCGCAACCCGAAGCTTGCAGGCCACCCCACAGGCGCGCTCGCAGGCGCGGGCCACGTCCCTTTGGTCGGGAGCGACGCTGCTGCTGGAGCTGGCCTGGTCGGCCGGCATCCTCCCGCGGTGGGCCTTGACCTGCTTGGCAACTTCGAAGAAGTCGCCAAGGGTGGTGTGGCCGGGTTGGTGACCGCCACTGGCCCGGTTTGGGGGCTGGGGGCTGGGGTTCCGCCCTTGGCGGCTTGGGCGGCTTCGGCGGCCAGGGATTCCTGGTACTACCGCCACTTCTTGTCCTGCTTCCTGTCCCCAGCGGAACGCTTCTCCTTCCCAGGAGACGCGCTGCTGCTGCTGCCCTGCAGCGTGCGCTCGTTCCCCGGCTCCGGGAACTTCTTCTCGATCATGTCCCACTTGGAGACGTTGATCGTGGCGCCCGACGGGTACTGGTTGGGGTTCTCGTCCTCCCCAATCCCGTCGGGGCGCAGCCCTTCGCCGGGGCTGTCTGGGCGGGTCCAGACCCTCCAGCGCTTCTGGCGGAAGCGGTTGGCGTATCCTTCAACCCGCAGCCAGTCTTCCACTGCCTGCAGGCAGTCGGGGCCTATGTCCTCGCGGAGCTCGAAGCTCCCAGGCATGCCGCCTTCGCACTGGGGACTGCTGTGGCGGTAGTGCTGCCCCCACATCAACCCACGCAGTAGGCGCACCGCATGGGGGTGGGGCTGCGGTCACGTCTTGCCCGCCTCCTGCCAATTCACCATCGTTCCCCTCGATGGACTGGTCCTGGGGGTGGCTGTTGAGGCGGTTGATGTAGCTGGGAGTGCGGCCTTGCTGGTCGGCCAAAGGAACTCGCTGATGTCAGAGTTCCGGTCAGTGCAACTCCTTCACGGACTCGGCGCTGTTGCTGGGCAGCGCTGCGAAGCCCGTGTTGCTCGGGGTTCAGGTGGCCCCGAGTAGCACGCAAGGGATGGGTAACCCCGCGGCAGTGAAACGCTTTTGACACGTTACCGTGGGGGGCCTGGCCACGGGACGCTGCGGTGGACACGCACAAGCAAGCAGGCAGGCAAAGCACTGCGCTCACAGGGGGATCATCACGCTCGTGTCATGTGACAAAGCGTTTCAGGATCCTTGCCACTCTGAAACAAGGGAACAAAAGTATGTACAGCAACACATCAGGATATGTACACATGGGGTTGAGACTGGACTGGGGTAAGGGCATCACAGGACAATAGACACTCAGTTCCAACTCATATCCCAATCCCAGGTCCGTCCCTCTCAGTGGCTGCCAGGGGCGGGGGCTCAAACACAACCCATGCCCTACTCAGTCCGGACCCTGAAACCCTGCCAGATGGGGAGGCTGTCCCGCCCAGCCGCAGGTGAGCTCCTGAAAACCAAGAGGGCTCCAAGGCGACCCAGCAGTAACTCCCCATGCTCCCTTAACAGCAGGTCCCAACTCCTCTCTGAGCCGGAGAAAAGGCCCCGCCATTATCCCCCAGGAGTTGGTAGCTGAAAATGGGCTGTTTCAGCCCAAACTGATATTAGCTCCAAAAACTCCGAAATTGACCCCTCGTCTGGACCCGCCAGAGGTAGGGACGAGGCAACCGACCTTATGCTCTTCGTGTACAAACTCTCTGGAGCCCTCACCCAACCTGGTTCCCTTCGAGGTCCCGGCATCAGTGCACCACGGGTTCATCAAGTGGGGTCATGATGCCAAAATCACCAAAATTGGCGTCATTCCCACGCGTGGCTCGCCCGGCCAGGGCAAGGCCAATGACTCACAGGATAGGAGGCAGGCCCTAGGACCTATATCTGAGTGCACAACTTAAAATTTGGTCCGGGCTTCCTGTGGGCATAGAGATATGGGGCCGCAGATTGACCAAACGGGGGGCTGAAATTGGGGTCTCAAAAGGGGGTCATTTTGGCTGCGCAAAATGAGCCAAAATTGGAGGTGCCCTCAATAGTATATCTCCACGCCGGCTTGGAGATCGGATCTGCAATTCCATACTCATTTCACCAGGAGTACAACGAAGACTCCCATGTTCTTGGCTCTCAAAGATCTCCATGCCACTCGGCATGGTGACAATCCAAAATGGGTCCAAAATTGCCAAAATGGCAAAATTGTCCACACTCACTTTGGGCTAGCACGTTGACGAAGGTTGCTCCGCTTCGCCCACGTGGTGTGCCAACCATGGTGACCAATATCCATAACACCCATGTCATATATGGTCCATCGGTCCATGCGTCCGGCGTGCACGAGGGGGCTGAACATGGTGCACGGCGGGCAGAAAATGTGGAAAATTGCTCAAAATGGCCGAAAATGCGCACACTCATGGGTGGGGCAAATGAAGCACATGCCCGACTTGGAACAAAGTGTGTCATAGGATTGGTATCAAGTCATATGCGTCCAACATATCTTTTGGGCGTCGCCCAAACCCCTCCGGTTTTGGGAATGGCAGGGTCGCCAAGTGAGCCCATGATTTGAGATCGTCCCAAATCGCCAACATGGCGGCCACAGTATGCCAAGCCCAAGGGGAGTTGTTCGCATGGTCCAAGATATGTTGGGCACCGAAGTGTGTACCCCCATAACATACTTGGGTCATGATGTCAATTGAGCGCAATGTTGAGATACACGGTTGCCACTTGACATCATGGCGGGCGAAAAACAGCAAAATTGGCGAAAAAAAACGCAAAAGTGCCCTGAAAACTGCACAAATATATTATAATATCTTCGGCTTGGATTGAGTAATCGACCAATCCTTCTAAACACAATGACTCGACACCAATGACCTCCGATTCCACATATGTGCTCCACTTGGGGCGCTTTGGAAAGCCGCACGCGCTGCCTCCCAAGTGGGCACATGCAAACATGGAATATTGCAAAAAACACACCTTGCTCGCAACGCATCGCTTCGGGAGCGCTCAACAAGCGTCTCTCCATGAAGGTTAGGCTTGCGAGTGTTGGTTGGGAGTACAATGAAGGGCTTCATGCGATATGGGGTCCATTGGCGGGTTAGTCTTGGAATGGTGCACCCGCCAAATGGGCACGTGATATGACACCAAATATGGCATACACCCTACCCCCGCCTTCTACACCCAACCTAGTGGCCTAGAATCAAAGTGTGCCTATATTCTAGAGTAACTTTGGTCCCTTAACACGCATGCAAGTGCTTTCGTCGAAAATCGACCTCCTTTCGGAAAGCCCAATCTTAGCATGCACGCAAAATATATTGCCAATATATATATGGAGATCATATATGTACTATCCGGGGTGGACAAGTGATATGCCCCGGATGTAGAGGCAAGCAAAGAGGGAGAAAACGCCAACTCAACATACTTGTATACGTACTTGGGCGCCAAGTACGTGAGATTGCTCATTTCTTGGAAAACACTCAAAATAAATAACCCTTTGGGCCTATGGAGTTGGGATCCTTTGGCCTCATCCTATGACTATGCGGGGCAAAACCTCATACACAGTGCCTATGAGGCACATTAGTTCGTCCTTGGGCGCTTGAACTCCCGTCACCCTTGTTATTTCACTTGGGGGTTCAAAGCGCCTTCGGCCGCCCCGATCTTCTGGGAAAAATCTGGGACGCGATGCGTTTTATCAAGGAAAAAATTGCGGATCACTCGAAGAGTGTTTCAGTCTTAACTTCCGAAAAAATCGTTTTACAGAATCATCTAATGCAGTGCACGGAACGGGCGACGTCAGGCGGCGATTTCACGACGATTAGAAATCGCAGTAGAAATCGGGTATTTCACCGATTTCTAACCGCAAATAGACCAAGACAGTAAAATTATGGTAATTCCACATCGATTGAATGGTTAGAAATCGGATTCCAGATTTCGCGGGTTAGAGAACAGGGATATCCCGCTGACAGCCGGTGTCAACGGCTTCCGCACGAGTGTGACAGCTCACATGCCTCCAGGCCATGGGCCATAAGGGGTGTGACGGCTCACAGGCCTCCGGGCCATGGGCCATAGGTTCTGGGTACCGCTTCAGTGGTGTTCCAGTGATGAATGCCACAAGACTTCGTCGTCCTGTTACAGGGCCATAGAGGCCTGAGCCGGGAGAACACCACGGTCCGTCTCCATCATGATGTTGTACCCAACAATCATGTCCCAGTCCATGTGGGCCTTGTAGAACGTTTCCTTGAGGAGGATTTCCTTGCCGAGGTCCGTGCAGCTCAGTTCACGATGGTTCACGAATTGCAGCGCAATCTTGACTTCCTTCGTACCTCCCATCCATGTACTGGCCATTGGCTACCTTTAGCCTGACGGTTCTCCGACTTGCGGTAAGACACTCTGGCGGAAGTAGGCCAGCCTTGGCAAGACTAACCTGCCCACCTGTGTCAACCAGCACGTTGAAGACCCTTTTCAATTCCTCGCACAGGGCACGGATCTTCAGGTGAAGCCGCCGCTCGCGGCCAACTCGGCGCACGGCGTGCAAGTAGAGAATCTCCGGCCTTTCCAGAAGCTCAATCAGCAACTGGTGCAGGTCGTGGGTAATGGGCTCTAAAAGCTTATCCGCAGCGTCCAGCTGCAGTCCGGGTGATCCCCCGATACTCTCAGAAAGATCTTGCAGTACGTCGAATACATTCTTAGTGGCGAAGGATGACTAGGTGCACGGGTTGATGCCTTCACCGGGGACCGTGGTCAGACACGTGGGTCCGCCTGGGGCAGTTATCCCTTCGCATTCGCCCTCACCCAGCCATTGCGACTGTTTTGCCCATCTGGACTTGCTCTTGGCATTCCGCCGGGCGTACGTCCGGATAAATCGACGATTTCTGACATCGATAGCGCGGTTTGGATCGCAGCAACACCCTGCGACCGCCCTAGCTGGGGCCCTTGGCTGCAGGGGCTCCGCTAAGGCGCGTCGGTGGTCGGCGTGTCCTCCTCCACGGCAACCTCGTTCGCCGCTTCTCCTTTCTTCCCGTACGGGCTCTTGCCCTTCATGTTCTTGTGCTTGTCCTTGTCCGGCTTAGGTCTCCAAGCTCTCTTGTGGGACTCCCAGTGAGGCCACCGGCCAACAGCCGGCCCGCACGCACCACCCCGCACTCGCCTCGGGCGCACGACCCCGTGGACGCCGCTACCCACCCGCCCGGCTCCGCGCAACCGCCTAAACGAGCCAGAACTCAAGCACAAATCAAACCCGAGCCACACCCCGAAACCGCTAACCCTTGACTCCTAACCAAACCCGCCGAGGGAACAACGAAGCCACAGCCCACACCCACAGCCCGCACAGCCGCCTAACCAGCCAGCTCCAGAAGCAAAGAGACACCTCACCAAACCCACCCTGACCCAAGCCCGTGTACATCAGGACGCACGAGCCGCACCCCTGGGGCGCGACCGCCGCCACAGCACTGACGACACACGCCAGAGGACACAACGCTATGTCACCGCCGCACCAGCTGCCCGTGCCTGTGCCTGCAGTGTACGCGCGCCCCTGTTTTTCTCTGTTTTGTTTTTCTTTGTTTTTTTCCAAAAAAAAAAAAAGAAAAGAAAAAAAAACACAAGTAAAAAAAAAAAAAAACGAAAATTAAGGGGGGAGGAAGAGGGATACAACCACCCATGGCACACAGCACGCACACCGGTGAACAGGAGCCCAGTGGCCCAGGGGACCGCACATGCAACACAACACACCGAGCGAGCACACCGGTGAACAGGAGCCGGCTGGCCCAGGACACCGCAGACGCACCACAGCAAACCGCGAGGGCACACCGGTGAACAGGAGCCCAGCGGCCCAGGACACTGCACACACGTAGGGCGGCCGAGGGACAGGAAAGAACCAATACCCCATGGGTCGGACGCACTGGGGCGACCAAGCCGACCCACCGGGCCAGTGGCAGGAGCGGTACTCCAAGGCCACTGGTCCGAGCCCGGCCAGGCTGCACCGGAGACCATGGCAAACGTCACCCGGAGCCATGGAAGCAACCGGTGACAGGCGAGCCGGTACACAGTCCAGGAGGGGGTCACCTGCCAAGCAGAGTGGCCCCTCAACTCAAGCCACAAGGGTGAGGCGGTCGTACCGTAGACAAGCGGGAGCAATACCCCTTGTGGTGAGAGATACTCCACACGGCTGGGCAGCCCCCCAGAGCTGCCGCCCAAAGGAGGGGGCATGTGGCCCTACCCATGGACACATGTGGGGAAACCCTCCCACTTGGGACACATGGACCGGGTGGCCGCGACAATGCCTTCCCAAGCACATGCGGGAGCGGCTCAAGAGGCACCTGACATAGGGCAGTGGGAGGGACAGGACGTCCCCTTGGTAAGACCTTCTTCCTGCAATGTCAAAGGAGGCATCCCGAGCTCCCGAAGATACCTACCTACCTACCTCTTGATCTCCTGAATCTCCTTCGCAAGTTCCGTCCCGACCATCATCAGCTTGGAGAGCTCATCCTTGGACACCTCCACTTTGGGTTTCCGGATATTGGCTGACGTGCGCTGCTTTGTCCGGTACGCCTTCTTGTACGCCTCTGTGTCCGCCTTGTGGATCGGGCACGTCCAATGATCGTGTTGGAAGCAGGAGGTCCGCCCGCAGCAGACGAAGCAGCTCTGAGGATGAGCTCGGATGAACTCCCCAAAGGACAGTGGCAGCTTGCTAACTCGGCAGGGCTCCTTCTTCTTTCTCTTCCTCCAACCCTGCTGAAGGGGCCTCCAGTTTCCCCGACTGCCTCCCTTGTGCAGATTGTCGGCCATGAAGGCAGGGACAGTGGTCTCAGCGGGTTTGGTCCTCATCGTCATCATCGTCAACACTTTCGCTGACCTCGGCTCCCGCTGGGTCGATGACGGCTTCCCCGTCAGAACTGCGCCCACCTGGTGGACACTGCGGTCGCCTCCCTGCAGCCCGCGGTTGTGGGCGGGGTTCTTGTACTCTTTGAGTACTTCCTCTCCAATCAACTCGATCACGTCGTTGCAGCTCATCCGCGGTGAAATGACCTGCAGACAGATTGTCTGGCCGCCCACCTCACACTCGTACAGGCACCAGATCGCTGCCTTCACGCGATCCCCTAAGACGGTGATGAGGAGCCCTTTCCGCAGGGACTGCCTCTTGAAGTCCCGGGCCACTTTGGCTCTTCGGCAGTCCACCACTTTCTTGTGATGCTCCTTGTTGAGCATCATCTTGACAGTGTGGGTACCCTTGGCCCAATTCGCTTCCTCATTTCTGACCCGCTTCACCCAGGCCTCAGGGAGGACATTGAGCAGGCGGGACTGCTCATCACCCTCATTCCAGTCATCCATGTTCCGGCGGAACAGGAAGTATTGTCCTCGGAAGTCCCGCCAATCCCACAGGCCGATCTCCCGGCCATCATGTAGAAGCTTGATGGCTCTCCACCTCTTGGCGGCGGCCTGCTAGGCGTCCACCCGCTCCTGCTCGTTGAGCTACTTCTTGGCCTCCTCGAGGGTCGTGATCTTCCCCTCCTTGGCTGCCACGAAGTAGAGCTCTTGGTGCAGCTCCAACGGGCGCAATCAGAACCGTTTGAAGACACATTTCTCCGCCGCGGGGGGGTCCACCTCTTCAGTGACGGTAATACCCCAGTTGTCAAGCTTCTCCAGGAAGCGGTGCAGCTTGAGGGGGTTCCCATCTTCCATGGGGGGGCTGATATCCTTCAGGTCTTCCCACACGGCGGCGTCCGAGGCCTTGGAGACCATGAATGCCGTTTGCGAAGTCGACAGAGGTTCCCAGCGGCGTCCCCTGTGGGTTCCCACAGCTGCCACGTCCATCTCCTCCCCGAAGTCCAAGCGGCTCTGCCGCGCCTTCTCCACGTACGCTCGTCCAAGGACTCCAGGGCGTACGCCTTCCACGCACTGGTCCTCCTTGCGTTGCCGGCGGCTACGGCTGGCGGATCCCCCGGATGGGCTGATCCCGAAGTCCTCCATGCGGTCTCCATCGGGACTCCCGATGTCCCGTTCCATGCCCTTCTCAGACACCTTATCCCGCAGTGCTCCGTATTGGCCGTTCGCCAGTGGGGCTTGCTCCGGGGCGTGCCTCGGCCGCTTGGGTTGAACAGGGATGCAGAGGAGGTAACGGCGTCTGTGGTAGTCCGCACTCAGCCATTCGTCCCGCTCCTCTTCTTCGCTGCTCCGTGGGGGCATGAGGTCGCTCCATCCGGCGCTGCCACGGGTGGAGGGCGCGTTGTCACTCAAAGGGGCTTCGATGCGGCCCCGAGATCTGCCTGGATCAGTCCCGGGCCCAAAGCTGTCGTCTGAGCCCGGCTCCAGAGGGGGCGGCTGGTTGCTTTCTGTTGCTCCTCGGGTCCTCCAGCCTGTCCAGCCTCCTCTGCAGCTTGGTGACCATGCCGCTCAGCTTCCGAGCCTCAAACGTTGCAATGTCAAGCTCCTTATGGGTGTTGGCGGCGACAGCGGTGCTCTTGCCGGTCTCCATCTTGTTGATCTGCGCCTCTCGCTCCGACTTCCAGATCTTCCTCTTGAGAAAGACGATCCATCGCCAGATGTTCTCGGGGATGGCCCATCCCCGCGGTTTGTCGGGGGGGTTTCCGCCTGGTTGTCCTCCAGAGGGTCCTCTGTCTGGGGGCCCTCTGTTCGGGGGTTCACCAGGTTGTCCGTTTCCCGGCAATTCTCTGGGCAGTCTTCTGCCTCGGAGTGCAGGCGGTCCGCAATCCAGGGGTCCGCCGCTGCCAGATGGGTCGGTGTCCGGGCCGAGTCCCATGTCGTCAGCGGTGTCCATGTCTGCCAATCGGGATCTTGATCTCCGTGGGGGCTGGCCAGGGGTGCTTTCCTCACTGCGGTAGGGAGGTGGGGGACCCTCTCCACCCGAAATCTGAGTGGTATTGTCACCCCCTCCGCCACCGGCTCCGGGCACTCCCACCCTGCAGCCCGTGGGCGGCTGGCGATGCCGGCAGTCCATCCCGATCGCTGCAGGTGACGAAGGGGTCGGAGTCGTGGGGGTGCCTCTCGGCAGGCCTCCGTGGTCTTTCTGGGGTCTAGCCCTTGCCCTTGCGGTGGGGACCGATGGCGGGGACGCTGCCCTCGCTGCTCCGACAGTCCTCCGCTTCCAGGGCGATCTTCATCCTGGAGGCGGCTTTTCCGTTGAAGAATCTCCGGAGGGTGTCCACACGGGACCCTCCCGGGGGCATCTTGCGAGGGATCTTCCTCTCGGCCTCCTCCATAGCCGCAGCAGTGGCCTCCGCAGCCCGGCCTCCTCATGGGCAGGAGCGGACTCCCGCTCACACTGCTAGTGCAGCAGAGCCTTCTCTGCCTCCAGGGCCCTGATCTCCGCCTCTGTCTTGGCCTTCTTCTGGGCGACCTTCCGTCGCGCGGTCTCCATGGCCTCCCGCTTCGCGGCCTCCGCTTGGACCCTCCCCTACGTACCGGAATTTGCACACCACACCTAGTTAAAACCTACCCAAACCCCTCTTCAAGCGGTTCAACCGCCCTCCCACCCTATTCCAGTCATATGGTGCATTTCAGATTTTCCCCGGTTTTAAATAGGGAGTCACCTCTGCGTTGCGTACCTACGACGTGTTTCTACCCTGGCAACCCATGGAATCCTGAATATTGTGCAACTTGTATGAGTTTTCTAACCCCCTGGTGTATGCCTAGTTCAAGACCCCGGTTGAACCACACAGCACGCAAGCATTCTTTAGGACAATGAGAAACATGATATTGTGTGTTAATGCAAGCCCAAAAAAGAGGAAAATGGTAGTTATTCACACTACTGTTGAACTTTCAGTCATTGGAGATCAGAAACCTTGGCACGAGCATGTTTGTTTGGGCCAAAATGCATGATTTTGTTGGCGTGTGCTACCATCGGTTCAACCGGGTTCAACCGCCGAAAATGACCCGGTTGCACCGATTGAACCGCGGTTGAACCGCCTAGTGCGCAGCGTGGAGCATAGCGCGCACGAAGGGCAAAAAACAAGAGAAGATACGCACTAATGAGGAAAATATGGTCACAACGGAAGGTTCAACTCATGCATATGGCGCTGCAAGATGGCGGGCACTTTGTTTCATGCCACACCTGTATACATCATAATGGCATACCGATTTCTGCGCCACGAAAGTAGACAATGAGGGCGCCACGCATTGAATATGACACCATCGCCCGGATCCACAATGTGACCTACTACACGACCTCATCCATACAACACACTCCCTTCTCGTGTCGGCCCATTAGCATGGATTAGCCCCCCCGTCCCAAATTTCCCCCCTCAAAGTCCCCGACACACAACTCCGCACTAAGTGCGGGGTCATCCCCAAGGTGAACGTGCAACGTCATCGGGCGGTGGCCGTCCCCATGCACAATTGCGATGGCGGTCCATGATATGCCGCAGAATATTCCCCTGAGATATGCATTGAGGGACCTTACAAAACCGGCATTGCGCTCAGTGGCGGCGCAAGGGGTGACGGTGGGGCGGAATGTGGGATACCCACGCACCGCCCCAAAAGGTTGTCGACGGTAACGTGTTCCATGCTTCTCCTTTGTCTACCATCCCTTTAGTTTCCCTATCGCGCCGGCGAGTCATCTGAGATCCCACAAGTGCTACTTGTTGGAGGTCGATTGCACCATCCTTGTTTGGCTGTTCGTCCCAACGTGGGATTTCTTTATAAAGGAAAGCTCCCTCATGAGCGTGGTTGAGGAGGCGTTCGTCGTTTCCATCTACATCCTTTCAACGACTTCCACGGGCACTCCTGCAGAGGAAGCCATCCTTATGGATGTAATTGATGGTCTCAATAATATCGACTCCAAACATTGCGGCACCCGATGGGTGTATACTAGTGAACACCCGTTTGGCAAGTTTACGAAGCCAAAGTAAATATGGGGACCTTACGCTGGGGCATATTATACGTTGAAAACGCTTGGCAACACCAGCGCAATTCAACACTCCGGGATGAAATTCCCAGCGGTACATGTGGGTTAGTAAGACGGACATTTGCTCAACGACGGCGCGCGCTTGAAATGGAAGTTTCATTACTTTCGCGATCACACTAAGATTTGTAAGCAACCGCCACACCTCCTCCCCATCTGGTTGCCTCTTGCTTTTCAATGCTATGTTGCTTTCAGCCTTATTGAGCACCTCTTGTGCCTTCTTCCTTTGGTGCGGGGTCAGGTGTGTTGCATGCACACGAAGGAACTTCGTAATATACTTCCCCACCTCAAAAAATAAATGCAACCCGCACATCACAACAGAATTATGACGGTGATCAATGTGCAAAAGTGGCTCCTTAGTGGAACCGCTGGCATCCAAGGCAGTTGCACCACGAGTTTACAAACATCGCATTTTTTTTCAGCCTTTGTGGTACGTGGAAAGTCCGTGTCACACCATTTTTGGAGCTCACGGCACCATGTGGCAAACGAGTACACACTACCCACACCAAAAAAGGTGCTCAACCCCAATAAATGGCGTAGCCATGGGGAATCACCTCCTATTGTACGTGCACAATCCAATATAACCTTTATCGATAATTTTCTGGATCTTGCTCAACGTGCCGTGAAGTAACGTACCTATTACATCACCATCACTCTCTTTGCAAAAGGGCAGGATCGAGAGGCCATTTATACCCAGGTGTGCACGCTTTTGCCATGTGGTTCGCAAACGTGATTGTGGTTTGCACCCACAAACGTGAACCACATAAAAAGCCGTAACCCCGAAAAATAAGAACATATATAGGTTCGGGAAAAATCGTTTTGTTGAGAACGCCAACTTGGGTAGAAATGTAGGAAAAAAAATAATCCAAATCCCAGCGTACGGCAATGGTGCCGTGTGCCTTAGTTGGCGTTATTTTTTGCTGAGACGCCAATTGTTGCCTTGCCTTCTCCATCACCTCCTTGAATGGAAAGCAGTGATGCCAAGTCGGATGTATGAGGTGACGTGCAAGAATTCCGTTGGCGTTTAACCACTCAATGAGCCCTCGGTGCCTATGTGCATAGCCGAAGCGGTTGAGATGGGTGCAATCCATACAACCACGCGGTGTTCAACATTGACGCGTTCGACATTCAAGTTTGAAGGAAGCGGTTTCGAGCCCCGCATTGCATGTAAGCACCATCCATGACCATCATATGACACCAACTTTGAAGACTAGGGCAATATGGAACCATATAAAAGACCGCAGCTCGAATAGTCCGCATGGTTTTACACAAATAGTTCAACCGCTCAAGTGAAGGCGGTTGAACTATGGTTCAACGATCGCAAGAGTGGCGCCACTTTCTTTTTTGATTGTTGAGGTCGAAAATAAGCCTCACAGCTTCTTGCCCAGTGAATACTTTTGCTTGGCCAGCACGACATCATTTGGCCAACCGCCGCGATGAGCTTACCCGGGCGGTAATGCGGTCCCACAAGCCAGTTCATGTTGATTGCTCTTGAATAGGGCCACTAGTGCGTCCTCGGCACAGGGTTACGTTAATCCACCATATTTTGCCACCAGAAAATTTGCAACATCATTGCTACTACACATTGTGGTTCAAAACACTCATAACAAATGTCGCACTGCTGTAATTCCACTAAGTAGCATCAATTTTCATCACCTATTGCTGCCGTGCGCTGCGGCGCGCGCGCTGCCGCCAGCGCTAGCCTTTGGCTCAACCGGTTCAACCAGTAGTTCAGTTGGCACAACCGCCACCTTTTGCTCAGAACCGTGGTAAAACTGGTTCAACCTCCACTTGAAGTACCAAACGAGTGGTGTGCAATGTCCAGTACGTAGGGCCATCTCCGCCTGCTTCCGTGCCGTCTCCTCGGCTAGGGCTTGCTCCAAGGCCTTCACCTCCGCCTCCTTCTTGACGATCGCCTCCTGAGCGGCGCGGGCTTCGCGAGCAGCCGCCGCTTTCTGTGCGGCTGCCTCCGCCTCACGCCTCTCTCGGGCAGCAGCCGCTTCCCGAGCGGCTGCCATCGTAAGTGCGGCGGGGATGGCCGCCATCGCCAAGGCATGGATCATCATGACATGGTGATGATGCGCGGCCTCCTCCTGGGTGATCAGGAGGGCTCCATTCATTCCAACGTTCTGCTGCGTGGCCCCATCTCGGGCAACCTGAAGGTTGCAGGGCACACCGCAGACGTGCTCGCAAGCGAGGGCCACTTCGCCTGGCTGAGGGGCGCAGCAGGTTTGCGCCACACTGCTGCTGCTGCTGCTGCTGCTGCCTGAGAGTCCCGGTTGGGGTGGAGCTCCCCGGTGGGCGGACTCCGGGTCGCTGCTTGGGCGTGAGCGCTTCAGGTGCAGCGGACGAGCGGGCTTGGCCTTCAATCTTCAGGCGACGTCCATGAAGTTGCCCAGGGGGGCGGCTCTCGGGCCAGGGCGCCTTTACCCGGGTTGGGGGCACTCGGCTCCTTACCCGGCCAATCCTCGTCCCGGAGGCCGCGGCTCAAGTGGGCGACGTATTGGCTGTTACGCCAGATACGCCACCGCTTCCGCTGCCACGCGTACTCGTAGCCCAGGACTTGGAGCTCCGTGTCCATCTCGCGATGATGGTTCACATCTTCGGGGATCTCCACGTACTGGGGGGCAGCTTCCCCCTGGGCCCGAGAGTGGCGGTACTCCCGGTCCCACTCCAGTCCCCGCCTTAGGCTGCCGGTGAGTTCCAGGCTGCGCTCCTGACGCATTTGCTTGGGGCTGGTCATGGGTCTTGGTTGTGGCTGTGGGTGTTGTCGTTGATGCGGAAGCTGCAAGGACTCGTTGATGTCCGAGTCCTCCTACTGTTGATGCGGATGCTGCAAGGGCTGGTTGATGTCAGAGTCCTTCTCGGCAATCTTCAATGCACTTGAGTTCCTCGGGGATGGGGTAATCTTTGGTCTCCTCGGCGGCCCTGAGTGGCACGCTTGGATCGGGGCCCTCAGCAGCGGTAGAACGCTTTTGACGGCCTTTTGTGGGGGGGGCTGGCTACGGGACGCGCGGCGGACACGCAAGCAAGCAGGCAGGCAAAGCACTGCTGACACAGGGGCATCCCCATAGAATACAGCGTTCTAGGATCCTTGCCACTCTGAAACAAGACAAAAGTATGTAGAAGAAAGACATCTCGGAATGTACACATGTGGGTTAAGCTTTGAAGTCGGTTAAGGGCGCCACAAGGCAGAGAAGACTCGGTTCCCAATCATATTCCACCCCTAGGTCCTATCTCCCCAGTGACATGTAGGAACAGGGCTTCAAACACAACCCACGGACCTGCGAAAACTGGACCCTAGGTCCCTGCCAAGGAAGAGGCCTTGTGGGCAGCCAGGAGCGGGTTCCTCAGAGCCAGCAAGCTCAAATGTGTACCAAAGGTGGCTCCCCATGCTCCTTCGGGGGCAGGTTTCGTCTCCACCCTGAGCTGGAGATATGGCCCAGCCATCATCCCCTACGATTCCGGGGCTGAAAATGGGCTGTCTCAGCCCATCATTATTTTCGGTAAAAAAGTACAAAATTGACCCCTATGTCCCCTATGTGCCATGTCCACCCTCGAGGTCGCCCCTATCCATTTTTTCCTGTAGCGGAAAAATGGTACACAAAAGATGGCAAGTGGCAAAATACCCCACATTAGACCACCATCTCAAGGAGGGGATGCAAGGGGACACACCCTATTCGTGGCGGGTTTATGTCCCCTTTTCAAATCGCCCTTAGTCTTGGACAACAGGCGCACACAACCCTGCGGCAAACATTAAGGGGGAGATGGGGTTTGCTGCCATTATGGCCAAGAAGAGGGTTTGTAGTCCCAAAAGTGTTTACTCCTGAAATTGTATCTCCGGTTCCCAAGGAAAAGGGACTATAGGCTTTTGCATCGGAGCAGCCCAAAGCCTCAAGCATCTGTACCAACATTAGCTCGGGTCGGAAGCACAAGAAAACCATTTTTAACACTTCGGCCCTTGGAGCACACAAAAAGTGTAAAATATTGCCACAATGCCAATATTGGGACATATATACACATGGGACACCAAAGCCCATGTGGCATGGCATATACCCAAATTGAAGGACCCATATTAAGTGTGTACAAACATACTTACTAAGGGCCTAGTCCTCCCTTGGATACCAAGTCAATCATGCATGCATGTGGGTACGTGTGCAAAAGGCAGTATAGGCGCGCGTGCTCACAAGGCGATATTATAAAAGAAGAAGATAGGCTTCGCAAAATCAAACAAGCTGTGCGCCATTTCCTTCGCGCTCTCTGCTTCCCATATTACCTTGATTCGAGGGTCACATTGCCGTAGATTTGAAGAATCAGCCTCGGCGCCACGGCCATTTTGGCCAAATGTTTGACGAAACGTCGTCCTTTTGAATGATAATGTTTTGGTACGCATTGATTTGTGTGGAGGCATCGTTGTGTTAGCTTTAAAATCGAAAATGACCTCGGGCCATCAGTTTTGTGAGCATTATGTTAAGCTATTTATGTTCATACTCACAAGTACACAAAGTTGGCGTTTGCTCAGGATTTTGACTTGGTTTTTTGCACCCATATGTGTCCCAAAACACCCCTATAAGCCGCTACGTCAAAGGAAGCGATATGCCCATGTGAAATGGGCATGAAAGGAAGGCAAAAGGGGGGAGATGTAGACTTCCCTACGAAATCATGGTCCATGCAAATCATGAGGATTGTCACTTGACGGAAAAGCTTGTGCGTCGATTTTCTCCCAGACGGGACGGCGAAAAATTCTGGTGAATACACAGGACACACGTACACAGAAAGCCCTACAGATGCATGCTTTATCTTTTTTTCCAACCTCAAAGGTACAGGAGAAAAATCAAAAGAAAACTCGCCACAGAAAACACGCTGCCAACACGCTCCCAGGCGACAACAGGCGGCATTTTCATAGTGCCTATCAATTGGGTCAGAACAATCAATTCTAATCGATTTGCCGCCAGATTCGATCATTAAATTGAAATTTTATAAATTCCTGATCGTTTCAATCGATTGGGAAGGTTAGGGACGTGGTCGGTAGCATGCCAGTTCCCATTGGACTGGAGGAACCATATCTCCTCAAGCAGGACAAGCAGGCCCTGGGGCAATGGTGTCCTGGGTACAGCTTGACTAGGACCCTCCGTCTGACATTAGTGAGGCTTGATGATGGAAGCCACGCTGACGAGTTAAGTGAGACGCACACACACATACGTAGCACACTTAGGGGGATGGTAACACCGCCAAGGCGGGTAGGACCCCATGGGTCTGAACCACGTAGGGGTCCCAACTGTGGGCACTCTTGTCCCCAAGCTCGGTCGACACACCTTGTCTATGATCACCTTACTTGCCATCCCCCCCTGGTCTAGGAAGCCAACGTTCCTCGTCGGGTCACCGAAGGACATTCCTTAAATTGGGGTATATCCCATGCAACACGTGGTCAACAAGGCAGTCACTCTTGGTGGAAACCACAGGCATGGGAGTGTAGCGCAGAACCAAGGCAGTGGCAGGGCTGCAAAAACAGTGATGTGCAGATGTTTGGAAAGCCGATCCCGACTGAGGGAGGGTGTGAGTACACTCACTGAAACTGGAGCTCTACCGGAGTCCTGACTTTGTGCTGGCACACACTGATTATGCCTAGTTGTCAGCACAAGTGTGCTCACCGCCCCTGGGAGGTCAGAAAACAGAGGGGGTTGCGAGTAAAGGGCCTCAACTGTAAGTTCCAAATGGACCGAACCTGTTCACACAGGCCGGCGTGTTCAGGTGACGCGCAGTTGGGGTGGTCGTATGAAGGGAGGAACCTCGGACTGATCAGACCCCATGGGCACCTAATCAAGCGTGTGGGCGCGTTCTTGGTACTACACTCTGCGGAGGAATGTATGGTGGGTGGCTGGGACAGTAGCACTCACCGACCAGTGGGTCGCAAACATGATAAGCGGCCTGGTGATATTCTGATGATCCCCTGTGTTGCTTTCCTCGGTGAGGGGGAAGTGTACCTCTGGGGCGAGCCTATACTCCTGCAAGAGTGGCCCGAAGGAGACTCCCACCAGGAGGAAGGTGTGTCTGGGAGGTACCACGGCCTCTTGAAGGTTGCAACTCACTCTGTTCGGTGAGGAGCAACAAATAGATAGGCACAAGGACATTAGCTTTTCTTCTGACGCTGTGACACAGTCTCAGCGCGGGTTAGTAGCTGACCCTCATTATTCTCAGCGAGGTAGGAACGAAAGATGGGGTGGATGCTCTCATTTTGTTGTATAAAGGCTGACATAGGCTCCCAGGTTGCCTCAGATCGCCCATAGCTATCCCACAGGGTAAGTAATTCCAAGCGCTGTTTATAGTCGTCACGCGCAATACCTGCAACCACGTAGTAGCCATTGAGTGCCATCTCATCGGCAGTCATTTGGTCGAGTTCGTCTGCCTCCTCAGGGTTGGCAGCGTTCTCCAGGTTGATACGCTTGACCTCTCCGTCAGATGAACGCCACTCATCGCAGAACAGGTCCTCAGGACAGTGGTATTGTCTCAGCTCTTTAGGTGCACACAAGCAGCTCTCCACCTAGGCGGGGAATGCATCTCACATAGATCCTGGATCCATCTATTCTTATGATAGCATAAGGTCCAAAGAAGGGGACCTGCAGACAGTTGCGTTGGTAACAATCGTTGGTAAGTGAAAAAAACTCATTGAAAATACTAGCTACCCGACGTTGCCCCCAACATCATACATCAAGCACTTTTTTCTGCTGCAAAACTGATTGGCCTGCGGGATGGCACGTGAATGTCGTGCCACACCACAGGCTACATTGGAAAACAACCATGATGTGATTTTGTGTTTGATAATAATGAAATCCATGCTTGCTTGGGTGCTATCATCCTTCCTATACAGCAGTAGTTGTCATATTATGACCTCGTGGGAAATTTAGTGTCAAAGTCAAAATGACCCATGAGATGGCATGTCAATGTGTTGCCAATCTACGGACCAATCGAAATGTTGCTACATATGAGGGGCTCTGATTCTAATCGGGCACAGGGACGAATATATTGTGGTTGGTCCTCGCTGCTGTGTTATATCCATGACACCTTTGCTTCGATTTTATATCAAGACAATAAAAACTATACAAAAACCATTGCCTTATACGTTGTGAAGGAAATCACTTCCCACAAAACGTCAAGGCATCTTGAACCCCTGTTAGAGGGCGTGTGTGCAACCTGCAGCGGAAGCGGAAACAGATATTTCAGTAGTTATCGACAGGGGCCCTGGAAAAAGGATCATTTTGCAAAAGGTCATCCAATTTTCTTTTTTTCCAATGTTTACTCGCTGTATGGCACGGGATTTACTTCCCACTGGTCGAAATTCACGTCCCGCAGAGTGCGCAGCTCGAGGCGCGCAAAAGGCTCTCAGGACAGCAGATAAGATACAAATTATTTATGGCAAGAGCAAAAAAGGTAGTTTTGTGAAAGTGTTTGTAATGTTGCTTTGAATTTATAATTTTTTTTATTGTACTGTGCTGTGGCCCGTGATTAACGTCCGAGCAACCTATATTCTGCAGGACGTGCGGGAAGCTAAAAAAAAGTCGAAGCCAAGACAGATGGATCCGCTGCTAAAGATGAATCCGCGGGTGAAAAATTGTCACAGGTACATTTGATTGTTTGATAGTAAGTGGATCTTGGATTTGCAGTGTTTTGTGGTTCGTGAATCACTTCCCAAACACCGTGAATCGCTTCCCAAACGACGTTGAAGATTCCGTGACACAACAGAGTGCGCCTTAAGTGAAAAAAACACAGATCGGCGATGTCATTGTGTTCTAGGTATGAGCGATGACAACAGATTTGCTGGGTCGTCCCAGTTCCTTACAGTTTTGCACGTGACACGTTTGGTTGGCGGGTAATTCACTTCCCACAGGACGTCACAATTGTTGTCATGTGCCAGCGTTTCCTGCAACTGTGGTAAACATGGGGTGGTGATATACTCTTGTTCCATGCATGTGCGCTGAGGGCATATTCACTGGAACGTCTTAGTTTCTTATGGTTTTGCCCGTTACATGTTTGTTGGCGCGTAATTTCCCTCCCACACAACGTCGCACGTTTTGTGATGTCCCAGGGTTTCCTGCACCCATAGTAGACATGGATCCGAGATATACTGTTATTCCTGGCATGTGCGCTGAGAATGGATTCGCTGATTTGTCGCAGTTTCTTAGAGCTTTGCACATGACATGTTTGTTGGCAAGTAAATTGTTTCCCACAAGACGTCACAATACACTCGATGTGCCAGCGCTTTGCGTAGCTTCTGCCCCTGTCTCACACTGCCCTTTTATTGTCCAGAGACCACGTCAGTCGACGCAGGAAGGCTGTCTCAGTCTGGAGAGTCACAGAACAAGGATGCTGATGACTTGGACAATGAGGATCTTGCAGAAGAAGAAGAAGGGAACTCCAGTGAAAATGAAGAAGAGGAAGAGGAGTCCAGTGATGAGGAACCTGATTCTGAAGAAAACGCCAGCTGCTTACACGTTCATCTGAATGCGCAGCAGCGGAGCACAATCAGCGCGCAAGAGTCATTGTTGTTGGATAGTGTGCGGCGGCAGAAGTGTGACAGGTGGACCCAGGTGTGCCCTGGCTTTTGGGCCTCTGACGGACTCTCAGAAAGTGTTGCGGACTACACAAGATTGATTGTGACTTGGCGATGAGCGCGCACCAAGTGTGGTTGGCACAGCAAGACTAGCAAGATGTCAGGGTGGATGAAAGCAGTGCTTTCGCATCTCCGTCACCATCGAACCCGCACAAGCACCCATCTACTGCCTGCCTGTGGGTGTTGAAAGGAGATTTGGGATTTCTGACGACCCATCTGCCATTACCAACAACACATACCTAGTACAGCCATTCATTCAGCTTCACGGTGGCCAGAGCATGCACCTGAAGGGCAACACACACAACTATGGGTTCCTACTCGTATGGTCAACAGTCAAGGCCGCAAGAGATGAGTTCAAAGACACTGCAGAAGGACCGGTTCCTGTTCGAGGAGGAAATGCATTCACATGTGAAGTCCATAGAAAGATCTGGAGATTGAAGAGAACTCTGGAGGATATCAGGAAACAACAGCACCGGTTGCAAGAAAGGTATGACAAGCTGTCCAATGACATCAGCCAAGTTTTGGGGTTTCTTCGACAGCTTGAAGAAGTAACTAAGAGACGAAAGCCTGCTGCCGTTGGACAGCACTTTGTCACTTATGGTGTACCTCAGAGTGGAACGCAGTGATGCTTGTATGCCTTATGTGTTGCTTGCTACATTGCTGCAGTGGCTTGAGTGTTTTTTTGGTGTGCAAAACAGCGATTCAGAAACTGATCTGCAGGTGCATGACATGTCATAGATAAAGCAAAACATAAACTAAAAATAGCCTGTAGTGTGTCACTGCATTCACATGCCATCCAACAGGTCATTTGAGCTTAAACTCAAACGTCCCATGAGGGCTTTCATCTCACCACTGTTGCTTTGCAAGTAGAACCGTAACTCCCAAGGGGGCGTAAATTTTATCATCATCGACCCCAAGATCCCATCATGGTTGTTATCTAATGTAGCCTGTAGCGGGCCAATCAGTTTTGCAGCAAATATGGGTACTTACTGACTGATGTTGGGTAGTATTTCCAATATGTTATGCTCACTTACCAACGATTGTAGGGTGAAACTACTCATGAAAAGCACACCGTTCATCAATTTTGGGAATATCAGCAACTTTGATGAGAATATTCCAGGTGATAAAGGCCTAGGTGCACGGCGGAGCAGCTGTACGCCATCGCAGCGACGCTACTGGCGGACGGCGGGGAAAGCTTTGTCCACCACCACGGCCCAGCGCAGATGGCGGGGAGCATACAAGGGCCGCAGCGCGATGCGCCCCAGCCGTGGCACGCCACGCTCTGTGAGCGCACCCGCATCAGGGACACGGGCGGCCGAACACCCCCTCCCGGACCCCAGCAGAGGGAAGCGCTGGTGATGCAGACGGCAGGCTACCAGGCAATCCTGCACGGCCACGCCAGAGGCTACCGGTTGCACATCCTAGCCGAAGGCAAATGGACCGTTGAAGCAGGTCACAACCCTACCCTGGCATATTACTCCTAAGGGAGCATTATATGGCCCTATATATGGGATATATATGGGATAGGGTATATCATATTCCATTTTCTTGTTAGGAACATAGGCTGTGGGATAGATAAGGCAATCTTGGATGTTTAGTAGTTATATCAATTAGTGGATGATAGGGGTGGTTTCGCATATGTGCATATCAGGTATTTCATTGGCTTTGTGTACCACATCTGCTTGCAGGAGACTATTCAGTCAACACTATTGTTATATCTTCTGTGCCAAGCAATGTTGCTGCCCCAGCCACTGCGACCTCTGCTCCTGACCACTCGGTCTGGTTTCATGGTAGCAGAGGCGAAAACTTTTCGTCTCTGTTGGGCGTTTGGCATCGCGAAAAGCGATCGGTCCAAGACATCGTGGACAGGAGGGATAGCTGAGGGTGTCCAAGTCCCCACTCTCAGGACCTCCTCGGCCCTGACCCCATCGACCAGGCAGGGGCCGCAAAAACGGGCCAAGCCCCATGTGGCTACACATCCTAAGTTTCCGAAATCCCCGAATGTTCCCATCGGGGCCCCCCATCCTCGAGATCCAGCTGGTGTACCTGGGATGGTTCGGGGCGAAATAGACAGCCACCCTCAGAGAGCGATAAGAGGACCACAATTGCCTATTATGGGCTCGAGAACCGTTATTAGCGCTGAGAATCGGGCAATAATCGACTCATCTACTGGGATGATCGAGCTTACGATTGCTGGACCTTCACGCACTGCCGACTGGGGTACGATGGCTTCGCCAATGGGACCCATGGTGGTCAACTCTGGCACTCCTCCGTCGCTAGGGGGGTTGCCAGAGGCTCAGGTTAGAAAGAACCTGTTTGCGGCAGGGCCCATCAGCCCTGATGTGTACCAACTCGACGCTGAAAACCGTCGAGTCCTCGCGCTCACGCCTGATACCCATGGCCATCTGGGTCCGGCCCGAGAGGCCGTGGCCCTGATCCAGCAAGCCCTGTCGGGGACTAGGCAGAACCCGACTATGCTGGAATCGTCGCCCACTCCAATGAGTGGATCGCTGCGGTTTTCCTCCCTGGTGGAGGAATCTCCTGCCTTGGGAGCGTATCCCAATCCCCCGAGCAGATCCAGGCTAAATCCTACGATCATCGAGGAATCCCCAACGCAAATCGAGGAGGATGAGTGTGACCAGTGGTTCCGCCTGGCGTTGGAACAGGGGAACAACGATGAGGAGGAGGAGATTGGAGTGCTGGAACGTCATGAACTCCATCATTCCCCTATTTCGGTTGCCTCGTCGCCTGCACCTTCTGAACCTATGTCAGGGACCTGGGATCGCCCCATGGTTGTGGAAGAATCCCCGGCTCCCCACTACATCATTGTCCAGGACTCTCGGGCCCCTCAGTTCATTGTTGTGGAAGAGTCCCCGGTGCCTATGAGCGGCGTCAAAAACCGCCCGTGTCTTGTCCCGGAATCGCCAGAGCCTACGGAGGACCGGGCCGGTATTACATCTCCAGTGCCTATGAGTGGCACGGAAGATCGCCCATCCCTAGTGGATGATTCTCCAGCAATGCCGAAGGTCAACAATCTGTGCTCGGGGGGAGGGAATCCGGCGGAGGGAGGTTCAGCAACCCTCCCAATAAACTTGGTCTCTCCCCCCGCAACTACATCTCCTACGGAGGACCCCCAACTGCCCTATTGGTGGGGGGGATCCAGAGGTTGCAACGGGATCGGAGCCTGTGTTTGCTTCCGGTCCGAGAACCCGATCACCTATGGTGGTTCATGAGTCGCCACAATATATTGTGGTGGACCAGTCCCCACCGGCACCGCCGTGTCCGAATACTGTTGGTCCTGTTCCCCCTCCGCCGTCGCCCCGCCACCGTCAGGTGGCTTACATCGAGCAAGTGCAAGGAATCCTGCACCTGATTCGGCCATCTAGTGGTGGGGGTTTGGGGGGGGGACATTCCTCTAGTGGGGGGGCGCCAGCGCCTGTTGCTGCGCGCCCCACATCCCCGTCTCGCCCTGCAGGGGGGACCTCTGGTCCCTCCGTGGCAGGGGGGGGCTACTGGGGGGGGCGGTGGTGGGTCATCTCCTCCTCGTGGAGGGGGGGGTCCATCGTTCCGACATTCTAGGGGCCCCACTCCTACACGGCGGGAGAACGACCTACAGCACACCTGTGGCTGTCCCCGCTGTGTGGTGCACTATGAAACGTGCATCCAATCTCTGATGGCACAGGTGAAGGACCTGCGAACTCAGAATCTAGAGTTGCCGCGATTCCATCAGGAGCTCTCTCAGGCAGTAGCCTCTACCGTGGGCATCAGTCAGTCCTACGGGGACCGGATGACCCAAATCTTGTCCACATTGGCTAAGTTTGACGCGGCGGCTCAGGGCTACCGACGGGGTTCTAAGGTGATGGAGGCTAGCGTGGCAGGTCATCTTAAGATGTCCAACAGCAACACGGCTAAGTGCTTTAGCGCAGTGGAGTCGCTCGCTACGCCTTACGCCGCCGTTGCATTTAGGATGGATGCATGGTGACCACTGGTACTCCACGCCTGCAGAACCCGCTGGGGTGGTCCTGCCCCCGCCATCGGCGCCTCCACCCGTTTCTGATCCTGAACCGGCGGCGCCTACGGCGACCATGGGCGCGCCATCCGGTTCATCTGGTGGTGGGTGTGTCCTTCCTTTCTCCGTCCCCCCATCCCACGACTACATCTACGATCCGAAAGCTTCTCCGGATTCGGGGTGGCCGAGGGGGGGTGCAGAACACCAAGAACACCCCCACCCCTAAGAACCTACTTCGTGGAGGGGAATCGCCGAAAAGCAGAAGGAACCTGCTATTCCCGAGTGGAGGGCGACGCCTAAGGGCGAAGAACACCCCACTCAGCCTACGGCCCCGTGGGCCAATGAGGAGGAGAACACCTCTTCGTTGGGGAACATTAATCCCCTCACGAAAAATGTTTTCACTTCCCCTGGGAAGCCTTCGTTACACGCCCTCTCATCCTACTGACACGTGTACAGTCTCTCCAGTGAAGGTTGCACCAAGTGCAAGTGGAGGTGCACCCCCAACCATGGCTCCCCCTGCTTACCACCCGTACCAAATGCCAATGGTGCAAAATAGTTACACCAAAGCGCTGGAGGATAGTGATATGCCTAGACCGCAATTTAATGGGCAGCTAGAGAGCTACGACGAGTGGGTGGAGAAGCTTCAACAATGGTTGCGGGGGTGTGATCCTATGTACCGAAAGGCCAACGAGGCAAAAATGATTTTGAGTACCTTGCCCCCATGGCTAAAGGCGATCATCAACGCCCAGGTTGCCGAGGCCACCCACCACACACGCACGGCCCCCACCCTCAAAGAGTTGTGGGACTTTTTGGAACAACGTTTCCACGAGTATGACGCCTCAAGGGCCGATGAAAGGTGGCGAGCCCTCACCCCCAGGGTGGTCATAGGGCAAGTGACCCTCATCGTCCTTGAAGATTTGTCTGCTCGTTGGCAACGTTTGTTGCCTCTGAGCAATGAGACTCGTCCCCACGTGATCCGGGAGCAGCTCCTAAGCAAGCTCCCGTGGATCAAGGAGAAAGTCGTCAAGAAAGAGGCTAAGAATAGCACAGACAGCTATGTGGTGGATTTTAGTGGCCTTGACCCTTCGCCGGGGCGCGCCCCATTCGAAAAAGAACTCAGGAAATATAGCGCTCAAGGTTGCACTACGGTTCCTGAGATTGTTTCCTATTCTGGGCCGGGGGTGATAGTTGACTGCAAAGACTCGGCTCTACAGGAGTGGATCTTGAAACTCCACAACACACCTCACACACGCGGCTACACTATGAAAGTGGAGCAACGTAGGCCTAGCTTAAAGCCTGAGGAAATCTACGCCCTTGCCCATAAAAGCGTATCGGAGAGGGAAGCTCTCAAACGCCTCAATAAGGGAGACAAGACGACGGTGACGTACACTCATCGCCCTTCACACAATAGAACCGCGGTGAATGCGGTTAATGCGGATGCTACGGCGGACCCTAACACCTCTGATACGCTAACACCTCCGTCAACGCCGTGGGTCACCCTAAACCTCCGGCGGAGAGAACCGTCGACCCCGGGCCTAAACCGCCACCTACCTTTTTGGTTCCGTGTTCCAAACATTGGAAAACACGTAAACAAAGGGAGATGAACATGTCTTGGATTGATTGGGGTGCCACCAATACCACCCTCTGGACGTGTAAGCCTGATTTTCCATGCAATGACACTCATTGGAGCATTGCGGGTAAGTCTAAGGGTGGTAAGCCTAAGGGTGGTCATAAGGGTGGCGGTGGTGATAAGGGTGGTGGTGGTTATAAGGGTGGCGGCGGCGAGGTCGATAAAGGAGGGAAAGGAGCGCGGAACGGGCGCGGACGTTGGTAGAAGTGCCCAGAGGCGCCCCCTTCGAAAGAAGAAACCCTCGGGCACCCCTGTGACACCACCGTGGCTCTCGCTCCATCAAGAGTCATGAAGGGGCATATAGTGACTAGTGAGATTCAAACCAAACTTTCCGTTCAGGTTGTTTTGCCCAATGGAGGATTCAAGGCCCTCCGTGTTTTGGTTGATTTTGGGTGCCAGGCGGTCGCTTTCGCCAACCACAATGTTTTTGGAAACGTACTCTCCAAAAAATATGAATCCCCCCAACGGAGGCGCCTACTCCAAGCCAATAATGAGACGCCTGTGCCGGGAGGGGACAAGCAAATAGACGTCGGAATTCAATTTACGGGGGTTTTGGATGGTATTGTTTCACTTCCTCGTGTTCCCCAATATGGCGTGTCCCTGTACCTTGTCCCGAATTTACCTTGGGATATGGTTTTCGGGCACCCATGGGGTTACGAACATTGTGTGAGCCACTTCACCCGTTTCAATTTTTTGTACTCTCACCATCCAGTGCACCCCCGTTTTTGTATTGAGGACTTCCGTGAAGGTCCACGAACCAGCAAACCATTTTTGGTCAAACCCATTGATGGTAAAGTGTCCTGTCAGTCCGTGTGGGGCATAACCGTTCCAATCATTCGGGACCGGCTCCGGCCATTGTGGTTACGCCCCCTGGTGGCGAACTGCCTAACCGTGTTGAGGCCGAGAAGCACATATCCTATGCCTTGCCCGCTTCCTCCGTGGCCCCTGTGCAGGATCAGGCTTGTGCTTTGGAGCTCGTTGAATTTGCTCCCGAAACCCTTGCCCGTGATGTAGTACCCACACGGCGTGATGGGTCCATGTGGACTCAGTCTGACTATGGCCTCACGCCATATTGGGCCGCACGTGTCAAAAAACATTTTCGCAAAAACCCTGATGTGGACGCCTTCAATAGGGTCCCGGCTATGGTCCAGGCTAGCCGTTGAGTTTCGCCGCTTCAGGATTTCTTTTCCACTCTCGCGAGCCCCTCCAAATTGTATTGGATGTGCCCTCCCTATCATCGGTTTTTCGATTGTGTTCGGAAAGTTCGGCAACAAAAATTACGAGCCATTGTCGTAGGGCCAAAGTGGACACATAGGGAGTGGTGGAAACCCCTTATGGAAATTACTTTGCAAGGGTACCAGCTTCCTGGGCCGGAGACTAAAGCCTGTCCCTATCAGAATGACCGCCTGACACCCCTTCCGGTCCACGGTGGCGCTATACGTGGACGGTGGTATTGCGGAGGTAAGGTTCGCGGCCACTAAATGTCATGTGGCCTCCGTTTCGGCACCGGCCGTCTCTAACCCCAATACGGATGGCGAGCCGGGCATGACCTCGGAGGAAGAGTCAGAGGATGAACGGGTGCCTAACCATTTGGTTTCTGTGCGCACCCTCACGTATCAGGCGACCCATAAAAAACTCCTCGCGCCCGTTACTCTCGACCCTACCCCCGAAGATTTGGAGGCACAAGAATGCGTGCATTCACGCATTGCGAAAATTGAAAAAGAGTTATTGGGTGGGAGGGCCACTACCGTTAAGCATTACCGAAAACCTAAAGGCGCCGCACGATTGTTGGCGGCTTCTCGTGTACGTGGCGTTGTCACTACCCGAGAGCCTATTGTGTCTCCGAAGGTGGAGCTCATGAGAAAACGCATCCTCGCGGACTATGAGCGGGATGTTTTTGGCGGGGAGGTTTGTCTCCGTCCGGGCCAGGAGCACCCTAAGGTCCGTGGTACGGAGCGGTTGGGGTTTGCCAAACTTGGCCTATACCCGAACGCCAAACCCAAGTCCGTGAAGCCTATACGGTTGGTGGGGGAGCGTGCCGCGGCAGAGCAAGAAATGGTGGAGGACTTTTTGGCTCGTGGCAGAATTGAGCCGTGCCCTGCCTCCGAGTGGGCGTCCAACGGTTTCATTGTGCCCAAGAAAGAGAAGGGGAAATGGCGCCTCGTGGTGGACTACCGCCTACTGAATGAGACTACCTTGCCCGACGCACACACCCTCCCCCTCATTGAAAACATGTTGGAAAATCAATCCAAACACAAGATTTTCCCTATTGTGGACTTGCGTAAAGGGTTTCATCAAATTCCCCTTCACCCTGAGTCCAGGGCTCAGACCGCCATGAATTTGGCGGGTAAGAGATACCAGTGGCGTGTTATGCCTATGGGTATCAAGAATGGGCCCGCTATTTTTCAACGGGTCATGGACCATGTTTTACAGGGTTTGGATTGTGCGGACGTATATATTGATGATATTATTACTGGTTCCTCCGATGCATTGGAGGAGGAGCCATGGGCTAACCACGACCGCGACGTGCGTGCCGTGTTGGGGAGGCTACGAAAAGAAGAGTTGGTTGCTTCGGTCAGCAAAACTGATTTCTTTGTTCGTTCGGTTGAGTTTTGTGGCCATGTGTTGGAAAATGACACACGCGGGCCGGCGCCAGGGAAAATGTTGGCGCTTGAACGTTGGGAAAAGCCGGAAAATGTTCGGGAGCTCCGGGGGTTCTTGGGGCTCGCCAACTATTATTCGGGCTATGTCCAAGACTACGCCTCCAAAGCTACTCCTTTGATTGAGATGTTGAAGAATTTGCCTAAGCATAAGAATGGGGAAACGATAGGCCTAACATGGAATGGTTCGGCTAACGGGGCCTCTTTGAAGCTGAACCGTGCTATTTCGGATATCGTTCCCCTCCACCTAGCCGAATGGGATCAGGACTTTGTCCTCACCCCGGACGCTAGTGATTTGGCGGTGGGGCTGGCCCTACAGCAGGAAGGTCCCGATGGTGCTCTACGCCCCCTTGCTTTTTTCTCTCGTAAATTGTCAGGCAGCCAATTGAGTTGGAGCCTTCGGGAGAAAGAATGCTACGCCATAGTGGCGGCGCTTTTAAAATGGCATGGTTTGGTGGGGAACAAGCGCGTGGAGGTCCGTACGGACCACCGTAGCTTTGAAAATTGGGCCACAGAGGACCTCAAAACCGTGCAGTGATGCCTCTCTCCGCGCCAAGCACGTTGGCATGAGTTGTTCTCTAAGTTCGACCTCCATGTGGTTTACACTCCGGGGCCCGTGAACTCCGTGGGTGATTTCTTGTCCCGTTGGGCCTACCCTGCTAACCCGGCGTTGAGTGATGTGTCCATACATGGGACGGTCCAAGCGGCCGGGGATGTGCGGGACATGATGGCGGCCGAGAAGGAGGAACTTCTCGCCCGCCCCCTTGTATTTAGGGCGGTTGTGGCGCCCGTTGTTACTAGGTCTAAAGCGGCGCCTCGCGCTCAAGGGGCAACCGCGTGTGATCCACCCCCTCTGGCTTCGGCTCCAGTGGGGGGGGGGGACGAAGCAAAAAAGAAAGCTTCGGAGACTGGAGCGAATTGTTAAGATAAAAGAATCTTCGAAGTCCCACAAGAAAGCTACTCCTATAGATGGGGAGGATGTTCCCAATGTTTTATAGATAAATTGGGCTAAACACTTCCCAAATTCTCAACGCTACAAAAAAATGTGGCAAGATGCCTTGAATGGGAGCTTCCAAGATGGAGTGAGGTTGGTGGATAACAAGCGCGTCCGTAATGGACGGTGGTGTGTTCCTACGCCGCTAGTGCATCGTTTGGTGGCCGAATACCATGATGCACTTCACTAAACTACCTCCAGTGTGGAAAAACACTGGAAGGAGATCAACCATCGGGTGGAAGGTGTGGGGTTGTACAAAGCAGTAGAACTGCAATGTCAAACGTGTTCCTCATGTGCCATTCACACGCATGACATCAAGCGCAAGCAAGGGTACATGACCCCTATGCCTATACCTATGGAGCCCATGGACTCCATAGCGCTTGATGTGTTTCACTACCCTTCCACCTCCCATGATGGAGAGGTGTATGACCGAATGCTTCTATGTGTATGCCGGCTTTCCAGCTACCTCATCGCGATCCCTATTCCTAAACCCCGTCATGAAGACAAGGATGAAGGGCTAACGGGGAAAAGAGCGGCCCATTTGGTAATGGAGCGCTGGGTGGATAGGTTCGGAGCCCCTCATGAAATATGCTCCGACCGTGGGCCACAATTTGTGAGCCAATATTTCCAAACCCTTTGTTCCAAGATTGGTGCCCGCTCGACTATGTGTCTCGCGGGTAGGCACCAAGGTAATGGCGAAGCCAAAACTACTGGCAAGCAGCTAAGGCGTGCCGTTGCTAAAGCCCTTACCTTGAAGAAGGGCAATAATTGGGTAGAGGTTTTGCCCGCCGTTGTACGAGCGTGGCATGAGACTACAGGTCCTTCAGCATATACACCTAACGAGATTGTGTTTGGTAAACACAACCGTACTAAGGGGCCTCCTCTTGCTGAGCTTAAGGGGGTTGCCCAAGACACCGCTCACTACTTCCAACGGCGCGAGGAGCTTATTGCTCTTGCACGTAGGGCTATGATTCAAGGGCAAGAGACAATGGCTCATAAGTATAATAAGAGTAGGAGGATGTCCCCCAATTTCTCAAAAGGGGACCGCGTATGGGTCCGTCGCCAACGCAAAAGCCTTGGCGATAAGACTTGCCCCTATTGGGATGGGCCCTATGAGGTTGTGGCCAAGAAGGCACACGACCTCTATGTTATTCAAGTGGACCAACGGAGGTGAGCTGAAGTCCACATTGATTGTTTAATGAAAACGGGCAACTCCCCTCGCTCCCCCGTGCCTCTAAAATACACGGAGGAGGTGGCTAGAGTGCCCTCCTAGTGTGAGGAGGACACCTATAATGTCAAGAAAATATTACTTAGGCGGCTCAAGTTGCATCGTCAAAATCACACCAAGTGCACCGAATCTGGACCATGCAAAAAAATATTTTTTCACAGGCTCTGTTTTTTGAAAACAGAATATTGGTCGAAGGAAACATTCTTTCTTACCATTTGTGCCGTTTTGTGCCTTATTTTGGACAGCCGAAAACAAAAGAAAACTTATCATTTCAGTGGAAAATGATGTTGTTTTAGCAGAAAATTAGCCAATAAATGCATTTTGTGTTCCCCTTGTTTGTGGGATGAACATGGTCTGCCGAGAAAATGATTGCAAAATCAAATTGTGTTCTTCGTGTTCCTTGCATACCTGGAAGAAGGCATTATTGATCGAATCTTATGCGCGAGGCCTCGCGCAATCAAGACCAAAGAACATTAAAACAGATGCATGGTGGATTGAATATCAGTGCAAAGCATATGCAACATGTGGTTCAAGGGCTGCCCCATGCGCGACACCTCGCGCATAACTTGATAAACCACAAACCCCAACCAATTTTTATTCCTTTGGAAAGACAGCTTCAGGGTCGAGTGGTCTTGCCACCCACCCCAGGGGTTTGAATTTTAATTTGCACTGCCCAAAAAAAGAGGTATAGGCTGTGACTTTCAAGTTTTGCGACTGCATTGCAGTCCCCTAGCGCGAGGCCTCGCGCAAAAAAGATCCAGAAAATATATTTTTTGTATCAATCTGATGGGTTCTCATCTGATAGCGCTGCTGCACAAACTTCACTGAAGCAACTGGTCACAACGGGTACCTAAATTGTCATTGAGTCATTGAAATTTCCCAGAAGCTGGCACCCCCGGAGGCAGAAAACCTCTTCTTGGGCTTGGTCAGCCCCTGCCCTTGGCAGACTGCTCCCCTCAGGGCACCTTCTTTACTTTGATTCATAGTCAACAAAGAGAAGATCAATTTTTGTGGCATTCTTGCATTTTACTCTCCACAAAATCAATTTTTCAAGCCGAAAAACACGCTCAAAAAAGGACCACGCATGGCAAATTTGTATTTCCCTTGCACAATTTACTTTGGTTCTAGTCAACAACGGAAGGATCCATTGTTTTTCAGCCAAAGCTACAGGGGTGGTCCCTGTCCAGCTCAGCGTCCTCTGATGAGTGGACATGCGTCATGTTCCACCAGTGATATTCGTTTTTTTGCTTGATACCCTGCATAGTTTTCGGCAGGTGTCCATCATCAGCAATGCTGAGGGATGCACCCTGTGCAACACTGCCAACGTGTGTGCTCCTTTTGTTAGGAAGGCAACAACATTAGAAATGATTTCTTGAATCATCAATTAGATTTGCAAGGCTTGTTTAGAGCACTGAATGTCCGCCCGCGTAAACATATGGTACCATGTGATCCAGTCAACGGTGCCTGTAATGTCACTCCAGTGTAGGTGCCTGCCATCATTACCTGGCTTTGGAGGGCCAATGGACTGCTCCTTGTGCAAGGTCCTGCGCATAGAGAGTCCATTGCTCCAAAAAATCCATTTTTTGGACCCATCAGGACCAAAAGAGGGCCAAATTCCTGACATAAGAGGTCTTTCGGTGTTTCAGAAACGGCCTGATTTTTTGCAAGCCAAAGAATGGTTTTTTGGGTGTTTCTTGAGGCCCTGTATTTCGGACACTTTCTGTCGTTTTATACCATGCAACTTGAGCCGCCTAAGTATTAGGTCACCGTACTTACTGCAAGAGACTTCTCTTCAAGGTGCGCTGGAAGGGTTATACCAAGGATTGTGATACCGAGGAACCCGTTGAAACCTTCTTACCGTCCTACAAAAAAGCTTGGAGAGATTACTTGCAGAAACAGAATCTCACCCAAACCATTGACCTCCTCGCCAACTCTGGTGGACTGCTCTCACGAGCGTGCCACGAAAAGAAAACCCTAACCAATATGGGATATATTATTGTTTGGGGAAGGGAGGAGAGAGCGAGAAGCGGTGGGAGACAGTAAATATTATGAAGAGAACGTGCATGCACGGCGCGCTCCTCATTTACAAAAATCCCCACCAGAGCAGGGCGGTGGGTACCGCAGGTTTATCGCGCCGTCTACCTCTCTCACCGCTAAGGGCTTGAGAGTCCTTGGGGTGGGATGGCGTGGCATATAGCCTGGGGCGGAAGTGGGACGTGTTCTATCGGGGGTCTTAATGCCATTGAAACCGGTATCCTTGGGTCTTACTGGAGCACTCCTACCACAACCAGGACAAAGTCCTGCCCACGATGACGCCCCCCGTCAAGGGTGCTAACAACGTGGCAAGCACTTCCCGTAGACTCTACCGGGTTGTGCGCATTGTGATGCTTGCAAGGTCTCGGAGTGCCGCCTGGTAACAAAACCACAACCCCACGACCGTCCCTGACCCGTGACCCAAGCCAACGAGCTAAAACATTTGCTCAAAATGGCGAAGGCCTGAAAACTTCGTTGGGTTGGCGGGTACAACCAATTTTCCCTTTCTGTGTTGGGCGTGATGTTTTTCCACTGATTTGCCCTTGTTCACACGAGGGTAGAGTATACAAGGTACGAAATACTCGTGTGGCTCACGTTACGTGAAAAACATTTCGTGGCGTGCAAAATTGCCACTACATACGGCGAGGACTTAAGCCTAGAGGGAGGGGTCGTCTTCTACACTACAAGTATTCTAATATGAATTGCAATGGCTGCCTTTCCCCCGTCACTCCATGAGTGGGTGGGGTCTTCAAAGGCAAAGGGTGGCGTTGCAGATTTGGGACATCTCGGCCGCCTGGGTATTTATCCCCGGTCGCTATGCGTGCCCGGGTTGGGAGTCGGTACCCTCCATTGCCATTGCATGGGGCCGCATGCTGGCTGGGTATTCTCTTCATGTCTTTGATAAATTTCACGGGGGATATTCCTGCCTGCAACGAGAGGGAACAAACAACATGATGAAAAGGACGAGGGTGCACATGCATATATTTATGAAAGGGTGGGGAACAAGCGCGTGGAGGTTTGTACGGACCACCGTAGCTTTGAAGATTGGGCTACGGAGGACCTCCAAACCGTGCAGGGTCCCTCTCCGCGCCAAGCACGTTGGCTTGAGTTGTTCTCTAAGTTCGACCTCCATGTGGTTTACACGCTGGGGCCCGTGAACTCCGTGGGTGATTTCCTGTCCCGTTGGGCCTACCCTGCTAACCCGGCGTTGGGTGATGTGTCCATACATGGGACGGCCCAAGCAGCCGGGGATGTGCGGGACATGATGGCGGCCGAGAAGGAGGAACTTCTCGCCCGCCCCCTTGTATTTAGGGCGGTTGTGGCGCCCGTTGTTACTAGGTCTAAAGCGGCGCCTCGCGCTCAAGGGGCAACCGCGTGTGATCCACCCCCTCTGGCTTCGGCTCCAGTGGGGGGGGGGATGAAGCAAAAGAGAAAGCTTCGGAGACTGGAGCGAATTGTCAAGATAAAAAAATCTTCAAAGTCCCACAAGCAAGCAACTCCTATAGATGGGGAGAATGTTCCCAATGTTTTATAGATAAATTGGGCTAAACACTACCCAAATTCTCAACGCTACAAAAAAATGTGGCAAGATGCCTTGAATGAGAGCTTCCAAGATGGAGTGAGGTTGGTGGATAACAAGCTCGTCCGTAATGGACGGTGGTGTGTTCCTACGCCGCTAGTGCATCGTTTGGTGGCCGAATACCATGATGCACTTCACTTAACTACCTCCAGTGTGGAAAAACACTGGAACGAGATTAATCATCGCGTGGAAGGTGAGGGGTTGTACAAAGCAGTAGAACTGCAAGGTCAAACGTGTTCCTCATGTGCCATTCACACGCATGACACCAAGCGCAAGCAAGGGTACATGACCCCTATGCCTATACCTATAGAGCCCATGGACTCCATAGCGCTTGATGTGTTTCACTACCCTTCCACCTCCCATGATGGAGAGGTGTATGACCGAATGCTTCTATGTGTATGCCGGCTTTCCAACTACCTCATCGCGATCCCTATTCCTAAACCCCGTCATGAAGACAAGGATGAAGGGCTAACGGGGAAAAGAGCGGCCCATTTGGTAATGGAGCGCTGGGTGGATAGGTTCGGAGCCCCTGGTGAAATATGCTCCGACCGTGGGCCACAATTTGTGAGCCAATATTTCCAAACCCTTTGTTCTAAGATTGGTGCCCGCTCGACTATGTGTCTCGCGGGTAGGCACCAAGGTAATGGTGAAGCCAAAACTACTGGCAAGCAGCTAAGGCGTGCCGTTGCTAAAGCCCTTACCTTGAAGAAGGGCAATAATTGGGTAGAGGTTTTGCCCGCCGTTGTACCAGCGTGGCATGAGACTACAGGTCCTTCAGGTTATACACCTAACGAGATTGTGTTTGGTAAACACAACTGTAGTAAGGGGCCTCCTCTTGCTGAGCCTAAGGGGGTTGCCCAAGACACCGCTCACTACTTCCAACGGCGTGAGGAGCTTATTGCTCTTGCACGTAGGGCTATGATTCAAGGGAAAGAGACAATGGCTCATAAGTATGGTAAGAGTAGGAGGATGTCCCCCAATTTCTCAAAAGGGGACCGCGTATGGGTCCGTCGCCAACGCAAAAACCTTGGCGATAAGACTTGCCCCTATTGGGATGGGCCCTATGAGGTTGTGGCCAAGAAGGCACACGACCTCTATGTTATTCAAGTGGACCAACGGAGGTGAGTTGACGTCCACATTGATTGTTTAATGAAAACGGTCAACTCCCCTCGCTCCCCCGTGCCTCTAAAATACACGGAGGAGGTGGCTAGAGTGCCCTCCTAGTGTGAGGAGGACACCTATAATGTCAAGAAAATATTACTCAGGCGGCTGGAGTTGCATGGTCAAAATCACACCAAGTGCACCCAATCTGGACCATGCAAAGAAATAGTTTTTCACAGGCTCTGTTTTTTGAAAACAGAATATTAGTCTAAAGAAAGTATCTTTCCTGCCATTTGTGCCGTTTTGTGCCTTTTTTTGGACAGCCGAAAACAAAGGAAAACTTATCATTTCAGTGGAAAATGATGCTGTTTTAGCATAAATTAACCAATAAATGCATTTTGTGTTCCCCTTGTTTGTGGGATGAACATGGTCTGCCGAGAAAATGATTGCAAAATCAAATTGTGTTCTTCGTGTTCCTTGCATACCTGGCAAAAGGCATTATAAATTGAATTTTATGCGCGAGGCCTCGCGCAATCAAGACCAAAGAACTTTAAAACAGATGCATGGTGGATTGAATATCAGTGCAAAGCATATGCAACATGTGGTTCAAGAGCTGCCCCATGCGCGAGGCCTCGCGCATATCTTGATAAACCACAAACCTCAACCAATTTCTTTTCCTTTGATATAACAGCTTCAGGGTCGAGTGGTCTTGCCACCCACCCCAGGGGTTTGAATTTCAATTTGCACTGCCCGAAAAAAGAGGTATAGGTTGTGACTTTCAAGTTTTGCGACTGCATTGCAGTCCCCTAGCGCGAGGCCTCGCGCAAAAAAAATCCAAGGAAAATGTGTTTTTGTATCAATCTGATGGGTTCTCATCTGATAGCGCTGCTGCACAAACTCCACTGAAGCAACTGGTCACAACGGGTACCTAAATTGTCATTGAGTCATTGAAATTTCCCAGAAGCCGGCACCCTCCGAGGCAGAAAAACTCCTCTTTGGCTTGGTCAGCCCCTGCACTTGGCAGACTGCTTCCCCCAGGGCACCTTCTTTACTTTGATTCATAGTCAACCACGGGAAGATCAATTTTTGTGGCATTCTTGCATTTTACTCTCCACAAAATCAATTTACTAAGCCGAAAAACACGCTCAAAAACGTACCACGCATGGCAAATTTGTATTTCCTTTGCACAATTTACTTTGGTTCTAGTCAACAACGGAAGGATCCATTGTTTGTCAGGCAGAGGCTACAGGGGTGGTCCCTGTCCAGCTCAGCGTCCTCTGTTGAGTGGACATGCGTCAGGTTCCACCAGTGATATTCCTTTTTTTGCTTGATACCCTGCATAGTTTTCGGCAGGTGTCCATCATCAGCAATGCTGAAGGATGCACCCTGTGCAACACTGCCAACGTGTGTGCTCCTTTTGTTAGGAAGGCAACAACATTAGAAATGATTTCTTGAATCATCAATTAGATTTGCAAGGCTTGTTTAGAGCGCTGAATGTCCGCCCGCGTAAACATATGGTACCATGTGATCCAGTCAACGGTGCCTGTAATGTCACTCCAGTGTAGGTGCCTGCCTGATTCATAAATTCTACCATCATTACCTGGCTTTGGAGGGGCAATGGACTGCTCCTTGCGCAAGGTCCTGCGCAAGGAGCAGTCCATTGCTCCAAAAAATCCATTTTTTGGACCCATCAGGACCAAAAGAGGGCCAAATTCCTGACATAAGAGGTCTTTTGGTGTTTCAGAAACGGCCTGATTTTTTGCAAGCCAAAGAATGGTTTTTTCCGTGTTTCTTGAGGCCCTGTATTTCCGACACTTTCTGTCGTTTTATACCATGCAACTTGAGCCGCCTAAGTATTAGGTCACCGTACGTACTGCAAGAGACTTCTCTTCAAGGTGCGCTGGAAGGGTTATACCAAGGATTGTGATACCGAGGAACCCGTTGAAACCTTCTTACCGTCCTACAATAAAGCTTGGAGAGATTACTTGCAGATACAGAATCTCACCCAAACCATTGACCTCCTCGCCAACTCTGGTGGACTGCTCTCATGAGCGTGCCACGAAAAGAAAACCCTAACCAATATGGGATATATTATTGTTTCGGGAAGGGAGGAGAGAGCGAGAAGCGGTGGCAGACAGTAAAGATTATGAAGAGAACGTGCATGCACGGCGCGCTCCTCATTTACAAAAATCCCCACCAGAGCAGGGCGGTGGGTACCGCAGGTTTATCGCACCGTCTACCTCTCTCACCGCTAAGGGCTTGAGAGTCCTTGGGGTGGGGTGGCGTGGCATATAGCCTGGGGCGGAAGTAAAACGTGTTCTATCGGTGGTCTTAATGCCATTCAAACCCCTATCCTTGGGTCTTACTGGAGCACTCCTACCACCACCAGGACAAAGTCCTGCCCACGATGACGCCCCCTGTCAAGGGTGCTAACAACGTGGCAAGCACTTCCCGTAGACTCTACCGGGTTGTGCGCATGGTGGTGCTTGCAAGGTTTCGGAGTGCCGCCTGGTAACAAAACCACAACCCCACGACCGTCCCTGACCCGTGACCCAAGCCAACGAGCTAAAACATTTGCTCAAAATGGCGAAGGCTTGGAAACTTTGTTGGGTTGGCGGGTACAACCAATTTTCCCTTTTTGTGTTGGACGTGATGTTTTTCCACTGATTTGCCCTTGTCCACACGAGGGTAGAGTATACAAGGTACGAAGTACTCGTGTGGCTCACGTTACGTGGAAAACATTGAGTGGCGTGCAAAATTGCCACTCCATACGGCGAGCACTTAAGCCTAGAGGGAGGGGTCGTCTTTTACACTACAAGTATTCTAATATGAATTGCAATGGCTGCCTTTCCCCCGTCACTCCATGAGTGGGTGGGGTCTTCAAAGGCAAAGGGTGGCGTTGCAGATTTGGGACATCTCGGCCGCCTGGGTATTTATCCCCGGTCGCTATGCGTGCCCGGGTTGGGAGTCGGTACCCCCTATTGCCATTGCATGGGGCTGCATGCTTGCTGGGTATTCTATTCATGTCTTTGATAAATTTCACGGGGGATATTCCTGCCTGCAACGAGAGGGAACAAACAACATGATGAAAAGGACGAGGGTGCACATGCATATATTTATGAGAGGATATGTATGTTGATATTTTCTCTAGAGTTCCCCGCGAGTGGGCTTGGATATCCACAACACCCGAGGGGTCCTCTATCCCAACACCCAACCAAACAGGTTGGGATATGGGCGTGGCATGTTTTTGTGCAGGGCCGTGCGTGGACTTCGGTTTCCACAACACACACGGACCTCCTCCTCCGTGACACACCAAAACCGGGTGTGCCCCGTGTCTGTTTGATCGCGTGTGTGTGTGTGCATGCGCTTATTTTGATTGCGGGAGTATATGATTACCTATTACGTGGGTTATCTCCCGCCCCCCGATCAAGCAAGACCTAGGTTGACCTACCTTTGGGTTTTGTAACCGTGTACACCGTAGCAAGTTTACACACGGAGGTGTAAACATGCACCGTCATACAGGGCGTATGGGGGTAGGGGGAGTAAGAGGCTCCTTCGGGGCGTGTCATCGTGCCCCCGGGGAGCTGGGTGGGCTGATATACCACCGAGAGAGTACGGGCGACCTCCACTCATTTGCACACAGACGTGACCCCCTGCCTTACTGCCCGCCGGTAACACACCCACCGACAAAAGTAACGCTCAAGCTAACCTAACCGTCTATACGCACGCCACCCAGACACACACGAACACCAAGCAACAAGGTTGCATATCTATACACGTGTTCTATTGTGAGTATGTTTACCGTTTGTTGTATGTACGTGAGTGGTTTGTGGGAGACCTTGTTTTTCAGTTTGTGTGAGCATGTGGAAACATGTGCCCCAAGGCCGCCACCGCGAGACCCACATCCTGTGATGCCCTCTGGGCGAGTGTGTGCCTCCGAGCCCTGCCAATGGGTGAGCGCGCACAAGTATGTCTTGTGTTTTTTAGCGTGCATCGCTCTGTTATGTGTATATGTGACATATATACGTAATATGGCTCCTAGGTGGAGGGTTAGAAGTGAGGTCAGGTTATTATCATATGGTTATGAGGTTTGTCTTTTTAGGTGTGTCTACTCACACCCTCATCCCATCTCTGTACCTCCTCCTTTATCCTCTATGTGGTGCATCACGTGTGACACACATGCTAAATTAGGCATCCACACTGGCACGGCCCTTGACTGAGCCGTGCCCGTAACATTCAGCCACAACCGTGGCGGGTTTCAGGGACTTCACCGTCTGTTCCTCTTATCCCGTTCCATTCCACTGACACCTCACCGATTCATCTCCTTGTGTGTCGGGTCAGTTTGCAAGTGGGCCTTTGGCTGGGCCTTGTCTGGAAATTTACAAGCAAGTGAGCAAGCAAGCTTACATCTTACAAGCAAGAACTCACTCGCTATTACAAGCGTTAAATCAAGCACATCAAGCAACATCAAGCACATGCAAGGTCTCATAAACTGTCTAAAGCACGAAGGTAGAAGGTGTGGGCAGCGTATCCGTGTTTCTCTTTGTGCCTAGTGTTTGCAGCGGTTCTTTTACCCTGAGGCCATCCTGGCTTCTTTCCTCTAGTTAGTGAGCTACCGCGCGCACGGTGGGCAATCGTGGCCGTGTTTGTTAAGTGACCTAAGCATGCACAAGGCAGTGGCGAGCACACGTCAGTCATGCATCCTTGACCTCTATCATTGTTTCCCCACGTGCTCCCTTTAGCAGGCGCTGTCGTAAGCTACTGTCGGACCCTTCTGTCCCTGTTGCTGGCTTTTCTTTGTCAAAAGTAAAATTTTGGCACTGTCGCGTCGCGCCGTTTTGCATGTACCGTTACCTTCAGAATTGTTTAAAAGTGTGAATTCAGTTTGCCTTTAGTTTTGATTCTGATAAAAGTACCAGTTTTACCTGCTGGACCCCACAGTGCCTTATGCGACACGCGGGGACCAGACCCTGCGCACAACAGCTCGCAATTTCGCCTACTACTTATTGCGGGACCTGCGGGATCCCGTTCGTGAATTTCTGAATTATGGCGGTGGTTCGATTCCCATCGATCGGGGCTACTTCAACGGCCGTGCGGCCAGCTCCGAGATTGCCTGCTGTGGAGGAGAATCTTGCTAACCTGCCATTTGGTGCTGTTTGTGACTGCTATGTTCCTCTTGGGCATATACTTCCTGCCCGTGGCAGTCGTTTTGAGTGGGGGGGTGAAGCAGGTCACAACCCTACCCTGGCATATTACCCCTAAGGGAGCATTATATGGCCCTATATATGGGATATATATGGGATTCCACTTAACTGGAGGTTTTTTATGGTACCCCAGGAGATCTTTGGCCGGAGTTACTTGTTTGTTTCTGATTTCTATATATATATATATATATATATATAGTCCATTTAATTTTCGATTCATCTCGCGCCATAACACCAACCACAGAACCAATGGCAAAGCCACAGCCCACAGTAACCAGGCCTTTGGTGCATTTTGGAGCAGGGTCACACCCCCTGAGTTACTGTACATATGGCTGCTGTCCTTTGATGAACTTCGGCTCGCCATGTACGCTCACTTGCCCGTGGTTAGGCCGCTTTTGTGTTATGCTCGCCGGGGGGCAACCCCCATGCACCACAAAAATGGGATACATATGGGATAGGGTATATCATATTCCATTTCCTTGTTAGGAACATAGGATGTGGGATACATAAGGCAATCTTGGATGTTTATTAGTTATATCAATTAGTGGATGATAGGGTGGATTTCTCATATGTGCATATCAGGTATTTCATTAGCTATGTGTACCATATCTGTTTGCAGGATACTATTCAGTCACCACTATCGTTATGTCTTCTGTGCCAAGCAATGTTGCTGCCCATGCCACTGCAACCTCTGCTCCTGACCAATCGGTCTCGTCTCACCGTTTGGCATGGCACCACCAGACAAGGGGCCTTCCCTCCCCACGTCGATTGGCGGCAGGCACCCACCGGGGCGTACTATATGGGGGCGGCTCCCTGACCGCTGGCAGTCGTGCTGCACACCATCAGCACCCCGAGCAGACGGCAGGAGCCAGGATGGGCCGACCCCCCCACCCTGGTCTGGAGCCCCAACCAGGAAGAGCATCTGCGGGCCGCATGGCACGGCGACGCCATCCGGACCACGCATGTCCCGGACTCCCACCCAGGGCCCATCACGCACGCCTGCCCGGCAGCCAGCCGCGCGGTGGCGCAACGCGGAAAGCAGAGCCCGAAGTGGCTGGTCTGCATGTTCTGCCCGGCGGACGCGCAGGTCGCCGTCTGCAACCCCAAACACCTGCTGGGGCCCAAGGCCGTAATCTGCGTGGCGGACTGCGCCCGCGTGATCGTCAAGGCGCGGCGGGAGGGCGACCACCACGCCCTCCTGCTCCTAGCCCGCCTCAAGGCCAAAGCCAGAGCGGCAACACCAGGGGTCTGGCCGGCGGCAGCGCTCCCCGCTGACCTAGAGCTCCAACTGGCAGTCCAGACGGGGGTGTACCACTGGCTCCTGGCCTTCCTGGACCTGCGGTGGGGGGGCAAGTCCGACCGCCAAATCAGCGCCACGCACTGGTAGGAGTGGCTACAGGCGGACGCGCAGCACGCCACCGTCCGAGGCCTCGGACCCGCGCCAATGGCGAGGGCCCTCAACGCGTCGGCCCCTGGCCGCGCGCCGGCGCGGCAGACGGTCCTGCTGGCCAACCTGCCCTTTGACCCAGCGCCCGAGAGCTTCATCCGCAAGTCCGTACCGCTCCCTCCAACGAGGGGGGCCACAGAATCCACAAAATGCCTCCTATGTGCAGACACGCTCTACACAATTGGGGCAACGCTGGACCACCTGGCGTGGCACGCGGTGCCCCCCGCCGCCCTGGCAGAAGACAGGGAAAGGGCCTCCCACATCCTCCAAGGACGGGCAGGGAGGTCTCCGTGGCACGCCCCCTATGCCCAGCAGCCCCCCCCCCGAGGCGCCAGACAACGCGGCGGCCCCGGGGGAGGAAGAGGAGGCGACCCAAGCTGTCCCACCAGGGGTCGATTTCCGCGGGACTGGCCACTGCCCCCCTCGTGGGCCCCCCTGGGGGCGGGCTCCCCGCACCCCCTGGCCGTGGTGCCCCCCAGGGACCTGGCGGGACCGGCGGACCCCCGGCGATGCCGGGGAGGGTCAGCTGACTCCAGGAGGACGCAGCAGACGATGCCCTCTGGCTCCTCTCCTGCAACCTGCGCAACGGCCTCGTCCCGCCAGACCGGTCCCTCCGGAACACACTCCGACGACGCCGGGGGCCGGCGGCCTGTACCGATAAGGAGCACCTCATCACTGGCATGCTGCTCCAGGAGGGGGGCTTTGCCATCATGCTCCAGGAAACAGGGATCGTCACCCAGGCTCAGGAGATGCACGTGGCTGCGCCGCTCCGGGACAAGGGGTGAAGCGGTATGGGGTGCCTCACCCACACCCGCTGCCCAGCCTGTGGCGCTCTTCTCATCAGGAATTTTCCTGGGCTGATTATGGCATCCCGACTTCTGTGGGATTTATGTAAAATACCCTAGAAATCGTCATTTTTCGTCTTTTTTGGGCTGGCGACGACAATCGTCGCCTGCGCGACGCAGCCATAGATCGAAGTTTTATTTCTCGATTTCTGAAGATTTTAATCAATTTACTTGTTGATTTATCGTTTTTACAAATATAGGAATATAACGTGACCTTTTTCGCGGCGTTCCGCGAAGGTCAATTTTTGCGAAAACAGTCACGTTCACGATTTTTTTAAAAAATCCTGAGGCGATCCCAGGAATCAGCCAGGCGCCCATGATGTGGCCCAACAGTGGCCCTCTCCATATATAGTTTGAATTCGGACTGAAACGCGTCGTGTCGGCTACGCGACGTGTTGGGGGGAGACACGCGAAATGAGTGTTTTTGGCTCAAAAATCACTGTATTGCACTGTTTTTCGCTCAGAAACCAGTGTTTGGCCCAGTTTGGGCAGGATCTCAGTGGAGATCCTGATAGCGACGACGCGTAGCCGTCAGTTTTTCTGATGGCACCGACGCCGCCGCCTTCATTTCGTCTTCTCTTCTAAACTATTTCATAGTATAGAAGTGTTACATATACATATTACTTGTCTACATGTTCATATTGTCTACATATACCTTCATCTTATGCCTAGGACACCAGATTGTGTCCTGGCCGAGGGGAGGATCACAGAACTCTTCGGAGACACCCAAACTGATGGAAGATCGGCACGAATTTCAAGAGGAAGTCTTGGATTTCATGGGATTGGGGTTTTGCATGCCAAGGGAAGCTTGGAGGTTGCCTCCCCCCAACCTCTTCAAAAGAATTCTGCCGACGCCAAGGCCACCAAGGCGGTGTGACGGCCTGCGGACGGCGACGACGCCCAGACTGCATGAGAATTGTCGATGACGTCGACATCTGCAGGAGCTAAGGTCCAGGGCATCAACATGATGAAGGAGGAATTCCTTGACTCCTACAATGGGTATCACCTTGGCTTCCCCATGGACCCTATGGAGCCCCCAAGTCTATCCTCGAGTCCTAGGCGACGACCACAGCGACGACGACGCCATCTGCGAACCGCAACAAGCAGGCGCGTTAATTCGTCGCCTTGGGTTGGTTGGCCCTCCGGAGGTCGCCACCCTAAACAGGTGTGGCGCGCCCTGGGTAGGAAATGACCCCAAATCAGGCGCGTTAATTCGTCGTCTTGGGTTGGGAATCGACCCTAAACAGGCACGAGGAATTCGTCGCCTTGGGTAGGAAATGACCCTAAATTCAGGCACGAGGAATTCGTTGCCTTGGGTTTGACCCTAAATAATTTTTTTTCGCATTTGAATTATTATGTTTCCATGCCCATGGAGAAAAAGGGCCAATATGTGCGCCTCAGCGCCATCAGTCAGGTCGGAAGGACCTGCAGCGCCCCTGGTTTGGTCACCAGAGGCTAAAGGGAGTGCCAGGGACCAGTGCCGTCGCCTTGGCGGCAATTGCCCTATGAATATATCAAAAAAAAAACGACCTACATGTGACTGGCATGTAAATTACTTACGAAGCCCCACCCCCCCCCACTGTCCTGCTGAATCAGTTTTGAAACCAGGGCAGTGCAGGGGTCAGAGCGCCTCCTTGGCCTTGCCTTCCTTTGGATATAGGCAAGGCTTCTAAGGAGGGGGGTGAAGCGGGTTGGGGTGCCTCACCCATACCCGCTGCCCAGCCTCTGGCGCTCTTCTCATGAGGAATGTTTCTGGGCTGATTATGGCATCCCGACTTCTGTGGGATTTCTGTAAAATACCCCAGAAATCGTCATTTTTCGTCATTTTTGGGCTGGCGACGACAATTGTTGCCTGCGCGACGCAGCCCCAGATCGAAGTTTTATTTCTCGAGTTCTCAGAATTCTAATCAATTTTATTATTGATTTATCGTTTTTAGAAATATAGGAATATAACGTGACCTTTTTCCCCGCGTTCCGCGAAGGTCAGGTTTTGCGAAAACAGTCAAGTTCACGATTTTTTGAAAAAATCCTGAGGCGATCCCAGGAATCAGCCAGGCGCCCATGGTGTGGCCTAACAGTGGCCCTCCTCATATATAGTTTGAATTGGGACTGAAACGCGTCGTGTCGGCTACGCGACGTGTCGGGGGGAGACACGCGAAATGAGTGTTTTACGCTCAAAAATCACTATATTTCACTGTTTTTCGCCCAATAACCAGTGTTTGGCCCAGTTTGGGCAGGATCTCAGTGGAGATTCTGATGGCGACGACCCGTAGCCGTCAGTTTTTCTGATGGCGGCGACGCCGCCGCCTTCATTTCGTTTTCTCTTCTAAGCTATTTTATAGTATAGAAGTGTTACATATACATATTACTTGTCTACATGCTTATATTGTCTACATATACCTTCATCTCTTGCCTAGGACGCCAGATTGTGTCATGGCCGAGGCAAGGATCACAGATTTCTTTGGAGAACCCCAAACTGATGGAAGATCAGCAAAAATTTCAAGAGGAAGTCTTGGATTTCATGGAATTGGGGTTTTGCATGCCAAGGGAAGCTTGGAGGTTGCCTTCAGGGGTACACCCCCTTCTTCAGCAGCTGACTGGCGGAGACAGGCTACACCTCCACCTCAAGGGGGAGAGGCCTCCTTACCGCCGTCAGCAGCAAGTACGTGGCCGTGCACAAAGTGCTCAGCTTCACGGATATCGTCCCTCGGAGGGCCGCGGACCTGGAGATCCGCACGGACAAGGCTGGCCTCACCCTCATCAATGTCCACTGGCCGCAGGCAGGCTGCTCCCCGTGGACAGGACGCGCAGCGTTCTAAGTCGACATACAAATGTATGCCACGGCGCGCCGCCTCGGTGGGAGGCACCCGGCGGTGATCGCGGGCGACACGAGAATCCACATGGATGGCGCCACCAACCCGGCCACGAAGCACTTCCGGGCGGGCTACGAGGCCTGCGGCTTCCCGAGGGCCACGCCAGGTGGAGTGGAGGACATGACCCCTACGCTCCTCCCGTCGTGGCACAGGGTGGACACCTTCCTGGTCAACGAGCCCCTCCTGCCTTGGTCCCTGCGGGAGAGCATCTGGGCCTGCGGCATGGCACAGCCCCATGTGGTCGGAACCGACCACCTCCCGGTCCGCCAAAGACCTGCCGGGCTTCCTTGACACGACTGGGCAAGCGGCAGTGCCCAACCCCTTACAGCCGCACGGAGGGCCACCTCCTCCTGTACGACGCCGAGGGTGCACCCGTCTAGTGCTGCCTGTGGGCGGCTGTCACCGCCGCGCAAGACGAGCCCTCTGTGGCGCCCTGGCTGGGCTCCCCCGAGCAACACGCCTACGGGTCCATGCCCGCAGCGGCCGTAGACAAGGTGTTCGAGCACCTCCACGCGGCGCATGACGCCCTGGCACGCACGGTGGGGCGCCTGCAGCTGTCCCTGGCGGGGTCGGACCCGATAGGAGGGGACCCCCCGAGAGCGGGTAACGGCTCCAGGCGGCGATCCTGCGGTATGACGGATCTGGCGGCGTGCGCACCAGCGGCGTACGAGGCGAATGCGGCCCGGCATGGCGTCCTCTCCGAGGCGGCGCTCCAGCTCACAAAGGCGCTGGGGTGTGCGTCGCCCAGCCACGCAGGGCCAGCTGCGAGAGGAGCAGGAGAGGCAAGCGGCCGCCCTAGAGGAGGACATCAGCCAACTGCGCGCGCTCCTGGCAGCCGAACGCAAGCGCGCCATCAAAGACTTCTGGCGTCGCCACGCCCAGGACATCGTGCAGCAGTGAAACGCCGTTAGAGGAGCCATCAAGGTGGGGGCCCCGGGCCCGTGGGGCCTCTGGAGGGTGCGGGTTTCCAACACCCAAACGCTCCTGACGGACGCCCATGACGTGATGTCCGCGGTGCGCAGTATCTGGCGGGAGCTGTATGACAAGCGCCCGGTCGACCTCCCCAGCTTCCAAGCGGTCCTCGGCCGCCAATTGCCCCGGGTCCGAGAGGGGGCAAGGGCCCAGTTCCAGCAGTACTCAATACAGGGCCTACGGTCCGCGCTGGACAAGGCCAACGGCAAGTCCCCAGGCCTCAACCACGAGGAGGCCCGCTTTATCAAGGCCCTCCCGGCACTCGTCCAGTGGCTCCTCGTCCACTCCTACCCGGGCATCCTCCGTGGCGCCCCACCACCGGCCCACTGGAGAAAGGCGCACATTTGGCTCAGCCCCAAGGTCCCGGGCTGCACAAAACTGGACGACTACCGGCCCATAGACCGGGGCCAACTGGACATGAAGCTGCTCACGGGCCCCCTCACCCAGCGGATCACGGAGGTGCTCACAAGACACGGTGTGGTCAGCGATTGGCAGCAGGGGGCCCTCCCCGGCTCCAACAGCGGGCCCCCCCTGTTCATTGCGCAGCGGCAGCTCCAACAGGGGAAGACCCAACTACGTCTTCTCTTTCGACGCCCGCAAGGCCTTCGACACCGCCACGCACGGCGCACTCCACCTCATCCTGCGCCACCTCTTCGCGCCGCCAGAGGTCATTGACCTCCTGCTCTTTCTCCACACGGCGGCCAGGGTGCGCATCGCAACAGCGCAAGGACTGACACAGCCAGTCCACATGCTGCGCGGCGTCTGGCAGGGCAACCCCGAGAGCCCGCTGCTGCATGCGCTCCTCATGGAGCCCCTACTCCGGGCCCAGGGGCACCGCCTACGCCCGCCCGGGAAGGCCAAGAGGGGCCTCATGCAGGCCTGTATAGACGACATGCTGGTGGTGGCTCACACGCTGCAGCACTTCGTTGACGGCGTGGAGGCAGTCGCTGCGTAACTAGGGATGATTGGCGTGGCGCTCAACGCCCGCATGTGCGCCATGGCCACCATGGAGGGAGTCCCAGGCCTGCACCTGCGCCTCTGCCCCGACCTGGAAAGCCCATGGCACTTGGTGCCGGCGGCAGACTCCGTCCCCTACCGGGAACTCCGGCTGCAGCCGGACGGGGAATTGTTTCTGCGGCGCAAGCACCGGCTGCGCCTGGCGGCAGTGCACCAGTGGTGCCTCAACACCATCGCGCCGCCCAAAGTGGTGCAGGACGTCATCCTTGCGATCCTGGGGGGGTTGACCCAGTACAATTCCCCCTTCATCGCGGATGTCGCTGACACCGCGCGCCACCCAGTGCAGGTTGCCAAGGACAGGGCGCGGTACGCCTTCGACGCCTCCCGGGACAGCCTACAGGACGACGGGACCCTGGGGCTCACGCGGGTGCGGACACGGTGCCAGCAGGCGGTGGTGGCCCTCATGGGCACGCTCGTCCACCACCGCTCGGCCTCTGTGCGCGCTGAGGCGACCAGGATGTTCTGGGAAATCGCCGGCGCACATGGTGTCTGCCCCGAGGTGCAGTATCCCATGCCGGAGTTCGCGACCCTGGCGGGGGGCAATTAGGGTCCATCGCATACCCTGGGCCCCGGGGCAGCCCACGTCCAGCTGCAGTCCCCCGCAGGCAATGTCGGCATCGCTGCGTACCGCCAAGCTGCGGCACCTCGACACGTGCCGCCTGACGGTGCCACACACGACGCCCTGGCACGGGCACCACAGGCCGCACCACCCATTTCCGGAGAAGGACAACTCGAGGCCAGCAGCGGTGCGGGAGTGCCTCAACCAGTGCGCCGATGACTACCTCCACTACTGCCGTCGCGAACAGGGGCCCACCGACGAGCCCGGATGGCGAGACGCCCTGGTCAACCTGTTCCACACCACTGGCACGCGGGACCCCCGCCTGAGGCTCATCGACTCCACAAGGACTAAACAGGACGCCAGCGCTGGCCCGCGGGTGACCTTGGACGGCCTGCACCTCCAGGTCTGGGGCTACTGCCGTCAGGGCAGCCTGCCCCCCCCGGCACAGGCGGCGGCATACCACCCGCGGGCGGCCCTCATGTACATCCTCAGCGACGTGCTGGCAGATAGCGAACACCAGGCGCCCAATGCGGACCTGGCGTGACCCAAGCCCCTACGTCCACAACCCCACGCACTAACACCGGTGTGGTTGGTGACCACGGACGACCAGTGCGCCCGGGCGGCGGAGCAAGCGCAGCTCTGGGTCGACTGGGTGATAGTGCAGGTGGGAGCGGGCCAGCCCAGGCCCCGGGGACTACCCCGCGGCACCACCCTGCTGGTGGCTACGGCAGTAGCACACGATCCACACATGGCAGTGCACGCGCTGGAAGACCAACCCAAGGACACGGGGCACCTGGTGGTGTACCAACGCGGAGGCCCAGCATGGCTCCAGGAGCGCCTGACGGCGCTCCGATCCAGGGCGGGCACGGTCGGCGGAGCCAAGGTCCGCTTTCACAACCACCTGGCAACCCACCCCAAGAACACTCTGGCACTGAGCGCTGACCAGTTGACCCCCGGCCACCCCGACGTCAAGTGGCACTCCGCCACGGTCAACGTGGGATGGCTCATCCCCAGCAGATAGTATTCGGTCCCGGAGGCCTGGGGCCACACGTCCTCTGACACATCGGGGGGCGGGCCCTGCACGCACACCACTAGTGTCGCCCTCGCTGCCGACCTCACCCGCACGTCAGCAAGGGCCATCCCGGGAACGGTACCCGACGGGCAGGGGGTGGACGCCTTCCTCTCGTGCAGTACGGCACCCACAGGCCGTGGGTCCATGAGGTGGAGGCTGAGGTCATTCCCCACCTCCTACGGCACGCAGACCGCGAGCGGACCACAGGAGTCCCCGCGGGCGCAGCAAAGGCAGTCAACCAGATGCCCCTGCAGTGGCTTCAGGACAGCCTGCGCGTGTGCGGACAACACGCCGAGCACCCATTCTGATTTGCTGAAGCCACCTCCCATGACAGCGACGCGCTGCTGCAGAAGGCGGAAAGGGCAGCGTCCCAGGACAGCGTCTTGCAGAACGCGCCGCCGGGCCCCGGCCACGCCCAGCTCATCATCGCCGGCAGTGACGGCCACATTGACCTGCAGCCCCACACCATGCAAACGCTTGGCGCGGTAGCCCAGCTGGCACAACTCAACCGCGCATCGACGCACCGAGGACACACACCCCTGCGCACAGCTGACGCCACGGCCTACGTCCACGCCCGGGACCTCACCGCGACAGCCACCAACCACTGGGCGCTGCGCGCCAGGGACGGCCACACGCAGGTGCAACGCAGCCTCTGCATCCGGAAGGAGTGGCTCTTCGGCATCGTAATTCTCCCACAGCCATGCCTCCTCTGCGGGGGCACGGAAGAGACCCCGTTGCACATGGACGTGGGCTGCGCCCACTCGCGGCTCCTCTCGCCCCAGTACCGCCAGGCGGTACAAGGGGCAGCCCGACACCTCCCGCTCGGGCAAGGTGCGCTGTGGTCAGCCTCGTGGCGTTCCGCCGGCGCCGAGTGGACGGAGGTCTTCTGTTCTGATCTGGTGCCCGAGGCGGCAGAGGCGCAGCTCCGCACGATCGCCCGCTACAACCCACTAGAGGGAAACTCTGTGGACGAGTTCCTCGAACACATGCTCCGGCTGGCGGATTTTGCGTGGGAGCTCCGCAATCAGCGGCTGGAGCAACTCCTCTGCATGCCTCCCAGAGTGGCTGCCCGGGGGAAGGCGACTGCCCCCCAGGTTCCTCCGCGTCCCAGCAGGAATTTCGTGGCCTCCCTCCGCCTAGTGAACGGCACTCTTGAGTGTCCCACACAGCAGGACCCCCACCCCTACCAGGACCTGCCTGGGGCACCTCCGGGGCAAGCATCTCCGGGGCACGCTCTTCCCACCGGGGGTATTCGGACGCAATTCCATGACCGTTCGGAAAGCGCGCATCGTAGGCACGGAGTGGGCGCGCGAGTGGAGCCGGTGGTGCGCAACAACACGCACACCAGGAACTCCAGCACCGCAGTACGCCGACGTCCCACTCGAGGGGTAGGGGCCACACACCCGACCGCGGCCCACGGTGATTCGTGGGCCGGGCCCTGAGCGCCCATGGGACACGGCAACCAGGGGATGGTTGCGGGCAGCCCCGGATCCCCATAGGGGGTGGAGATGCGATGTGTTCTCGCTCCTCCAGGCACCCCTCCCCCCCCGCCTCGTGCTCCACACAGCCAACATGCTGCGAATCGCAGAGATAATAATGTGGGGGTGAGACACAGCCACCATCCGGTGGCTCCCCCCGGAGAGAGGGGGCAGCCGGCTTACGGTGGCGCATTTCAAAAAACGGGGGCCTAAATACGATGACGCCCTGTCCCAGCTGGGCAACATTCCAGGACCCCTGCTCCTCGTGCTCCCCACCGATCTCGCCGCCGTGTTGCGCCGGGAGCTGGAGCGCTGCGTTCGGCTGAAGGTGGAATGGGAGGCAGTCGCGGATGGCACCCTGCCGGCCTTCCTCCTCCGGGGTACCGCAGAAGGATGCTGGGCGGACGCTCTTATGCCCCACCTCAACGGGCGTGACACCTATATGAAGGCCCCTCAGGGGCACCCCCGCCCGGAGTGGGATGACCTCATAGCGGTCGCCCAAGACCACAGGATACTGCCTGACGACACATGGTAAGTGGTCCGACAGAAAACGCTCGGCAGGGACTATTGGTGCCGTGTCCGCAGCCGCCTGCTGGAGCTTCGGGATCCCCTCCGCCGCCGGTGGGACAACCTCTGGCTACGCTGCCACGGCCCCTGGTCCCCAGCTTCCCACCTCCCGCCCGCCTGCCACCTCTGCGGGGAGTGCGACACAGTATCCTCCGCCTCGCCAACAGGCACCAACAGGTGCACGCGGTGTCCCCGAGTGGCCGCGTGCCCCTGGCTCGAGCCACCCGCGAGCCCGCGCCGGCGCACAGAGGAGGAGGCGTTGCAGCGGTGCATCCAGGGCGCGAAGACCCTCTCACACGGCCAAGCGGGCCCCGCGGGTACCGCCATCCTGTGGATCCACATGTGGCTGAGGGACGCCGCGTCCGTTGCGCACCTGTCGCAGGGGTTCACGCCCTGACCTCCACATGACGTCGCGCATTGCAGAGCTTGCAGCACAATGCCCTGCCGAAGGGGGAACGGGCCAGAGCATGCCCGAGCCCGGCGCCGGGCGCAGGAGGCGACGGTCCGGGGCCTGCTAGCACGCGCGTTGGCGGAGGCGCACCCCGGGCATGCCGCCGCCCTGCACGACCCGGCGGTCAGGGCGGGGACCTTCCTCGGCGAGGCCGCCCTCCCGGCTGTCCGCGCCCTGAACGGGGCGGCAGCCCCCATGCTGCTCCCGGCAATACACCGGGTCGTGAACGCCGTACTCCCGGGGCTTGTAGGCCCCGAGGCGTCCCTCTACGGGTACTGGATGGAGTGGCGCACGTCGAACCAGTCTTGCCGGCCCCTATCCATGGGCGACGCCCTGCTGCTAACAGGCGAAGGGTCAGCCACCTCCCTCCACAGCAGCGCCCCGGCCCTGCGGCACGGCCTGAGGACGCGCCAGTCCATGGGCGCAGCCCCGTACCTGAACCAGGGGCGGGCCACCTGCCCGGGAGGGATGTCCCAGCTGGATGCGGCGCTCCACCTCCTGCATCCGCCGGACGAGGACTTGGAACTCGGCAAAGTCACGATATTCGTGGAGGGCGCGGGCGAGACGCCCTCCTGCCCCCGCCCAACCAACCCGGTGTAGGACGGCACCGGGCTGACCCCCCCCTTATGTCGTCGTGTGCGAGGCGTTCCCCAGAGAGCCCTCCAGCCTGCCACCCACGCGCCTCGCAGGTGGGCCCGGCTGCACCTGTCCCCCCCCCTCTCCAGGACCAGGGGCGCCCACCACAGACGGCAGGTCCTCTGGCAAGATCGCCCGGGCACCCCCTTGCTCCTCCTTGTCGTCACGACCCGCGAAGGCCCAGAGCAGGTCCTGGGGGCCACCTCCCACCCACCTCTACGGGGCATCGCCTGTGCCCCGCCACCCCCTCCTGTCTCCCGAGGCAGGGGATGGGGTGCACGCCCTCTTGTGGACCAAGGAGGTCACCCCGGTTACGGGGGTCCACCCTGTGAGGCTCCCCCCGGAAAACCCCAACGACCCCAGAGGGCCCAGAGAACTGAGGCCCACCCCGGACTGGGAAGTATGGCGCAGCGTGTGGGCGGAGTGGCTCGCCAGCCTCCCGCCCCAGTGCCGGTGGATGGCCACCGGCCCCTGACCGCCCGGAGCCACCACCACACCAGCCCCCCCCCCCCCCCCTGGCACCGCACGGCACCGCCCACGGCACACCACCAATGCACTGGGAGGTAGTACGGGACGGGCACACCTGCAGCGGCGCACGCCTACCAGGATAGCAGCGATGTCAGACTGCGATGGCTCCCCCGAGCGGGACGACCGCCACCACCGCCGCCCCTGTTCATGCTCCCCCGTCTCCCCAGGGTGCGCGAGGGGACACCCCTGCGGGGGGCGAGGAGCGGCAGCTGGCGGAGGCCGCGGTCCTGGTCGGGCCGCCGGCCGAGTAGCCCCAGGCGGCCCCCAGCGAGCCTGAACCGCTGGCTCGGAATCGGTGCCGGCCGGGGTGGCCGCCTCCACCGCCCAGGCCGCTGCTCTGCCGCCCCGCCCGCCAGAGGGGCTCCATACACGCATGCAACCGCAACCGCCGCTCCGTCGAGCCGTGCCCCGGCCCCCGGCACGCCGCTGGTACGGGGTACAGGCCCCGCGAGGGCCCCAGGCGCCTCGCTGGGGACCGCTGCGGCAGCAGCTGAGGGCAGGGAGGGCGCCAAGTACCGTGCCCACACCAAGGACAGCAACACCCACGTGAGCTTCCCCAAGCCGTACCCGCCCAAGGCCGCCTTCCCCCAGGGGAGGCCGCGGCCCGTCCGCGCCCCGACGCCCAGGCGCACGCCAATGGGCATCACGCCGCCGCAGCTGCAGCGGCGCGTGGTCCAGGCGGGAGGGGACGGCAATCGGGCGGGGCGGGGTGCAAGCCACGGGGGCGCAGGGCGAGGGGCGGAGAGCGACCAAGGGAGGGTGGCAAGCGGAGGAGGAGGGCAGGGTGGGCAAAGGCACGGGCAGCAGCGCAAGAAGACAGACACAAGGGAAGACCATGGCGCTCGGGGCGACAGAAGGGGGCAGGGGCACGGGCAGGGCGTCAGTGCAAGCAGCAGAGGGGGAGCGCAGGCGCACGGGAAAGGCAAGGGCATGGGCAGCGGAGGGAGGGGCACAGGGCACCGCAAAGGACACAGACAGGGGCAAGGGAAGGACAAGGGCGCGTGCGGCAGCAGGAAAAGAAAGGGCGTGGGCGACAGAGGGAGGGACACAAGACACGGGCAGGGGGGCAGGCGGGAGAGGGCGCACCAGAGCCAGGAACCAGGGGCAAGGAGGGGGCCCAGGGGCAAGAAAGGGGGGGCTGACTTGGGCCACCGCAGGCAGGCAGGACGGGACGCGGGGACAGGAGAGGAAGGGAAGGGCAGAGTACAGGGGAAGGGGGGCTTGGAGCCCCCGCAGTCGGACGTCCAGGCGGTGCAGTGCATCCCGCCCGGCATCCAGCAGATGCCGGCGCACCACGCCCACCACCACCACCAGCAAATCTACAACATCGACCCCGACACGGGTGACCTGATCCCCCCCCAGCCCCCCAAGCCCCCCAGCCAACCACCCCCCCACCTACACGGTGACGCCCTGCACGACCACCCCCCCCGCGGCACGGGAGCCGCGGGCAGAGCCAGCGCGGATGGCGGCCGCCCCGGCGGCGCGCGGAACAAGCGCAGAACCAGCGCAGATGCCGAAAGGGGCCACTGTCAGAACCGGCACGGAGGGCGGTAGGGGCCCCGGAGCCCGCCGAAGCCAGGAACGATTGGGTCTGCGACTGGAGTGCGATCCCCGACCCCGTGGGGGGCGAAGCCCTCCCCCTGGTAATGACGCGTTCCCGTGCGGGGCCTGGCCACGGGATGCTGCGGTGGACACGCGCAAGCAAGCAGGCAGGCAAAGCACTGCGCTCACAGGGACATCATCACGCTCGTGTCATATGACAAAGCGTTTCAGGATCCTTGCCACTCTGAAACAAGGGAACAAAAGTATGTACAGCAACATATCAGGATATGTACACATGGGGTTGAGACTGGACAGGGGTAAGGGCATCACAGGACAATAGACACTCAGTCCCAACTCATGTCCCAATCCCAGGTCTGACCCTCCCAGTGGCTGGCAGGGGCGGGGGCTCAAACACAACCCATGCCCTACTCAGTCCGGACCCTGAAACCCTGCCAATAGGGGAGGGTGTTGCGCCCAGCCACAGGCGAGTTCGTGCGAATCAAGGTGCTCCCAGACCACCCAACAGTAACTCTCCATGCTCCCTTAACAGCAGGTCTCAACTCCGCTTTGAGCCAGAGAGAAGGCCCCGCCATTATCCCCTAGGAGTTGGTAGCTGAAAATGGGCTGTTTCAGCCCAAACTAATATTAGCTCGAAAAACCCCAAAATTGACCCCTCGTCGGGACGCGCCAGAGGTAGGGACGAGGCAACTGACCCTATGCTCTTCAGGTACGAACTCCATGGAGGCCTCATCCAACCTGGTTCCCTCTGAGGTCCCGGCATCAGGGCACCCGGGGTTCATCATGTGGGGTCATGATGCCAAAATCACCAAAATTGGCGTCATTCCCACGGATGATTCGCCCTGCCAGGGCAAGGCCAATGGCTCACAGGGGAGGAGGCAGGACCTAGGGCACATATCTGGGTGCACAATTTGAAATTGGGCCCGCGTCCCATGTGGGCAGAGAGATATGGGGCCGTCAATTGACCACACGGGGGGGTGAAATTGGGGTCCCAAAAGGGGGTCATTTTGGCTGCTCAAAATGAGCCAAATTCCGGGGTATCCCCAATGGTATAAATCCACGCTGGCTTGGAGATCAGATCTGCCATTCCATATGCGATCCACCAGGAGTCCGACCAAGACTCCCATGCCCTTGGCCCTCAAAGATCTCCATGCCACTCGGCGTGGTGACAATCCAAATTAGGTCCAGAATTGCCAAAATGGCAAAACCGTCCACACTCACTTTGGGCTAGCACCTTGACGAAGGTTGCTCTGCTTCGCCCACGTGGTGTGAGAACCATGGTAACAAATATCCATAACACCGATGTCATATATGGGCCATTGGCCCATGCATCTGGCGTGCAGGAGGGGGCTGAACATGGTGCACGGCGGGCAGAAAATGTGGAAAATTGCTCAAAATGGCCGAAAATGCGCACACTCATGGGTGGGGCAAATGAGGCACATGCCGAACTTGGACCGGAGTGTGCCATAGATTTGGTATCAAGTCACATGCGTCCAACATATCTTTTGGGCGTTGCCCAACCCCCTCCATTTTTGGGAATGGCGGGGTCGCCAAGTGAGCCCATGATTTGGGATCGTCCCAAATCGCCAACATGGCGGCCACGGTATGCCAAGCCCAAGGGGAGTTGTTCGGCTGGTCCAAGATATGCTTGGCACCGAAGTATGTATCCTCAGAACATACTTGGGTCATGATGTCAATTGAGCGCAACGTTGAGATACACGGTCGCCACTTGACATCATGACGGGCAAAAAACAGCAAAATTGGTGAAAAAACACGCAAAAGTGCCTGAAAACTAGACAAATATATTATAATATCTTCGGCTTGGATTGAGTAATCGACAAATCCTTAAAAACACAATGACTCGACACCAATGACCTCCGATTCCACATATGTGCTCCACTTGGGGCGCTTTGGAAGGTTGCGCGCGCTGCCTCCCAAGTGGGCACGTGCAAAAATGGAATATTGCAGGGAACACACCTTGCTCGCAACGCATTGCTTCGGGAGCACTCCACAAGCGTCCTTTCACAAAGATTAGGCTTGCGAGTGTTGGTTGGGAGTACAATGAAGAACTTCGCGCGATATGGGGTCCATTGGCGGGTTAGTCTTGGAATGGTGCACCCGCCAAATGGGCACGTGATATGACACCAAATATGGCATACAACCCTACCCTCGCCTTCTACACCCAGCCTAGTGGCCTAGAATCAAAGTATGCCTATATTGTAGAGTAACTTTGGTCCCTTAACACGCATGCAAGTGCTTTGGTCGAAAATCGACCTCCTTTCAGACAGCCGAATTCTAGCATGCACGCAAAATATATTGCCAATATATATATGGAGATCATATATGTACTATCCGGGGAAGACAAGTGATATGCCCCGGATGTAGAGGCAAGCAAACAGGGGGAGAACGCCAACTCAACATACTTCTACACGTACTTGGACGCCAAGTACGTGAGATTGCCCATTTCTTGGAAAACACTCAAAACAAATAACCCTTTGGGCCTATGGAGTTGGGATCCTTTGGCCTCATCCTATGACTATCGGGGGCAAAACCTCATACACAGTGCCTATGAGGCACGTTAGTTCGTCCTTGGGCGCTTGAACGCTCGTAACCCTTGTTATTTCACTTTGGGGTTCAAAGCGCCTTCGGCCGCCCAGATTTTCTGGGAAAAGTCTGGGACGCGATGCGTTATATCGAGGGAGAAATTGCGCATCACTCGAAGACTGTTTCAGTCTTAACTTCAAGAAAGATCGTTTTACAGAATCATCTAATGCAGTGCACGGAACGGGCAACGTCAGGCGGCGATTTCACGACAATTAGAAATTGCGGTAGAAATCGGGTATTTCACCGATTTCTAATCGCAAATCGACCAAGGCAGTAAAATTATGGAAATTCCACATCGATTTATTGGTTAGAAATCGGATTCCAGATTTTGCGGGTTATAGAACAGGGATATCCCGCTGACAGCCGGTGTCAACGGCTTCCACACGGGTGTGACGGCTCACAGGGCTCCAAGCCATGGGCCATAACGGGTGTGACGGCTCACAGGCCTCCGGGCCATGGGCCATAGGTTCTGGGTACTGCTTCACCCCCCTCCTTGGAGCAAACCCTGGGGGGGGCTCGATAACACCCAAGCATGGCAGCGGGTACCCAGGACCATCACCTGAAGGGGGGGGGTGTCACATCCTCACTTCAGGCCGATGTGCGGGTTAGGCTGCCCAGTACTATCCCACAGTAAGACAGGTACGGTGCTGAAGCTGTTAGTAGCTGCAAGTATAGTATCAAGTATCAAGTCCCGGGTCCTTGCGGCGATTGTCGGCATCCAAAGGACCCGTAAACCCACACCAAGCGCACCAGGTGCCGACTGCGACGGTCACTACCACAGTGGCAGTGGCATACACGGCCAACATAGGCGTCACACGACGACCGAGGTGGTCCCACAGGTCGAAAGCGAGCACAAGAATCCATCAGGCTACCCCAGGCTTCCCAAGGCCGCAGTCTGGGGTAGAGTCCCCACGGGTCCCTCCTTGGGCGCACCATGTCCATATCCACGACGCGAGTCCAGAGTGGTAAAGCCGAACGAGCTCCTCCATAAGGGATCGGGCATCAAGGCCGTCTTTTCCCTCTCCCCATTACCACGAAGGCCATGCATGGGGGAGTCCCCGTGCAGTCTGGGCGGAGGCGTCGACTCCTCAAACCACCAGTTTCCCAGGCAGACTGACCGAGGTCAGGACACCGGAGGTCGCCACCCGACTGCAAGTGCGTCTGCGAGTCGGTAGGCTCACACTGGGACTGACGGTGGCGGACCGCTGGGAGTGTAGTCAGGCAACTGGGCCTCCCGCCTGGCGCCATCAGGATCTCAGCACATCACAGCCACTAGGGCACACGGTATCACGGGCTCTCAAACAGAAGAATGTGTACTTAGGTATTGGTCCAGGCTGGACCGTATGTAAGAGCATGTACAAGGCGACTCAGGGCGCCTTTGTATTCCAATTCATGTCCCTTCGGGGGGAAAAACAGTCCATATCTCGGTGATGGACTGACAACACTTAACATACAGATGCACATATCCTGGGGAACAGAAAAAAAAGCAACAAGCGGGGTAGTAGGCGTGTAAACACACTCTGGATAGAGCGCCAAACCACGCCCCGGTTAGGATAAGGCATATGCAGGAGGGTGGACAGGAAAACGCCTGAGTTCAGGCCATATATAGTCTGCAGACACACGTAGACTGGTCTGGATCCCGCAAGTGCCATGGGACCACACCACACACCAAAAAAATCGCAATGCCGATGACAGCGGCATCCGTTGCGCAACATCGTATGGGCTTCAAGGCCCCAAGAGCTCAGGAAATGTCAAGGTCAGTCGCCCTGCCTGGTTTCCCAAGGATTCAGCAGGCGGGGAGTGACGAGTAGGAGTTGAAGAGAGGGGCCATCCTCCTCTGGATTCAGCAGGGGGGGGTATATGGCCACTCTGATGGCACGTCACCGAAAGATGGAAGAGAGCAAGCAAGTGAGGGACGATCCGTCGACCTAACAAGCGCTCAAACTGCATCAGGGGAGAGCTCAGGGCGGTGATCAGGCGCCCCTGGCTGCAATCGCCCGGGTGAGTGCTGCCAAGTCCGAGACATGGATCTTGGTCTTGTGCTTGTGGATGTAGTCCATGAAGGGGGTGTTAATCCGCGGCACGAACGAAGAGACGGGTTCCCAGGTGTCGTCAGACGGCCCATAGCCTCGCCAACAAACCTTAAAGTCCAGGCCTCCGGGCGCCGAGGCGTTCCGACGCTGGGCCAGGGTCTTCTCGACAGTATAGTCGTCCTGCTCAGCGTAGTCATCGTACGAATCAGCCTCATGTGCGGCATAGTCCAGTGACACATGTTGGCCACGGAGGTCGGGTTCCCGCACACGGAGTTCACTCTCGTGGCGCTTCCGGAACTGTCCGTGACCCACCCTGATGCGGTAGGTGTACTCACCAATCCTGCGGACCACCTCTCCGGGTGTGAACAAGGTTTTGGTGCGGTGGGTGCCCATAGGGCGGGGTCTGATCACCCACACCGGGTCTCCCACCCTGAACTTTTGCGCTGTCGAGCTCGGGGCGGACTTCTGACGCTCAGCATGCTCCTTCTCGAGCTGGTGGCGGATGTCCCGCGCCGTTGCCTCTTGCCGCGCAAAGATTTCCTTGGCGTCCATGGCCATACCATCACCAGACAAGGGAAGTCCCCGACCCAGGGGGTCCCTGCCGAACAGAATCTGGTGAGGGGACAAACCACCCGGAGTGGGGGTGTCATGATGGGCCTTCAGAGCGGGCCACATCTCCTCAAACCAGTTCCAACGTGGATTGGTAATGTGAATCTTGCGCAGCTTCTCAAACAGCTGCCGTCCAGCCATTTCAGCCCGGCCGTTGGACCGGCTGAGATAGGCGACGCTCTTGGCATGACGTATTCCCATGAGGGAACACATGGCCTTGAACGAGCCACCAGTAAACTTGGGCCCTCGGTCACTGCAAATGGTGCGGGGGATGTCAAAGACGGTCAGCCAATGACGAATCATCATGACTGCCACTTCCTTGGCAAGCAACCCCTTTTTGCGTGCCGGAACGGCTACTACGTAGCCGCTGTGGCGATCCACACAAAGGACCACACAGTCAAAGGTCTCCTTGCCAATGTGAACTTCGGGCATGGAGAAGACGTCCATGGCCACGCTCTCCATGGGCTGGTCAGGCACCGGAGTCCATTGGGCTTCCCCCCTGACGTTCCGGTTGTCGGGATTGCAGGCCTGACAGACCGAGCAACCCTTTCTGACCTTCTTGATAGCGCTGTAGAGACTGACCTGCTCGATTTCAAACCGGCGATGCATGTCCAGGGCTTGCTTCTTGACCCCTGGGTGCATCATGTGGTGGTGCCAAGCCTCACACAGCTCGAGCACTCGGGATTCTGGGACCAGCGGCTTGGCATTCCGGTAGAGCTTGCCATCTTCCTCAGTCAGCCCCTTTGGCCACTTCTGCCCGTCATCAGGGTCGGTCACAGCCCTATACTCGGCCGCAAAGGCCTCAGACTTGGCGTAGTCGTCGGTCCAGTCCTCCTTGAGGCAAGATTCAGGGAAGAGGTGCTTGTCGGACTCGGCTCCTTCAGGGGCGAGTACTCTGACCGCTCTGCCCATCCTCATTCCGAGGGGGGCATCCGCAGCCATGACGACGAGGCATTTAACACCCTCCTCCTCCATCAGGCGCTCCATTTCTATGATCCTCTTGGCCTCAGCGGTCTCAGCCTCATCGCCATGGGCAGACACGTCTGTCATGCCCTTGCTGGCGGGATAGGCCCACCTACTGAGACAGTCCGCCACGGTGTTGTCCTTGCCAGCAACAAACACAACCGTGAGGTCGAACTTGGCCAAGGTCTCGTGCGATCTTGCCCGTCGGGAGGCGGGACCTGAGGGGGTGTCCACGTGCTCCTTGTGCCATGACTGCAGACTCTGATGGTCGGTGCAGACGGTGACGGGATGGAGGGCTATGTACCCAGCCCACTTCCTGAGAGCCATGACAATGGCATACGCCTCCTTTCCTCGGGGCGTCCACGTCCGTCTCTGGCCTTCCGCCAGGACTCGGCTCCAGAAGGCCACTGGCACGTGCCTCCCATCGTCAAGCAGTTGTTCCAACACAGCGCCAACGGCGTAGTCGGAAGCGTCGGTGCGCAGGACGAACCCTCGGTCAGGATCCACGACGTGCAGACCCACTGCGGATAGCAGCGCCTGCTTCATCCCCTCAAAGGCACGTTCAGACTCAGCATTCCAGACCAGAGCCTTCTTGGACCCCTTCTTGGTCTCCTCTCGGTTGCCCTTGAGCATGGTCGTCATGGGGGCTGCATACTCCGCATACATCTTGATATACCCCGAGTAGTAATTGCAGAACCCCAAGTACGCCCGTAGCTCAGAGACTGTTTTGGGTTTTCCCCAGTGCTCAATCGCAGCCACCTTGCCAGGTATGGGCTTCCGCTGCCCGTTCCCGACCACCTGGCCAGCGAAGACCACCTCGCTTACCGCAATGGTGGCCTTGTCACTGCTGCCCGTGAGTTTGTGCCGAACCAGAAGGTCCAGCACTCGGGTGACGTCCCCCTCATGTGCCTCCAGGAGCTCCTCATAGCTCATACTGGGGTCCCCGGACGCGATAATCACGTTGTCAACGAAGGGGTCCGCACAGTCACGCAGCGGCTCAAGCAGGTTCTCCAGCATCCGCTGAAAGGCCGCATTGCCGTTGGTAGCGCCCATGGGCATCACCTTCCACTGGAGATGTCCAAGTGGGGTGCTCATGGCTTTGCAGGCACGGGACTCCTCGGCGAGAGGCATCTGACGATAACCATGTTTCAGGTCAATCACCGTGAAGATCCTCCGCCGGTGTTGTTTTTGCAGCATGTCCTCAATGAGGGGCAGCGTATAGCTGTCATGCTGCGTTTGGGCGTTTAGGCCGCGGTAGTCAACCACGAGCCGCCACTCACCGGCCACCTTCTTCGGGACGACGAAGCACGGGGAAGCCCACTCGGAGTGGCATGGCTCAAGCCGGCCTCTCTCGATGAAATCACGGAGGATCTTCTCCATGGCCTCCTTCCTCTCGCCCCTAAGGGCGACCTCCCGGTTTCGATACACACGGGGGTCCTGCTTCAGTCGTATCTTGGCCTCGCCATACGGTCCACGCACCAGTGGGGGAAACACAGAATTTCAGCTGAAGAAGGTGTCCCCATACTTCTGCTGCAACCTGGTCCTCAATGCCTCAATCTTGGGGCAATCATCGGACTCCGCCTTGGCTTTTCCGGGCACCTGGACCACTGAGCTTACTTGAGGGGTAGCAACCCCACTCCGTTTCCGCCCAGGTGGTCTTCCCAGGTGGCCCAAAGAGCAATCTCCGGTCTTGCCTCGGAACAGGTCGCCGTAGGTGGGTGGGTTGCCTCCGATTGGCTTGTCCTGGCTGGACATGTGGTCCAGCACCCTCTTTACGAAAGTGTTCCCATCATAGGAACCAGAGACGATCGAGTCCACTTCCCACCAGGCTTTGTCCTGGCCTTTGCCCTCACGCCGGTTTCCCCAGTCGTGAAAGGGCTGATCCATATACCCCTGAACCAGATCCAACTCCTCTTCAGTGAGGGGGTCCTCCGATTCTCCGATTTCAACAGGGGAAACCGCAAAGCATTGCCGCCATGGCTCCGCTACGATGCGGTTGACACACACGAAGTCCGTGGTGTCGGCTTGTTCAAGGCCCCCATCCACATAGTGGAATTCCGTTGGCCATCTCTGGGGTGGCATGGGCTGTCGCTTAGCGTTCTGATAGACACTGTCCCCAGCCGGTAGAACGACCTTGTTTAAGTTCATGTTGGTCAATGAGACCACCAAATCTCGGGTGCTTTCCTCCTCGGTGCATCCCATAGGAACAACCAGCACTGCCTTGGAGCGGTCCTTGCGAATCTTCGCTACCGCCCTTGGAATGTCCCATCGGGGGCAATGGATCCACATCAAACGGTGATGCGGACCCCAGTGCTTCTTCCACGCGGAGTCCTGGGCGCTCCAGTACTTCTCACAAACCCGAAGATGGGCGGAGGTTCCTGAGGAGAACGCATCCAGGGCCAGATCCGAAGCTCCCAGGTCCGCGACCACTCGGCTCGCCACTTCCGGCATTACGCTGTACTCCTGGTTTGCTGGCCCAGTTGGCTCAGTGCCCAGCGCGGCTACTTTGAGCTGATTGCGTTCCGGGTGGATCCATTGGCACTCCACATAGTGCTCAGGTGACGAAAGCCACGAGAGCTGGTCATCCTGGTACAGGGTCATGGAGGCCTGGGCCGGGAGAACGCCGGAGTCCGTCTCCATCATTAAGTCGTACCCAACGATCATGTCCCAGTCCATCTCGGCCTCGTAGAAGCGACCTTGCAGGAGGATTTCCTTCCCGAGGTCCAGGCGGCTCAACTCACGGTGGTTCAAGAACTGCAGCCCAATGGCCGCTTCCTTCGTGCCTCCCACCATGTACTGGCCGTTCGCCACCTTCAGCCTGACAGGCTTCCGACTGTCGGTCAAGCACTCTGGCGGAAGTAGGCCAGCCTTGACCAAGCTGACCTGAGCTCCCGTGTCGACCAACACGTCGAAGACCTTCTCCACTTCCCCGCATAAGGCACGGACCTTAAGGTGCAACTGCCGCTCACGCCCAACACAGCGCACGGCGTGCAAGCTCAGGATCTCCGGCCGTTCCAGAAGCTCAACAAGCAACTGGTGCAGGCCGTGGACAATAAGCTCAGGCTGCCCATCTGCAGCATCCAGCTGCGGTCCGGGTGATCCTCCGATACTCTCGGATAGATCTTGAAGCACATCAAATACATTCTTGGTCGCGAAGGATGGACGGGTGCAAGGGTTCGTGCCTTCACTTGCCCTCACCCTGCCACCGCGACTGTCTTTTGCTCTGGGGGCCGGACCAGGCCTTCCGCCCGCGGCAGTTCCTTTGTGCTTATCATCTCCCGACTGGGATGGTGTGGCGCTTCCCACGACACCATCCTGCGACCGCCCTAGCTGGGGCCCTTGGCTGCAGGGGCTCCGCTAAGGGGCGTCAGTTGTGGTAGTAGGGGTACTATCCTCCGCATCAACCTTGTTGACACCCTTCTTCTTTCCCCCTCTCCTACCCTTCTTGTCCTTGTCCTTGTTCTTGTCGTTCTCGTTGTTCTCCTTGTTCTTGTCGTCCGACCTGGGGACCCAGTTCCTCTTGATCTCCTGGATCTCCTTGGCCAACTCGGTCCCCACCGACATCAGCTTGGAGAGCTCGTCTTTGTGGACCTCCACTTTGGTCTCCCGGATACCCGGGGGTGCACGCTTCTTCAACCTGTGCACCTTCTTGTAGAACTCCGTGTCGGCCTTGTGGCGCGGGCATGTTCGGTGGTCATGGTTGAACCCTTTGTTCCTCCCATAACACACGAAACAGCCCTGAGGGTGAGCTCGTATGAACTCCCCAAAGGACAGCGCGGGGTCGCCAATGCGGCGGGGATCCCTCTTTCCCTTCTTCTTCCAACCCTTCTGCAGGGGCTTCCAGCTTCCCCGGTTGCTCCCCACGTTCAGGTTGTTGGCCACGAAGGCACAAACGGCCGCCTCGGCGGGCTCATCGTCGTCGTCATTGTCGTCGAGAGCCTCATCGCCCTCGGCTCCCGCTGGGTCCATGGCAGCTTCCCTGCGAGGCCCCTCGCCAACGTAGTTGACGTCACGGTCGCCGGGCCTCAACCCGCGGATGTGGTGGAGGTTCCGGTACTCCTTGAGAACCTCCTCTCCAACCCACTCCAGGATCTCGTCGCAACTCATCCGCGCCAGGATGGCCTGCAGACGGATGGTCTGGCTGCTCACGTCACACTCATCAAGGCGCCACATCGTGGTCTTCTCGCGATCGCCCGTGACGGTGATGAGGAGGGCGTTCTGCAGGGAGTGCCGTTTGACATCCCGGGCCACGTTCTTCCTTGTCCAAGCAACCACGTTCGTATGATACTCCTTGGGGAGCATCATCCTGACCCTGTGTTTCGACTTGGCCCTCTTGGCTTCCTCCTTGGTGACTCTCTTGATCCATGCTTCCGGCAGCATGGAGAGCAGGCGGGCCTGCTCGTCACCCTCATTCCAATCCTCCACGTTGCGGCGGAAGAGGGTGTATTGCCCCCGGAAGTCCCGCCCATCCCGTAGGCGGATCTCCCGACCATCATGCTGAAGCTTGATGGACTTCCACCGCTTGGCAGCCACCTGCGGAGCGTCCACCCGCTCCTGCTCGTTGAGCCACTTCTTGGCTTCCTTGAGGGTCTTGATCTTCCCCTCCTTGGTCGCCATTAAGTATAGCTCTTGGAGCACCTCCGGCAGGCGGTACCTGAACCGTTTGAAGACATATCTCTCTGCATCTGCGGGATCCATGTCTTCAGTGACGGTCATCCCCCAATCGTCCAGCTTCTGCAAGAAGCGGTCGAGGTTGAGGGGGTTGCCATCGTACATGGAGGGCTTGATGTCCTTCAGGTCTTCCCACACGGCGGCATCCGCGGCCTTAGAGACCATGAACGCCGGCCGCGAGGTCGACCGAGGTTCCCATCGGCGTCCCCCACGGACTCCCAGGGCCGCCACTTCCATCTCCTACACGGTATCCCTGTGGCTACGCCGCGGTTCCTCCATGTACGCTGAACCTAGATGTTCACGCCGTACTCCTTCCATGTATGCCTCCTCATCACGGCGCCGGCGGCTGCGTTCAGCGGCCTCCGGTCGTACACCACACGGCGGGGTAATGCCGAACTCCTCCAGGTCTTCCTCACCTCCGCCGACATCCCACTCCACGTCCCAATCGGGGACCTCATCCCTGAGTCCACCATAACGCCCGCCAGCCATTGGGATTGGCTCCTGGGCTGGTGCGGGGCGTCGGGGCGTACCGGTGTCCGCGGTGGAGCATGGTGGTTGTTATACTCCGCACAGAGCCACTCATCACGCCACTCCTCACTGCCACTGCCGGGCGGCACGCGCTCGTTACGGCGGCCCGCGCTGTGGTGAGAGGGGGCGCTGAAAGAGGGGGCACTGGCGCTGGAGCGACTCCTGGGGGCTCCGCCTGGGGGCGTGGGCTCTGCCTGGACCTGGTCCAGGTCCCCAGCCGTCGTCCGATGAGCCAGACTCCAGGGGTTGGTGGTCGCTGCCGACGCTCCCACGGCCTTCCAGCTCGTCCAACCTCTGCTGCAGGCCGTTGATGACCTTGTTCAGCAGCCTGCTCTCGCCCCTGGCGATGTCCAGCTCCCTCTTGGCGGCAGTGGCGACCTTGGCGATCTTGACCATCTCCGTCTTGGTGATGTCCAGCTCCTCCTGTGCGCCCGCGGCGACCTTGGCGATGCGGATCATCTCGCCCTTGCCCGTGTCTACCTCCCGCTCGAGGGACTGGACCCTCCTGCGGAGGTGGACAATCTACTGCCAGGTGGCATCCGGGGCACCGTTCCCTTGTGGGTCGTCAGGGTCCCCAAGGGGTCCTCCAGGAGGGCCTCTGCCAGGGCCGCCCGGTCCAGGGGGTCCTCCCCCGCCCGGAGGTGCGCCTCCGGGGGGTCCACTTGCTGGGCGTCCTCCAGGGCGTCCTGATGGTCCTCCGCCAGGGGGTCCTGGTGGGCCTCCGCCGGGTCGCCTCGGTGGGTCCGAGGATGGGGGCTTCTCCGTGTAACCAAAGTCCATGTCTTCATCCTCGTCCAGGTCGCCCCACCTAGGCGTCTTGGTCGCGGAGGACTCCGAGCTCCGGTAGGGAGGAGGGAGATCCTCACTCTCACCCTCCGGCTCCATGGGGACGTCTCCGCCTCCTCCGCCAGCCACTCCTCGGCGATGTCGGCGGTTTCGTCCATCCGCGTCGCTGGCGGTGAAGAAGGGGTCGGAGTCTTGGGGGTGTCCGCCTGCTGGCCTCCGTGACCTCTCGGGGGTCTTCTCCTTATCCTTCCTCCGTCGGTAGGCGGTGGGGCCACTGTCCCCACTGCAGCCCGTGTCGACCTCCTCCAGATCCAGCGTCATCTTGGAGGAGGCGTCCCCTTCGAAGAGTTTTCGAAGGGTCTCCACTCGGGATCCTCCCGGGGGAGTCTCGCGCTGCAGCTTGGCCTCCGCCTCCTCGACGGCGGCGGCCGTGGCTGCGGCAGCTGGCCCTCCAGCCTCCTCCCGGGCACGGGCAGCCTCGGCTTCCCGAGCCCGCTGCAGCCGAGCCTTCTCCGCTTCCAGCGCTGCCAGCTCCGCCTCCGTCCTGGCCCTCTCCTCAGCAACCTTCCGTCGCGCGTCCTCGATGGCGTCCTTCCTGGTGGCGTCCGCCTGGGCCTTGGCTGTTGCTTCGGCGTGGGCCCTTTCCTCCGCCTCTTTCTTTGCCCTCTCTTGGGCAAGCGCCTCTTCCAGCGCCTTCACCTCGGCCTCCTTGCGGGCAATGGCCTCCTTGGTCAGGCGAGCTTCCTGGGCGGCTGCCGCCACCTCAGTCCTGACCCGGGCAGTCGCTGCCTAATGGGCGGCTGCAGCCGTGAGACCAGCCGCGATGGCCACGACGGTCGAGGCATGGAAGGCCATGCCTCTGCCCCAATCTGTGGCCTCTTCCTGGGCGATGCCAAAGGCGCCCTCCACAGCAGCGTTCCCGAAGGTTGCAGGGCACCCCACAGGCGCGCTCGCAGGCGCGCGCCACGTCCCTTCCGTCGGGAGCGACGCTGCTGCTGGAGCTGGCCTGGTCGGCCGGCATCCTCCCGCGGTGGGCCGACTCTACGTCGCTGCTGGGGCCTGACTTCCTCAGGTGCAGCTGGCGGGGCTTGGCCTTGGCCTGCTTGGCGACTTCGAGGAAGTCGCCAAGGGTGGTGTGGCCGGGGTGGTGACCGCCACTGGCCCGTTGGGGGCTCGGGGCTGGGGTTCCGCCCTTGGCGGCGTGGGCGGCTTCGGCGGCCAGGGATTCCTGGAACTCCCGCCACTTCTTGTCCCGCTTCCTGTCCCCCGCGGACCGCTTCACCTTCCCGGGAGACGCGCTGCTGCTGCTGCCCTGCAGCGTGCGCTCGTTCCCCGGTCCGAGGAACTTCTTCTCGATCATGTCCCACATGGAGACGTTGATCGTGGCGCCCGACGGTTACTCGTTGGGGTTCTCGTCCTCTTCAATCCCGTCAGGGGGGCAGCCCTTCGCCGGGCCTGTCTGGGCGGGTCCGGACCCTGCAGCGCTTCTGGCGGAAGTGGTACGCATACCCCTCCACCCGCAGCCAGTCCTCCACTGCCTGCAGGCGGTCCTCGCCCATGTCCTCGCGGAGCTCGAAGCTCCCGGGCATGGCGCCTTCGCACCCGGGATTGCTGTGGCGGTAGTGCTGCCCCCACAGCAACCCACGCAGTAGGCGCACCGAATGGGGGTGGGGCTGCGGCCACGTCTTGCCCGCCTCCTGCCAATTCACTATCGTTCCCCTCAATGGACTGGTCCTGGGGCTGGTTGTTGAGGCAGTTGCTGTAGCTCGGAGTGCGTCCTTGCTGGTTGCTCGTTGATGTCAGAGTTCCGGTCGCTACGCCTCCTCCACGGACTCGGCGCTGTTGCTGGGCGGCGCTGCGAAGCCCGTGGTACTCGGGGTTCAGGTGGCCCCGAGTGGCACGCGGGGGATGGGTAACCCCGCGGCGGTGAAACGCTTTCGACGAGTTCCCGTTGGGGGCCTGGCCACGGTACGCTGCGGTGGACACGCGCAAGCAAGCAGGCAGGCAAAGCACTGCGCTCACAGGGGCATCATCACGCTTGTGTCATGTGACAAAGCGTTTCAGGATCCTTGCCACTCTGAAACAAGGGAACAAAAGTATGTACAGCAACACATCAGGATATGTACACATGAGGTAAAGACTGGACTGGGGTAAGGGCATCACAGGGCAATAGACACCCAGTCCCAACTCATGTCCCAATCCCAGGTCTGACCCTCTCAGTGGCTGGCAGGGGCGGGGGCTCAAACACAACCCATGCCCTACTCAGTCCAGACCCTGAAACCCTGCCAATAGGGGAGGGTGTCCGGCCCAGTCACAGGCGAGCTCCCCGGAACCAAGAGGGCTCCAAGGCCAACCGACAGTGGCTCCTTATGCTCCCTCAACAGCAGGTCTCAACTCCTCTCTGAGCCAGAGAGAGGGCCCCGCCATTATCCCCTAGGAGTTGGTAGCTGAAAATGGGCTGTTTCAGCCCAAACTGATATTAGCTCGAAAAACCCCAAAAATGACCCCTCGTCCGGACCCGCCAGAGGTAGGGACGAGGCAACTGACCCTATGCTCTTCAGGTACGAACTCCTCGGAGCCCTCATCCAACCTGGTTCCCTCTGAGGTCCCGGCATCAGGACACCACGGGTTCATCATGTGGGGTCATGATGCCAAAATCACCAAAAGTCGCGTCATTTCTACGGGTGATTTGCCCGGCCAGGGCAAGGCCAATGGCTCAGAGGGTAGGAGGCAGGAACTAGTACCTCAATCTGAGTGCACAGTTTCAAATTAGGTCCGGATCCTATGTGGGCAGAGAGATATGGGGCTGCCAATTGACCACACGGGGGGGTGAAATTGGGGTCCCAAAAGGGGGTCATTTTGGCTGCTCAAAATGAGCCAAAATCCGGGGTATCCTCAAAGGTATATCTCCACGCTGGCTTGGAGATCAGATCCGCCGTTTCATATGCGATCCACCGGGAGTCGAACGGAGACTGCCATGCCCTTGGCTCTCAAAGATCTTCATGCCATTTGGCCAGGTGATAATCCAAATTGGGTCCACAATTGCCGAAATGGCAAAACCGTCCACACTCACTTTGGGCTAGCACCTTGACGAAGGTTGCTCCGCTTCGCCCACGTGGTGTGAGAACCATGGTGACCAATATCCATAACACCCATGTCATAGATGGTCCATTGGTCCATGCATCTGACGTGCACGAGGGGGCTGAACATGGTGGACCGCGGGCAGAAAATGTGGAAAATTGCTCAAAATGGCCGAAAATGCGCACACTCATGGGTGGGGCAAATGAGGCACATGCCCGACTTGGACCAGAGTGTGCCATAGGATTGGTATCAAGTGATATGTGTCCAACATATCTTTTGGGCGTCGCCCAAACCCCTCCGGTTTTGGGAATGGCGGGGTCGCCAAGCGAGCCCATGATTTGGGATCGTCCCAAATCGCCAACATGGCCACGGTATGCCAAGCCCAAGGGGAGTTGTTCGCCGGGTCCAATATATGGTGGGCACGGAAGTATGTATCCTCAGAACATACTTGGGTCATGATGTCAATTGAGCGCAACGTTGAGATACACGGTCACCACTTGACATCATGACAGGCAAAAAACAGCAGAATTGGTGAAGAAACACGCAAAAGTGCCCTGAAAACTACACCAATATATTATAATATCTTCGGCCTGGATTGAGTAATCGACCAATCCTTCCAAACGCAATGACTCGACACCAATGACCTCTGATTCCACATATGTGCTCCACTTGGGGCACTTTGGAAGGTCGCGCGCGCTGCCTCCCAAGTGGGCACATGCAAACATGGAATATTGCAAAGAACACACCTTGCTCGGAGCGCATCGCTTCGGGAGCGCTCCACAAGCGTCCCTTCACGAAGGTTAGGCTTGCGAGTGTTGGTTGGGAGCACAATGAAGAGCTTCGTGCGATATGGGGTCCATTGGCGGGTTAGTCTTGGAATGGTGCACCCGCCAAATGGGCACATGATATGACACCAAATATGGCATACAACCCTACCCTCGCCTTCTACACCCAACCTAGTGGCCTAGAATCAAAGTATGCCTATATTGTAGAGTACCTTTGGTCCCTTAACACGCATGCAAGTGCTTTGGTCGAAAATCGACCTCCTTTCGGAAAGCCGAATTTTAGCATGCACGCAAAATATATTGCCAATATATATATGGAGATCATATATGTACTATCCGGGGAAGACAAGTGATATGCCCCGGTTAACACTTTCTGAGTGTCTATTTTTTTCGATTGAAACTCAGAAATCTATTGATGGATCCACCAGCAGTCCAGGCTGTTCGGTGATTAACGAAAATCCTGGGCTGTTCAAGTTGTGGGCTGATCCCGTGAAGCCGTCGATTACCATCAAAAGTCCCAAAGCCGCAACTTGGGACCGAGGCAAGCGCAACAACCTTGCCGTCAATATTATTAGGCTAGCGCAAGGCCGCAACCGAGAGCACCGTCCTTTGCCTAGCTTCGCAACGCCGTTTTTTTGGCAATGTCGCAACTTGGGCTCAAGGAACGTTCCGCAAAGGACAAGACCGAAAGCAAACAGCTAAAGTCCGTGAAGTGTTTCATTGCTCAAACTCAGGCTAAAGTGGACGCCAAACTGACTCAAAGTCGGCTTCTCCCTACGCTTTCGCCCGCCAAGCGCGAGAACGACCCGTTTCACGCTTCACTCGACCTTTCCCCGTCACGTGAGGAAGGCACGTCATCCAATGTCATTTCAGACGATGAACGACCCGAAGATGTCGCAAAAGAACTCTTCCCACTCGCCGAGACAACGGCTCACACCGCCAAAGGAAAAGGAGCCCAAGAACCACAACATCAAGTCCAAGCGCCCACACCGCCAACCAACTCCGAGAAGGTGCAAGACTCCGTGCCCAAAGGCACACACGAGAACACCGAAGGAAGCCATCCAAGTGATGCCGAAGAGTTGAAACAACAAGAAGAAAATCGCGAAGACCCGTGTGGGGATTCGGCAATGAACAACAACGCCGTTCTCAACGACAACGCAAGCAGAACCAATGAGGTTGAGCCCGACAACTCCCTCTTAACGCCACGAGAGGAGCAATCTACGCCAAGCGCTATTCCGTCTCCCGAAGGAACACACGAAAAGGCCGAATATGGGGAAGACTCTACACCCGATGAAGCGGATGGTAATTCCGGAAAACCCTTCTTCAACCCCTCCCGGATGGTGTCTTTGCAAACTTCTTGGTCAAACATAAAGGTGAGATCAACACACACGATCAACAAGCACTATGGGGAGAAGCGCATGCCCAAGACACCTTCGGAATTGATACAAAGCAACTCATGTTGGGGAAACACCACAAGCAAATCATCTAGAATCAAGTACACCCAACAATAGACCTTTGCGCGAGCGACAGGTGCACCTATTTCGATGACATTGATTGCTCCGGCAACAATGCCTACTCCACAATTGGACATGACAATTTTGGGTACCTCAAAGACATCCTTCATCACCACTCAAAATTCTACATTTTTCCACACCCACAAGATGAATACAACTCGAAATACAAATACGGCAACACGTGGACCGAGTGGGCCCATGCCATCAACGAAGCCTTGCAAGAAGCCTTTGATTCCGGTGTTGTGTACGAAGGCTCCTTCATTCTCCAGGGAATGGAAGACAACCTTTCGGCGGAGACCCTCTACATGAACCCCTTGAAACCCGGCATGATTTCCCTCGCCCCTTGGGTATGTGGAGTGGACCGGCTTTCGGATGCCAATACGTACAACCCATCACCTAATCCCCCTGGCTCCGTGCAGCTCAACTTGCTTGACTCTCCTCAATACCCATATTTTCACCTTCACCTCTCCGGCCGTCAGAATCACCACGCACACATCCGCTACGGCGACATCATGCACCCTCACACTCCCCTACAATAGGCTATAAATAAGGTGGAGGGCACCGTCCAAGTGGTCGCGGTGCGCACAACGCTACGATTCAAAGTTGCACGGCATTTGCTCCCGAACTTCACCGTCTCTTCTCCAAAAGAGCTTTCCAAAAAATTCAAGCGGGAACGAGGAGAGTATAGGCGGCGCCGTGGTAACGCCCGGGACTTTTTTGTCCTCGTCAACCGCCTTTTCCATTTCCAAAACGACCACATCTCGGTCAACTCCAAAAATGCTTTCTTTCCGGAGGAACGCATACAGCCGCTACGATCATCCTCGGAACATATGTTCCGCTTCGACTACACCATTCCAACCCCCCTCGCCAAGAAGCTTCTCTCCACCATCTTACAACACCCTTTGTGGACGCTCGGCAAAGTCTTTTGCATCCGTGGTTCCGATCTAGGGAAGGACAAAACTATCAAAGTTCTACCTTCGAAAACATACAAACAGGCCACACCGGACTTCAAACAAATTGACGTGTGGAAATCCCTCCTTACTAGCGAAGCCGCGCGACAGTGCGGTATCCTAGGGGCCATTCCCAGACAACAACACGAGTTTTACGTGTGCATGAACTATCACAACATCCCCTTGCTCCCCCAACGAGACTCCCTCACTTCCATGAGTTACATGCTCTTCCAAGAGAATAACCTGGTCACATATCGGGGCACTACGGGAGCCATGATCTCTTGGGGAGGATACTCCTCTTGGCGCTCCAAACACCCGGGACACAAAATGGACCTCTCCGCCTCTCCCTGAAATGTGCACAAAGATGCCCCCCCCCCCACCCTCCCCAGTGAAGGCTTGCTTCAACCCCCTCCCCGAACCTCCTGATCCAGAACTGGTAGAAGTACACGCCCCGTCATCCAAACCGGACGTTGATGTAATGGTCGGGGTCTCCCTGCTTGGGAAAATTCGGCACATTTCCTTGTTCAGCGCCCCCATGGCTAAGGTGCGAGTCTACCGAGTGAAATATGTTCATCACGAATCCGCGCTCCTTGCAGAAGGCTTCACTGTGTCCAAACTCATCTTTCACCCCGAATGCCCCGACACGGCGGCGCGCGACAACCTTTCGACTCCCGCCAACCCACTAGTTTCGGAAGCCCAGGATTTCCGATCACGTGTCATCGAGGCGGCGACTGCCTACGGCAGCGCGGAACAACTAAGTCTCGCGAGGGACCATTACTTGTCCACAAGCAAGCCTCTCTCCCTCACAGAAAAGATTGCACAGCTCCACCTCCAAACGGGAAACATTTTTGACCCCATCCCGGAAATAACAGGAGCCTTCATATCCAATGACTTTTTCTCAGAAGAAGAAGAGGCCCTGGTGATGTCCTTCAGTGCAGATGAAGATCACCAGTGGCTGTCCGAGGGGCACCGCACAATGCTTCATTTCCGATTCAGGTACAATCCAGAATCAAAAGAAGTTGAACCTTTTGAACCGACTACTCCTGAGTTTATTCAACCTATTGGGCTACGGGCATTCTCTGCCTGCGCCCAGGTCCTGCCTTCCTCTCTCTTGTGCCGCAATATGTGGTCAGTGGCTCGATACGAGCCTGGCAGTGGCCTGAGGAGCCACATAGTCGTCCCTCAGCTAGGTCCTTATGTCCTGGATGGCTCCTTTGGGTCAGGTGCGGAAATGGTTTCCGAACCGCGTTGCCTCCCCGGATCCACCCTCTTTGAGAAAAGGCAAAAAGTCTTCATACAGCGCCGCAGCCTCCTCCCAATTTCTTGGGAAGCCCGCGACAAGTGGAAGCACCAAATCCCAGCTCGCGACTATGACACAGTGGAGAAGCGGCGCAATCCCCGACACTCCAGGGTATCCCTTGTCTTCCGTCACACTGGGGTAGGAACGGACCTCCATACGACATCCTCAGAGCCCCCCGACCCAGGGCAACATGAGACGAATTCATGAACCTACAATCGGCGTCACCCTTCTGTGCACACGAGACGTGGTCTTCGCTTTAAGACGCCGCATACCCTCCATCACCATTATTGCATGTTCTCAGGCATGGCAAGGCCATCGCTCTACAACTCCCCCTGTGCGTAACATGAATTCCTTAACCCCTTCGACCGCCAGGTATGCCCTGACCGGGCTGATCTGTGCTCACTGTGTACCAGACCACAAAGTCCTGTGGTTCCCCTTGTGGGAAGCTCTGATGAGTCTACCGAATGCTACCCATCCCCATATTCTTTCTGCCCCCCTCCCACCCGTCAGTGCCACCGCAGGAGAAGTAACATGAGACGGTGTCAAGAGGTCCTCGCCCGCGTGGGCGTGCACGGTGCCTCCCTCACCGCCACCGTCTCTCGCATCGCGGAGATTCTCCCTGTGGAGCAAGCACACATCAACCCGAGAATATTGGTCCCATGCACAAGTGTCTCTACAGACCTGGCCATACACCCCTCTCTTCGCACTGCATGTGACACGGCCCCACACCACTCGCCCAAAGCATACGCACAAGCACTTCACTCACGGATTTCTGCACTAGAACAGTGCGAACCCGACCTCTCAATACAGAATGAGGACCCTGCCCACATACCAACGCTCCTGACACCGGACTCCCCATTGGGCGCCCGCTGTTCCTCCATTCAGACACCCTCCTTCCCCCCTCCCCCCCAAATGCACAAGCCCTTCAAGCCTAAACGCTTGCGCCGCCCCCCCCCAATCCTTCTGTCTCAGCCCCCACTCCCCCCTTGCATTTTTCGGAAGATTTCTAGTGACGAAAAGCAACAATTCTCCAACAGCGTACGGCTTATCTCCGACTGGTGCCGGGACCTCCAGGACGCCCCTGCCAGGGCCCAATTGGAAGAGAGTATCGCCGCCACTGATTCTCTCCTTATGCAGGTTGGGTCTGCGTACCACAAAATCACGCGTCCGAAACCACAGAGAAAGGACCAAGAGGGCTACGGCAAGCTCAGGAAATTGTTACGCTCACCCCCGCCTCCTTCTTCCCCGGCATTTCCCGAGCACATTGCGGAAGTTGAGTCCGTGGTAAACACCTTACGGTCCTCGGACGAAACAAAAGCGAAGAGAAAGCCTCACAGCAGTCTGGTCCGGGGGGTCCAGATGAAAAGCACTGTTGCTCGCACCCTTTGCGCTAAAGACCTGGAGCCTCTCGTAGTCAGAGATCCAGCCACCAAAGAGCTCCTGAGTGACCCGGCAGATGTAGCTAAAGTTTTTGGGGACACCCTGCTTCATCTCGGTGGGCATCCAGATTGCACCCCCCACCAAGGACTTCGTCGACGAGGTCCTATCCCACTCCCCCACATGCCCCGTTTCTGCCAAGAATGACCACATACCTCCTGTGACCTGGCAGGAGTTCCAGAACCACTTAAAACACAGTAAGCCATCAACAGCCGCGGGACCGGACAAAACAAACAACTACATCCTGGCCCTCTGTCCGGAACCCATTCAACGTTTTTTCCACTCCATTTTGAACCGCTTCCTCCGTTCGCCGCTGCCGCCGCACTGGCTATGCGCAAAAATATGTTTACTTTATAAAAAAGGCGACCCTTTCTCCCCCTCAAACTACCGTCTTATTGCCCTCTTAAGCTGTATTTACAAACTCTTGGCCACTTTTGCCTGCAAACACCTGCGCGCTCAGGCTTTTGCACACGACATCCTTTCAGAAATCCAGCACGGTGGCCTTCCCGGCCACCAATGCGCTGATCATCTGTATCATCTCAAATCCCTTTATGCAAAGTCGAAGAAGAGCTACTCGCTGTTCATCGATTTCAATAAAGCCTCTAATTCAGTGCCTCATGGCACACTCTGGACCGTCCTCGAACAGGCAAATTTTTCTACTTCCACAATTTCTCTCATAAAGCAACTATACTCCTTCCCTCAAGACAGCCCCATCATCAATGGCCGCACTCCCCACGCATACCTCCAAACCAGGGGCCTCCGGCAAGGATGTCCCCTCTCCCCCCTACTCTTCATTCTCTATCTCAACTCCCTCTTCCACCATTTTTCTGCCACTGTGCCCCCCCCCTGGGCAAATACCCACACTAGCCACCACGCTTACATCGACGACATCGTGATCAGAAGTGAGGACGTCATCTACATCCAAAACAGTCTCAACTACTTCGATGGGCCAGCCAGGGAATGGGGTCTGGACATGAATGTGTCTAAGACAGAAGTCCACGCCAATGGCACAGCCCCCTAAAAAAAAATTGTTTCTGACACCCAGGGGCTCGGAGTTCCTCACGTACAACAAAAAAACGGGTCGCCCGCACACATGCTACAAATACCTGGGGGTTTATCTTTTTACTTGCCACCAAGCAAAGGGGCTGTTTCACATGCTCAAGGCGGAGATCCAGAGTTATTTTGCCCGGCTCTCTCCCTTGCCTCTTCCACTTAGTGAGCAGGTCCGCCTGACGAACTCTCAGCTGGTCCCAGCACTCACCTACCGCTTAATCACCCACTCTCTTTCCCCCAACCAGCTCGAAAAGCTTCAGTCACTCATCTGGGCGGGACTTGCGCCTCAAAGCATCACACGTCTAGTCTCCCCCAAAGACCGTTTCGCGGCTCGCCCAAAGGGAGGGTTGGGAATCAAGTTCCTACCGCACAGCGTCCACGTTGCCACCGTGAACTATGGATTACGGGCCCTTTGCGGCCTTGCCCCAAAGTCAGTTGGCCCCCTGTACGTCCAGTCTTTACTCAGCTCGAACCAGAGGGCCTCGGACCCGGTGCAAAACTCTTTTATGGACTCCATTCATGCCCTAGGCATATCTTTCCACAGCATAGGCCCGTGGAGACCCACTGCTATTCAGGATCTAACGCCTGGTACCCAGCTAACTGTTGGGTTCAAATCAGGACAGGCCACAAGAAGAGTGACCGAGGCCACCTCCAAATGGGTCAACGTCTCGTTCCACGACGGGGTCTACTCGGTGCATAACCACACGTCCTACACCATGCACATGCCATGCCACGCCGTCATGAATTACTCCCGCCCCTCTCACTTCCAGCTAGTCCCTGAATTTTTGCGCCCTCAAGAGACCATCTCTGAACCCCCAGCGCCACCGCACAACGCACACGCACTGGGAATCAGCCAACACGGCCATCTCTTCGCTCTGCAGGCACAACACTACCTAGAGAAGAAGTCTCTCGACGAGTGGGGATGCCACGATGCCGCGGAGGCACTAACCAGGCCGCCGACCCCCGGCCTACAGCGGGTGTGGCTGTATTCCGATGGCTCCTCCGGTGAGTCCGGCCATGCGGCCGCCGTCACGGCCTTTCTACCCGACGGTACAACCAGAGTCCTGTGCCTATCCTCACCGCATCCCTCTTCTCTGGGTTCGGAGTTCTGGGGGGCGGTAGCAGCCATTCGCTGGATCTACAGGGAACTTTCCCAATACGAAGGATGTTTGTTGATTGACAACGAACAGGTGGTGTCCACCCTTCAGAAATGCCAAGTCTATAAGCCCGGCCCGTTGCAAGACGACACATGGACCGTCGCCGTGCACAGCGCCCTACTTCTCATCACCAACCCCCTCCACATCATGTGGATTAAAGGTCACGCCAATTTTATTGGCAACGAAATCTGCGACCATTTCTCCAAATGGGCAGCTCACAGCCTGATTTTTACCCCGGACCTCCTCCCCCCCCCCCCACTGGGTTCAGTGGCGGTACACCACCTGCCTGTCCTCCACAAGTTTAAGGTGCAGCCATTCCGCCACCTTATGCCGCAGCATTCCCATAACAACATAGCGGTCGGCCCCAGCTTCAGCCTGTACAATAAAGGTTCCTGGTTTTCGTCCCTGTTTTTCAAACTGGCGTCCGGGTGCTACAATGTGCACGGGTACCAGTAAAGCAATATGCTTCACGACTACCACTGTTCCAGGTGCGGACAGCACCATCCTTTCGACCCTCTATCCTGCCTGACCTTCTGCAAAAGCGTTGGACCAGCACGTCCAGGCATACGTCTCTTCCTGGGGACCCCTATTCAGCCCCATTGTCCTGCACTGGTGGCTCTCTGGACCCTCAAAGGCTGACCGCAGGAATTTCATGAGAACTCTGGTACCTAAGTCCCTATGGTCATGCCTCTCCCAGCCAATCCCGGGCTCCACTCGCGCCGAGCACAGGGCCATGCTTGGCCTAGCCCTGGAGGAACGCGTAAAGCACTTGGACAAGGCTGTCCACCAAGCACATGACTGGCTGTGTTCGAATCCTCTCCTGTGGGACCCAATACTTTGGGCGCACCCCTCCGACCCTCTCAATCCCTTCTCGGTTTCGCACGGTGCGTTCAGTATCTCCGTCCATATGCCCCCTCGGACCCGCCCCGTATACCAGCACCCCCCACCTCTCCCCAAACACGCCTTAAAAAAACCGTCCAAGCCAGCGTCAGCCAAAGCACAACCAGCCACTCGCCGCGCGCCAAAAAACTCCAAACGCCCGTCCAGCCGCGCATCTGCACCACGCCCCCGCCCACTCCTCGGCCATTCCGCGCCCTCCTCAGCACTCACGCCCACGGCCACCACAAAAACGCCATCGATCACCACAAACCCATCAGACCAAAATCGTTTCGGCGCCCCCAAAGCGCGCCAAGACCGCTCTCCCCCTCCCACCCCCGCGCTCCAAGGCACGTCACCGTCAAACACGCCTACCTCTCCCCTCTAGGCCCACCGCTACTAGGTGCCCAGGTCTGTCTGCCCCTGCCCCCCCCCCACTCCTACGCCTCCCAGGACATCCGAAATTTTTTCCGCCCATGCAGCGACCTTCTGTCTCCTCCCCTCGACCCCTTCAGCCCTCTGCCCCTTCCTGAACCCCCCCCCTCCCCCAAAGGGTAAATCAGCGTTCATCTAACCTGACCATCAGGGCAACCGTGTACATATCTTAATATGTTGGTGTGAGTACTTTCAATGGGGGACGTCAGCCCCAGAACAAGTTGATGCGGTTAAGAACATTCAAAAAGTGATATGCCCCGGATGTAGAGGCAAGCAAAGAGGGAGAAAACGCCAACTCAACATACTTCTACACGTACTTGGACCCCAAGTACGTGAGATTGCCCATTTCTTGGAAAACACTCAAAATAAATAACCCTTTGGGCCTATGGAGTTGGGATCCTTTGGCCTCATCCTATGAATATGGGGGGCAAAACCTCTTACACAGTGCCTATGAGGCACGTTAGTTCGTCCTTGGGCGCTTGAACGCTCGTAACCCTTGTTATTTCACTTGGGGGTTCAAAGCGCCTTCGGCCGCCCAGATTTTCTGGGAAAAGTCTGCGACGCGATGCGTTATATCGAGGGAGAAATTGCGCATCACTCGAAGACTGTTTCAGTCTTAACTTCAAGAAAGATCGTTTTACAGAATCATCTAATGCAGTGCACGGAACGGGCGACGTCAGGCGGCGATTTCACGACAATTAGAAATCACGGTAGAAATCGGGTATTTCACCGATTTCTAATCGCAAATCGACCAAGACAGTAAAATTATGGTAATTCTACATCCCTTTATTGGTTAGAAATCGGATTCCAGATTTTGCGGGTTAGAGAACAGGGATATCCCGCTGACAGCCGGTGTCAACGGGTTCCGCACGGGTGTGACGGCTCACAGGCCTCCGAGCCATGGGCAATAACGGCTGTGACGGCTCACAGGCCTCCAGGCCATGGGCCATAGGTTCTGGGTACCGCTTCAGTAATGGAGGTGTATGGGTGGCTGAGCTGGGCCACCTCGGGTACCACCAGGGGGTTGAGAAACCAGCCTTTCCATGCCGTGCTCCTCCGGAGGGACGGGGGGACCCGGGAAGTACACCCGGGGGGATGGGTGGCCCAGGAGGACCATCAACAGTTCCTCCGGGCCGTGATTTCAGGGGGATGGCCCGACCAGGAGCCGGGGTGGCCGGCTTTCCTGGAGGTGGGGGCGGTGCTCCGCGCCCCGGACGCGAAGGCCATTGTCTGGCTGCCCCGGACCCTGCGCGCCGACCTCGGCCACTGGCGCAACCGCCCGAGGAACCTGCCGCCGCCGCAGCCCCAGCCCCCACGCAAACGGGGACGCAGGCGACGGCCCGACCCAAAGGCAATGGCTCGAGGCCCGGCAGGCCGAGCCTCCGACCCCTGACGGTGAACACGGCGGGCTGGGTGCAGACCGACGGCCCGGAGTGCCCCCTCCGGCAGGCCCTGGCCTCCCGGCCCCGTGCACCCCCACCCCAGGCCGTGCGCGCAGCAGGACATGTGGGAGAAAGGCGTAACCGCGGATCCTGGAGGCCAAGACGGCTGCGGGCACACAGGCAGCGACGCCGCCAGGTTGGCGCACGCCGGCGGCACGCGACGCACGGGCACGCGCGGCAATGGAATCCCTCTGACCCGCTGACTACTGACCACTGACCGCTGGCCCGGGCTGCCGTCCCCAGCACCCACAGACTCCATCCCCCCCGGCAGCCGAGGTTAGGTGGAGCGCACCGAGCCGCCCTGCCCACCCCCCCCCGCGGCACTGCACAACGTGAAAGCGGCGACGCGGGCTGAAAGGAGGAATTTGGGCGAAAGCTAAGGCGATGGCCCGGCGCCCAGTGGGCCGAGCTCCGAAAGGCGGGCAGTGAGGGAGGACACGGGCCAGCGACCTGGGATGTTCCCCGGCGGGAACTGACCCCCAGAGCCGGGTCCCACCCCCCCAGCCCCCCCCAGCCGCCCGCACGCCAGGGCACGCAGAGGACGTGGCGCTGCAACCGAACCTGGCTGTAACAGACCGCCAGCAGCGCGCGGCACGCGGGCGGGCGCGACGGCAGGGACTGACCCGCACCCGGGACCCTAGGACACAAGACAGCCCTGAGCCAGACGGCCCCCGGCAACCGGCAGCCGGGCGCATCCCGGCGAGGGGCGCATAAAGCCAACCCGCCGCACAGCCCCCCCGCGCCACTCGCACGTCACAGGGCACGAGGGGGAGCGCCCCTCCCAGGCTGTGGCCCCTGCCCCAGGCCAGCACGCCGGTGCCAAGCGGCCAAGACGACGAACGGCCCCCGGACACACAGGCGAATCCAACGGTGGTGAGGGCCCGGGCCTAGGCCCTCAAGCCACGCCCTGCAGCCGCCGGGCGGGCGGCGTAGCCAAGAAATGGACCAGGGGGCTGGCAGGGAGCAGAGGGACTGCACTACCCTGGCGTGACCCGCCCCCCCCCCCCCAAGCCTTCGAAGGGCCGGTGACCGGCCCAGGGACGCCGGCCCTGTACCCCCCCCGCCAGGCCAGAAGATGCCCCCCCCCTCCACCCCGAGGTGGCCGCGGCGCCCGAGGCCTAGCGCCGCGCTGGGCAAGCCGCTGGGTCCACGCGCCGCGCCCTCCCGAGCCGTCACCAGCCTGCTCCCACAGTGAACTCGGCAAGCCGCGGCGCCTGCCAGCCTGCCAGCCTGCCTGCCAGCCACCCGCTGGTAAACCAGGACGCCCCGGAGTGCCCCCCTCGGGCCGCGCCCGGACAGGAGCGCGCGGACACCACCCGGAGCAGTATGGAGGCCGCACCCTCCATGGACTGAGCGACGCCAAAGAAGCCCGGCTTGGTGCCCGTACAAGCGGGGCAGAGGGACGGCCCGAGGCAGAGCGACCCCCAGCCCCCCGTTCCCCGAGACCCCCTGACCGAACCGGACGGAACCACGCCCCCAACGGGGGCGGCAGGAGCCCCCCCCCCCCAACCACCCCTGGACGCCGGACCGCCCTCGACGCACAGGCCCACCCACGAGGGGGCACGCAACCCAGAGCCAGGCAGAGGGACTAAGGGACCGTGCGACCCCCCTTGAGCTAACTAGGCGGAGCACGGGACCGGGGCAGAAAACGCGGAGGGGCACCAACCGCCTGGAACGGCCCTACCAGCGCCCTGCAGGAGAACGGCGCGTGGTGCGCGCGCCACACCGACCTCAGGGGGGGGGGGGCGCACGAGCCGCGCGAGAACGAGCGCACACGCACTCAACGGACACGCGGCGCGGACCCGAAGGTCAACCGGACCGAGCTCTCGGAACGCAGAGACTGCATGGAATGGCGTACCAGCAGGCGAAGGGAAGGCACACCCGGACAAGATAACCCGCCACACGCACCGCCAGGAGCGTTGGAGAAGGGCGGGGGGCAGAGGGGAGACGCGAGAGCCAGCACCGGCCCCGACCCCCCAGATCTGCCGCCAGCGCCGCGCACACAAGACCAGGGCACTGGACCCGCCAAGGCAGCAGTAGCACACAGTGCCACGCACCAGCCCCGCAGCTAGGCAGCCTCTGCGCCAGGCCGTGGAGGTTCCACTGGCGACAAGCCAGTAGCACGGGCCCGGCGGCGCCGGCACCCCGGGCGACCACGTATTAGGGGGGCGGCGTGGGGGGTAAGCGACTGCAACCACGGTTGCTAAGTGACGCACTGACCCGGGAGTGGCAAAATGGGGAAGCCGGGGAGGGACAGGGCTCCAAGCCCTGTGAATCACGGGTACTCCGCCAGCAGGCAGGAGGTGTGTCATGAAGGGCGCCCCACTAGGTCCCGGTGGGGAGGATATCACCTGGCCCAACCAGGCTGCCCCCCCGAGCCGAAGAACGCCTAGTACCCGCAAAATCACACCTCAAACCTCAAACCTGATTTTCCGTATAGCTCATTGTAGTTCATACGTCTCCTTCCAGATGCATTAGATAAGAAAAAGTGTATTTCCATGCAAAAAGGTAAGCTAAGAAAGATGTCCTTGATTAGTGCCCTAGATATTTTTATGAAATCCTGCAGGTTTCGAAGTTGAAAACCCAAACCAAAGCAGCAAGTAGAGCAAGAACAGGATGTGGATCGAATCAATGAATAGTTTTGAAATCCAGTGTAACACAGAAGGGCTGCAGATAGACATAGCAGGTATAAACACAAAGATTCAATCACAAATTGATAATACAAAAGATTTGATATGAAAACTGGACTGACTCTAGCCTCCAAGATAGCATCAAGCACTTCATGTGCACTCTTTTGGTCGGAATGGTGCTGGTTAGGAATGTGGGGCATAGGTGTCAGGCCAACACAGAAAATGACTTGGCCAAGCAACTGAATTCAGAAACAGTTAAAACGTAGAACCACAATAAGTGGTAGAAACAATTGAGTATAGGGGTCTTGGGGTGGGAGACCACTAGGCTTAACCTCCAAGGCCTACAGCATGAAATGCCTATTTTATTTCGGTATATCCTCCATGAAGGAAGGTGCCTCAGCTCAGTTGAGTGGTAGGGGTGACCTTCATGGGGGGCCAGGGTTGCAAGCCTAGTTACTTTGACAAAGTGTACTTTAGGCTTCAAAAGAGAGATAAAAATACTTAAGTTAGTCTTAGCATCAACAAAAGGGTTTTAAGGGGGGCTTGGCCTGGATCAAGCCCTCCAAGAAGGAGATGGCAGCGACTTTTTCTTACTCACCCCTGGAGTACTAGTTAGCTAAGCTAGTAGGACCAAGAAAAAGGCTCAATTCTTCCGGAATTTACCTCAGAAAATGCATTAAACTTACCAAAAAAATCCTCATCAGTTCATAGAAGCCTATCACACTGTAGGTAGCCGCGAAAAAAAGTGTAATGTACCATGAATGATGTCCCTTCGATGGGGCATTCCTCAAAAGTCGCCAGCGTGCGACGAAGACCTTTGGTCAAAGATTGGGGGTAGTGGGGTTTGAAACCAGGACTCCCTCCCTAGAGCACATATGCTTGCCCACCAGGGTACAGTCAAACGCTCTAATGCGGACGGCGATCGCTGTATAAACAGCGTCTTAGTAAATGTCCTGACCAAGGGCCAGGGCGGAGCAATACTCCCAATGGAGGACACAAATCTCCAGGAGCTGAAAAAAATAGAAAATGTAACCAACAGGGAGTGATCCCTGCGGTTTAGCGAAAGGGCTAGCGATTTAACAAGTCAAATCGCTAAAAATTGACGAAATCACGCGAGAAATCGTCATTTTTACACCAAAAGTCAAAGTCGCAGACAAGCGCAACGGAAGCGGACTTCAAAAACAAGGTTGCGCAAGCGCAAACGGCTTTTGAAAAAGAAGGTACGAGCCGTAGTTTTTGAAGTTCTAAAGGAAATTTTTGCACAGTTGCATCAAAATGTTTATAAACTTTAGGGAAAAGTACTCAAACTCACCCCACACCACAGAGCAGGTGGACAACCCACCTCTCAGGTATGCCAGTGTCATCTCACATGCATGCATTGCGTTCGTGTTGGTTGCTTCGCCAAAACGTTAGAGTTGTCAATGCTGTGTTCGTTGGGGGTTCGGGTGCTCCTCTCTCTTGCTCTGCACAGGTCAAAACAGTAATCAAAGGTATGCGATGCGAATGGAGCGCGCAGCACGCACGTAGGGTTAGAATATGCGCTGTGCTCGCGATGCATGTGCCTAATTAAGGCATTCACACGCTGTGGCGCTTTCCCTGTACCCCAATTCATCCTTGTTCTCTTCTCACAGGTAAGAAAGGAAAGTGTTTGCTCGTGTGTAACCGTAGCGTTAAAGCAGGGTTGCTCAGAACGCTTAGGCTTGTTGATAACTTGCAATAGGGTTGTTTTGCGTTCGCTTCACTTCAGCATTCACACGATGCATGGTGAGTAAGGTAGGTAAGCCCAGGAGGAGCTCACCTCCTGGTTGAGTCAGTGTGGTTATGGTCTTGCCTCCCTTCCCTGCATGCGTGCACACGATGCATTAAAGGGATTTGACAGTAGGCCACGCGCTGTGCACGCGGTATGAACCCTTGCCAGGTTACCCAGGGCTTCGCCCTACGTTCCATAAGGGAACGGGCGAAGTCCTTAAGCTTGCTTGCTTGCAACTGGGTTCAGGAACAGTGTATTATAGGGCACACTAAGAAGCGTATAATACGTGGAGTGTGTCTTGGTTCCTCAGTCTTGAACCCAGTCCATTGGCCTCTGTTGTACAGGTGGGAGAGGTTCAGGGTGATTGGTGCAGTGCCTTTGAGCAGCGCTAAAACATGCTGCGCAGATCCCACAATCAATTGACTGCGCCTCAGCCAGGAGTTGCGAGGGCAGTTCGACTCCATCGACATCCACGCTGTGCACGCAACAATCGCACCCCTTCCCTCCAAGCCCTAGCAGGAAAACGTGTTGTGACGTCCCTGCTAGGCCACTGTTGCTTAGCAGCGCTGTGTTCTCTTGCCTTCTTCACAGGAGGGTCATTAGGACCCGAGACTTCATTGACAGCAACACCAAGTAGCGTCTGTAGGGGTTAGGGTCAGCAGGCCTGGCAGGAGTTGAGTGCAGGTGATGAGTGCTCACCCTGCCTTCAAAGGCCGGTGCTTGCGTTGGTGAGTGTAGTGTAGTGGTGTCTCCTGTCCCGCATGCTTTTCCACGTGGGCAGGGGAGTGCGTTAGCTTTTGGCCCTTAGCAAAGATGGGCGTTTTGTATGCCCTTAGCACACTTGGCCACCCCTCCCCTCTAGTAGGTAGGGCTTTTGCCGTCTTCCCCCAGGGATAGGCGCCAGCACAGAAATTGGGCGCCATAGGAGTGGTACTGAACTGACTAGGACCTTCGGTCCGACATCAGCGAGGCGCATTGAGTTGGGGGCCACGCCGGGGAGAGAAGTGAGACACACACAGACATACGTAGGACACATAGGGGTATGGTAAAACCTGTAAGGAAGGGTAGAACCCGATGGGTCTGGACCAGTCAGGGGTCCTAACTGTGGGCTCGCTTGTCCCCAAGGAGGGAAGACACACCTTCCCTCATAACACCTTGCTTGTCATTCCGCCCTGGTGTAGTAAGCCACCGTTCTTCGTTGGCTCCCCAAGGTCATTACATCAGGGCAGTCCCCATGCAACACATGGTCAACAAGGCATGCACTCGCTGGGTGGCTGCAATCCTGATAAGCGGCCACCTGGCCCACGCTGGAAACCATAGGCATGGGTCTGCAGGGCGCAGACAGGGTCAGTGCAGTGCTCAGTAAGCAGTAGTCTGTGAAAAAACAATGGCCTTCGTCCAGGGAGTGGTTGTCACGGGGGGCTAACGGTCCTGTCCTGCGATGCAATGCGGGGAAACTGTGACAATTGCTCTTACACCCATACATAGGCACGTCTGCACAGGAGTGCTCACTGCACCTGTGAGGTTGGAAAACAGTCAGTAGACCGACACAGGGGAATTAGTTTCGCTTTTTGTGCTGGGACATAGTCTCAGCATCGGTCAGTAGCTGCCCCTCGTTGTTCTCAACGAGGTAGGAGCAAAAGATAGGGTTGATACTCCCATCTGGTTGTATGAAGGCTGACATAGGTTCCCAGGTCGCCTCAGATAACCCATAGCCATCCCACAGGGTTAGGAATTTCAAGCCCTGTTGATACTCGTGGCGAGCAATACCTGCAACCACGTAGTAACCATCGACTGCCATCTCATCGGCAGTCATCTCTTCGAGTTCGTCTGCCTCCTCTGGACTGGCAGCGTTCTCTAGGTCTATACGCTTGACCTCACCGTCGCTGAGGCGCCACTCATCCCAAGACAAATCGTCAGGGGAGTGATAGTGCCTCAACTGTTTAGGTGCACACAGCAGTTCACCATCTAGACGTGGACTGCACCTGACATGGATCCTAGATCCATCTATCCTGATGATACGATAGGGTCCAAAATAAGGGTCCTGTAGGCAGTTACGTGGCCAGGAGGATAGGCGTGAATGGTGAACCAAAACAAGGTCACCAACCTTGAAGCTGGCAGGTCCCCGTAGGCGGTTTCCTCGGCTCAGTTCACGGTCACGGATGTGTCTCTTAGGTTAGTCCCAGCCTGGTTAGCCAGAGACTGCTTGTGTTCCAGCCAATCTCCCACAGGGCTCTTGAAGTCCTCAGGAAAGGGGGTTTTGAAGAACCAAGCAGGTCGTCCTCCATGGAACAGTTCGTGGGGGGTGAAACCCGTAGAAGAGCTCCGCTGTGAGTTCATGTTCAGCACTGCCCAGGGCACTAGGCGTACCCAGTCCTTGGTACGCTCCTGTTTCATCAGGATTCTCAAGTTTTGCTCCACCACACGGTTCTGTCTCTCACAGAGAGGGTTAGACGTGTGGGTATAGGGCAAACCTGTGGTTACCTCCACGTTGAGGGCATTTAGCACTCGTTTGTACCACCCAGTGTCACTGCGGATGCGTACATCCTCATCAGAGTGCACCTGCTTAGGTGCCCCATAGGGTTCGAACCATTGTTCGACCAACAGTTTCACAGTCTGCTCACCTGTGATTTTCTTATTGCAAGGGAACACACGGGTGAACCGAGAGAGGCCACAGGTGACCACTAGGCAACTATCATAGCCGCCGAAGCGTGGTTGGCCGTGGATGAAATCCACGTAGAGAAGAGAGTTAGCACAATAGGGTATGGGTTGGCTGGAGATCAGGCCCCTATCCCTACTGTCGCTCTGCTTGCTGGCATGACAGCCACAAGCATCCACAATGGTCTGCATACGCGACCTCAGTTCAGTCAGGGTTAGATTAGACTAGAAACACTCGAGGGAAGAAGTCCACTGAGCGATTAGCGCCAGTGTGACCAGAACTGAGATGGGACCACTGTAGGCACCCATCCAGTTGTGCCTCAGGCACCACGTTTCGTTCCTCGTAGAAGAGGTACTGATTGTTTTTATACCACTGGTGCCCGTCAATGACACGGGGTTCGAGACCAGTGCTGAGGGTTTGGAGAAATTCTTTATACTCTGACTGATAGTCGGTTAGACTTCAACCCTCCAGGATTCCAGCAGTGCGCATGGACAGGTCAAGCTGGACATCCATACGCTGGAAAGCCTCTCTTGTGAGCGCCTCAGAGCTCTCACATATAAGCGCATCGAAGTTGTTGCGCGATATATAGTCAGACAGTTCATTGTTTATTCCGGGGATGTGATGCACTGTCAGCCTGAACAGGCTCAGGTAAGTCCAGCACTGCTTTAGTTTTGCTTTCTCTGGTGCCGGGCCCTTCTGAAAAGACTTCACAGGTTCCTGGTCACACAGCCAGACAATAGGGTTAGATCCCAGGAGTCGGGATTGAGACGAAAGCACCAACATACCGGCCAGGAGTTCCTGGTCATAGGTGCTGTAATTGGAACGCGCTTGGTTCCATTACCAATTCCAGTGTCCCAGTGGCACCAGTCGCCACTCACTGTTGGGATAGTCATGTTTCAACGAACCATCACGGTTCAGTCCACTAGTCTGATAATGGCAGTGGGTTAGTTCAGCGGGGTTAAGCTCCTGCCATTGGTAGATCGTACCACCCCCCCCTACATCACTCGCATCAGTGATCAGGACTATCTCGCCCTTAGGGCGGGGTACTCCCAGGCAGTTGGAGGAGGCAATCTTCTTCTTCAAATCCTGGAAATACTCTTCCTCTCTGGCGGTCCACCTCCAGGGAGTAGTTTTCTTGATTAGGTCAGTAACGGGGGCAGAGGAGTAAGTAAATTGTGGATGTGACGCCGATAGAAATTACAGGCGCCCACAGAACTCCTCACGTCGTGTAGATTCTTCTTAGGGTCATCGCGAATCTGCATGTCCTGTAGGGGCTGCATCTCAGACGCTGCTGGTTTCCACCAACCATACCCCACGTCGAAACCCAAATATTCCATCTCCTCACATTTTTCGAGGTTTATTCGGAGAGGGTTTTCTTGCTTTTCTTTCTTGCTCGAGAAACAATGAAAGATTCACGGAGGAGAAGGACATGGTCTTCTTGGGTATTAGTACCCAAACTCACGTCGTCCATGTGAGCCTCCATTTCTGCACCCCGAGAAATCGACTCCTGTACTAGAGGCCTGTGCCTCAGTATGTACAAACGTTTGTTCATTAGGTCCTGGAAGAGCGCTGGGGCATTAGCCACCCCAAAAGGCATAACCTTCCACTTAAAGACACGGCCCTTAGGGGTTATAAAAGCCAGCAGCTCCTGAGCTGCGGCGGTTAGGTCCACCTGCCGGAAACCAGAGCGTTTGTCCATTTTGGACTTGTACCTGCATTTGGCAATACGCTCCACGGTATTCTTCATGTTAGGAATACTCCCTGAGTGGTTCTGGGTTTTCTTGTTGACCTCACCATAGTCTACAACCAGTCGTAGGGCAGTCAACCCTGGTTTGGCAACCAGGAAACAGGGACTGCAGTGATGGGGGTAGTCTCCCTTCTTATATTCTTCAACGAGGCCAGCATCTATACATTCCTGGATCTGGCGCTAGATTTCTTCAACCTGTTCCTGTGGAGTGGGATAGGGACGACGCCTCACTCGCGTCTTTCCAAATTCAGGTTTCAGTTTCAGGTCAATCTAGACCAGTTTTTTACAAGAGAGGGGAGGCGGCAAGGCGCCGAACACCTCCTCATAGATTATCAGCAGTTTCTTCAGTCGGAGGTAAAGGTTAAGACTCTCGAGTTTCTGCATTAAATACTCCTCAGCATGAAGGTTGCTCTTTCCATGTTCTTTCTTTTTCTGCCGATCAGGAGTTTCGGCAGGCACAGAACCATCGTCCCACTCAGGGGGACATTGCTGCCCATAGTACAGAGAATACACTAGCGGTATTTCAGGATCAGGCAGCGTATAGCAATCATCGTCCTCCTCAGACCAGATGGAGGATTTCCAGGTCTGTCTGAGGTATTGCAGCCGCTCTGGGCGCTCAATACCTTCGGCCTTCAGGTACAACAGCCGCCGGAGTTCCTGAGTGTCATGCTCAGACAATGGCATGTTATTAGCAGCAGGCCGCGCCAGAGCATCAGCATTCCGGGCCAGGGGTTCACCTGTGTCCATAGGCTGCATGTGTAGCACTGGCTTCGCAACAGGGGAAGCGGGCTCAGAGGTTGACTCTAGATCTACCTCCTCCAGCAACAGCTGGGCTAGGAAGGCATTGTGTTTTAGGTCAACACAGCTGGGATCAACAGGAGGAATAGTGCTGGCGATCTCAGACAGTTGGTCGTCAGCATCCTCCTTTACAGCTGCAGGTTCCAGATAGCCATCGGGAGACTCACACCCTGTAAGTGTGGCAGATAGGTGCTCAGGAGATCGATTTTTGAGATCAGAAAGGGTCAGGCCACGATTTTCGGCCATGACCTCTTTCAGTAGCACCTGGTCTAGGTCACACAGGGGTACAGGATTGAGAGATCCATCAACGATGGACAGGAAACCGGCCCACTCAGGGGCCTGCATAGCTGTGTCTGAGTCCTCAGGCACATAGATGGGGCCGTTGGGGAGTTGCACTCTTCCCACGGTCATTGGATCTAGCGTACGGCGCCAGTAAGCATGTTCACCAGAGCAGCCCCAGTCAGGGGTGCACATGACAACCCTTCCTCCCGCATAAGCGATTTTGGTTAGAACCTTTGCGAGCAGGGAGAAGGGAGGGTTAGCATACGATAGGCCCATTGCTTTCCAGAAGAAACGGAAAGCATTGTTCAATTGTTTCGAACAGTACAACTGCATGATGTGCTGTTGTTGGCTCGCAAACAATTCCACCTCGATCTCATCCAGGCTTACCTGAAGGGCCGCCAGTCCATTTTCAAGAACGTGACGGGCCAATTGGTAGTTTTTGGTACGATAGTTAGTCTTGGATGCGTAGCGCAAATCAGACTCTTTCCGTCCTGACAGCTCCAAAGGTACGGAGAACAGCCCACTGCCAAAGTCGCAGTGCAAAGAATAGGGGCGCTGGAGAGACAGCATTTTTACCCTGGGGGTTTCTTCGTAGGAAGTCTGTACCAATGACGATGTCAAAGGCGTCGGTGTCCAGCACTCTGCAGTGTTGCGTCACGGTTTCGTCGACCAGGCATATAGTCACATCGACCCCCCCCAAAGAATGGATGGTACCCTCATCCCCTACTCTTATGGCCACGGTCTTAGTTTTCTTGAAAGTCCTTGGCAGGCGCCTGGCCACTATGGAAAGTGTTGCACCGGTGTCAAGCAGCGCTCGAAAAACGTGATCCCCGATTTTCACGACGATCCAGAAAAACTAGTCCTCCTCTTCGGAGCCGCCCCCCTACTCCTCATCGGGGAACTTGACATCCACCCCTGCAGCTATGAGGGACCTGGCCATCCAGGCCAAGCGCCTCTTCTTGGAGTTATTTTCCTCAGGGGTAGCGTTATCCCCCTGGGGGCGGAGGGGGTGTAGCAGCAGGAGGGTGTGTAGCAACGGGCGCTGATGAGCGCCTCTCGGGGTTAGGGGGTCCATTTTTGCCACCCCCCTTGCCAAATCCTTTACCACCTTTATCCCCATTCTGAGGCTTTTCGGTGGGTGTTTGGGTCTTCTGGCGTTTGGCCTCCTGACGCTTGAGTTTATCACTCTCGCGTTTCTTTATGTGACATTCGTCTTTGTAGTGACAACGTTTGCCACAATAGCCACAGGTGATGGTACAGCTGAAATGATCCTGATGGGTCACAGGTTTTCCATCCTTGGTATGCTGCTGTCGTTTCATCTGGAGCATACAGCTGCTGCGTTGATCGCAGTCAGGGGCATGACAAGGCCCCCCAATGTCATTGACAGGTTTGCAGTAGAACAAAGGTGGTGTACGTGCCTCAGGTTTAACCTCATTCATGGCACGTAGGTTACCCCTTCCTTCACCACCTCCCTGGTTCGCGTTAGTGGGATTTTCAGGCCCTTTCCCTTCGCCACGTTCGGGGGTAGGGTTACCTCCTCGACCCAAGTGCTTCTTGAGGATTTTCTCCATGTGGGAGTCATTCTCCCTCTCAAGAGCTGGCTCAATCAGGAGGTCCACCAGTTCATCGTACGAGTGGGTCCGACTCTTCGTCTCAGAGGTAGAGCGGCAATCATCCCACGTACGCTGGGGGATCTTACTCATGAGCCACAGGTGGAACTCAGTGGCTCCGTAGGAGCTCACGTTGATCCGCGAAAACAGATACTCCAAGTCGCACACATATTCAGAGATTCGCGCAGCGGAAGGAAACTCAGGGAGCATAGGTAGCTCCTCTATCTGTGTGCGCACACTGAGGTCAGTCTCATAGACTGGGAACGTTTTCTCCAACCTCTGGAGTACCTCTGCCCAGGTGGAACAGGTTTTCACAATCTGTTTCACCTGTTTTTGCAAAAATTTCTTTTTGCATGAGCGTTTCAGCAGTGAGCATTTGGTGGCCACATCCACATGGGATTGGCCAGTCAGCAAAAGAAACTGAGCAAATTCTTCTGCCCATTCAGGAAGATTTTTGGGGTCGAACTCCGGCAGTTCTAGCTGGATGTTCGCCTGGGCAATAGGTCTGCCCGTCTTCCCACCCCCCGGAGTCAGGCCAGAAGGTGATACGCCGCCAAGAGGTGCCAGGGCTGACAGCCCTCTTTTCTCAGTCTCTGGCACAGGCACGTCCTGTAGTTCAGCGATAGGGACTGTCCTGGCGCGAGGATGAAAAGGGCTGGGGCAAGTGACCTTGGGTAGCAACCTGGACACCCTTGATCTTTTGAGATCATCAGCCAATGTGCTCAGTCCGGGTGAGGGTGAGGCCAGTACTGCCTGGGGTAAGGGTTCAGTGATACCCAATTTAGCTTTGACAGCCTCAGAAAGGGCTGTCACATCAGGGTCTTCGGACCCAGACAGTAATTTGGCCAGTAACTCGGCCGTACGGTCCAGGGCCCCATGAGTTGGCTCTGGTAGATGGGGAGCTTTAACATATGCGGAGAACACTTCAGGGCTCCTGCTAGTGATTGGCAGCTCCGGACGCCATACTGGCCCTCGAGGTTGCCTGGGTAGAGACACTGTGTCAGCCAGGTCCGTAGGTGGGCTGGAGTAAGGGTAGGAACCCATGTCCGTGTACGGTGGGGATCCCAAGGCGTCTAGTGGTTCCTCTCCATCTTCGCCTGTGACGGACTTGTAGTACTCGTCGTGGAGAATATATTCGTTGATTTTCCTTCTGAATTCGCCCTCTTCCTCAGGTTCTCGAGCAGGGGTAGCCGTTGAAGAAGAACCTGGGCATATGGATCTGGAGATCGACGTAGCAACCCTTCGGCGGAGGTGCTGAAGGCTATCACCACGGGCCGCTAAGGCCTCTGTGGTTAATCTGGGCGCATCTTGTTCCGCCCTTTGGTGTACTGGATCTTTTTGAGACCCAGATGCGGCTCTGAGCTTGGGCTCACTCATTGAGGTGGGCCCACTGTTGCCAAGATGAACTTGTACACTCCGAATTGGCCAGGTCCTGGCAGACATCTGTACTGATGGTGTGGACATTTTGTTTCTGGTTTTGGCTTGTGTACTTCTCATAGTCGGTTCGAAATGTTCTCAAGGGCTGCACTGTGCTACCGGAAAGATGTCCTTGATTAGTGCCCTAGATATTTTGATGAAGTCCTGCAGGTTTTGAAGTTGAAAACCCAAACCAAAGCAGCAAGTAGAGCAAGAACAGGATGTGGATCGAATCAATGAATAGTTTTGAAATCCAGTGTAACACAGAAGGGCTGCAGATAGACAAAGCAGGTATAAACACAAAGATTCAATCACAAATGGATAATACAAAAGATTTTATATGAAAACTGGACTGACTCTAGCCTCCAAGATAGCATCAAGCACTTCATGTGCACTCGTTTGGGTGAAATGGTGCTGGTTAGGAATGTTGGGCATAGGTGTCAGGCCAACACAGAAAATGACTTGGCCAAGCAACTGAATTCAGAAACAGTTAAAAGGTAGAAACACAATAAGTGGAAGAAACAATTGAGTATAGGGGTCTTGGGGTGGGAGACCACTAGGCTTAACCTCCAAGGCCTAAAGCATGAAATGCCTATTTTATTTCGGTATATGCTCCATGAAGGAAGGTACCTCCGCTCAGTTGAGTGGTAGGGGTGAACTTCATGGGGGGCTAGGGTTGCAAGCCTAGTTACTTTGAGAAAGTGTACTTTAGGCTTCAAAAGAGAGATAAAAATACTTAAGTTAGTCTTAGCATCAACTAAAGGGTTTTAAGGGGGGCTGGGCCTGGATCAAGCCCTCCAAGAAAGACATGGCAGTGACTTTTTCTTACTTAAGCTTTAGTTTGTTCACAGATGCCTAAGGGCGTACTACAGTTTTATCTTAGTATTGGCCTAACCAAAAAGGGGTGACAAAGCATTTTGACCTATAAAAGCAAGCATTGAACTTTGGATGTTGTGTGGACTCCTGACCCCCCAACTGATTGGGCGCAAGCACCTTTTCCTGGACTGACTGAGGCGCGGACACTGATCCAGGGCCTACGCATTTTTCTATATTTTCTCATGAATGCTTAGCTATCCTAGTTGTCTGCACCCTAGGGGGCTAGGGCACCTCTTTTTGAGAGGTCCTTGGTTCAATTCCCAGTCAGCCTAGCTAAGTAGGAAGATTCCATGTGACATGGCAGTGACCTCATCGCCACATTCCATGCCACCTCAGCACCTAAGGGACCCAAAGCAAAGACTGCACATCTCTAGATGGCACTAGAAAAGAGAGAGTGTCCATGTGGGCAGTTTGCCCATGATTGTAGGATATTTTCAAAGTATCTTTTCCTAAGTCTGTAGTTATTGTGAGTTCTTTTCTTGATACACTATCTTCTTTGACTGCAGCCCTTCATGTTGTGGATTTGATCCTGTGTTTCCTCTCTTGCATTGTGGGTACTTCGGAGTTTTGGTTTATTTCAACATAAAATTCCTATTTGGAAACCCTGAGCTACATCAAGAAGCAGCAGGAGCAAGCAAAGGCACAAACAAAACAATATCATCAAAGCAATCAATGGTCAAAGCCTGTTTTAACTTTCCGCTAGCAGAGATGTTCAGTCTTTGCGTACCTGCAGCCCCATGCAGTACAACCAGTAGGTCGAGACTGACAACACTACTGGAGGGCGGAGAAATACAACATGGACACCAAGGACACTGCCGAGAAGACAGCACCCTCTTTGGCACCAGCCAAGCCAGCGCCAGTGCTCAAATCTGCTTGTGAACCTGGACCTGAGGAGCCTGTACCTTCAGTGCCCTTAAGTGGGCGTGCGAATGATTCCCTTGATGGACTGGGAGCTGCCTTCAGCGGGCTATCCGTCGGACCATCTGAAGGCAAAGAAGGGGGAAAGGAGAAGGAAGCAGTGGAGAGGGGAGCCGAAGGAGTGCACCCTGGAGATGATCTAACTGACCAGGTACCCTTCAAGAACAAACCTTCTGAGAGCGCACCCAGCGCCTCTGAACACCCTGCAGCACCCTCTCCAACTACCACTACACTCCCAGCCTCACATCCAGGAAACATCTTCACCCACAACAACTCTACCTATGGCTAAGGGTATAGGCTTTACTGGTGTGCCCTACCCCTCCGAAGGTGTGGACTCATTCGCGGCTGCACCAGCTATGACAACTGCAGTCAGCGAACCAGTGGCATCCAGCTCCACCTACACCGGTATCCGTGAGTCTATGCCGCATCGCTACGCTGAGGACTACCACAGACGCGCTACTGGTGTGGACATTACCGGTATGCATGGCTGTGCAGCGCCCCCAGACTGGCTATACCATGCCAGCACCTGGCTTCACCTCTCTGAGTGGCCTACGGGGCCCTGGGTCATGCGCAGGAAGGAGCAGGGGATCAGGAAGATCCTCAAACAAGTCCATGACGCGGTCGGAGATACGAGAAGCTCTTTGAGGAGCCACTGCAGCCCTAGTGGATGATCCAACTCAAGGGATTAGGGCCACATTGGAGCCCCTGATTCCTGTCCAAAGGTCATCTACGACCATGGGAGCTTCACCACATCGTCCAAAAGCCAGCCATCTGGTGGCAGGACTCACCCACACCCTGGTAGGCGTGAGAAGCCGACCTATGCCGACCCCTGCTGTAATACCAAGGAGTCCCTTTGTACCAAGAATGGCCCAGGCGCCCTACAGCCATGTTGAGAACTCCACCCGAGCCGAGCTGGACCAGTTGGAACTGACAGCCCTAAGGGCTATGGTTGATGTTGAGCCCTACGGCTCCAGTGACTTGGGCGGTGATCCTTCTCATGATGAGCCGCCATCTCTAACGTCTGCTTCACCCTCTGAGAACGATGACCCTGAGGACCCAGAGAACCCGTGTTGCAAGAAGAAAAAGAAAAAGAGGAAGACCACGCGCCACGAGAGACGCAGGTCCAAGGAGGCTAAGGCCATCGCCACCTCCAAGATTGTGGTGAACTTGCCTGAGTTCACGGGGAGGAACCTCAGCGAGTTCGCTGAGAGTTTTTGGCCGGTTCCTGAGGATGATCCCAACCCACGCTAGTGGTCGGTTGAAGTGCGATCTGCTCCTGCAGTGTTGCAAGACCAGGTACCTGGAGAAGCAGGTCAAGCAGATTGTGACAAAGTCCGCTACCTTCGCCGACATGTTGGTTGCCTTGGAGAGGCAGTACCCTTCCTATGAGAACGACCCCTCCATCCGCCCCGAGATCCAGAACCTGGCTGTGTTGCCCAACAACCCTAAGGCGGCCCGGACTTCCGAGTTGCTGGCCGACTTGGAGCGCTGGGTAGGGCGACTGACGCCCGGTTCTTATGGCAGCGACGAGTAGCTTTTCTGGTTGGTGGCCAAGATCCCAAGAGACGTCTGGGATAAATGTCGGGCAAAGGCGGAGCGCAAGGCAAGGACCCTCGCTTATGAGGACTTGTCTGTGCTGCTTTTGGAGCTGGCGCTGGAGAAAGAAAGCGACCAGAACCTGAACGCCTATCGCCCTGGAGGAGGCAACTCTGGGAGCCATGGCTGGGGGTACCAAGGACCCCGACCTGGACAGGGGACTACACCCAAAAATGCTCGCATTATGAGCAATTTCCAGGACCTCTTCTGGTGTGATGCCAGAGATGAGCAGGGTTGCCTGCTTCATGCCCCTGATTGCAACCAGCGGAATTGCTTGGTGGTCCAGGGGAAGAAGCAGGAGTGCAACAACGGCGGCAAAGCCAAGCTGCCGGAACACTACAGGTGCACTATCACCTGTGCGTTCTGTGGTAAGAGGAAGCACTACGAAGACGGGTGCTACCACAAGCAACGCCTCTAGGCGAAGCTAAAGATTGAGAGCGGCAGTGGCAAGGGCAGTGGCCAGGGGAACGCCGACCAGGACACTGGCAAGGGCAAGTCCAAGTGCCGTGACAAAGGCCAAGAGAAGGGCAAAGGTGGACGAGGAGGCTTTTACCCCAACCCTGACAAGGACAAGAACGCAGACAAGTCCGGAGGGGACAGGGGGGAACTCTGAGCCCTGTGGTGGGCGGTCGAATCCGGGTTCTACGACCCGTTCGGAGACGCAAGCCCAACAAGAACCAGGGACTAAGCGTGCCAACAAAGATGGGGACCAGTCTAACGCCGGCAAACGTTCCCGCTTCATCTGTATGGCAGGAAAGCTGCAGAGGAAGGGGTTCGAAGTGCCCTGCCCCGCGGAGTTCTGACACGGACGCTCTGAGAGATCTACAGACCTGGTGTTCTGGGTACGTATCCGTCTTGGGGGACGGGAATACCCGGGGGTACTTGATACTGGGGCTACTATATCTATTGTGGCCAAGGAAATTTTACCTCGTCGGGACCTGAAGAACATCAGGCCTACCGCAGCCATTCGCATGGGGGATGGTCATGTGGTGCACAGTTGTGAGGACTGCGAGGTCCACGTGCCTATGGGATCAAGGAGCATTGCCCATCGGTTCTACGTGATGGACACCGAAGCCCTCAACTTCGTACTCAGGACCGACCTCTTCGTCGAGCACTACCAGATTCCATCCCTCACGCTGCAAGCACCCTATGTCCTGCAAGTAGACCATGGTGACGGTGGGGAATCTGTACCACTGCAGCAGTCTGAACACGCGTCAAGCTACCTGAGAGTATGCAAGAAGTAGCCCTCTACCATGATGGTGGCCTCCAAGACGGAGGACTATCACCTCCTAGGGGATGTCCTCAACCAAGGTCTGAAGGAGTTGGGATACTCCTGGGAAGACCTGAACGTGGAGGTGTTCGCCAGCGACAAGCAACATGTCCTGGACCTCTACTGCAGCAATGGAATAGTTTGCGTCTACAAATTTTAGTGGCCCTCCTTCGGGATGGCCTACGGGAACCACAGATTCAGTGAACTGGGGAGGGTCTTGACCAAGGTGGCCCCCGAACTTTCCCGTATGGTCCTTTGTTCCCCCAATTGGAGAGCCCATGGGGAAAATGAGTACTGGCGTACTCTGTTGGACAAACTGCCGCTCACCTCCGTCCAGTCGCCTGATGACGCAATTTACGTGCCTCTGGGCCGTAACACGCCTATTGAAAAGCCTGGATGGGGGAGTATGCTCAGTCTGGTGGACAGGGGTCTGGCCCCCGTGCGCTGGGAAGATCTGGACCCTGCTATGGTCCACAAAATTCAACGTGAGAGCAACGGCTACACCCTGAGCGTCCTGAAAGTACGACTCCGGCCTCGAGACACTGTGGAGACTACTCCAGGGGGAGACAAATACATCGTGTCTGACACCACTGCCCCCAACTCCCCCTGCCATGTACCTAATCCTGATGTAGTCTCAGAGTGTTGGCTATTCCAGCTACCCAACTGAATACACTCTGATGACGAAACCGAGCATGACGCCTTCTTCGTGCAGACATGCGTGGAGGAAGTGGAGAACGCTGAGTACGCTGCCCCACAGAAACCCCTACTCTCCATGAGGGGAGAGGAGCCCCTGGACGAGGAGTTGGACCCCGGATCCAGGCTGAGAGAGTAGGTGGACTCCAAGAGGTGATTGGTGGCAAAAAATGCTATGCTACGCCAAGCCTACCCGTGGCTCATGGCCGTTGAAGCAGAAGTCTAGGGGAGATATCTCCCAACTGAAGGAGGACCCAGAACAGAAGATCACAACCTGGCAAAGGGAGGTGGATCTCAAGCTCATGAAGAGTGTATCGGCTGCCCATGTGAGGACCCCAGAGGAAGATGAACTCTCAGAGGAATGCGTATGTGACCCCCCTCGAGCGTGCCTATGCTGCCATCGGCCACCTGAGATGGTGGAACGGGAACTTCTATACGCCTATCAAGGGTTGAAGGAGTAAGTAAGTAAGTAAGGGCGGCCGCGTCCGCAGCCTCATCTGACATCCCCTTGTTTGTTTTACATGCCGGCCGCCTCTGGCGGGAAGGAGAGCTCTCCACCATCAGTTCTCCTGGCGACCCTGTCTCACTTCACGGCTGAGAACTTCAACCAGGTTCCCTTGGGGCATGACGGGCGGTAGGTTTCCTTCAGTTGCTGCTCTGACGGTCTCAGCTGCTTCCGGTCACCCGTCGAATTATCCTCCGGCCTTCCCCCCCCTAGCACAGCCTTTTAGGTGCCTGCAGGCGGCTTTCCTGTGGATAACCGTTGCCGACAGCGCAGCATTGCTCTCAACCACATTCCACCACTCCCATCCCTCACGGGTTCGAGTACCCACTCGGCTCCTGGATGCACTCGGTTGTCGCCCTCCGCGGCTGGAGGCCAGGGGGCGACCCTTTCCACGTTCCCCCAGGTCCCGCTCACGCGTGAACCTACGTGTACTCAGCCCATTGACCCGGGGACCTCAGGGTCAACCCTCAGCCTTGCGGACACCTCACGGCCGTCCCGGAGTTCAGGGTATTTTCCCGACTTCCCGTGGTCAGGCTCCCCATGGTTGGCCCATGGTTCACCACTCCATGGCGACTGGTTTCTCAATCCTACGGGGTTGTTGCTTGGCGCTTTCTGCCTTCTTTCCCTGCTCTGATTCGTTCGCATCTCCGCGATGTCCCCTTCCCCTTTGCCACCTCCCGTCACCGGCCCAATCCCCGCGTCCCTCGGTTTCCCGTTCTCTAGGGGCTGTTGTGCGGCCCTTGCAACACTCTTTTCGTGGTCCCGTCCCCTCATCCCATCCCTCATCCCGTGTTTATACCCCACCGGGCCGCAGGCAACCCAGTGGGGCGGGCCCACAGGATCCTCATCCATCCGGGGACCGTTTCGTGCTCCTTGCACGGATCGCTCCTATCCCGTCCGTTTGTCCCGCGCGCATGGTGCGTTCTCTTGACCAGTCCCGGATGTTCCTGTCCGGGGCGTCTGGCCACATTTCTCATGTCGAGGCCCTATTGGCCTACCTGTGTATTGGCACGAGAACACAGCGCCTCTATGCGGCTGTGGCCCAGCAGGGACGCCAGTACACGTACCCCCACTAGAGCTTGGTGGGTTGGTGTGTTCTGTATGCGTGCACCGCATCTGGTCTTGCCGTCCTTGACGTCGTTGTTCAGTGCTCGCCATCCCCGGCAGATGGGTCTTCTGATGTTTGTCCCTCGCCATTCCTGGCCGAGGGTCCTTCTTTCTTTTGTCCCCCCCCATACCTGGCTCTGGCATGTTGCTCTGTGTGTGATCTGCGCTCTCCGTTATGCAGGGTGGGCTCCTCAATTGATCACCTGCTTTTGTGCACGAGAACACGGCGGTTTTTTTTTTGCGGCTGTGGCCTAGCAGGGACGCCACTGCACGTACCCCTGCTAGGGCTTGGAGGGGTGTAGCGCTTTGCTGTCGTGCCCCACTTGCGTACTTGGCGTCCATGATGATGTCCCCCCGCCGACTCGGGGGGGATGGCACTTTAGTTGTTGTTTCCTCACCATTCCTGGTGTGGGTGCTTTACTCTGTTGTTCTTGCCATTCTTGGCTCGGGCATCTTGCTGTTCGTCTCACTCCGCCCTTGGTTTTGCTGGGTGGGCGGCCCTGGGTGCACCACTTCACCCTACGTGTCCCAACTGCGATAGGAGTGACTCATGCATGGTGGGCGTGCGGAGTGGCGTTGCTACCAGCACTCACATCTGGCCTGCTATGGCCGGATTACGGGGCCCGCCTCTGCGCGGCCAGGCAGGCCCTGCACTTGCGCGGACGGGTGGCCCACCAAGGATGATCCAGTCCGGGGAGCCAGGCCGCCTCTTGTATCTGGATGATCCAGTCCGGGGGGCGGCGGCCCCTGCTGCTTGATCCGCCCCGGATGATCCAGTCTGAGGGGGGTTAGGTCTTATTTCACCGGATGATGCTCTCGTCGTGCTTTGGCCGCTCCTCCCTGTTTTGCCCAGGATGATCCAGTTCTGGGCACTTCATGGTCACAGCACCGCTTCGCTGCATCACCACGGGCTCCTCGTCTTGGCTGATTCACTGCTTCTCCACTGTCTCGTTGTCTTGGCTGCTGTTCAGCTTCACCGCGGCCTAGTCCACTTGATTACCTCACTGCATCACCACGGCCTTGTCCTCTGCATGGTTGCCCTGCCTCTCCTCGGCCTCGTCCTCATCCGCGCTTCTCTGCATCACCACAGCCTTGTCCTCTTTGCTGCTTCTCTGCATCACCGCGGCCATGACCATTGGTCTGTTTCTCTGCTTCACCTCGGCGCCATCCTCATCATTGTTGTACTGCGTCTCCTCGTCCTCATCTTCATCTTTGCATCACTGCATCTCCAGGGCGTTGTCCTTTGCGCTGCTTCCGGACATGACTCCATCGCTGCACACCTTGGCCTCGGCCTCTCATTTCATTCGCCTCTGGCCGCCACTTTGCCTCGGACGCTCCAGCCGAGGGGATGGGGACTCCTTCCGCTTGTCCCGCCCCCGGCAATCCTGCCCGGGGCGGCAGTCCTCATTTCCCCAGTTGATCCAGCCCTGTGCGTCAGGCTCAACACACTCACAGATACATAGGCGGGTATAGGAAGGGTTCAGTCGCTAGGCTTCTTCTGCGAGGCAAGCGTTTCAGCGAGCCTCAGCAACTCTCCTATATCGTTCTGGGACAAGTAGTCTACAAGAACAGAGTTTAGGCTCTCTCAGGAAGCACCAAGGCAGAAAAGGGTTCCCAGGTAGCTTCCTCCACTCCAAGCCCTTCCAACAGGGTGAGGAAACGCCACCCTTGGCGGTAGCTGTGTTGGATCACCAACTTCGCCAGGAAGAAGCCTTCCTTAGCCATCTCCTCGGCATTCTTGTCAGGGAGTTCTCCTTCCACATCCATAGAGCCAGCAGCACCCTCTAGGTCCAGAGCGGCGATCTCCTCGTCGTTCAGTTCCCATTCTTCCCCACAGAGGACCTCTCGGGTCGTAGTAGCGCTTCAGCTGTTGAGCTGCGCACACCAGGGTGCCCCCAAGTCGGGAAGAACACCACACAGTGACGCGGTGACCATCCACAGACCGGACCCTGTAGAGCCCAAAGTAGGGGTCATCACTGGTGGAGCGTGGCCAGGTGGGTAGACGACTGTGGTGCACCAGCATCCAGTCCCCCTCTTGATAGGAGGCAGGCACTCGGTGCTTGTTCTTCCTATTCCACCGTCGCTCCGCCTCTCTCTGGAGCATAGCCTTGGCCTTGTCTACCTTGTCTTGTTCCTCCTTCACCCATCTTCCCACCGTAGAATAGGAATCCTCAGAACCGGGAGCATGTGCGGGAGTGTGAGCGTGAGTGTGAGCGGGAGCGTGCAGGAACCACACCAGGCGTCCCATGAACAGCTCATGGGGCGAGTATATATAGCCAGTAGCAGAACTCTCTCGCGATTTCATCAAAGGGGATATGACGGGGAGTAGTCTCACCCAGTCTTTGGTGCGCTCTGTCCTGCACCATATCCCGACGTTCTCTTTGAGAACACGAATCTGTTGCTCACTTGGGGGGTTACTCGTATGAGTATAGGGAATCTCAGTTGACACGAGGACGTTGAGGGACCTCAAGACTCTCTTGTACGAGCCAGTGTCAGAGCGTACTCAGACGTCCTCGTCGGATTTAATTTCTTTGGGTGCCCCATAGACACAGAACCACTCTTCCAGGAGTATCTTGATGGTCTCCTCACGGGTGATGTGTTTGGAGCATGGGAACACTGTGGTAAACCTGGTCAACCCACAGGTTACCACTAGGGCGAAGTCATAGCCCCCAAACTTAGGCATCTCCATGCAGTCCGCATAGAGTACCCTGTTGGCACAGCGTGGGATGGGAAGGGTCGAATAGAGATCTCTGTGCCTGATATCCCCAGGTTTGCAGGACCGACGGGGGCACTTGTCCACGATAGTCTGGAGGGCTTTCCGTAGTTGGTCATCACTCCATGTAGAGTGAAACCACTTCTTGAATAGTTTCAAGTTACGGTCTGCCCCAACATGACCACTGGACTCATGGGTCCACTTGCGGAGTGCCGGGATACGGTCGCTAGGCACGACTATCCGGTCCAGAGGTCGGTCTTGTCCCGCTTCTCATGCTCCTCGTGGACCAGTTTAGGTTCTAGACGCTTCTCCAGCCGTTTGTACATGTCCCCAAAGTCGTTGTGGATTCCGTGGTGCCAATAAGAGGGAAGGGGGGGGGGCTCCATACGAGGAGAATCTCGTGTCGTACCGGCTCGCTCTGAAGACTCCAGACTCAAGGGGGGTACAGTGATGGACATCTGTTGTACCCCCTTCCTACAGATTTGGTTAGTCCTGCAGACTCGTTGCCCCATTTCACGGTCCTTATTTTCAAGGTAAGACGTCTCTTGCTTCACAGGGTCACACTCAGGGCACCTGAAACGGACTCTAAAATGTTTCGTGGTGTGCATGGTGTAACCCTGCTTGTCACAACCGGGCGTCAGGCGCTCATGAATAAAACAAAATATGGGCACTTCAGAAAAATACACCCTCGACTCTCTCAGCCGAGTGACGGTCTGCTCCCCCCCATTGCCTTGCTGTGATACAGTACGGGATGTCTGGTTGGGCGTGAACATCATACCTGGATTCTCGGCGTGTATTTTCTGACATCTTACCTGCGTAATTGGTTCCTGTGACACAGATGCAGTCATACTCGCTGAGCATGCACCAATGATGTCATGCACATGCTGGTAGAGGCGCGTGGGTTTGCGTCTAATCAGCCTGTCAGGAATCTGAACCAAACCCGGCTGCCCAGGCACCGGCGCCAACCCGTATTGCAACAAAAAGGGGTAGCCAACAATGAGACTGGGCTCCATGTCAGCAACATGTACAAATGCATTGTTACACTTAAAAATCATGATACGCTCAGCAGTAGTCACCGGTATAGAGAGATTCACAAAAGCGGCCATTTGTCCACCAGAAAAAGTGGACCGCCCAGCGTGGACTGAAATAATGCGCTGGGGCGCCTTCTGCAGCACCGCAGTAGAAAACAGCTCAAAACCAGCCAAAATCAAAACCTGACACCCTGTATCAACTGATGTAGGGACCGGCATGTCTGCCACCCCCAACAACATCGGGGAACTGCAGCTTCGCTTGCACCACCAACTCAAGTGGTTCATTCGCACTTTTCCTTCTCCACTTACGTGGAGGTCGAAGCACCTCAGCCAGCGTATCGTCGAAGTTCAGTGTGCTGATGCCAGCTGGCCGTTCACGGATTCTCTGCAGCACCGCGCTGACATCCAGCCGAATTGCTTTACGTTGCTGGATCTGCGCATGCTCTGGCATCAGTGCGCTTGTTGGTTGCCGCCTATTATACCATCGCTTCGGTGGATGTCGACAATGATAGTTGCCGGGCCTCTATTGCTTCTTTGGATGTGGACATTCTGCAGCCCAGTGTCCTGTCCTGCCACGATTGTGACATTCCCCTCGTTTCTCGGCCGACTTGGATCTCCCACTTGAATTACTGCCACTCGTTCCATCTTCAGACCCACGGCCCGAACCTCGTCCCCGTTTGTTCTGGGGGCAGTAGGTCGATTGGTGTCCTTTCTGCCCACAGTTGTGGCAGACCACATCCTTGAGCTGCCAGCACTCCTTTGAAATCTGTCCAGGTTTCTTGCAGTAATAACATATTGATTTACCCAATGCATCCAAGGCCTCCTTAGACAGTCTTGTACTGGTGCTCGCACTAGATCTGGCTACACTGGGACCCCGCTCCGGGGCAAAATTCAGGAGATTCGGACTTTTCACGACCATCCCTTCTATCAGAGTTGCTCGTGGTATGTCGGCTACTCGACCGTCGTTCATGATAGCGTCCACCTTTGCCCTTGTCCCTACTATTGCCGCACTCCCTGTTTCTCGAATTGCCTGAACGTTCACCATGCCCTCGGCTGTTCTCCCGATCCCGGCTGCATTCTCGCGATCCGTTTCTCTCCCTTGCATCCTTCATCGACCTCTGGCTTCCTCTGGAAAATGATCTGCGACTTTCCGCCGATGAATTGGACCGATCTCTGCTGGCTCGCTCAGGCTTAACTTCGTCGGAACCTCTTCGTCCAATCCAATTGACTTCTGTCTCCTGCAGATGACGTAGCAGTTGACCTTCAGTTTTTCTTCTGGGTTCCTAAGTGCGGAGCTGCGGCATGATAGTCAAGAACACCTCCAAATAACTGTGGCTGAAATCGTTTTCACTTTGCGCCTGCCACAGCCGGTCATAGGCCTTTCCCATTGTCCGATCATCTGGGTTTCGTGTGACATACAACGCTAACTCTGTCATCATTTGTACCTTTGCCGCCTCCATTGTCACACCCACACCCCGGCACCACAACCAGTCAAGAACCGCAAGGGCTACACGGCGCACACACGCAACACCCACACAACCCACAGGGACGCCCAGACCCCCAGCCAGCACAACACCCACCCCCGCCCCCCCCACCACCAACAGCGCCACCCCCACACCCCCCCCCCCGCCCCCCCCCCCGAGACCAGGCCACGGACACAACACGCGGCAGCCAGCACCAGCCAATCGATGTCGATACCCCCGCCGACACATGCCACCGCGAATCCCCCCTCCCGCGACCGCCACAAGAGACCCCATCACCGGACCCCACGCGCGACAACGATGACCACCCCCCCCAACCCACACCACCCCCCCCCATCACACCCCGCACCACCAGTCGCCGCACCGGCCGAACCCTACGCCCTGCACAACCCCGCAGCGGTACGGCAGCACCTCCGGGGGGTCGGGGAACAGGACGTCGTGCTGTACCTCCGCACCTCCGGCACCAGCACCCCCATCCGGGCGGCCACCCTGGTCCAGGCGGCCACCCTGGGGGAAGGCGTCAGAGACTTCCTCTTCGACGCCTTCCTCCACGTCGCCCGACACGAGCGCCCCCCACGCGCCACCCCAGACGGCGAGAGCCCGCCCCCCACGGAGAGCCGGATCTGGGTACCCCCCATCGACTGGGGGCGACACCTGGTCGGACACCCCGTGCCGGAGCGGGACAGCACCCAGGGCCGCACCCGCTACCGCGAGCCCAACATGGCCCAGCCCCCACCCGACGCCACCCCCGACAGCACCAAAAAGTGGGAGCGGGAAACATGGGTGGCCCGGATGGCCTCCCTAAGCAACTTCCGGCACCACGTCCCGGGGGACATCCCCACCCCCGACGAGCAGCAGCCAGCCCCCTCCACGTACATGACCCTCATGTACAATCTGCACTACACCCTCTCCACCACCACCTACGACGCACCCACAGACCACTGGGTGGTACACGGCACCGACTCCCTCCTCCCCGCCGACTACACCCCCCCCACACACAACCCAGGCCCCGACACGTACGCCAGGGGGGACCACCCGGACGACCCCCACATCTGGGGCACGTGGGAACCCGAATCCCTGGACGCGCTGCTCTCCATCCGCAGCGGCTACCAGGGCCTTGGTAGGGCAATGTATTGCCTCGCCAAGTGGACCCAACGGACCTGGGGGATCCCCGCGGACCGATGGGTGTGGGTGGTCACGCTGCGCCCCCAGCAGATGGAAGCCCCCCCAAACCGCGGGGGACCCACCCCCCCACGCCCCACCACCCCACAACTATGCCCGTACATGGTGGCAGCCCGCCTCATGGCGCTGCTATGGCCGGGCCCCCACACCCCCACCCAAAACTACCCCCACCTCACAGAGGAGGACATGCCCGGCATCCAGCGATGCTTCTTCGAGACCCTCGACTACCTCCAGCAGACACACCCCCGCGTCCTGGAGCAGATATGGCCACCCCCCGGGTAACCCACGTGCCCGCACAGCCGAGACAACACCGCCACGCCAGCACCAGCACGCACGGATCACCAGGGAAAACGCGCGCACACGCCCGATGCCCGAACCTGCACCCGCGTTCTCGCTACTTACAGGACCCAGCATCATACGCCCGCCCCCGAGGCCCGGGACCCTCCGCCGTCTCCCGCGGCCCTCTCCCCCGCCTCCGACTCCACAACCTCCAGCACCACGACCACCTCATCCACCACCACCACCACCACGTCCTCATCCAGCACTCCACCCCCCAGGCCGCGGGGGACACCTCCCAAACGGGCCTCCAAACCCGCCCCCACCGCGAGCAGCCCCACCGCCGCCAAAGCCCACGCCCCGGCGAAGCCCATGCCCACGACCCAGCCGAAGCCCAAGGCCGCCGCCAAACGGCGGCCCGCAGCCAAGCCCAAGCCCAAGCCCAAACCCGGCGCCACGACGGCAGCTCGGGCCCGGCCCCCCCAGGATGTCCTCTACGACATCCGGCCCCAGCCGTCCCAGGCCCGAAGGCAGCAGCGCCCAGCGCGGCGCCCCCCCACCGTCACCGACGCCACCGCCACCACCTTCATGGCGGAGCGCGCCGCGGCCGAAGCGCGACGCGCCTCGTCCCACCACCTCCCAAAGCCCGCACCCCAGGCCCACGGACCGCTCCAGGGTCCACCAGCAGCGCCCCCGCCCCCCTACCGGCCCCCGATGACAGCCCACATGCAACGCATGCCCCACTACCGCCGCCGCCGCGAATCCCCGCCCAACCCCGAGGCCGAGACCGTACGCGCACACCCGCGGGTCCACATCCGCGTGCACCCCCACTCCCCACGCACCCCCACGGAACAGGACTACGAGGAATCCCCCAGACCCGCCACCGCCGCCGGCCCCCACGACCCCATCACACCCACCCACGCCCACTCCTCCGCCCAAGACCGCAGGCCCGCCCAGGAACAGTGGTGGCAGCGCTGGACCCACACGCAGCTCTGGGAGCTGCGGAAGTGGGCCCGGGGAGAGCCCTCCCTCGAGGGCCTGGTCCATCGGCCCCGCAAGGGGTCGGTGGAGAACTGCCGCCTCCGGCCGGCGGGGGGGTGGATGCCGCAGGCCGCATGGGAAGCCATGCTGGCCGATGCGCTCCACCCCCTGGGAGTCCACCCCCGCAACCTCCCCGCGCACCAGGACCACCCGTACGTCCTCAGGCGCCTGCAGGAGACCCTCCAGGAAGCGCGGCGAGACGGCATCCGCCTGTGGGACATCACCCAAACCCCAGCCCCGCACGCACACACCCCCTCACCACCCCACAAGCGTCGGCGCACCGACACCGGCGACACCCACAACACCCCAGGAGCCCTGCGCGCCACACAACACGACGCGCCTGACCCCCCGGCCAGCAGCGCCGCCATCTAACCCCGTTATCCAGCACAGCACCACCACGGGGCGCATCGCCAGGCCCCGCCCAGAAGTCACCAAACAAACCGGACGCCGAAGGAAGCCAACGCACACGACAACGAGCACCACTACGCCCAAAGGCGCCGAACCCGCGCCCGATACCGTGGGCTCCTCTCCACCCTCAGCACGACACACACGTCACTGACGTCACTCCTCCGCCGTGCCCCCTCCCACGCCACCGCCCCGCCCCCCCCCCCTCCCGCCGCACGTCCCCACGCCGCCCAGCACCCAGCCCCACACACTGCGCCACAGCATCGCCCTAGTCCGGGTCCTCCACCATCGCGGCACTTGGCACCTCACAGTAGACCGCCGTCCTGTGGTCCCGCTCCCCACAGCACCACTCCCGGGGCCGCACCCGACCCACGCCGTGTTCGCCCCCACGTCGCGGGCCGCGGACATCCTCCCGCTCCCCGCCACCACCCCTCCCGGGCATCGCATACTACTTGCCGCCAACCCCTCGGTCCTCAGTGAGGTCCCCATCGGGCACGCCGACGCCCTGCACGTGCGCCCGCTGCTGCCCAACCTGCACGCTGCGTACGCCCCCGGCCCGCCCGTCGACCCCTCCGTGTGGGACTCCCAGTGAGGCCACCGGCCAACGGCCGGCCCGCACGCACCACCCCGCACCCGCCTCGGGCGCACGACTCCGTGGACGCCGCTACCCACACGCCCGGCCCCGCGCAACCGCCTCACCGAGCCAGAACTCAAGCACAAATCAAACCCGAGCCACACCCCGAGACCGCTAACCCTTGACTCCTAACCAAACCCGCCGAGGGAAAAACGCAACCCCAGCCCACACCCACAGCCCACACAGCCGCCTAACCAGCCAGCTCCAGAAGCAAAGAGACACCTCACCAAACCCACCCTGACCCAGGCCTAACCGGGCCGAAGCCCCAACACAAATCAAACCCGAGCCACATCCCGAAACCGTCAACCCTTGACTCCAAACCAGGCCCGCTGAGGGAAATGCGTAGACACAGCCCACAGCCACAGCCCACACAGCCGCCTAACCAGCCAGCACCAGAAGCAAAGAGACACCTAACCAAACCCACCCTGACCCATACCCATGTACATCAGGACACACGAGCCGCACCCCTGGGGCGCGACCGCCGCCACAGCACCGGCGACACACGCCAGAGGACACAACGCTATAGCACCGCCGCACCAGCTGCCCATGCCTGTGCCTGCAGTGTACGCGCGCCTCTGTTTTCCTCTCTTTTGTATTTTCTTTTTCTTTTTTCAAAAAAAAAAAAAAAACAGAAAAAAAAAACAAAAAAAAAACGAACATTAGGGGGGGAGGAAGAGGGACACATCCACCCATGGCACACGCGCACCGCACACAGCACGCACACCGGTAAACAGGAGCCCAGGGGCCCAGGACACCGCACATGCGACACAACACACCGAGCGGGCACACCGGTGAACAGGAGCCAGCTGGCCCAGGACACCGCAGACGCACCACAGCAAACCGCGCGGGCACACCGGTGAACAGGAGCCCAACAGCCCAGGACGCTGCACACACGTAGGGCAGCCGAGGGACAGGAAAGAACCAATACCCCATGGGTCGGACGCACTGGGGCGACCCAGCCGACGCACCGGGCCAGTGGCAGGAGCGGTACTCCAAAGCCACTGGTCCGAGCCCGGCCAGGCTGCATCGAGGACCATGGCAAACGTCACCCGGAGCCATGGAAGCAACCGGTGACAGGCGAGCCGGTACACAGTCCAGGAGGGGGTCACCTGCCAAGCAGAGTGGCCCCGCAACTCAAGCCACAAGGGTGAGGCGGTCGTACCGTAGACAAGCGGGAGCAATACCCCTCGTGGTGCGAGATACTCCACACGGCTGGGCAGCCCCCCAGAGCTTCCGCCCAAAGGAGGGGGCATGTGGCCCTACCCATGGACACATGTGGGGACACCCTCCCACCTGGGACACATGGACCGGGTGGCCGCGACAATGCCTTCCCAAGCACATGCGGGAGCGGCTCAAGAGGCACCTGACATAGGGCAGTGGGAGGGACAGGACGTCCCCTTGGTAAGACCTTCTTCCTGCAATGTCAAAGGAGGCATCCCGAGCTCCCGAAGATACCTACCTACCTACCTCACACCTCCTGGTACTTGTTTTCCTTTGCGGCTCGAGCTCGTCATCCACTTGGCGAATTTGGCACTGGTAAGCGGTCCCTCTGGCAGGTTTTCGTCCTGCCACTCACGGGTTGGTGTATAGATATCATCCATCTGCTCACATGTAACAACCTCGAACAACTGTGCATACGCCGGCTGCTAATCAACAAATCGTTCCGTATCATCCTCGCGTTTTTCGTCATTCCTCAATACCGCCAGCAACATGTAGCACTGCATGTGCTCGGTGTACGTGGACCCCACATGGAAACGCAAATACTAGATCTCCTCCTTCATGAACTCGCATCTTTGGAGTTTCATTCGGTGATGGTTTTCCTGACAAACGATAAAAAACTCACGTTGGAGAAGGACATGGTCCTCTTGGGTATTGGTACCCAAACTCACATCATTGATGTGGGCCTCTATTTATGCCCCTCGGGAAATCAACTCCTGTACAAGAGGTCTGCGTCTCAGTATGTACAAAATTTTGTTCATCGGTTTTTGGAAGAGTGCCGGGGCGTGGGCTACCCCAAAAGGCATGACCTTCCATTTAAGCACACGACCCTCAGGGGTTATAAAGGCCAGACGTTCCTGAGCTGCGGCGGTTAGGTTAACCTGCCACAAACCAGTGCGTTTGTCCATTTTGGTTTTGTACCGGCGTTTGGCAATGCGCTCCAGGGTGTTTTCCATGTTGAGAATACTCCCTGAGTGGTTTTGGGTTTTCTTGTTGACTTCATCATAGTCAACAACCAGTCGCAGGGCAGTCGATCCAGGTTTAGCAACCAGGAAGCAACGATTGCAGTGATGGGGGTAGTACCCCTTCTTATACTCTTCAACGAGGCCAGCATCAATGCATTCCTGGATCTGGCGCTCGATTTCCTCAACCTGTTCCTGAGGAGCGGGATAGGGACGACGCCTCACTCGCGTCTTCTCAAACTCAGGTTTCCGTTTCAGGTCCATCTGGACCAGTTTTCTGCAGGACAGGGGAGGCGGCAAGGCGCCAAACACCTCTTCATAGGTCAGGAGCAGTTTCTTCAGTCAGGGGTCAAAGTTCAGACTCTGCATTTTCTGCCAGAAATCCTCGTCAGCATGGAGTTTGCCCTTACCAGCTCATTCTTTTTCTGCCGATCAGCAGTTTTGGCAGGTACTGAGCTATCATCCCACTCGCTTTCGAGTCCTTCCATCATTGTGATTGTTGACGTTTGAAACCCGATAAATGAATCTTTTAAGCTCTTGCTCTACTTGAAAAACACCAATTCTCCAATCGACGAAGGCACGGAATACAAATGCACGAAAATCAGAATGTGAAATCCACGCGATTCTCACAACCCCGTCAGAGTCTATGAAACATGAATAATAATGGCAAAGCCCCTAAATGGGAAAGCATTATGAAATGCTGATTCATACTGAAGACTGAAGCTCTCATGAGCGCAAAGTTCATGTATCCGACACAAGCATCGAGATCTGTCAATCAATTCTGAAATTGGTATCATAAACAACACCGTAATGAAATTCTGAAAGACCACACATGCGTCTGAACTACTCAGCCGATCCGCACTGCCCTGCCAGCTCTGCCAAGGGCAGGAGCACACCCTAGCGATGCCGATCACACCCCCCACCAAGGCTGAGCATCAGTGGATGACAGCCTGATGAATACTGAGAGGCAGTGGCGTCAGTAAAGGGCCAACAGTGCCCTAAGGCCGGCAGACGTGAAAAAAAAAAGTACCGCAGACTGTCACAGATGGTCACTGTAGCAGAAAATAGTTACATCACATCCTGGCTCACTCTGGCTCTTCATTCTGGCCATAAGGGCCCTGAAGTGCGAAGATCTGAGACACAGAGCGTGAAAGAGATGACAAAAGGCAGGCAGAGAGAAGAACAATACGCAGACAAAGAAACAGACAAGTAGAGGGGAGGGGGTTCGCAGAAGCCACACAGCACAAGACAGCCGCTAACAGCCCCTGAACCCCATCCCAGGGTATGACAGTGGCGCACTGCCCTCTGTACTCTGAAAGTAGGTGTAAACATGCCGGGTCATGGAGCACCCACAGCAATGGGTGTACTCGAATCTGCACTGTGGAGTGAAAACAAGCACAGAAATCACGATACCTCAGACCCATCCAGCTGAATGTTGTGACGACGTTTGTACTGTAACCACTTGTCAGTCATATGCTGCACAAACTGAGAAGTGGGCTCCGAAGAGGGCTGGTCGGCACCCTTCCAGTGCACTCGCCAGAAGAGCCGCTTCTTACCACGGCGCTTGGGGTCAGGACGCCGCTCATGACCTAAGATTTCCTGAATGACCCAACCATCATCATCGGGTGGCGCCACTATGTCAGCGTGATAATACAGGGGCACTTTAGCGCCACTCAGTGCGGGACGATATGGTTTCAATTGATCAATACTATACATGCGGGACCCTACGGCGTGTCCACCAGGTAGCGATTACCCCCCTCTCATTTCAGGATCTCGTAGGGACCCTGCCAAACCCGCTTCAGCTTATGGAAATTTTTTTGCTCTGCCTTAGGCAGATCCCTCAACCAAACTCTATCACCCTCTTCAGAGCTAAGCGGAGAAATGGAGGACGACAATCGCTTGGCCACAGCCGCATGCAGGGACTCCAGCTTACTTTTCACGCGCTGACGCTCATCTGCCAGACGCGAAGAAAAGTTAATGGCGTCCTCGCTGCCCTCCTCCGACACATACGGAGAACAGTCCCCAAAGCCAGGGGGGTCCCTCCCAAAAAAAAGGCGTTGTGGGGAATACGGGGCCACAATCCCGGGCAGATCGTTGAGGCCACACACCGCCACAGGCAATGCATGATACCAATCACCCCCACGCTGACACAAATACTTACGAAGCGCCATCATGACCCCCTGTACCGCTGACTGCGCCCTACCATTGCTGTTATGCCTGTATATGACACTGTGATATTCTTCAATCCCCGACAACTCCGCCAACTTGGTGAGGAAATCAGAATTAAGGATGGAAGCATTATCACACAGAAATTCTTGAGGGGAACCCATAAAAAACACGCAATGGCGAAGGAAAAGTTCAGCAGCCTGCCTACGATCAAGGCGAGCCTTGGCACAGGGGATCGCCAACACATAGCCTGTGAGGCGACAAACAACAACCATACAACAGTCATACTGTACACATCCTCCCGCTCCTCGCCGCCACCCCTCCTGGGCATCGCATACTGCTTGCCGCCAACCCCTCGGTCCTCAGTGAGGCCCTCATCGGGCACGCCGACGCCCTGCACGTGCGCCCGCTGCTGCCCAACCTGCACGCTGCGTACGCCCCCGGCACGCCCGTCGACCCCTCCGTGTGGGACTCCCAGTGAGGCCACCGGCCAACGGCCGGCCCGCACGCACCACCCCGCACTCGCCCCGGGCGCACGACCCCATGGACGCCGCTACCCCCACGCCCGGCCCCGCGCAACCGCCTAACCGAGCCAGAACCCAAGCACAAATCAAACCCGAGCCACACCCCGAAACCGCTAACCCTCGACTCCTAACCAAGCCCGCAGAGGGAACACCGTAACCACAGCCCACACCCACAGCCCACACAGCCGCCTAACCAGCCAGCTCCAGAAGCAAAGAGACACCTCACCAAACCCACCCTGACCCAAGCCCGTGTACATCAGGACGCGCGAGCCGCACCCCTGGGGCGCGACCGCCGCCACAGCACCGACGACACACGCCAGAGGACACAGCGCTTTTGCACTGCCGCGCCAGCTGCCCGTGCCTGTGCCTGCAGCGTACGCGCGCCCCTGTTTTTCTCTTTTTTGTTTTTCCTTTTTTTTTCCCAAAAAAAAAAAAAAAAAGTAAAAAAAAAAAAACGAAAATTAGGGGGGGAGGAAGAGGGACACAACCACCCATGACACACGCGCACCGCACACAGCACGCACACCGGTGAACAGGAGCCCAGTGGCCCAGGACACCGCACATGCAGCACAACACACCGAGCGAGCACACCGGTGAACAGGAGCCAGCTGGCCCAGAACACCGCAGACGCACCACAGCAAACCGCGCGGGCACACCGGTGAACAGGAGCCCAGCGGCCCAGGACACTGCACACACGTAGGGCAGCCGAGGGACAGGAGGGAACCAATACCCCATGGGTCGGACGCACTGGGGCGACCCAGCCGACCCACCGGGCCAGTGGCAGGAGCGGTACTCCAAGGCCACTGGGCCGAGCCCGGCCAGGCTGCATCGGGGACCATGGCAAACGTCACCCGGAGCCATGGAAGCAACCGGTGACAGGCGAGCCGGTACATAGACCAGGAGGGGGTCACCTGCCAAGCAGAGTGGCCCCGCAACTCAAGCCACAAGGGTGAGGCGGTCGTACCGTAGACAAGCGGGAGCAATACCCCTTGTGGTGAGAGATACTCCACACGGCTGGGCAGCCCCCCAGAGCTGCCGCCCAAAGGAGGGGGCATGTGGCCCTACCCATGGACACATGTGGGGACACCCTCCCACCTGGGACACATGGACCGGGTGGCTGCGACAATGCCTTCCCAAGCACATGCGGGAGCGGCTCAAGAAGCACCTGACATAGGGCAGTGGGGGGGACAGGACGTCCCATTGGTAAGACCTTCTTCCTGCAATGTCAAAGGAGGCATCCCGAGCTCCCGAAGATACCTACCTACCTACCTCAAGGCCAGCCTTGGCACAGGGGATCGCCAACACATAGCCTGTGAGGCGACAAACAACGACCATACAACAGTCATACTGTACACTGTTGACATCAACAGACTTCAAATCCAGAAAATCAAGCGCCAAGCTACTAAAAGGCTCATCCGGGATCGGATAATAGTGCAGGGAGTCTGGGTGAACCCCTACACGTGGCTTGGACTGCTGACAGACATGACAGGCATGACAGTGAGTCTTAACAGCGGCATACAGATCATCAAGCTTCAAACTGGGCACAGAAAAATGCCGTAGCACCAACTGATATGTCTTTTCTATGCCCCCATGCAGGAAACTATGTACAGCAGCAATCACCCGTGGCACGAGGGCAGCAGGTACTAAAATTTTCCTGCACAGCGCAGCCTGTTGCCAGGAATCACATGCTGCGGCAGGTAATCCCGCCAGAATGAAATGCCTGAACTGAGTGCAGCGAACTTACCTGCCAAATCTGGATCTGCCAAATAGGAGTCTGTCCAGTCATCGAACAGCACATGTACATCAGCTGCCAACTTCAGGACAGCCTTTGGACGCGCTCTACCACTCCTGAGGGAAGCAACAGGAAAATCAGCAAGCAGCAAGGCATCAGGAGAATGCACAGTAGCAGAAGCAAACGAGCTGGGACTCCAGCACTGATTTTTCAGACCAGTCTGTAAGGCCTGGAGGCGGCGTTTAACAGGCCTGGACCTACAGGAGGGCGTTCCGCCTATTGACCGCACCCAACGCCGCACCCGCCGAGAGAACTGCAACTCAGAATCAGCCCAGGCCTTCACCTCCTGTTCATCCTGCTCCCCACCCAAAACATCAGTCTCACACCCATGTATGCTGACATCAGGTGCTGCCTGATGCGCAGGGTAACTGCAACGTGACAGAATATCAGGCACCTGCTGATCCTCACCTTTGACATAAATGACTTCTATGTCAAAGGTGGATAAAAGATGATGCCAACGGCCACGCCTACCAACTGCCCATGGTGATAGAAGTGACCGCATCTGACATAGCCCCCTGATTCAAACTGATTCAAATGCGATTCAGGGGCGGTGTTTGAATTGACTTGAGCCACGTTTGAATCATGTTTGAATCGGGAGCCCGGTGGTATGGACAAAGGCATGATTTTTATTCTTCTTGTGGGCTGGTCTGCTGCCTTTGTGGCTTATTGGACTCCTCGTTTGTTTGTTTCATCGAAAACAATGCCTTTCAAAACCAACCTGCACGGCTTTCAACAAAACAGTAACAGTTTCGGTGTGCCGTCGCCGCCGGCGCTGATTCAAGTTGTGATTCAAACACCGCTGTGTGGCGGAGTGTCCTTTCGTAACATTCTGCAGCCCGTAGGCGTCTGATAAAACTGCCTAGTCATTGTGCAACCTGCTTACTAGATACTATTCACCCTTGCTGTGGTGTAGCACCCAGAAACCCCCCCCCTTGTGCCCGTTGGTATAGCCGGCGGAGCCTCCGTGATTCAAACCTCAATTCAAGTGTGGTATTTGAATCACTTGAATCGACCTAGTCCCCGTGTTACTACTACAGTGCTGTTTTCTACTTGGTTTGGCCCTCTCCACGCTTCCTCCCCGCAACAGCGAAGCATCCGCACAGCCCATAAGGGGTGCAATGACGTGCCCAGGTGCGTTGTGCTTTCAATCCCGTGCATGTGGAACAAGACCGTGCGGCCAGACGGGCGGCACAGCACTACCCTACAACACCACAACGCCACATTGACGCCACCAGCGCACCAACAAAGGACACACCCGGCACAAACCGTTGACGCCCGGCACCACCCACTGAAAGGGGCATTGTGCCACACCGTACGGAAACAGGAACCAATGCCGTTGCAAGCGCCTCGTCCCAGGAACTTCTCAGCACCACCACGCACACCACATATCCTACTCACCCGCATCCCGGAACATTCCCAGAACATACAACATGACCGCTGGGTGGCTTGGAGATTGGGTTGCAGTATCTCGGATGCGGTCAGAGAGCGTGTAAACAGCCGGAACGCCCTAAATGTTACAAACACCCGACACACTTCATACACAATTCAAACGCCCACCAGGTGATTCAAATGCCCCGTTTGAATTGCCCACCCCCCGTTTGAATCAATTCAAGCGCTGAAATGTACCCACACCCATTTTTTCACCAACAGAGATGGAAAACACGGAAATCACAGAGTATTTTGCCGTTGCCGGTCGTTTTTTTCGGGTTGGTGGCCTGCTAAGAACCTGCGTACGACCCAACACTCATTGCATGTCTGGTGTGGATCAGGTTCAACGCCAAAATTGCCTGAATCCCACCCCCTTACTCTTATTGACGCACTCAAGCTCACTCATGTGGGTCATCTGCGGTCATCTGGAATTGGTTAGCGTCGGAATGTGGTTGCCTCCAGCTGGTGGGCAACCTCTCGGGTGGTGTTGGTCCACCCCACCATCGAAAAAAAGACCACCACGCAGCGCTCGCCCGTCCGGCGCATCGGGCAGTGCGGCCTGTATGCATTGAAGGCCACCCCTTCGCGCGGCGAGATGGTGCCTCCATACAACCAGTCCCCGTCCCACTGCACCCATGACGGCCGCAAACGGGTGCCATAGCCATCCAACAAACCGCTCGTCCAGAGTTCGCCACCGACGTGTGCGCCAGGCGAAACCTCGCACGAGAGAGGCACATCGTCACGTGGGTGCACGTGCAGCAGCATGGGTTGGCCTTCTTCGAGGAAACGGAATACTCCTATCGCCATCCATGAGAACGTGGGAAACAGGACGCGTCCAAACCGGTTCAGCCGGGTGGTCAGGCTGCCGTTTGCTTGCCTTGCCGCACTCACTGTCACCACGGAGCACCTGCGGATGGCACCCAAGTACAGCGACCGCAGTTAGGCATTGTGCTTCACCTCGAGTCGCCAACCGGACGCAGTCTGGAGCTCTCGCAGAAGGGGCACACCTTTTGTTCTTGCGGGTCATCGGCGGAACTTAGCTGCATCCTTGTCAGCCACACTCTGCCACAGCACCCGCGTGTCCTGCGTCTCCGCACTGCCCTGTGCCGCCGCACTGTCCTCTGCCACAGGGTTGTCCTCCGGCACCACCTTCATCTTGATGTCCCCAAGGTTGTCCTCTGGCTCAAGTTTCACCACTACATCGTGCGCTCCCGCCACACCTTCCGCACTCTCCACACCCTCCACACCCTGAACGCCAGCACCACCGCCCACCTGCACAATCTCATCACCATCGTCGTGTGTCACAGCCTCCGGTGCCACAGCCGATGTGTCCGGTGCTGCAGCCTGCGCCTCCGCCACCCTGGACGGTGGCGGCCTGCGGCTTGGCGGCTTGCCCCGTGGCGGTCTGTCCCTTGGTGACCTGATCGTTGGCCGCTTGCTCCGTGACGGCCTGCGGTTTGGCGGCTTGCCCCGTGGCGGTCTGTCCCTTGGTGACCTGATCCTTGGCTGCTTGCTCCGTGACGGCCTGCGGCTTGGCGGATTCGTCCTTCGCGTGCCTCACCACTTTCTTGGCCTCCGCCACCGCCGAAGCCTTCACCTTCTTGGTCTGTTCAGCCAACCGGGACTCCTTGGGTGCTTGACTCCTTCCTTGACTTCCATGACTCCTTGACCCCTTGGCTTCAGCGTGCGCCTTCACAGCCTCGCTCAGTTGCTGCTTCCCAGTCACCCAGCGGCCACTTGGCTTGACCCGCAGGCGGGATTGGTGAGCCAGCGACGGTTCGAAGTGGCTACTTGAAGCTGTGGTCGAAGAGTCTTGGGCCGTGCAGGCCTCTGCTGCTGCCTCCCGCACTTGATCGCGCAACCTGATGTTCGCCAAGGCAGCCGCCACCGTGGCTCGCTTCAGGCTGCCCCCTGGCCCCGATTTCGCCGCTTCTTTCTGCGACAGCCTCTCCTCTGTTTGGCGGATCAGGGAAGGCTCCGCGCTCGAGTCTGCCGGGGGCCTTCGTTGCTGCGGTTGCAACGGTCGCAAAAATTTGGCCAGTCGAGGGTGTGTCGTGATGTCCTTGGGCGCAGCTGTCACATCAGACGGGACGGCAGACGGGACGGCAGACGGGACGGCAGACGTTGCTGACGTTCCGGACGAGAGGAGCGGTGGCTGCGGCATTGTTGCCCTTGGTCTCAGAAACTCTCCCAGTTTCGGCCGGCCTGCGGGCGGGGTGGCGTCAGCGAAATCCGACCCGGCTTGGTTCATGGACCTCGTCCATCGTCAGACCTGCCTCTCCAGCGCGTCTGGATCCTTGCTGCGCTGGATGTAGTTGCTGATGCTGGTGACCATGCCGCCGCCGGCGAGAAGAACGCCTGGGCCCCGCTCATCAAGCACCAAGACGTCGTGGTCGAACATGGCTCCGAACACCTGTTGGAGACGGTGACACAAAATTCAACCGTGATTCAAACGTCACACCGATAGTTCAAACGCAGTTCACATGCCGGGCTTGAATCACGCTTGAACCACACAGGACGCATTTGAATTGCGTTTGAAGCACACAAGACAGGTTTGAACCTACAGAGCATCACACACTGGGACACCGCCGGCGGCAGCAGCCAGACCGGCTGTGGGGGCCATCATCTCGTCCTGTGACTCCTGCTTGATCACCGAGGGTAGTACGTGCAGCGACTCGTCGACCACGGCCTCAATGCCCATGGACTCAGCTGGAGGCGCGGAAGGCAGGGCAACGGCGGCGGATGCTGATTCGGATGCTCCTGCGCCCATCGTACGCCGCTGCTTTTTCTCTGGCCGCTCGCTCTCGTCTACCTTGAGCTCACCAATCACGCCCTGCAGCCTCTTCTTATTCCCGCCAGGCGAAATGGTCCCCCCCACCTTGCGCACCGAGGCCGGTGTGAGCTGCACTCCCTCCACTGGATGCCAGTCAGGGTCGATCTCATCTTGGTTTTTAAACCAGAACTTGGGCCCATATGATTGGCCGTGGGTATTGATCCCCCGAGGAGCCACGGTTTCCAGTCCGCGGTGGCTCCACGTCTCAAGAAGACGCTGAACTTGGTGTGCATCAAACGTCATTTTTCCATCGGTGCCCAATCCGATGCTGGCAACTTTCCAACCCTGCCAGTCGGAAAATGACAGTGGAGTCCTCTCCCACGGAAACACGGTCTGACCGGTCGACGTAGCACCAGCCCGCTTCCGTTTCCAGATGTAGAGCGTTCGTTCGAAGAGGTATCCCGCGGTAATGTTGGTGAGCCACCCAAACCCGGGCTCGGCCCGTGCGAGCGCGGAGTCAGGGTGGGGGAAGCGCCCGTTCGACATATCTGGCAACTTGGGAAAGACAGGTGGAAAGAAAATCTTGGTGTCGTGAACGGCGACATCAACGGCTGCTGAAGCGGACAACGAGCCATTTGTCGGAACCCCCCCGTGGTCCCATGGAAATACAACACCGACTCTCCAACATTTCCCCCAAGTACTCCCTAGCAACGTCCGCACAATGTTGGATTTGCAGAGCACCCAGGCCCTCCACAGATAAGGCGAGCGAAGACATGGGCAAATTTCCTCCTCAAATATACGCGCTACTTTGGCACACTTGAGTGTGGAGGGCTTATGATATATAGAGTACAGAGCGGCGCACAGCTTGCCCATCGCAGTCACGGCCTTATGTGCACGGCGGGGCACATGCAACAAATGAGCGATTGCCGGCCACACAATCAACAGACGCCATGTTTCCTCACCCTTTGGGCTGGCCCTCTCCTAGAGCGGGATTTTCGTATTCGCCTCGGTCAAAATTCTTTGGACCTCAGCACGCACGGCCGGTGCCACCCTTCTGGCGTAGCGGCGCACGTAAATCGTGGTTTGCTTGGCCACAGAAATTAAACAGTGCAAAATGCACATCACAATTGAAAAATACCGGTCCTGCACCTTCAAAAGAGGGAGGCGGATGCACCAATAAACATCGGACACGGTAGCTTTCGGCCGACTCCGTTGAAAAATTTTGAGAAATTTCTTGTGCCCCTTCCAGGAACGGACCGTGGTAGTGTGTTCCCATTGGTTGCTGGCCGCATTCCAAATCGCATATGTGTAAAGAGACCCCAGCCCCCACCATACACTCAACCCGAAGACATGGCGAAGCCATAGTGAATCACCCCCGACGATGCATCCAAAAAAAACCCTATAACCACACAACACAATGTAACCATTGTCTAGAACTGTAAGTGCGGCTAACCCCCATCTGCTCAGACTTTCACAGATCTGCCCCAGATTAACTACATTTTGGTCATTTTCTTTGCTTCGGCGGAATCGCCGCCTCGCAGCTCAGTCTCAGGATCAGACCTATATATTTCTGATATGCCGGATCTGATTCCGCGGTCCATTCCCCGTAAATCTGCCGCGTTCCGATCATTTAGCTGGAATCGCCATTTGCCGCTGACGCGCGCTCGCGGGCCAGATCGGCCAAATATTTTTCACAATTGGATTTTTTTTAAATCTTTTCAGATAGATATGGACACTCAGATGTGCATAGAATAATCCGCATCAATTTTCTTCATAGACTGGGATTTTCTGCCGGATAACACTCAACATGGATCTTGCTTCCGTTGTTGCTGCTCTCGCCTCCGTTGGTGTCCGCGTATCCGGTTCTACCCCCAACAGCAGCGTTCAGGGAGACTCCTCGCGTGCCTGCCCCAATGGTCTTGCCGGCCCCGAGCCCTCCGGCACCTCCCACGACCCAGGGCAGCACTTTCATGGTAGCAGAGGCTACCTGAATGTTGTTCCTTTGGTGTCCCAACCACAGTTAGCTCCCCAGTACGGCCCCGTAGACTCCGCCGCTCCTGGAGACGTAACAATTACGCTGCCGTGGTGCTGTGCGAACCAGGCCTTGAGAGGAATGCCTTGCGCAAGCCCAAGCTGCCCAAGAAGGGCACAAATCAGCAGCTGTGGAGACCCAAAATACCATCCCAATCCCAGTCGAAATTGGCCATCAAGCAGCTGGAATCTGCCAGCCTACGCCGATGGCAACGCTCCGGTGGAGCTTACGGACCTGGCAGGTACCAATACTCCTTACCAATGTCCACATTTTGAGACCATCGACGCCGACATTGACGACATTGAGATGGGTGGTCCAGGTGAGGTACCTAGCTGAAATCGACCAGCCTCCTGGGCACAATGGGACGACCATTTGTCTTCAGAAGTGACCCGTAACCTTGAGGCGCTTGAGGCCCTTTGTCTATTAGCCACGTCTAAGCTGATAGGACAAGAAAGAATCGCCTCTGATTTTTAATGGAATATTTTTTCCTCCTTCAAGAAGAAATTAATACCAGGATGTGGTGGCGTTCTCAAGAAGATGACTCTTTTGCCATTTTTTTGCAGATCTCAGAGGCAAGTCCCTTCCCAAAGGAGAAGACCAAGGCACCTGTTGCCGGGCCCTCCGCCCCTCATCCCCCTGTTTCCATCCGCGACGATCTAGCCGCCGCGGTTGAGGAAGGAATTTTAGAGGCAGCCAGGCAGGCAAGCCTGGAAATTAGGGCTGAAGGAGCTCCCCAAGTGGACTCCTGGCTGCGGACCACCGAGATCAGCGGTCCGACAGCCTGCTCAGGCCCTTCAGGACACGGTATGTACTGTTCTGCCGACTGTTCCTGCAGATTCCAGCGAGATACTGAGCTCCAATTGCTCAAAGATCAAATGCAACTCATCATTCAAACGCTGGGAATTAAAGATCTTTTCAAGACGCACATGCGGTCTGAGGGTGCATAATCGGTGGAACAAGTAACAGAACCGTCGGAGGAGGCGACAGAAATTTTTTCAATTGCTCCCTCGATGGACTCCAAGACCACCGATGCAAGGATCAGCAGGACCAAGCTGAAGGAAAGGGTTACAATCTCTTGATCTCAGAGTAGGACGGCGAAGGCTAGGACTGAGGCTCAGAATGCCAAGCGAACTGCCTCCTGTACTGCCCCTCCTGCTGCTGATTCTAATGCATTAGCCCAGCTGTTGCTCGCCCAGACCCTCGCCGGAGCTGGTGTGGCGAATGATGCCGCCAAGGGGTCTGCCATTACGGCCGGTGTTGGGCTGGATTCACTTCTTAATCCCACTTCATTGCGACTTCGTCAGGTTGCCAAGCAACCGAAGTATAATGGAAACCCCAGACGTTGGCCTCAGTTCCAACGGGAATTTGAACTGTGGGTTAAGACTCAAAAACTCCAAGATGATCAGTTCCTAATGGCCCTCTTGGATTGCCTTGAGGGAGCGCCGGCCAACACTTGGCTCAGAACTTGGAGTGATCGTGAGGTTTCAAGTTCCCCCCTTACCTTTGATGAGGTGTGGGAACAGTTGGAGGTACGTGGATCCCGGCTGCCAGAGGACCATTACCACCAGATGTGGAAGAATTTTCCTTCATTCTCGCGATTAATCTTGCACGAAGTGCAAGACAAGAGACAGCGCTTCTGGAACTTAGTGGAAGAATCTGAACATTCAGGCGAAAAATTTTCTAGTGCCGAGCTGAAAAGTCTGATTTCTGACAAGATCCCCTCCGAAACTGCCGCCACCCTTCGGAATAAACAATCCGAAGAAAAGGTCAAGACCTGGTGGGCGGAGGTCGATGGCTTCGATGCCTCGGCAAACAGGTTTTCCGTCAGGGAAGCACTTCAAAAGTGTTCCCCCACGTCGTTTACCAAGGTGAAATTCACTGAAAACACGTGGAAAATCAAGTTTAATGAACACGAGGATCGGGACTTGTTTGTCCAAGTCCTCAACAGGGGAGTAAGTTTCCATGGCCATCGCCTGAAGGCCAAGAACTGGGTGTTTTCGTTCACCCCGCAGGAACTCTGGGAAGAGGTTGAGCGGCTTGCCGACGCCGCCAATCAGAATTTCCATGAGGGTCTTGGGGGAAACAAGAATACCCAGCAAAACACCCAAAATGGGGCCCAAAAGGGCAACAAAAAGGTGAATGACACCCGGAATGTTCAGGATCACTGTAGCATCTGCCTTCTTTTAGGTTCTACGAACCGAGCTAAGTCGCATTCTACTGGTAATCACCGATGGTCTCCTTACGATCACAAGGTGATTGGTGAAAATATCAGTAATCCGCAGAATTCAGACAGGAACGACAGACAGGTGCATGGTGGAAAGGGGGGAAAAGGGAATTCGACCCCCTCCGGTGGAAACAAAAATCCCGGAGGTCCTGGCGGGTCCCAAGGCACAGGAAATCGGACTCCATCCGGCTTCGGTGGGCAGCCGAACGGCCAGAAAAATCCCAATGGCAACGCCGGAGGCGGAAATCGAAATCCAGGCCAAACCCCTCAATCCGGTACAAACAAAGGAAATGCTCAAGGATTCCAGGGTAAAGGTAAGGGAAATCCTTCGGGAACCCCTTCTTCTGGTAAGGGCAGAGGGCGTGGCGACGGTGGAGGTCCATCATCTGGCGGCCGTGGCCGTGGACGTGGAAAGGGCAACCATCGTGTGGATCAGGTCTCAGGTGCAGATCAGGTGTCAGATGCGGATCGAAATTATGTCGAAAATGCCCTGAATCCAGCAGATGATCCGTTCCAAGATGAGTGATCGACGAATCAGGGTGTGTTCACAATGTTAACGCAGCCAATGGAGGTCAGAACGCCTAGGGGAGCCACGAAAATCACCCCTCCCCAGGCGATTTCAGGCATGATCCCCAGATTCCTGATCGACCATTACTTGATGTAGGGTCGCTTGTCTCCTCTCCCCTGGATCCGGCAGCGGATCCTTCTGTTGTAGTGGACGAGGTTGGTGTACAGTCCAAGCACAGGGCCTGTCAGTTTGTCACAAAGCTGTGGGTCTCTGATTGCAAGGGAAATTTCCACCTCGCCACTTGTTTGTGTGACAATGGATCAGAGGTAAATCTCCAATTCAATTCTTTCTTACCCGACGACTGCGTGTTTGAATCGCCTCATCCTGTTACCCTCGAGGGAGTTTCTGGACATTCTCTCGCAGGTGGGCAACGCGGTTGTTATATATCAACTCATTTGGTCGCTCAAGACCTTTGAGAAGAAGGCAATGTGGAGGAAGTTGTCCTTAAGGATGACTACTTCTATCGTGCCGACATAAAGTATGACCTTTACTTGGGCCATCCTTGGCTTCGCAAGAACAGGGTGGCGCCCGTAGGTCATCGGCGTTGTTTTTTGCTGGAGTCAGGTCCCTTGGAGCGTCCTGAATTTCGTTTTTTGCACGCAGGGTTTAAAAGTGCAGAAGAATTTTTGAAGCAAAAAGTTACACCAAAATTTGGCGAAGATGTCACCATTGCAGAGGTGAATGGGAGTGCCGATTACTCCTGAGAGTTAGAATGTCTTCGTAGGGACTCCCAGCCACGACGCCCTTCGCGCTGGCACTCTTCATCCTACAGAGTTGTCGACAAATGGCGCGATTCAATTTGTGAATATTTTTATGAACACCATTCCTTTTGGCCACAGTATGATGCCTTTGCTAACCGCGAGAACAAGCGCTTTGACAAGCATTTTCGCGACGCTTGGACCCATAAATGGGACAAGAAGTTATGGATTAATCCTCCGTTTCACTTAATCCAGCAAGTCATCCACAAAATCAAGCAAGATAAAACTCAGGCGATTTTAGTTGTGCCCTTGTGGGACGACAAGCCTTGGTTTCAGGAATTACAAGACATTTGTGTAGATTACATCGAACTTCCCAGAAAGATTAAGCTGTATGCCAGGGACGACACAGGTCCCCTGCCACAGCGGTCCTGGAATTCGCTTGCATTCCTGGTGGATGGAAAGCTTTCTGACTCTAATTCTGCTGATTCTGGTACTGATTCCTGTGTTGGGTCTGAATCTGAGGTTGAGCGTGGTACTGATGATGAATCTTTTTTTTCTGATTTTTGTCCGTCAGATACCGTTGGTGATCCAACGTCAAATGGATCCGCCTCGGCTCCCTCGTCCCCAATACGATCGACATCGAAAAGAATCTTCAGTACACGGGCGAAGAAAATTTTAAATCGCGCCGCAAATTCAGAGTTTTTTATGAAAAACCCCCATGTGGAAGCTTTTATAGATCCTTTCGAGGAGCTGGATCACGAAGATAATCTCTGGAATGTCGACACTCGACCCATCTATCTTCAAGAGGCAGTTGATACGGACCTGTTTAGGGACATCCGTAAGAAGATTCTTCCTGCCAAGGCCGAAGAAGTCGCCAAAGTTTTTTCGACAGTAATTCCTGGCGATCAGGTGGACACTGAATTGTGTTCCAAGTCAAGAGAAAAGATTTTTGAGGAACGGAAGGACACAACCCTTTCGGGGAAGTTGATCAAAGACCCCCCTGTCCGTGGGCAGTTCCGTGAAGCCTTCATCGAGCTTCGTGAAGGGTACAAGGCGAAGAAACAGCGTCCTTATGAGAACCATGGACATAAACATGAGATCCTCAGAAAAGTAATCGAGAGAAATCTCAGGGAATTTGGTTGGCTTGAGGGTTGTATGACCAGCGAATGGTGCTGTGCACCCTTCACAGTCCCGAAGCCCCCGCCTGCAGACCAGAACACTATTGATGGTTGGCGAATGGTGGTTGATTTTCGCAACCTCAACGCCGAAACCAAGGCGGATTCACACCCCCTGCCCCTCATTGAGGAGGAAATCGCCAAGAGGGCAAGAGGTCGTTTGTTTTCTGTGCTGGTTCTCCGTCACGGCTTTCACCAAATGCCGTTGAGGAAGGACAGCCGACCTCTCACCTGCATGTGCACGCCATGTGGCCCAGTCCAGTGGACGGTCATGCCCATGGGCCTGAAGAACGCCCCTTCGTTTTTTCAAAGAATGATGGAGGATGTGCTTTTTACAGCCCATCCTGAGCTTCGTGCCTTCGTGAGTGTGTACATAGATGACATAATCATCGCGACGGAGGGGGAGGGACTGACCGAAGCCGAGCTGGTGGCCCTACATGAAAAGCAGCTGAACCAGGTTTTGGACATTCTTGATGCCAATCAGCTGATTTGTGGGCCAAAGAAGGGAAAATTATTTTTAAAATCAGTCGAATTTTGTGGTTCTCTCCTTGAGAATGGTACCCGACGACCCAGTCCAGGGAAGCTCGTCGCTATTCAGAAGTGGAAGCGCCCTGAGACGATCACGGAGTTGAGAGGATTCCTGGGTTGTTGCAATTTTTACCATACTTTTGTGCCGAATTATGCCAAATTTGCTGCCCCCCTCACTGAATTATTGAAGGTAGGGAGAGATGCAGGCAAGGCAGGTTCAAAGGTTCGTGTTAAGTGGACTGACGAGTGCGAGGAGGCCTTCCATCACTTGAAGGCGGCCCTCTGCGAAGTCGCCACGTTGCATGTGCCGCAATTTGACCGACCCTTCTACATTAGAACCGACGCTTCTAGGTACGCGATCGGAGCTGTCCTTGAACAGGTTGATGAAGCCACCGGCGATCATTACCCTCTTGCATTTTGGTCTCGGAAGCTAGCCCCACGCCAAATGCAATGGTCGCCGCGTGAGCAAGAAACCTACGCCATAATCTGTGCTTTAAAAAAGTACCAATCGTGGGTTGGCACCAATCGAGTCGAGGTCCTGACGGATCATCGATCTCTGGAATATTGGGCTACCGAACACATTGATACTGTCGCGAGCCCAGCTGGTCGACGGGCCAGATGGCACGAATTTCTCAGTCTGTTTGACCTCCACGTGTCGTATTTGCCTGGAAAACACAACACGGTAGCGGATGCTCTGAGCCGATGGGCTTACCCCGCTTCAGAGGGGCTGCAAAGTACCAACATCCATGTTACGGAGCAGGACCGCCACGTCGTGATCGAGTGGGATCAAGAGGAAAAAAAGCTCCTCCGACGTGAATGCATGCAATGCGCAGTTAAACAGCATGCATTGCCGTGTCACGACATCACGGCCTTTTCAGATCCGGCGCATGCTCATGAGATTTGCACCAAAACACTGAAAGTCGTGGAAAAAGTCACCAATCCCTCCTCAGGGAGTGTGAAACGGTTTGACTATACCCGACGAGTAAGTCGATTTCGGTTGATCCAGGGCATTAAGCGTCGAGATCCGGCCAAAACTCCACCCCTGCCTAAAGATTCCCTTCTCATCCGTGACTGGACGTCCGATTACCTGCAGGATCCCATGTTTAAAGACGTCTTTGGAAATCTCAAATCCAAAGATGCTCACAAGGATGGGATTTTTTCTGAGTACTCGTTGGATGGGGGGAAGCTGTTGATGGAGGGTAAATTGTGCGTACCAGACGCCCTGGCCCCCCGAGTGTTAAACTGGTGGCATAAATGGGAGTCCCCCCACGCACATGGCCGTCGATTGTGGTCGATGATTAAACATAGGTTGTTTGGCTCACGGCTATATACTCATTGCATGAAAGTAGCCGCCGGATGTGCCCAATGTGCTGTCTCGTTGCCCCCCAGCGCGAAGAAGCACGGCCATCTGAGGCCACATCCTATTCCGGAGCGTCTCTTTAACAGAGTCACCAGTGATTTCTTCTATCTCGGTGAACTCGATGACGAAGAGTGCCATTGGACTAATAAAAAAGTCAATGGTGTGCTCCTTATTCAGTGCCGTCATTCCGGCTACATGCAGGTGTTGCCTTGCAACATCGAGTCGATGACTGGCAAGGCTGCCGCCAAATGGTGCGCGCAGACCTGGATGGGAGGTTGGGACGTCCCATCCGAGGTGGTTACGGACTCAGGCAAAGAGTACACCTCCGAATGGTGGAGGGAATTATGTGCTCGCCTTGGAATCCACCACCTCAGGTGTGAAATCCACTCGCATCGAGCGCTGCCTGGCGAAAGAGCCGGCCGCTCAATTATAAATATGCTTCGTAAGGAGCTCGCGAGTGAGAAGGATTTCCACTGGCTTGAAGTTCTCTTCGCATTGCTTCGCCGTTACCACAACACGCCTTTGTACCATGGCCTTTCTCCAAATGAAATTGTCTTTGGACGAAAGAAGTGTTGGTGGAACATGCCGTTGAATAATCCTCGCCCTTGTAAGGATGCTTCGTTGTTTTTGGACGACGTCCAACGAGCAGATAAAACTGTCTCGAAATTAATCGAAAAGCATCAAGCTGACTGGCTTTGGGTTCAGAATCAAGGCCGAAAAAACCCCCACAATTTTGAAGTCGATGATCGAGTTTGGCTTCGAAAATCCGAAACCACCCTGGACGGAGATGACAAGCTTCTTCCCTTGTGGGAGGGGCCATTCGCTGTTACAGCGCGTCTTGGTGAGAACAGGTGGAGGATTCGTGTGGATGTCAGCAGGGAAATTGACGTTTCGGGCGATCGCCTCAAGAGAGAGATCTCCTCCCCCAAGGATCGGGTTAAACCCCTTTTTTGGACTGCGAAACATTTGTCTGATCGGGTCATCGAAGGGGGGAAGTACGAACTCAAGAGGATTGTTGAAGCAAGACGTGACGCCAAGGGCGAATGGGAATTTCTGTGTGAGTGGAGGGGCTTTGATTCCAGTCACAACAACTGGGAACCAGCCCAATCTTTTGTCCATGGATACACCAAGGGGTTCATCGACTTCCTGAAGAAGCACCCCGAAATTGGAGTACTCCTGATAGACTGTCTGTCGAAACCAGACAGACAAGTGGAGAGCGACGGAAAACGACCTGTGGTGAATCGAGATCCAGCCTTTTACGGCCCTCAGCAGCCACATTCCAGGGCTGATCCGTCGATCCCCCCTCCTGCGGTCAGGCCAGCCCAGGAGCCAAATGAGGACCAAGCTTCGAGTTCGGCCGCTGATTTGCAGCGCCCAAGCCGTACGAGGGCCCGACCAGACAGGTTGGTGGTCACATATATTCCTGCTTGGCCGAATTCGACTTGAAAGAACCACATTCTGCTCAATCCACTGTTCATTCTTTCTGTTTATGTCATGATGTGGAGAACTGCGAATGTTTGATAATTTGACGTCAATCAATCAATTTTTCTTTGGTCTCCGTTCGGTAGAGTATCGAAAGTCGAAAACCGAAAGCCACGGAGTGTGCTGCCGTGTTCAGAAAAAACCAAACTCAGGCTTAATTCAGGCAGATTCGGGGTAATCTTGTCTCTGTTGGTCTGTGCATCTTTGGAATTTGGCTACTCGTGCAGATGGAAGCAAATGTACATAGTAAAAACGCTGGCCAGCGACATTCACCCCTACAGGCACCCCCTGTAGTACTGGCTGCACCAGATGCGACGCCAGGAACTCAGATCTTACCTTCATTTGCCGTGATGCGAAAGCCAAAGTCCAGATTCAGATCCAGGATCCTCAAATTTGCCTTGAATTTCTCAGGTTTGTCCATCATTCTGTGCAACAGTGGAACCAAAACACGAAACCCAGACGTCAATTGTTCAGACAACCTTCAGATAGGAGCTCTAGGGACTTCTAACAGCAACCTCTGAAGTCCGTAAGCTTCGTTGTATTTTTGGCACACGCCAATGTGAGCTCAATCCGACCTGGAACTGTCGAAAATGGTGAATCCAAGTGTCTTGTGGGACTCAATCGAAAGATGGGCCTTGTCCAAGTCGATTGACACCGCCGCCACTGTAAATACGGTGTCTCTCAGTTATATACTGTCAGTAAAGCGCCTTCAGCGAACCTTCGGCGCGTTACATGCCAAGGATCCAGGGCTATCATGTCCCATCATGATGCATCATCACATGATCCACATTTTGATGGAATCTGTTGGATGCTCGCGAACCAACGTGCCGGAAAGCACAATTGAGCTGAATAAACGACAATATATATTAACTCTAGTCTAAACGAAAGTGTTAGTAGTTTCAGTTCTAGACATTCCGCTTCATTTCACCTTCATCTTAGGGAATTTGCTGATTTTAGGACAATTTAGGTTGATTTCCCTGTCATCTCCCCTCATTCCTCGAAGATCTGTTTAGATCTAAGTGAACAGAAAAACATCCTTACCTTCTGTGGTTCACTTAGGGCGTGCAGACTTCATTTGTATTTGTTTTCCCTCTCGGTGAATGCTTAATCTCCTCCATCTCTGCTTAAATTGATTCCCAATCTTACTGAATTTTGTGATCATCCACCAGATGCGCCAAATCTGAAGCACATGCTGCACTTTTCAGAACGAGAAAAGCGGGAGTAACACGATGTAGAGTTCGGCGAGGACACCGTAGCGTGCCCGCGACAGCGAAACTGTGCCAGAGCGCTGAGATGTCACTCCATTTCTTGATTCCCCCACTCAATCCAACAATAATCTACCTCATTCTCAACCAGTGCATGGTTTGGTATCGATTCTCGATACGTTTACATGCTTTTTAGCCCTTAACCTAATGTTTTACTGCACGGAGGACTGTTCGTCACTTCTCATTCTGTCTCATTTCAGGTTCATCCATCCTGATTCAGTGCCAATTCAGCCCAAATTAGGTCAGATCAAGCAGATTTCGCCCCATCGAGGCTACATTTCTACTTTTTTCTGGGACTTACCCGCACTACGTTCTTCGTTGACGTAGCGACACACCCCAGTGTGTTTTTGGAGGGGGAGTGTAAGTGCGGCTAACCCCCATCTGCTCAGACTTTCACAGATCTGCCCCAGATTAACTACATTTTGGTCATTTTCTTTGCTTCGGCGGAATCGCCGCCTCGCAGCTCAGTCTCAGGATCAGACCTATATATTTCTGATATGCCGGATCTGATTCCGCGGTCCATTCCCCGTAAATCCGCCGCGTTCCGATCATTTAGCTGGAATCGCCATTTGCCGCTGACGCGCGCTCGCGGGCCAGATCGGCCAAATATTTTTCACAATTGGATTTATTTAAATCTTTTCAGATAGATATGGACACTCAGATGTGCATAGAATAATCCGCATCAATTTTCTTCATAGACTGGGATTTTCTGCCGGATAACACTCAACATGGATCTTGCTTCCGTTGTTGCTGCTCTCGCCTCCGTTGGTGTCCGCGTATCCGGTTCTACCCCCAACAGCAGCGTTCAGGGAGACTCCTCGCGTGCCTGCCACACTGGTCTTGCCGGCCCCAAGCCCTCCAGCACCTCCCACGACCCAGGGCAGCACTTTCAAGAACATGTTGGATGCGCTCCAGGTTGTGTGCCATTAAATCCCGAAGAGCCTCTACATTGTGCTCGGAGCAAAGTGCTAGATCCAAGGTCCAGGTGTAGTTAATGCCCCGAGCACGCTCCCCGTGGTGGGTAAACGACACGGTGAGTTGACACCATGGGCGGGCACCGCATGGAAACTCATCCCCTCGGACGATGAGTATGTAGCGGTAGTCCGGCTCGTGAAATTCCATACCAACCGGATCCATTAGATCCAGTTGGGAGGGGAAATACTCCAAAAAGTCCTCAAAGGGCCAAAACGCACTTACAAACTTTTCCGCCGCCGGATCTTGACCTGCCGAAGGGTCATGAATCTTGGCCTCCAGCTGTTGAACGGAGGCGAGGCTTTCCCACGTAGCGTCCATCCTTTCATACGATGGAAAGCATTTGCACCACGTTTTGAGCGCGGGCACTTCGGCCGCCACTGCCTTTTCTTGGACCCAAATTCAGAAAACTTTGTACCTGAGGTGTGACATCCGTGTTTGAATCACTTGGGGTGTTCAACCAAGTTCAAAGTAAACCTTTGAAGCACGTGCATCGATTCAAACACGGATTCAAACGCACACCTCGATTTGGGCATTTGCAATTTTAAAATCAAACAAACAGCCTCCGTTGGGGTCAACACGTCCTCCATTTTTTCTTTGATACTTCTCTTCATCCAACAGGAAACACCGACTTTCGTTGACACCCGGCATAACAAGGCACGGCCATACGGGTGTTTAAAAAATGTCACCAAATCAGCCTCCAGATTCTTGTTCCCGTATGGGCGGCGCCCGTAGACCGGTTCTAACGTGTTGCTTAGCGTTTGGGACATGCCAAAAGGCGCTGCATTTGCAACAAGGGAAGTTGCCAACGCGAAATGGTGAAAGAGAACGTGGAAACCAAAAAAATGAGAATCCCAGCAAAACCTGTGCTAAAGCGGTCCTGATTGCATGTAAATATTGCGTGCAAATCAACTGCCGTCGCCTAAAAAATTGCAAATCTTGCAAAGAGTGCGAAATTTGCGACAGAATGCGACAGGCCCCTGGCGGCGCACACAGCGGCGGCGGCGCTTGACGTTTGAATCAATTCAATTGGATTCAACTGCCCCATTTCAATTTTTTCGGTGGTTCAAACGATTCAAATACGGTTCAAACAGGGTCCCGTCAGATGCGGTCCAGTCTATCATGGTGGGTGTGCCAGCCATTTTATCCAACTGCTCAGTGTGCCACTGCTGGAGCGACTCGTGATCAGTGAGCACCTGAACCTTGATGGGGGAATTATGCAGCCAACTGCGAAACTTGTATAACGTAGCTACAATGGCGTACCTCTCCTCTTCCCCTATGGACCAGCCCCGCTGGCCATACCCCTCTTTTCCCTGCAGCTTCCTAGAAAAGAACGCCACAGGCCGCAGACTACCCGCAGACCCCATTTGCTCGATCACACCACCCACCGCGTAGGTGGACGAGTCACACCGCAAGTAAAAGGGTGCATTCATGTCAGGCTGATGTAAAACTGCCCCATCCCGAAAACGGATTTTCAGCTCCTCAAAACATCGCTTCATCTCTTAAGTCCAAAAAATCTCATTACGGGATTTGGCAGCTTCCTGGGGGGTCACATCTGGGCCTGATGTGGACTGGTTTTCTCGCGAAGCCTTACTCGACTTTCGTCGCTTCTTTGTCACATCAAGGCCCTTCAATGACTCCATCAGTGGCGCCGCTAACTTAGCATAACCCTGCACATAGAGGGAGTACCACTGAGTAAACCCTAGGAACGCCTTCATGTGCCTGGGTGTCTTAATTGCGCGCCAATCCCAGCGCATCACCGCAGCTGTCTTCTCCGGATCCGGTGCTCTCCGCCCCCTCATGAGCACATGACCACGAAACTTCACCCGGGTAGCGAACAAAACAAACTTACCCGGTTTAATGGTGAGACGATACCTTCTCATGAGCAGAAAAATTTCCCACAATTGAGAAGAATGCTCCCGCAAACACCTACCACTTAATGGGGCATCCAAGTCCACAGAATCCGGATTATCTTTATCCGCGGTTCCATGACACACATCATCAATGTACGGCTCAGTGCCATAATTCCAAGTAAAAACCCGGAGACACCAACTCACCAAACTCTGTTTTGCCGATGGGGCCGTTTTCACGCCCTGCGGCAACACCGTCCACCCATACAACCCCCACGGCGTGACAAAGCGGTCAGCGGCTGACTGTCAGGTTGGAGATGCATCTGACGGAATCCGTTTTCTAAGTTGAAGACGGACCACAGTGTCCTGCCACCATGTCCTCAATCACGCGCAGGGGATGTGCATCGTCAGAGATGCAGGTGTTCAGGTATCTATAGTCAATAACCAGGCACCACTTGTTGACGCCCGGTTTGGGGACTATAAATGCCCGCGCACCCCATTCTGACTCAGAGGTTTTCAGCATACCTCTGGACTCAAACTTATGAATCAGGGAGCGAAACGCAGCCTCCCTGAGCCCGCCAGTCTAATGGCACTACACTTCTGGGGCTTACTTCCCTCCTTCAGCCTAATCCGATGCATGGAGTGTGGGCCCCTGAGGTCATCAGGAACGTCCGTTACATTTGGGAATGAGAAGACATCAGCAAACTCTTTTTCCAGCAACTCCCTATAATACTGGCAACGCTCATCCAGTTGGTCCGCTTCAACAGCACCTCGGATCGAGCGTGTCTCAACCGCATGATAACGGGGACAATCAGAATGTAGGGTATGCAGCCGCTTCACTTTCACCCGTGACTGGTACCCCCCCCCGCAAGGCTGCTCGCCCGGCTGGACATCATCCCACGCCTCAGTCGGCTTGTCATCCCCTTGCTCATTCCCAAACGCATCGAACAATGATACACGGGTGGTCACACCCAGTTGCTGTGGGCACCTCCATCCTTCAGCGTCACAAAAAATGGACACATGATGGGGGAGATCCCACCAGTCCACCGCTACCTCACCCAGGGCCCAGAACCAAGACTTGGTCTTGTCCACCGGGATTACGGCAATACTTTTTGCTTGATGAACCAAAATTTTTTGTATGGCGGCCCCCCATTTCGCCCGGGGGGCCTGTACCCACAGCAACGAGTCAGACCAACACGTATTCCACACATCTGCCTTACCACCAGACAACAAAGGCCTGAAGGAGGAATCCGAACTCCTAGGGAACAATTCACGAATAGACTTCCGATCAGAGGCCAATCGAGCCCATGACAAAATATCCTCGCGCACGGAGGAATCCAGCAAGGCCCGGTCACGGGCATACACATATTTGGCAGTCATACGGAACCGTTTTTTCTTATGAACCAGGCGCTCATGAGCTGTCAACCCCTCAGAGGAAGCAGCACTGTGAGGGGAACGGGAAGCAAGAACATCATCCTGTACTGAGCTGACAGCCAGACCCCTAGCAAGAAGGGGATCATCTCTCTCCGGCAGGGCTGGTCCAACTGTAACAGGCACGGCATGACTTGTAAAAACACCAGGGGATGCAGTCCATGCTCCCCCATGAGACTGAGAATGACCCCAGCCTGCAGCAAACGAATCAGGGCGCCTGTCCTCCTCCAGGACGACCCCAGCGTCAGAGCCACAGTCGGACTCCAAATCAGAAATGCCATCAGACTCATCGTCAGTGGCCTCAGCACTATGTACAATGGGACGCCGCACAAATTCTGGCGGCGGCAACAAAGGAGGAAAATTTGAAGGCGCTGCTGGCACAGGCGAAAGGGTGCGGTGACACCTGACTGCAGGGTCCTCACAGGCGCACAGCGGCTGTGGAAGAAGTTCTGGATGCATGGGTATTGACCACGCGCCGCGCAGCCCCAACTCCACACACCCATCGACACCCTTACAACCCAGACCACAAGAACAGGAACCTGCAGAAACTCTTGCATGTTGCGAACCAGACGATGAGGCCGCAGAGGTCAAAGCTGTCCACATCAGCGTACCCCACAGCACTGTAGAAAGGTACATTCCAGAAAACAGAAAGAAAGAGCATAAATGACGCCATGCAAGCGTGTATGCAAAAAAAATCGGGCTCATACTCAAAAAGGGCGTGATCACAGGCAAAATGGACGGAGTGGGCGCAGATGCAAAAGTCCCCAAGGCGTCCCCCGGAAAGAACAACTACAAAACGTCATCCAACAATACCCCTGGATCAGAACCAGAGACTGAATGCAGAGCAGAGTGTGAAACACATGCACACTGTACATCACCCTGCTTGTCAGAATTATCCTGTACTAACTCTGAACTTGCAGGAGACGCCAAACGGTGACTGTGACAGGCAGTTCCGCAGGCAATCGGCAACAGGGTCAACACAGAGCTTATATGCCTTCAAAAATGGGTACCCTACAACAAGGCCTCCACGCACGTCGGCCGCGTACACAAAGGCCCGTTGGCAATGAATAAGCTCCTCCAGCCCTGAAGAATTCCGAGGTGGCACAGTGATATCCATCACAGCTCCCTGTGTGCCTCCCCTGATGTTACTACCTTTAATGGCAACAATTTTCAGGGGGCGACGGGCGGGAATCAGAGTCCCCGCCGGAAAGAAATCAAACGGCGCCAGGGCAAAGGCCTCACAGCCATCATCGGGCAAAAGCGAAACCCTGCAGTCAAAGCCCTCACAATTAGAAAACTGGACAGTGGCTGGTACGATTGACTCAGTGGCCTTGCCGTGGACCGGTTGGGGCAGCCGGGACTTCACCCGCGCTACCTTGGTGCGGCACACCAAAATGCCCCAAAGCCGATCCGCAGATGCGGGACAGGCGGGCACATCAACACGCGTTAAGCAGACCTGAAACGGTCGTGACCCAGTCGGTTCATTACCCCAAGGGAGCCCCGAAGGGGTCATTGATGATTGAACCAGGGCGAAATCAGTTGTTTCACCCTCGCGCCGCACCAGATAATGATTCACCGACACCATCTGACAACGCTAAGCCTTGCCCTTACCCTTCCCCTTACCATCACCCTTGCCTTTGCCTTTTCCCTTGCCACCCCCCCCCCCCATCTCCACTCTGGGGGGAGGGCTTAGGGGACGATCCTCCACCATCATTCGGAGACGGCCTGGCAGGGGGTCCAGCCCCAGGCTGGGGTCCGGCAGGCGCCTTGGGCTTACCTGGCTTAGACGGTTACTTCTGAGATGGACAGCGGATGCGTTAGTGACTGGGTCCACACACGCCAACCACCGCAGCGCACGCAGCCCAAGACCGACGCCAAAAGGGACCCGCTAGTGACAACCCCATCGCGGGGCCCCGAACGGGTACGACGCGGAGCAACCCCAGCGCCCCTGCCTCGGCAGGGGCAGGCGGCGGGCACAATGAGCCCGGTTCTCAGCCGGCCTCCGTGTGCCCCGCGCAGCCACCCAGTAAAGCCGGGAGCACAAGCCCCCGAGATGGGGAAAGGCACCACGGCGTCGGGGAAGCCGACTGGAGCACCGAGAGCGACCGGACCGGACGAGGGGCCACGAGGCGAGCCAGAGAGGCACGCCGCCGGCCACAACCAAGGGACACGGACAGGTGCCAAGCAACAACGGCCGCCGGGTGCCGCAAACCCGGAGAGCGCGCACAACACGCAACGAACCACGGCACAAGAACAGGTGCCAAGCAACACCAGCCGCCGTCCGGACAGACGTGTGGGCGCCCGGCAGCGAACCCAGCCCCTGCCAGCTACGGAGCAGCCGCCGTCCGGATGGAGGGGTGCACGCCCGGAGGGTACCCAGCCCCTGCCGGCTACGAAACAGCCGCCGTCCGGATGGACGAGTGCGCGCCCGGAGGGTAGCCAGCCCCTGCTGGCTACAAACAGCCGCCGTCCGGATGGACGAGTGAGCGCCCCGCAGCGACACCCCGCACATGCAACACCGCACAGGCAACCCACAGCACAACACACCGAGCGAGCACACCGGTGAACAGGAGCCAAGTGGCCCCGGACACCGCACACGCAACACAGCACACCGAGCAAGCACACCGGTCAACAAGCGCCAAGGGCCCAGGACAACGTACGCGCAACACAACACACCGAGCGGGCACACCGCTGAACAGGAGCCAAGGGGCCCAGGACACCGCACACCCAACACAGCACACCGAGCGGGCACACCGGTGAACAGGAGCCAAGGGGCCCAGGACACCGCACACGCAACACAACACTCCTAGCGGGCACACCAGTGACCAGGAGCCAAGTAGCCCAGGAACCCGTACACGCAACACAACACACGGAGCGGGCACACCGGTGAACAGGAGCCAAGGGGCCCAGGACACCGCACAAGCAACCCAACACACCGAGCCGGCACACCGGTGAACAGGAGCAAAGTGGCCCAGGACACCGCACACGCAACACAACACACCGAGCGGGCACACCAGTGAACAGGAGCCAAGGGGCCCAGGACACCGTACACGCAACACAACACACCGAGCGGGCAAACCAGTGAACATGAGCCAAGTGGCCCAGGAAACCGCACACGCAACAAAACACACCGAGCGGACACACCGGTGAACAGGAGCCAAGTGGCCCAAGACACCGCACAGGCAACACAACACACCCAGCGGGCACACCGGTGAAGAGGAGCCAAGGGGCCCAGGACACCGTACAGGCAACACAACACCCGAGCGGGCACACCGGTGAACAGGAGCCAAAAGACCGAGGACACCGTACACGCAACACAACACACCGAGCGGGCACACCGGTGAACAGGAGCCAAGTGGCCTAGGACACCGTACACGCAGCACAACACACCGAGCGGGCACACCGGTGAACAGGAGCCAAGTGGCCCAGGACACAGCACACGCAACACAACACACCGAGCGGGCACACTGGTGAAGAGGAGCCAAGAGGCCCAGGACACCGTACACGCAACACAAAACACCAAGCGGGCACACCGGTGAACAGGAGCCAAGAGGACGAGGACACCGTACACGCAACACAACACACGGAGCGGGCACACCGGTGAACAGGAGCCAAGGGGCCCAGGACACCGCACACGCAACACAACACACCGAGCCGGCACACCGGTGAACAGGAGCAAAGTGGCCCAGGACACCGCACACGCAACACAACACACCGAGCGGGCACACCAGTGAACAGGAGCCAAGGGGCCCAGGACACCGTACACGCAACACAACACACCGAGCGGGCAAAACAGTGAACATGAGCCAAGTGGCCCAGGAAACCGCACACGCAACACAACACTGCGAGCGGACACACCGGTGAACAGGAGCCAAGTGGCCCAAGACACCGCACAGGCAACACAACACACCGAGCGGGCACACCGGTGAAGAGGAGCCAAGAGGCCCAGGACACCGTACACGCGACACAACACACCGAGCGGGCACACCGGTGAACAGGAGCCAAAAGACCGAGGACACCGTACACGCAACACAACACACCGAGCGGGCACACCGATGAACAGAAGCCAAGTGGCTCAGGACACCGTACACGCAGCACAACACACCGAGATGGCAGACCGGTCAACAGGAGCCAAGTGGCCCAGGACACAGCACACGCAACACAACACACACAGCGGGCACACCGGTGAAGAGGAGCCAAGAGGCCCAGGACACCGTACACGCAACACAACACACCAAGCGGGCACACCGGTGAACAGGAGCCAAGAGGACGAGGACACCGTACACGCAACACAACACACCGAGCGGGCACACCGGTGAACAGGAGCCAAGGGGCCCAGGACACCGTACACGCAGCACAACACACCGAGCCGGCACACCGGTGAACAGGAGCCAGGTGGCCCGGGACACCGCACACGCAACACAACACACCGAGCGGGCACACCGTTGACCAGGAGCCAAGGGGCCCAGGACACCGTGCACGCAACACAACACACTCAGCGGGCACACTGTTGAGCAGGAGCCAAGTGGCCCAGGACACTGTACACGCAACACAACACAGCTAGCGGGCACACCAGTGAACAGGAGCCAAGGGGCCCAGGACACCGTACACGCAACCCAACACACCGAGCGGGCACACCGGTGAACAGGAGCCAAGGGGCCCAGGACACGGCACACGCAACAGAACACACCTAGCGGGCACACCGGTGAACAGGAGCCAAGGGGCCTAGGACACCGTGCACGCAACACAACACACCGGATGGGCACACCGGTGAACAGAAGCCAAGTGGCCCAGGACACCGTACACGCAACACAACACACCAAGCGGGCACACCGGTGAACAGGAGCCAAGTGGCCCAAGACACCGCACACGCAACACAACACACCGAGCGGACACACCGTTGAACAGGAGCCCAGGGGCCCAGGACACCGTGCACGCAACACAACACACCGAGCGGGCACACCGGTGAACAGGAGCCAAGTGGCCCAGGACACCGTACACGCAACACAAAACACCGAGCGGGCACACCGGTGAACAGGAGCCAAGGGGCCCAGGACACCGTACACGCAGCCCAACACACCGAGCGGGCACACCGGTGAACAGGAGCCAAGGGGCCAAGGACACGGCACACGCAACACAACACACCTAGCGGGCACACCAGTGAACAGGAGCCAAGGGGCCCAGGACACCGCACATGCAACACAACACACCGAGCCGGCACACCGGTGAACAGGAGCAAAGTGGCCCAGGACACCGCACACGCAACACAACACACCGAGCGTGCACACCAGTGAACAGGAGCCAAGGGGCCCAGGACACCGTACACGCAACACAACACACCGAGCGGGCAAAACAGTGAACATGAGCCAAGTGGCCCAGGAAACCGCACACGCAACACAACACTGCGAGCGGACACACCGGTGAACAGGAGCCAAGTGGCCCAAGACACCGCACAGGCAACACAACACACCGAGCGGGCACACCGGTGAAGAGGAGCCAAGAGGCCCAGGACACCGTACACGCGACACAACACACCGAGCGGGCACACCGGTGAACAGGAGCCAAAAGACCGAGGACACCGTACACGCAACACAACACACCGAGCGGGCACACCGATGAACAGAAGCCAAGTGGCTCAGGACACCGTACACGCAGCACAACACACCGAGATGGCAGACCGGTCAACAGGAGCCAAGTGGCCCAGGACACGGCACACGCAACACAACACACACAGCGGGCACACCGCCGAAGAGGAGCCAAGAGGCCCAGGACACCGTACACGCAACACAACACACCAAGCGGGCACGCCGGTGAACAGGAGCCAAGAGGACAAGGACACCGTACACGCAACACAACACACCGAGCGGGCACACCGGTGAACAGGAGCCAAGGGGCCCAGGACACCGTACACGCAGCACAACACACCGAGCCGGCACACCGGTGAACAGGAGCCAAGTGGCCCTCGACACCGCACAAGCAAAGCAACGCACAAAGCGGGCGCACCGGTGAACAGGAGCCAAGTGGCCCGGGACACCGCACACGCAACACGGCACACCGAGCGGGCACACCGCTGAACCGGAGCCAAGAGGCCCAGGACACCGTACACGCAACACGACACACCAAGCGGGCACACCGGTGAACAGGAGCCAAGTGGCCCAAGACACCGCACACGCAACACAACACACGGAGCGGACACACCGTTGAACAGGAGCCCAGGGGCCCAGGACACCGTGCACGCAACACAACACACCGAGCGGGCACACCGCTGAACAGGAGCCAAGTGGCCCAGGACACCGTACACGCAACACAAAAGGCCGAGCGGGCACACCGGTGAACAGGAGCCAAGGGGCCCAGGACACCGTACACGCAGCCCAACACACCGAGCGGGCACACCGGTGAACAGGAGCCAAGGGGCCAAGGACACGGCACACGCAACACAACACACCTAGCGGGCACACCAGTGAACCGGAGCCAAGGGGCCCAAGACACCGTACACGCAACACAACACACCGAACGGACACACCGGTGAACAGGAGCCAAGGGGCCCAGGACACCGTACACGCAACACAACACACCGAGCAGGCACACCGGTGAACAGGAGCCAAGTGGCTCAAGACACAGCACACGCAACACAACACACCGAGCGGGCACAACGGTGAACAGGAGCCAAGTGGCCCAAGACACGGCACACGCAGCACAACACACGGAGCTGGCACAGCGGTTAACAGGAGCCAAGTGGCCCACGACACGGCACAAGCAAAGCAACGCACCAAGCGGGCGCACCGGTGAACAGGAGCCAAGTGGCCCAGGACACCGCACACGCAACACAAGGCACCGAGCGGACACACCAGTGAACAGGAGCCAAGGGGCCCAGGACACCGTACACGCAACACAACACACCGAGCAGGGCACCGGTGAACAGGAGCCAAGTGGCTCAAGACACGGCACACGCAACACAACACACCAAGCGGGCACACCTGTGAACAGGAGCCAGGTGGCCCGGGACACCGCACACGCAACACAACACACCGAGCGGGCACACCGTTGACCAGGAGCCAAGGGGCCCAGGACACCGTGCACGCAACACAACACACTGAGCGGGCACACCGTTGAGCAGGAGCCAAGTGGCCCAGGACACCGTACACGCAACACAACACAGCTAGCGGGCACACCAGTGAACAGGAGCCAAGGGGCCCAGGACACCGTACACGCAACCCAACACACCGAGCAGGCACACCGGTGAACAGGAGCCAAGGGGCCCAGGACACGGCACACGCAACAGAACACACCTAGCGGGCACACCGGTGAACAGGAGCCAAGGGGCCTAGGACACCGTGCACGCAACACAACACACCGGATGGGCACACCGGTGAACAGAAGCCAAGTGGCCCAGGACACCGTACACGCAACACAACACACCAAGCGGGCACACCGGTGAACAGGAGCGAAGTGGCCCAAGACACCGCACACGCAACACAACACACCGAGCGGACACACCGTTGAACAGGAGCCAAGTGGCCCAGGACACCGTACACGCAGCCCAACACACTGAGCGGGCACACCGTTGAGCAGGAGCCAAGTGGCCCAGGACACCGTACACGCAACACAACACAGCTAGCGGGCACACCAGTGAACAGGAGCCAAGGGGCCCAGGACACCGTACACGCAACCCAACACACCGAGCGGGCACACCGGTGAACAGGAGCCAAGGGGCCCAGGACACGGCACACGCAACAGAACACACCTAGCGGGCACACCGGTGAACAGGAGCCAAGGGGCCTAGGACACCGTGCACGCAACACAACACACCGGATGGGCACACCGGTGAACAGAAGCCAAGTGGCCCAGGACACCGTACACGCAACACAACACACCAAGCGGGCACACCGGTGAACAGGAGCGAAGTGGCCCAAGACACCGCACACGCAACACAACACACCGAGCGGACACACCGTTGAACAGGAGCCAAGTGGCCCAAGACACCGCACACGCAACACAACACACCAAGCGGGCACACCGGTGAACAGGAGCCAAGGGGCCCAGGACACCGTGCGCGCAACACAACACACCGAGCGGGCACACCGGTGAACAGGAGCCAAGTGGCCCAGGACACCGTACACGCAACACAAAACACCGAGCGGGCACACCGGTGAACAGGAGCCAAGGGGCCCAGGACACCGTACACGCAGCCCAACACACCGAGCGGGCACACCGGTGAACAGGAGCCAAGGGGCCAAGGACACGGCACACGCAACACAACACACCTAGCGGGCACACCAGTGAACAGGAGCCAAGGGGCCCAGGACACCGCACATGCAACACAACACACCGAACGGACACACCGGTGAACAGGAGCCAAGGGGCCCAGGACGCCGTACACGCAACACAACACACCGAGCAGGCACACCGGTGAACAGGAGCCAAGTGGCTCAAGAGACAGCACACGCAACACAACACACCGAGCGGGCACAACGGTGAACAGGAGCCAAGTGGCCCAAGACACGGCACACGCAGCACAACACACGGAGCCGGCACAGCGGTTAACAGGAGCCAAGTGGCCCACGACACGGCACAAGCAAAGCAACGCACCAGGCGGGCGCACCGGTGAACAGGAGCCAAGTGGCCCAGGACACCGCACACGCAACACAAGGCACCGAGCGGACACACCGGTGAACAGGAGCCAAGTGGCCCAGGACACCGTACACGCAACACAACACACCGAGCAGGCACACCGGTGAACAGGAGCCAAGTGGCTCAAGACACGGCACACGCAACACAACACACCAAGCGGGCACACCGGTGAACACAAGCCAAGTGGCCCAGGACACCGCACACGCAACACAACACACCGAGCGGGCACATCGTTGACCAGGAGCCAAGGGGCCCAGGACACCGTGCACGCAACACAACACACCTAGCGGGCACACCAGTGAACAGGAGCCAAGGGGCCCAGGACACCGTACACGCAACCCAACACACCGAGCGGGCACACCGGTGAACAGGAGCCAAGGGGCCCAGGACACGGCACACGCAACACAACACACCTAGCGGGCACACCGGTGAACAGGAGCCAAGGGGCCTAGGACACCGTCCACGCAACACAACACACCGGATGGGCACACCAGTGAACAGAAGCCAAGTGGCCCAGGACACCGTACACGCAACACAACACACCGAGCGGGCACACCGGTGAACAGGAGCCAAGGGGCCCAAGACACCGCACACGCAACACAACACACCTAGCGGGCACACCGTTGAACAGGAGCCAAGGGGCCCAGGACACCGTGCACACAACACAACACACCGAGCGGGCACACCGGTGAACAGGAGCCCAGTGGCCCAAGACACCGCACACGCAACACAACACACGGAGCGGACACACCGGTGAACAGGAGCCAAGTGGCCAAGGACACGCCAAGGACACCGTGCACGCAACACAACACACCGGATGGGCACACCGGTGAACAGAAGCCAAGTGGCCCAGGACACCGTACACGCAACACAACACACCGAGCGGGCACACCGGTGAACAGGAGCCAAGGGACCCAGGACACCATACACGCAACCCAACACACCGAGCGGGCACACCGGTAAACAGGAGCCGAGGGGCCCAGGACACGGCACACGCAACACAACACACCTAGCGGGCACACCAGTGAACAGGAGCCAAGGGGCCCAAGACACCGCACACGCAACACAACACACCGAGCGGACACACCGGTGAACATGAGCCAAAGGGCCCAGGACACCGTACACGCAACACAACACACCGAGCAGGCACACCGGTGAACAGGGGCCAAGGGGCCCAGGACACCGTACACGCAACACAACACACCGAGCGGACACACCGGTGAACAGAAGCCAAGGGGCCCAGGACACCGTACAGACGACACAACACACCGAGCGGGCACACCGGTGAACAGGAGCCAAGTGGCCCAAGACACGGCACACGCAACACAACACACGGAGCCGTCACAGCGGTGAACAAGAGCCAAGTGGCCCACGACACGGCACAAGCAAAGCAACGCACCAAGCGGGCGCACCGGTGAACAGGAGCCAGGTGGCCCGGGACGCTGCACACGCAACACAAGGCACCGAGCGGGCACACCGCTAAACAGGAGCCAAGGGGCCCAGGACACCGTACACGCAACACAACACACCAAGCGGGCACACCGGTGAACAGGAGCCAAGTGGCCCAAGACACCGCACACGCAACACAACACACCGAGCGGGCACACCGTTGACCAGGAGCCAAGGGGCCCAGGACACCTTGCACGCAACACAACACACCGGATGGGCACACCGGTGAACAGAAGCCGAGTGGCCTAGGACACCGTACACGCAACACAACACACCGAGCGGGCACACCGGTGAACAGGAGCCAAGAGGCCTAGGACACCGTACACGCAACCCAACACACCGAGCGGGCACACCGGTGAACAGGAGCCAAGGGCCCAGGACACGGCACACGCAACACAACACACCTAGCGGGCACACCAGTGAACAGGAGCCAAGGGGCCCAAGACACCGCACACGCAACACAACACACCGAGCGGAGACACTGGTGAACAGGAGCCAAGGGGCCCGGGGCACCGTACACGCAACACAACACACCGGATGGGCACACCGGTGAGCAGGAGCCAAGTGGCCCAGGACACCGTACACGCAACACAACACACCGAGCGGGCACACCGCTGAACAGGAGCCAAGGGGCCCGGGACACCGCACACGCAGCACAAGGCACCGAGCGGGCACACCGGTGAACAGGAGCCAAGTGGCCAAAGACACCGCACACGCAACACAACACACCGAGCGGGCACACCGTTGAACAGGAGCCAAGGGGCCCAGGACACCGTGCACGCAACACAACACACCGAGCGGACACACCGGTGAGCAGGAGCCAAGTGGCGCAGGACACCGTACACGCAACACAACACACCGAGCGGGCACACCGCTGAACAGGAGCCAAGGGGCCCGGGACACCACACACGCAACACAAGGCACCGAGCGGACACACTGGTGAACAGGAGCCAAGTGGCCAAGGACACCGCACAAGCAAAGCAACGCACCAAGCGGGCACACCAGTGAACAGGAGCCAAGGGGCCCAAGACACCGTACACGCAACACAACACACCGAGCGGGCACACCGGTGAACAGGGGCCAAGGGGCCCAGGACACCGTACACGCAACACAACACACCGAGCGGACACACCGGTGAACAGGAGCCAAGGGGCCCAGGACACCGTACAGACGACACAACACACCGAGCGGGCACAGCGGTGAACAGGAGCCAAGTGGCCCAAGACACGGCACACGCAACACAACACACGGAGCCGTCACAGCGGTGAACAAGAGCCAAGTGGCCCACGACACGGCACAAGCAAAGCAACGCACCAAGCGGGCGCACCGGTGAACAGGAGCCAGGTGGCCCGGGACGCCGCACACGCAACACAAGGCACCGAGCGGGCACACCGCTAAACAGGAGCCAAGGGGCCCAGGACACCGTACACGCAACACAACACACCAAGCGGGCACACCGGTGAACAGGAGCCAAGTGGCCCAAGACACCGCACACGCAACACAACACACCGAGCGGGCACACCGTTGACCAGGAGCCAAGGGGCCCAGGACACGTTGCACGCAACACAACACACCGGATGGGCACACCGGTGAACAGAAGCCGAGGGGCCCAGGACACCGTACACGCAACACAACACACCGAGCGGGCACACCGGTGAACAGGAGCCAAGGGGCCTAGGACACCGTACACGCAACCCAACACACCGAGCGGGCACACCGGTGAACAGGAGCCAAGGGCCCAGGACACGGCACACGCAACACAACACACCTAGTGGGCACACCAGTGAACAGGAGCCAAGGGGCCCAAGACACCGCACACGCAACACAACACACCGAGCGGACACACTGGCGAACAGGAGCCAAGGGGCCCGGGACACCGTACACGCAACACAACACACCGGATGGGCACACCGGTGAACAGGAGCCAAGGGGCCCAGGACACCGTACACGCAACACAACACACCGAGCGGGCACACCGTTGAACAGGAGCCAAGGGGCCCAGGACACCGTGCACGCAACACAACACACCGAGCGGGCACACTGCTGAACAGGAGCCAAGGGGCCCGGGACACCGCACACGCAACACAAGGCACCGAGCGGGCACACCGGTGAACAGGAGCCAAGTGGCCCAGGACACCGCACACGCAACACAACACACCGAGCGGACACACCGGTGAACAGGAGCCAAGTGGCCAAGGACACCGCACAAGCAAAGCAACGCACCAAGCGGGCGCACCGGTGAACAGGAGCCAAGTGGCCCGGGACACCGCACACGCAACACAACACACCGAGCGGGCACACTGCTGAACAGGAGCCAAGGAGCTGAGGACACCGTACACACAACACAACACACCAAGCGGGCACACCGGTGAACAGGAGCCAAGTGGCCGAGGACACCGCACACGCAACACAACACACCGAGCGGGCACACCGTTGAACAGGAGCCAGGGGGCCCAGGACACCGTGCACGCAACACAACACACCGAGCGGGCACAGCGGTGAGCGGGAGCCAAGTTGCCCAGGACACCGTACACGCAACACAAAACACCGAGCGGGCACACCGGTGAACAGGAGCCAAGTGGCCCAGGACACCGTACACGCAACACAAAACACCGAGCGGGCACACCGGTGAACAGGAGCCAAGGGGCCCAGGACACCGTACACGCAGCCCAACACACCGAGGGGCACACCGGTGAACAGGAGCCAAGGGGCCAAGGACACGGCACACGCAACACAACACACCGAGCGGACACACCGGTGAACAGGAGCCAAGGGGCCAAGGACACCGTACACGCAACACAACACACCAAGCGGGCAGACCAGTGAACAGGAGCCAAGTGGCCCAAGACACAGCACACGCGACACAACACACCGCGCGGGCACACCGGTGAACAGGAGCCAAGTGGCGCAGGACACCGTACACGCAACACAACACACCGAGCGGGCACACCGCTGAACAGGAGCCAAGGGGCCCGGGACACCGCACACGCAACACAAGGCACCGAGCGGACACACTGGTGAACAGGAGCCAAGTGGCCAAGGACACCGCACAAGCAAAGCAACGCACCAAGCGGGCACACCAGTGAACAGGAGCCAAGGGGCCCAAGACACCGCACACGCAACACAACACACCGAGCGGACACACCGGTGAACATGAGCCAAAGGGCCCAGGACACCGTACACGCAACAAAACACAACCAGCGGGCACACCGGTGAACAGGGGCCAAGGGGCCCAGGACACCGTACACGCAACACAACACACCGAGCGGACACACCGGTGAACAGGAGCCAAGGGGCCCAGGACACCGTACAGACGACACAACACACCGAGCAGGCACACCGGTGAACAGGAGCCAAGTGGCCCAAGACACGGCACAGGCAACACAACACACGGAGCCGTCACAGCGGTGAACAAGAGCCAAGTGGCCCACGACACGGCACAAGCAAAGCAACGCACCAAGCGGGCGCACCGGTGAACAGGAGCCAGGTGGCCCGGGACGCCGCACACGCAACACAAGGCACCGAGCGGGCACACCGCTAAACAGGAGCCAAGGGGCCCAGGACACCGTACACGCAACACAACACACCAAGTGGGCACACCGGTGAACAGGAGCCAAGTGGCCCAAGACACCGCACACGCAACACAACACACCGAGCGGGCACACCGTTGACCAGGAGCCAAGGGGCCCAGGACACGTTGCACGCAACAGAACACACCGGATGGGCACACCGGTGAACAGAAGCCGAGGGGCCCAGGACACCGTACACGCAACACAACACACCGAGCGGGCACACCGGTGAACAGAAGCCAAGGGGCCTAGGACACCGTACACGCAACCCAACACACCGAGCGGGCACACCGGTGAACAGGAGCCAAGAGCCCAGGACACGGCACACGCAACACAACACACCTAGCGGGCACACCAGTGAACAGGAGCCAAGGGGCCCAAGACACCGCACACGCAACACAACACACCGAGCGGACACACTGGTGAACAGGAGCCAAGGGGCCCGGGGCACCGTACACGCAACACAACACACCGGATGGGCACACCGGTGAGCAGGAGCAAAGTGGCCCAGGACACCGTACACGCAACACAACACACCGAGCGGGCACACCGCTGAACAGGAGCCAAGGGGCCCGGGACACCGCACACGCAACACAAGGCACCGAGCGGGCACACCGGTGAACAGGAGCCAAGTGGCCAAAGACACCGCACACGCAACAAAACACACCGAGCGGGCACACCGTTGAACAGGAGCCAAGGGGCCCAGGACACCGTGCACGCAACACAACACACCGAGCGGACACACCGGTGAGCAGGAGCCAAGTGGCGCAGGACACCGTACACGCAACACAACACACCGAGCGGGCACACCGCTGAACAGGAGCCAAGGGGCCCGGGACACCGCACACGCAACACAAGGCACCGAGCGGACACACTGGTGAACAGGAGCCAAGTGGCCAAGGACACCGCACAAGCAAAGCAACGCACCAAGCGGGCACACCAGTGAACAGGAGCCAAGGGGCCCAAGACACCGCACACGCAACACAACACACCGAGCGGACACACCGGTGAACATGAGCCAAAGGGCCCAGGACACCGTACACGCAACACGACACACCGAGCGGGCACACCGGTGAACAGGGGCCAAGGGGCCCAGGACACCGTACACGCAACACAACACACCGAGCGGACACACCGGTGAACAGGAGCCAAGGGGCCCAGGACACCGTACAGACGACACAACACACCGAGCGGGCACACCGGTGAACAGGAGCCAAGTGGCCCAAGACACGGCACACGCAACACAACACACGGAGCCGTCACAGCGGTGAACAAGAGCCAAGTGGCCCACGACACGGCACAAGCAAAGCAACGCACCAAGCGGGCGCACCGGTGAACAGGAGCCAGGTGGCCCGGGACGCCGCACACGCAACACAAGGCACCGAGCGGGCACACCGCTAAACAGGAGCCAAGGGGCCCAGGACACCGTACACGCAACACAACACACCAAGCGGGCACACCGGTGAACAGGAGCCAAGTGGCCCAAGACACCGCACACGCAACACAACACACCGAGCGGGCACACTGTTGACCAGGAGCCAAGGGGCCCAGGACACGTTGCACGCAACACAACACACCGGATGGGCACACCGGTGAACAGAAGCCAAGGGGCCCAGGACACCGTACACGCAACACAACACACCGAGCGGGCACACCGGTGAACAGGAGCCAAGGGGCCTAGGACACCGTACACGCAACCCAACACACCGAGCGGGCACACCGGTGAACAGGAGCCAAGGGCCCAGGACACGGCACACGCAACACAACACACCTAGCGGGCACACCAGTGAACAGGAGCCAAGGGGCCCAAGACACCGCACACGCAACACAACACACCGAGCGGACACACTGGTGAACAGGAGCCAAGGGGCCGGGGACACCGTACACGCAACACAACACACCGGATGGGCACACCGGTGAACAGGAGCCAAGGGGCCCAGGACACCGTACACGCAACACAACACACCGAGCGGGCACACCGTTGAACAGGAGCCAAGGGGCCCAGGACACCGTGCACGCAACACAACACACCGAGCGGACACACCGGTGAGCAGGAGCCAAGTGGCCCAGGACACCGTACACGCAACACAACACACCGAGCGGGCACACCGCTGAACAGGAGCCAAGGGGCCCGGGACACCGCACACGCAACACAAGGCACCGAGCGGGCACCCCGGTGAACAGGAGCCAAGTGGCCCAGGACACCGCACACGCAACACAACACACCGAGCGGACACACCGGTGAACAGGAGCCAAGTGGCCAAGGACACCGCACAAGCAAAGCAACGCACCAAGCGGGCGCACCGGTGAACAGGAGCCAAGTGGCCCGGGACACCGCACACGCAACACAACACACCGAGCGGGCACACTGCTGAACAGGAGCCAAGGAGGTGAGGACACCGTACACACAACACAAAACACCAAGCGGGCACACCGGTGAACAGGAGCCAAGTGGCCGAGGACACCGCACACGCAACACAACACACCGAGCGGGCACACCGCTGAACAGGAGCCAAGGGGCCCGGGACACCGCACACGCAACACAAGGCACCGAGCGGGCACACCGGTGAACAGGAGCCAAGTGGCCCAGGACACCGCACACGCAACACAACACACCGAGCGGACACACCGGTGAACAGGAGCCAAGTGGCCAAGGACACCGCACAAGCAAAGCAACGCACCAAGCGGGCGCACCGGTGAACAGGAGCCAAGTGGCCCGGGACACCGCACACACAACACAACACACCGAGCGGGCACACTGCTGAACAGGAGCCAAGGAGCTGAGGACACCGTACACACAACACAACACACCAAGCGGGCACACCGTTGAACAGGAGCCAGGGGGCCCAGGACACCGTGCACGCAACACAACACACCGAGCGGGCACAGCGGTGAGCAGGAGCCAAGTTGCCTAGGACACCGTACACGCAACACAAAACACCGAGCGGGCACACCGGTGAACAGGAGCCAAGTGGCCCAGGACACCGTACACGCAACACAAAACACCGAGCGGGCACACCGGTGAACAGGAGCCAAGGGGCCCAGGACACCGTACACGCAGCCCAACACACCGAGCGGGCACACCGGTGAACAGGAGCCAAGGGGCCAAGGACACGGCACACGCAACACAACACACCGAGCGGACACACCGGTGAACAGGAGCCAAGGGGCCAAGGACACCGTACACGCAACACAACACACCAAGCGGGCAGACCAGTGAACAGGAGCCAAGTGGCCCAAGACACAGCACACGCGACACAACACACCGCGCGGGCACACCGGTGAACAGGAGCCAAGTGGCCGAAGACACGCCACATGCAACACAACACACGGGGCCGGCACACCAGTGAACAGGAGCCAAGTGGCCCACGACACGGCACAAGCAAAGCAACGCACCAAGCGGGCGCACCGCTGAACAAGAGCGAAGGGACCCAGGACACCGTACACGCAACACAACACACCGAGCGGGCACACCGGTGAACAGGAGCCAAGTGGCCCAGGACACGGCACACACAACACAACACACGGAGCGGACACACCGGTGAACAGGAGCCAAGTGGCCCAGGACACCGCACAAGCAACGCAACGCACCAAGCGGGCGCACCGCTGAACAAGAGCGAAGGGACCCAGGACACCGTACACGCAACACAACACACCGAGCGGGCACACCGGTGAACAGGAGCCAAGTGGCCCATTACACGGCACACGCAACACAACACACCGAGCGCACAGCGGTGAACAGGAGCCAAGGGGCCCAGGACACCGCACAAGCAAAGCAACGCACCAAGCGGGCGCACCGGTGAACAGGAGCTAAGTGGCCCGGGACACTGCACACGCAACACAACACACCAAGCGGGCATACCGGTGAACAGGAGCCAAGTGGCCCAAGACACGGCACACGCAACACAACACACCGAGCGGGCACACCGGTGAACAGGAGCCAAGTGGCCCAGGACACGGCAGAACGCAACACAACACACGGAGCGGACACACCGGTAAACAGGAGCCAAGTGGCCCAGGACACCGCACAAGCAAAGCAACGCACCAAGCGGGCGCACCGCTAAACAGGAGCCAAGGGGCCCAGGACACCGTACACGCAACACAACACACCGAGCGGGCACACCGGGGAACAGGAGCCAAGTGGCCCATTACACGGCACACGCAACACAACACACCGAGCGCACAGCGGTGAACAGGAGCCAAGGGGCCCAGGACACCGCACAAGCAAAGCAACGCACCAAGCGGGTGCACCGGTGAACAGGAGCTAAGTGGCCCGGGACACTGCACACGCAACACAACACACCAAGCGGGCATACCGGTGAACAGGAGCCAAGTGGCCCAAGACACCGCACACGCAACACAACACACCGAGCCGGCACACCGTCGAACAGGAGCCAAGTGGCCCAGGACACGGCACACGCAACACAACACACGGAGCGGACACACCGGTGAACAGGAGCCAAGTGGCCAAGGACACCGCACAAGCAAAGCAACGCACCACGCGGGCGCACCGGTGAACAGGAGCCAAGTGGCCCAGGACACCGCACACGCAACACAACACACCAAGCGGGCACACGGGTGAACAGGAGCCAAGTGGCCCAAGACACCGCACACACAAAACAACACACCGAGCAGGCACACCGTTGACCAGGAGCCAAGGGGCCCAGGACACCGTACACGCAACACAACACACCGAGCGGGCACACCGGTGAACAGGAGCCAAGGGGCCCAGGACACCGTACACGCAACCCAACACACCGAGCGGGCACACCGGTGAACAAGAGTCAAGGGGCCCAGGACACGGCACACGCAACACAACACACCTAGCGGGCACACCAGTGAACAGGAGCCAAGAAGCCCAAGACACCGCACACGCAACACAACACACCGAGCAGACACACTGGTGAACAGGAGCCAAGGGGCCCAGGACACCGTACAAGCAACACAACACACCGAACGGGCACACCGGTGAACAGGAGCCAAGGGGCCCGAGACACCGCACACACAACACAACACACCGAGCGGGCACACCGGTGAACAGGAGCCAAGAGGCCGAAGACACCGTACACGCAACACAACACACCGAGCGGGCACACCGGTGAACAGGAGCCAAGAGGCCGAGGACACCATACACGCAACACAACACACCGAGCGGGCACACCGGTGAACAGGAGCCAAGGGGCCCAGGACACCGTACACGCAACACAACACACCGAGCGGGCACACCGGTGAACAGGAGCAAAGTGTCCCAGGACACCGCACACGCAACACAACACACCGAGCGGGCACACCGGTGAACAGGAGCCAAGGGGCCCAGGACACCGTACACGCAACACAACACACCGAGCGGGCACACCGGTGAACAGGAGCCAAGTGGCCCAGGACACGGCATACGCAACACAACACACGGAGCGGACACACTGGTGAACAGGAGCCAAGTGGCCCAGGACACCGCACAAGCAAAGCAACGCACCAAGCGGGCGCAGCGGTGAGCAGAAGCCAAGTGGCCCAGGACACCGCACACGCAACACAACACACCGAGCGGGCACACCGGTGAACAGGAGCCAAGGGGCGCATGACACCGTACACGCAACACAACACATCTAGCGGGCACACCAGTGAACAGGAGCCAAGGGGCCTGAGACACCGCACACGCAACACAACACACCGAGCGGGCAGACCAGTGAACAGGAGCCAAGAAGCCCAAGACACCGCACACGCAACACAACACACCGAGCGGACACACTGGTGAACAGGAGCCAAGGGGCCCAGGACACCGTACAAGCAACACAACACACCGAACGGGCACACCGGTGAACAGGAGCCAAGGGGCCCGAGACACCGCACACACAACACAACACACCGAGCGGGCACACCGGTGAACGAGAGCCAAGAGGCCGAAGACACCGTACACGCAACACAACACACCGAGCGGGCACACCGGTGAACAGGAGCCAAGAGGCCGAGGACACCGTACACGCAACACAACACACCGAGCGGGCACACCGGTGAACAGGAGCCAAAGGGGCCCAGGACACCGTACACGCAACACAACACACCGAGCGGGCACACCGGTGAACAGGGGCCAAGGGGCGCATGACACCGTACACGCAACACAACACATCTAGCGGGCACACCAGTGAACAGGAGCCAAGGGGCCCGAGACACCGCACACGCAACACAACACACCGAGCGGGCAGACCGGTGAACAGGAGCCAAGAAGCCCAGGACACGGCAAACGCAACACAACACACGGAGCAAGCACACCGGTGAACAGGAGCCAAGTGGCCCAGGACACCGCACAAGCAAAGCAACGCACCAAGCGGGCGCACCGGTGAACAGGAGCCAAGTGGCCCAGGACACCGCACACGTAACACAAAACACAAAGCAGGCACACCGGTGAACAGGAGCCAAGGGGCGCAGGACACTGTACACGCAACACAACACACAAAGCAGGCAGACCGGTGAACAGGAGCCAAGGGGCCCAGGACACCGTACACACAACACAACACACCATGCGGGCACACCGGTGAACAGGAGCCAAGTGGCCCAGGACACCGCACACGCAACACAACACACGGAGCAGGCACAGCGGTTAACAGGAGCCAAGTGGCCCAGGACACCGCACAAGGAAAGCAACGCACCAAGCGGGCGCACCGGTGAACAGGAGCCAAGTGGCCAAGGACACCGCACGCGCAACACAACACACCGAGCGGGCAAACCGGTGAACAGGAGCCAAGTGGCCCAGGACACCGCACAAGCAAAGCAACGCGCCAAGCGGGCGCACCGTTGAACAGGAGCCAAGTGGACCAGGACACCGCACACGCAACACAACACACCAAGCGGGCAGACCGGTGAGCAGGAGCCAAGAAGCCCAAGACACCGCACACGCAACACAACACACCGAGCGGGCACACCGGTGAACAGGAGCCAAGGGGCCCGGGACACCGTACACGCAACACAACACACCGAGCGGGCACACCGGTGAACAGGAGCCAAGTGGCCAAGGACACCGCACACGCAACACAACACACGGAGCAGGCACACCGGTGAACAGGAGCCAAGTGGCCCAAGACACCGCACACGCAACACAACACACCGAGCGGGCAGACCGGTGAACAGGAGCCAAGAAGCCCAGGACACCGTACGAGCAACACGACACAGCGAGCGGGCACACCGGTGAACAGGAGCCAAGTGGCCCAAGACACCGCACACGCAACACAACACACCGAGCGGGCACACCGGTGAACAGGGGCCAAGGGGCCCGGGACACCGTACACGCAACACAACACACCGAGCGGGCACACTGGTGAACAGGAGCCAAGTGGCCCGGGACACCGCACACGCAACACAAGACACGGAGCAGGCACACCGGTGAACAGGAGCCAAGTGGTCCAGGACACTGCACAAGGAAAGCAACGCACCAAGCGGGCGCACCGGTGAACAGGCGCCAAGTGGCCAAGGACACCGCACACGCAACACAACACACCGAGCGGGCACACCGGTGAACAGGGGCGCAGTGGCCCAGGACACCGCACAAGCAGAGCAACGCACCAAGCGGGCTCACCGGTGAACAGGAGCCAAGAAGCCCAGGACACCGTACACGCAACACAACACACCGAGCGGGCACACCGGTGAACAGGAGCCAAGTGGCCCATTACACGGCACACGCAACACAACACACCGAGCGCACAGCGGTGAACAGGAGCCAAGGGGCCCAGGACACCGCACAAGCAAAGCAACGCACCAAGCGGGCGCACTGGTGAACACGAGCTAAGTGGCCCAGGACACCGCACACGCAACACAACACACCAAGCGGGCATACCGGTGAACAGGAGCCAAGTGGCCCAAGACACAGCACACGCAACACAACACACCGAGCGGGCACACCGGTGAACAGGAGCCAAGTGGCCCAGGACACGGCACACGCAACACAACACACGGAGCGGACACACCGGTGAACAGGAGCCAAGTGGCCCAGGACACCGCACAAGCAAAGCAACGCACCAAGCGGGCGCACCGGTGAACAGGAGCCAAGTGGCCCAGGACACCGCACACGCAACACAACACACCAAGCGGGCACACGGGTGAACAGGAGCCAAGTGGCCCAAGACACCGCACACACAAAACAACACACCGAGCGGGCACACCGTTGACCAGGAGCCAAGGGGCCCAGGACACCGTGCACGCAACACAACACACCGCGTGGGCACACCGGTGAACAGAAGCCAAGTGGCCCAGGACACCGTACACGCAACACAACACACCGAGCGGCCACACCGGTGAACAGGAGCCAAGGGGCCAAGGACACGGCACACGCAACACAACACACCTAGCGGGCACACCAGTGAACAGGAGCCAAGAAGCCCAAGACACCGCACACGCAAGACAACACACCGAGCGGACACACTGGTGAACAGGAGCCAAGGGGCCCAGGACACCGTACAAGCAACACAACACACCGAGCGGGCACACCGGTGAACAGGAGCCAAGGGGCCCGAGACACCGCACACACAACACAACACACCGAGCGGGCACACCGGTGAACAGGAGCCAAGAGGCCGAAGACACCGTACACGCAACACAACACACCGAGCGGGCACACCGGTGAACAGGAGCCAAGAGGCCGAGGACACCGTACACGCAATACAACACACCGAGCGGGCACACCGGTGAACAGGAGCCAAGGGGCCCAGGACACCGTACACGCAACACAACACACCGAGCGGGCACACCGGTGAACAGGAGCAAAGTGTCCCAGGACACCGTACACGCAACAAAACACACCGAGCGGGCACACCGGTGAACAGGAGCCAAGTGGCCCAGGACACGGCACACGCAACACAACACACGGAGCGGACACACCAGTGAACAGGAGCCAAGTGGCCCAGGACACCGCACAAGCAAAGCAACGCACCAAGCGGGCGCACCGGTGAACAGAAGCCAAGTGGCCCAGGACACCGCACACGCAACACAACACACCGAGCGGGCAGACCGGTGAGCAGGAGCCAAGAAGCCCAAGACACCGCACACGCAACACAACACACCGAGCGGGCACACCGGTGAACAGGAGTGAAGGGGCCCGGGACACCGTACACGCAACACAACACACCGAGCGGGCACACCGGTGAACAGGAGCCAAGTGGCCCAGGACACCGCACAAGCAAAGCAACGCGCCAAGCGGGCGCACCGTTGAACAGGAGCCAAGTGGACCAGGACACCGCACACGCAACACAACACACCAAGCGGGCAGACCGGTGAGCAGGAGCCAAGAAGCCCAAGACACCGCACACGCAACACAACACACCGAGCGGGCACACCGGTGAACAGGAGCCAAGGGGCCCGGGACACCGTACACGCAACACAACACACCGAGCGGGCACACCGGTGAACAGGAGCCAAGTGGCCAAGGACACCGCACACGCAACACAACACACGGAGCAGGCACACCGGTGAACAGGAGCCAAGTGGCCCAAGACACCGCACACGCAACACAACACACCGAGCGGGCAGACCGGTGAACAGGAGCCAAGAAGCCCAGGACACCGTACGAGCAACACGACACAGCGAGCGGGCACACCGGTGAACAGGAGCCAAGTGGCCCAAGACACCGCACACGCAACACAACACACCGAGCGGGCACACCGGTGAACAGGGGCCAAGGGGCCCGGGACACCGTACACGCAACACAACACACCGAGCGGGCACACTGGTGAACAGGAGCCAAGTGGCCCGGGACACCGCACACGCAACACAACACACGGAGCAGGCACACCGGTGAACAGGAGCCAAGTGGTCCAGGACACTGCACAAGGAAAGCAACGCACCAAGCGGGCGCACCGGTGAACAGGAGCCAAGTGGCCAAGGACACCGCACACGCAACACAACACACCGAGCGGGCACACCGGTGAACAGGGGCGCAGTGGCCCAGGACACCGCACAAGCAGAGCAACGCACCAAGCGGGCTCACCGGTGAACAGGAGCCAAGAAGCCCAGGACACCGTACACGCAACACAACACACCGAGCGGGCACACCGGTGAACAGGAGCCAAGTGGCCCATTACACGGCACACGCAACACAACACACCGAGCGCACAGCGGTGAACAGGAGCCAAGGGGCCCAGGACACCGCACAAGCAAAGCAACGCACCAAGCGGGCGCACTGGTGAACACGAGCTAAGTGGCCCAGGACACCGCACACGCAACACAACACACCAAGCGGGCATACCGGTGAACAGGAGCCAAGTGGCCCAAGACACAGCACACGCAACACAACACACCGAGCGGGCACACCGGTGAACAGGAGCCAAGTGGCCCAGGACACGGCACACGCAACACAACACACGGAGCGGACACACCGGTGAACAGGAGCCAAGTGGCCCAGGACACCGCACAAGCAAAGCAACGCACCAAGCGGGCGCACCGGTGAACAGGAGCCAAGTGGCCCAGGACACCGCACACGCAACACAACACACCAAGCGGGCACACGGGTGAACAGGAGCCAAGTGGCCCAAGACACCGCACACACAAAACAACACACCGAGCGGGCACACCGTTGACCAGGAGCCAAGGGGCCCAGGACACCGTGCACGCAACACAACACACCGCGTGGGCACACCGGTGAACAGAAGCCAAGTGGCCCAGGACACCGTACACGCAACACAACACACCGAGCGGCCACACCGGTGAACAGGAGCCAAGGGGCCAAGGACACGGCACACGCAACACAACACACCTAGCGGGCACACCAGTGAACAGGAGCCAAGAAGCCCAAGACACCGCACACGCAAGACAACACACCGAGCGGACACACTGGTGAACAGGAGCCAAGGGGCCCAGGACACCGTACAAGCAACACAACACACCGAGCGGGCACACCGGTGAACAGGAGCCAAGGGGCCCGAGACACCGCACACACAACACAACACACCGAGCGGGCACACCGGTGAACAGGAGCCAAGAGGCCGAAGACACCGTACACGCAACACAACACACCGAGCGGGCACACCGGTGAACAGGAGCCAAGAGGCCGAGGACACCGTACACGCAACACAACACACCGAGCGGGCACACCGGTGAACAGGAGCCAAGGGGCCCAGGACACCGTACACGCAACACAACACACCGAGCGGGCACACCGGTGAACAGGAGCAAAGTGTCCCAGGACACCGTACACGCAACAAAACACACCGAGCGGGCACACCGGTGAACAGGAGCCAAGTGGCCCAGGACACGGCACACGCAACACAACACACGGAGCGGACACACCAGTGAACAGGAGCCAAGTGGCCCAGGACACCGCACAAGCAAAGCAACGCACCAAGCGGGCGCACCGGTGAACAGAAGCCAAGTGGCCCAGGACACCGCACACGCAACACAACACACCGAGCGGGCACAACGGTGAACAGGAGCCAAAGGGCGCAGGACCCCGTACACGCAACACAACACGTCTAGCGGGCACACCAGTGAACAGGAGCCAAGGGGCCCGCGACACCGCACACGCAACACAACACACCGAGCGGGCAGACCGGTGAACAGGAGCCAAGAAGCCCAGGACACGGCAGACGCAACACAACGCACGGAGCAAGCACACCGGTGAACAGGAGCCAAGTGGCCCAGGACACCGCACAAGCAAAGCAACGCACCAAGCGGGCGCACCGGTGAACAGGAGCCAAGTGGCCCAGGACACCGCACACGCAACACAAAACACAAAGCAGGCACACCGGTGAACAGGAGCCAAGGGGCCCGAGACACCGCACACACAACACAACACACCGAGCGGGCACACCGGTGAACAGGAGCCAAGAGGCCGAAGACACCGTACACGCAACACAACACACCGAGCGGGCACACCGGTGAACAGGAGCCAAGAGGCCGAGGACACCGTACACGCAACACAACACACCGAGCGGGCACACCGGTGAACAGGAGCCAAGGGGCCCAGGAGACGGTACACGCAACACAACACACCGAGCGGGCACAACGGTGAACAGGAGCAAAGTGTCCCAGGACACCGCACACGCAACACAACACACCGAGCGGGCACACCGTTGAACAGGAGCCAAGGGGCCCAGGACACCGTACACGCAACACAACACACCGAGCGGGCACACCGGTGAACAGGAGCCAAGTGGCCCAGGACACGGCACACGCAACACAACACACGGAGCGGACACACCGGTGAACAGGAGCCAAGTGGCCCAGGACACCGCACAAGCAAAGCAACGCACCAAGCGGGCGCACCGGTGAACAGAAGCCAAGTGGCCCAGGACACCGCACACGCAACACAACACACCGAGCGGGCACACCGGTGAACAGGAGCCAAAGGGCGCAGGACACCGTACACGCAACACAACACATCTAGCGGGCACACCAGTGAACAGGAGCCAAGGGGCCCGAGACACCGCACACGCAACACAACACACCGAGCGGGCAGACCGGTGAACAGGAGCCAAGAAGCCCAGGACACGGCAGACGCAACACAACACACGGAGCAAGCACACCGGTGAACAGGAGCCAAGTGGCCCAGGACACCGCACAAGCAAAGCAACGCACCAAGGGGGCGCACCGGTGAACAGGAGCCAAGTGGCCCAGGACACCGCACACGCAACACAAAACACAAAGCAGGCACACCGGTGAACAGGAGCCAAGGGGCGCAGGACACCGTACACGCAGCACAACACACAAAGCAGGCAGACCGGTGAACAGGAGCCAAGTGGCCCAAGACACTGCACACACAACACAACACACCGAGCGGGCACACCGGTGAACAGGAGCCAAGTGGCCCAGGACACCGCACACGCAACACAACAGACGGAGCAGGCACAGCGGTTAACAGGAGCCAAGTGGCCCAGGACACCGCACAAGGAAAGCAACGCACCAAGCGGGCACACCGGTGAACAGGAGCCAAGTGGCCAAGGACACCGCACGCGCAACACAACACACCGAGCGGGCACACCGGTGAACAGGAGCCAAGGGGCCCAGGACACCGCACAAGCAAAGCAACGCGCCAAGCGGGCGCACCGTTGAACAGGAGCCGAGTGGACCAGGACACCGCACACGCAACACAACACACCAAGCGGGCAGACCGGTGAGCAGGAGCCAAGAAGCCCAAGACACCGCACACGCAACACAACAAACCGAGCGGGCACACCGGTGAACAGGAGCCAAGGGGCCCGGGACACCGTACACGCAACACAACACACCGAGCGGGCACACCGGTGAACAGGAGCCAAGTGGCCAAGGACACCGCACACGCAACACGACACACGGAGCAGGCACACCGGTGAACAGGAGCCAAGTGGCCCAAGACACCACACACGCAACACAACACAACGAGCGGGCAGACCGGTGAACAGGAGCCAAGAAGCCCAGGACACCGTACGAGCAACACGACACAGCGAGCGGGCACACCGGTGAACAGGAGCCAAGTGGCCCAAGACACCGCACACGCAACACAACACACCGAGCGGGCACACCGGTGAACAGGAGCCAAGTGGCCCGGGACACCGCACACGCAACACAACACACGGAGCAGGCACACCGGTGAACAGGAGCCAAGTGGTCCAGGACACTGCACACGCAACACAACACACCGAGCGGGCACACCGGTGAACAGGAGCCAAGTGGCCCAGGACACCGCACAAGCAGAGCAACGCACCAAGCGGGCTCACTGGTGAACAGGAGCCAAGTGGCCCGGGACACCGCACACGCAACACAAAACACCGAGCGGGCACACCGGGGAACAGGAGCCAAGTGGCCCAGGACACCGCACACGCAACACAACACACCGTGCAGGCACACCGGTGAACAGAAGTGAATTGGCCCAGGACACCGCACAGGCAAAGCAACGCACCGAGCGGGCGCACCGGTCAGCAGGAGCCAAGTGGCCCGGGACACCGCAGACGCAACACAACAAACCACGCGGGCACACCGGTGAACAGGAGCCAAGTGGCCCAAGACACCGCACACACAAAGCAACGCACCGAGCGGGCACACCGGTGAACAGGAGCCAAGTGGCCCAGGACGCCGCACACGCAACACAACACACCGAGCGGGCAAACCGGCGAACAGGAGCCAAGTGGCCCAGGACACCACACACACGTGAACACGTAGGGCGGCCGAGAGACAGGAAAAAACCAACACCCCATTGGTCGGACGCACTGGGGCGACCCAGCCGGCCCACCGGGCCAGCAGCAGGGGCGGTACCCCAAGGCCACCCGTCCGAGCCCGGCCAGGCTGCATCGTAACCATGGCAAACGTCACAAGGAGCCATGGAAGCAACCGGTGACAGGCGAGCCGCAGAAGTCGAAGGTGTCCACATCAGCGTACCCCACAGCACTGTAGAAAGGTACATTCCAGAAAACAGAAAGAAAGAGCATAAATAACGCCATGCAAGCGTGCATGCAAAAACAGATGGGCTCATACTCAAAAAGGGCGTGATCACAGGCAAAATGGACGGAGTGGGCGCAGATGCAAAAGTCCCCAAGGCGTCCCCCGGAAAAGACAACTACAAAACGTTGTCCAACAATACCCCTGCATCAGACCCAGAGACTGAATGCAGAGCAGAGTGTGAAACACATGCACACTTGGCAAGCACGGCGAGAAACGGTGCACAAGAACAGCTGCTCACAAATGCAATTAGGCTGAAAGCAGCGTGAAAGACACAGTGGGATAGTGGGCCACAAATCTTCAAAACGAATCATTGTTTGCGACGCCCCATGCCTAACTCATGCTAATTCTAACCTCACACCTTTCTCTGTTCCAAAGACTCGCTCAACATAGCAAATGTCCACGTTAGTAGACAGACATTCAATCACACATTAAACCATTGACCACCAATGCCAGCATGCACCTACAGTACGCATGGTAGGCCAGTCAGAAAGCACCTCTGCAGAACTCGACCCCGAAGGTTCCAAAAATTCAGTACTTCCTTAAAACTGCTAAATATGTTCAAAAATTATTGAAATACCTGCAGGAACAAGAGTTCACTTCACGATCCCACTTTGGAACAGGCGATTCCGGGAGCGGTGCTTTTTGACTGGCGCCACGGGTCGCATGTGCGCTTCAGCACCAGGACAGTTGCAGTGGCACCACCACAGTTAAGGTGATAGATCGCGGTGCTGAAAGGCAAGGCATACTTTATCCAACCTTCTGTCAAGGCTACAACCTCAGCAAAACAAAACACACTGTGTATTTAGGAAATAATAACAGAGAAAAGGTCCCACACCCTCCCACTCCAGCTCCTTCTCTCCAGGGGATATCTCGGGGTTACTCAGGATCTCACGGGCAATGCGGGTAAGACGGAGTCCCCATTGTCTAGCGACGACAGGTCACCGTCCGTTCGAAGAGACCGTGCTTGTTTCTGCCACTCATAGATCATATGCAGGGGGAAAAAATGCTGCATCTCCCAGAAATCATATAACCGCCTGAGGCGTGCACTCTACCACAACCCTGGGACACGTCGGTGGACCAACCCCCACACCATTGACCGGCAGTTCAGAAGGACGTCCTCAGAGTTGCAGGCGTACCACACACATTTTAGGAAGATCGCAGGGAGCAGTGATTGCCAAACTAACCTCGCATTAGGGGACAGGGGATCAACCCGCTTGCTCCATTCGAGGTCGCTCGTGTCGTCAGACCCGCCGAGGTCGGACAGCGACAAGCATACCCCTTTCCGTAACATCGAAATACGCTGTGGGAGGACACGGAGCAGGGATTCCCCCAAATTCACACTACCCTGTGGGTGCGGTTCCCACTTAAGCGGGATGCCGTAGGTGGATCGGAGAAAGCACGCTACCCGGAATTCGACCCAGGGGCGAATGTGAGGGGGTATTCCGGACATTAACAGATAAATGTTATCCCTGTACCTGCCCATTAGCACAAAGGGTAGAGAGGGGCCATCCATAGGGGAGTCAGAGGTGCACCAGGGTGGGGGGTTTTGCCATTCTCCAACAATGCCTTTGAGAACCTCGAAGCCTTTCAGGTGCTCTCCGACTCTGTGTTTATCTCTTTGTGGGGTGTACCGCAGGATTGTACTCAGTCGTCCCTCCGGCGCACCGTCCCATGGCGTGGACTTAACCAGAAAGATAGGGAGGTCGCCTACCTGTAGTACGGCCACGAGAGATTCCACTGGGGCCCACCACCCGCGAAAGCCATTGGAAGGTGGGGGAGTCTCGCTCGCATTATACCTTCACAAACCGTCATCTCTGGGCCATTCACCGGGGAAGCAGAAAAATCTGTAGGCCCGGTCACAAAGCCCTGCACTGACGGAGCCGGCAGAAGCTGTGAGGGGCATTGGGTATGCGGGGGCAGAAACTGGCGTCCAGGAGGAGAGTTGGTGGCTATGCACTGATTCCAGGCACTTTCAAAACCGGTCCGCACGTTCTGCTCACCAATCAGTTGGGTGTGTTCCTTCCACAGAGCCCAGAGCTCGGCGAGCTGGGCTGAAATAAAACCCCCAATAGGGACCCCCTTCCCTCCCTGGCGGAGTATTAGACTACCCAAGACAAACAATACATTCTGCTGCAAATCGAATTTCACAAACCTGGTGAGGTGGTCGTCATTTATCACTGTGAACTGGCGGTCAGCCGACTTTCCGAGGCGGTCGAGGCATTTAGCCTCTTTCGATAGCGAAAACCACAGAGTTTTCCCGCGCAGTTTTTTCTTGCACTCACCCACCGCCCAGGAGACTGCCTGCAGCGCTTCTTCCCCTGGAATCTCCCAAAACATGTCAGACATGTCTTGTTCCAACAGGGAGAGGGATTCAATGGACGCTTGCATTCTGTGGGCTGACCGGACCAGGTCTCTGACTCCCACTAGTTTCGCAAATCCTAGACCTCCTGGAAGCATGGTGCAATGGCAGACTAAGAGTTGCAGACATCTTCCCATCAGTTTGCTCCATGCCCTCAAGTGATGAGCTGCAAATGAGACGACGTCTCTCCAACGAATGACAGGTGGCACCGCCGTTTCATCACTTTTCCATTTGAGCAACCCGAAAATGGATGGCGGTCCGAACCGTTGTTTTTTTGGTTTCGCTGGGTTAGACACGTCACCGATCCGTACGGATACCCCATCAATAGTAACGCAAAACCCATGGGGTTCGGGTACTAGGGGTTCAGGCATCTCGGAATCATCTTCGCACCGGGGGGAAGCAAGTCCATAACCCATGGTGTGACGTTGTCGGGTGTGAGATTGGGTGGCAATCTGCAGAAGGCATCTGCGTCGCCCAGGACCCCGCACTCATTGGCTGAGTCGAGCAACTGTATGAGTGTTGTGGCCTGGGCATCACGTGGTGTAGGGCCCCAACCCGCAAGTGTGAACCCTTTGCCAAACAGAATTCCATCACACATGCGAATGTCATCCAGCACCCTACACACCGCATAATTGCGGTGGGCTTTTTTGTCCCATATCCCCCCACAAAACTTGTGCCACCACAGCCAATCTCTTGCCTCTAGTCCTAGGCTCTCATCAAGCCACTGACATTTGGACACAGACTGAGAGATATCGTCCCAGGTCACTGAAGCAATGTCATTGAGCAAGACCCGAACCCTGTCGTCAGGCAACAATCGTTCTGGCGTGGAGAAAGAACCTTCACCAGGTCGAAAAAACGGGCATTTGATGTTCTGTAGGCTTTCAACAAATGATTCAAAGGAGTTGGTGAGGGAAACAGGGGAGCGGGAAACACCATTCCGTGCGTTGCACGCCAGCGTGGAACCCAGACTGTCGCCAAGAAGCGACGTCCACTGCTTGATGGATCGCAGGATGATGTGTCCTGTCGAGTTTCTCAGAACTGGGAAGGAATCAAAGAGTTGCGGGCAATCACAGTGTTGCCCCGTGACGTCGATTCGAACCCGTTGTTCGATGAAACTCCATAGAGCGGGGAACGGGGACTCCAGACTGTCAGGTAATCGTAAAAGCCATGCACCTGTATGGTCGTCAACTGGCCTCCATGTGGCAAAAGGCACCTCATTCTGTGCTGCCCGCAAATAGTCAGCGATTCTATGCTGTGCCGTCCCTCGGGAAACCTTGGCTAGGGACGCTACTGAGGGGGACGGGAATGCAATTGAGTTGACGATTTTCTTAAGCCAGCTCTGAAAACCACTGGGGATCAGGACGTCAGAGATTGCCTTCCGGACCACCCGAGTGACAGTGTCAAGAACCTCTTGGTGGTAGGATGGCACCCTCACTACTATCCTCCTCGGCAGGTCTACCCCCCAAAATTGGTGCACCCCTCGCTTGATCTTTCGGAATAGGCGTTCGAAGACTGCTGTGTGCAAATGACCGTGCACCTGTGTCATGAATTCCAGAGCCGTGGAAAGTTCAGCGGCCGTAAATGTTTTGCTGATCAGGAACTCGGCTTTACTCTGCAGGGTCCTGTGCTGTTCATCAGGGATTTTGTCTGTGGAAATGAATTCCCACGTAAGTCTGTTTAAACAGCCAAAAGGTACCCGTTGGTTAAGGGTAGGGGCAAGGACACGGTCCCAATACTGTTCACGCTCACACGCTCTGCTGGCATCGACTATCTCAATCGGGAAAATTGTGACATGGTGGCAACCATGTCTGGCCAACACTCTCTGTAAGGAAGGCAGTTTTCCTTGTTTGATCGCATTTGCTTTTCTCTTGCACTTCTGCCCTACATAATGGTTGCGCAACGTGCGCGCTTTCTGGCAATGTTCCCGGAAGCAGTCAATCAGCGGCCGCACACCTTCAATGGCACCACACTGTCCCACATATGTGGGGAATGGGCCACATACGGCATAAATTACACAGCCTGGTGCAGTCAAATCGTAGTCTGGGTCAACAGAAGATAGGCGTGCAATGCGTGCTAACTTACTGTCCGGCGACCGGACCAGCAATTTGTTTGTTTGCCGCAGATTGGCTGCAATCTGGTGCCACTTGTTGCACCGCGTGGCAAAGAGGCTTTCTCTTTCACGTGCTAGTTTGTCCCACTCGTTCCAGAAAGCAGAGACTGTCATGGGGGGGTGTAAGGATGGGCTCTCATATGTTTCGCTGTCGTTGAGGTCAATAAATACCTTTGGAGAGGAAAGGTTACGTACTGGGGGTGTGGAGTTCACACCCCAGTGTGCAAAAGGCAATGCTGGGGGACGGGGAACAAAGGGTGCGCCACCATCGTCGGCATCTGCACGTACCAATGGCGACTCATGCAACAACACTGTACCCTTCGGTCTCTTACACATTCGTGTCAAAATCTCACGTAAATCCTGAATAGGTAATTCATCACCCACGGGACAGGTTCCACTATCAACTATCAGGAGCTCCCATGGTCTGTGGTCCCAGTGCCACCGTTCCGATGTCCCGTCATAAGACCGGACCTTGATTCTCAGAAGGGAGCATAAGACCAGTGACCTCCCAGCGAGTACCCAGCTCTCAACCCATTTACTCCACTCGGGAGAGGAGGATCCATCTAGCAGGATGACAAACCGACACCGGCTGTCGGAATTTACCCATTGGTCGAGACAATTGAACACTTCTGTTTCGGGTTCACAATATAAATCAGAGCGGATGAAAAACTGTGTCCACTGCTCCCCTTTTCCTAGTGCACGTAGGATCTGTTGATCGAGGGGTCCGGACAGAGACCCCATACCATCACGGAGCAAGGGGGACATAGAGAACTCCACAGTGGGTGTGGCAAGGGGTGACGACCAAAGTGAGACTGAGATCTGTAGCGAGTCACGCAAAAACTGTTCCCAGCCACCACTTAGTCTAAGGCACACCATGTCGCAGCTCTTACATTCCGTCAAGCTTTTGGAAAACAGCCTTGCGCTTACGGAAAAATCGGCCCTTTGAGCAAGGGAGGCGTCGCACCACCGCGTGTTTTTCGAGGATTTGAGATCGCATTCCCACAATCTTTTGAAACCTCGGTGGTGCAACAGTACCCAGTCGTCAATGGAGGCTTCCTTGTCCGTGAGCCACATTCTAGCAAGCCGTTGGGGAGAGATATCAGGTCCATCTTGCGGTGAAGAATTTTCACAATGCATAATCGGTATGTGAGTATGCGAACCAGCCCTATATTCAGCCAGTTGATGTGAAGGTGCAACCTGGGGGTGTATGTGCTCGTCCGAGATATTCTCCCAGGAGTCGTGCACCACCTCTATCAGACGTGGCTCAGGCGGGGGTGGGGACAGATGCTTGTCCATTATAGCAGAATCTAAATCATCATCGCTGGAGTCTGGGCCGTCAAATAACTCTGGCATTTCATCTGGTGCGTCACAGATGTCAACAGGCTCCAGTCGGGGCGACGAGTCGTTGGCCTGGACTTCATTTCTGGTAATGCAGTGCAAAGCCGAGCATTCCTCTTCAACCCGATTCAGCAGTTGAGTGAGTCCATGCAGGGATCTGTCTTGAGCTTGGATAGAGGATACCAGATGTTCAACCAGGCGGCGGACGTTGTCGGGTAAAGTATCCATAGACGGCAAAAAAGCGCGGGAGCTGTGGTCCTGGTTGTAGGACTAGAAACGATAGCTAGCGGCTGGGCGCTAGGTACCAAAGCGAGCTTACTACTTCACTCACAAGATGTCGTCGTCCGACGAATGGGAGTCAGTAAAAGCATCAGTGAGAACATCGGCATCGTTCTTGCTCGCAGGCACCGGCACATGGGTTGTGGCATCGCTTCTTTCCCCTATAGCCGTATCCGTAGGCAACTGGGGGTCAGGTGGGGTCTTTGCATCAGCAGTTGCCACATCTTCCATTTCCTGGTCGGCTAACACGTCCGGGGTCATAGGAGAGGCTTCTCTGCCCACTGCATTCCCCTCGTGTGCCAGCTGGTTGTTCACCGCGAGTTTGAATGCGGGTTCCAATGAAATGGGTCCACTGGATCCTCGGTTGCCTGTGATTGTTTTAGCTCCCGCTCCCACAGCGTCCATCAGGTTCCCACGTTTAGCAGGTGGGTTTAATTCGGAGGCTTTCTGTTCAGCTGCTTGTTGGGAGCAAAAACACACGGACAGTGGTACATCAAAGCGATCGCCGCCACATGATTCAGCTGGGATAGATTCGCCTCTCCGTAAAGTCTTGCCAGTCGAGGGCGGCATGCCGACCGACCAAATCAGGACTCCGCTTGGTCCCGACGTACCGGAAGAAGTAATGCTGCAGACGCGTGCCATGACCGCTGAAAATTGAGACGAATTCTCAGGAAAATGGGTCGTTCTGACCACAATATAGCATCCATGGACATTGCCTTTAGCATGAGAAATAGCCGCGATAAGGGAGGAACGTTGCATGTCGTCCGAGACAGCCCCTTGTTCGCATAGCTGGTGGGCGATAGACATGAGGACTTTCTTGCTGCAATTGCCCAGTGGAGAGAGCTCGTCGTACTCGGTATCATCTCCACTAGTCCGCCCGTCCGAAGCATCACTGCAGCGTTTCCTGGAAGAAACTTTTGCACTTTGGCTGCGGGAATCCGGCGTAATCGTGGGCCCTACCGTAGGAGTTCTCAGAGGCTCATCACTATGTGGCTTCGGTGTCATATTCAGTGACGGGGGGAGCTCTGGCTTTTCCTTCGGGGCTGGCACGGTCTTCAGGATTTGCTCGTCCGTCCATCCTTGTCCTTTGAGAACCATGTGGAGGAGCAATTGGGTGTTATCCCTTGCGTCATTGATTTGTCCAATGTCATGTCTGATGACACATACATCTTGTTCAAGTCCAGACACCCGTTTGTTGATATCAGACGGGTCAAACTCCGTAACCTTGGTTGTGCCACCAACCCTCCACTTTTTCTTCTTAGTCACTGGGGATGAACTTTCAGCGGTCGAAAAAGAACTAGTCGGCGTTTTCTTCGCTGGTTTAGGAGGTGACCCATGGGCAGGAACCTTTCCATTGTTCGTCCTGTCAGTGAACTGGAAACCTGGGCATTTGTCCTGAGAATTCACGTTGTCTGTCGGTGCATCCTCTTCCATTGGAGAACCATTGGTAGGTAAACATGTGGGTGCAGGTAGCGCCAGGGGGTGATTTTTTGGCTTTCTTCTTGTGCTTGCCTTTCTTTTGCGGTTCTCGTGGATCAAGGCTGGGATTGGCGGTGATCATCAAACTTCGTGTCTGAAATTCTCCGTCCATCATAGCGTCGTCCCATTCCGGTAGCCCCGATGATTCAGCCAAGACTCGGATTAAAAAGTCGTCCTTATCCAGCGCCGGCCACGAAGAGATGTCAACGTCCATTGCCTTGGCAATTGCCGGGAGCGGCTTGCCCGATTGCGCTAGTCCTCTGATAGCAGTCCAAAGCGACTGATGGGTCGCATATCTCCTGCTCAAATGTTCGGGCCATGGGCCTTTGAACCCGTGTTCGCGAACCATGCAGTTGGTTTGCCGACACCAGTAGCACGGATTGTGAGCACGCCAACGTTGAAGGGAACCATTCTCATTGTTATGGGCTTGAGTCACGGCAAGCGTGTCCCCAAGGCGTCCCCCTGAAAAAACAACTACAAAACGTTGTCAAACAATACCCCTGCATCAGACCCAGAGACTGAATGCAGAGCAGAGTGTGAAACACATGCACACTGTACATCAACCTGCTTGTCAGAATTCTCGTGTACTAACTCTGAACTTGCAGGAGACGCCTACGGTGACTGTGACAGGCAGTCCCGCAGGCAATCGGCAACTGGGTCAACACAGAGCCCGTATGCCTTCAAAAATGGGTACCCTACAACAAGGCCTCCACGCACGTCGGCCGCGTACACAAAGGCCCGTTGGCATTGAATAAGCTCCTCCAGCCCTGAAGACCTCCGAGCTGGCACAGTGATATCCATCACAGCTCCCTGTGTGCCTCCCCTGATGTTACTACCTTTAATGGCAACAATTTTCAGGGGGCGACGGGCGGGAATCAGAGTCCCCGCCGGAAAGAAATCAAACGGCGCCAGGGCAAAGGCCTCACAGCCATCATCGGGCAAAAGCGAAACCCTGCGGTCATAGCCCTCACAATTAGAAAGCTGGACAGTGGCTGGTACGATTAACTCAGTGGCCTTGCCGTGGACCGGTTGCGGCAGCCAGGCTTTCACCCGCGCTACCTTGGTGCGGCACACCAAAGTGTCCCCAAGCCGATCCGCAGATGCAGGACAGACGGGCACATCAACACGCGTTAAGCAGACCTGAAAAAGTCGTGACTCAGTCAGTTCATTACCCCAAGGGAGCCCCGACGGGGTCATTGATGATTGAACCAGGGCGAAATCAGTTGTTTCACCCTCGCGCCGCACCAGATGATGATTCATCGACACCATCTGACAACTCTAAGCCTTGCCCTTACCCTTCCCCTTACCATCACCCTTGCCTTTGCCTTTTTCCTTGCCACCCCCCCCCCCATCTCCACTCTGGGAGGAGGGCTTAGGGGACGATCCTCCACCATCATTCGGAGACGGCTTGGCAGGGGGTCCAGCCCCAGGCTGGGGTCTGGCGGGCGCCTTGAGCTTACCTGGCTTAGACGGTGACTTCTGAGATGGACACTGTGGGGCCCTGTGGTCTGGGGACCGGCACCACCCACAGTGACCTGCAGTAAGACGCTCAGCCAAACTAGCTACCAGGGAATCAAAAGCTTTCCTTTTAAGCTCGGACCATGCATCGCACCCTGGGGGTAGCAGTGACCCCGAAGATCATTTACCTCTCCCCTTGGGAATACTCGGGCCACCTTTATCTTTACCAGCATGTGCTCCTGCAGCCCTACAGTTGACGGCAACATGGTCCACATGGTCCTGGGATCCACAGTGGGTGCACCCCACCCCACGTGCCACTTGCGACGGCACAGAACCACCTTTTGCCAAAGTCTGTGCCCTGAGCTTCTTCTTAAAAGCCTGTTCACGCCAAATCATTTCCCAGAGAACAACACGATGAATCATTAACCAATCCAATTCTCTGCCGGTCTGCCGCTGGATACGGTAGACTTCATTCAATTCCTGTTGGTACGACCAATGATTCAGGAGCGCTTGCACAAAAAAATCACGTGCTCGCTCAGAGGTACCAGGGGATACACGCTGGCCATGCACACACCAGACAATGACCCATTGTGTGTGCCCATCCACAGGTTTCTCCTTTGGTGGTTGTTTGGATAGACATAGATCACCCAAATCTCCACGATCCTCCTGATCAGAGTCTCTAATCACCAGAACATCCCAGATATGAGCATAATACCAGCCCAAATGCTTATGCAGGGCCCCATACAATTCCTTTTTGGCTTTTGGCAAGGAGGAAAGAAGTGTATGGGTCATGATTACCTCCGGGACACGTGGCTTCCAATATGCCACGAATAGGACCCATTCCCGCTTGAGAGAAGGCCAAGTGGGTGGGTGTCCAGGATCCTCCGGTTTCCAAGTAGGACGTTTCAACTTATCCTTAATGTCTATGTTTGTGTCATTATCCAACAAATCCCAATCACGAGAAACGGAAGACCAAAGGATGTTCTTGGGTTAGGGGCCTTGCTTTAGGTCAACAAAATTAATCAGGGGGGCGGCCTCTGGATTCCCTTTAACATAATCACCGGCAGCGTCATGCCCTAAGCCAGCCTTCGAAGCATTAATTACAAAAGATGCAAAAGACCAGCGGTCCAAGAAAATCTTCTCAACCGGCATGTCCCGAATGGGGTCGCGTTGAAATCAGTCCATCTTACCGGTGGCCATAGCTTTAAAGACCGGATGAACGCGCAAAATTTGTGAATCCAGGAATTGAGGCGGCAATTTATGGGAAGGCAATTCACAGCCAGCCACAGGCTCAGACACCGATGGCCTTGTCATCCCACCCCCCGCGAAGTGTGGTGCTTCCTTTTTCTCGTGTTCTACCAATGAACCATGATATACAGAGGAGGAAGAGGGAGTCTGGGATACCTCAACAGTCCCATCAGGTGGAATTGTTTCATCTCCTTTCCATTCGGCCCATGCACTCACTTCTTCCTCGACCTTAGTAAGGCGAGAAAGGATAGTAGGCACAGGGTGGAAGACGGAAAGGGATTCGCAAATGCGATTAACAAAGAGATCGCTCACTTCGCCACAAAAGGACGAGCGGACGTGTGAAAAACAGCCTTCAAACATGGATTGGAATGCCTCGGGAGATACAATAAAATTCTCCAAAGCAACCTGTACCTTAGCCTCGCAAAAATGTAAGGCATCCAATGGTGTTTGAGCAATTGAATCCAATTGAGGGCGGGCAATCTCATTTATGGGAAAGCGTTGCAAAAACTCTTTCCCATTGAATTCTTCCACTCAGGCTCTCAAGACACCTAATTTTCCAACGACAACCTCGAGCTCGCCCCGCATACCTCCATGGGAAATCTCCAATTTCGAATTTTTTTCTCCAATTTCCTCCATTGATCGAATAGATACTTGCTTGTGACTCTCCATTGAAGATTGCATTGCATGTAATCGGGAAGTGCACTGCAAAAAATATTCATGCAAGCGATTGAGACGGGATTCCAACGCCGATACACGTGTGTGTAATGAATGAAAGGCGGTGGAAGAGGCCCCATCCTTCGAAGTTAAGGGCGTCAGCGGAGGTGTATTGTCAATTAACTTCAAATGCGACTAGAAACCAATAATATCTCCCTCAACGGCACCCAAACGAGAATTCCGTGCTTCAAGTTGAGGAGTCAACCACAAAACACTACTCATTTGTGACTCCAACTCGTTAACCTTCGCATCAAGAGTAGGAAGAGAGGCTTGTATTCTTCGAAATTCGTTCAATTGAGCATCAAAAGTGTCTAGACGCCTACTCCACACTCGAGTCATCGCCATTTGAGGTTGCAGTTCATTGAGCAATTTTTCATTCCTCTCCAATCACGATGAAAGCAATGCAAAAGAGGGTAAAGAACCAACATTCACCAATCGTTCTTCAAACGACGATAATTCAAATTCGTAACTTCAATATGTTGTTGAAACCTTGCAAAATCAAACGAAGCAAATTGGGATTGAAATTCATTCCTTAGTCGACTCTCCATCGAGCCGAGCTCCGTGGCAAAACTACTCTTGAGGGAAGACTCCATGTCAGAAAACCGAGAATTGATATTTCCCTCAATGCAATCCATTCGCAAGGCAAGCATTTGCACGGAAGAAGAAAGAGATTGCACTGAATTTATTTGTGACCAAAGTTCACCCATGGATGTTGAAAGAGGACCCATAGTTTGTTGTACTTGATCGACTCGTTGTTGAAGTTACAAAACCGAAGAGGACATAAGATCATTGTTTGGGAAACATATTCACTCGTCCTTTTTGTCGTGGAAATCTCCATACTCCAATCCTTCAAACAATTATCCATGGATGTCAAGTGGGCTTCAATGGTTGAGAGCTTGCTCTCGAAGATCTCCTTGAATGAAAGAAACGTCAGAATGTCGGCGGAATATTTTTTCAAGGTGGGAAGGACGTAGTTTTGCAACACATTGTAGAAACCACCCATATATTCTTGTGTATTTTCTTCATGATCAACGAGTCGACAGATCTTGAGCCTCAACCATTCAAGCACTCGATGATGTTGCGAAAGATACTCCAATGCCTTACCAACTTACCCATGATTGTGTTGAGCAAGGGAAGTGGTAAACCCAACCAATTGATCAATCACCGAGCCCAAAGGTTCGATAGCCTCATCATGAGTATTCAACAAAGTCATAGGATCATTTTGTTGAATACCTTCTTCACCAAATGCTAGAAATGGAATGGCTTGAGGAGTATTACCTCCGTCAGAATGAAGAGCCATTGGCGGTTGGATATCCGGTAGCTCGTCCAGGTCCACTTCCTTTTGAGGCGTGTACATGAACTCCTCTTTCAAGGGAGAAGGTTGTGCTTTGGACTGAAGTTGTGAGTTAAAGTGAGCAAGAGCATCCTGCTCTGCTACCACGCTTTCGAGTCCTTCCATCATTGTGATTGTTGACGTTTAAAACCCGATGAATGAATCTTTTAAGCTCTTGCTCTACTTGAAAAACACCAATTCTCCAATCGACGAAGGCACGGAATACAAATGCACGAAAATCAGAATGTGCAATCCACGCGATCCTCAAAACCCCATCCGAGTCGATGAAACATGAATAATCATGGCAAAGCCCCTAAATGGGAAAGCATTGTGAAATGCTGATTCATACTGAAGACTGAAGCTCTCATAAGCGCAAAATTCATGTATCCGACACAAGCATCGAGATCTGTCAATCAATTCTGAAATTCGTCTCATAAACAACACCGTAAGGAAATCCTGAAAGACCGCGCATGCGTCTGAACTACTCAGCCGATCCGCACAGCCCTGCCAGCTCTGCCAAGGGCAGGAGCACACCCTAGCGATGCCGATCACACCACTCAGGGGAACATTGTTGCCCATAGTGGAGAGAATACACTAGGGGTATCTCAGGTTCAGGTAGCGTGTAGGACTCATCGTCCTCCTCAGACCAGATGGAGGATTTCCAGATCTGTCTGAGGTATTGAAGCTGTTCCTGGCACTGAATACCTTCGGCCCTCAGGTACAACAGTCGTCGGAGTTCCTGTGTGTCATGCTCGGACAGTGGCATGTTATTAGAAGTAGGCCGCCCTACAGCGTTAGAACTCTGAGCCACGGGTTCACCTGAGCAAGTATGCTGCGTGTACGGCACAGGTTTCCCAACAGGGGAGGTTTGTTCTGAGGTTGACTCTAGGTCTACCTCCTCCAGCAACAGCTGGGCAAAGAAGGCACTGTGTTTGAGTTCAACACAGCTGGGATCAAGAGGGGGAATAGAGCTGGCGATTTCAGACAGTTGGTCGTCAGCATCCTCCCTCACAGCAGCAGGTTCCAGATCGTCATCATGGGATTCACACCCTGTAAGTGTGGCTGAAATGTGCTCCGGAGATTGTTTTTTGATATCAAAAAGGGTCAAGCCACGATTTTCACCATGACCTTATTCTAGTAGCACCTTGTCCAGATCACACAGGGGTACAGGGGTGACGGATCCATCGACAATGGATAAGAAACTGGCCCATTCAGGGGCCTGCATTGCTGTGTCTGAATCCTCAGGCACATAGATGGGACCGTCGGGGAGTTGCACTCTTTCCACAGTCATTCGATCCAGCGATTGGCGCCAATAGGGGTGTTCATCTGAACAACCCCAGTTAGGGGTACACATGACAACCCTTCCTCGCTCATAAGTGATCTTGGTTAGAACCTTCGCGAGCAGGGAGAACGGAGGGTTAACATACGCTAGGCCCAGCGCATTCCAGAAGAAATGGAAAGCGTTATTCATATGTTTCGAGCAATACAACTGCATGATGTGCTGTTGTTGGCTCGCGATCAATTCAACCTGGATCTCATCAAGGGATACCTGCAGGGCCGCCAGTCCATTTTCAAGAACGTGACGGGCAAATTGGTAGTTTTCAGTGCGATAGTTAGTCCTTGCTGCGTAGTGCAGCCCAAACTGTTTTCGTCCTGACAGCTCCAAAGGTACGGAGAAGAGGCCACTGCCAAAGTCGCAGTGTAGAGAATAGGGGCGATGGAGAGACAACATTTTAACCTGGGGGTTTCTTCGCAGGAAGTCGGTGCCATTGACGATGTCAAAGGTGTCAGTGTCCAACACTGTGCAGTGTTGCGTCACAGTTTCGTCGCGAATACAAATAGACACATCGACACCCCCTAAGGAATGGATGGTCCGCCCATCCCCTACTCTTATGGCCACATTGTCAGTTTTCTTGAAATTCTTTAGCAGGCGCCGGGCCACTATAGAGAGTGTTGCGCCGGTGTCCAGCACTGCTCGAAAAACTTGATCCCCGATTTTCACGAGGATCCACAAAGCCAACTCCTCCTCTTCAGAGCCGCCTCCCTACTCCTCAGCACGCAATTTCACATCAACCCCAGCAGGCATGAGTGACTTGGCCATCCAGGCCAATCTCCTCTTCTGAAGGTTAGACTCCTCAGGGGAGGCGTTATCCCCCTGTGGGCGGTTCTTGGGGTCAGCAGCGTCAGGGGAAGGAGAAGTAGCGGGCGTTGCAGAACGCCTCTGGGGGTTCGGGGTTCCACCTTCGCCACCCCCTTTGCCTCCTCCTTTACCACCCTTGTCGCCATTCTGGGGAGTTGTGGTGGGTGTTTGCCCCTTCTGGCGTTCAGCCTCCTGCCGTTTGTGTTTGTCACTCTCACGTTGTTTGATGTGACATTCGTCGTTTGTAGTAACGATGTTTGCCACAATACCCACAGGTGATGGTCCACCTAAAATGATCCTGATGGGTCACTGTTTTCCCATCCTTAGTGTGCTGCTGTCTTCTCAGGTGCAGCACACAACCACTGTGATGGTCGCAGTCAGGGGCATGACAGGGCCCTCCCTTGTCATTGACAGGTTTACAGTAGAAGAGTGGGGGTGCTGCGGCTTCAGGTTTAACCTCACTCATGGCACGCAGGTTACTCCCCCCCCCCTTACCACCACCCTTGTTGGCGTTTGTGGGATTTTTAGGCCCTTTTCCCTCGCCATGTTCAGGGGTAAGGGTGGAACCTCGACCCAGGGGTCTTTTGAGGAATTTTTCCATATGGGAGTCATTCTCCCTTTCAAGGGCCAGTTTGATGAGCAGGTCCACAAGATCATCGTACGTGTGGGTCCGACTCTTAGGCAAGCGGGCCAGCAGCGCCCAAAACAGGCCAACGACCGCCCGAACGCAGACAGACACCCGGAACCAGAACCTACACCACCACCTACCATCAACATCGCAAACACCACCGTCAACGGTAACACCGCCTGCAACACCCTCACAATCAGCAGCGCCGACGACGCCGACCCCCGGTGCGTGCAACACCTGCGGCACCCTCACCATCGGCGTCACCGGTGGCACCGACACCCGGGGCGACACCTACAGCGCCCTCACCATCACCACCACCAACGTCGATGAAGTATCATCCGCATCACCACCACCACAGCACCCTCACCATTGGCATCACCAGCAGCACACTCACCCGTTGCATCACCGGCAGCGCGATCACCACCGGCACCACCACCCATTGCAACACCTGCGCTCACCATTGGCCTCACGAGCGGCACCATCACCCAGTGCAATGCCTCCAGCAGCCTCACCATCGACACCACCAGCACCACCATCACCTGACGGGGTCTATCCGAAGTCCAAGGAAAGGTCCGTCCGGGAACTGCGGCGTCACCTGCAGTACCCCCCACCATCTGCAACACCACCGGCTGCATCACCAGCACCACGGGAACCGACCAATGCCACCACCAGCGACACCAACAGCTGGCACACCACCTACAACACCCTCACCGCCGACGTCACCACCCTCACCGTCACCCGTTGCATCCCCTACGCCACGCTCACCACCGGCACCACCGCACCCCCACCATCGGCATCATTGACGCCACCACCGGATGTATCACCTATGGCGCCCTCACCATCACCACCACCAACGGGGGTCTTCCACTGGATCCGGTCTGGATACATTACACCCCCATCGCCCAGAAACAGCACCCTCACCATCAACATCACCGGCAACACCAGCGCCCGTTACGTCACCACCAGCACCCTCACCGTCGCCAACCGAACCACCAAGAAGGTTTTATAGTGTTTTCAGCACTGTGTTTTTGATGTGCCTCTCCTGCTGCTTGCTGCTGGTGTAGGGTTCCTGCTGCTTGTTTTTGATGAGGAAAATGTTCCATTTGTTGAAATACAAGCAATCCAGGATAACCCAAGCCAGAGATAAGCAAGTAGAAGATAAACAGGATCAAAGCATGAAGGGCTGCAGTCACAAAGAGTTAGATAAAGACAACTATCAACACTAGACCACAGCAATTTACATCCATTGCAACTCAGGATGAAATATTGTACATGTTTGAGAAAAGCTGTTTGGAAAACTGCCCCAAGGGCTCACACTCTTCCATAGTGCCATCTTGAGATGTGCACGTTTTGTTTTTGGGTCCCATGGTGCTGAGGTGGCATGGCTTGTGGCGCTGAGGTCACTGCCATGTCACATGGGATATTCCTACTTAGCTAGGCTGACTGGGTATTGGACCCAGGACCTCTCAAAAAGAGCTGCCCCAGCCCCCTAGGGTGCATACCACTAGGATAGCTAAGAATTCATGAGAAAACATAGATAAATTCATAGGCTCTGCCTTCAGTATATCAGTGCCTCAGTCGACCAGGAAAAGATCTTTTAGTGCATATACCTTGGGGATTAAGGGGTCCACACAACATCCTGATTTGGTGTTTGGTTCCATAGGTCAAAATGTGTTATCACCCATTGTGGTTAGGCCAATACTAAGATAAAAATGCAAGAGTGCTTAGAGCACTTCTAATACAACTAAAGTATACCCTAAAGCATTGGAAAAGCACTTTTTCTTACTCCCCCCTTGCGCTGCGGTGGCCACCACTGTCGCATTTTCAGGAAAGAGGGATTGTTTCTTGGCCTTTCCTTGGTTTCCACACCTACTTTAAAACACCTATAGCTTCCCTAACACTGGAAAAGAGCGCTTTACCATGGCCAGCGACTCTTGCTGCATTGTTCATGACAATTTCCAACAGAAAGTTCAGCAATCTTGGCGCTGCAGGGGTTCCTGTGGCTTGGTGGGGTTAGAATAGGGCATGCAAAGACCATATGGATAGGCATCCCTCCCTCCAAGCTGCAGCGTAACACAACCCAAAGCCAGACTCTCATAGGACGCTCAATCTAAGTCTCATGGAACATGATGAAGACACCTGTCCTGGTACTGGGGCGAGGGGTCGACGATTAAATTAGAATGGCCCCTCGGAGGGGTCTTGGTTCTGGTTCAGTCTCCTGCTGCTGCTTTTCGGCCCGAACAGCGGCCTACTCAGCGAGACTTTGCGAGGATATCTGTACAACAGAGGAATGGAAGGATGAGGGACGAATCCACGCAAACGCGAAGCGACAACACCTAAATCCGTCAAATGACGGCCTAGAATTTTTCTGAAAGCACATACCTGAACAGAATCCAATTGTGCATCAGATGCACATTTTTATGAAATTTGTGGTCATCTCTTGATTTTTTAAATCAAGAAATTCCCACGCAGAAAAAGGCGGCTCGCAGGAGCGGGTATTAGCGAAGCGCCAGAAAACAAAGAGTTAATAAGATTATAAACGTATGTTACGCATAATGACGAAAATGACGAAACACACATAAATAAATAAACATAAAGATTCCACCCACACGGACAGAAAGAATTCAAGATTCAAGAATTCAAAAATCGACAGAAGGACGTCAATGAATCAGGTATAAACCACAGGTATGCTCGTCTCGTATGCAGCATGCACATTGCTCGTCTCGTGTCTCCTTGAATGTGCCTTGTAGCAGCGCTAACAAACGATTGAGGGATAGATTAAAAGATTGCAGATGATTAGAGGTAAGTTCAGGGTGATTAGACATACACACATATGCATAGCATCGTGTCTCACTTGTGTTTCGCTTTTTCCCTCACCTTGCTTCACTCTCCAGCGGTAGGTAAGGTAGATAAGCCCAGGTGGGGCCACCCCCTGTTGGAGTTCGTGATTGTGGGTAAGATTGTTAGGAAAAAAGAAGGATTGAACAAGGTTGTTGATAGGTTGGAAAACTCGTGCATGCTCGTGCATTCACACACGCATTAAAGGGTAGGCCACGCGTGGTGCGCTCGGTACAACCCTTGTTTAGGTTACCCAGGGGCTCCACCCCACGTTCTATAAGAGAACGGGTGGAGTTCCTTAAGCTTGCTTGCTTGTACTGAGGTTTGAGGACAGTGGTTTATAGGGCTACCTGAGAAGCGTATAATACGTGGAGGTAGTCTTGGTTCCTCAGCCGCAAACCTCAGTCATCCGCCTTTGCTTTACAGGTGGGAAGGTCAGGGTGATTGGTGCAGCAGCGATCCCTTTTTTCCTGCCCTGCTAAACAAGGGTGTTGATCACACAAACAAATAACTCCGCCTCTGCCTGTGGCAGAGCAGGGAGTCCGACTCCATCGACATGTGCGCTGTGCAAGCCAAAAGAGCACTCCTTCCCTCCAAGCCGTAGCAGGGAAACGCGTTGTGGCGTCCCTGTTGGGCCGCAGACGCTTAGTAGCTCTGTGTTTTCTTGCAATCTCACAGGTGAGCCGCTAGGGCTCGGGACTTCTCCTTCGACGCCACCCAGTTCAGCGTGCGTGTAGGAGTGGTAGTCCTGAGTGGGGGCTCGAGCCAGTTGCAGAAGTGCTCGCCCACCAGGATGGTGCCGCTGTAGGGTGTGTAGGACCTGTAGTGCGTGTGTCATCGTCCCACCCGTTTGCTGCAATTTTAGCGGGGTTGGTGGGCAGTGGCAGTGGTTAGGCTAGATTTTGGCCATCGTAGCAAATAGGCGTTTTGAAGGCTTCATAGCTTTTGGCCACCCCTCCCCTGTAGTAGGCAGGTAGGTAGGGAAAACAATACCCGGATTAGTATGCTGGGTATTCCCCCAAGACCCCCAAAACTGGGCGCTTACGGGAGGAGAGACCCGGGGCGTACCCCGTGGCACCGGTAAGACATCCTCCAGGTTTAGCAAGCTTGCAGACTTGGGTATAATTAGGACACCATTTCTGCAGCTTGCTCTCAGGACCTTAGGAATAGCACACTCACACATACGCTTAGGCAGGTAAGGGTAAGGTTCAGTCCCCAGCTTTAGTCTTAGAGACAAGCGTCCCAGCGAGCCTCAGCAACTCACCAAGGTTGTTCTGGGACAAGTAGTCTACCAGAACTTCTTTTAGGCGTCCCTGAGGTAGAACATACGCTGAGAATGGCTCCCAGGTGGCCTCTTCGACTCCAAACCCTTCCGAGAGGGTGAGGAAGCGCCAACCCTGGCGATAGCGGTGGCGTAGGACAGACTTCACCAGGTATAAGCCCTCCTTAGCCATCTCCTCGGCGTTCATGTCGGGGAGGTCCCCTTCAACTTCCATAAAGCTGGCAGCCCCCTGTAGGTCTAGGGCGGCGATGTCCTCGTCGTTCAGCTCCCACTCCTCCAAACATAGGTCTTCAGGATCATAGTAGCGCTTCAGGTGTTGAGCAGGGCACACCAGGGTCCCCCCTAGACGGGGAGAACATCGCACTGTGATACGGTGTCCATCCACAGATAGAATCTTGTAGGGCCCGAAGTAGGGGTCATCGCTGGTAGAGCGTGGCCCGGCGGGTAGTCGACTGTGGTGCACCAGCACCCAGTCCCCCTCTTGGTAGAAGGCCGGCACTCGGTGCTTGCTCTTCTTGTTCCACTGACGCTCCCTGACTCTCTGGAGCATTGCCTTGGCCTTGTCCACCTTCGCTTGTTGCTCTTGGACCCACTCACCCACAGACGAATGGGTGTCCTCGGGATAGGGAGCGTCTAGGAACCACGCCTGGCGCCCTAGGACTAGCTTATGGGGCGAGTAGCCAGTTGCCGAACTCTCTTGGGAGTTCATCATCAACGATATGACGGGGAGTAGTCTCACCCAGTCCCTGGTGCGTTCAGTTTTGCACCATATCCTTAAATTCTCCTTGAGGACACGAATCTGTCGCTCACATAGGGGGTTGCTCGTGTGAGAGCAGGGGATCCCCGTAGACACCTGGACATTGAGGGATCTCAGGACCCTCTTGTACCAGCCGGTATCGGAGCGTACTCGTACGTCTGCATCGGAATTGATCTCCTTGGGCGCCCCATAGACACAAAACCACTCCTCCAGGAGTATCTTGATAGTCTCATCCCCGGTAATGTGCTTGGTACATGGGAACACCCTGGTAAACCTGGTCAACCCACAGGTTACTAGGAGGGCGAAGTCATAGCCCCCAAACTTCGGCATCTCCGTGTAGTCCACGTAGAGAACACTGTTAGCACAGTCAGGGATGGGCAGGGTCGAGTAGAGACCCCTGTCCCTGATATCCCCAGGTTTGCAGGAGGTACATGGGCACTTGTCCACAATAGGCTGGAGGGTCTTCTGCAGTTGGTCATCAGTCCACGTAGTGTGGAACCACTGCTTGAATAGCCTCAGGGTACGGTCAGCACCCACATGACCGCTGGACTCATGGGTCCACTTAAGCAGCGCTGGGACTCTGTCACTGGGTACCACCATGCGGTCCTCGTGCCAGAGGTAGCTCTTGTCCCTCTTCCGCTGTTCTTGGTTGACCAGAAGGGGTTCAAGGCGTTTCTCCAGGCGCTTGTAGATATCCCCAAACTCCTTCAGGTACTCCGCTTGTTAGAGTCCATCTAGGGGGCGTATCGTAGTCATGTTGAGGTCCAAGTGTACGTCCATACAGCTGAACACCTCCTTAGCCAGCGCTTCAGACCGGGCACCAATCTGGGCGTCGAAGTTGTTGCGCCTGATGTAGTCTGCACACTCGTTCCTCATCCCTGGATATGGTGTACCGTCAGCCGTAGTTGGCTGAGGTAGGTCCACCAGCGCCGTAGCTTGGCCTTCTCAGGTGGGGGACCCTTCTGGAAAGTGCGGTCCGGCTCTCGGTCGCACAGCCAGACCACAGGGTTACTTCCCAACAGTCGTGCCTGAGAGGATAGCATTGCATACCCGCCAGCAATTCCTGCTCATAGGTGGAGTAGTTCCCCCTGGCCTGGTTCCATTTCCAGTTCCAGTGGCCCAGAGGTACTAGGACCCACTTGTCGTCAGGGTAGCTGTGCTTGAGAGTTCCATCTCGGTTGAGACCTTCAGTCCCCCATTGGGAAATAGCCGAGTCGAACTCCTCCTTCTCTAGTGCTTGCCATTGGAACAACGTTTCACCACCACTCACATTGGTGGCGTCGGTCACCAGGATAATCTCACCTTGTGCTCTAGGCACGCCCAAGGACTTAGTGTTGGCCACCTTGTCTTTTGAGCTCGTCAAACGCTTGTTGCTCTTGGGGGCCCGAGCGCCAGGTAGTACTCTTCTTGATCAGGTCTGTCAGATTGGCGCTGGTGTAAGTGAAGTTTTTGATATGGCGGCGGTAGAAGTTGCAGGCCCCAATGAAACTGCGTACATCATGGAGTCCTTCCTTCGGGTCTTCACGTCGTACCTTAGCATCCATCAGGGGTTTGGCCTTAGAGGCCGCTGGGGTCCACCACCCATAGCCAACGTAAAACCCCAGGTACTGCATGGTCTCCTGCATGAACTCACACTTCTCCAGCTTGAATCGTGTGTGGTTCTCCTGGCAGACCGCAAAGAACTCACCAAAGAGGATTAGGTGATCCTCCCGGGTATTGGTCCCGAGGCATACATCGTCGATGTGCGCCTCCATCTGGGCCCCACGGGATATGAGTTCTTGCACCTTGGGTCTTCGTCGTAGGATGGACAAGATCTTGTTCATCAGCTCTTGGAATAGAGCGGGTGCGTTGGCCACGCCAAAGGGCATGACCTTCCACTTGAACACCCTCCCCTGAGGGGTGATGAAGGCTAGTAGCTCCTGCGCGTTGGGCGTCAGGTCCACCTGCCAGAATCCGGTCCTCTTCTCCATCTTGGTCTTGGAGCGACAGGAGGCTATCTTCTCAAGGGTAGACTCCATATTAGGAATGGACCCTGAGTGGTTCAACGTTTTCTTGTTCAGCTCTCATTAGTCCACCACCAGCCGTTTGGCTGTAGACCCAGGCTTAGCCATCAGAAAACAGGGGCTGCAGTGTTGGGGGTAGTCCCCGTCCTTGTACTCCAGGACTAGGCCAGCGTCGATACATTCTTGTATCTGTCGCTCAATCTCGTCGGCCTGCTCGTTAGGAGCCGGATAGGGTCTCCTCCGGATCTTGTGACCAACGAATTCGGGTTTCAGCTTGAGGTCCATCTGTACCAGCTTGTCACATGAGGCTGGGGGTGGTAGTTCCCCGAACACCTCCAGATAGGTCCTTATAAGCTTCTGCACCCGCGGGTCCAATAGCTTGATCTCGTCCTCCATGTCCTTCTCAGAGTGTAAGTTGCTTGCCCCCTGAGTAATAGACGTCGGGAGGTGATCCTCCACCGACTCTTCGCCCTTGGTAGTATCCTGCAGCCCTTGGTAGGCATAAAGTAGGTCTCGTTCAACCGTCTCCGGTGGATGATGGCAACAGAGGCACGCTTGAGGGGGTTCACATACACATTCCTACGAGAGGTCGTCCTCCTCTGGGGTCCTCACATGGGCACCCAACACTCTCTTCATGAGCTTAAGATCTACATCCCTTTGCCAGGTGGTGATCTTCTGTTCGAGGTCCTCCTTCAATTGGGATAGATCTCCCATACGTCCTTGCTTCAGTGCCCATGAGCTGCGGGTAGGCTTAGCGTAGCATAGCCTTTTCGCCACCAACCTCCTCTTGGACTCCACGTACTCTCTTAGCCTGGATCGAGGGTCCAGCTCCTTGTCCACGGGGTCTTCCACCCTCGTGGAGAGTAGGGGTTTCCGTGGGGCGACGTACTTGGCGCTCTCCACTTCCCCCACGCATGTCTGCACGAAGAAGGAGTCATGCTCAGTTTCGTCATCAGAGTGGATAGAGCTGGGGAGCTCAGATAGGCCACACTCAGAGACCCCATCAGGAACAGGTACATGGCAGGGAGAGTTTGGGGCATTGGTGTTAGTCACGACGTATTCATCCCCCCCTGGTATGGTTTCAATAGCATCTTGAGGTCGTAGTCGATCCTTCAAGTCACCCAGGGTGAGTCCATCGGTCTCTCGTTGTATAGCCTGGACCAGAGTTGAGTCCAGGTCCTCCAAGGGGATAGAGGTAAGACCCCCGTCCACCACGCTGAGCATACTTCGCCATCCGGGTTTCCTGATGGGCGTCTTCCGCCCCAGAGGCACGTAGATGGCCTCATCAGGTAACCGAACAGAGCTGATAGTCACCCTGTCCAGGAGGGTTCACCAGTACTCGTTGCCCCCATGGGCTCCCCAATCGGGGGAACACAGGACCATACAGGAACGTTCCAGGGCCAGCTTGGTCAAGACCTTCCCCAGTTCACTGAACCTGGGGTTCCCGTAGGCCATCCCGAAAGAGGGCCAGTAAAATTTGTAGCTGCAGTTCTTCCCCTTGCTGCAGTAAAATTCCAAGACATGTTGCTTGTCGCTGGCGAACAACTCCACGCTCAGGTCTTCCCTTGAGTAACGCAACTCCTTCAGACCTTGGTCTAGGACTTCCCCCAATAGTGGATAGTCCTTAGTTTTGGAGGCCGCCATCATGTTCAAGGGCTCCTCCTTTGATACCCTCAGGTAGCTCGAGGTATACTCCGACTGCTCCAGTGGCACGGACTCTCTGCCATTGCCGTGGTCCACGTAGAGGAGGTAGGGCGCTTGCAGCGTCAGGGATTGTGTCTGGGAGTGCTGCACGAAGAAGTCAGTTCGCAATACAAAATCGAAGGCCTCAGTGTCCATCACATAGAACCGATGAGCGATAGTTCGGAAGCCCATAGGTACCTCCACTTCACAGTCCCCGCAACTGTGCACCACATGTCCGTCCCCCATTCGTATAGCCGCGCCGGTCATGGTGTTCTTCAGGCTCCCACAAGGTAAAGTTTTCTTAGCCACTATAGATATGGTGGCTCCAGTATCCAGTACCCCCAGGTATTCACGTCCCCCTAGTCTGATACGTACCCAGAACACCAGGTCCAGGGCCCCACTGGAGCGCCCCTGTCAGAACTCCGCGGGACAGGTCACTTCAACCCCCCTTTTTCCGCAATTTGCGGGCCATACTCATGAAACGGCTTCTCTTCTTGGCGTTGCCGTCATCACCACCTGCATGCTCACGCTTGGCCCCTTGCTCTCGCTCGGCCTGAGTTTGCGAGCGTGTGGTAGGACCAGAGTGCCCTCCAGAGGACTCGGAGTTCCCCCCTGGATTAGGGTTGGGGTTGCCTCCGTTCTTGTCCGGCTTCTTGTTGTCCTTGTCTGGCTGGCGGTTAGCGCCTCCTCCTCGTCCACCTTGGCTCTTGTCTTGTCCTTTTCCACGTCCTTCCAACTTGCCCTTGCCGGAGTTGTTGCCGTTGCCCTTGCCACCGCTCTTTCTAGAGCCTTTGCCAGGATCCTCACCCTTCAGCTTCGCCGACAGGCGCTGCTTGTGGTAGCACTCATCCTCGTAGTGCTTCCTCTTCCCACAGAAGGCACAGGTGATAGTACACCTGTAGTGATCCGGCATCTTGTCCTTGGCGCCGGTGTTGGTCTCCTGCTTCTTCCCTTGGACTACGAAGCGGTCTCGCGGCTCGCAGTCAGGGGCGTGTTGCAGGTGGCCATGCTCATCTCTGGCGTCACACCAGAAGAGCTCCTTGACACTGTCCATGATACGGGCGTGCTAGGGGGTAGTCCCCTGTCCAGGTCTGGGTCCTTGGTACCCTTTGCCATGGCTTCCAGAGCCTCCTCCTCCAGGACGGTGGGCGTTCAGGTGCTGATCGCTTTCTTTCCCCAGCGCCAGCTCCAGGAATAGCACAGACAAATCCTCGTAGTTGAGGGCTCCAGCCTTGCGCTCTGCCGTTGACCGGCACTCGTCCCACAGCTCCCGAGGGAGCTTAGCCACCAACCAGAAAAGCAGGTCGTTGCTGCTGTAGGAACCGGGCGTCAGTCGTCCAGCCCAGTGATCCAGGTGAGCCAGTAACTCGGAGACCCTGGCAGGTTTGGGGTTATTGTCCAGCACGGCCAGGTTCTGGATCTCGGCCCTGATGGAGAGGTCGGTTTCGTAGGTAGGGTACTGCCTCTCTAAGGCAACCAACACGTCAACAAAGGTGGCGGACTTAGTTACCATCTGCTTGACCTGCTTCTCGAGGTACTTGGTCTTGCAGCACTGCAGGAGCAGATCACACTTGACTCGCCCACTAGCATGGGTTTGGCTGGTCATTTGGAGGAACCGGCCAAAATTCTCAGGGAACTCGCTGAGATCCTTGCCTGTGAACTCAGGGAAGTTCACCAAAATCTTAGAGGTGGCGATTGCCTTAGCCTCCTGAGACCTGCATCCATCAGGGCGCCTGGTCTTCCTCTTCTTCTTCTTCTTCCGCCCACTCGGGTTCTCGGGGTCCTCAGGGTCGTCGTCCTCCGAGGGCGAAGCAGAAGTCATGGACGGCGGCTCATCATCAGAGGGGTCTCCGCCTAGGTCACTAGAGCCATAGGGCTCCACGTCAACCATTGCCCTTAGGGCTGTCAGTTCCAGCCGGTCCAGCTCGGCTCTCGTGCAATTCCCCACGTGGCTGTAGGGAGGCTGGGCGTTCTTGGTATGAAAGGGCTTCTCGGTATCACAGCCTGGGTCGGCATCGGTCGGCTCATCAGGCTCCCCAGGGTATTTGTCAACCCTGCCACCAGGTGATTGGCCTGTACTCGGTGGGGGAAAGCCCCCACGATGGTAGGTGACACTTGGGGTGGAATCAGGGGCTCGAGTTTAGCCTGAATCTCCTGAGTGAGATCACCAACAATTTGGGAGGTGGCTCCTCGGAGTGCTTCATTGATCTCCGACCGCGTCAGGGACCTGTTGGAGGATCTCCCAGATCCTCTACTCCTACTCCCGCATGACTCAGGGCCTCTCCTCAGCCCACTTAGGGTTGCATACCCAGGAACATCCACATAGGCTCCCGTAGCGGGTAGAGGATGGTGATAGTCTGCCGCATACCAGCGCGGCGCAGAACTGGAGGCCACTGGCTCACTGGCAGTAGTTGCCTCTGGAAACGCAGCGGTAGATGGGTCCACACCATAGGCAGGGTAGGTAGGCATACCAGTAACGCCTGTGCACTCAGCCATAGGCGGGCTGGTTATGGGTGTTGATGGTGCAGCGGCTGGGTCTGGAGTTGGGAGTGTGGAGGTTGTAGGAGAGGGTGATGCGTGGAGGCCAGAGGCGCTTGGTGGGCCCTCGAAGGTTGACTCACTCGTCGGGTCGTGCCCATGGTCTACTCCTTCGTCTGCCATGCTTTCTCCAGCATCCTTCTCTCCCTCCCTCTTTCTCTTCACAGGGTTGGTGTCCACCTCCTTGACTGAGAGGGCCCTGAAGGCCGACTGAAGTCCCTCCAGCGAGTCATCAACCACATCCACTGGCCCATGGCAGGGGACCGAACGTACAGCGCTAGACCCAGGTCCAGGTTCACCAGGTGCTGGCATTGCTGGTGCCTCAGGCACCGTCCTGGTGTCGGTGTCCTCCTTCTTTGTGTCCACATTCGCCCTTCTTGCTTATGTATGACAGTTCTCGGCGCACTGGATATACGGCACGGGGTTGCTGCCGGTACGCAGAGACTGTCTGCCTCTGCTACCAGAACTGTTTATAGTGCTTTCAGCACTGTGTTTTTGATGTGCCTCTCCTGCTGCTTGCTGCTGGTGTAGGGTTCCTGCTGCTTGTTCTCTGATGAGGAAAATGTTTTATTTGTTGAAATACAAGCGATCCAGGATAACCCAAGCCGGAGATAAGCAAGTAGAAGATAAACAGGATCAAAGCATGAAGGGCTGCAGTCACAAAGAGTTAGATAAACACAACTATCAACACTAGACCACAGCAATTTACATTCATTGCACCTCAGGATGAAATATTTTACATGTTTGAGAAAGACTGTTCGGAAAACTGCCCCAAGGGCTCACACTCTTCCATTGTGTCATCTTGAGATGTGCACTCTTTGTTTTTGGGTCCCATGGTGCTGAAGTGGCATGGCTTGTGGCGCTGAGGTCACTGCCATGTCACGTGGGATATTCCTACTTAGCTAGGCCGACTGGATATTGAACCCAGGACCTCTCAAAAAGAGCTGCCCCAGCCCCCTAGGGTGCATACCACTAGGATAGCTAAGAATTCATGAGAAAACATAGATAAATTCATAGGCTCTGCCTTCAGTATATCAGTGCCTCAGTCGACCAGGAAAAGATGTTTCGGGGCATATAACTTAGGGATTAAGGGGTCCACACAACATCCTGATTTAGTGTTTGGTTCCATAGGTCAAAATGTGTTATCACTCATTTTGGTTAGGCCAAAACTAAGATACAAATGCAAGAGTGCTTAGAGCACCTCCAATACAACTAAAGGATACCCTAAAGCATAGGAAAAGCACTTTTTCTTACTACCACCTGGTATCACCTACACCGCCCTCACCACCGGCATCACCAGCGCCACCATCACCAGCCACACCGCCTACAGCACCCTTACCACGGGCATCACCGGCACAACAATGCCGTTACATCACCTGCACCATCACCTACACCACCCCGGCCATCGACACCACCAGCGACGCAATCACCCATTGCACCACCCACACCACCCTAACCATCAACGTCACCACCGCCGCCCACCACATCACTTGCAACGACCAGACCATCAACACACCACCTGCGAACAGGCCACACAGGGAAAACCCCACAAGAACCCACTAGACCCCACCGGACCGCCCCACGACCTGAACCCCGCCCCGGGGAGAACAAGCCAACAAGCGCAACACACCACACCCCAAGGGTCAGAGGTCATGCGGAACAGCAGAGCGAGAACGCCACCACCCACACGCGTCACTCACCCTGCCGTACGCCACCCCGCAACACAACAACCACACCGTCCCCCCACCTCCCCCGAAAAAACGTGCACTGCAGCCCACTGCCCGTGGGAGGACGACTACGACGTCCTCCCGGCCATCCGACAGGTACTGGCAGCCACGGCCCCGCCCCCACACGCCCACCACCAAACCCTACACCCGCAAGGACCCGACCACCCCATACAACCCCGCCCCGTATCCCCCGAAGGCACCGCGGACCAGAACGCGGAACACCAGCGAAGGGAACCTGGCCGCGCCGCCACGCCCCCGCCGCTCCTTCCCGGAAGGACATCTACGCCACGCTGGCCAGCAACCTAGCCCACCCTCTGGCCGCCGAGCAATACTACCAATGCGTCCTCCGAGAACTCCGCGCGAACCACGCGACCCTCCCGGGGTGGAGGCCGGCGAAAGGGGCGACAACGAGTGGCGCCCAGAGGACGACCTTCTCTGGGAAGACATCTGGGAAGACACCATGGACACCTTCCTGGAAGCGGCAGCCACGACCTACCCCTGCCCACCCGGGGCCACCCGGCACGGCCTCCTCGCCCTCCTTGCATTCCACACCTGGAAGCACCGCCACACCATCACCCTCCACCCCCTCGACCACAATCCGGACTGATGGACGCCTGAAGACAACGCCACCAACGCCATCACCATACAGCAAGACCCCGAGAACCCAGCAGGGTACGGTCTCACCTGGAGCGATCCGGCACCGCAACCCCCCGCCTGCCCCACCCTCCAGGATGTCTTCGCCACCATCAGCGCGAAACTACAAGAAGCGAAAGCCCAACAACAACCAGAAGACGAGATGCCCCAAGCACCGCCCCCACAAACCGCACAGGAGCGCCCCCACCAGGAGCCCCTCGCCCACCCCATCACCAAAATGGAGCTCCCCCCACAATACCGCACCACCCCGGACCGCAACAGGTTTCGAAACCTACCGCGGGAATGGGCAATCCACAACGGCAGGGTCCGGTGGGACAAAATCACACCGGGGCTCCAGGCCATCCGCCTCCACTCAATCACCGAATGCACCAACACCTGAACACTACCGACGGACCACCACCACCTCCTCCTCACCATTTAAGGGGATGCCGCCATCACACCAACGGAGGAAGACCCCAGAACGGCGGCCCCCGCCCACGCCGTCCACATACCCCCACAAACAATCGACGGCACCGCTGACAGTGCACCCAGGCCCCACCCCATGGCAAACCATCGTCATCACCTACCCCGCCCCCAACGACCACACACACATCTGGCAACACAGGTGGGAGGACATCCGTGGAGACCTCCTCCAGGAACACCTAGCAATCTCGCGCACCCAGCACACCCTCCAACGGGTGCGACGAGTAGCTGAAGCACCACACGGCATACACAGCCCAGGGTTATGCGCATACACCACACCCATAAGCGCACAAGCAGCGGAGGACATCAGGACCGCACTATTCATCCAGCAAGCTCAGACCCAAACTCCACACCGCAACACCCAACGAGGCTACACCATTTCGTGGGCGTATCAAGACCAGGACACCCTCACCCCCCAACCAGCCCCCCTCCCCCTAGACACCAAGACCACCACCCTCCTCCAGGCTGCGGCAGCGGCAGCCACCCAGGTAGGGGCCCCGGAAGCCTGGAGCCCACAATACCTGGTCCAGACCAAAGTAGCGCCGCACGCGGAAGCCCAAGAAAAACCCCCAGCGCCGAAACCGCTCCATCCCCCACTCAAACTAGACACGGCGGAACACACCCCCCACGACAAATGGGCGGCCCAATACATCATCCCCCACACCACCAACCGCAAAAGGGACGCCGCCAAGATCACCGTCGGCGGCCACCTTCCCCACACCACACAGGTGTATGAGCTGACAGCCCCGAACGTCCTCGTCACCCATTGCCAACACGACGATCAATACACCATACAGGCGGAGGAAACCGCCGTCACCACCCTGTACACATGGGCAACACAGGGGGACCTCCGACACCCCACCCTCCATCACGCCCCGTCCTGGCCCACCCCCTTCCGAACGGCAGACCGCCCCAACAAGAAGCCCAGACACACAGGCATACACAGTCCCGTCCAAGAGGCCCAGCACCGACACAACGCAAGATGCAGGGCCCGCACCCTCCACAACGAACACACCATCCCCCGCATAGGCGCCCCCCCAAGGTGCGTGTCCGATGCCACCCACAACCGCACGATCACAAGCATCATCACGCACTGCCTGAACCCGGCGGCATCACGGGCAGACGCCGTGTGCATCAGCGAGGGGCGCTCCGACACACGGGCGGTGGCGCGCCTCAACAATATCTAGCCGCATAAACTACAGCGCGCCGTCAGATCCCTCGCCGTACACATCACCCCATACGGCATCAATCATCCCCGATGTGAACACCACCAGCCGCCCTGCTCCGTCACGTGCACCTCGCCCTTGCGCCAACCGCTCCCGGCCCCCACCATCACGGGCAACATGTACCTGGGAGCCGTGTCAGGGGACCCAGGCATATACATCCTGCCCAACAGGTCGAGAAAACACGCCATCCCCCTGAACGGGGTAGAGTCCCTCGCCCTGGAACCGCCCACGCCAGAACACCAACACCAACACATCCCAGGGGACAAACGGTCGCAGGTCCGGGTTGGGGGGGGGGGTCCAGCGGGGCGGACGCCGGGTCGGTCAGGAGGGTCGGAGGGTGTGCGGGGGGTTGGCAGGTTGTTGCCCTGCCGCCTTTTCTGGCTTGTTGGAGGCTGGGGACGGGTGCGGCTCTTTTCCGCCGCGCTCGCTTTGGCGGGACTGGAGGTGGTTGGGCTGGGGGGGCGTGGGGTTGGAAGAAGGGGTGCGTAGCCTGCTGGCCAGGGTCCCGTAGCGGGGGCTCTGCCGGCGTTTGCATGGTCGCTTTCGCGCAGTTGCGCGTGAGGTCGGCGAGCTTGCGTACGGTCCCTGGGGGGTGTGTGGGCCGTGGCAGTGCGGCTGGGCTGTCGTCGACGGTGGTGGTTGTAGTTCCTCATGGCCTTGGCCTGCATGACTCAGGCCTCCGTGGGTTCCGGTGTGTCTGGACCGCTGGGGGATCCTTGAGCCCAGTAGAGTGCCGTGTGGAGGGTTTCCCACGGGGCGCCCTCTTGCCCTGTGAGGGTGGTGGCTTGGAGGAATCGCTGCCGAGCTCGTGGGGGGTCTTCCGGGTCTACATCTGGGGTGTAGGCCTGGGCCCCCATGAGGACTCTGTGTGTCCAGTGGAGGACCCACCATTGGGCGTCCGCCTTGAGGATGTGGACGGCGGGATGTTGGGGGGGCGTGTCCAGGGGGTCCCACGATGCGATGGCCATTTCTATCCTGGAGGGGTGGAGGTGTGGGGTGGCCCTGCGGCTTGGGAGTTGATCGATGTGGAAGGGAGTGACGGGGTCTTTGGGGCCTTGTGGTGGTGGGGGCATCACTGGGATGGCAGTGGGGTCCCAGTGGTGTTCGTGGGCGGCGAGGGTGTATAGGGCGGCGGTGATGATGTGCTGGGCTTGTTGCTCCAGGACGATGTGGCGCTCCGTGCCGAAGTCCTTTGGTAGGTGGGCTGTGGGGTGGACTGTGATGCTGGCCAGAGCGCGTTGGTGGGCCTTTTTTCCCCCCTCTGCTTTTGCCCATGATGGCCTGATAGCTCCGAGCCTATGTGGATGGCCTAGGAAAGCCATGCATATTCGAAATGAAGACACTCCGGGATTTCAAACGGTCCACTTTGATTGGAAAAATTCCACGGTGGCGCCAAGTTGCCCCCCCCCCCCCACCCAGGCTTTAGCAATCCAGCGTTGAAACAAAAATTTACCATTTTTTTGACCAACCCTTGACCCATGACGGCCCGATAGCTCCCAACCCGTGTTTCGGAGCCTAGCTTGGCCATACACATGTGCCGGAGCCTAGCTCTGCCATGCATATCCAAAAAGTACAATCTTTGGGCTTTCCAATGGTCCAAGGAGATTGGAAAAGATCTACGGTGGCGCCAAGTTACCCTCCGGGACTTTTAGCTACCCCGTTTTGCAAAAAGACAATTTTGTCATTTTTCTGACAACCTCCGACCCATGACGGCCCAATAGCTCCATGCCGTTATTGGACGTTCTAGCAGGACCATGCTTATTCGAAAGGTTTGCATCATAGTTTGACAAATGCACCCTTGGATGTAATAAAAGGGCACTTCCACCTTGTCGCACATTCTCAAACCTGAATGTAAGGCATTGCAGGTGCGGACGAGTGTCCTGCAATGTTGTGTGCAAGCTCCATTGTCAGTTTGTGGTCAGTGTGGCCTCGAGCTTGGGGCGGGAGCTTTTGGTTTTTTTTAGAATGTCACTTTTGGTACGAGAAATCTATACTGAAAATTTTCCAAGGCAACAGCACCGCCACAGTAGTTCAGCGGGAATGAGGTGGTCTAACAGATGCCTAGCGTCGCTTACATACCAGGACGGCAGCTTTTGCGCTAGCCAGCAGCACCAGCGCAGTTAGGAAAACCGTATTTTCTGACCCTGCCGGCTGTTTTGGCGTCTGCGGAACAAAATTTCTCCGGATAATACTTGCGTTGGGGATGGTTAAGCAGATACGACCTTTTGAGCAGATTCCGCAGATTGGGTGGGCAGTTTCGTCAGATACGACCGGCGATGATGGATTGAAAGCCGGGATCGTCCAATAGAAGCCAACCACTCAAGATTTCACAATCTGCTGGTGGTTGCATGTAGATTCGATGATATTTAGGTTGCGTGTACTAAACTGCCGTCATCTGTTCTCGGGATGCTTCGCAAATGACACCCCAACAACAGCTTAATAAATTGTAGAGAGAAAAGGTTTATGGATTACCCACACTTGTGCTTTTTTCTTGTTTTTGTCAAAGAAGACCTTGATGATTTTCCCTAATGCAAAATAAGGTACACAAAGAGATGGAGCAGGGCAAGTCCAGGTACCGGATCAAAATTAAGTCAGGATAAGTCGTTCCAAATCAAAACATGTGTAACAAAAAGGGGCTGCACAAAGACATAGCAGGGTTGAATACAATGCTTCAGTCACACATGAACAAACCGAATCATTTTATAGTGAAAACTGACATAAGTCTAGCCTCAAGGACAGTCCCAAGCACCTCATGTGCACCTTTTGACATGCAATGGAGTTGGTTAGGAAACTCGGGCAAGTGGGTTGGGCCACACACAGGACATGGCTTGGCCAGCATGGCTAAGCAACTGAAGTCAGAATCAGTTAAAAAGTAGCACCACAATAAGTAGGAAAACGGTAGAGTATAGGGGTCCTTAGCTGGGAGACCAGTAGGCTTAACCAACAAGGCCCAAGGCATGAAATGCCTATTTCATTTCGGTATAACGTCCATGAAGGAAGATACCCCCGCTCACTTGAGTGGTAGGAGTGATTCATGGGGGACTAGGGTTGTAACCCTAGTTACTTTGAAAAATGTACTCAAAACTTCAAAAAGAGTGATAAAAATGATTAAGTGTTAGTCTTCATTACTTCCCAAGGATGGGGGGGAGCTTGGCCTGGATCAAGTACCCCAAAAAAGACATGGTAGCGACTTTTTCTTTCTCCCCGCCTGGAGTACTAGTTGATCGAGCTAGTAGGACCAAAGAAAAAGGCTCAAATTACCCTGAAATGCTTCAAACCAGCAAATGACACTCTCATAAGTTCATAGAAGCTTATCACACTGTAGGTACCGTTCAAAAACGGTGTAATGTACCGTGTATGATCTCCCCTACAAGGTTCATTCCTCAAAAGTCGGTTGCGTCCGCTGAAAGCCTTTGGTAAAGCTTTGGCCGTAGATGTGACTGAACATAGGACCTCCTGCCCAGAGTGTACATGGCTACCCACTAGGGTATGGCCGAACGCTCTAATGCGGACGGCCATCGCTGTATAACCAGCGTTATGGCAAACGTCCTGACCAAGGTTCAGGGCAGAGCAATACTCCCAATGGAGTCCACAAAACTTCAGAAGCTGTATAAAATAGAAAATGTAACCAACAGGGTGTGAATCCTGTCGTTTAGCGAAACGGTTAGCATTTTAAGAAGTCTTGCTGAAAGTTTACGAAAAGACGTTAGAAATCGTCATTGGTAGTCTAAAGCTTACAGTCGAAGACAAGCGCAACTGAGCCGCACTCACGAAAACAGGCTCGGAAGCCCAAACGCCTACAGGAAAAGAAGGTATGAGCCGTCTTTTTGAAAAAGATTGCAAATATATTTTTGCACATTTGCGTCAAACATTTGAGAAAACGATAGGAAAAAAGCAATAGCCAGCAATAGCCATACAACAGAGCAAGCGGACAACCCGCTTCCCAGGTATGTTATTATCATTGCACACGTATGCATTGTGTCGTGTTGTTCGTTTCGTGAAAACGCTAGGGTTGTCACCGTTGTGTCCGCTGGGGGTATGGGTCCTCTCCATCCTTGCCCTGCACAGGTAAAACGATGAATCAAAGGTATGCCAAACGAACGGGGCACACAGCCCGCATGTAGGGTTAGAGTACGCGTCGTGCTCACGATGCATGTGCCTAATCCGAGCTGTCACACATTCTGGCGCTTCCCTGTGCTTCTCTTCACCTTCCCCTCCTTTCCGAAGGTGAAAACGAAAGGGCTTGTGCCTGCTTGCTTTTGCCGTTGCGTTAAAGTAGGGTTGCTTAGCACGCTAGGCTTCGTTTTGCGATGTACATTTGCCATTCACCTCTCTCTTTCTCTGTTGCAGGTTACAAAGGAAGAAATGCATGATTCACACGATGCATTAATCGCTTAGGGTTGTTACAAATCGGTGTAGGGTTGTTTAAGCGCTTAGGTTCGTTCTTGCGCTTGTTGTCCTTCGGCATTCACACAGAGCATGGTGAGTAAGGTGAGTTAGCTCTGCGGGAGGTGACCTCCTGGTTGAGTTAGTTTGTCATGGTGGGTTCTTGTTTACACAACCTGCCTTCCGTGCATGATGCATGCTCACAATGCGTTAAAGGGAGTAGGCCACGCGCTGTGGTCGCGGTATAACCCTTGTTAGGTTACTCAGGGCTCCGCCCTACGTTCAATAAGAGAACAGGCGGAGTCCTCAAAGCTTGCTTGCTTGATAGGGCTGTTTGGAAATGGCGAATTATTTTCAGGTCCAAGACCCGTATAATACAGCGAGGCCTGTTAGATTCCAGGTCCAAAGTGTCCTGCATGTGTATCTTTTAGGTGGGCCAGGGAAGGGTGATTGGTCCACTCCAGGAGAACTCCCGCGCAGCTAAACAGGGCGCGGATCACACAATCAGTCATGGGGCTTCTCAACAACCTCACCATGGACAATACTTACTACACACTGTGCGCTCAACAAGTGCACTCCCTCCTCCGAGCCCTGTCACGGAAACGCGCGAGGGCGTCCGTGTAAGGCCACAGCAGCCTAGTCGCGCCGTGTTCCATTGCTCTTTCACAGAGGGGGCAATAGGCCCGGAGACCTCATTGCTACCACCACTCAGTAGGGTGTGTAGGGGTTAGGGTCAGCAGGCGTGGTGGTACTGAGTGCTGTTGTGCTCACCCTACTTTCAAAGACTGGTGCTGGCATTAGTGGGTGTAGCGTAGTGGTGTCTGCTGCTCCGCCTGGTTTTCCTCGCGGGCGGGAGAGTGTGTATGTTTTTGGCCCTTCCCTCTCTAGTAGGTAGGGCTTTTGCCGCTCACCCAAAAGATAGGCGCCACCACAGAATTTGGTCGCCATAGGAATGGTACCATTAGCTGACTAGGACCTTTGGTCCGACATCAGTGAAGGCCGATGATGGTAGCAGCGCTGGGGGGAGAAGTGAGACACACACAGACATACGTAGCACACTTAGGGGTATGGTAACACCGCCAAGACGGGTAGAACCGTATGGGTCTGGACCAGTGAGTGGGCCTAACTGGGGGCATGCTTGTCCCCAAAGGAAGGGGGACACACGTCATCACGCAAAACCTTGCTTGCCATTTCCCCCTGGTCTAGAAAGCCACTGCTTCTCGTTGGCGCTCCAAAGGTCATCACATTAGGGCATAACCCATGCAACACGTGGATAAAGATAAGAAGGTAGACGACTCCTTTTGTAACCTGAAAACAATCTCAAATAAATTAACATATTCCCCAAAATGAAAAAAAAAGTGTCAGAACGTGTGTGTTCCCTGCACGTATATCGTGTGTGTATGTTAAGATGTATTCATATATTTTGGGAGTGCGTTTGGTAGCACACGAGCAAAATAAGTTTCTCTTGAAAATGTGATAACAAACGATCAAGCAAAGAACAAACAAAGCGAAGCAACAATCAAGAGCAACAATCCCACATTGAGGCACTGCACTCCTCAGTCCGGCATAACTGCATTTATATTCTCTATGCCGTACCTGGTTGAACCTTGAGTCATCCATATGCACACCAAGAGGCCTCCGTGCCTCGTATCCATTGTGTCGCCCAATGCATGCGCGAGGCTCACCTCCGCCTACATGCCTATAAGGAGATAAGGGAAGCAACAAAGAGAAACATATAACAATTGGGATACATCGACACTAACATTATGCATATACTATTTGTATGCATGTGTGGAGAACATGCATGAATGGAAGAATGCATGCTTCGACCAAACCATTCCACTCGTATGCTTAACCAATCACCAAAAGCAGCAGGTATGACACGAACACAGGTAATAATGCGCATTGAATGAATGTACGTCAATGAGATGCGCACAGCACTGAAATACCGCCTTGAAAATCTACATTCAGGCATCTGATAATTCTATTGATAAAATGACATTCTGAAATTAGTAAATCAGGACGATAATCCCACAAACTCCGATCAGCATTAAATGTTTCTTGAAGAACTGAGACGTCGGCGATGACGACGGCGACAGACCAGGCATCGAACAATAACAGACCACCGGCATTATCTACAGACATGAATCAGAGGGCAACATCGCAGATGCAACCAGAGTGCCCTAAACACTGTACCTGCAGTTTTCATAACCCCCTCTGCGACGAGGCACCAAAGGTAAGCATGTCTTAGGTGGCGCTCTGGTCAAGAACACAGGGGTGTGCAGGCCTTGATCACTGTGCCCGGGCAAACACCGCGGCAAACTAGAAAGCAACATGACAGTCTGGAAACAATTCGCCAGCATAACAAGCTCCTGAGCATCGCACCACGCCAATGGCAATCAAGGCAACTCACCTAAAGTTCTGCATTTCTCGCTGACTCTGAGAGTCTTCCAGCTCTCACCCCAGGGGGTTCAAAACACAAGTCTCCAGACACGTGATCCTCCTTGAAATATCTGGAATCCTCTTCCTTGGAGGCCTTGCAACTAAAAGTCTTAGGCAAGCCGACAACCAACGGCAACGTTCACCAGTACATTTGCAGAGGGGATAACTAGAAACAAAACATTCAGAGGCCCCATGCCCCAGTAGGAAGCTCTGGTGTAACTCTTAGGCACAGGGGTACCCTAGGGCTGCTAGCACTGCAAAGCGACTGTCTTATTAAATCTGCCTTCCAGAAACACATCATCATGTAAGGGCTCTGCATTCTGGAGACCTCAGAAGGGTTACAAACTATAGTAGGCTTTTGGATATCTGGCGTTTGCAAAGTGAACAAAGATGTCCTTGTCACAGAGGAAGTTACCAACGAAGCGCACCATGGACACAATGGTGCAGGCCTTCTTTGAATTAACAGAAACTGACTTTGACATTGTACCTGAACTGAGCATGCACATCCGAGGAACCAGCAGCAATGTGCGCTCAATCGATCAGTCAGACTGACTAAACTGTCACCCTTTATGTCCTCGGGATGAACATGCAGCACCCTGTGGCCAAGCGTGCTCTGGGACTGGTTCTCGGGCAACGCACCTGACATCCATCGGAACCATACAGCACAGAAGTCAAATACATACTGAAGTCTGCATACAGTACATGGAGATGCAGACATGCTACTTATCCAATCGAACAACTGTCAATTCGAGAAAGGGCACCAATTGAACAATCAACCATCCACTCCACATCATGTGACACACATGAATTACTCCTCATGAGCAAATTCATCCGCTGCCTGAGACACAAGTCAGACACCAGAGGAGGACTGCTAACATTGAATAGGCTGGCTTCAACAATGACATACTTCACACAGTCAGAATTCTGACATCAGTATACCGATGCATCATCAGAATTCAGCCCTGCTTACATTTTTATGCAATTTACACAAACGCTCGACCCATACGACCCAGGCTGGCTGCCCGGCCTGCCAAACATCAAACAGGCCCTTCGACTTCAAAGGCTAAAGTTCAAACAATAGACTACACTACAAAGCAAAGCTCACGGAAGTAAGAAATTTGACCTTGGCAGACGGAGCCAGTAATGCATCGATAATACCGCATCGTCTCACCAGCAAGCTCCAAGGGGTTGTTCGGCATCATATATTTAGAGGTTATAGAGGTCTGCTCAGGGTCACATTACAGCGCATCATGCAAATTTTATAGGCCATCCGAGCCACCAAGAGACACCACAACATCTGGCCTCGCATTAAAGAAGGTCCCTACCAGGACCGGCCCCTGCTGTACCCCTTCCACCATAACCCGTCACTCCTAGGGTCTTGCTCCTCACCAGGGTCTGCATGCTCTTGCCCTATCCTGCACAATTTCCCACACAAAAATAGAAAAATAGGCTCCTTCACACAAAACCCTTGCAATACCCCAAATCCCAAGTACAATCCAAATCCAATCCACACTGTTGGCTTCCTTTCAGTACGCCGGTCGTCTCGCGGTGCACACGGAGACACGGGCGTTGCGCATGTACAAGAATTGCACCAAAAAGGAAACCCTGAAATTGGCAAATGAACACATATCAGGCAAAGTTGGGGAAAGATGGAAACAAACACAATCACAGCCATAGACCCCTCATTCCCTGGACTCAAGACTTTCCCTTGACTCACCAACATGCTGCCCTGAACCCAGTCAAATCAGATGGCTAAATGCCATGTGTCAAAAGTCACTACATAAACCCCAAAAATGTGTTCCCTCCCAAAAATCAATTATATACTCAAAAATGCATACGGCAAATATCCAAATGCTCCATGCATATGTCAAACCGGAGAGTAATATACAAGGGTGATATAGACCAAAGATTGATGCCCTAGAAAATCACATCATTGGCTCCGAAGCCCCTCCGGTTATGTACATGACATGCTTAACGAGTCAACTCATGAATTTGAGATCTAATTTTGTGAGGCCTCGTGTGCCACGCCAAAGTGACCACGTGATCCGGCATATGGTGAGGTGCAACACCGAAGCATATGCCAGCATATAAGCAACATACCATAGTTCACTGATCTCTAGGCACTTTACTGTTAGCCGACCAGTTGAGCACATAAAATACAAAAATGAGCATAAAATGAGGTCAAAAACATGCAAATAATGCCAAATTCAAGATAATTACAATAGTATATAACTTCCCTCACCCATGGTATCAACATATGAATCAAAATAAAATTGCTTGGGACCATTTGCAAACAAACCCCCTCATTTGGATCCCCAGATGGACGCATAGGGACACCTTCGAACCTCCTCCCAACACGCACCATGAAGATGAAAAAATTGATAGTGGCGCTTGTGGGTCGCATCTTAAGCCCTCCCACATGCACTATATGAGCGGTAGACTTAGTCTAGCGATTTGGAGCTCACCATTGGGACATGGGCGAAGCCCTTGCCACGTATGACTCCATATATCTTCCTACAAACGGAGATATATAACATGGGCGTGAGCATATGGAAGCACATACCATGCATATAACACATACCCTCAAAACGTGGCTCCCACCATTGTATGCCATGCCCCTCCATGGACATAACTTCACGTTAAAAATACGTAGGGAACCCGAGGAAAGTTTCTATGCAACACCAACACTCATGCGATACACTCGAAAGTTGCATTAAAATATTTGGTTGCACGGACTAAGAGTTATATATCACTTTCTACCCTCTTGGCCATTATCCCTTGCTACACCAGGCATGTGTACACATCAAAGACGTTTGATGCTCCCTAAATTGAGTTGAGACCAAGGCGGTTCGAACCCAATTCTCCAAATTGGTATTCCTCGCCGTGAGCCGGAGATATGACCTTTCAGAGTGGCCTCACGAATCAATTTTGTTTCTCCTTTATCTCCAAGAAAAACGAAGGGGATAACCAAAGGAAGGTTCATTCGTGATCGGGGAAAAATGTAGGGCCACTCGAGATTCATCATATCAAGTGCGGCGATGTCGAAGTCGAAAATCCGATGCGGAAAGTCTGTAAAAATCGGATTAATTTTGCGAGTATATAACATGAAAATTGCGGAAGCAACGAACCCTTTACTCATGAAATCTGACCCTTCATCGGGGTTTCTGCCAAAATATCTGCAAATAACAGTTAACCAATTGGTTACCGCAAAATCGCGCGCCAACTGACAGTAGCTGATACATTGACAATCAGAACGGAAGGCTGAAAAATTACGGAAACATTATGAGAAAAAAACCCTGTTGATTCCTGATATTCTGATATATAAATCTCAGCCGGCGGCGCCTCGGTATTGAATATGGCCGCTCATAGCTGCAATGGCCAAACCTATCACACTATCACATCAGGTTAGGTCAGGTGGATGGAAGAGAATGATATCAGCCAATGGCGGCTTGCCGGCACATAGATACACACCCCAAGTGACCCAAAGATGGCCACGGGGGTCCGAACCGGCTTCACCCCCCTTCTCAGAGCGTTGTATCCGCTCGGAAGTCATTGAAGAGAGGACGGGAGGACCCCAATGGGCTCCACACCCCCCCCCCCATGTCCCAAGGACACATGGAGGCCCCACACACGTCGTAGGCGTCCCCCATGCCCCAAGGGAGGGGTGAGGACACTCATAATCGGTGCTCTAGGCCATATCCGGACTCCTCTTGATCTACAACATTAACCAAGGGGATCAAAGATAGAGAAACGTCGTCGGTCGACCTAAATAAGTATACCACAATGAAGTATATATGTGGAGATCGAGTGAAGGGGGTATATGGCCAATCAAGGCCCAAAATCCCCGGATGAACGCCCTCACCCGTTTCCCAAGCACAAAAACAAACAAAAATGCCAAGGGGGATCCATTACGGTGCTACTGCAGCCACCAAATGGACCAACACGTCCTTGACATCCAAAGAAATGTTCTTTTTCTTCAGATAGTCCATCCAGACCGTGGTGTACCTCGGCACAAAGCTGCTCGGAGGCTCCCACGAATCCCTGGATGCGGCGAATGCCTTCCAACAGACCTTGTAAAGCCCCCCCCGAGGCGTCCCCGGGTCCGGCTTGTCCGTCAGGATCCTCTCGGCGGTGAAGTCGTCGTCCTCACCCTCGTCGTCCGAGTCCAGATCTCCGGCTGTGAACTCGAAGGTGACGGGACGTCTGCTGGGGTCTGGTGCTCGGGGACGAAGCTGGGTATGGTCGCGGTCCAGGATCTTGTTATCCCCCACACTAACCGCATACACATCCCGCCCGACTCTCCGCACCATTACCCCCGGCACATACCAAGACGCCTGCCGATGCCTGGACAGGACATCCTTGTGGTGCCGCTCCACCCATACAGTGTCTTGGAGAGAATATTTCTGGACTTTTCCCTGCTTGAAGTACTTGGCCTTCTTCTCATGCTCGTCCTGAAGTGCTTTGCACACCTTGGCCGCCGTGTCGTCCGCCTCAGCCATCATAGCATTCGCATCCCGGGCCACTTTGCCATGGTTCAACGACGGGAGAGTGCGTGACACTCGATCCCGTAGGAACAGCATACGATGGGGCGACAGTCCAGTGGACCCCGGAAGGTCATGGTACGCCTTGGGTACTCTCCACAGGGAATTATACCAGTTCCGGCCCGGTTCGTCAATGTGCAGCTGGCAGAACTTCTCGAACATCTGCCGCCCGGCCACCTCAGCTCGGCCGTTCAACCGGCTGTGGTACGCCACGGTCTTGGCGTGCCAAATCCCCATCTGCTTGCACATCGTCTTGAACCACGTCCCCACAAACTGACTGCCCCGATCGCTGCAGATGACAGCCGGGACATCAAAAATCGTCAGCCCATGCCTGATCATGGCATTAGCGACGGTCTTGGCCTGCAAGCCCACTCCATGCTTGTCCTTCTTGTCCTTCTTCTTGGACTTCTTGCCAGGGACCACCACGATATGACCGCTGTGCCTATCCACCGCCAGGATGACACAGTCGTAGGTCTCTCCTTCCACAGTGACGTCAGGCATCGCGAATACATTCATGGCCACGGACCGCATCGGGGCCTCCGGTATAGCCGTATACACCGGGTTGCCAGCCGTGGAGTGGTTGGGGCTCTTCGTGGCCCGACACACGGCGCAGTCGCTGCAGTACTTGTCCAGGACGGCGTAGTACCCCGGTGGGAACTTGAAGCGCCACTCCAGGTCCTGCTGCATCTTGTCCCGACCAGGATGCATGAGCTGGGCGTTATGCCAGTGGTCAATGAGCTCCTCCATTCGGTTCCCAGGGACCAATGGCTTGTCTTTGAGGAACAGTTTATTGCCATCCTCCGTCAAGCCCTCAGGCCATTCGTCGTCCGACGGGGCGCTCACGGCATTCCAGTACCTGCTCCAGTGCTCGGATGCCGCATAGTCATCCGACCAGTCCTCTGTAAGCACCGACCTGACTAGCTCTACAGGGGCCACCATCCACTGCTCGAGGGTATACTCTCGGATAGCTTGGACTCGGGCGCCCCGGAACTTGGCCAGGTCCGTACGGTTTGCCATCACTACAAAGCACTTGACCCCCTCTTGCTCCATGGCCTTCTCCATCACGATGATGTGCTTCGCCTCCTCGTTCTCCGCGGCGTCCCCATGGCTGGATATGTCCATCCAAGCCTTGCCTGCGGGGTATGCCCATCGACTGAGGCAATCTGCCACAGTGTTGTCCTTTCCCGGGACATACACGACGCTGAGGCCGAACTTGGCGAACCTCTCATGCCATCGGGCCCTCCCTGCTGCCGGTCCCGAGGGGGTGTCGACGTGCTCCTTGTGCCAGCTCTGTAAGGACTGATGGTCCATACAAACCACCACCGGTTGCAATCCGATGTGACCAGACCACTTCCTGAGCGCACAAACAATGGCGTATGTCTCCTTCTCCCTCGCGGTCCAGGTTCGACGTTGTCTCTCGGCCAGGATCCGGCTCCAAAACGCCACGGGTACGTGCGACCCGTCGTCCCGGACCTGCTCGAGGACTGCCCCTACAGCATAGTCCGAGGCGTCCGTTCGTAGCACGAATCCCTTGTCCGGGTCAACCAGGAATAGCCCCACATGCCCCAGGTGTCGCTCCTTCAGGTGGCTGAACGCATCTTCGGCCTCAGGGGTCCAGGCAAGCTTCTTCTTGCTCCCCTTTCCGGCCATCGAACTTGCCCACCTGCAACATCTTGTGCAGCGGCCTCGACAGTTCTGCATACATCCGGACATAGCCCGAATAGTAATTGCAGAATCCCATGAAGGATCGGAGTTCGCTGATGGTCTTGGGCTTCTCCCAGTGGTGCAGGGACGCCAGCTTCCCAGGCATGGGACGGCGTTGCCCGTGACAAACCACGTGACCCGCGAACTCCACTTCCTTCACGAAGAGTGAGGCTTTGGTGGGCTTGCACACGATGTTGTGCTTGTCCAGCTCGCTGAGCACTCGGCGCAGATCCTTCTCATGCGCCTCGATGAGCTCGTCCTCAGTCATGTTCTCCGTGCCGGACCCGAGGATGATGTCATCCACAAAGGGATCGGCACAGTCCCGGACAGGACCGAGTAGGTCCTCCATCATGCGCTGGAAAGCGGCGTTGCCATTCTTGGCGCCCATAGGCACCACTTTCCACTGCATGGGCCCCAGCGGCGTCGATATCGCTATGCAGGGCCTGGAGTCCGGGTGTAGCGGCATCTGGTGATAGCCGTGTTTCAGGTCTAACACCGTGAAGATCCGCTTTTTCTGTTTTTTTTGGAGGATGGTGTCGATCAGGGGAAGCGAGTACGAGTCGTGCTCGGTTTTCTCGTTCAAACCCCTGTAATCCACCACCAACCTCCACTCGCCCTTCTCCTTCTTGGACACAATGAAGGCTGGGCTGGCCCACTCACTGTCGGAGGGTTCGATCCAGCCCCGCTCAATAAACTCGGCCAACAACTTCTTCATGGCCTTGGCCCGATCGCCCTGAAGTTGGTACTCCCGATGACGATATATCTTGGGGTTTGGCTTCAGCTTGATCCTCGCTGTGCCCAACCTCCCAGGATCCGGAGGGTTCTTGTCGGCGACACCACTGAATAGCCGCGGAAAGGCATTGATCAGCCTCTCCTTCAGCTCGGCGACCTTCGGGTTCTCCTGGGCCTCTTCAGCCGCTTGCTTCGGTATCGATACAACCGACCGCACTGCGGTATAGGCCTCTTCTGGGTCCGAGTCGGACTTCTCCCCGTCCGATATGCCGTCTGCATCGTCGTGGGGTGCACTTCCCACCGATACCGATACGCTGCTCCCGGCAATGCACCAGATCGTGAACGGCGTCCAGCCAGGGCTCATCAGCCCGGAGGCGGCCCTCTACGGGCACTGGATGGATTGGCGCCAGTCCAACCGGTCGGGCCGGCCCCTGTCCATGGGGGACACCCTGCGGCTGACGGGAGCAGGGTCTGCCATGTCCCTCCGCAGCAGCGCCCCAGCCCTGCTGCACGCCCTCAGGACGCGCTACCCCGCAGACGCGGCCCCGTACCTGAACCAGGCGCGGGCCACGTACCCGGAGGGAGTGTCCGAGCTGGATGCGGCGCTCCACCTCCTACACCCACCGGACGAGGACCTGGAGGTGGGCGAAATCACGGTGTTCGTGGAAGGCGCGGACGGGGCGCCCGTTCGCCCCCGGCCGACCAACCCAGTGTACGACGGCACCAGGCCTACCCTCCCGTACGCCATCGTATGCGAGGCGTTCCCCAGGGAGCCCACTTGGTGCCCCACCCTCCCGCCGGCGACGCACGCGCCCCGCGGCTGGGCTAACCCAGACTTGCCCCCCCCCCTCTCCAGAACCAGGGGTGCCCACCACAGGGGGCAGGTCCTCTGGCAATAGTGCCCTGGCACCCCCCTGCTCCTCCTCGTCGTCGCGACCCGCGGGGACCCGGGGCGGATCCTGGGGATCACCCCCACCCACCTCTATGGGGCAGCACCCGTACCCCGCCCCCCCCTCCCGGCGCCCGCGCCGTGGGACCGAGTACACACCTTCCTGCGAGCACAGGAGGTAACCGCCGTTACGGGGGTCCACCTGGTGCGGCTCCCCCCGACACCCCTCGACGACCCCCGGGGGCCCAGGGCCCTGGGCCCCGCCCCAGACTGGGAGCTATGGCGCAACGCGTGGGCCGCGTGGCTCCCCCGCCTCCCCTCCCGATGCCGGTGGATGGCCGCCGGCCCCCGGCCGTGCGGGGCTGACGCCACAGCCGGCCCCCCACCCCCTCCCCCCCTCCCCCCCGCAGAGCACCACACGGCACTGCTGACGGCACGGCACTGATGGACCAGGAGGTAGTGGGAAGGGCGCGCCTGCCATCACGCATGCCTACCGGGATAACAGTGATGGCAGACTCCGATGGCTCCCCCCAGCGGGACGACCGCCACCACCGCCGGTCCCGCTCCCGCTCCCCCGCCTCCCCGGAGTGGACGGGGGAGACCCTCGCGGAGCGCGAGGAGCGGAGGCTGGCGAAGGCGGCGGTGCTGGTCGGGCTGCCGCCGCCGGCCCGGGAGCCTGAGCCAGCCGAGATGACCGCCCCCGCCGCCCAAGCAGCAAGCCCTGCCGCCCTGCCCCGGGAGGGGGGCCGAGACGCGCAGGAAGCGGAGACCGCAGCCCCAGCGAGCCACGCCGCGGCCCCGACCGCGGCCCCCGGCACGCCGCCGACACGGGGGGTAGCCCCGGCGCAGGAACCGGGCGCATCGCCGAGGGCTGCCGCAGCCGCAGAGGAGAGCGAGAAGGGCGCGCGAGGGGTTGCGACCGGGGCCCCGGCGGGCCGTGCCACCGCCTCGGCCGACCACGCCGCGACCCCCAGCACGCCCCGAAAGCGGGGGGCAGACCCCGCACGGGCCACGGGCGCCTCGCCGGCGGCCGCCACAGCAGCGAAAGAGAGCGAGGAGGGCTCGCGAGGGGCTACGGCCGCGACGGCGGCGGGCCGCGCCACCTCCTCGGCCGGCCACGCCGCGACCCCCGGCACGCCGCGAACGCGGGGGACGGACCCCGCACGGGCCACGGGCGCCTCGCCGGCGGCCGCCACAGCAGCAGAGGAGAGCGAGGAGGGCGCGCGAGGAGTTGCGACCGCGGCCCCGGCGGGCCGCGCCACCGCCTCAGCCGGCCACGCCGCGACCCCCAGCACGCCGCGCAAGCGAGGGAAGAACCCCGCACGGGCCACGGGCGCCTCGCCGGCGGCCGCCGCAGCAGCAGCAGTGGGCAGGGAGAGCGCGAAGTACCGCGCCCACGCCAACCCCACCCACACCCACACCAGCCCCCCCAAGCAGTTCCCCCTCAAGCCCTTCCCCCCGGGGCAGGAGCGGCACGTCCGCCCCCCGGCGCCCGAGCGCTCGCCACCGGGCGTCACGCTGCCGCAGCTGCAAAGACAGCGGGACGCCCGGCGCGTGATTCAGGAAGGGCGGGAGGGCGCGCAGGCAGAGCGGCCTGCCAGCCACGGGAGCGCGGAGCGGGGGGCAGGAGGCGACAGGGGAAGTGCCCAGGAGCGCGCGCAAGGAGCTCGCCAGGGCACGCGCCGCAGGGAGCAAGGGCGCAGCAGCGGGGAGGAGCAGAGCGCAGGCAGCGGACGGCGCGACTCAGGGCAGGGGGCCGGAAAGGGGCCAGGGCATGGGAAGGGTGCGCAGGGGCACGGGCAGGGAGCCCAGGTGCAGGGGGCAGGGCGAGGGGAGGTGGGTGAGCGGGCGGGCCAGGGCGTGGGGGACGGGAGGCGGGACCCGCGGCACGGGCAGGGGGCTGGAAAGGGGCCCAAGGGCAAGGGCAAGGGCGCCGCGGGCCCCAAGGGACAGGCGGGAAGGGGCATGGTAGCCCAGGGGGGAGGGCGGGACGAAGGGAGGGGGGCGGAGAGCGGGGCGCCCCCGCAGCCGGACGTGCAGCCGGTGAGGTGCATCCCCCCCGGCATCCAACAGATGCCGGCGCACCACACCCACCACCACCACCACCACCACCACCACCACCTCTACAACATCGACCCTGACGCCGGCGAGCTAGTCCCCCCCCAACCCCGACAACCCCGGCACCAGCCAGCCCTTCCCGCGCCGAGGGCGGAGCCGGCGCAGATGGCCTTGGCGGAGGGGGGGCGGGGCGCGGCATCGGCGCCGCAGGCACAGGGGCAGCGAGGGGGGCCGGCGCGGGGGGCAGAGGGGGGCCGGCCATGGGACCGGGACTGGGGCGCGGTCCCGGACCCTCTGGGGGAGGAGACCCTCCCCCTGGTGGGGGAGGTGTACCGGTGGTTGTGCTGGGCCAACCAGGGGACCTCCAGGAGGTTGAGAAACCGGCCCTTCGATGCCGTCCTCCTCCGGAGAGACGGAGGAAACCGAGAGGTACCCCCGGGGGGGTGGGCAGCCCCAGAGGACCATGAGAGGGTCCTCAGGTCAGTGATCTGGGCGGCATGGCCCGACAGGGAGCCGACGTGGCCGGCCTTCCTGGAAGGGGGAGCGGTGCTCCGCATCACGGATGCGGACGCCAACAACTTGCTCCCCCGGGCTTTGCGCAGCGCCCTCGGCCACTGGCGCTACCGCCGGCACAACCCGCCGCCGCCACAGCCCCAGCCCCCACACAAGCGGCGGCGCAGGTGATGGCCCAGACGGCGGATGCGAGAGAGTGGGGTGGGGAGCTGGGCCCCCCGACCCACGCCCTCCCCACGGTACGGCACGACGCATGAGAGCATGCCACCTCCCGCGGGAGGGAGGGCGGAGACAACGAGCGCGGGGGGGAACCTGCTGCCCCGCAGCCCGCTAACCACTGACCGCTAACCCTCACGCCCGCCCCCGGCCGGCCAGCCCCGCGCGACAACGGCCGGGGGGATGAGAGGCCCCAGCGAGGGCCTGCACGAGGGTCCGGCTCTAGGTAGAGGGGGGCGGGGGAAGGGCGCCACCCCCCAGCCGATGGCTGGCCCCCGGGGCCGGGACTGCCATGCCGCCCCCCCCCCCCCGCCGTCAGGAGGCGTCGCCAGGGGACCAGAGGGCCCCCCCCACTCCCCCCCCCCTCCCACTCAGGCCCGAGAGCGGGCGGGGGGGCGGCACCCCCACCCCCCCCCCCCCGCACCCCCCCCCCGCTGGGGAGCCACAGGCGCGGCCCTCCGCCCCCCCGGAGCCGGGGGGGCGCCCCCCCCCCCCCCCCCCCCCCCCCCCCCCAGAAGGGACGGCGACGCGGTGGGGGGAGCGCCGGCTGGACCTGCTCCCACGAGCCCACACTGGCGTGCCGGAGCAACGCGTACAACAGAACAGTATGGAGGCCGCGCCCCACATGACCCTCCTGTGACCACAGCCCACTCAGGGAGGGCAGAGGGGGGGTTCAGGTCTGCAAGGGCCCCCGGAAGAGCGGTCCACGGGCCGCCCCCCAACCCCCTTCACCCCGGGGCGGCACTTCGACCCCGACCGCACGCGCACGCCGGAAAGGAGCGCGCCGGCGACACGAAGGGGGCCAGGATTGAGTACCGCAGGCTGCCGCCCGGAAGGGGAGCAGGGAGGCCGCGGCGCGACCCCCCCCCCCCCCCGCCCCCCCGGTGGCCCGCAAGCCGCGGGGGCCCCTGCCCCGACCCCCCGAGGCGGGGGGAATGGTCCCCCCCCCGCCCGAGAGAGGAGCCGGAGCGCGACCCGCCCCCCCGCCCGAGCCCGCGCCTACGCGCCAGGGCGCCGCACAGATCGTACCCAGGGAAGCCTGGTGAGCACGAACCGGAGTGGTATGGGGGGCCACGCCCTCCATTGACAGCACAACGCCAGTGACACCCGCTTTGTTGCCTGCCCAGGGAAGGCAGAGGGACGGAATGAGGCAGAGCGACCCCCCGCCCTACAGCCCCCCCCCCGGCCGCACAACCGGGGGGTACGGCGCACGCCCCCCCCCCCCAAGCCCGCCCCCCGGCACGTGAACGCCACGGACCCGCCCAACGGCGCGCAGCCCCCACAGGGCGTGCCGGCCGAGGGGACAGAGCAGGGCCCCCACACCCGCACGCCGGCGCCCACAACACGTGGATCGCGGACCCCGACAGCCCGCCCAGTGGGCGGGCAGTCGGGGGAGGGGGAGTGCATGACCCCAGACGCCCCTCGCCACGGTAGAAGGCACCCCCCCGGGGACGCCCTGCCGCCACCCCCACAACCCCAAGCCAAGTAGGGGGGAACCGGGACTGGACCGCCCCCTCCCAAGCACGCCAGACGGAGCAAGGGACCGGGGCAGGACATGCAGAGGGGCACAGACCACGTGGAACGGCCCTACCAGCGCCCAGTGCCGGGACCACGCGAGGTGCGCACGCCACACCACCCAGGGGGGGGGTAAGCGGACGCCGCGAGAGCGCGAGCCCACACACACGAAAGGGACACGCGGGGACTACCAGAAGGGCAACCGGACCGAGCGCGCGGAACGCACAGACCGCGTGGAATGGCGTAACAGCGAGCGAGGGTAAGGGACACCCGGACGGGACGACCCGCCGAACGCAGCGCGGAACACGCGGGGCGGGGAGGGGGAAACGTGAGAGACACAACACCAGGTACCGGCCCGAACCCCCCGAACCGGCCGCGAGTGCCGCCCACACACAGACGGGGCACTGCACCCGCCAAGGCAGTAGTGGCGCACAGCGCCACGCCCCAACCCCTAGGCTGGGCAGCCTCCGCGCCAGCCCAAGGGGGTCCCACTGGCGACAAGCCAGTAGCACGGGCCCGGCGGCGCCGGCGCCCCGGGCGACCACGCATTAGGGGGGCGACACAGTGGGTAAGCGCCCGCAGCCACGGCTGCGAATTGATGCACTGACCGGGGAGTGGCGAAACGGGGAAGCCGGGGAAGGACGGGGCTCCGAGCTCTGTGAACCCGGGGGACTCCGCCACCAGGCAGGATGTGCGTCTTGGAGGGCCCCCCACTAGGACCCGGTGGGGAGGATATCACCTGGCCCGACCAGGTGGCCCCCCAGGGCCGAAAAGCGTCTAGTACCAGCAAAATCAAACGTCAAACGTCAAACTTCTTGCTCCCCTCTCCGGCCATCGAACTTGCCCACCTGCAACATCTTGTGCAGCGGCCCCGACAGTTCTGCATACATCTGGAGATAGCCCGAATAGTAATTGCACAATCCCATGAAGGATCGGAGTTCGCTGATGGTCTGGGGCTTCTCCCAGTGGTGCAGGGACGCCAGCTTCCCAGGCATGGGACGGCGTTGCCCGTGACCAGCCACGTGACCCGCGAACTCCACTTCCTTCACGAGGAGTGAGGCTTTGGTGGGCTTGCAAACCATGTTGTGCTTGTCCAGCTCGCTGAGCACCCGGCGCAGATCCTTCTCATGCGCCTCGATGAGCTCGTCCTCAGTCATGTTCTCCGTGCCGGACCCGATGATGATGTCATCCACAAAGGGATCGGCACAGTCCCGGACAGGACCGAGTAGGTCCTCCATCATGCGCTGGAAAGCGGTGTTGCCATTCTTGGGGCCCATAGGCACCACTTTCGGCTGCATTGGCCCCAGCGGCGTCGATATCGCTGTGCAGGGCCTGGAGTCCGGGTGTAGCGGCATCTGGTGATAGCTGTGTTTCAGGTCTAACACCGTGAAGATCCGCTTTTTCTGTTTTTTTTGGAGGATGGTGTCGATCAGGGGAAGCGAGTACGAGTCGTGCTCGGTTTCCTCGTTCAAACCCCTGTAATCCACCACCAACCTCCACTCGCCCTTCTCCTTCTTGGACACGATAAAGGCTGGGCTGGCCCACTCACTGTCGGAGGGTTCAATCCAGCCCCGCTCAAAAAACTCGGCCAACAACTTCTTCATGGCCTTGGCCCGATCGCCCTGAAGGTGGTACTCCCGATGACGATATATCTTGGGGTTTGGCTTCAGCTTGATCCTCGCTGTGCCAAACCTCCCACGATCCGGGGGGTTCTTGTTGGCGACACCACTGAATAGCCGCGGAAAGGCATTGATCAGCCTCTCCTTCAGCTCGGCGACCTTCGGGTTCTCCTGGGCCTCTTCAGCCGCTTGCTTCGGTATCGATACAACCGACCGCACTGCGGTATAGGCCTCTTCTGGGTCCGAGTCGGACTTCTCCTCGTCCGATATGCCGTCTTCATCGTCGTGGGGTGCACTTCCCACCAATAATCTTCAGAAATTTGCGGCATCGGCCGAGTTCTTGCCGCTACCGGCCCCCACTCTTGGAAAATCCCACGTCGGCGGGTCCGACCCTACCGGACCATCATAATGGTCCGCGATGTGATCGATGACCCTCGCCACGAACTCATCCTTCTCGTACTTGCCAGTGACCAACCTGTTGTCATCCCAGGAATGCGGAGATGTGACCATGGCCCGCCTCTTCTTGGCTGCCATCCGGTCGTGCATCCCCATCCGCATGTAGTTGATGACGTGGTCGATCTCGGCGTGGGACAGAACGTCAATGCCATCAATTGGCTGATCCGTCCCCTCCTTGGGGTCAAACATGACCTTTATGGGCACCGCCTCCACCCTACGGATGAATGGTTCATCACCCGTGGGCTGGGCTTGCGCCCCATCCACGAGGAAAGCCTTGGTACTCCACGCTTGACCCGGGGAGGGCATTGATACACCCTTGGCGTCGATGAACAGCTCCTCCTCTGGCCCGAATGACATCTCGTTCAGGGTGATGGAGTCCAGCGTCGACTTGACACCTTCCAGCGGACATGGGGTGCATCCTATGCCGGTTATGACCAGGATCCCCTTTGCCCTATCCGCGACGATCTTCTCCACCGTACGTCTGGTATTGTCCAGGGAGCCATGCCAATACATGGGCCCCCACTCCTTCAAACCCCAATGCCTGTGCCAGGCTGAGTCTCCTCGATGCCAATGCCTCCTACACTTCCGCAAAAGTGGGGCATCCCGGGAAGCGAAGACGTCCGTCTCGGGCGCTTCGGCTCCCAGCGTCTGGATCATCCTGTCATACACCTGCGGCGCCATTCCATACTCCGTGAGCTGAACTCTGCGGTCTCCTCTGGACTTGGCACCCACAGCTTGCACCGCTCGGACGATCCGATCCTCTTCCTCAGCATTCCATTGGGATGATCCGCATGCATAGTCCGTGGACAGCCATGTAAGGCATTCATCATCCTCCCGGACCAGCGTTGCACAATGGGGAAGGGCTCCAATGGCGTTTCCCACCATGAAGTCATACCCCATGATCATATCCCAATCAGTAATGTCGGCCACATAGAAGTTCCCGGATAGAGTGCTTCTCTTTGCCAAATCAGGGGGGTTCAAGCGCTCATGCTCCCAGGATTCCATACTGATAGTGGCCTCATGGGTACCACCACCCATAATCTCTCCATTAGCCACCTTCAGGCGTACCGGTCTACGGCTGGGCTGCAGGGATTCCTCCTCGAACAACCCTCTCCGGACCAGGCTCACCTGGGCACCCGTATCCACCACAACATCCACCACCAACTCCTCTTGTCCGCACTGTACACGCACCTTCAAGTGCAACTGCCGCTCGTCACCATGCGGTGTATGGACGACTCACAGGGCATGCAACTCTAGCAGATCCGGGTGCATGAGGACTTCGAGGGTATGGTCACGGATGGTGTAGATCTTGGGCTGGTCCTGCCCGTCCACGGGGCTCTCCGTGGTCGCTCCTTCCTTCTTCCCACGTCCCTTGCCCACATAAAATTCCCTTGGCAGGGCGCTCCAGGGGTTGGGAGTGGCAAAACTCAGTGGTTTTGGCTCTTCTGGAGCCTTCTTTGGCACCCGGTGTGCCTTCGCTTTCTCTGGGATTCCACTGATTTTCAGAGGAGAGACCTCCGAGGTCCGACTCTCCCGTGGGGGCTTTTCTAGACATGGCCTGCCGCAGCTCCCTCCTGCTGCGATCCGCTCAGACCTTGTCCACCACGTTGCTGGGCTTTGAGTTCCTCCAATGTCGTCAACATGTCCTCAGCAACCTCCTCGATCGATCTCACGCGTCAGTCTGGGCCGGGTCCTCCACCGTAGCCTTTTCCTCCGCCTTTCCCTTGGCCCTTTCCTTGGCCTTTTCCACCGTCTGTGCCCTTTTCCTTCCAATCGGCAATTCAGTGCTCCTTGGGCTTCCTGTCGGGATGGGCGGCGAAGTAGGTCTTCTTGTCCTCCTCATATACCTTGCAATGCCGGTGGTCATGTGCATGGCTGTTCCCCTTGCCGTAGCAGACCCAGCAACCTGTGTGCTGCGATCTGTACTTGGGGAACGAGAGCGGCGGGTTCCCGATCCTCCGCGGTTCTCTGCGGTTCTTGGTCCTGGGGTCCAGGCGGTTCCACCTGGACCTGTCCTGCCCATTCTCCTTCATGTTGTGCGCTACGAACGCAAAGAGGTGGGCTTCTTCATGATCCTCTGGGGTGATCGCGGTCCAGAGATCTTGGCCGCTTCCACTCCCTTCCTCCGCGGTGCCGACCGTGTCTCCCTTGACCTCTCGCTGGTGGCGATCTTCTCGATGACCTCGATGTCCTGGGCCTTGTCGATCCTGCACGTGGGCCTCGTTCTTGGCGTTGAGCTTCAGCTCCACCGTGATGTACTTCACGATCTCGTCCAGGCTCATGCGGGCGAAGATGACCTGCATCCTCAGCGGCTCTCCGCTCCTCCACTCCACGTTGTTGAGGCGCATCAGCCTTTGCCCCATGGTGTCGCCGAATACCTCCACGTAGACGGCGTTCTTCAACCCCAACATTCGGCTGGGCTCACCGAGGTTTCGCTGGAAGAACTCCATTATTCCGGCGTGGCTTTCCTCCGATGCCATGACCCGTACGGCCACGCGCTTCTTTGCTCTCTTCATCCCCTCATCCTCCACTCTTCTCTTCCAGTGCCCGGGGAGGACGTCTTTCAGCAGGTGTCGGATCTCGCTGGCCTCATTCCAGTCCTCCACCAGCTTGAGGCTTCTTCGGTACTTGCGGATGGACCGATTCCATTCTCGGACCCTCAGTTCCCCGCGCTCCAGCGGCAGCGGAATTGATCACAAATCCTCCAACTTCTGGTTGGGGGCGTCCACCCGCTCTTCGTCCTCCAGCCACTGGAGGCAGGCCTGCTCCGTCTGGATCACTCCCTCGCGGATCTGATCCCTGAGCTCCTCCTTCAGGTCCTGCGCCAGCCTGTGTGGGAATGTCCGACATACCCACTTGTCCCTTGGCGCTCCCCTCATCTCGCCGACGACCTCCTCGGCAAAGTCCTCCCAATCCAGGTTGAAGTCGTCCAGGTTGGAGGGGTTGCCATCGTAGTAGGGGATTTTGATTCCCCTGAGGTCGTCAATCCTGATGGCGTCTCCAACGTCCGCAGCCACCACTCCACCGAGAGGAATACGACCTGTGGCCGGGGGGTGTGAGTACACTCCCCGTACATCCCTCTCCTCCATGGGGTGCGGTCCAGTTGGGCCTGAACCCATGGGGTTTGGAATGCGGGAAGGACTTGCTCCATCGGCTGTCCATATCCCCGTAGTGGGGTCCTTCACCCACAGGTTTGCGCCTGGATGACCTCGACCATGTCCGTCAGCGCTTCCCATGGTTCGCCCCTGCATGGTCTGGCTCTGGATCTCCTCTTCCGCATAGACTGCATGGGCAGTCGTGGTGGTCGGTGGATCCTGGGCGGCATGGGACATCTGTACCGTCAGGCTCCTCAGGTCTGTGGTTGCGCGCCCTTCCCGCATGGACCCAGCCGATGCCGTTTGCTCCCCGAGCATTATGGATTCGCTGAACATGGGAACAAACGGCAGCGCACCCAGGTCAACACGCGGAGGTGCGTACGGTGCCTCTGCAGGGCCACCCATGGGTTTCTCCATGGCGCTCCTGAGGGTCTTAACCCGCTCGACCAGCTCTGCCGCTGCCGGCTTTGCCGGGAGCTCCGGACCCGAGGCGAGGGGTTGTAACTCCTCTAGCCTTTTCAGGCGTCCCGACATGTCCTCCACCAGGTGGAGGAGGCTGTGCACCACTCGCTGCTGCTTTTGCAGGGCCAGCTCCAGATTCTCCCGGTACCGGTCCTTTTCCGCTCGCAGCTCCGCCATGTCTCTCTCCGCTGCCGACTGGTCATCCAGGATCCCCGCAACGTCCTGCTCTAGACCGTCCTTCGCGTTGTCCAGGCGGTCGAGGTGCTGCACGTCGGCGTCCATCCCCATCTTTGGGTACTTGCCGATCAGGAAGAACACGTGCTCGCAGTGGCACTCAACGTGCTTTCCACCTGATCCGGCGCATCCCACGGTTCCCGGCGCCTCGGACTCCTCCGCCATGGGTGTGTCGCCCATGCTCTCCCGCGTTGGCTCCGTGTGCCGGGCCACAGGCGCCGTTCTGGCTCTGGCAGGCCTCTTCAACGCCTCGGCGTCATGCTCGAGGCTGGGCTCGGGGGCCGTGTTCGCCCTTGTGGGCGGTCTGGCCATCTCCTCCGACTCCGAAGGGTAAGCTGTCCGATAGCCCTCGGAATGCTTCTCAGAATCTGCACCTGACCACAGCCTGACCGGGCTGGGATCCGTCTCCATCGCCCTGGCTTCCGCCGCGGGTTTTGGGGACCGGCGCTTCCGGTAACGCCAGGCCCTGCCGTTGCTGCCAGTCTCCTCCAACTCCTCCGCAGCGGAGCGGAGATTGCAAGCCTTGCGGCATTGCCTTTCACACATGGAGACGAGGTCCTCGATGTCTAGCCCATGTCCTGCAAGGGCTCTCTGTTCTGAGCATCTTCGCTCTTCTCGGTCTTCCCAGTCCGGCGTCGACTCGATGGACTCCACGATCTGCACCTGGGGCGTCCCCGGGCAGGGCTCATGAGGGCCCAAGTCCCCGGTGCGGCGGTAGGGGGCAGGTACTCCTCTGCTACCATAAAGAAGGTCCCTACCAGGACCGGTCCCTGCTGTACCCCTTCCACCATAACCCGTCACTCCTAGGGTCTTGCTCCTCACCAGGGTCTGCATGCTCTTGCCCTATCCTGCACAAATTCCCACAAAAAAAATAGAAAAATAGGCTCTCTCACACAAAGCCCTTGCAATACCCCAAATCTGAAGTACAATCCAAATCCAATCCACACTGTTGGCTTCCTTTCAGTACGCCGGTCGTCTCGCGGTGCACACGGAGACACCGGCGTTGGGCATGTACAAGAATTGCACCAAAAAGGAAGCCCTGAAATTGGCATATGAACACATATCAGGCAAAGTTGGGGAAAGATGGAAACATACACAATCACAGCCATAGACCCCTCATGCCCTGGACTCAAGACCTTCCCTTGACTCGCCAACATGCTGCCTTGAACCCAGTCAAAAAAGATGGCTAAATGCCATGTGTCAAAAGTCACTACATAAACCCCAAAAATGTGTTCTCTCCCAAGCCTCTAAATCCTAGCCCAACAGGGGAGGTGGCCTGTCATGGCCTGGAGTGGCACTCAGGACCATGCCCTACCCTGACATAACCTTGGTTGGACTTGGGGTCGATTGGGCTTGGAGAGGTGCCCCATGAAGATGACCTCACAACATGGTAAAATCAGGCCAATCACACCATTATGCCCAAAAATCGATTATATACTAAAAAATGCATACAGCAAATATTCAAATGCTCCAGGCATGTGTCAAACCGGAGAGTAATGTACAAGGGTGATATAGACCAAAGCGCCATGCCCAAGAATATCCCATCATTGGCTCTGAAACCCCTCCAGTTATGTACATGACATGCTTCACAAGTCAACTCATGAATTTGAGACCTAATTTTGAGAGGCCTCGTGTGCCACGCCAAAGTGACCACGTGATCTGGCATATGGTGAGGTGCAACACCAAAGCATATGCCAACATCTAAGCAACATACGATAGTTCACTGATCTCTAGGCACTTTACTGTTAGCCGACTAGTTGAGCACATAAAATACAAAAATGAGCATAAAATGAGGTCAAAAACATGCAAATAATGCCAAATTCAAGATAATTACAATAGTATATAACTTCGCTCACCAATGGTATCAACATATGAATCAAACACAATTGCTTGGGACCATTTGCAAACAATCCCCCCACTTGGATCCCCACATGGACGCATTAGGGACACCTTTGAACCTCCTCCCAACACGCACCATGAAAATGGGAAAATTGATAGTGGCGCTTGTGGGTCGCTCCGTAAGCCCTCCCACATGCACTATATGAGCGGTAGACTTAGTCTAGCGCTATGGAGCTCACCATTGGGACATGGGCAAAGCCTTTGCCACGTATGACTCCATATATCTTCCTACAAACGGAGATATATAACATGGGCGTGAGCATATCGAAGCACCTACCATGCATATAACACATACCCTCAAAAAGTGGCTCCCACCATTGTATGCCATGCCCCTCCATGGACATAACTTCACGTTAAAAATACGTAGGAACCCAAGGAAGGTTTCCATGCAACACCAACACTCATGCGGTACACTCGAAAGTCGCATTAAAATATTCGGTTGCACGGTCCAAGAGTTATATATCACTTTCCACCCTCTTGACCATTATTCCTTGCTACACCGAGCATGTGTACACATCAAAGGCGTTTGATGCTCCCTAAATTAAGTTGAGATTGAGGCAGTTCCAACCCAATTCTCCAAATTGGTATTCCTCGCCATGAGCCGGAGATATGATTCTTCAAAGTGGCCTCACGAATCAATTTTGTTTCTCCTTTATCTCCAAGAAAAACGAAGGGGATAACCAAAAGAAGGTTGATTCGTGATCGGGGAAAAATGTAGGGCCACTCGAAATTCATCATATCAAGTGCGGCGATGTTGAGGTCGAAAATCCGATTCTGAAAGTCTGAAGAAAATCGGATGAATTTTTGCGAGTGTATAACATGAAAATTGCGGAAGCAACGAACCCTTTACTGATAAAATCTGACCCTTCATTGGGGTTTCCGCCAAAATATCTGCAAATAACAGTTAACCAATCGGTTACCGCAAAATCGCGAGCCAACTGACAGTCGCCGATACATTGACAATCAGAACGAAAGGCTGAAAAATTACGGAAACATTATGATAAAAAAACCCTGTTGATTCCTGATATTCTGATATATAAATCTCAGCCGGCGGCGCCTCGGTATTGAATATGGCCGCTCATAGCTGGAATGGCCAAACCTATCACACTATCACATCAGGTTAGGTCAGGTGGATGCGAGAGTATGATATCAGCCAATGGCGGCTTGTCGGCACATAGATACACACCCCAACTGACCCAAAGATGGCCACGGGGGTCCGAACCGGCAGACGTCCTGCATGCACTGAAGTGAGGTCAGTGCAAAGACTGTACCTGAAGCGTTCAGACACGAGAATTACTACTACTCTGCAGAGATAGCTCGGCAGATGCGGGTATGTGAACCCACACTGAAAAAAACCTCTCTTGGCATAACGCAAGGTGGCAGCATTGAACAATGAATCATTGTCGTCTGCGAAACCAGGCATAGGCAAATGCCTCAAGGCAAGTTCTTGGAACACAATACACGACGGGAATAAACAAAACAAGGCGCGTGGTACACTCAATGAACAACCCTTCACAGTACATCTGGTATATTCCTGTTAAATGACAGGCAAAGCACATCCTCCTCTCAATAGACTCAGAAAGCAGCACTAGCAACACAGTTAGTGGAAACACGTGGACTGGCATACCTCATACCAATAAACAGAAGGTATCAGAGGGGGCAGGGACCCGAAACAAGCTGAAAGCAGCGCGTTGGATACATGACATAATGGTCATATACCCTCCAGGTGCAGTGGTGATCAATCACTGATGGGCAAAGGTTATTCTTCTCACTGGCTGTCTGCCATGCTGGTCTGGACTCCCCAACTTGACTACCCTTGCTCCTCCCTTCGTTCGTCATCCCGGACCTTCAGACGGTTCTTATGGTAATGACAGCAGCTTGGGCTTTGTCAGGTGCGTCACGTACCTCGAGGGTCGTTTCTGTCGCACAGACTGGTTACATCCAACCCTTAGCTCTGGGTTTGGCAGGGGATGACAGGGTCGATAAACACACTGAGGTTTCAGACCTGTACTCACCCCTCCTACGCCTGCGATAACTGGCAACTCAGAGGTTCCCATGGATTTAACTTGAGAAGGTTACCTAATTCGTCGAGTCACCAGAACAGTGCTAACAGACTTACACTCCTGACTATCTCAACTCGTCGAGTGACCGGAATAGTCACTTAAACTCCTGGCTATCTCGAACATGTCCAGACGTAATTATTCGTCGAGTCACCAGAATAGTCCCAACAGACTTACACCTCTGGCTATCTCAACCAATGTCCAGACGTGATCCCCACACCCTGCATCCACAGAGGTATCCACCACCTGAGTTGTGCACTTCCGGATTCGGACGGGGATGCTTTAAAATTGTTGACATGCTCAAGGCATTGGGGAGTCCCCAGGTATCAGTATCCCACCAAGGTAATCACATACGACGGTTGCAGCAGGAAACACCCAGAGGTGGACGCTTAACATGGATTTCGGCGGGTGTCCTCCGTAACCAACCAGAGGTGATAGCTTAACATGGATGGTTGTCGGGGAACCTCAGCGTACAGGATACCGAAAGGAGATTAATGTTTGTTTAACCTGAACAAACAAGGCAGGACTCCAAGAAGAAAGCAGGCTGTGGCCCTGGCCACCAATTGAAGAAGGTGGTGTCCTGCCCAAGACTGTCTCTTAAGTACTCGGTACAAAACAAAGTACCACTGACAGTCACTTGATTATTATTATTACTATTCAGGACTGTCTTTTACATGTCACTTACCTCGGATACGGAGAGACATATGCTCAGAGTGTCACAAAGTACCAGTGAAGAATCAGACATTAGTGAGAGCAATAACTAGCAAATGAACTAGGAAGAAGGCAACTGCTCTGCACGGTAGACTGGGTCAACCTCCATATAACAGAAACAGAAATCCAGTTATACATGTGGTCTGGGCCCAGAACCGTGATGAAAAAGTGCAGACAAACAAAGCTGCACACCTCACTGTCCTCAACACAGACAAGTCTGCGCCCCTCAAGTGAGCGAAGAGAAAAGAGTGGGTATGAAATTGACGCATTTTCGGAAGAGAGAAAAACTATGGGCCATTCAGCCTGTAAAACCCACACATACTAAGTACAATACCTTGTGGTCGAATCATGGGCTTCAGATAGTCAGGCCTGGGACATTCAAACAGGATACCAATGCACAGCAACTGCCACTTCTCACAGACCCGCCAAGCTCCAGTCTTTTTTTGATGAGGCACTCACAGTGGTGCTGCACTGAAAAGACCCACTGAACAGCGAACAAGAGTACAGCAGAAAACATGCTGGCCTGGGCGTTGTCAACCCGGCAACGCCTAGTATTAAGGCCCTTCAGGCATCCAACAGGAGGTACAGCCTGGACGTTGGTTCAGAACAAGCAATTCTATATACGGTCACCATAAATCACGTTCAGACACCACTCAATCCCCTATCTGCACAAAACAGCAGCAGTTTCCCGCCCCCGCATTCTGAAAGAGATGAGGCAGCTGTCCTGCAGGCAGCGCTTTGGACGAACCCGGGTACCGCTTCTGTTGCTTTGCTGGTCATACGTTTACCAACGCTCCAGCCCCTGTCATTGGCCATCGAACCAACGTTACAAACAAAGCAGTACGAGAAAGCACAGCACAAAAACATGGCTTGCTGGACCCCTGTAAATGCACGTAAGCCGCACATCTGCCTAATTTGTAGTCCCTTTAGACCTAAAGCCATGCTCACCATAACATTTTGACCTGAAACTGGCATTAAGTGAGCACAATGTAGATCACACTCCTCTCTATCCCCGTAAGCATTATCCAGAGTAAGCTTTCACTCAAACACATTACTCTGTGATAGGAAACGAAGAGGTAACTGAGCAAGAAGAAAGGTTGGTCACTTCAGTCTATGTCAAAACAACACAAAATACTGGCTAGCCGGAACTCCCACTTCCCTACAGGAAGGGCCCACTTGCCAAAGGTGGACAAAAAATGGAAAAGCAACAAGACAGTAGTCCATACATAACACACATCACAGGATAACATACATGCAGGCTCAAGCAGAGCCACAACAAGACAAGCGTAAGCCATAACCAATCAACTACACACAAAATACTGTAGACTCCACCTGAATCGGAGAGGGGCTGGTTTACTCACGCGGTACCAGCATCTCGAGGGGATGTTCCCCAACCACGTGTTGAGTTTCGGGCGCTGTCCCATGAAGCCTAGTTGTGAGACACACGACCACAGGCAGTGAGCATAGCCACAGGGTACCCAGCAGGGAAAGGCACAGGCCGCTGGTGCTGTATCTGTCAGCAATGTTGGAGTTCTCAACTCCTCCCTCACTGATCACAATAGCCTGCATGTAATAGCACGACAAGAAGAACATTGCCAAATGGCCGATCTTAGTCTCATTAACCTTCAGTTCAGCGAAGGCGTCAGGGTCATCAGCCCAACTCAGCGGGTCGTAAGTCTCACGCGGGCCAGCCTGGTTGGCCTCACAGGCGTCACTGTCACCCCTCTGAAACACTAGGCTGGCCAGATTGAGTCTTTGACTAAATAAGAAAGGGAGCATCAGCATACACTGTACCCCAGCACAGAAAACTCTGAAGACCTTACTTCACTGCAACACAGGCAACTGTCCCAAAGCCTTACAGCATTACCACATCCTGCTTGAAGAATCATTGCACTGCAGTGTAGCTGCAGTTAGTACCAGCAACACATCTATGTAAATGCGAGATTTCTAAAGTTCGTACACACAAACTCCTACACAAAAACCATTCTGTGCTGTAACCTAATGGGCTATACTGCGCTGCTGCCTCGTCAGTGTAACGAGCTGCATTGTCTGTGGATTGTACGTGGTATACGTACAGTTGGCAGTCTTAGACAGCACTACCCAACACAGTAGGTGGCAAGGCAAGACAGTCTAGTAAGAGTAGATAAAGCAGAGTAATTAGGCATACTAGAGAAGGGCTCAGGCCTCTAGGTCCTTCGGGCAGTATGTGCATAACAGAATTGCATAAAATGCGTAAAAAAAACACAGAAAGAAAAGTAGCATGGGTGGCAGGGTAAGGCAAAAACTCGGAATGTACCCTTACCGTTGGAAGAACACCGAATATTCAAGAGAAGAATGAATATCGGGGTAGCAGGATGGCTACCTACCAACAAGGGCTGCGACCCAAAGCAAGGCACACCATGGTGGGCAGATTCTCCAAGGGCTATCAAGGCCCCAAAAACGACCGTTTCCCACGTCTGATTCTGGATGTCTCCCCGAACAAATCAGTAAAACAAACTACAGATAGGCAAGACTAAAACATGCAGTAGCAAGGCCAGTTTGTAGTGCAACCAAAACTGCGGTGCACCACAGAAGACCTACAGACCACAAGTAACGATGACTAACAAACACCCTGCCAATACTGGCAACTACGCCCACGTCTGCAAACCTCAGTTCGGACTGAGCCACATGTAACCTCCTGCGAACCCCCCCCCCCCCCGCCGACCTCATCCACAAGGCCATGGCCAAAGTCAAAGCTGCGGCTGCATGCCAGGCTGCCGGAGGCCCCCCGATTCCCACGCAGGCAACCCAGGCAGCCCGGCAGCACACCGGGAAAACCCCCCCCCCAGCACCGGTGCCCTCACACCTCCGTGACAAGGTCCTCATCAACCTCGAGCCAAACCCCAACGACAAAACCTGACCCAAAACCAAAACCGGAACCCAAACCGCAACACCGCCCGCAACAGCACCACCACCACCACCACCACCACCACCACCAACAACAACATCACCAACACCACCCACACCACCCCACGCAGCCCCAAAAATCCCAAAAGGCGCGACGGCAGCAGAAGCGGCCCCGCGCAAAACCCAAACCCTAACCCAAACCCAAGACAGGACCCCGCGCCCCCCTCCCCCGGGCGAGAGCCGCCACCACGGAGGTGGCCACACAACAGGACCCCGTCCAAACCCTCGTCCACATCCCTGTCTCGAAGCGCCCCACCATCCACCCTCCACAACCTACCATCACCGCCGGCCAGACCGACCCGGGGACGTGGGACCCCTCGGCCTCGGTCGCCGTCAAGCCCATCCCCAAAACCGCCCCCACTATCCACCAAGCCTTACAGCCTCAAGGGCTGCAAACAGTGCCCGACCCCCAAGCCCCACCGGAACGCCAAGGGATCCTAGGAGCATGCCCACAGCACCATCACCACCACCACCAGCGCCACCACCACCAGCGCCCGCGCCACCACCACCACCACCACTACCACCACCATCACTCCCAGCACTACCCCCACCACCATCACTACCACTGCCCACCACCGTACCCCACCGGGCCACAACCGCCCGTGCACGAACAGCACCAGCGCATGGGATGGCAGCACCACCCACCAGGCGCTCCACCCACTCCCCCGCCTACCACCAGGCGCCGCCCCCCCCTTACGAAAAACCGTCTCCGCCCGGCCACCACGTCCACGCCGAAGGGGCCCCCCAGGCCCACTCCCACCCGGGACAACCACTGGACCCTACCACCTGCCACCACCGGCGCCGCATCCGCCTCACCCGGCGCCACAACCCTACGCGGCAGATCCACGGAGAGTGGGGGACTTTCCCCGCCCCCCCAGTACCAGACAGCACCACGGGAGGACCCCAGGCCCCACCGACGCCTCCTGACTGGCCCAACACGCCCCGCGACAAGGCCCCATCCGGCAAACGGCGCCGCCCACGCCCTCCCCCCAGCGCGACGTTCCCGCCCCCAGCTGTCACGTTCCCCGCGGCGCCAGCGCGCCTCATCCGCACACTCGCGCCACTCCCGCTCCCCGAGGCGCCTCCATGACCCCCCGGGGCCCCGCTCCCGCCGTTCTTGCTCCCCAGAACACCACCACGCACGCCACCGCCGTCCAATGTCCACGTCCTCCTCCCCCCACGAACGGCACCGTGCCTCCCATTCCCCGCGCCACCGATACACATCTGCCACCCCCAGCCCCCGCCACCGCCGCTCCCGCTCCCCCGAGCGCCAGCACACGTGCCACCGCCGTCCCATGTCCCCAACCCCCTCCCCCAACGAACAGCACCGCGCTTCCCGTTCACCGCAGTGCCGATACGCATCCTCCACCCCCAGCCCCCGCCACCGCCGCTCCAGGACCTCAAGCTCGGAGCCCCCCCCCCCCCCCCTGCCCCCGCCCACCTCGCCTGGTGGTCTCCCCCCGCCCTGCGGGAGCTCCGCCTCTGGGTGAAGTGGGCCGGGGGAGCGGGAAGGCGTGCGGGGGTGCACATGATCCACACCTTCGAGGAGATCCGCGCCCGCACCCCCGCCAACCCCAACAAGATCACCCCTGAGGCCGCTCTGCCGCAGGGGGCATGGGAAGCCCTCCTCCGCGACGTGGTCCAGGGCCTCTGCACCCCCTACACCCCCGGAACCCTCCGCCGGTGGCTCAAGACCAACTACCCCCGGGCATGGGCCATCGGCGCCCCACAGGCCTGGCCACCACACCAGCAGCACCCTGCCGGGAAGGGAAACGGCACAGGGAAGGCCCGCGGCAGGGGGGCGAGGAGAGGCAGAAGATAGCAGGCAGGCGCCAACTGGGACGGGGCACCGAGGGCAATGTAACACGGGGGCAAGGAACCATCGGAGGGCCAGGAAAAGGAAAGGCCAGGGGCCATGGCACTGGGGGAGAGGGCGCAACAACGGGCACCAGAACACACACGAGGGAGGGGCACACCACACCGGAGGGACCAGCACCGCGCCGACCCCCCACCCAGTCAACACCGCACGACCCCCGGAGGCGCAAGCCCGCCAAGACGCGCCGGCGCAGCCCGGACCTGACGCCGCACGAACCGCACCAGGTCGCGCCGACCGGCCACCGGGGCCCACGCAGGGGAAGGAGGGTACACCCAGGCGGGGAGAAGGGGCTACAGCCGCTCAGGAAACCGCCGAGAACACCGCGCAGCCCACCACCACACCCTAACCGCCAGGCGACAACCCCGGTCACAGCAAGGGCAACCACACGGATGCAACGGCACGGGCACCGGAAGGCGAAGGGGACCCGGCCGAGGCACCCAGGACGGAGAACGACAGAGAGGCAGAGGGACAGAACGGGAGGGGACCCAACACACCTGAGGGGACCACAACACCCCACACCACAGAACCCGGCACAGCCCTAGGGGGAAGGAACCCAAGAGGACACAGGACCAAGGCACAGGCCCCCAGGGAGGGCAACCCCGCGGACACCCGCCTGACCCACCAACCCGAACGGCACACCCAGACCCCCGCAACACAGACCCAACGAGCCAGAACACACCTAACTGGGCCCGCCGACCACCAGCCAACCACATAACCTCGGCCCGCGTCCCACACAACAGAGCCGACCAGTCCAACCAGCGCCGACGCCACCCCACGCCGGCACGGAGGTACAAAGGGCCCACCACACACCATGGCACAGCGAGGTAGGTAGGTAGGTAGGTGCACTCGGTTGTGGAGAGACGCCCCATGGTTCCCGCTGGCGGTGCCGCTGTGTCAAACAGGAAGAGGCTCCGCGCCTGAAGAGGGGAGGCGACTTACATCCCGCTCGACCTGACTGGCCCCCCACAAAGCGGCCCCGGGCAACACCGGGAGGGCTGATTGCCGCCAGCGCGATGTACTTGTCTCGCCAGGAGGGTGTGCCCCCGTGCTTGCGCACGTCCCCTCCTTTGGGCGGAACCCTGGGGGTTCACCGGACTTCCTGGTGTATCCCGTTCCCAAGGCATGCATGCATGTTCTTGGTACTGGGGTTCCGAGGTCCAAAGCAGCGCTGGCCTTAGGATGCAGCCCCAGTCTCCGGATCTTGTTTGGCCGGGTCACCTGCATGGCACGGGCTGCCTCAGTGCCCGGGCTATGGACACCGGGCTTCCTATTGTTGTGTGGTGTTTGTGTTTGGGTCTGGGTTCCGCGGTGACTCTGCCATTCCTGGCCGACGTCTAGGGTGCGTGTGCTTGGGCCCGGGTTTCGGCTTTGCCCCGCCATTTCTATCTTGTGTTCGTGGTGCCCGCACTTGGGTTTGGGTTGGGCGGTAACTCTGCCACTTCTGGCTGGGGTCTAGGGTGTGTCTGCCTGGTTACGGGTTTTGGCCGCGCTCCGCCTTTCCTGGCTGGGGTTGGTGGTGTGTGTGTGTGGGTTTGGGGTTTTTTGCCTCTTGCGTGTGCCCCGTCTGTGTCCCTCTTGTGGGGCCGCCTGTGGGGTGGGGTTGTGCGGAGGTTGCCGTGGTTGGGGTTTGTCCCCCCCCGTTCCTTTGTTTTTTTTCTTTTCGGGCTGCGGGGGGGGATGCGGCATTCGGCCCTGCCGCTTCGTGACTTTGTGGTGCTCGCCGTTGCCTGTCCCGGTCTTGGGCCTCTTGGTCTCCGTCCCCCCTTCCCCTTTTCGTTTGGGTCGCGTCTATGTTTCCTTTTATTTGGTGGCCCGCCACTTCTCCGGTGTGCCGGCATGTCGGGGGTGTCCTTTCCTCCGGTGGGCCGCTGCTCTCGTCTCGGTGTCGCCAGGTTTGGCTGGCTGGTCCTCCGGTGTTCTTTTAGGGGGCCCTGTGGGTGTCGCCTTTGGTGTTGCCTGGCTGGGGGGTTTGCCGGCCTCATTTGCGGTGGGTGCGCGGCTTCTCGGTTGTGTGTCTGTCCCTTGCCCCCCCCTTTTTTGCGGTGGGCGCGCATTCATTGTTGGGCGGGGGTTCCTCCCTCCTGTGCTGTTTGTTTGTTCCCTTTTTTGTTTTTTTTCGGGGAGGGGATTTGCCTGTTCCTCCGTCTGTCTTCCCTGGGCTGGTGCACTCACTGGTCCGCTTTCGGTGTGGCTAACTAGGTTGCTGTTGGTGCTGCGCTCGGCTGGGCTGTGCCCCGGCCCGTTCGGTCGGGTGGGCCATGTACACGCTTGGCCTGGTGGCCTATCCTGTCGGGTTAGGTTCTGGCCCTGCTGGCTGGGCGGTTGCGCCGGCGGTTTTGTGAGGCCTTGGGCCAAGGGGGGCGGGGTTTTCTGTGTCCCTCCGCCTTTGTGGCGCCCGCTTTAACTTTCTGGTGGCGGCTTGTGCGGGCGGGCCGTCGATGTCGCTGTCGGGCGCGCGGTAGCCCCTAGCCTGTGTGCGGCGGGCTGGTGCGGCGTTGTCCCACGGTTGTGGGCGGGTTTCCTTCCCTTCCCGGGCGTGAGGCGGCTTGCTCGGGTTAGACCCACGGTTAGTGTCCCTTTCTTTGGTACTGTGGTGTGCTTTGGTGCGCCGTGCTGTGTTGTGCCGTGCTTTGCCGTGCTGCGCCGTGCCGGGCTGTGCTGTGTTGCGGTGTGCTCTCATCTGTCGTGCCGTGCTGCGCCGTGTCGTGCCGTGGTGTGTCTTGCCGTGGTGTGGCTGGCTGCGCTGTGCTGTGCCGTGCCGCGCCGTGTCGTGTTGTGCTTTGTCGTGTCGTGGGGTGCCTTGTCGTGGTGCGTTGCACGGCGGTGCGTTGCGGTACGGTGTGCTGTGTTGCTTCGTGCTGTGCCGTGTTTGGCTGTGCCGTGGTGTGTGGTGGGCCCTTTTCACTGCCGTTCCGGTATTGGGTGGGGTCGGCGCTGGTTAGACTGGCCCGCTTCGCGGTGCCGGACGCGGGCCGAGTTTATGTGGCTGGCAGGCGGCTGGGCGGCGCCGTTAGGTGTGGTGTGGCTCCTTGTATCCGTGTTACGAGGGGCCCTGTGGGCCGCTTGGCCCGGTGAGTTAGGTGGGTGTCCGCGGGGTTGCCCTCCCTGGGGACCTGTGCCTTGGAACCGCGTCCTCTGGGGTTCCTTGCCCCTAGGGGTGTGTCGGGTTCTGGTGGGTCGGGTGTCGTGGCCTCCTCGGGTGTGTTGGGTCCCCTCTGGTCCTGTCCCTCTGCCTCTTTGCCGTTTCCCGTCCTGGGTGTCGCGGCCGTGTCCTCTTCCTCCTCTGGTGCCTGTGCCGTTGCCTGTGTGGTGGCCCTTGTTGTGGCCCGGGTTGTCGTTCGGCGGTGAGGGTGTGGTGGTGGGCTGCGCGGCAGTGTTCTCGGCGGCTCACTCGGTGGGTGTAGCCTCTTCTCCCCGTGTGGGTGTGCCCTCCGTCCCCTGTGCGGGGTCTGGCGGTCGGTGGTCGCAAGCCGGTGCGGTTCATGCGGCGTCTGGTCCGTGCTGTGGCGGCGCGTCTTGGCGGGTGTGCACCATCAGGGGGTGGCGCGGTGTTCGGTGGGGGTGGGGCGGTGCTGGTCCCTCCAGTGTGGCGTGCCCTTCCTGTCTGTGGCCCCTGGTGCCCGCCGTTGCGCCCTCTCCCTCTGTGTCACGGCCCCTGGCCCTTCCTTTTCCTGGCCCTTGGGTGGTTTCTTGCCCCCGTGTTGTGTCGCCCCTGGTGCCCTGTCCTGTGGGCGCCTGTCTGCTACCTTGGGCCTCTCCTCACCCCCTTGCCGCGGGCCCTCCCTTTGCCCTTTCCCTTCCCGGTGTGGTGGTGGTGGCCTTTGGGGGGGGGGCCTGTGGGGCGCCGATGGCCCATGCCTGGGGGTGGGTGATCTGGAGTCACCGGCGGAGGGTTTCGGGGGTGTAGGGGTGGCGGAGGCCCAGGACCGTGTCCCAGAGGAGGGCTTCCCATGCGGCCTGCAGCATGGCGGCCTCCGGGGCGGCCTTGTTGGGGTTGGCGGGGCCGCGGGTGCGGATCTCCTCGAAGGTGTGCAGCATGTGCACCCCTTCTCGCCTTCCCGCTCCCCCGGCCCACTTCACCCAGCGGCGGAGCTCCCGCAGGGCGGGGGCAGACCACCAGGCGAGCTGGGCGGGGGCCGGGGGGGGGGAGGGCTCCGAGCTCGAGGTGCTGGAGCGGCGGTGGTGGGGGCTTGGGGTCGAGGACGCGTATGGGCGGCGCGGGGAACAGGAAGCTCGGTGTTGTTCGTGGGGGGAGGGGGTTGGGGACATGCGACAGCGGTGGAGCGTGTGGCGGCGCTCGGGGGAGCGGGGGCGTTGGTGGCGGGGGCTCGGGATGGGGCACGCGTATCGCTGGCGCGGGGAACAGGAAGCGCGGTGCCGTTCGTGGGGGGAGGGGGACATGGACATGAGACGGCGCTGGCGCGTGTGCATGGCGGCGCCTCGGGGAGCAGGAGCGGCGCGAGTGAGCGGATGAGGCGCGGTGGCGCTGTGGGGAGCGTGAGCGATGGGGGCGGGTGCGCCGCGCGGGGTGAGAGCGGGAGCACCGCCCTTTGCGGGACCAGGCACCGTCGCGGGGCAAGTTGGGCCAGTCAGGAGGCGTCAGCGGGGCCTGGGGGGCGTCGCGTGGTGCCGCCTGGTACTGGGGGGGGGGGGGGGAAGTCCCCCACCCCCCGTGGATCTGCCGCGTAGGGTTGTGGCGGCGGTGGCGGCTGGTGGTACGGGTCGAGTGGCTGTCCCAGGTGGGGGTGGGCCTGGGGGGCCCCTATGGCGTGGACCTGGTGGCCGGGCGGATACGGTTCTTGGTATGGGGGGGGCGGCTTCTGGTAGTAGGTGGGGTAGTGGGGTGGAGCGCCCGGTGGGTGTTGCTGCCATCCAATGCGCTGTTGCTGCTCATGCACGGGGGGTTGTTGCCCGGTTGGGTAGGGTGGAGGGCAGTGGTAGTGGTGGTGGTAGTGGTGGTGGTGGTGGTGGTGATGGGGGCGCTGGTGGCGGTGGCGCTGGTAGTGGTGGTGATGGTGCTGCGGGTATGCCCCCAGGATCCCTTTGCGTTCCGGTGGAGCTTGGAGGTAGGGCACCGTTTGCAGCCCTTGGGGCCATACGGCTTGGTGGGTAGTTGGGGTGGGTCGGAGGCCGGGCTTAACGGCGACCGAGGTCGAGGGGTCCCACGTCCCCGGGTCGTTCTGGCCGGCGGCGCTGGCGGTGTCTGGGGGGCGGATGACGGGGCGCTTGGAGATGGGGATGTTGACGAGGGTTTGGAGGGGGACGTGTTGGGTGGCCGCCTCTGTGGTGTCGGCTCTCGCTGGGGGGAGGGGAGCTCGGAACGCTATGGGTGTGGAATCCTGGCCTGGGTTTGGGTTAGGGTTCCGGTCAGGGCGGGGTCGCTTCTGCTCCCGTCGTACCTTTTGTGGTTTTTGGGGCTGTGTGGGGTGGTGTTGGTGATGTTGTTGGTGGTGGCGGTGGTGTTGGTGCTGCCGCGGGCGATGTTGTCGTTTGGGTTGCGGTTTTGGTCTGGGGTCAGGTTTTGGGTTGGGGTCCGGTTACAGGTTGAGGAGGACCTCGTTCTGGAGGTCCTAGGACACCAGCGCTGGGTGGGGGGGGCTCGGGTTGTGCTGCCGGGGTGCCTGGGTTGCCTGTTTGGGGGTCGGGGGGCCTCTGGCAGCTTGTTGTGCGGCTGCGGCTTTTGCTTTGGCTGTGTCTTTGTGGATGAGGTCGGCGGGGAGGGGGGAGACGGAGGACAAGGTGCAGGACGTCGATGACGATGAGGACGAGGAGGAAGTGGTGGTCTTGGGGGATGTGGGTTGCGCTGCCATGCGGGCGGTCGCGGTTTTGTGGGCTGCAGCGGCCTCCGCCGTGGTCACTGCGGGGAGGATGGAGGCCAGGTCCTCGGGCCGCGGGTTGGGGGCGGGTTGCTGGGGGGGCCCAGCCGTTACTTGGCGGCCCGGCGGGCCGATCTGGTCGGCAGCAGTTGGCGGGGGAGGTGCGGGGCGGCGGTGTCCGCCTTCCAGTCTCAGCTGGGCTGGGCTCCTCTAATGCGTGAGGGCGTGTGGGTTGGCGTCTGCGGGAAGGAACAGCTCCCGTGGGCTGCGGTCGCAGGCCGGGAGGGTTGGGCCCGGCATTTCGGGGCTGTGTGCGGGGGGCGTCTGCATGTCACTGGGCGGGGTGGGTGTGCCGTGGGGCGCGGGGCTCCTCGCGGCGGGTGTGTGCGGGTTGCTGGATGTGGGGGGTGGTGAGGGGCGTTCGGCAGAAGGGTCTGTGGCCGGCGTGTGTGGTTGTTAGGGCAGTGGGGGAGGCCCGTGTCGCGGGTCCCGGGGCTGCGCGCGATGGTGGGCCTGTGTGGGTCGCCGGGTGGGGAGTGGGGAGGGAGGGGCAGGAACGGGGGTTGCGTGGGGTGGGGTGGGGCTGGGTTCGCGTGTGTCGTGTCGGTGTATGGTTCCGCTTGCAGCGGCGTGTCTGTGTGGTCACTTGTAGGCCGGGCAGTTTGGAGGAGAAGCTTGCCGTCCTCTGCGGCCGCGGCAAGGATTTTGCAGATGAGCGGGCGTATTTGGTGCACCTCTTGGTCAGTGGTGGGAAGAGGGTATTGTAGTGGTGGGCTTAGGTCCATGCGGCGGAGGACCCTGTGGAAGGCGTGGTATCCGCAGGTGAGCGGATGTTGTGGCCCGGGGGGGGGGTCCGTCGGCGTGTCGGGGCCTGCCTGGACTTGTGTGTGGGCAGTCGGGATGGCCCAGATCCAGGGCACGGTCCCTGTGGACAGCCAGCAGCGCTTGATCCACTGGGTCAGGCAGAGCATGGCCAGTCCCAGGTGGTAGCCTGCCCGCTCCGAGGTGATTTGGCCCTGGGCGCGGGCCGTAGCTTTGTCCCCCGGCTGGAGGACCCCCTGGAGGACTTTGTGCAGCGTGGTGGGGTCCCATACTGCCCCTGGTGGGGCGGCTCCTGGGGCGAGCATGGTGTTGGTCTCTTTGACCAGCCATTGTGGGCCGGGGGAAGTTGCCGTGGCGGCCACTACGTAGTAGTGCCCGCCCTCGAGGACTGTACACCAGACCTCCGGCAGGGGGGTGGTCGCCGTCTGTAGGTGGGGGGGGGGGGAGGTTGTCCTCGGGGGTGCGGAGGACGGCAGCGCGGAGGGCGGTGTCGCGGGTTGGGGCGGTCGCCTGTTCGCACTGTTCTGGGTGGTTCGGGTCTGCTGGGTGGTCCCTCTCCGCTGGGGCTCTTCGCAGGCGTGTGGTCCCTTGACCTGTGACGTTGGTGTCGGTGTCGTGTGTCAGGGCCTGGCCCCACTCGATGGGGGGAATCCAGATGTGCTGGCCTTGGGCGTGTTGGCGGGCTCGTGAGAGGACGAGGTCTACGATGGCCTCGTGGAGGCCCTTGCCCGGGGTGGCTAGGTCCTGGAGGGCCTTGACAGTGAGCCCGGCCCAGCTCTCTTGTAGGTGGTACCAGCCCAGGGGAGTGTCTAGGGCCCTGCCTGGGAGGATTGCTCGGAGGAAGTCGGGGTCGCGGATGGTGGTCGGTGTGAAGGGGGGGGTGCTCCGGGTCTGGGGGGGCTTGGCGGGGCGGGCTATCGAGGTCCTGCGCGTGCACGTCGATGTATGGGTGGTCCTGGGCGGGCCTGGTTGGGATGGGTGGTGTCGGGTGGCTTCGTGGGTTAGAGGTGGGCCTTGGGGTGTCTTGGAGGCCTGCGGACGGATAGGGGGGGCGTGTGTGGGGCGCGGAGCAGGTTAGTGGACTTCTGGGTCATGCATGGCATGGTAATGGACCAGACGCAGCATGTGTTCCCTGGCGGTGGGGTCGGTGAGTTGCTCCATTTCTGTCAACAGGAGGTGTTTGCGGTGTACCATTTGGGCCGCTGCTGTGCGGACTGCTTCTAGCTGGAGGTGCGCTGCTGCCCCCATCGGGTTCTCCGCGTGTTTGGTGAGGTGTCGGTGTAGGGCCTGTGTCACCGCCCCTCTCATAGTGGTCTCCCTGACCAGGGTATCCCTGAAGAGGTGTTCGGTCGCCTGGTGCGCTTGGCTGTGGGCTGGCCAGCCTTCGTGTTGCTGTGGGGTTTCCGCCGGGGACCAGCCCACTAGTGTGTCCCTGCCCGTATGGGGGGGGGGGGCATATCTTGAAGTGTTCCCAGTCCTCCGGGGTGGTGTGGTCGCACGGTCAGCGGGTGTGTTCTTCCGGGACGTGGATGTGCTTGCGGGCGAGCCATCGGGCAACCCTGGTGAGGAGTGGTAGTTGCTCACTGAGGAGCTGGATGCGTCGTTTCTGGAGGTGGGCTGAGACGCACGCTGGGCGTAGCGCCGAGTGGTAGAGGGGGACTGTCAGTTTCTCCAGGAGCTCTTGGATGTGCGCTCGGCTGTCTGTGTCGCCGAGCACGCGGGCAAGATGTTGGATGGGGTTGGGGTGATGGTATGCTCTGTCGTGTGAGGTATAGCGGGCGTCCTCCGGTACCCGGTCCGGGGTCCGATGGGGCTCCGGTCTGGGGGGTATGTGTTGGAGGTGTGTGTGGTTTCGGTCCAGGTTGGGCACTTGGAGGGTCGGCAGGTGCGTAGTGCGCTGGTGTACTGCCTGGACTTCGACCTTACCATTTCCGTATTGGTGCCTGTGGGACTCTTGTTTCACAATGTGTAGCCGAACGTAGGGGGGAAGGCTGCGAAGGGCTTTCCAGAGCAGCAGTGCTTGGGTGCCGAGGCTCGTTGTGGTGGCTTTGTGGAGTGGTTGTCTTGCTATGCGGAGGAGTAGGTGTGTGTCGACAGTGGCGTCCACTATGAACCAGACCCGGACGACGTGTGGGAGGTGGACGGGTAGGTGGACTGCGATTTTGGCGATGGCGTTGGCCATGGCCCGAATCTTTCCGTGGGAGGAGGCCCCGTAGGTGGTGTGGCCCGTGTGGTGGTCCATGTGGTAGTGTTCTCTGGTGTGGGTCAGTTGCAGGTTGGCCCCCCCGGTGATGGGCGTGAGGGCGGATTTGCCTGAGGCGGCGGTGAAGAAGAGCAGGTCCGTCGGTGATGGTTGTGGGAGGAGGCATGGGTTCATGGGCAGGTAGGCATAGATGGCGAGGCCCGTGGTGAGGTGGGCCACCAGGGTTGTGGGCTGCAGGATGGGGCTGGCGTACACGCCTTTTCCTTTGGAGATGATGCCTTTCGCTTGGGGGGACATGGCTATGAGTCCTTGTTCTTGTTGTCCTTGTGTGAGGTAGGAGTAGATGTAGTGGAGGATGTAGGCTGTGTCCGGGCTTAGGTCGCGGCATGTGAGGGCTTGTGTTTGGTGTTCCGGTGTGTTGCAGGAGTGGTGGAGCGGATAGTAGGGGTGCTCGTGTTTGCCCGTTCTGCCTGGTTTGTACATGCTGTAACGGATTGCGATTCCTGTAGCGTCGGGGCAGGGCCAGGTGGGCGTTGTGGTGAATAGCCACTGGGGTTTGTGGTCCGGGTTCCACGCCACCGTGGGGTTCGCTTCGGCGCGGTGTAATCATGGGGGCACCCATGCGTCGGCCTGTGGTTGTAGGTGGGCTGTGGGGTGGGTGTGGTGGTGTGCTATGAGGTGCAATACGGGCCATGGTGTGGTTGGTACATTGGGGTCACAGGCCGAACATGTGCGTGGCATGCTCTGGGAGTCGTGGGGGACCTTCGGTAGGTCTTGGGCGGTCATGTGGTGTTTTGGTATGCGCCACTTCGCCTCGTGGTGGATGATGGTGGTCTGTGTGGGTTTGGCCTCGTTTGGGGCCAGTAGTAGGGTTAGCGGTGGGACCGGGCCCGTCACCGGGGGGACGGGTTCGTGTTTTGAGCCGGCGGGTGTGTAGGGCGGTGTCGCTAGGACGGGACAGGGGTGCTGCTTTTTAAAGTCCCGGTAGGCTGCCTTCATGTCTTGGCTTCCCGGCCGAGTGTGACCCGCTGCTCGTGCTGTCTGTGTGAGGTACTGGCGGAAGAGGCGGTATCGAGGCCATTCGGGAAGTTGTAGGACGGGGTTGTGGTGTACCCCGCTGCGGTGAAGGACCCGCATTTGGGGGAGGGTGACGTATACTACTGTGATGGAGGCCCCGCCGAGATCTATGGTGTCAATGGTGCCTTTGGGTGATGGTGGAGGTCCCCGCAGAGGACTGCCAGGGGTCCTTACTCCGGGCATGTGTGGTTGGTGAGTATGGTGTGGTGCGGGGAAGGGAGTAGAAGCTGCAGGTGGTTCCACAGGCGTTTGTTGATGCTAGTGGGCATGCCTGTCTGGTGGAGTATCCAGCGTGGGCATGTGTTGCGGGTACGTTGTGCGGTTTGGAGGCGGATCGTGACGACTTCGCGAACCTCCGGTGAGTGGTTGTGGGTCATGCGGTGAAGGAGGAAGGCGCTGTGGCTGGTGTAGGCCGCTTTCACCTCGTCTTCTATGGCGTCCCCGTAGTGGGGCAATGCCGCACGGATGACGCGAGTGGGTATGGAGGTGGGCCAGCCCCCGTGTGCTGCCCATGCCTTGGTGACGGCGCGTGTGGCTGGCTGGAGGGCGGTGGTGGGGTGTGTCAGGTGGAGTGCCTGGAAGCCTTTGGAGGCATTCAAGACCCCGGTGAGGTAGTACGCCAGGCTCTGGTCGGATAGGGAGAGGGCCTTGGTGGCCGGGGACGCATATCTGGGGAGCCGGGCCAGGCGTGACTGCAACTTGGGAGGGAGGGCGGTATCCTCAGCGTTGGCGGTCTGCATCACTCCCAGGTGGGTGGTGGCTTCCACGACTTGCATGGGGGGCCCTTGTGGCCCCAGGGTGGGAGCTGTGGCAGACCCCTTGATCATGGCCACCAACTTTGTGGGGTGGACGATGAGATTGTTGCGCGAGAGGTAGGAGATGGTCACGTCCAGTAAGTCGTTGGCTTGTCCGGCGACTTTTGGTCCGGCGTCCGGGGTGTGGGGTTCTTGTGGGGTGTGTGCGACCGTGAGGTTGTTGTCATCTGCGAAGGCCACTAGGGGGCGGAGGAGGGGGTAGGGTGCGTAGGCCGGGTAATCTTGATTGATTGTGAGGGCTAGGGGGAGTGTCACGAGGAGGTACAGGAAGAGTTCTCTCGCTCCTTTTTGGGGGACCCCGCTGCCTGTCTCCAGGAATGTGGTGAGGCCCGCTCCGGGGCAGACTGTGTATTTGCGGGTGCGGATGTAGTCGTAGGCGCAGTTCTAGAAGGGGAGGCCCATGCGTTTCCATACCGCTTCCAGAAGGAGCCAGGGGGTGTTTGGGAAGGCTCCCTTGACGTTGAGGGAGGCGATGATGAGATCCACCGGGTCCATGTCGGCGATGGTGTCCTGGAGGAAGATGGCTTCGTGTGGGGACCTGCCCGGGATGGCCCCCCAGAGGCTGGCGGTTATGTGGGGGTCCAGGTGGGGGCGGATGCGGCGCAGCAGGATGGTCCAGACAATCTTGACCTCCGTGACTGCACAGACTATGGGGCGCCAGTTGTCCGGGTTGGCCCAGTCCCCTTTTTTGTAGAGGGGGCAGCAACCTTTGCGCGATCCGGTGGCAGGGGGGTCTGCCCCGTGACGATGTCCCAGAGGCGGTGGGCGAGGATGCCGAGGAGGTGGGCGGGGAGGTGGTAGTATGCCTCCGCAGGGAGGCCGTCGTAGCCTGGGGTTTTGTGTTGCGGGAGACTGTGGATGGCCTTCCGGACTTCGTGGATGGTGAAGGGGCGCTTCTCCAGTTGCCTCCTCTGGGCGTGGTTGAAGACCTGAGGGAGGCAGTTGATTTTGTTTTGGGTGTCCGTGTCCACTGTGTCTTGGCTCGGTGCGTTTTGATGGAGGAAGCTGTCTTGGTTGGCTTGGAGCACGGTGGCTGGGTCGTTGGTGAGGGAGCCGTCTTCCTGCCTGAAGGTGGTGATGGTGCGGTGGCCGGTGTCGGTCATGGCGTTGTTGAGGTGGTGGATGGCTTTGTAGGGGAGTTCATGTTGTGTATACCGCTCGTGCTCTTGGGCGATGCGCTGTTGCCTGTCGATGTGCCACTGTTGCAGGTCCGCCCTGATGTGGGCTATCTGCGTCCTGCAGTGGTGTATGTGGCGGCGGTTTTGCGGGGTGTCGGTGTGGAGGAGGGTCGCCAGTTGTTGCCTCGCATGCTAGAGGTCATGGAGTATGTCCCCCAGGGCCGTGGGTGGCTGGTCGTCCTCATCGTGGGGGTGTTGCTGGAAACCGCAGGCGACGGCGGCTGTGCACATTGCTGTGAGTAGGTTCGTGGGGTCTGGTTGGCTGCGCTGGGCGCGATCTATGGCCCTGTGATATTGGGACCAAGCTTGTTTGTCGTGCAGTTTGGGCATTTTCAGGGGGGTTGGTAAGGCTTGGTCCGCATCCTCTGGGGGGCTGGGGGGAAGATTGGGGATGGTGAGGCGGATATGCAGGGGCGTATGGCCCGTGGGTCCCAGCGGGAGCGAGCCATATCGTGCCTCTGCCCGGACGATGGTGGTGGGATCGCCATGGCATACGTTGATGCGGGAGGGGGCGGCCTCCGTTTGGTGGGGGAAGTGGGAGGGTTTGCCGTTGAGGTTAGCCGTCAGGTCCACGAGCCCCAGCATTTCCATGGGGTCGCGGACTGCATGGTCCTGGGGTGTGGTCTGTCCTCCTCGGTCCGCCGGGGTGGGGGCAGCGTTCATGTCCCCGATGATGATGGTGGGGGCGAGCATGGCCATTTGGCGGTATGCTTCGGCCAGGGCTTGAATGAAGGGTTCCGTGGCGTCGCCGAAGGAAACGTGGGTGTTGATGACGTTGAGTTGCCATCCGTCCCCGACGACCTCGTAGACGCTCCGTCTCCCTGGGATGCTGAGGTGGTGGACGAGGTTGACGTGGATGCCGGCTCGGGCATATAGGGGTGTCCCCTTGTGCCAGTAGCATTTGTATGACTTCTGGTCCGGGGTATATATGGGGGTGGGTTCTGGAGGGTCGTCGCGTTGTAGGCCTTGTTCCTGGAAGGTGAGTAGGTGGGGGACCCACTCCGTCCCGTGTGCCATCGAGAGCTCCTGGAGGGCGGCTGGGACGTCCTTGGAGTATGTGATGGCCCGGTGGTTGAGGTTGAGGAGGTTGACGGAAGCCTCGGTGGGCGCGGGCCCGGGTTGTGGAGGCTTTCGTCCTCGGCCCTTGCCCCGTCAGGGAGGAGGATTGGGGCCCGGGGACTTTTTGCCGGGTGGTGGGCGCTTGGGTAAGCGCGGTGGGGGGAGGCCCTGGCTCCACTCAGGGGGGAGCTCCCTGGTGTACTTAGTGCCTCTGTAGGCCCTGTTCTCGTGGGTGAGGCGCCGGATGGGCCGGGCGCTGTTGAGCTCTAAGGTGTCGCTCAGTGGCTTGTCCGGGGCGCTGTTGCCTTGGTCTAGCTCCTTCTCGTGGTGTCAGGTCACCCGGATTTGCACCCCCCCGTTGGGGTTCAGTTCCTGGAGGCGGTACTGGATCGTGCCCTCACACCAGATCCAGTCGCCCGTGTGGTCGTTGCGGAAGGGCTGTTGGACTTTCGTGCCTTTTTGGAACTCTGGATACGTGTCGGCCTCGGACGGTGCCGGCGGCAGAAGGGAGGATGATGAGGATGCTTGGTCAAAAAAATCTGAAATTTCTTTTTCAAAACCACGTTGCTAAAAGTCCAGGGGGAAGGTAACGTGCCACCAGCATGGATGTTTCTCGATCCTCTAGGTCCGTTGGAAAGCCCAAAGTGTCTCCTTCTCGAATATGCATGGCCGTGCCAGGCCGTTGCACATCGGCATGGAGCTATCGCGCCGTCATGGGTGGGACGTTGGTCAAAAAACCTACACAAAGAAAAAATTTTTAAAACCGGGTACCTAAAAGTCCCGAGGGGGTGACTTGGCGCTAGGCGGTTGGACCAAAAAATGACCTAAATTTTTTTAGAACCCGGTTGCTAAAAGTCCCGGGGGACTAACTTGGCACCACCGTGGGCAGTAACTTCACTAGACGGGGGTAATGGTGACTGGGGGAGAAAAATGCCTAAAAAAGGAGAGAATTTGGAGGATAAAAAGGGAGATTTGGATCTATAAATTGGGAGAATTTGGGATGCATGGAGAGGGTGAAATCCAATGTGGGGAAGGGATTTGGACGGGAAAATCCTATAAATGTAATGGATGCGGTGTGTCAAATCCGAACTGGGGAAGGGATTTGGATGGGTAAATCCTACAAATTACATCGATTGGGATGGGGAAATCCTACAAATTACATCGATGTTGGATGTCATTGGATAAATAGAAATTCATGGATGGGCAGATTGGGGATGTCTCAATGAATGTAAAAATTGTGTTATTCACCCCAATGTAGTGAAGTTACTCACATAATAGGCACTGACTTACTTACGTGTGGGTCTATTGAAGTTGGATCCTAGGCACTTATTAAGGGCAATTGCAATGAAGGGCAAACAAAGACAACAAAAGGCATGCAAGGGACATGAACAACTTGACAAATTGATGAACTCAAATTCTCTGAAGGGTCAAAGGATAGTCCATCTGTAGCATGCAACTTGTGTTGGAATGGTTATACATACATTTTCGCTTCATGACCAGATTCTGGGGTTCACATATTGCGACCCAGGCAGTTGTTGTAGTTGTTGTTGTTGAAGATGTTGTTGTAGTAGTTGATTCTGCTGCGTAAGTATTTGTAGTTGTAGTAGTAGTAGTAGTTGTTGTTGTTGTTGTTGTTGTTGCTGTTGCTGGGTTAGTACCCCGGAAGAGGAGGATGCCACACCCCGGGAAGGTTGTTGTCCTTGTTGTGGTTCTTGTTGTTGTTCTTGTTGTTGTTCTTGTTGTTGTTGTTGTTGTTGTTGTTGTTGTTGATGTGCTGCCTTCTGTTTCGCATCTAGTTCCTGGGCCTTTAGTTGTTTGCGGTACTTTGAAGCATGGTCCACTAAATGTTTCCTGGTCCAATGATGGATGGCACCTCTCTCATCATCTGTGTGCTCCTGTTGCCACCTTCTGTCAAATGGTTCCCACCCTGAGCGTGCGCGGGTATCCGGGTGGAAAAAGACAAACGTACGCGACCAAAACAATTCCAGTGTCCGTGGGGGTTTCCGTGGTATGGTGGAGTAGATCGGTTGCGGGGGATGATCGCCATATTGCTTGCGCGTTGCATGCCAATGCTTCTTCAATTCGCCCTCAAGATCAAGGCACTTCTTCTTCCCCTTCTTGGGACCAGCCGAAACGGTGGTCACCAAAAGCAACAACAACAGTATGCGTTGATAGAACTTCATGTCCTACAAAGGACATATTGGGAGAGAATTGGGGTCGTGAATCACAAATCTGAGGTGCAATTGGAAACATTCGGTGTTGCAATTTGCGTGTCACAAAAGTAATTTCAGCGATTTTCATCATTCTCTAATGCCGCAAGCCACATTCAATTCCCATGCCAGCCCGGGGCATACGGACCACAACAGTATGTGTGGTCCGTATGCCCCGGGCGGGCACGGGATTGAATCCCGCTTGCGTACATTACATACATGATTGGGTAACCTATATACGTGTAAATACAGTAAGGCAGTTCAGGTCGGAGTATGGTTCCGCTGAGCGTACCTCTAAAGTGGAGTGTAGCTCGAAAGGTAAACGGAACCATACTCAAGTGTGTTCCCCGGTAAAACGCACTGCCACCCGGAGGCCAATCAGGGCTTGAATTGAGAGTATCATCCCCAACCACGATCCCGAAACGCGGCCAGCATCAAACAACGTTTGGAAATCTGAACCCCGATCGGTGCTTAGGTTCATTAGCGTTGCTTATCTGCCTTATCTACACCATCCTACCACAAATGCAAACCAGAAAGGCAACCTTATCACAAGTCAAAGTCAAGCTTTCACGAACATTTCCTTAAATGCAATTTCTGCAGCACAACGAAACGGGAAGCAAAAAATCAACATGACTGTATTGCGATTCATCAAATAATTGATTTATTCACTGCGGATGCGACAAATACATTCCATAACTCAACAGAACACTTTTGATCGTCTTTTTTTCATATTTTTTGTCTGTTACCGCAGCCCTTTTTGCGACCTTATTGCGACTTATGTCGACCGAACGTCGATCGCATTAGGTTGACATTAGGTCGACCTACCCCCGACTAGTGCTGTCAGTGCCCCACCGTGGGGTTTTTCCAATCCGTTTGGACGGTTGCGCCGCAATGCTACACGCGCGACCTTGCACAAACTGAGTCTTGAGGCCAAGGAGTCGGTGACGGTATGCAGACTGCGGCCGTAGCAGAATGCGAAAGACTGCGCACGAACAGGCGACACGCGCATTTACGACAACCGAAAAAACGACTGAAACTGATCTACTGCAACTGATCCTCTGCTAAAAGGCGACAAGGATGTTTTGAACCGTTCTGCAGCCCAAATTTTAAAATAATTGCATTATTTTATCGCCAGATAAGGGAACGATACCTTACTGGTAACAAGGCTACTGCTGCTGATTTTCAAGTCCCTCCAAGTGAAAGTCCACTCCCTCCTACTCATTTTCAACTTCCTCCTACTCATTTTCAACTCCCCCCTGCTCATTTTCAACTCCCTCCAAATGAAACTCCACTCCCTCCTACTCATTTTCAACTCTCTCCTACTCATTTTCAACTCCCCCATGCTCATTTTCATTTCCCTCCAAGTGAAAATCCACTCCCTCGTACTCATTTTCAACTCTCTGCTGCTCATTTTCAACTCCCCCCTGCTCATTTTCAACTCCCACAAAGTGAAGCTCCACTCCCTCCTACTCAATTTCAACTCCCTCCTACTCATTTTCAACTCCCTCCTACTCATTTTCAACTCCCTGGTGCTCATTTTCAACTCCCTCCAAGTGAACGTCCACTCCCTCCTACTCAATTCCAACTCCCTGCTACTCATTTTCAACTCCCCTCTGCTCATTTCCAACTCCCTCCAAGTGAAAGTTCAATCCCTCCTACTCATTTTCAACTCCCTGCTGCTCATTTTCAACTCCCCCCTGCTCATTTTCAACTCCCTCCAAGTGAACGTCCACTCCCTCCTACTCATTTTCAACTCCCTGCTGCTCATTTTCAACTCCCCCCTGCTTAATTGCAACTCCCTCCAAGTGAAGGTCTACTCTCTACTCCCTCCTACTCAATTTCAACTCCCTCCTACTCATTATCAACTCCCTCCTACTCATTTTCAACTCCCTGCTGCTCATTTTCAACTCCCTCCAAGTGAAAATCCACTCCCTCCTACTCATTTTCAACTCCCTCCTACTCATTTGCAACTCCCCCCTGCTCATTTTCAACTCCCTCCAACTGAAAATCTACTCCGTCCTACGCATTTTCAACTCCCCCCTGCTCATTTTCAACTCCCTCCAAGTGAAAGTCCACTCCCTCCTACTCAATTTCAACTCCCTCCTACTCATTTTCAACTCCCCCCTGCTCATTTTCAGCTCCCTCCAAGTGAAAATCCACTCCCTCCTACTCATTTTCCACTCCCTCCTTCTCATTTTCAACTCCCCCCTGCTCATTTTCAACTCCCTCCAAGTAAAAGTCCACTCCCTCCTACTTAATTTTAACTCCCTCCTACTGATTTTCAACTCCCCCCTGCTCATTTTGAACTCCTTCCAAGTGAAATTCCACTCCCTCCCACTCATTTTCAACTCCCCCCTGCTCATTTTCAACTCCCTCCAAGTGAAAGTCCACTCCCTCCTACTCAATTTCAACTCCCTCCCACTCAGTTTCAACTCCCCCCTGCTCATTTTCAACTCCCTCCAAGTGAAAATCCACTCCCTCCTACTCAATTTCAACTCCCTCCTACTCATTTTCAACTCCTTGCTGCTCATTTTCAACTCCCTTCAAGTGAAAATCCAATTTCAACGGACCTCAGACCTCAGCAGTGGCAAACCCAACCTCACACAGGCAAACCCTGAAGGCATGGAACATAAACTCAGACATGAAATTTGAAATGTCCTTAGTTCTTGGACACTTGAGCCCGCCACTCCAAAAGCTGCTTACACTGATGCAACTCAGCTGGCGAAAGTTGTTCCCCACATGCAGTCCGAGCATACAACTGAGCCAAGGGAGTATCAACCTGCTGAATCATCAAAAGCATATCATTTGCAACTTGTGTGGGAGCTTGTGTGGATGATGGTGGGTCCTCCTCAGCCGAGTCAACCATATTGTGAATATGTGCATGCAAATGATCAATTTACGCGGCCTGCTGCGCACTCAGGCCCCCAGGAGCCTGATTCACGGTCGTTAGCGCATCTGAAAGCTCAAGGGCAGCATTCAGCTCTTCCTTCAGCCTCGGACCGCTACCCTTACCCTGACCCCTACCTCTTCCCTTTGTGGCACCCTTTGTACCATCCCCTCGCTTAGCGGCCTTCCTGACAGTTGGCTGCACGGTTCGCTTGGGGGCCACCGGCGGGGGAACAGGTCGTGGTGCTTGTGCACCTGCCACATGGACCTGTGTGGAGGAGGCTCGCATGTCCACAAATTGGTTCAGTAGCCTCTCCTCTTCTTCGAGAAAGGCTACTGCATCCTGTCCCTGGTCAGAAAGATGAGTTGCCACTCGATCCACATTAGTTATATATTGACGCATCCGGGAGTGCAGGTTCCCAAGGGAGCGGACAATCTGCTCGCGTTTCGTTCTGCCTGGCAAATCAGCCCACGAGTAGATGTCGGTCAATATAATGTCATCGTCTGTAGCATGGATTTCCACGGGTACCTGCACTGTGGGTAGGGGGAGGCGTTGGCTGCTGCATTTGGCACTGATAAGTACCTCAGTTGCAGTCTGAAATTGTTTTAAAATAAAAATTGGAATGAACAACCCAAGATGGAAGCCGACTGATGATGACCGATGATGCAAAACAGCAAAATAGTGACAACATGGATGCCCGACTCGGACAGCAAGTCCACAACTACACCAAACTTTCGTATAGGCACCATCCTCAGCCAATGGCTCGAACAGACAAACATAATGTGGACAGTTCATTTAACGGGAAGCGCAGCTGGATTCACTTCGCTTTACCACATAAACTATATTTTTGCCTTGGATTTGGTGCACACGATTGGAGATCGCACAGAATCTCGGTAGGTCTACCAACTCCGTCTCAAGTGAATCGTGACACCGTTGATCATAGTTCCAAAAGGGTGCCACCCTGTTGGCAGCTATATATTGGGCCTCCCTGGACACGTCATACTCATACAAGAGGTACGCAGTTGAAGCATTCATCTGCTGGAGCATTCTATCAAACGCCCAGCTTGTCACCTTGCCTGAAACGAACTTGACATAGAATGGGAAGGCCTGGTTAGCTATTTGGTGATTGGCGTGTCGGTGATTCATCATTTCAGTATATTCAAGTTTATAGCCCTCCTTAGGGAGCGAGTGCAAAACAGATAAAAAAATGTGGTAGTAACCTTTTCTTGCAGTTAGGTGGCGCTTTATGCGGCTTTTCAAAGACTCAGCCCTCTGTGTGGACTTGCAGCCGAAGGTAAAAACTTCTACCTGCCATGCAACACACCAATGGTCAAGACGATGTAGCGGGGATCTGACTCCAAGGTATTCCTTGACAGTGTTCCAGCGGGGGTCCTCCAGAAATTTGCGCCAGAGAATATCAGCAGGGTCCTTATCTGGGCACTCCTGAACCTGTCGGATGGCGCTCTCAAGAGCAGTGAATTCGTGTTTTTCGAGGGAGTTTCGGCAGTTCTCGGTAAGATTTTTGTAAATGTGAAATAGGCAGAGGAAGTGAGCAGTTTGATGCGGGGGGAAAACCCTGGGAACGGACCTCAAGAGGGCGTATGCAGCATCACTGAAGAAAACCTGGGGTGCACAACCGGTTGCCTTTATCCACCCCTGCCAGAGCCACTCATAAGCCTCTGCATTTTCACTGCTTGGCATGCAGCCCTGAGCCAGGAGAAGGGTTTGGCCACGTTCGTTGATACCGCAAACAGGGCCAATGCCTCGCCGTGGTGATTCGATTTGTACGTGTTATCTTCAAAAATGACTTGTGCATATTTTCTGGCGTTTTTTACTTGCTCTCGCGTCATAAAACACCATCTTCGTACAACACCAGTGACTGGTTCAGGGGCTTCATGATTGAAATACCAGGCAGGATCTGCCTGTTTGAGCATTTTCAGGTGGTTAATCAAACGTGCAAGATCATTTGGGCCCATCTTGCGTTCGATGGACTTGAAAAAATTTCTGATGTGCTGCGTTGAAAACCCTTTGATTGCTGGGTACGCGTCCTCGCTATATTTCTTCCTCAAATTTACAAGAATTTGCTCCGGCATTTCACGGTGCTCATACGCCCGCTCAAGGTCGTGCCAGAGCTCATCAGGGAGGGCTGATTTGTCCAGTGGGGCGGCCTCCTCCTCGTCAGGCCACCAATGGTCAGAGTGGTCCCAATTAAACTCGGTTAGTTTCCACAGGCCCGTGCCAGGATCATGGGTTAGCGTTGCATCATATGGACACAAATCAGACTTTGTGAGAGGCCGGGGCTGCTTTTCTGGGCGTGCCCTACTGGTCTCCTTTAGAGGCGCGTGTTGTTTTAGGCGTCCCCAAATGCGACAACCAATACGTGCCCAATTACTCCCCCCTGCAGACTTGCTGGTAATGCTGTTATGTATTGCCAACTCCCGCCGAATCTTATTCAGGTATGCAACAGCTTCGGTGTCGGACCGGAAGGTGCAGCCAACCTCGTCTCCAGGTCGGGGGGAGTGCTCGGAGGGGGAATGGGCTTCGCGTTTCACGCGTTTGCGGGGGGGGATGTCGGGATGAGGTTTAGGATCAGAACGCGGTGACTGGGCGGCACTAAACTCATGCTGAATTAAGGGGGCCGGATCCGTAGATTCCGTTGGTCCCGAGTCAGATGCCGGGGTTGCAGAAAAGATGGCAGGGGGGTTTCTTACGGGGGCAGGTCTGGATGATGCACCATTCGAAGGGCTTCTCAGAGCTTCTGGGCCTAGCACATCACTGCTTGAAACTGCCACTTCCGCGGGTTCCGTTTTGACGTTGTCCAACATTGATGAAGAAACAGATCCCAAGGTCGCACAAAATGGATGGGCATATACACCCTCAAATAGCAAGGTCATCTGGGCGGTGGTAGGGTGGCCGATGGACGCGTGGAAGGACCAAAAGTTGGTTCGAAGGAATTCTGCGCTTTCATCCTGCAGCGGGATGCTGTGCCATGCAACACCACCGCGGAGAGGGAACAGGACAATAACTCTTTCGTTACGGACCCAGGTACCGGTTCTGCGTGAAACTCTACAAATTTGCTGCTCATGAACAGTCACACCAGTGATGATCCTCACCAGATCTGAGATGGCAGTCTCAGTGATATCCTTATGCACACACAGAACGAGGGTTCTGTCGAGGAGTGACACGAAAATGGGGATCTCTTTCCTCGCACATCGTCCCTTGTGGAGTCGTCGACACGGTGAGCATCTTCGCCGCCGTTGGTGGTGTCTACGATGCCTCCGATGGAGAAGGGAGAGAACGACAGCGGCCGAAACGAGACCACAAAAGACTATGGTCAGGCCCACAAGGCTCCAGCCGACATCGCAGATTGCGCAGAGCAAAAGCATTAAGATGGACATGTCTACAACGATGTTCCAACGTGAGAGGCTAACCCCCATTATTGATTCACAAAGGTCCTCTGATGCACGAACTTGATAGGCTACCCCCTGACTAATGAGTTACCGGGGGCCTCTGATGCACAAACTTGATAGGCTACCTCCTGTCCATTGGTTTACCAAGGGCCTCTGATGCACGAACTTGATAGGCCACCCCTGACTATTGATTTACCGGGGGCCTCTGATGCACGAACCTGATAGGCTACCCCCTGATTATTGAGTCAACAAGGGCCTCTGATGCACGAACTTGATAGGCTACCCTCTGACTATTGATTTACCGGGGGCCTCTGATGCATGAACTTGATAGGCTATCCCCTGATTGTTGATTTACCAGGGGCCTCTGATGCACCAACCTGATAGGCTACCCCCTGATCATTGACTTACCAGGGGCCTCTGATGCACGAACTTGATAGGCTACCCCCTGACTGTTCATTTGCCGGGGGGCTCTGATGCACGAACTTGATAGGCCACCCCCGGACTATTGATTTACCCAGGGCCTCTGATGCACGAACTTGATAGGCTACCCCCTGACTATTGATTTACCAGGGGCCTCTGATGCACGAACTTGATAGGCTACCCCCTGATTATTGATTTACAGGGGGCCTCTGATGCACGAACTTGATAGGCTACCCCCTGATTTTTGAGTCAACAGGGGCCTCTGATGCACGAACTTGATAGGCTACCCCCTGACTATTGTTTTGCCAGCGGCCTCTGATGCACGAACTTGATAGGGTATCCCCTGATTATTGATTTACCGGGGGCCTCTGATGCACGAACTTGATAGACTAACCCCTGACTATCAATTTACCAAGGGCCTCTGATGCACGAACTTGATAGGCTACCCCCTGATGATCGATTTATCAGGGGCCTCTGATGAACGAACTTGATAGGCTAACCCCTGACTATTGATTTACCAGGGCCTCTGATGCACGAACTTGATAGGCTACCCCCTTACTTTTGATTTACGGGGGGCCTCTGATGCATGAACTTGATAGGCTACTGTCTGACTCATGTATGGCAAGACGTTGCCCTCCCCAGCCTTCAAGAATGCGGGGGGATGAGGGGGGTGGAGGGGGAGGAGAGGGCTGAGCTCGGGGGGAGGGGAGAGAGGGGAGGGGGGAGTGTTGGGGGGCTTGGGGGTTTGGAGGGTGAATTGGGGGGGCCCCGGGGTGGGAGGAGGGTGCGGGGGGGGGGATTGGGGGGGGATACAGGGAGGTTTGGGGGGGGGTAAGGGTGGGACCGGGGGAGGAGGATGGCGGAAAAGGCTGGAGGGGCGTAGGGGGGAGAGGGGTGGGGGGGCTTGGAAGCGTTGGAGGGGAGGTTTTGGAGGGCCCGGGGGGGGGGGGGGGCATGGGGCGGAGATACAGGGGTAAAAGGGGGGAACACTGGGGCGTCTGATGTACGACGGGCATCAACTCAATTGGTGATTGAATCATGAATCATTCACAGGCCCACGCAGGACAGGCAAGGGAACGAAGGAAATCAATAGCAGAAGGATTGAGCAAGTAAAATGTGCGAATCCAGTACATCAGTTTCAAGGATCCACTAGCATTTGTTCACACTTGGGTTAAACGAGAGAAACATATGGGGAGTCAGAATCAGGCTGATGACGACAACGCTAACTGACACTTATAAGCACGTGGGGGTAAACCATAAAAACTGGTGGGTAACCTGGAAGCAAAACTCGCTGGCTGGGATTCGGCCCAGAGGGTGCCGCAGCTTGGTTATCGCCCCCTCGTAGGAGGACCCTCTGGCACTCGAGGTTCCCGCGGTGTGTCCACACAGGATCGGCACATCTGTGGCGTCACGTACCTTCTCCTAGCCTCGGTAGCTGCCTTACCTGCACTAATTGGCCAGTGCCGTTTCCCAGGTCCCTTTTGACCTGTTTTTAAGGTCAGGAACAAGGTTCACGCCCACTTACAACGTGGGTTGGGTCTGTATAATTCTCTTGAACCCATTTGGGTTCAAAATTTGAGTTCCCTTACCCGCACCCACGCAACGAAGAAGCAAACGACGCAAACACACTGTAGCTGTGGTGTCTTTGTAGCCTGTATGAGGCATTACTCTCAAGGTTAGACAAACGAAAAGGGTTCGGTCCGGTCAAACCAGTCAAATCAGACGAAAAGGGGTAGATCTGAATAATACCCTTGAACCTAAAAAATAGCGTGTTGTAACAACACCTGCCGTACAGGAACCTGTACCTGTACCTGCAATCTGTCTCACCTGGTGAAACCAGATGAAAAGTAAGCAATGGGATCCGGTCAAGATCAGGTCAAATGAGACGAAATAGGGTGCCCTTTGGCTCCAAAAAATAAACAAACACCCCAATAGCGCCAAAGAGAAAGTCACAGGGCTAGACACGCGCGTATCAGGTAGGAGGTCAGTAGGAGGTCAAACAGAATTCACCGCGCAGAGAAAGGAACGGAATGCAATAGAGCCTGGCCTTTCAATATTATATCTGGGTCCGGGAACCAGTGTCAAGGGTAAAATTTGCCAAGCAAACAGCAGTCTGCTGACCCCCCCGCCGTAGAAGAAAATTGCGGAGCCTGCAATGCGTGGGTTCAGATCTCAGTCTTGGTCCGGCGATGTGCTCTGCCACTACACACGCCATCATCTCACTGCCCAAACCACTTCACAATGCAAGCACTAGAAAAACTTCTAGCGCTTCCAATTAGGGATACCGGAGGCCTCACGCGAGCCCCCCGACTGATCCTCCAACCCAATGGCGGTCTCATCGGGGAGATAGACCACCCATGCAACTCTGGTGGTTCCGCCCTTTTCGGTTTCCCGCTCCACCTGCCGAAAGTTCCTACCCCCCGCAAGCCGCTTCTGATTGACGTCCGGGACCCAGAAGGCTTCAAAACTGCTGAGTCGGCCCTTGGAGTCGGGCCGACAGAAGGTGAAAGGGGGGGTGCACTGGTCGGAGCCAACCAGAGCAAGGGGGAGATAGGGGACGACCTTTTCTGGTGGCAGGAGCCACTGCGTCGGATTGCCCTTGCTGAGCATCTCCTCGACCTCAGCCTTCGCCTTCGGAACGGGGACAGACCTCTTCATCTGCCATTTCCCCCCCCAAACAACAAACTTGGACAGAGTTGTCCAACAAAAACTTGGATCCCGAACTTCAAACTGCTGCCTCAAACCTGCTCCCTGGACCGGCAACGACCCCCTACGAATGAACTCTTTAAAAAAATTTGCCGTTGGAAACGTGCAACGGTAGGGACCCCCATCCACACGAGCCCTCTTTGCCTTGGGCTCGTCAGGCTCAACGCCGCAGGGGGGGCTGACGGTCGAGCACTTTCTCCAATGCTCGATCCGCTACTGCCAATCAGGCATCTTGGCCAGCGTCCTGTCCACCACCACCTGACAGATCCGCCTGATCCTCGGCAAATCCAAGCCTCCAGCTTCCCAGACCAGCAGAAACCAGCTGGACTTCCTCCTCAAATCCTTGCTGCACTCGGCAATGACCGAGATGCAGTGGCCCATCCCTCCCCCAGTCCCCCCACCGCCGTCGACGAGCTTAATGGCATGACCATCAACCCTGCAAATGACATGCCCATACACCCTGTCCTTCACCCTCTCGTGGACGGACTTGTCCTGGGTGCGGATGGTTTTTTTGCCAGGCGGAGCTACCATGTGCTCTGCCCGCCACTCAGCCCACTCCAGCGTCGCCCCCCACCGGCTGTTGACACCCATAGCCCTCTGTCCCCGGACAAAAAATGTCTTCTGGCGGATACCACGCGCTGCAGCTTGGTATTCCGCATCATACCCCCTGAGGTGGATTCCGACCTGCAGCCACTGACCCATCTGGCCGTACACGTCCTCCCTATTCTGCACCGAGATCACCTCACACTTACCACAAACACCATTTCTACGACACCCCCAGGAGCAGCCCCCTCGAACTCGTAACAAAACCAGGGAGCGTAAACGCCTGCAAGTTGCGACCCAGCCGTGATGAAGTCGCCCCCAAAAGAATTCTGGTCACGCCAGACCATGGTCAACGGCCTGACGAACCTCCCCTTCCGCCAGTCCCTCTTGAAACAACAGGTCTGGCTTTCAACCTGCGTCAAGTGCGGCCCCCCCATCTCGGACCACAGCCCACGCACCCCTCCACGACCTCCTTGGGGTGGATGTGGTTGCGAACGATATGGTGATTGGCTTGGGGGTTGATGTCGTGCTGGCATAGTAGTTCTTTTGGACTTAGGAACTCTCCTTGAAGGTTTTGCTGTTGGTGTTGGTGGACTTGGGCGTGTAGGGTTTTGTGGTGTGTTTGGGGTAGCCTTTCTGCTGGCACCTCCTTTTGACTCCGATTTTTGGAGCGTTGGGCCTGGCGCGTTTGTGATGGATTTGGATGAGCCTCGTTGTTGCCTACCGTTGGGTGTGATGGTCCACAGTTGGTGGCTTGTGGAGGGCAGGTCCAATGGTGTTCGCTTGTTTCAGCATCCAATTCAGCATCGGTGATGTCGGGTAGGGCTCCACACTCCGTCATTGCCCAAATGACGGGTTCATCATACATGGTCAAGGCATCCTCGGATGTGGCGTCTTGGAACGTATGCACTGTGGATCGCAACGTCGTGGAATCCAGTGCAAACATTTGCAGGATGCTTGCACAATATGCCAAGAACCATCGTGGGAGCTGTCCCGTCAACGTTTTGGCAGTGCACCATTGCATGGCGAGCATCACGACGCGGAACCCACAAGTATCGGAATCAGGTTGGGTTCCGTAATGGTGCCACAGGAAGGACCAGCCAATTTTCTTCAACATGACTCGAAACAGGGCCCCACATTCTGACGAGGCGTCTTTGGAATCGTGAACGACTAGGCTCTTGCAATCCACTTGGACATCTGTGACCAACACGTAGTGGACCCCTATCGTGGAATTTTGGGATGTTAGCAATAATGGTAGCGTGCATTTTTGTGTACAAATTAGGCTTAGTGTGGGAAAATGTCGCATGAGTGGGGCCAACTGCATGTCGATGGTCACAGGTTTCACCCAGGTGGTGCCTGGGGGCAAGAGAACCTCAGGAAGCAGTGGACTGCCGAAGTGGACAGCCACGCACATTCTGCAAGATGGACATTGTGCTCGATGGAATCATTCTTCTCATCCAGCCAATATTCAAAGCTGAAGTGGCAAGAACGTGCATCCAAATGGGGGTGGTCACCCATGGAGGACGGAGGCGGAGACACATGCAATTCAGTCTGGTTCTGTTTTGGGGGACCCTCAACATGGTCTTGCTTTCGAAGAATGCGCTCCCGGAAAGTAGCCTTTGTACCACAAGTTGATAGTCCATGAGCCGCACACAAGGTCCGTAACTGAACAACGGACATTTGGCCCAAGACATCGGCACTAAAGACATGTGGCTTGTTGTTGCCATCCAACAACTGCACCCCAACATTTAGTTGCTGAGATGTGCTATGAGGCCATCCGAGCGTACGTGGCTGCTCCGTTCCGTCCTCAGTGAGGTCGTCAATGTCTAATGACCACCTGTCTCCTTGCAATTGTCTATCAATATAAGACCACCATGGAAATGACACATACTGCAAGATGAGCAACATGTTCACTTTTAAAATGCGGGCATCCAAATTTTGGGGAAAATGAGATTTGGTGTGCCATGAGCGGGATACACACATGATCCCGGCAATAAGAGTGGATGTGAAGGTTCTACGTGGGTAAGGAGGAATGTCTTGAGCCGGCTTGGGTGCCAAAACATATGTTGCCACAAACCAATTCCACAGCTGCACGTAGTAGGGGTCCACAAGGAATGCTTCACGGCGATAGTTGAGGATAAATAGACCTTGAAGAGAAGGTGCCCGTGACAATGCAACGTAGGCATGTGCCGCTGCAAAGAAGGTTGCCATATCAATCCACACAATCCGGTACGAGCAGCCTTGCGATCCGTGAACGGTACATGCATATCCCGCGAGCATCGGAATTTGTAGTATTTTGACCTGCACGGATGGCCCGTACACGGGGATTATTTGTTGGAAGCAACAAATAGGGTACTCCCTTGTGCAACCAATGGGGCACACAACGATAACATCATTGGACCATCGCTTGATAACAACCATTGTTGAGTTCACCAAACGATTTTGGATACTAACGTTGCCAATTAGCCGGGCTCTCATACCGGCGGCCACGAAAACCTGTTGTGGGAGCACGCGGCGATTGCGAGAATTGATGTGGTCGCACATAGCTTGATTAGTGGGAGCACCACCCATGTCCACATAGGTGGCGTTGAAGGTCACAATATTAGATCCCAATTGTGCCATGAAGTGCTCGTTCCACCGATGCATGGCATTCCTGCGTCCCAATAGTATGGGGGCATCTTCGAGGTCTTGAAGCGAAACATCATTGTTTGGAGCGATGCGTTGCTGTAGAGTGAGATGATCATCATCTGTTTCCTCCCCAATGCGCACACGATTGAGCAAGTCAATGAATTGTTCACTGTCTTGGCGCATGACCTCCGACAACACAAACGGCACAAAATGCTCCCGGAAGAGGGCACTATCGAAGATGTCGAGATCAACGGCAGGAAGCTGCAATGGGTCGCCAACACAAAGCATTGTGATTCCTCCGAAAGGATTGCGCTTGTCCCGGCGCACCTTGTGTAGTATGTCATTCAACGTGTGGAGGAGCTTGTTCGACAAAAGTGAGAACTCATCCACAATAATCATGTCGGCATTACGGATCATCCACCAAAGAATTGTTCCCTCCTTGATTTGCCAATCAAGGTCCAAGGACAAAGAAAACATGCTGCGGATGGTTCGGCCACCAACGTTGAGCGCTGCCACGCCACTAGCACCGCACACGAGAACTGAAAATCCACATGCGCGTAGCTTGGCAATCAATAAACGTACAACATGAGACTTCCCAGTTGCTGCAACTCCTGTGAGAATGGCACACAACTGAGGTCGGCTACCAGCAATGCTAGCCTGACAATGTGTTGATATATCTGGTATATCCTTCGGTTGTTGTTGTTGAAAGTGTGCCACAAAGATTTCGAAAACCATGCGTTGCCAATGATTTAGAGCATTGACCAAGGTTTCGGCAGCTCCGGGGTCATTGGCGTTCAAAAATGCCTTCAACTCCTCAGCCAATCCGGGATCCATTTTCGCCTCATCAGCAACCATTGGTTCATCGTCACCAGCCGGATGCTTGTCAAGCTCATCCAAATCGGACATATAATTGTTGAAGAAGGTTGCATCGACTATGTCCTCAGCGCGAAGGACTTCTGGCAGAAGACACAACCGCTCAACTGAGTAACCTCGAGCCTGGGCGTTGTTCAGTGTTTCTCGTGCTTCTTCCTCATATCCTCGGAATAGCCCACGAAGGATACACTCCTCCATGTAGGTCTTCGACACATTGTCCTTCGAAAAGAATCGCTGTTCGTGGTCTTCTTTCGTGAAGGGCTGGGAGAGGAGAATCTTTTGTAAGAAGTACCTTTCGGCATCCTCACCGTAGGGAAGGTAGAAATTCCACCTTGGAATGGCAGTGTGCCGGCGCAATCTCCACTGATTGCCCATGTTGTCTCCAATTTCCCGCTCCATGCGCTCTGGAGGGGATGGCAACCAGTACGGGCGCTCCTTGCCATTTTCAGGAGGATCGGCTTTATACCGAACACCGTCTACTGCGTCGTCGGAATCACTAGACAGAGATTCGTTGGCCATATCCTCTGCCGGATTGCTTGCCAAGGCGCTGGCCTCTGAGGGATTGCGCTGTGTACGACGATAATAGCGGTAGAAGTCAGGGTACTTCAGTTGCAAACCGTCCGGAAGCTCCAAATAGAAATCGTACCTACCTAGGTACCAAACATCCGTAGACGCGTCATCCTCCAGTAGGTGTTTGCGGCGTTTCAAGCGCCCCAACTTAGGCCATGGATCCGTTAGAATCCATACAACCTCTCTACTACCCCTACATTGATGAATGCCAAGCAACATCATTCCATTCTCCATGCGTCCCAAAGAACGTAGCTTAAGCAAGCGCTCAACGTCAGTGGTATTTGGTGACAGGTTCATTGGAACAGTCAATGATTTTGCAGCTTTGGTGAGATATTTTGCAAGGTACAACTCCCACTCCAAAGATGTGATCCGTTGCACATTGTTGTGGCATTGCAAACGTACTAGAAGACGACGATTGTGAGGTACCACACAAGCATCTTCTTGTTCCTGTCGGCGGTACAATAGGCGTACACCGTTACTGTCAAACTCCTCCTTATGTTGGGGAACCGTAAACGGATACCCGGCCTTGCACTCGGTAGATACGCGCACTTGGCCAATGTTGAAACATTTGTCTGGGTAACACTGGTGCACCATATTGCACTCCTTGTATAAACTCCGTAGATATGAAGTGAATTCCGGATCATAGCCATCACTTTCGAGGGGCATTGTAGCGGAAATGACATCATCCGGGATTGAATCGGGTTGGCACCAAACAACACCATGCAAGTGCACTCGGCCGCGCTCTTGGTATTCAAAGCGGAACCAATAATGGCGAACCGTTTCAAACGGACCTCTCTTGCCAATGGCTAAGAACTCACGCTTGAATATCTCGACCCGCTTGTGAAATGCGACACATGCCTCCATATCGTACCCGTCTTGAATTGGCTTGGTGGGCCTTGTGCCCTCCGGATATCGTCCAGGCCACACCGCACCTGCGCGGCATCCCTTTTGCACCGCGGCTTGCAAATCAGCCCAATTGTCATTCATTGTCCAAGTAATGAATAGGTCTGCTTTTCCAAGCTCGCGGCTCATTGCAGTGAGGTCAAGATGCCGTGAGGCCCAATAGGATCGTGTCCCAACTAGCTTGGATGGGACATAAGTTCCATATCGATAGTATGGGTTGAGTTCCGCAGTACCTTGATCAACCCCTTCGCCTTCCAAATTCCGATTCATGGAATCAACACCATCGTGGTACGAAGCACGGGCCTTCTTATGTTCGTGTGCGGGGCATGCTGATGATTCGCTTAGCTGGATCGGGGACTGTGTGGATGATTCGGCACCTGGACATGGAGTTGATTGGCTCGGCTGACCAGGTGATTGAGTGGATTGCGAAGAAGATTGTGCGTGATGTGATGAGTGTCGCTTTGGAGGGGGCTTGGGTCCTGCAGAGCTTTTAGCAGCACGCAAATGTTCCGCAACGATATCCGCTGCGCGATCACCACGTTGCGCTTTGAAATTTTGCTGGTTCCAAATAAGTTGATTCTTCATCTCTTTACTCACTTGGAAGAAGGACCACCATCGGTCACGGCGCCAGCGCTCATCAAATGCAAGATACCGGCTACGGTAATACGCTGCACATCCAATTCCACACCCAACCTTATATCCACCAACTCCACCAGGATACAAATCTGGCCAAACGCACGGTTCCAATTTGGGATCGTTGAAATGCAAATACGTGTCGTTCGCCAATGATTGTGCTGCAGCGGTAATGGTCCCCCCTGCACGTTGAAATGGTGCCCGATGCATGAATTCCACTCTGTCTTGGTGAGGGGCAAAATCGGGAATAATGTTCCGCGGTGCATCACACTCCAATGCCCAAGCCACGTACTCGTCTTGTAGATGGTACTCCAGGCGTTTCCCGTACTTATCCTCAAAAAAAAGTTGTGTCAACGTCCCCTTGTAGAAGCTGCATTTTGCAAGTAGCGGTACAATGTTTCATAATGCGCCAAAAACCGGGAATAAAAGGGGTGAATTTTCTTCAGCAACAGCAATGCTTGGTTCATTTGCCGCGTGTTTTGGGCACTATCCTTCGGCTTTTGATAATCGCGCAGCACATCTTCTTTCATGGTCATAAACCCATATAGTGCATTATACTGCTGGCTAGGCTTGCAGCCCACACCAGCGGTCCCAATAGCATGGTGCCATTGTCGATGACACAGATCCACGTGCTTAAGGGTATTTGAATACAAAGCACCCAACGCGATTTGCCGTTTTTGATATTCAGTAAGATTCGCAAGTTTGGTTGGGACCCTGTAATGTGTCGTGCCATCCAGTTTGTACCCATAATTTATAGGATCGTACTTGGCACGATACTTGCTGCAAACGAGGCATGCATACATACCATGTGGCAAATGCCACACCGGCGTATCATACACTTTAAAGGGGCCAATACTCGTGGGATGCAACCGAGGCGGAACGCGAAAGGGTGGTTCTTTGTATTGTACATAGTTTGCAAACAAGTCATTTCGGAACTCGAAGATCGCACTAGTAATCACAACTGTGGTTGGCACCCCAAAGAGGTTGGTGGTACGGACTGCACTATCATCTCGGAAAACAAGAAACTTGTGCGCACCAACCGGGCCCCAAAGCAGTTGACCACATTGATGGCAAAGGGCATCGAACAGCGGCGAGTACAAAACATCCAAGCCATCAAGCCAATACTCTCGGACGGATTTCAAAGAAATGCGAGACGGCTGCGTGTGCTTTCCGCGGAAAAGCTTTTTTTTAGCGGCACCAACAACCCCCGGCGATCGGGCATGTGAGGCTTTGGCATATTGCTTTTCAGGCGTATTGCTGTGTCCACCAACAATACCTTTATCGCGTTGCGCCTCGGGCGTGTTCCTTGCGCCCCCAGTATAGCCCTTGGCGACTTGTGCTTGTGGCGTGTTCCTGGAACCCTTAGCGGCTTGTGCTTGTCGTGTGTTCCTTACACCCCAAGTAGATCCCTTGGCGGCTTGTGCTTGTGGCGTGTTCCTGGCACCCTTAGCGGCTTGTGCTTGTGGCGTGTTCTTGGCACCCTTAGCGGCTTGTGCATGTGGTGTGTTTCTGGCACCCTTAGCGGCTTGTGCTTGTGGTGTGTTCGTGGCACCCTTAGCGGCTTTTGCTTGTGGTGTGTTCGTGGCACCCTTAGTGGCTTGTGCTTGTGGCGTGTTACTGGCACCCTTAGCGGCTTGTGCTTGTGGTGTGTTCCTGGCACCCTTAGCGGCTTGTGCTTGTGGTGTGTTCCTGGCACTCTTAGCGGCTTGTGCTTGTGGTGTGTTCCTGGGACCCTTAGCGGCTTGTGCTTGTGGCGTGTTCCTCGCACCCCCGGTAGCTCCCTTGTCGGCTTGTGCTTGTGGCGTGTTGAGATTTGCCATGGATGACGATTGAACTCCACGCTCCACCCCCTTTTTAAGCCGGTTCCTCAGTTTGTTGCGTAGACTGGCATGGCGACGGCGAATGGTGGGCGGCGCAACTTCGGGATGCCGCGCAATGAAGTCCCCAGGGGCGAAGTCAAGGTTGGCCTCCAGGCATTGTTGCAACTCTTGTTCCCAGCAGTCTGACATGGATGATATGAACGTAACTCGGTTAAGAGTACACGTATATTCCAAATCCAACCGCAAAGAACACAGCACACAATCGAAAAAAGGGACCTGGAGAGGAAGGAATACAGGAAGATGCAGAAACATTGCTACATGGCACGCCTGCTACATTGCACGCCTCACCCCTGGCAAGATCCCATGATCCCATGATCCCACAATTATTACGTACTATGGTACCCGGTGCCATAACCCACGATCCCATGATCCCAAAACCATTACCTACCATGGTCATGTGCAACACGCGTGTGATACTATGCAACACGTCCGTTCATTATCTAGGCTACTTAACATGAAAATACGAGCACAAAATATGCGTGTGGGCAGCGTTGTCGCAACTCTTGTTCCCAGGAACTCAGATATGAATGGTATGAACGCAACTTGGTTAAGAGTACACGTATATTCCCAATGCAATCGCAAAGAACACAAAATACAATGCAAAAAGGGGTACGGGATGAAGGAAGCTAGTGCACAAGTTCAGCACGCAACAAACGACTTTTGTATAGCGCCTCGTCTTGCGGAATCTGGCGCTCATAGCATGGACGGTTTGATCACCATGGCCGGTTTGATGAGAACCTAGTGCACAAGTTCAGCGCGCAACAAACGACTTTTGTATAGCGCCTCGTCTTGCGGAATCTAGCGCTCACAGCATGGACGGTTCGATCACCATGGCCGGTTTGATGAAAGAACCTTGTGCACAAGTTCAACACGCAACAAACGACTTTTGTATAGCGCCTCGTCTTGCGGAATCTGGCGCTCACAGTATGGACACTTCATTTTCAAGGCAATTCTCAATAATTGCAGGTCCAACACGGTTGTGAGGGTGGATCATCAGCACGCAACAAACGACTTTTGTATAGCGCCTCGTCTTGCGGAATCTGGCGCTCACAACCTGGACGGTTTGATCACCATGGACGGTTTGATGAAAGAACCTAGTGCACAACTTCAGGACGCAACAAATGACTTTTGTATAGCGCCTCGTCTTGCAGAAATCTGGCGCCCACAACATGAACGGCTTGATGACCATGGACGGTTTGATGAAAGAACCTTGTGCACAGCTTCAGCACGCAACAAACGACTTTTGTATAGCGCCTCGTCTTGCGGAATCTAGCGCTCACAGCATGGACACTTCATTTTCAAGGCATTTTTTGATAATTGCAGGTCCAACAAGGGTGTGAGAGTCGATCATCAGCACGCAACAAACAACTTTTGTATAGCGCCTCGTCTTGCGGAATCTGGCGCTCACAGCATGAACGGCTTGATGACCATGGACGGTTTGATGACAGAACCTTGTGCACAGCTTCAGCACGCAACAAACGACTTTTGTATAGGGCCTCGTCTTGCGGAATCTGGCGCACACAGCATGGACACTTCATTTTCAACGAATTTTCCAATAATTACAGGTCCAACGCGGGTGTGGGAGTGGATCATCAGCACGCAACAAACCACTTTTGTATAGCGCCTCGTCTTGCGGAATCTGGCGCCCACAGGATGGCCAAAGTAGAGTCGAGCCCAAGGCGATGGGAAGGGGCAAGAAAGAAATGGCGGTATCCTTGAAATGCCGGTATGCTTGCTTTCAAGGCATTTTGGGATTTTCCGCGGGTCAAAACCCGTTACCGCCAGCCTAAAATGCACTGAAAACATTTCTTTGAGCATCCAAAATGGTCTGGGATCACCTTTGGAAAAATGCGTTTTTGACACATTTTGGACTCATTTTAGGTCCCAAAACGGCCCATTTTTAAGGCATTTTGGGATTTTCCATGGTCCAAAACGCGCCACCATGGGCTCAAAACGGCCGAGAAAAAACCTGTTTGAGCATCCCAAGTGGTCTAGGAACAACTTTGGAAAAAATGATTTTTTTCGCCCCGGGGACCCTGGTGGACCCATCGTTGGCCCCCACTGTGCGTGGGCTAGCCGGCCCTCCGGCTGCACCAAGTGACCACTGGTACGGGGGTCTACGTGTCTCGTTCGGCGATTCTGAGGCTTGGAAACCATAAAAAGTGGAGAGTTGCGGGTGGACTAGGTGCCCTCAGAATTCGTTTTTGAGCCACGTAGTCCAAGATACGGCCTGTTCTTGGTTTCGGGGTGCTGGTGCACATTGCGCAGTTTTGGGGGCTTTTTGGCGCCTTTCTGGGCCGTTTCTCGGACATATCGTGGAGTTAGAGGGCACCAAAGGTCCAATTGGTCGCGGCAAAGTCAAGCCGCACGTGCAGTGTAGCAGCCGTTTGCCTTCGTTTGGCTGTTTTGCACCCTTACTAGGGCTGTTTTGGGCGAAAAATGGCTGTATTTTGCCCAAAACTGTGCAGAATTGGGCAGGCAGATCAGACTTGCCAAATCCAAGTTTTGAGCCGAAAACTCACCGGTGGCGGCCCGGGGCGCTGGCGCCAAGTCGGGACGTGCCCTCCCAAATCTGCGCAGTTTTGGGCCAGAAAAAAGCAATTTGTCGCCCAAAATAGCCCCCAAACCCGGGCGAAACGCCAAAAAGAAGGGGGACGGTGGCTACACTACATGTCAGGCTTGACTTCACTGTGTCAAAGAGCCCTCTAGTGCCCTTCAACTCCACAATATGCTCGAGAAACGACCCAAAAAGGCACCAAAAAGCCCCAAAATCTGCGCAATGTGCACCAACACCCCGAAACCAAGCACGGGTCGTATCTTGGGCTACGTGGCTCAATTCCAAATTCCGAGGGCACCTAGTCCACCCGCAACCCCCCCCTATTTGTGGTTTCCAACCCTCGAAATTGCCCAACGAGCCACCTAGACCCATGTATCAGTGGTCACTTGGTGGAGCCGGAGGGCAGCCAGGCCCGGGGACGGTTCGGGCCAACGGTGAGTCCACCAGGGTCCCCGGGGCGAAAAAAATACATTTTTCCAAAGTTGTTCCTAGACCACTTGGGGCGCTCAAACAAGTGTTTTTAGCCCGTTTTGAGCCGGTGGTGACGCGTTTTGGACCATGGAAAATCCCAAAATGCCTTAAAAATGGGCCGTTTTGGGACCAACAATGGGTCAAAAATGGGTCAAAAACGCGTTTTTCCAAAAATGATCCTGGACCATTTGGGATGCTCAAACAAGTGTTTTTAGCCCATTTTGAGCTCGTGGCGACGGGTTTTGGCTCCTGGAAACTCCCAAAATGCCTTGAAATGGGCCATTTTGAGACTAAAAATGGGTCAAAAAGGGGTCAAAAACGTGTTTTTCTTAAAGTGATCCCGGACCATTTGGGATGCTCAAACAAGTGTTTTTAGCCCGTTTTGAGCCCGTTTTGACAAAGTTTAGCCCGTTCCACCACATGTATGCACCACTTTGTGCCTTTTGCATGTACCTTAGAGCTGTGTGGTGGAGCCACCTAGAGTTGGGAGAGGGGTGTAGATTGGAGGATATATATATATATATATATATATATATATATATATATATATATATATATATATATATATATATATATATATATATATATATATATATATATATATATATATATATATATATATATATATATATATATATATATATATATATATATATATATATATATATATATATATATATATATATATATATATATATATATATATATATATATATATATATATATATATATATATATATATATATATATATATATATATATATATATATATATATATATATATATATATATATATATATGTATATATATATATATATATATATATATATATACATATATGTATATATATATATATATATATATATATATATATATATATATATATATATATATATACATATATATACATATATATATATATATATGTATGTATATATATATATGTATATATATATATATATATGTATATATATATATATATACATATATGTGTATATATATATATATATATATACATATATATATATATATATATATATAGTCATAGTCATAGTCATAACCACTTATCATGCCGTCTCCTGGAGTTACCGGGCATCTTGCGCCGACAGGTGGTTCCTGCCCCGCTCGATCCCGTGGGTCCCAGGGCTGCCTGAGGTGGCCCACAGCATGAAGGAGGACCCAGAGGACCGGGGATACCGGTCAACCAGGCTTTGGGGGCAGTGCCAACTGCTTTGCGTTAGCATTAGCAACGGCGACGGACGCTGGCCCGTTTATTCGTTTGGGGTAAGGGGGCAAGGCACAGCAACGCAGCAGTATCGCAACACGGAGAAAGCAAGAGCTTCTCCGTCCGGCGCAAAGCGGCAACCAAGGAACAAAGCAGCACGCATGCGGCGAAGCAAGAGCGGACCCTCTGTCGTTCGCGTACCCCCGCCACCGTGGAGACGTCCATCACCCGTGGCCCCACGGAATCCATTGCTATCTGCGTACTCGTAATTGCCCCCCACCCCTGACTTCACGTATCCCTCGGCCAGCAAGCAATAGCCCGTATATGCATAGCCAGGATTTCTGGGAGGCTCCAGCCTAGCCTGGCCCTCAGCTTTCATCGCCCCCATGTCCCCACAGTGTACGCCGCCGACCCACCCCACCAGTCCCCTAGTATAGTACAGAAACACGGTATCAACTCCACGTCCCCGTGGCCCTGAGCTGCACCCACACCCCAGATATATACCATGCCGGCACTCCATGTCAGGGGCCAGCACCCAATCAGCTTCGAGGCATCCACTTGCCCACGTATAATATAACTGGAGGGTCTACAGGGGGGGAGGCCGGCCGCTACGCGACGGGAGTGGCGCAACCCGTGAATATCGCTGGCTGGGATTCGGGCTGGTTGGTGCCGTAGCTTGGTTATCGACCCCCTCTAGGGGTACCCACCAGAGGCTCGCTCCGGGCTGTGGTAACGAGGTGCGCCTCATCTGGCCCACATACATTGCCCTGGCGCCTACCCTTGACCCTTACCTGCACTGTTTGGCTGGCTCCCGTGGTTGCGCCTCTTCCGCCACAGCAGCTGCCAGGCCGCAGGTTCGGCCCCCACCGACGACGTGGCGAGCCTACTTATAGCATTGGCCCGCGCGTCACCCCCCGGACCACTCAGCATACCGCTCCTTCTCTCTCCTCGCCTCTAGCCGACCGGTCTGGCGTCCCCCAGGGGTAAGTCGTTACGATGGTGAGGTGACTGCATACTCTTCGGTACGACGCCGCGCAGTACCGCTGTTGCCACCCCGATACCACCTGCGAGCCGCCACCACACGCACCACCACAACCACAAGGCCATGGTCAGAGGTTAGACTATGTACATGCCCTCAGGCACGATCCCTCTAGTTTGTTAACGGGGCCAGGAGATGCCCCTACGCGCCCCCTGAGTTGTTAGAGGGGTCAGGGGGACACCCCAGTACCGCCATACATCCCCGCTGCTCCCCCACTGTACGGTTCCCCAGTACCGCCGCGTACCCCCACCGTACGGACCCCAGTACCGCCGCGTATACCCCCAAGACGCCAGTACACCGCCACCTTGAACTTCGCGTGCCCCACGTGAGTGCTCCTCCCAGGCTGCCACGCCGTCTCCAGGACGCCTGCCATACTGTCCACCTGACGACCTCGCCGTCATATCCTTCTACGCACACGTCTTCGCTTCGTCGCCGCCCCCGGGGCCTGCAGGCTGTCCCCGCAACCCCGTGTAACACTCCCAGGGGGCGCCGTAACGCCGTAACCCCGAGACAACTCCGTGCACCCCCGGTGTATCCCGAGCAACCACTCCCAATACTGCCGTAGCCAGGCCGCCAGTAGAGACCCCGGTGCCATGGGAATACCCTACAGGGGTTTGGGCCTTATTACCCTGGTCGGGACGACCCATGACACCTCACTGTTGTATGCGGTGACCCGGGGCAGGCGGGTGAAGCATCCCTGTCTGACCCTCATGCACGGGGGCAGTACGGCTCACCATCAGGCCGGCACAACCTGTCACATCGCGTTGGCCGTCATACGCCGCCTGCCAGTACCGCACAATCAGGCCATGAAGGCACTGCTTCTCAGGCGCTACCCCCTCCGCTGCGTCCAGCGTAGGGACGGTAGCAGGTGCACCCACAATTCCTAACCCCATCAATCTGCACCACCCCCGGCCCCCACCACACCGTCACCATTTCCTCCGTGATGCCACAACCAGAGTATCCGCGAGTCGCCCTCCAGAGCCGCCCACCACAGCATCAGGGGCAGGGCTGCCGATGGCGCTCCAGGGCACCGTACCCCTTCCACTCGGACGCTGTTCAGGCCACCCTGGATTGTCTTCCAGGCACTTGAGGACATCTGTCCAGAGTGCCGCAGTGCCCACCTCGCCTTAGGCCACCCCCTATCGGCACGCTCCTTACATGTCCCGCATAGTGGGACGGAGGCACACTGATGAACCCAAACTGACGCTGTTTCCCTGCACCCGTGGCATCGCTGCCGAAGCACAGACCGCGACGGAACGCAGCTACCATCACAACACTGCGACCATAGGTCCTGCCATACATCGCAGCACGCGTCCCGGAGTCTGAGCAAAGCACCTGCCAGCGTGCATGCTGTGGCACAACTGAGGAGGCTGCGCCTCGCATCCTCCAACGTGGACACCGGGCGGAGTATCGGTCACCCGTCGGGCATCACCGGCAGGCTCTCAAGCAGCCGGGGCCACCGCGCAACATTTCCGGGCTGTGTGTGCCATGCGCCAGGAGCTCCAAACCGTAGTCCCGTAAGACCTCCCCGATGACATCAACCCCGTCCTGCCCCGGGCCCCTGGCGGATGCCAGAACCAAGCGTTGTCCTCCCGCCCGTGCCTCAATGACTGCCGCGAGGCCCAGGGTGTCAAGGGTGTGACGGGCATCGACAGCCACGTGGTCGTCCCCCTCTGGCAGAGAGAACATGGCCTCCGTGACATGGCCTTGCGCGTCGTCGCCCTGTACCCGTGCCAGCTGCTTGGAGCCCACTAACACTGCCATGGACCGCTGCTCCGTGACCGCTGGTATGGCTCGTCGCAGCTGCCGGTCATACAGCCACAACGTACCCACGTCAACTACGACAGCCACCGCCAGGATTGGGAGACTGCACAGAGGTTGCTGAAGGACCGGCAGCACCTCGCGAGGCCAGCCCATGACGTTCCCCACAGCTGGATGGTTGGCCTACACCTGGAGCCAGGTATCACTCTTGCCGTCAGGGCTTCTCACCATGGTACCACGCACCAGGGCCCACGATTGCGCCGACACCACGCAGGACCACTCCCTGAATGTCGTGATGTCCCGTGCCAACCGGGAACCGATCCACTGGCTGAAGGCCTGCGCCACCGCCGCCATCCAGTGAGGGAACAAGGACATGGCCTCTTCTTGCCAGATGCACGACCGTGGCACCAGCAGTGCCTGCAGCGGTGCCCTCTGAAGGGTTGCCGGCAGGTCGCCGGGGAGGCCGGCAAACGGGTTCCACGGCGGACGCTGCTGGATCCTCCCTGCCGGCGGGCAGAAGGGTGTGTCACCTTGCAGGAACGCGTATACCGCCCTCCTTCGATCTTGCATCGGCAGCTGCATGATCTGGGTGAGCCGATGGTTCCTGCGGGCATACACATCTTCCCCAATCTGGACCATGTCCTCCACAAAGAACCTGGCCTTGGCAGGGCCCCGGGACGAAGCCGCTCGCACCGCAGCGAACAGCTGCTTCAGGTCCCCGGGGACGACACCCGCCATCAGGGATTCAGTCCATCTGCAGCCGTGCTCCCTCCACGCCACGAACTCCACCGCCCTGTCTGTCAGGGGTAGCTCCGCCGTGAACTCCTCCACACGCCTGCACAGGAGCCCAGCCACATCCTCGTCCCGCGCACACAGTAGGCGCATGTGGCCAATGTCCTCCTCCGGCCCCCCAAAGAAGATACAGGGGTGGGCCGGTATTGCCATACGCGTGAGCTTCTGTCTCCACCGTCGCATGACCTGCATGGTGGACAAGCGACCGTCACGTGCCCGCAGCATATTTCTGTGCGTTGGGCCGTGGTGTACAGCTCCCAGGGGCACCGCCTCGCAGGCGCCAGCCAGTGGCGTGTGCGCCCTGGTGCGTCCCGCTAGCGAACACCACTGCATCTCCCGGACTTGCTGAAGGGCTAGGCATGGATGGCACACGCGGCTCCAGCTCTCCAGTATCCCCCGGCACCAAGAGGATGGCGTGCTCCTTTGGCAGGACGAGATGGACAGGCGGGGCCATTGCACGGGCCGCGGCAGAGTCCGGCGCCTCGAGCGGGACCGCCGCCAAGTGCGAGCTCTGCCTTACCACCCAGTGGTGCGGCCCCCCAACTCGGCGTGGCAGCCGCCGCAGCCCCTCCACTATCCAGCTCAGTGCGTGCTGGTTGACCAGATGTGATGTCGGCTCCTTCATGCCACGGTACAGGGCCTCCTGCGCCCTGCGGAGATGCGCTCGTAGGATGGACGCATCCACCACGTGCACTGTGCACGCTGACGGGGGCGTGTGCAACAGGTACGCTGCCGCGCCGATGATCTCTGCCTCCGGGACCGTGCCGTAGATGGCACCCGTCCACGTGGGGATTCCGTGGCTGGCCACCGCCACGTTTGTGGCGTCGTCTCCCTGGGGCGAAGCGTCAGACGATGTGACTTTAGTCGCCACTGGCACCCAGCAGTACCGGTGGGGTTCCAGCCACGCCACGTCGGAGTGGGGGCTCTGCACCACCCTTCCTATGGACGCCGCACTGGAGGCCGTGAGCTCCGGGGACAGGACCACCCTCGGCCGATACACCACATGTGGTCTCCAGGCCAGGTCACATCCACAGACTGACCTGATGGCGTCCAGGGCGGTGGTATGCTCCACCCCCCAAACTGTTGCGGAGCAGGAGGGCTGGTACACCACCACAGATCCCTGTTCCACCGCGCCGCCATCACGCAACGACGTGACGGCGACGTGCGGATGGTGTGGCACGTTGGACATCCGGACCACTTCCGAGACCGAGTACTCATCCGGATCCAGGATAGGCCCTGCTGGTAGCAGAAGGACAATTGCCCACTCGCTGCACCCGTGCACCGTCGTGCATGCCCTGGAAAACGCTGGCCGCCCGTGCACAACCCACAGTGGTGACGGGCTTATGCCGCCCCCCGCGTGTGGAGTGAGTAGGGCGACGGACGCCGGATCATCTTGCTGCTGGTAACCCTCAAAGATGTCCCCCAATAGAAACAGGAGGGCGGCTAGCGGGACGAACGGCGTGGATAGCCCCGGGTTGGCTGGGTCCCATCCTTCCTCCCTGTACCCGCCCACCACATACACGTCCCCCGCAGTGGACTGTTTATTGCGTTTGCTAGCCTTCTTTTGGCGCACCGGGTGTATTAGCCTGTGAGTCGACGGACTAGGCAGCTGCGGCCGGAAGACGTCGCGGAGCCCCGTGAACCACACGTGGTCCAGCCGATGGGGCCCTACTCCTGCGTGCGGAAGGTGCAGGTGGTCCTCATGACACTCCTGCAGCTGGACGGCCCAGTGCCCAGGCGCAGGACAGGGGAGCTGCGCATGCAGGAGGTCATTTGCGGGATCAGTCAGGAACTGTACCGTCGCATCTGTGCGGGGCCCCGAGAGAACGCATATGTCTCTACCCTTGAAGGAATATGATTGGGACACCCACTTCTGCCCCGCCCACTGCACTTGCGGCAGATGGGCGTGTACACACGAGTACACTGACGATGGCATGAGAAGTCCTACGTGCAACGTCCCCATCGCCCGGAGTACCCTGTCAACCCACGTATTGCCAGCGTGCGTGGCGAATGCCGCAGAGGGCACCATGAACTGCCCGCACACTCCGTACTGCACGTGTATGTCCCGGGTCATGGCCTGCAGCTCATCCCGGACTGTTGTCGACCTGTGGTGGGTGAGCTGGGCCATGGTCGCCACGACGGAGTCGCGGCAGATAACCTGGACATCCGCCAACCGTAACCCATGACCTGACCGCACCGCTACGTTGGACAGGTCCTTGGGCAGCTTCTCGAATTGCAGGGCTGTAGCCTTGACGGCAGTATTCAGCTTGATCACTGCCTCCACCGTGTCGGACAGGTAGGGAGCCGTGTACCGCACGATGCCTCCAACCACAGCCGCCATCACCTCATGAGGCACCGACGCCGGCCCCAACGTGTTCTTGCACCAGCCCAGCAGAGCTTCACACCGGAGTACATGTTTCTCCTTCAAAGTCGCCACCCCCCTGGGATCGAGGCGCAGGCCCAAGTATGGTACCGTGCCCTTGGGACGTAAGCATGCCCATGGGGCCGCCGTGTTCCCTGGGCTCAGGCACACCATGATCGAATGGATGCGAGCAGTATTGGCATAGGCGCATTTGCCGACGTTAAGGGACATTCCCATGTCCGTGAGATACCGCGCTATCGCCGCTGCATACTCCAGGGATTGCGGCAGGGAGTGCGCTATCAACAGGAGGTCATCACAGTACGCCTGCACCAGGGGTGGCACCGCATGGCAAGCATCTCCCCGCGCCTTGCAGGCGAGGCTCCGCAGGAGAGGTTCCAAGAGGAGGAGGTAGAGCACAGCGCTCTCCGCACTGCCCTACCGCAGGCCCCTGTGGAGCCGAATGCTTGGCGTCGGGCCGTGCGCGGTGACGATGCGCACCAGAGACCCGCAGCTGAGGGTGTGGAAGAGCCTGATGAGCTCCTTCGGGACTCCCATGTGGCGCAGGAGGAGCGCCAGCGCCCCGTGCGGCGCTGTGTCAAAAGCTTTTGACAGATCGAAGGCCAGGACGTGGTTTTCCTCCAGCCCACGCTGCAGCCTGCGCTGGGCAAGGAACACTGGGGCAGCCGCCGTGGAGCCCGGCATGGCTCCCGACTGCCAGTCCGCAGCCAGTCCCTTGCGTGCCAGGACAGCTGTGAACCTCCGCATAAGGGGAGTCATGAGCATTCGCATGTCTTGCTGCCCCAGCGCTATCAGCCTGTACTCGTCCAGGTTGCCCGTGGCTGTGCCCTTGGGCATCAGCCAGATAATGGCCTCGTGCCAGGACTCCGGGACGTCCGCACCCCGTAGGATAGCCCTGTACGCGTGCACCAGGAGCCCCTGCACCGGTTCAGGCAGCTCTGCTATGAGGGCAGCCGTGACCCGGTTGGACCCCGGAGCTTTGTCGTCCGCGACGGCCTGCCTCACGGCGTCTTTGAGGTCCTGCAGGGTGTAGTCCTGTACCGACCTCCATTCCTCCGGCACCCCCTTGGGAATGTGGGCCCGGACCAGCCGCTCGAAGGCCGGCAGGTTCACTGGCCGCTTGGCGTACAGCGCCTCCCAATATCTCTGGACCTCGCCAATGACGTCCGAGGCCTCCAACAGCACCTTCTCCGACTCGTGGACGCGTACAGACCATAGTCCTGACGGGGCATAGTTCACCACGTTGATGGCCCCCCGTATCGCCGTCCATCGGAGCTGCAGATCCGGTACCCTGCCCCGCCAATAGTCCTTGATGGACCGGCGCCTGTTGCTCCTGAGCACACCCCGCAGCTCCTCCACGCATGTCTCCAGCTGGTGGAGCTGTTGGTCCAACGCGGCACGTAGGTCCTCCACCGAGGCGGGGGATAGGTTGGGGTCCACCCGCCGGAGGAGCTGTAGCAGGGGAGTCGCTTCCTGGGAGTGGAGTCCGGCCGCCGCCGCGTCCCGTTGCCACAGCTGGTGGGCGCGCCAGGCCAGGGCCTGCTGATCCGAGAGGACCTGGGACAGAGACTCCTCCGTCCCCGCCTGCCCGTAAGGGTACTGCGGGTACACGCCCGATGGCATGCGCACTCCCGTGACCCTGGACACGTCATCACGGAAGGCGTAGAGCAGGTCGAAGACCGCTTGCACCTCCGACGTGCCCATGGTGGCAGTGTCCTGGTCCGACGAGAGCCACGCCTGCAGCCGCCGATCCCCGCAGGCCTTCTGCAGTACTGCCACCGCCGCCTCACGAACCCCCGGGGAGTCCGGGCGTATGGCATGCAGCCTGCCTTGGGCGTGCGAGTAGGCTATCCTGGTGACCCTCTCTTTGCCGGCCACCGCCAGCAGGAGGGTCCAGGACCACAGGGCCATGATCTGACCCCAGCGACGCTGGAGACCGCCCCGGCGCTAAGTGTGGGCGCTCACGCGCCGCCCACGGGACCAGAGGCGAGTTCAGAAGAAAGGAGTCCAGTCGGTGCCCTGCCCTCGTGGGCCTCCTGTCCTCCTCTCGTTCCGGGCCTGCCCTGTGGAAACCACACTGTTCCCACAGGGCTTGGAACCTCCTCGTGGTGGGGTGCCACGGGGACTCCAGCCACACGTTGAAGTCCCCTCCGAGGAGCACGGCCCTGGTGCCACCCGCGCTCTTGGCCGCCGTGTACATGGCCACGTCAGCCCAGGAGAACGCCTTAGACGCCCAGGAGTCGCTGCCGCTGCCCGGGCCGTGGACGTTGATGACCGTGAGGGTGCCACCTGCGGTCACCACATCGAGGGCCATTGCCTTGCCCGGCACGATGTCCACGATGTCTCGAACTTCCTCCGCGGCGAACACGTCCGCCCGAAAGGGCAATCAAGAGCCCGCCGCACACCGCTGCCGCCGACGCTGCCTGGGCGTCCACCCCTGGGTACGCATGATACCCGTGGTGACGCCACTGATTCAGCGAGTGTACCACACCCTGAGGGTCCTGCAGGCCGGTCTCCTGGAAGAGGCCCAGGATGGCACCCTCGGCCTTCATGATGCCCTCCGCCACCGCCTCACCGTCGAGCATACCTGGGCCCACTGGTACGCCGTCCCCCCGCATCGAGCCCTGGACGTTCCAGGACACCGCCCTTCGGGTGTCGGAGGGGGGACCCCTTCATGGCTGCACGTGTGGATCACTGCCCCCCGCCGGATCCGGATCAGCGGACGGAGGGGGGCCACCAGCAGGTTCAGGGGGACCACCCGCACCCGGCGCGGGCGGCCGGCGAGGTGGCCCCTGTCCCCGTGGGCCTCCGCCCAAGGCGGCCGTCGTCTGCTGAGACCCGGCAGATGCGGCGGACTCCCCCTCTGCCTGTCCGCCGGATGTACTTGCCGCCAAACTCCCCGTAGAAGTCACTGCCCCACGCCGTGCTGCAGACCAAATCGCTCCAGATCGTGCCGCCGACGGCGACGCCCCGCGCTCCGCCGCAGGGCGGGCACCCGTGGGCAGCATGAGCGCTCTGGACCTCGCCTGGGCCGACGCAAAAGACCCGCATGGCACTCCGGCATAACGCCAGCCAGCATGGCCAGCGCCTGGTCCCGTTGCGCCGGATCAGTCGCATGGTCATGCTGGATGTGGTCCAGCAGGTCCTTGGGGTGGAGGTGGGTAGGCCGGCAGTGCGTGCCAGGTTTCCATGTGCAGTGACAAGCCCCATCCAGCCGAGACCAGAAGCAGACGTTGATCGTCTGTGTCCCACGCTGCTCCGTGGCCAAGTCACCGCCAAAGTGCTGCAGCACGTACCGAATGTTGGCATAGGTGCCATACTGAGGCAGGGGGCTCCTCTTGGGCGGCGGCTTGGGCGCCGATTTGGGGGCCTGCCTCGCCGCCGCGGCCGGGGGTGCCGCAGGCCGTACCGGTGGCACGCTTGGGGGCTGCGGCAGGTGCAGCATTCCCCCCACAGGAAACTGCTCCTCCACCCAGCGGCGCCACGCGTCCGCGAACTTCTCCCGGTCGCCCTCGACCTTCCACCTGGACGCGGAGAACGCCCGGAGCCACGGCCCCATGTTCTCCGCCATGACCAGGCAGAGGGCATCTCCCTCCGCTCTGCCGGCGGAAGCGTGTCGCGGCCACGCCTGCCACGGTCCCTTGGAGGTACAGCGCTTCGCCCCCGTCGCCACTCAGTGCACTAAGGTGCAGGGCCTCCAGGTTGGCGGGGCGGACCGTTAGCACCGTGCCCTCTCCGCGATCGTACAGGCGCAGCGCCGAGGAGTGGGGCTCCAATGCCGCCACAACCCAGCATCACGCCCGCGACACGCTATGCAGCAGTGCCAGCGAGGCTGCCGGCCTGTTGCTGGAGGACTGCGCTGCCGGGGCCCTGGGGAGAGGCGCTGCGTGCCCTTGCAGCGCCCTGCACATGACAGCTGCATGCTCAGCCTGCCACATGTTGCTCGGGGCTATGGGCCAGACGTCCTGCCCCTGGATCGCCGGCGGTCGCGTGACCTCCACGAAGACCGGCGGCGCCGCCAGGATGTCCTCGGCCGTGCACCTGTGTGCCCTGCGCACCGGCCCCAGCTCCCTGAGGCACTCCCGGAACACCCGGTCGCAGGCCGGGCCCCTGGACTGCTGCCTCCTGAGCCGGCACGCGGTGACTACGACCCACTCCAGTCCCCCTGTTTCCACCCGAACACAGGCCCAATATTCCGCCCCTTCCAACACCACCAGCCGCCCCATATCCGCCACGCCCACCGTATGGGTGGAAGGCACGCTCTCCACCCTCAGCCACCGCTTGGCGCTTTCTTCCCACGGCTGGGGGGCATGCATCCGCTGCTGCTGCATCGCGTCCTGCACGTGCTGCAGGGACACCGTCGCCAGCATGGACATCCCCCCGTCCGCTGCCGCCGCCATACACAGCAGGGCATGTTGCATGCGCGCCCCGGGCAACCCCACGCTGTGCTGGACGTCCGCCACGTCCAAGGGTGTGCGGGGCGCCGGCAGGGCATCCAACACCGCTGCAGGCAGCTCACCCAGGGACGGCAGACGCGCGATGGGCTTCATGTCCCTGTTGAGGACCACCGCCGCCACCCGACGCCTGTCCAGCGCGGACAGGAGTTTGCCCGGCCTCGCCACCCTGAGGAGGGTACCGACGGCGGACATGAGGGCGCACACGCCAAAGTCCTTGGTGTTGCCGGCTGGCTGCTGCACCTGTGCCGCCCGGGCCTCTGCCAGCAGGTGCTCTGCACCCGGCCATCCCGCCCCCTGGCCCCTGGGTGCCATGCGCATCGTCCGGACCGCCATGTCCCATGTGTGTGGCCACTGGGGCTGGGCTCCAGACACTGCAGGCTGGCCTAGCGGGTCCACCGTCAACTGCGTGGCAGGGGCCAGGAGTGAAGCCGGTTCGGACCCCCGTGGCCATCTTTGGGTCACTTGGGGTGTGTATCTATGTGCCGGCAAGCCGCCATTGGGTGATATCATACTCTCCCATCCACCTGACCTAACCTGATGTGATAGTGTGATAGGTTTGGCCATTCCGGCTATGAGCGGCCATATTCAGTACCGAAGCGCCGCCAGCTGAGATTTATATATCAGAATATCAGGAATCAACAGGGTTTCCTTTCATAATGTTTCCGTAATTTTTCCGCCTTTCGTTCTGATTGTCAATGTATCGGCGACTGTCAGTTGGCTCGCGATTTTGCGGTAACCGATTGGTTAACTGTTATTTACAGAAATTCTGGCGGAAACCCCGATGAAGGGTCAGATTTCATCAGTAAAGGGTTCGTTGCTTCCGCAGTTTTCATATTATACACTCGCAAAATTAATCTGATTTTTTCAGACTTTCAGAATCGGATTTTTGACTTCGACATCGCTCCACTCGATATGATGAATCTCGAGTGGTCATACATTTTTCCCCGATCACGAAGCAACCTTCCTTTTGTTGTGTCCTTCATTTTGCTTGGAGTTATAGTCGAAACAAAACTGATTCGTGAGACCACTTTGAAGCATCATATCTCCGGCTCATGGCGAGGAATATCAATATCGAGAATTGGGTTGGAACTGCCTTGGTCTCAACTCAATTTGGAAAGCATCAAACGCCTTTGGTGTGTACACATGCCCGGTATAGCAAGGGATAATGGTCAAGAGGGTAGAAAGTGATATATAACTCTTGGACCGTGCAACCGAATATTTTTTTGCGACTTTCGAGTGTACCGCATGAGTGTTGGGGTTGCATAGCTACTTTCCTTTGGTTCCTACGTATTTTTAACGTGAACTTATGTCCAGGGAGGGGCGTGGCATATCATGGTGGGAGCCACCTTTTGAGGGTATGTGTTATATGCATGGTATGTGCTTCGATATGCTCACGCCCATGCTATATATCTCCGTTTGTAGAAAGATATATGGAGTCATACGTGGCAAGGGCTTGGCCCATGTCCCAATGGTGAACTCCATAGCGCTAGACTAAGTCTACCGCTCATATAGTGCATGTGGGAGGGCTTACGGAGCGACCCACAAGCGCCACTATCAATTTTCCCATTTTCATGGTGCGTGTTGGGAGGAGGTTCGAAGGTGTCCCTGTGCGTCCATGTGGGGATCCAAGTGGAGGGGATCGTTTGCAAATGGCCCCAAGCAATTGTGTTTTGAATCATAGGTTGATACCATGGGTGAGCGAAGCTATATACTGTTGTAATTATCTTGAATTTGGCATTATTTGCATGTTTTTGACCTCATTTTATGCTCTTTTTTGTGTTTTATGTGCTCAAGTGGTCGGCTAACAGTAAAGTGCATAGAGATCAGTGAACTATGGTATGTTGCTTATATGTTGGCATATGCTTCGGTGTTGTACCTCACCATATGCCGGATCATATCGTCACTTTGGCTTGGCACACGAGGCCTCACAAAATTAGGTCTCAAATTGATGAGTTAACTTGTGAAGCATGTCATGTACATAACTGGAGGGGTTTCGGAGCCAATGATGGGATATTCTTGGGCATGGACCTTTGGTCTATATCACCCTTGTATATTACTTTCCGGTTTGACACATGCATGGAGCATTTGGATATTTGCCGTATGCATTTTTGAGTATATAATTGACTTTTCGGCATAGGGTGTGATTTGCCTGATTTTGCCATGTTGTGAGGTCATATTCATGGGGCAGTTCTCCAAGCCCAATCAACTCCAAGTCCAATCAAGGTTATGTCAGGGTAGGGCATGGTCCTGAGTGCCGGTCTAGGCCATGACACGCCAGCTCCCCTATTGGGCTAGGAAATATAGGCTTGGGGATGAGCACATTTTTGGGGTTTATGTAGTGACTTTTGACACATGGCATTTAGCCATCTTATTTGATTGGGTTCATGGCATCATGTTGGTGAGTCAAGGGATGGTCCTGAGTCCAGGGAATAAGGGGTCTATGGCTGTGATTGTGTACGTATCCATATTTCCCCAACTTTGCTTCATTTGTGTTCATATGTGAATTTCAGGGCTTTCCTCTTTGGTGCAATTCTTGTATATGCCCGCCACCGTGGGACGACCGGTGTGCTGAACGGAAGCCCGCAGCGTGGATTTGTGGGATCTGGTTGCTGTTCAGGGTTGAAGGAGGATTGTATTTTCTATATTTTTGGATTTTGGACCCTGGATTTTGAGAAATGCAATCGCTGATCAGGAGCAAGTCAGCAGGGGTGACAGGCGGAAGGGGGACAGCGGGGGCTGGTCCTGGTAGGGACCTTCTTTATGGTAGCAGAGGCGTACCTGCTGCCCCTACCTACCGCCGACCCGGGGACTTGGGCCCCTATGAGCCCTGCTCAAGTACGCCCCGGGTGCGTATTGTGGACTCGGTGGAGACCACGCCGGAGATTGGAGCCAGAGAAGAGCCGGGACGCTCAGGAGCATGGCGAACTCCGGAAGTTGAAGCCCGAAGAGAAGTACGACGTTCGGGAAGAGGAGGACTTGACATGGAGGACCCGGTCTCCATGTGTGAGCGTCGCTGCCGAAAGGCATGCAACGTCCGCTCCGCCGCGGAGGACTCTGAGGAGACCTGCCATTCAGGCAGCAGTGGAGGACGGGCCCGGCGCTACCGGAAGCGCAGGTCACCCAAGCCCGCGGCAGGGGACGCCGGGGCTATGGATACGGACCCAAGCCCGGTCAGGCTGTGGGACTCCGAGGGGCACTCCGAGGGCTATCGGACAGCTTATGAGCAACCCTCGGAGTCGGAGGAGACGGCCAGACCGCCTACAAGGGCGAACACGGCCCCAGAACCCAGCCTGGAGCATGACGCCGAGGCGTTGGAGGAGCCCGCCAGAGCCAGAACGGCGCCTGTGGCCCGGCACACGGAGCCAACGCGGGATAGCATGGGCGACACACCCATGGCGGAGGAGTCCGAGGCGCCAGGAACCGCGGGATGCGCCGGATCTGGTGGAAAGCACGCTGAGTGCCACTGCGAGCACGTTTCCTTCCTCATGGGCAAGTACCCAAAGATGGGGATGGACGCCATCGTGCACCACCTCGACCGCCTGGACAACGCGAAGGACGGCCTAGAGGAGGACGTCGCCAGGATCCTGGATGACCAGTCGGCCGCGGAGAGAGACGTGGCGGAGTTGCGAGCGGAACGGGACCGGTACCGGGAGAATCTGGAGCTGGCCCTGCAGAAGCAGCAGCGAGTGGTGGACAGCCTCCTCCACCTAGTGGAGGACATGTTGGGACGCCTGAAAAGGCTAGAGGAGTTACAACCCCTCGCCTCGGGTCCGAAGCTCCCGGCAAAGCCGGCAGCGGCAGAGCTGGTGGAGCCGGTTAAGACCCTCAGGAGCGCCATGGAGAAAACCATGGGCGGCCCTGCAGAGGCACCCTACGCGCCTCGGCGTGTTGACCCGGGTGCGCTGCCGTTTGTTCCCATGTTCAGCGAATCCACAATGCTCGGGGAGCAAACGGCACCGGCTGGGTCCATGCGGAAAGGGCGCGCAACCACGGACCCGAGGAGCCTGACGGTACAGATGTCCCATGCCGCCCAGGATCTACCGATCACTACGACTGCCCATGCAGTTTATGCGGAAGAGGAGATCCAGAGCCAGACCATGCAGGGGCGAACCATGGGAAGCGCCGACGGACATGGTCGAGGTCATCCAGGCGGAAACCTATGGGCGAAGGACCCCAATACGGGGATATGGACGGCCGGTGGAGCAAGTCCTTCCCGCATTCCAAACCTCGTGGGTTCAGGCCCAACCGGACCGCACTCCATGGAGGAGAGGGATGTACGGGGAGTATACTCACACCCCCCGGCCACAGGTGGAATCCGTCTCGGTGGAGTGGTGGCTGCGGACGTCAGAGACGCCATCAGGATTGACGACCTCAGGGGAATCAAAATCCCCTACTACGATGGCAACCCCTCCAACCTGGATGACTTCATCCTAGATTGGGAGGACTTCGCCGAGGAGGTCGTCAGCGAGATGAGGGGAGCGCCAAGGGACAAGTGGGTATGCCGGACATTCCCACACAGGCTGGCGCAGGACCTGAAGGAGGAGCTCAGGGATTAGATCCGCGAGGGAGTGATCCAGACGGAGCAGGCCCGCCTCCAGTGGCTGGAGGACGAGGAGGGAGTGGACGCACCCGACCAGAAGTTGGAGGATTTATGGTCCATTCTGCTGCCGCTGGATCGCGGTGGGCTGCGGGTCCGGGAATGGAATCGGTACATCCGCAAGTACCGAAGAAGCCTCAAGCTGGTGGAGGACAGGAACGAGGCCAGCGAGATCCGACACTTGCTGAAGGACGTCCTCCCCAGCAACTGGAAGAGGCGAGTGGAGGACGAGGAAAAGAAGAGAGCGAAGAAGCGCGTGGCCGTACGGATCACGGCATCGGAGGACACCCACGCCGGAATAATGGAGTTTTTCCGCCGAAACCTCGGCGAGCCCAGCCGAATGTTGGGGTTGAAGAATGCCGTCTATGTGGAGGTATTCGGCGACACCATGGGGCAAAGGCTGATGCGCCTCAACAACGTGGAGTGGAGGCGCGGAGAGCTGCCGAGGATGCAGGTCATCTTTGCCCACATGAGCCTGGACGAGATCGTGAAGCACATCACGGTGGAGCTGAAGCTCAACGCCAAGAACGAGGCCCACGTGCAGGATCGACAAGGCCATGGACAACGAGGCCACCGAGAAGACCGCCATCATCGGGGGATCCAGGAGGACAAGGCCAACTCCACGGGGGATGGTAGTGGAAGTGGCCAAGACCACTGGACCGGGTCCCGGGAGGATCACGAGGAGGCCCATTTCTTCGCGTTTGTGGCGCACAACGTGAGGGACCATGGGCAGGATCGGTCCAGATGGAACCGGGTGGGACCCAAGAAGGGCAAAGAGCCAAGGAGGATCGGGAACCCACCGCTCTCGTTCCGGGAGTACAGGTCTCAGCACGACGGGTGCTGGGTCTGTTATGGCAAGGGAAACAACCATGCACATGACCACCGTCAGTGCAAGGTGTATGAGGCGGACAAGACGGCCTACTTCGCCGCCCGCCCCGAGATGAAGCCGGAGGAGCAGCGGATTGCCGATTGGAAGGCGGAGGGCGGAGACGGGGGAAAAGGCCAAGGCAAAGGCCAAGGGAAAGGCGGTGGAAGAGGCTATGGTGGTGGACCTGGCCAAGACCGACGAGTGAGGTCGATCGAGGAGGTTGCTGAGGACATGTTGAGGACGTTGGAGAAACTCAAAGCCCAGCAACGTGGTGGACAAAATCTGAGCGGATCGCAGCAGGAGGGAGCTGCGGCAGGCCATGTCTAGAGGAGCCCCCACGGGAGTGGGACCTCGGAGGTCTCTCCTCCGAAAATCAGTGGAATCCGAGAGAAAGCGAAGGCACATCGGGTGCCGAAGAAGGCTCCAGAAGAGCCAAAACCACTGAGTTTCGCCACTCCCAACCCCTGGAGCGCCCTGCCAAGGGAAGTTTATGTGGGCAAGGGACGTGGCAAGAAGGAAGGAGCGACCACGGAGAGCCCCGTGGACGGGCAAGACCAGCCCAAGATCTACACCATCCGTGACCGTACCCTCGAAGTCCTGATGCACCCAGATGTGCTAGAGTTGCATGCCGTGAGAGTCGTCCATACACCGCATGGTGACGAGCGGCAGTTGCACTTGAAGGTGCGTGTACGGTGCGGACAAGAGGAGTTGGTGGTGGATGTTTTGGTGGATACGGGTGCCCAGGTGAGCATGGTCCGGAGAGGGTTGTTCAAGGAGGAATCCCTGCAGCCCAGCCGTAGACCGGTGCGCCTGAAGGTGGCCAACGGAGAGATTATGGGTGGTGGTACCCCTGAGGCCACTATCAGTATGGAATTCTGGGAGCATGAGTGCTTGAACCGCCCTGATTTGGCGAAGAGAAGCACTCTATCCGGGAACTTCTATGTGGCCGACATTACAGATTGGGATATGATCATGGGGTATGACTTCATGGTGGCAAATGCCATTGGAGCCCTTCCCCATCGTGCAACACTGGTCCGGGAGGATGATGAATGCCTCACATGGCTGTCCACGGATTATGCATGCGGATCATCCCAATGGAATGCTGAGGAAGAGGATCGGATCGTCCGAGCGGTGCAAGCTGTGGGTGCCAAGTCCAGAGGAGACCGCGGAGTTCAGCTCACGGAGTATGGAATGGCGCCGCAGGTGTATGACAGGATGATCCAGACGCTGGGAGCCGAAGCGCCCGAGACAAACGTCTTCGCTTCCCGGGATGCCCCACTTTTGCGGAAGTGTAGGAGGCATTGGCATCGAGGAGACTCAGCCTGGCACAGGCATTGGGGTTTGAAGGAGTTGGGGCCCATGTATTGGCATGGCTCCCTGGACAATACCAGACGTACGGTGGAGAAGATCGTCGCGGATAGGGCGAAGGGGATCCTGGTCATAACCGGCATAGGATCCACCCCATGTCCGCTGGAAGGTCTCCAGTCGACGCTGGACTCCATCACCCTGAACGAGATGTCATTCGGGCCAGGAGAGGAGCTGTTCATCGACGCCAAGGGTGTATCAATGCCCTCCCCGGGTCAAGCGTGGGGTACCAAGGCTTTCCTGGTGGATGGGGCGCAGGCCCAGCCCACGGGTGATGAAGCATTCATCCGCAGGGTGGAGGCGGTGCCCATGAAGGTCATGTTTGAGCCCAAGGAGGGGGAGGATCAGCCAATTGATGGCATTGACGTCCTGTCCCACGCCGAGATCGACGACGTCGTTTACTACATGCTGATGGGGATGCACGACCGTGTGGCAGCCAAGAAGAGGCGGGCCATGGTCACATCTCCGCATTGGTGGGATGACAAGATGTTGGTCACCGTCAAGTACGAGAAGGATGAGTTCGTGGCGAGGGTCATGGATCACATCGCGGACCAGTATGATGGTCCGGTTGGGTCGGACCCGCCGACGTGGGATTTTCCAAGAATGGGGGCCGATAGCGACAGTAACCAGCCCGACCACGCACATTTCCGAAGATTATCGGTGGGAAGTGCACCCCACGACGATGAAGACGGCATATCGGACGAGGAGAGGTCGGATTCGTACCCGGAAGAGGCCTATACCGCAGTGCGGTCGGTTGTATCGATACCGAAGCAAGCGGCTGAAGAGGCCCAGCAGAACCCGAAGGTCGCCGAGCTGAAGGAGAGGTTGACCAATGCCTATCCGCGGCTATTCAGTGGCGTCGCAAACAAGAACGCTCCAGATTGTGGGAGGTTTGGCACAGCGAGGATCAAGCTGAAGCCGAACCCCAACATCTTTCGTCATCGGGAGTATCAACTTCAGGGCGATCGGGCCGAGGCCATGAAGAAGTTGTTGGCCGAGTTCATTGAGCGGGGATGGATCGAACCCTCCGACAGCGAGTGGGCCAGCCCAGCCTTTATCGTGTCCAAGAAGGAGAAGGGCGAGTGGAGGTTGGTGGTGGATTGCAGGGGTTTGAACGAGCAAACCGAGCACGACTCGTACTCGCTTCCTCTGATCGACACCATCCTCCAAAAACAACAGAAAAAGCGGATTTTCACAGTGTTAAACCTGAAACACGGCTATCACCAGATGCCGCTACACCCGGAGGACCACTTCCTGAGCGCACAAACAATGGCGTACGTCTCCCTCTCCCTCGCGGTCCAGGTTCGGCGTTGGCCCTCGGCCAGGATTCGACTCCAAAATGCCACGGGTACGTGTGACCCGTCGTCCCTGATCTGCTCGAGGACTGCCCCTACAGCATAGTCCGAGGCGTCCGTCCGTAGCACGAATCCCTTGTCCGGGTCCACCAAGAATAGCCCCAGCTGCCCCAGGAGTCGCTCCTTCAGGCGGCTGAACGCATCTTCGGCCTCAGGGGTCCAGGCAAGCTTCTTCTTGCTCCCCTTCCGGCCATCGAACTTGCCCACCTGCAGCATCTTGTGCAGCGGCCCCGACAGTTCTGCATACATCCGGACATAGCCCGAATAGTAGTTGCAGAACCCCATGAAGGATCGGAGTTCGCTGATGGTCTGGGGCTTCTCCCAGTGGTGCAGGGACGCCAGCTTCCCAGGCATGGGACGGCGTTGCCCGTGACCAACCACGTGACCCGCGAACTCCACTTCCTTCACGAAGAGTGAGGCTTTGGTGGGCTTGCACACCAAGTTGTGCTTGTCCAGTTCGCTGAGCACTCGGCGCAGATCCTCCTCATGCGCTTCGATGAGCTCATCCTCAGTCATATTCTCTGTGCCGGACCCGATGATGATGTCATCCACAAAGGGATCGGCACAGTCCCGGACAGGACCGAGTAGGTCCTCCATCATGCGCTGGAAAGCGGCGTTGCCATTCTTGGCCCCCGTAGGCACCACTTTCCACTGCATGGGCCCCAGCGGCGTCGACATCGCTGTACAGGGGGCCACATCCGATTGCAACCGGTGGTGGTTTGTACGGATCATCAGTCCTTGCAGAGTTGGGACAAGAAGCGCGTCGACACCCCCTCGGGACCGGCGTCAAGGAGGGCCCGGTGGCACGAGACGTTCGCCACGTTAGACCTCAGCGTCGTATACGTCCCGGGGAAGGACAACACTGTGGCAGATTGCCGCAGTCGATGGGCCTACCCCGCGGGCAAGGCGTTGATGGACATATCCAGCCATGGGAACGCCGAGGGGACCGAGGAGGCCAAGCGCATCATCGAGATGGAGAAGGCCATGGAGCAAGAGGGGGTCAAGTGCTTTGTGGTGATGGCAAACAGTACGGACCTGGCCAAGTTCCGGGGCGCCCTTGTCCAAGCTTTTCGAGAGGAAACCCTCGAGCAATGGATGGTGGCCCCTGTAGAGCTAGTCAGGTCGGTGCTCACAGAGGACTGGTCGGATGACTATGCGGCATCCGAGCACTTGAGCAAGTACTGGAATGCCGTGAGCGCCCCGTCGGACGACGAATGGCCCGAGGGCTTGACCGAGGATGGGGACAAACTGTTCCTCAACGACAAGCTATTCGTCCCTGAGAACCGAATGGAGGAGCTTTGACCACTGGCATAACGCCCAGCTCATGCATCCTGGTCGGGACAAGATGCAGCAGGACCTGGAGTGGCGCTTCAAGTTCCCACCGGGGTACTACGCCCTCCTGGACAAGTACTGCAGCGACTGTGCCGTGTGTCGGGCCACGAAGAGCCCCAACCACTCCATGGCTGGCAATCCGGTGTATACGGCTATACCGGAAGCCCCTATGCGGTCCGTGGCCATGGATGTGTTCGCCATGCCTGAGGTCACCGTGGACGGAGAGACCTACGACTGTGTCATCCCGGCGGTGGACAGGCACAGCGGGTATATCGTGGCAGTTCCGGGCAAGAAGTCGAAGAAGAAGGACAAGAAGGACAAGCATGGAGTGGGTCTGCAGGCCAAGACCGTCGCCAACGCCATGATCAGGCATTGGCTGACAATCTTTGATGTCCCAGCTGTCATCTGCAGCGATCGGGGCAGTCAATTTGTGGGTACGTGGTTCAAGACGATGTGCAAGCAAATGGGGATACAGCACGCCAAGACCGTGGCGTACCACAGCCGGTCGAATGGCCGGGCTGAGGTGGCCGGGCGGCAGATGTTCGAAACGTTCCGCCAGCTGCACATCGACGAACCGGGCCGGAATTGGTACAATTCGCTGTGGAGAGTACTCCAGGCGTACCATGACCTTCCGGGACCCACTGGACTGTCGCCCCATCGTATCCTGTTCCTGCGGGATCGAGTGTCACGCACTCTCCCGTGGTTGAACCATGGCAAAGTGGCCCGAGATGCGAATGCTATGATCGCTGAGGCGGACGACACGGCGGCCAAGGTGTGCAAGGCACTTCAGGACGAGCATGAGAAGAGGGCCAAGTACTTAAAGCAGGGAAAGGTCCAGAGGTATGCTCTCCAAGACACCGCGTGGGTGGAGCGGCACCACAAGGATGTCCTGTCCAGGCATCGGCAGGCATCTTGGTATGTGCCGGGGGTAATCGTGCGGAAGGTCGGGCAGGATGGGTATGCGGTTCGTGTGGGGGATAACAAGATCCTGGACCGCGACCATACCCAGCTTCGTCCCCGAGCACCAGACCCCAGCGGACGTCCCGTCACCTTCGAGTTCACGGCCGGCGATGTGGACTCGGACGACGAGGGTGAGGACGACGACTTCACCGCTGAGAGAATCCTGACGGACAAGCCGGACGAGGGGACGCCTGGGGAGAAGGCTTTATAAAGTCCGTTCGAAGGGATTCGCCGCATCCAGGGATTCGTGGGAGCCTCGGAGCAGCTTTGTGCCGGGGTACACCACGGTCTGGATGCACTATCTGAAGAAAAAGAACATTTCTTTGGATGTCAAGGACGTGTTGGTCCATTTGGTGGCTGCAGTAGCACCGTAATGGATCCCCCTTGGCATTTTTGTTTGTTTTTGTGATTGAGAGACGGGTGAGGGCGTTCATCCGGGGATTTTTGGGCCTTGATTGGCCATACACCCCCTTCACTCGATCTCCACATATTTATTTCATTGTGGTATACTTATTTAGGTCGACCGACGACGTTTCTCTATCTTTGATCCCCTTGGTCCATGTTGTAGATCAAGAGGAGACCGGATATGGCGTAGGGCACCGATTATGAGTGTCCTCACCCCTTGCTTGGGGCGTGGGGGGCGCCTACGACGTGTGTGGGGCCTCCATGTGTCCTTGGGACATGGGGGGGGGGGGGTTGGAGCCCATTGGGGTCCTCCCGTCCTCTCTTCAATGACTTCTGAGCGGTAACAACGCTCTGAGAAGGGGGGTGAAGCCAGTTCGGACCCCCGTGGCCATCTTTGGGTCACTTGGGGTGTGTATGTATGTGCCGGCAAGCCGCCATTGGCTGATGTCATACTCTCCCATCCACCTGACCTAACCTGATGTGATAGTGTGATAGGTTTGGCCATTCCGGCTATGAGCGGCCACATTCAGTACCGAAGCGCCGCCAGCTGAGATTTATATGTCAGAATATCAGGAATCAACAGGGTTTTTTTATCATAATGTTTCCGTAATTTTTCCGCCTTCCGTTCTGATTGTCAATGTATCGGCGACTGTCAGTTGGCTCGCGATTTTGCGGTAACCGATTGGTTAACTGCTATTTACAGATATGTTGGCAGAAACCCCGATGAAGGGTCAGATTTCATCAGTAAAGGGTTTGTTGCTTCCGCAATTTTCATATTATACACTCGCAAAATTAATCTGATTTTTTCAGACTTTCAGAATCGGATTTTTGACTTCGACATCGCCGCACTCGATATGATGAATCTCGAGTGGTCATACATTTTTCCCTGATCACGAATGAACCTTCCTTTTGTTGTGTCCTGAATTTTGCTTGGAGTTATAGTCGAAACAAAACTAATTCGTGAGACCACTTTGAAGAATCATATCTCCGGCTCATGGCGAGGAATATCAATATCGAGAATTGGGTTGAAACTGCCTTGGTCTCAACTTAATTTAGCAAGCATCAAACGCCTTTGGTGTCTACACATGCCCGGTATAGCAAGGGATAATGGTCAAGAGGGTAGAAAGTGATACATAACTCTTGGACCGTGCAACCGAATATTTTTTTGCGACTTTGGAGTGTACCGCATGAGTGTTGGGGTTGCATAGCTACTTTCATTTGGTTCCTACGTATTTTTAACGTGAAGTTATGCCCATGGAGGGACATGGCATATCATGGTGGGAGCCACTTTTGAGGGTATGTGTTATATGCATGGTATGTGCTTCGATATGCTCACGCTCATGCTATATATCTCCGTTTGTAGGAAGATATATGGAGTCATACGTGGCAAGGGCTTCGCCCATGTCCCAATGGTGAACTCCATAGCGCTAGACTAAGTCTACTGCTTATAGAGTGCATGTGGGAGGGCTTACGGAGCGACCCACAAGCGCCAGTATCAATTTTCCCATTTTCAGGTTGCGTGTTGGGAGGAGGTTCGAAGGTGTCCCTATGCGTCCATGTGGAGATCCAAGTGGGGGGATCGTTTGCACATGCTGGTCCCAAGCAATTGTGTTTTGAATCATAGGTTGATACCATGGGTGAGCGAAGCTATATACTATTGTAATTATCTTGAATTTGGCATTATTTGCATGTTTTTGACCTCATTTTATGCTCATTTTTGTGTTTTATGTGCTCAACTGGTCGGCTAACAGTAAAGTGCATGGAGATCCGTGAACTATGGTATGTTGCATTTATGTTGGCGTATGCTTCGGTGTTGTACCTCACCATATGCCGGATCACATGGTCACTTTGGCTTGGCACACCAGGCCTCACAAAGTTAGGTCTTAAATTCATGAGTTGACTGGTGAAGCATGTCATGTACATAACCGGAGGGGTTTTGGAGCCAATGATGGGATATTCTTGGGCATGAATCTTTGGTCTATATCACCGTTGTATATTACTTTCCGGTTTGACACATGCATGGAGCATTTGGATATTTGCCGTATGCATTTTTGAGTATATAATTGACTTCTGGGCATAATGGTGTGATTTGCCTGATTTTGCCATGTTGTGAGGTCATCTTCATGGGGCAGTTCTCCAAGCCCATTCGACTCCAAGTCCAACCAAGGTTATGTCAGGGTAGGGCATGGTCCTGAGTGCCACTCTAGGCCATGACACTCCACCCCTCCTATTGGGCTAGGATTTATAGGCTTGGGAGTGAGCACATTTTTGGGGTTTATGTAGTGACTTTTGACACATGGCATTTAGCCATCTTATTTGATAGGGTTCAGGGCATCATGTTGGTGAGTCAAGGGAAGGTCTTGAGTCCAGGGAATGAGGGGTCTATGGCTGTGATTGTGTACGTATCCATATTTCCCCAACTTTGCTTTATTTGTGTTCATATGCCAATTTCAGGGCTTTCCTCTTGGGTGCAATTCTTGTACATGCCTGCCACCGTGGGACGACCGGTGTGCTGAACGGAAGCCCGCAGCGTGGATTGGATTGTGGATTGGATTATTGCTGTATTTGTGGGATCTGGTTGCTGTTCAGGGTTGATGGAGGATTGTATTTTCTATATTTTTGGATTTTGGACCCCGGATTTTGAGAAATGCAATCGCTGATCAGGAGCAAGTCAGCAGGGGTGACAGGCGGAAGGGGCAAAGCGGGGGCCGGTTCTGGTAGGGACCTTCTTTAGGAGGTGGTGAGACGTCCAGTGCCGCATGCTCGGCCTCTCCGACCGGTCGAGGTACACCGCCTCCGAGCCGCCTAGCTCGACGTACCTCGCAATGAGGAGGGCAGCCGGGGTTTGGTCGTGCCGCTGGCCCTCCCACCCCTCCCTCGGGAGCATCATAGCGTGGGGGGCCAGGCACTGCACCACGTCGGCTGCCAGCGCGACCACGTCGTCGCTGAGCTCCACCCCATGGTCTGCGGCCACCAGGAACTGGTGCCTGGGCTTGAAGTACAGGTGCTCCAGGGCGCCCCGCAACTCAGCTGGGGGGGGAGAGGCGTCTCCGCAGTCCCGCAGCCAGGTGAGTGCGCCCGGGAGATGCCGCCCTGCTCCTCCTGACCAGACGGCGGCCTTAAGGACAGGCAGGTCTCGCCAGACAGCCCTAGCGACCGGATCGCGCCAGGGCTGTGGCTTGTTTGCTCCCCACTGGAGGACGGCCACCACAACATGCGTGGTCAGCAGCTCTGCCGTGAGCTGCAACGCCGTCCCCCCGTCGGTCTCGATCAAGGTGCCCCGTGGGGCAGTGAAGAAGTGGCCATCGGTCCCACGGACCGCCACCCATCCCCACAAGACCGCCACGGTCTCCCAGCTAGGGTGGCTGGTTCTCCTGGGCAGAACCACCACCGGCGGGCATGGGCTGTTGGCGGCCCACACGCGCCATTCCACTCCCACCAGACGCTCGTGACCAGGGGGGCGGAACACCTGGGGCCACGCGTCTGGGAGCTAGCGATGGACAGCGGTCCAAATCAGCCCCGCCAGCCCGCGTGAACTGGAGTCACTCCAGGATGTCCCCGTGCACAGGGCTGGGGAGGCGGGCAGTGCAAACCTCCAACCCCTGGCCCAGGCGAAACCCTGGCCCCTCTTGGTCTCCCAGCAGCGAGACCCCGGGTCTGTGGCCGCAAGACGAGCCGCCACCATGGGGAGATGCAGGGAGACAGTCCACGGCTGGACTGAGACAGCCTCGCGCGGGAGGTCAGGGCAGGCCGCCACAGCACTGCCATCCCTCGCCCAGCTGAGCGCCCTGTCCCAGCACTGCGCCCACGCACCCGATGCTGCCGGCAACGACCAGGACAGGTACGTCACGACCGCCTTAGCCTGCCACGCGCGAGGGTCCATGCCGGCAGGATGTGTGTGCCACGTGCACACCCACCCCAGGTTTGCCTCCTGGACGGTGACCACGTCCCTCCACGGGACGACCGGGAACAGAGTGAGCAGGGACGCCATGCCACATGGCAACGCCACTGCCCACTCCGTCAGGCCACCACTCTCCACCGCATACCCCACCGCTGGGAGCCCTCCTCCTTGCGCCCTTACCACAACTTCCTGCAGCAACGTCCCGTGGCCCCGGCGGTGGCCCTGGCTGCGGTCCAGGCTGAGGGCCCCCACACGGGCAATCGCCTGGAGGATCAGGAGTAATTCCTGGGGTACTCGCCGCGGCACCGGCGGCTGGGGGTGGGCGAACCGGCAGGCATCTGCCCGCATGCACCACCCCTTGGCCCAGTGCCTGCAGGTTTCCACCTCCCCCGTCTTCAGCCCAGCCTTGTCTGCCCCTCCCAGCTCCCTCCGACCCACCTCACGCGCCTCCTTCGCCCCCACGATCTCCAGCTCCTCGTCGGGCTCCACAGCGCTCTGTGCCTCTTCACCCTTGAACTCCGGCTCCTCGTCCCGCTCCATGGCGACTTGTGCCTCCTCACTCCTCGTGCGTTGGTCCTCCTCCTTCAGTGCCTGCGTCGTCGGCGGCGGGCCCGCGGCATCCGTGAACTTCGCCAGGGCCGCCGCCACAATGGCCTGCACGTCCTCCTCCTCTCCGGCCACCTCCCGCTGATCCTGCTGCTGCTCCTCCCCTGTGGGTTGCTCCTGCCCCACCTCGTCACCGTCACGGCCTGCCTCCTCATCACCCCCCACCGGGACCGCGTGTTCGGACCCCTGGGGGGCGGCGCTCTCGTCGAGGCGCGTGCCCACCACCACCAGCAGCTTGAGGTCACCGCCGCGGCTCTCAAGGCGGTAGCTGCTGGAGGTGGGGACGAGGACCGCCCCATCCCCGGTCAGCAGCAGGCGGTCCGCGCCGAACACGACCTCTGCACCCTCGCAATGCACCGCCACCAGGAGCGCATGGGACCCCAGCGCCTGGGGCGTGAGGGGCCTCATGGCCTGCTTGCGACGCCAAGCGTCAGCCCCACCTCGCCACAAGGCCACGTACAGGCCTTCGTCCCGCCGCACGTCCTCCTGCCCTGCCTCGTCCAGCAGGCGCCCCACAGACAGGCGCACCGACAGGGGGAGGCCTCCCTGGGGCTCGGCCGCCCGGACATCACCGGGCTGGTGACCCAGGACCGCCGCGTCCCCCAGTTGGACACAGCGGATCTGGCCATCATCCGGGGACGTGGCCACCAGGGCCACCTCCCGGGCGACCTGCCCTGGGCGCTGGAGCTCGTAGCGCTCCAGGGCGCTAGCCGGCATCCCTGCCTCCCGCTGCCCCGTGCCCATGAGGCGGTGCCTGTGGGCACCCTCGGCCGCATGGTACCTGCATTGCCGCCGCTCACAGCTCCCCAGGGGAGGGGGCGGCACCGCAGTGGGCATGGGCCGCAGCGGCGCCTTCGCCGGGTTTACGTCCATACCGCCGCAGACGTCGGGCCCGCCGGCGTACTCATACATGAGGGCCAGCGCCGACTCGCCGGGCCCGTACGCCTCCTCGTCCCCCTCGCCCTTCGCCTCCTGCTCTCCCTCCGCCCCTTCTCCAGCCGCAACCATCGCCAGCGGCGTGTCCGGCCGCGGCGGGAAGGGCGCCAGAGGCCGCTCGTCAGCGCCTCCGCCCCTTGCCGCCTCCGCCGCGTCCAGCCGTGCCTGCAGGTTGTCGGGCAGCCAGGCCCAGCTGGTGCCCGCATGGAGGTCCATGCTGTACGCCAGCCCCGCCAAACACGGCTCACCGGGTGCCACCTGGCGCCACTCCCGCCACTCCCACATCCAGTCCTCCACTCCTTCCTCCTTGGCACGCCTCCCACTGGGCTCCAGAACCCCGCCGCTCTCCGCCGGTGTCTGCGCCTGCGGCACACCCCGCCCCGCGTCCTGTCCCCCCGAAGCAACCGCCTCCGACTGGTTCTCCTTGGCCCCTTACGCCCTCGGGGCGACAGCCGCGAGCGCCTGAGCGATCAGCTCAGGCGCTGTCAGCCCCTTCCGGCGCGGCTCCATCGCTCCCCGCGGCTGTCCGCCGGTACGCCTCCAGGGCCTGCGCGAGCAGCTCGCTAATGTCTCGCGGGCCGGCCACTGCCGCCTCCTGCGCCGCATCCCCCGCCTGTTCCCCCGCCGTAGGCCTCCCCATGGGGGCTGCGCCCTGCATCCCACGCGTCAGGGGTGGACCACCACCCGGCACCACCGGCTCAGGCCCCGTCGGCGCCACGGGCAGGGCTCCGCGCGGCACGGCTGGGTCCGGCACCTGGACCGTCCGCGGCGGTGACCCCGCCGCGGTATGCCCCGGCTGGGGCACCGCCAGGGGTGGCGCAGCCGCAGGTGCCCCCATTCTTGTCGCCTCGCCCGGGGGCACGCCACGTGCCTCCCCTTGCGACACCCCCTGCTGCTGGGCGCCCTGCCCCGGCGCAGGCACCGGTACCGGTGCGCGCCGGTACCGTGTGCTGAGGCGGCCGTGGGAGCTGCTGGGGCAGGGGATGCGGGTACTCAACATGCTGGTGCGGACGGTGATGGAGAGGGTGATGGTGAAGGTGGACGGGGTGCTCTGGCACAGCCGCCAGGTGATGGTGATGGTGAAGGTGGACGGGGAGCTGTGGCACAGCCGCCGGGTGTACGTGTTGGTGTGGGAAGTGATGTTGCATCATGGGGAACCCGACGGGGTGATGAAGTAGGTGATGGAGATGGAGTTGGTGGTGGTGGTGAGCCCCAAAAGGCGGGAAGGGCATGGGCCTGAGGCCCGGGGGCAGCGGCATCAGAAACGGACCCGGCGCTGCATACCCCGGCCTCTCCGCCGATCGCACTGAGGGCCGCCCGCGCTGCGCGTCCTCGAGCTGCCCGAGATCTTGTAGACATCGGAGTAGTCGGTTGGGCAGGTGCACGCCGAACGGCACCGTGCCCGCTGCGAACCGCGCCTGAACGTCAGGCGCGTTGTACGGGTGGGGATTGCGGGCCAGCATCTGCAGTAAGCAGACGTTGACGAATTGGTCCCATCCGTTGTCCCTGGCCGGACGGTCCGCGTCCACGCGCGCCTGGAACGCCGCATACGTGTGCGGCCCGTATCTGACGAGATCAGACACCGTGTCTACCAGGCGCCGGGCACGTCGCCGGAAGGCTGGCAACTCCGCGGGATTGGGGGGGACAGATAGCGACATTTAGCTAACGAAGGCTGTGTGAGCTATGGACATGGGAGTACGGGTGGACTCTGTGGCCCGTTCCGCCCGCTGCTGGCTTAATGACGCACGACAATTCGCACGACACAGTTGCCCACCCCTCTTGCGCGCCCCCCCCCCTTCCCTTCCGTGTTCCTTTGCCCCCGGTTTTGCCCACTAGGTGTGCTCCTTGGTTCAACCCGGTTGTTGGTGGGTTTGTTGCCAGGCAGGGTTGGGGGGGGGGGGGGGCGCCCGACGCTGGCTCTGGTCCCTCCCTCCGGGAGTTTCCCCACGGGGGGGCCGATGCATGCACTCCCCGTCAGGGTGTAACTCTGTTGTACGGGTCGTCCATTTGTGCCCGCTCCGTACAAATGGACCTGCGCCGTAACCAGGTACGTCGGCCCCTTCCCACACCGGGGTCGGGTACACTGTGGGTCTCTGGGGAGTCCTTGCGGGATAGGCGTGTCTCTTGCCTACCCCGATGGACGGTGTGCCCTACCCGCAGCCCCTCACAGGACACGAACCGCAGTACGTGCCGTGGGGAGTGCTCTTGGTCAGGCCCATTGGCCACCCCCCCAGGCCGGTGCCACCTCGGGCCGCTGGCCAACGGTCCCGGGCGTAACCCACCTTATTGCCTGCGCTCGGTTGGGGCCGATACGGACACCGGGGGGGGGCCCAAGCCCCTGAGGTCGGGTACCTCTGAAGCCGGTTCGGACCCCCGTGGCCATCTTGGGGTCACTTGGGGTGTGTATCTATGTGCCGGCAAGCCGCCATTGGCTGATATCATACTCTCCCATCCACCTGATCTAACCTGATGTGATAGTGTGATAGGTATGGCCATTCCGGCTATGAGCGGCTATATTCAGTACCGTGGCGCCGCCAGCGGAGATTTATATATCAGAATATCAGGAATCAACAGGGTTTTATTATCATAATGTTTCCGTAATTTTTCAGCCTTTCGTTCTGATGGTCAATGTAGCGGCGACTGTCAGTTGGCTCGCGATTTTGCGTTAACCGATTGGTTAACTGTTTTTTCGAGATATTTTGGCGGAAACCCCGATGAAGGGTCAGATTTCATCAGTAAAGGGTTCGTTGCTTCCGCAATTTTCTAAATATGCACTCGAAATTTTATTCTGAATTTTTCGCGATGTTGAAATCGGATTTTCGACTTCGACATCGCCGCACTTGATTTGGTCTTCTTCGAGTGGTCATACTCTTTTCCCTATGCCCGAATCAGGTTTCCCTTATACTTGCCACCCATTTGACTTGGAGATATAAGGGAAACAAAAGTGAGTCGTGGGACCACTTTGAAGGGCCATATCTACGAGCGAGTGTGAGGAAAGAGAATAAGAAAGGTTGGGTTGCAAGCGCCTTAGTCTCAAGTTAATTGAGGAAGCATCAAACGCCTTTGTTGTGTACACATGCCCGGTGTAGCAAGGGATAAGGGTCAAGAGGGTAGAAAGGGATATATAACTCTTGGACCGTGCAACCGAATATTTTATTGCGACTTTCGAGTGTACCGCATGAGTGTTGGGGTTGCATAGCAACTTTCCTTGGGTTCCTACGCATTTTTAACGTGAAGTTATGTCCATGGAGGGACATGGCATATCATGGTGGGAGCCACTTTTGAGGGTATGTGTTATATGCATGGTATGTGCTTCGATATGCTCACGCCCATGTTATATATCTTCGTGTGGCCGAAGAGATGGGGAGCCACACGTGACAAGGGCTTTGCCCATGTCTCAATTGTGGAATTCAAAGCGCTAGACTAAGTCTACCGCGTATGTATTGCTCATGGTATGTTTGGCAAAGCGATCCATGAGTGCACTCCCATTTTCATGGGGCATGTAGATATGGGTGGCGAAGGTATCTCCATGCGCCCGATTGGTGATCCAAGTGGGGGAATTGTTCGCAAATGGTTCCAATCATTTGTGTATTGAACCATGAGCGGATATCATGGGTGAGCATAGAGATAAACTATCATGACAACTTTGTATTTGGACATATTTTCATGTTTTTGACCTCAATTTCTGCTCATTTTTGTCTTTTATGTGCTCAATTGGTCGGCTAACAGTAAAGTGCCTAGAGATCCGTGAACTATGGTATGTTGCTTTTATGTTGGCATATGCCTTTGTGTTGTACCTCACCATATGCCGGATCACATGGTCACTTTGGCGTGGCACACGAGGCCTCGCAAAATTAGGTCTCTAACTCATGAGCTGACTTGTGAAGCATGCCATGTACATAACCGGAGAGGTTTCGGAGCCAATGATGGGATATTCTTGGGCATGGACCTTTGGTCTATATCACCGTTGTATATTACTTTCCGGTTTGACACATGTATGGAGCATTTGGATATTTGCCGTATGCATTTTTGAGTATATAATTGACTTTTGGGCATAATGGTGTGATTTGCCTGATTTTGCCATGTTGTGAGGTCAACATCATGGGGCAGTTATCCAAGCCCAATCGACTCCAAGTCCAACCAAGGTTATGTCAGGGTAGGGCATGGTCCTGAGTGCCACTCTAGGCCATGACACGCCACCTTCCCTATTGGGCTAGGAAATATAGGCTTGGGGATGAACACATTTTTGGGGTTTATGTAGTGACTTGTGACATATGGCATTCAGCCATCTCATTTGACCTGGTTCAGGGCAATATGTTGGTGAGTCAAGGGAAGGTCTTGAGTCCAGGGAATGAGGGGTTTATGACTGTGAATGGGTATGTTTACCTCTTTCCCCAACTTTGCCTTATTTGTGTTCATATGCCAATTTCAGGGCTTTCTTCCTTGGTGCAATTCTTGTACATGCCCGCCATCGTGAGACCATCGATGTGCTGAACGAAAGCCCGCCATTTGGATTGGATTGTGGATTGGGTTATTGCTGTATTTGTGGGATCTGGTTGCTGTTCAGGGTTGAAGGAGGATTTTATTTTCTATATTTTTGGATTTTGGACCCTGGATTTTGAGGAATGCAAGCATTGATCAGCAGCAAGTCAGCAGGGATTACAGGCGGAAGGGGCACAGCGGGGGCCGGTCCTGGTAGGGACCTTCTTTATGGTAGCAGAGGCTTACCTGCTGCCCCTACCTACCGCCGACCTGGGGACTTGGGCCCCTATGAGCCCTGCCCAAGTACGCCCCGGGTGCGTATTGTGGACTCGGTGGAGACCACGCCGGAGATTGGAGCCATAGAAGAGCCGAGACGTTCAAGAGAATGGCGAACTCAGGAAGTTGAAGCCCGAAGAGAAGTACGACATTCGGGAAGAGGAGGACGTGACATGGAGAACCTGGTCTCCATGTGTGAGCGTCGCTGCCGAAAGGCATGCAACCTCCGCTCCGCCGCGGAGGACTCTGATGAGGCCTGCCATTCAGGCAGCAGTGGAGGATGGGCCCGGCGCTACCGGAAGCACGGGTCACCCAAGTCTGCGGCAGGGGACGCCGGGGCTATGGACACGGACCCCAGCCCGGTCAGGCTGTGGGAATCCGAGGGGCACTCCGAGGGCTATCGGACAGCCTACGAGCCACCTTCGGAGTGGAAGATGTCCGCGCCGATCGCCAGGGCGCATACGGCCCCCGAGCCCGCCCTGAAGCACGACGCCGAGGGCTTGGAGAGGCCAGCCAGGGCCCGGACGGTACCTGTGCCCCGGCACACGGGACCAGAGACGGACGCCATAGGCGATACGCCCATGGGCGACGAGTCTGAGGTGCCGGGAACCGCGGGATGCGCCGGATCAGGCGGAAAGCAGGCTGAGTGCCACTGCGAGCACGTGTCCTTCCTCATGGGCAAGTACCCAACGATGGGGATGGACGCCATCGTGCATCGCCTAGACCGCCTGGACAACGCGAAGGACGGTCTAGAGGAGGACGTCGCCGGGATCCTGGATGACCAGTCGGCCGCGGAGAAAGACATGGAGGAGCTGCGAGCGGAACGGGACCGGTACCGGGAGAATCTGGAGCTGGCCCTGGAGAAGCAGCAGCGAGTGGTGGACAGCCTCCTCCACCTGGTGGAGGACATGTCGGGACGCCTGAAAAGGCTAGAGGAGCTACAGCCCCTTGCCTCGGGTCCGGAGCTCCCGGCAAAGCCCGCCGCGGCAGAGCTGGTGGAGCGGGTTAAGACCCTCAGGAGCGCCATGGATAAACCCATGGGCGGCCCTGCAGAGGCACCCTACGCGCCTCCGCGTGTTGACCCGGGTGCGCTGCCGTTTGTTCCCATGTTCAGCGAATCCACAATGCTCGGGGAACACACGGCACCGGCTGGGTCCATGCGGGAAGGGCACGTAACCACGGACCCGAGGAGCCTGACGGTACAGATGTCCCATGCCGCCCAGGATGTACCGATCACGACGAATATGGTAGTTTATGCGGAAGATGAGATCCAGAGCCAGACCATGCAGGGGCGAACCATGGGAAGCGCCGACGGACATGGTCGAGGTCATCCAGGCGGAAACCTGTGGGCGAAGGACCCGGATACGGGGATATGGACGGCCGATGGAGCAAATCCTTCCTGCATTCCAAATCCCATGGGTTCAGGCCCAACTGCACCGCATTCCATGGAGGAGAGGGATGTACGGGGAGTGTACTCACACCCCCCGGCCACAGGTGGTATCCGTCTCGGTGGAGTGGTGGCTGGAGACGTCGGAGACGCCATCAGGATTGACGACCTCAGGGGAATCAAAATCCCCTACTACGATGGCAACCCCTCCAACCTGGATGACTTCATCCTGGATTGGGAGGACTTTGCCGAGGAGGTCGTCGGCGAGATGCGGGGAGCGCCGCGGGATAAACGGGTATGCCGGACATTCCCACACCGGCTGGCGCAGGACCTGAAGGAGGAGCTGCGGGATCAGATCCGGGAAGGACTAATCAGGACGGAGCAGGCCTGCCTCCAGTGGTTAGAGGATGAGGAGCGGGTGGACGCTCCGAACCAGAAGCTGGAGGACTTGTGGTCCATCCCGCTGCCGCTGGACCGCGGTGAGTTGCGGGTCCGGGAGTGGAACGGGTATCAGCGGAAGTACCGCAGATGCCTCAAGCTGGTGGAGGACTGGAACGAGGCCAGCGAGATCCGCCACCTGCTGAAGGACGTCCTCCCCAGCAACTGGAAGAGGCGAGTGGAGGACGAGGAGAAGAAGCGGGCCAAGAAGCGGGTGGCGGTGAGGATCATGGCGGCGGAGGATACCCATGCGGGTATCATGGAGTTCTTCAGGAGGAACCTGGGCGAGCCCAACCGGATGTTGGGACTGAAGAACGCCGTGTACGTGGAGGTATTTGGAGACTCCATGGGGCAAAGGTTGTTGCGCCTCAACAACGTGGAGTGGAGGCGCGGGGAGCCACTGAGGATGCAGGTCATCTTCGCCCGCATGAGCCTGGACGAGATCGTGAAGTACATCACGGTGGAGTTGAAGCTCAATGCGAAGAACGAGGCCCACGTGCAGGATCGACATGGTCATGGACAACGAGGCCACCGAGAAGACCGCCATCATCGAGAGGTCCAGGAGGACACGGCCAACTCCGCGGAGGATGGCAGTGGAAGTGGCCAAGACCACTGGTCCCGGGAGGATCACGAGGAGGCCCATTTCTTCGCGTTTGTGGCGCACAACGTGAGGAATAATGGGCAGGATCGGTCAAGATGGAGCCGGCTGGGACCAAGGGGCAAAGAGCCAAGGAGGATTGGGAACCCACCGCTCTCGTTCCGAGAGTAGAGGTCTCAGCACGACGGGTGCTGGGTCTGTTATGGCAAGGGAAACAACCATGCACACGACGACCGTCAGTGCAAGGTGTATGAGGCGGACAAGAAGGCCTACTTCGCCGCCCGACCCGAGAAGAAGCCCAAGGAGCAGCGGATTTCCGATTGGAAGGCGAAGGGCGGAGACGGGGGAAAAGGCCAAGGCAAAGGCCAAGGAAAAGGCGGAGAAAGAGGCTATGGTGGTGGACCTGGCCAAGACCGACGAGTGAGGTCGATCAAGGAGGTTGCTGAGGACATGTTGAGGACATTGGAGGAACTCAAAGGCCAGCAACGTGGTGGACAAAGTCCTGGCGGATCGCAGCCGGAAGGGGTTGCAGGAAGCCAAGTCTAGAGGAGCCCCCACGGGAGTGGGACCTCGGAGGTCTCTCCTCTGAAAATCAGTGGAATCCCAGAGAAAGCGAAGGCACATCGGGTGCCGAAGAAGGCTCCAGAAGAGCCAAAACCACTGAGCTTCGCCACTCGCAACCCCTGGAGCGCCCTGCCAAGGGAAGTACATGTGGGTACGGGACATGGCAAGAAGGAAGGAGCGACCACGGAGAGCCCCGTGGACGGGCAAGACCAACCCAAGATCTACACCATCCGTGACCATACCCTTGAAGTCCTGATGCACCCGGACGTGCTAGAGTTGCATGCCGTGAGAGTCGTCCATACACCTCATGGCGACGAGCGGCAGTTGCACTTGAAAGTGCGAGTACGGTGCGGACGAGAGGAGAAGGTGGTGGATGTGTTGGTGGATACGGGTGCCCAGGTGAGCCTGGTCCGGAGAGGGTTGTTCAAGGAGGAATCACTGCAGCCCAGCCGTAGACCGGTCCGCCTGAAGGTCGCCAACGGAGAGATTATGGGTGGTGGCACCCATGAGGCCACTATCAGTATGGAATTCTGGGAGCATGAGCGCTTGAACCGCCCTGATCAGGCGAAGAGAAGCACTCTATCCGGGAACTTCTATGTGGCCGATATTACCGATTGGGATATGATCATGGGGTATGACTTCATGGTGGCAAACGCCATTGGAGCCCTTCCCCATCGTGCAACGCTGGTCCGGGAGGATGATGAATGCCTCACATGGCTGTCCACGGACTATGCATGCGGATCATCCCAATGGAGTGCTGAGGAAGAGGATCGGATCGTCCGAGCGGTGCAAGCTGTGGGTGCCAAGTCCAGAGGAGACCGCGGAGTTCAGCTCACGGAGTATGGAATGGCGCCGCAGGTGTATGACAGGATGATCCAGACGCTGGGAGCCGAAGCGCCCCAGACGGACGTCTTCGCTTCCCGGGATGCCCCACTTTTGCGGAAGTGTAGGAGGCATTGGCATCGAGGAGACTCAGCCTGGCACAGGCATTGGGGTTTGAAGGAGTGGGGACCCATGTATTGGCATGGCTCCCTGGATAACACCAGACGTACGGTGGAAAAGATCATTGCGGATAGGGCGAAGGGGATCCTGGTCATAACCGGCATAGGATCCGCCCCATGTCCGCTGGAGGGTCTCAAGTCGACGCTGGACTCCATCACCCTGAACGAGATGTCATTCGGGGCAGAGGAGGAGTTGTTCATCGACGCCAAGGGTGTATCAATGCCCTCCCCGGGTCAAGCATGGGGTACCAAGGCTTTCCTGGTGGATGGGGCGCAAGCCCAGCTCACGGGTGATGAAGCATTCATCCGTAGGGTGGAGGCGGGGCCCATGAAGGTCATGTTTGAGCCCAAGGAGGGGACGGATCAGCCTATTGATGGCATTGACGTCCTGTCCCACGCCGAGATCGACGACGTCGTCAACTACATGCCGATGGGGATGCACGACCGTGTGGCAGCCAAGAAGATGGCGGGCCATGGTCACATCTCCGCATTGGTGGGATGACAAGATGTTGGTCACCGGCAAGTACGAGAAGGACGAGTTCGTGGCGAGGGTCATGGACCACATCGCGGACCAATACGATGGTCCGGTTGGGTCGGACCCACCAACGTGGGGTTTTCCAAGAGTGGGAACCGTTAGCGACGAGCACCAGCCCGAGGCCGCAAATTTTCGAAGATTATCGGTGGGAATCGCGACCCACGACGATGAAGACGGCATATCGGACGAGGAGAAGTCGGACTCGGACCCAGAAGAGGCCTATGTCGCAGTGCGGTCGGTTGTATCGATACCGAAGCAAGCGGCTGAAGAGGCCCAGCAGAACCCGAAGGTCGTCGAGCTGAAGGAGAGGCTGATCCATGCCTATCCGCGGCTATTCAGTGGCGTCGCCAACAAGAACCCTCCAGATCGTGGGAGGTTAGGTACAGCGAAGATCAAGCTGAAGCCGAACCCGAAGATCTATCGTCATCGGGAGTACCAACTTCAGGGCGATCGGGCCGAGGCCATGAAGAAGCTGTTGGCCGAGTTCATTGAGCGGGGATGGATCGAACCCTCCGACAGTGAGTGGGCCAGCCCAGCCTTCATCGTGCCCAAGAAGGAGAAGGGCGAGTGGAGGTTGGTGGTTGATTACAGAGGTTTGAACGAGCAGACCGAGCACGACTCGTACTCGCTTCCCCTGATCGACTCCATCCTCCAAAAACAACAGAAAAAGCGGATTTTCACGGTGTTAGACCTGAAACACGGTTATCACCAGATGCCGCTACACCCGGACTCCAGGCCCTGCACAGCGATGTCGACGCCGCTGGGGCCCATGCAGTGGAAAGTGGTGCCTATGGGCGCCAAGAATGGCAACGCCGCTTTCCAGCGCATGATGGAGGGCCTACTCGGTCCTGTCCGGGACTGTGCCGATCCCTTCGTGGATGACATCATCATCGGGTCCGGCACGGAGAACATGACTGAGGACGAGCTCATCGACGCGCATGAGAAGGATCTGCGCCGAGTGCTCAGCGAGTTGGATAAGCACAACTTGGTGTGCAAGCCCACCAAAGCCTCACTCTTCGTGAAGGAAGTGGAGTTCTCGGGTCACGTGGTTGGTCACCGGCAACGCCGTCCCATGCCTGGGAAGCTGGCGTCCCTGCACCACTGGGAGAAGCCCCAGACCATCAGCGAACTCCGGTCCTTCATGGGGTTCTGCGATTACTATTCGGGCTATGTCCGGATGTATGCAGAAATCCCGGGGTCGCTACACAAGATGCTGCAGGTGGGGAAGTTCGATGGCCGGAAGGGGAGCAAGAAGAAGCTTGCCTGGACCCCTGAGGCTGAAGATGCGTTCAACCGCCTGAAGGAGCGACTCCTGGGGCAGTTGGGGCTGTTCCTGGTGGACCCGGACAAGGGATGCGTGCTACGGACAGATGCCTCGGACTATGCCGTGGGGGCAGTCCTCGAGCAAGTCCGGGACGAGGGGACTCATGTTCCCGTGGCGTTTTGGAGCAGGATCCTGGCCGAGGGCCAACGCCGAACATGGACCGCGAGGGAGAAGGAGACATACGCCATTGTATGTGCGCTCAGGAAGTGGTCTGGCCACATCGGACTGCAGCCGGTGGTGGTTTGCACGGACCACCAGTCCCTACAGAGCTGGCACAAGGAGCATGTCGACACCCCCTCAGGACCAGCGGCTAGGAGGGCCCGATGGCACGAGACGTTCGCCAAGTTCGACCTCAGCGTCGTGTACGTCCCGGGGAAGGACAACACTGTGGCAGATTGCCTCAGTCGATGGGCCTACCCCGCGGGCAAGGCGTGGATGGACATATCCAGCCATGGCGACGCCGAGGAGACCGAGGAGGCCAAGCGCATCATCGAGATGGAGAAGGCCATGGAGCAAGAGGGGGTCAAGTGCTTTGTGGTGATGGCAAATCGTACGGACCTGACCAAGTTCCGGGGTGCCCGCGTCCAAGCTATTCGAGAGGAAACCCTCGAGCAATGGATGGTGGCCCCTGTAGAGCTAGTCAGGTCGGTGCTCACAGAGGACCGGTCGGATGACTACGCGGCATCCGAGCACTTGAGCAAGTACTGGAATGCCGTGAGCGCCCCGTCAGACGACGAATGGCCCGAGGGCTTGACCGAGGATGGGGACAAGTTGTTCCTCAAGGACAAGCTGCTGGTGCCCGAGAACCCAGTGGAGGAGCTCATTGACCATTGGCACAACGCCCAGCTCATGCACCCTGGCCGAGACAAGATGCAGCAGGACCTGGAGTGGCGCTTCAAGTTCCCTCCGGGGTACTACGCCATCCTGGATAGGTACTGCAGCGACTGTGCCGTGTGTCGGACCACGAAGAGCCCTAACCACTCCACAGCGGGCAACCCGGTGTATACGGCTATACCGGAGGCCCCTATGCGGTCCGTGGCCATGGATGTATTCGCCATGCCTGAGGTCACCGTGGAAGGAGAGACCTACGACTGTGTCATCTTGGCGGTGGATAGGCACAGTGGGTATATCGTGGCGGTCCCTGGCAAGAAGTCCAAGAAGAAGGACAAGAAGGACAAGCATGGAGTGGGGCTGAAGGCCAAGACCGTCGCTAATGCCAGGATCAGGCATTGGCTGACGATTTTTGATGGCCCGGCTGTCATCTACAGCGATCGGGGCAGTCAAGTCGTTGGGACATGGTTCAAGACGATGTGCAAGCACATGGGGATTCGGCACGCCAAGACCGTGGCATACCACAGCCGGTCGAATGGCCGGGCTGAGGTGGCCGGGCGGCAAATGTTCGAGAAGTTCCGCCAGCTGCACATCGACGAACCGGGCCGGAATTGGTACAATTCGCTGTGGAGGGTACTCCGAGCGTATCACGACCTTCCGGGGCCCACTGGACTGTCGCCCCATCGCATCCTGTTCCTACGGGATCGAGTGTCACGCACTCTCCCGTGGTTGAACCATGGCAAAGTGGCCGGAGATGCGAACGCCATGATGGCTGAGGCGGACGACACGGCGGCCAAGGTGTGCAAGGCACTACAGGACGAGCATGACAAGAGGGCCAAGTACTTCAAGCAGGGAAAAGTCCAGAAGTATGCTCTCCAAGACACCGCGTGGGTGGAGCGGCACCACAAGGATGTCCTGTCCAGGCATCGGCAGGCATCTTTTGTATGTGCCGGGGGTAATCGTTCGGAAGGTCGGGCAGGATGTGTATGCGGTTCGTGTGGGGGATAGCAAGATCCTGGACCGCGACCATACCCAGCTTCGTCCCCGAGCACCAGACCCCAGCGGACGTCCCGTCACCTTCGAGTTCACGGCCGGCGATGTGGACCCGGACGACGAGGGTGAGGACGACGACTTCACCGCTGAGAAGATCCTGGCGGACAAGCCGGACCCGGGGACGCCTGGGGGTAGGCTTTAAAAAGTCCGTTGGAAGGGATTCGCCGCATCCAGGGATTCGTGGGAGCCTCCGAGCAGTTTTGTGCCGAGGTACACCACGGTCTGGATGGACTATCTGAAGAAAAAGAATATTTCTTGAGATGTCAAGGACGTGTTGGTCCATTTGGTTGCTGCTGTAGCACCGTAATGGATCCCCCTTGGCATTTTGTTTGTTTCTGTGAATGAGGAGACGGGTGAGGGCGTTCATCCGGGGATTTTTCGGCCTTGATTGGCCATATACCCCCTTCACTCGATCTCCACGTATGTATTTCATCGTGGTATACGTATTTAGATCGATCGACGACGTTTTTCTATCTTTGATCCCCTTGGTCCATGTTGTAGATCAAGAGGAGACCGGATATGGCGTAGGGCACCGATTATCAGTGTCCTCACCCCTCCCTTCGGGCGTGGGGGACGCCTACGACGTGTGTGGGGCCTCCATGTGTCCTTGGGACAGGGGGGGGGGGGTTGGCGCCCATTGGGGTCCTCCCGTCCTCTCTTCAATGACTTCCAAGCGGTAACAACGCTCTGAGAAGGGGGGTGAAGCCGGTTCGGACCCCCGTGGCCATCTTGGGGTCACTTTGGGTGTGTATCTATGTGCCGGCAAGCCGCCATTGGCTGATATCATACTCTCCCATCCACCTGATCTAACCTGATGTGATAGTGTGATAGGTTTGGCCATTCCGGCTATGAGCGGCCATATTCAGTACCGTGGCGCCGCCAGCGGAGATTTATATATCAGAATATCAGGAATCAACAGGGTTTTATTATCATAATTTTTCCGTAATTTTTCAGCCTTTCGTTCTGATGGTCAATTTATCGGCGACTGTCAGTTGGCTCGCAATTTTGCGTTAACTGATTGGTTAACTGTTATTTCCAGATATTTTGGCGGATACCCCGATGAAGGGTCAGATTTCATCAGTAAAGGGTTCGTTGCTTCCGCAATTTTCTAAATATGCACTCCAAGTTTTATTCTGAATTTTTCGCGATGTCGAAATCAGATCTCCGACTTCGACATCGCCGCACTTGATTTGGTCTTCTTCGCGTGGTCATACTCTTTTCCCTCTGCCCGAATCAGGTTTCCCTTATACTTGCCACCCATTTGACTTGGAGATATAAGGGAAACAAAAGTGAGTCGTGGGACCACTTTGAAGGGCCATATCTACGCGCGAGTGTGAGGAAAGAGAATAAGAAAGGTTGGGTTGCAAGCGCCTTAGTCTCAAGTTAATTGAGGAAGCATCAAACGCCTTTGTTGTGTACACCTGCCCGGTGTAGCAAGGGATAAGGGTCAAGAGGGTAGAAAGGGATATATAACTCTTGGACCGTGCAACCGAATATTTTATTGCGACTTTCGAGTGTACCGCATGAGTGTTGGGGTTGCATAGCAACTTTCCTTGGGTTCCTACGCATTTTTAACGTGAAGTTATGCCCATGGAGGGACATGGCATATCATGGTGGGAGCCACTTTTGAGGGTATGTGTTATATGCATGGTATGTGCTTCGATATGCTCACGCCCATGTTATATGTCTTCGTGTGGCCGAAGAGATGGGGAGCCACACGTGACAAGGGCTTTGCCCATGTCCCAATTGTGGAATTCAAAGCGCTAGACTAAGTCTACCGCGTATGTATTGCTCATGGTATGTTTGGCAAAGAGATCCATGAGTGCACTCCCATTTTCATGGGGCATGTAGATATCGGTGGCGAAGGTATCTCCATGCGCCCGATTGGTGATCCAAGTGGGGGAATTGTTCGCAAATGGTTCCAATCATTTGTGTATTGAACCATGAGCGGATATCATGGGTGAGCATAGAGATAAACTATCATGACAACTTTGTATTTGGACATATTTTCATGTTTTTGACCTCAATTTATGCTCATTTTTGTGTTTTATGTGCTCAATTGGTCGGCTAACAGTAAAGTGCCTAGAGATCCGTGAACTGTGGTATGTTGCTTATATGTTGGCATATGCTTCGGTGTTGTACCTCACCATATGCCGGATCACATGGTCACTTTGGCGTGGCACACGAGGCCTCACAAAATTAGGTCTCAAACTCATGAGCTGACTTGTGAAGCATGCCATGTACATAACCGGAGAGGTTTCGGAGCCAATGATGGGATATTCTTGGGCATGGACCTTTGGTCTATATCACCCTTGTATATTACTTTCCGGTTTGACACATGTATGGAGCATTTGGATATTTGCCGTATGCATTTTTGAGTATATAATTGACTTTTGGGCATAATGGTGTGATTTGCCTGATTTTGCCATGTTGTGAGGTCAACATCATGGGGCAGTTATCCAAGCCCAATCGACTCCAAGTCCAACCAAGGTTATGTCAGGGTAGGGCATGGTCCTGAGTGCCACTCTAGGCCATGACACGCCACCTTCCCTATCAGGCTAGGATTTATAGGCTTGGGAGTGAACACATTTTTGGGGTTTATGTAGTGACTTGTGACATATGGCATTCAGCCATCTCATTTGACCTGGTTCAGGGCAATATGTTGGTGAGTCAAGGGAAGGTCTTGAGTCCAGGGAATGAGGGGTTTATGACTGTGAATGGGTATGTTTACCTCTTTCCCCAACTTTGCCTTATTTGTGTTCATATGCCAATTTCAGGGCTTTCTTCCTTGGTGCAATTCTTGTACATGCCCGCCATCGTGAGACCATCGATGTGCTGAACGAAAGCCCGCCATTTGGATTGGATTGTGGATTGGGTTATTGCTGTATTTGTGGGATCCGGTTGCTGTTCAGGGTTGAAGGAGGATTTTATTTTCTATATTTTTGGATTTTGGACCCTGGATTTTGAGGAATGCAAGCATTGATCAGCAGCAAGTCAGCAGGGATTACAGGCGGAAGGGGCACAGCGGGGGCCGGTCCTGGTAGGGACCTTCTTTATGGTAGCAGAGGCTTACCTGCTGCCCCTACCTACCGCCGACCTGGGGACTTGGGCCCCTATGAGCCCTGCCCAAGTACGCCCCGGGTGCGTATTGTGGACTCGGTGGAGACCACGCCGGAGATTGGAGCCATAGAAGAGCCGAGACGTTCAAGAGAATGGCGAACTCCGGAAGTTGAAGCCCGAAGAGAAGTACGACATTCGGGAAGAGGAGGACGTGACATGGAGGACCTGGTCTCCATGTGTGAGCGTCGCTGCCGAAAGGCATGCAACCTCCGCTCCGCCGCGGAGGACTCTGATGAGGCCTGCCATTCAGGCAGCAGTGAAGGACGGGCCCGGCGCTACCGGAAGCACGGGTCACCCAAGTCCGCGGCAAGGGACGCCGGGGCTATGGACACGGACCCCAGCCCGGTCAGGCTGTGGGAATCCGAGGGGCACTCCGAGGGCTATCGGACCGCCTACGAGCCACCTTCGGAGTCGGAGATGTCCGCGCCGATCGCCAGTGTCTTTTGCGGGCTCTTGTCACCCCGGCCCCCACCCGTTCGCTGCAGCGTTGGTCCCTGCCTCCCAGCTTTCTTCTCCAGGGGCGTCCCCCTTTCCCGCGCCCCTTGCCGTGCTTCCTGGCTCCTGCTGTGTCCAGTCTGCCCCTGCTGTCCGCCCCTGCTCTGGCGCGTTGGTGTCCTTTGTTTTTTGTTTTTTTTTGTTTTTACCTCTACCGCTCGCCATTCGTCTCTCCCCCCGGCATTTCGGTCTGTCCTCTGCCCCCCCCCCCTGTCCCCTCGCTGTCTCCTCGCTGTCCTCGCCCCTTTCTTGGGTGGGTGGAGGAGATGGGGGTGGGGGGGGGGGCGTCCTCGCTGTCCGTCCTCGGGCGTAAGCACGGCGCAAGCACGGCGCAGGCACGAGGCGCGGCACTTGTCCCTCTGCAGGGGGGGGGGTTTGCCGTGTGGCTCCCGTCGTCACCCTACCTATCCTGCGGTCGCACCCCCGGTGGTCCCCCCGTTGGGGCTTGCACGGCGCGTGCTCCCTTTGGGCACGGTCGTGTGGTCCGTCCCGCATCCCCTCTCCGCTGCCTCCCCACCCTGCCGCGGTGTCCTCGGGGGGGAGTCCGCGTTCCGCTACCGTCATCCCCCTTGTCGCCCTTGTCGTTTTCCCTTTGTAGCACGCACGTCACAGGCATGACGCAAGCACGACGCAAGCACAGGGCGAGGCTGCAGCGGTGGGGGGGGGGGGGGGGTTTCCCCTTTGGGGCCCCCATTTCCCCGCGGTCGGGTACTTCACCAGCGTCCCCTGCGGGCCCATGTCGCCCCCGCCTCCCCCCGTTCGCCGCCGTTTTGGTCCCTGTCTTCTCGCTTTCTTCCTCTGGCGCGTTGGTTTGCTTTGTTCGTGGTTTTTTTTTTTGCGTCTCCACCGCTCGCCGCCCGTCTCTTCCCCTGGCACGTCGGTCTGTCCTCTGTCCCCCCCCCCATGTCCCCTCGCCACCTCTTCGCTGTCCTCGCCCCTTTCCTAGGTGGGTGGGGGAGTAGGGGGTGGGGGGGGGGGCCTCGCTGTCCGTCCTCCGGCCCAAGCACGTCGCAAGCACGGCGCAAGCACGAGGCGCGGCACTTGTCCCTCTGCAGGGGGGGGGGGGCTTGCCGTGTGGCTCTCGTCGTCGCCCTTCCCACCCTGCGCTCGCTCCCACGGCGCCCCCCCCCGCTGGGGCTTGCATGGCGCGTGCTTCCTTCGGGCACCGTCGTGTGGTCCGTCCCACACCCTCTCTCCACTGCCTCCCCACCTTGCCGCTTTGTCCTCGGGGGGGGGGGGCGCTGTCCGCCCCTCCCTTCCTTCATCCCCCACCCTTGGGGGGGCGGAGGTGTTTCGGGGGGGGGGGGGCTTGTCGTCTTTCCTTCGTTGGACGCGTGTCGCAGGCACAACGCAAGCACGGCGCAGGCACGAGGCGCGGCACCCGTCCCTCTGCAGGGGGGGGGGGCATGCCTTGTGGCTCCCGTCGTCGCCCTTTCTACCCTGCGTGCGCAGCCCCGGTGGTCCCCCCGCTGGGGCTTGCACGGCGCGTGTCCTCTACGGGCACGGTCGTGTGGTCCGTCCCGCACCCTCTCACCGCCGCCTCCCCATCCTGCCGCGTTGTCCTCGGGGGGGGGGGGGCGCTTTTCGCCCCCCCCCTACCCGCATCCCCCACCCTTGGGGGGGCGGGGGTGTCTGGGGGGGGGAGGGGCGCCCATGTCGTCTTCCCTTCGTTGCACGCATGTCGCAGGCACGACGCAAGCAGGACACAAGCACGGGGTGAGGCACTTGGCTGCTGCGGGGGGGGGGGGTTTCCCTTTGGGCCTTCCCGCCCGTCTCCATGGTATAGGCTCCGCACCCCAGGATCTCCAGCCGCTGTTGCCCCTTGGCGGTAGTCGCCACGTCTCCGCATGGTGCTCAGTGTCCCGTGCCTGCTACCTCCTGTGCCCATACTTACTGGAGGAGGTACGTACCCGGGTGGAAACGGATGATGAGGAAGTGCGGGCAGCGGGGAGGCCTTACCGTACGCCTCGAAGGCTTCTTGCGCCATCCGTCGCCCTGGTCGAGGGGAGGGCCCCTGTTTCGGCACCCAACAGCCCGGGGGGGGCCGACTGCCCATCCTCTCTGTGGTGCCCGTGTATCCACTTCCGAGCGGCCTGATACCGGTGCCGTGGTATCAGTCCGCTGGAAGTGGCGGCTACAAAGCGGCCGGGCGCTCTCGTCCCCCGGGCCTCTGCCACCCCGGAGCGCGATGGAGGCCCCTGAGGTCCTATGGCAGAGACGCGGGGAGACGGGCGGGGGATTCATTTGTTGCATCCCCTGGCCACCTAGTTAATCAGATCGGCACATTCGCTGCCGCAGGGGGCCCACCGGATGGCGCCGCTGGTGCCCCTCCCCTCTGCGTCACACTTACGGCAACAGGCATATATATATATATATATATATATATATATATATATATATATATATATATATATATATATATATATATATATATATATATATATATATATATATATATATATATATATATATATATATATATATATATATATATATATATATATATATATATATATATATATATATATATATATATATATATATATATATATATATATATATATATATATATATATATATATATATATATATATATATATATATATATATATATATATATATATATATATATATATATATATATATATATATATATATATATATATATATATATATATATATATATATATATATATATATATATATATATATATATATATATATATATATATATATATATATATATATATATATATATATATATATATATATATATATATATATATATATATATATATATATATATATATATATATATATATATATATATATATATATATATATATATATATATATATATATATATATATATATATATATATATATATATATATATATATATATATATATATATATATATATATATATATATATATATATATATATATAGGTAGGTAGGTAGGTATCTTCGGGAGCTCGGGATGCCTCCTTTGACATTGCCTGAAGAAGGTCTTACCAAGGGGACGTCCTGTCCCTCCCACTGCCCTATGTCAGGTGCCTCTTGAGCCGCTCCCGCATGTGCTTGGGAAGGCATTGTCGCGGCCACCCGGTCCATGTGTCCCAGGTGGGAGGGTGTCCCCACATGTGTCCATGGGTAGGGCCACATGCCCCCTCCTTTGGGCGGCAGCTCTGGGGGGCTGCCCAGCCGTGTGGAGTATCTCTCACCACAAGGGGTATTGCTCCCGCTTGTCTACGGTACGACCGCCTCACCCTTGTGGCTTGAGTTGCGGGGCCACTCTGCTTGGCAGGTGACTCCCTCCTGGACTGTGTACCGGCTCGCCTGTCACCGGTTGCTTCCATGGCTCCGGGTGACGTTTGCCATGGTCCCCGATGCAGCCTGGCCGGGCTCGGACCAGTGGCTTTGGAGTACCGCTCCTGCCACTGGCCCGGTGGGTCGGCTGGGTCGCCCCAGTGCGTCCGACCCATGGGGTATTGGTTCTTTCCTGTCCCTCGGCCGCCCTACGTGTGTGCAGTGTCCTGGGCCGTTGGGCTCCTGTTCACCGGTATGCCCGCGCGGTTTGCTGTGGTGCGTCTGCGGTGTCCTGGGCCAGCTGGCTCCTGTTCACCGGTGTGCTCGCTCGGTGTGTTGTGTTGCATGTGCGGTGTCCTGGGCCCCTGGGCTCCTGTTCACCGGTGTGCGTGCTGTGTGCGGTGCGCGTGTGCCATGGGTGGTTGTGTCCCTCTTCCTCCCCCCCTAATTTTCGTTTTTTTTTTACTTGTTTTTTGTTTTTGTTTTTGTTTTTTTTTCCTGTTTTTTTTTTTTTTGGGAAAAAAGAAAAAGAAAAAACAAAAAAGAGGAAAACAGAGGCGCGCGTACACTGCAGGCACAGGCATGGGCAGCTGGTGCGGCGGTGCTATAGCGTTGTGTCCTCTGGCGTGTGTCGTTGGTGCTGTGGCGGCGGTCGCGCCCCAGGGGTGCGGCTCGCGTGTCCTGATGTACATGGGTATGGGTCAGGGTGGGTTTGGTTGGGTGTCTCTTTGCTTCTGGTGCTGGCTGGTTAGGCGGCTGTGTGGGCTGTGGCTGTGGGCTGTGTCTACGCAGTTCCCTCGGCGGGCCTGGTTTGGAGTCAAGGGTTGACGGTTTCGGGATGTGGCTCGGGTTTGATTTGTGTTGGGGCTTCGGCTCGGTTAGGCTTGGGTCAGGGTGGGTTTGGTGAGGTGTCTCTTTGCTTCTGGAGCTGGCTGGTTAGGTGGCTGTGTGGGCTGTGGGTGTGGGCTGTGGTTACGTTGTTCCCTCGGCGGGTTTGGTTAGGAGTCAAGGGTTAGTGGTTTCGGGGTGTGGCTCGGGTTTGATTTGTGCTTGAGTTCTAGCTCGGTTAGGCGGTTGCGCGGGGCCGGGCGTGTGGGTAGCGGCGTCCACGGGGTCGTGCGCCCGAGGCGAGTGCGGGGTGGTGCGTGCGGGCCGGCCGTTGGCCGGTGGCCTCACTGGGAGTCCCACACGGAGGGGTCGACGGGCGTGCCGGGGGCGTACGCAGCGTGCAGGTTGGGCAGCAGCGGGCGCACGTGCAGGGCCGAGGGGTTGGCGGCAAGCAGTATGCGATGCCTGGGAGGGGTGGTGGCGAGGAGCGGGAGGATGTCCGCGGCCCGTGACGTGGGGGCGAACACGGCGTGGGTCGGGTGCGGCCCCGGGAGCGGTGCTGGGGGGAGCGGGACCACAGGACGGCGGTCTACTGTGAGGTGCCAAGTGGCGCGATGGTGGAGGAGCCGGACTAGGGCGATGCTGTGGCGCAGTGTGTGGGGCTGGGTGCTGGGCGGCGTGGGGACGTGCGGCGGGAGGGGGGGGGGGCGGGGCGGTCGCGTGGGAGGGGGCACGGCGGAGGAGTGACGTCAGTGACGTGTGTGTCGTGCTGAGGGTGGAGAGGAGCCCACGGTATCGGGCCCGGGTTCGGCGCCTTTGGGCGTAGTGGTGCTCGTTGTCGTGTGCGTTGGCTTCCTTCGGCGTCCGGTTCGTTTGGTGACTTCTGGGCGGGGCCTGGCGTGGCGCCCCGTGGTGGTGGTGTGCTGGGTAACGGGGTTAGATGGCGGCGCCGCTGGCCGGGGGGTCAGGCGCGTCGTGTTGTGTGGCGCGCAGGGCTCCTGGGGTGTTGTGGGTGTCGCCGGTGTCGGTGCGCCGACGCTTGTGGGGTGGTGAGGGGGTGTGTGCGTGCGGGGCTGGGCTTTGGGTGATGTCCCACAGGCGGATGCCGTCTCGCCGCGCTTCCTGGAGGGTCTCCCGCAGGCGCCTGAGGACGTACGGGTGGTCCTGGGGCGCGGGGAGGTTGCGGGGGTGGACTCCCAGGGGGTGGAGCGCATCGGCCAGCATGGCTTCCCATGCGGCCTGCGGCATCCACCCCCCCGCCGGCCGGAGGCGGCAGTTCTCCACTGACCCCTTGCGGGGCCGATGGACCAGGCCCTCGAGGGAGGGCTCCCCCCGGGCCCACTTCCGCAGCTCCCAGAGCTGCGTGTGGGTCCAGCGCTGCCACCACTGTTCCTGGGCGGGCCTGCGGTCTTGGCCGGAGGAGTGGGCGTGGGTGGGTGTGACGGGGTCGTGGGGACCGGCGGCGGTGGCGGGCCTGGGGGATTCCTCGTAGTCCTGTTCCGTGGGGGTGCGTGGGGATTGGGGGTGCACGCGGATGAGGACCCGCGGGTGTGCGCGTACGGTCTCCGCCTCGGGGTTGGGCGGGGATTCGCGGCGGCGGCGGTAGTGGGGCATGCGTTGCATGTGGGCTGTCATCGGGGGCCGGTACGGGGGCGGGGGCGCTGCTGGTGGACCCTGGAGCGGTCCGTGGGCCTGGGGTGCGGGCTTTGGGAGGTGGTGGGACGAGGCGCGTCGCGCTTCGGCCGCGGCGCGCTCCGCCATGAAGGTGGTGGCGGTGGCGTCGTTGACGGTGGGGGGGCGCCGCGCTGGGCGCTGCTGCCTTCGGGCCTGGGACGGCTGGGGCCGGATGTCGTAGAGGACATCCTCGGGGGGCCGGGCTCGAGCTGCCGTCGTGGCGCCGGGTTTGGGCTTGGGTTTGGGCTTGGCTGCGGGCCGCCGTTTGGCGGCGGCCTTGGGCTTCGGCTGGGTCGTGGGCGTGGGCTTCCCCGGGGCGTGGGCTTTGGCGGCGGCGGGGCTGCTCGCGGTGGGGGCGGGTTCGGAGGCCCGTTTGGGAGGTGTCCCCCGCGGCCTGGGGGGTGGAGTGCTGGATGAGGACGTGGTGGTGGTGGTGGATGAGGTGGTCGTGGTGGTGGAGGTTGTGGAGTCGGAGGCGGAGGAGAGGGCCGCGGGAGACAGCGGAGGGTCCCGGGCCTCGGGGGCGGGCGTATGATGCTCGGTCCTGTAAGTAGCGAGAACGAGGGTGCAGGTTCGGGCATCGGGCGTGTGCGCGCGTTTTCCCTGGTGATCCGTGCGTGCTGGTGCTGGCGTGGCGGCGTTGTCTCGGCTGTGCGGGCACGTGGGTTACCCGGGGGGTGGCCATATCTGCTCCAGGACGCGGGGGTGTGTTTGCTGGAGGTAGTCGAGGGTGCGGAAGAAGCATCGCTGGATGCCGGGCATGTCCTCCTCTGTGAGGTGGGGGTAGTTTTGGGTGGGGGTGTGGGGGCCCGGCCATAGCAGCGCCATGAGGCGGGCTGCCACCATGTACGGGCATAGTTGTGGGGTGGTGGGGCGTGGGGGGGTGGGTCCCCCGCGGTTTGGGGGGGCTTCCATCTGCTGGGGGCGCAGCGTGACCACCCACACCCATCGGTCCGTGGGGATCCCCCAGGTCCGTTGGGTCCACTTGGCGAGGCAATACATCGCCCTACCAAGGCCCTGGTAGCCGCTGCGGATGGAGAGCAGCGTGTCCAGGGATTCGGGTTCCCACGTGCCCCAGATGTGGGGGTCGTCCGGGTCGTCCCCCCTGGCGTACGTGTCGGGGCCTGGGTTGTGTGTGGGGGGGCTGTAGTCGGCGGGGAGGAGGGAGTCGGTGCCGTGTACCACCCAGTGGTCTGTGGGTGCGTCGTAGGTGGTGGTGGAGAGGGTGTAGTGCAGATTGTACATGAGGGTCATGTACGTGGAGGGGGCTGGCTGCTGCTCGTCGGGGGTAGGGATGTCCCCCGGGACGTGGTGCCGGAAGTTGCTTAGGGAGGCCATCCGGGCCACCCATGTTTCCCGCTCCCACTCTTTGGTGCTGTCGGGGGTGGCGTCGGGTGGGGGGTGGGCCATGTTGGGCTCGCGGTAGCGGGTGCGGCCCTGGGTGCTGTCCCGCTCCGGCACGGGGTGTCCGACCAGGTGTCGCCCCCAGTCGATGGGGGGTACCCAGATCCGGCTCCCCGTGGAAGGCGGGCTCTCGCCGTCTGGGGTGGCGCGTGGGGGGCGCTCGTGTCGGGCGACGTGGAGGAAGGCGTCGAAGAGGAAGTCTCTGACGCCTTCCCCCAGGGTGGCCGCCTGGACCAGGGTGGCCGCCCGGATGGGGGTGCTGGTGCCGGAGGTGCGGAGGTACAGCACGACGTCCTGTTCCCCGACCCCCCGGAGGCTGCCGTACCGCTGCGGGGTTGTGCAGGGCGTAGGGTATATATATATATATATATATATATATATATATATATATATATATATATATATATATATATATATATATATATATATATATATGTGTGTATATATATATATATATGTGTATATATATATATATGTATATATATATATATGTGTGTATATGTGTGTATATATATATATATATATGTATATATATATATATGTATATATATATATATATATATATATATATCTATATATGTATATATATATCTATATATTTGTATATATCTATATATATATATATATATATATCTATATATATATACATATATACAGCCGGAGGGCAGCCCGGCCCGCGCACGGCGGGGGCCAACGGTGGGTCCACCGGGGTCCTTGGGGCGGAAAAAATGATTTTTTCCAAAGTTGTTCCCAGACCACTCAGGATGCTCAAACACGTGTTTTTAGGCCGTTTTGAGCACAGGGTGGCGTGTTTTGGCCCACAGAAAATCCCAAAATGCCTTGAAAATGGGCCGTTTTGTGACCAAAAACGGGTGGAAAATGGGTCAAAAACGCGTTTTTCCAAAAGTGATCCCGGACCATTGTAGATGCTCAAACAAGTGGTTGGAGCCCATTTTGAGCCCGTGGTGACGCGTTTACGCCCATGCAAAATCCCAAAATGCCTTGGAGGCGGGTCATTTTGCGACCAAAAATGGGTCAAAAACGCGTTTTTCTTAAAGTGATCCCGGACCATTTGGGATGCTAAAACAAGTGTATTGACCCCTTTTGAGCTCGTTGTGATGGAGTTTAGCCCCTTCCACCACGTGTATGCACCACGTTGTGCCCTTTGCACGTACCTTAGAGCCGTATGGTGGAGCCACCTAGAGTTTGGGAGAGCGGTGTAGATTGGAGGTAGTAGGTAGGTAGGTCGACTCGGGACTGGGGTTGCCCTGCAGGGGGGGCTTACCAAGGGGCTTTTGCTCACCCACCCACGGCCCTACTGCACGTGCCCCCACAAAGCGGCTCCCCCACATGGGAGAAGGGCGCGGTTGCCGCGAGCAGTACCCTACAGCGGGTTCTGCCTAGAGAGGTAACCCATGCTCGACCGAAGTCTCACATTCCTCTCCTTCGGGCGGATGATACATGGGGGAGGGTCCCATCGCACATCCTCATCAACCTCCGAATTCTGGGGCCCAGGGGCCGGGAGCCAGGCCAAAGGCCCTGTCCTGCAGGCACCCCCACCTGGGTTGGTTTTCAGTAGGCGTGAGGCGACTTGAAGAAGCACGTGCTACGGGACTCGCATGCCGTGGTGCACACTCACGCCTCCTGACTCGGTCGACCTTGCGCTCTCCCGGGGGGCCGGGGGTTCGAAGTAGGTCGTCGTGGTTGGTTGGTCGGTCGTTTAGCTGTTCCGCGTAGTTTGTTAATGTTGGTTGGTCGGTTGCGTGATGGTAGAGTCAGGTTTTTGTTCCTGGGTATGGTCGTCGGCGGGCGTGGCGCACCACGTCGTCGCCAACCCGTTGGACGCCGTTCCCGTTTCGACCCGTGCACGCCTGGCTGGTTTGGTGTTGGCCGGCTTGCGTGTGGTCTGTTTACGGTCAGGTGGCGGCTGCAGCTGCGGTGTGGTTGGTGCGCGGTTGTCTTGGCCGCCTCATGGTCGGCTTGGTTTGCTTGGGTTCGATCGCGCTGCTGCGGGTGGTCGTATCGCCGAATGTTGTTTGTGTAGCCGGCACGTCCGTGTCGGTGCTGGTTAGTTGCGTCTTGGTTTGTCCAAGTGTAGTGTTGTGTAGTTTGTCAATGTTGGTTGGTCGCGTTCGTAACGGTAGAGTTGCGGTGTTCTGCTGTGTTCGTGGGCATGGTCGTCGGCGGGCGTGGCGCACCACGGTGTCGCCAACCCTTTGGACGCCGTTCCCGTATCGACCCGTGCACGCCTGGCTGGTTTGGTGTTGGCCGGCTTGCGTATGGTCTGTTTATGGTCAAGTGGCGGCTGCAGCTGCGGTGTGGTTGGTGCGCGGTTGTCTTGGAGGCGTCATGGTCCGTTTGGTTTGCGTGGGTTCCGTCGCGCTGCTGCTGGTGGTCGTATCGCCGAATGTTGTTTGTGTAGCCGGCACGTCCGTGTCGGTGCTGGTTAGTTGCGTTTTGGTTTGTACAAGTGTTGTGTAGTGTAGTTTGTTAACGTTGGTTGGTGTCGTTGGTAATGGTGGAGTTACATGTTCTGTTGTGTTCGTGGGTATGGTGGTCGGCGGGCGTGGCGCACCACGCTGTCGCCAACCCGTTGGACGCCGTTCCTGTTTCGACCCCTGCATGCCTGGCTGGTTTGGTGTTGGCCGGCTTGCGTGTGGTCTGTTTATGGTCATGTCGTGGCCGCTGCCGTGGTTTTGTTGGTGCACGGTTGTGTTAGCCGCCTCATGGTCGGCTTGTTCGGCGTTGGTTCCTTGGCGCTGCTGCGGGCGCTTGCACGTCAGATGTTGTTCGTGTAGTTGTCCTGCTTGTTTCGGTGTGGGTTGGTTGTGCCCGGGTCGGGCTGCGGTTGGGGCTGTGCTGTTTGCTTCGCCGGGGTTGGTGTTGTGCTGGTGCGTGGCCCCCCTCTTGGTGGGGTTGGCTTCGTTGGTGCGTGGCCTCCCCCATGGTAGGGCGTGCTGTGTTGGTGCGCGCCCCCCGACCACTGTGGGGCGTGTTGTGTCGGTGTGTGGCCCCTCCCACGGTGGCTGCTGTGCTCGCGTGCGGCCCACCGCATGGTCGTCCGTGCTGCTTTGCTGCGTGGCCCCCCTCGTGGTGGGGCGTGCTGTGCTGGTGCGTGGCCCCCCTCATGGTGGGGCACGCTGTGTTGGTGCCTGTCCGCCGCGGTGGTTGTGCGTGGTGTGGTGGTGCTGGGCTTAGGATGTCGTCGTGTGTGCCGCCTGGGGGCCGGCGTTGGGTTCGGGTTACTGGTGCTTGTGGTGGTGTTTTAGCCGGCGCCATGCGCGGCTTGTTTTGTTTATTCGGTGTTGTCTTCGCCGCCATACAGTCGGCGTGTTGGGATGGGTGTGGTCGGCGGTTGGGTTGCGGTTGTGGTTGTGTTGATCAGCTGGCCGGGCCGGGTGCTGTGCTCGTGCGCGGCCCCCCTCATGGTTGGGCGTACTGTGTTGGTGCGTGCCCCCCCCCATGGTGGAGCGTGCTTTGTTGGTGTGTGGCCCCCCCCCATGGTGGGGCGTGCTGCGTTGGTTTGTCGTCCCCCTCTTGGTGGGGCGTGCTGTGTTGGTGCGTGCCCCCCTCATGGTGGGGCGTGCTGTGTCCGTGTGTGCCCCCCCCTCCCCGCGGTGGGGCGTGCTGCGTTGGTTTGTGGCCCCCCTTGTGGTGGGGCGTGCTGCGTTGGTGCGTGGCCCCCCTCTCGGTAGGGCATGCCGTGTTGGTGCCTGCCCGCCGCGGTCGTGGTGTGTGGTCTGGGGTGTCGTCATCTGTTCGGTGGACTGTGGTCGCGGTTGTGTTGTTGGCTTGGCCGGGGTTGGTGTTGTGCTGGTGTGTGCCGCCTCCCCTGTTGGGGCGTGCCGTGTTTCTGCGTGGCCCCACCTTGGTGGGGAGTGCTATGTCGGCGTGTTCGGGTTTCGGTTCGTGGTGTTGTAGCCGGCTGGATGCCCGGCTGGTTTTGTTGGTTCGTTGTTGTCTCCGCCGCCATACGGCCGGCGTTGTCGGGTGTTGGTTGTCTGTGGTGTTGGCCTGGCCGGGGTTGGTGCTCTGCTGGTGCGTGCTCAGAAAAGTTTAAAGTGTTTTCAGCACTGTGTTTTTGCTTCTCCTGCTGCTTGCTGTTGCTGTAGGGTGTCCTGCTGCTTGTTTTGGGAGATGAAAAGCTTTTGTTTGTTGAAATACAGTAAATCCAAGTCAATCCAGGATAGCCCAAGCCAGAAGTGTGCAAGGAGAAGATAATCAGGATCAAAGCATGAAGGGCTGCAGTGTAGACAGTGAAGGAGGATTGGATATTCACAGAAACTGCAACTCAGGTCACAAATGAATGCATATTCACAAAGATAGCTGAAATGTTTTGGAAAAGAGTTAGAAAACTGCCCCATGGTCACTCTATCTCCATAGTGCCATCTCAGGAGATGTGCACTCTTTGTTTTGGGTCCCATATATGCTGAGGTGGCAGGGCATGTGGCGATGAGGTCACTGCCATGTCACATGGGATCTTCCTACTTAGCTAGGCTGACCAGGAATTGAACCCAGGACCTCTCAAAAAGAGGTGCCCAGCCCCCTAGTATGCATACCACTAGGATAGCTAAGAATTCATGGAAAAATATAGATAAATTCATAGGCTCTACCTTGGATATGTCAGTGCTCAGTCAACTCAGGAAAAGATGTTTTACTTCACATTGAAAGGGGATTAAGGGGTCCACTCCATATCTTGATTGGGTGTTTGGTTCCATAGGTCAAAATGTGTTATCACCACTTTTGGTAGGACCAATACTAAGATAAAAATGCATGGATGCTCAGTGCATCTCTAATACAACTAGAGTATGCCTCAAAGCAATGGAAAAGCACTTTTTCTTACTCCCCGCTTGTGCTGTGGTGGCCACCACTGTCGCATTTTAGGAAAAAGGGAATTTTTCTTGGCCTTTCCTTGGTTTCCACATCTACTTTAAAATACCTATAGTTTCCCTCACACTGAAAAATGAGCGCTCACCATGGCTGGCGCTCTTTTGCTGCTCTGTATGTAACATTTCCTACAGAAGACTCAGCGCTCATGGCGCTGCCGGGGCTCCTGTGGTTTGGTTCGGTTAGTATGGGAGCATGCCAAAACATGTGCATATGCATCCCTCCCTCCAAGACGCAGCGTCGACACAACCCCAACGCAAGACACAATATACACACTCGCATGGGTTCTCGTAAACCTGCTGGCGACCTGTGACCTGTCTTAGGGCGAAGGGAGTCTCGAAAAAATTAAATTGCCCCTTGGTGGGGTCTTGGGTTCTGCTCAGTCTCCCCAGGCACCTGCTTTTCGGCCCGAACACGGCCTACTCAGCGAGGCTGCGCGTGGGTATCTGCAGAGGCAGGAATGGGAGAATTATGGACGAATCCACGCAAAAACGAAGCGTCGACACCAAAATCCGTCAAATGACGGCCTAGAATTTTTCTGAAACGACACACCTGAGCAGAATCCAATTGTGCATCAGGAGCACATTTTTATAGAAATTATAGTCATCTCTGGATTTCTTAAATCCAGAAATTCATACGCATAAAATGGCGGCGCGCAGGAGCGGCTCCTAGCGAAGCGCCGGAAAATGGGGAAATAATGGAATTATAAACGTATGCCTCACGTAGTCTTGAAAATGACGAGACATACATTAATAAATAAACATACAGATTCCACCCACACTAATAGAAGCTTCAAAAATTCAAGAATTCGAAAATGAACGAAAAGACTTCAATGAATCAGGTATAATCTACAGGTATGCTCGTCTCGTATGCCGCATACACATTGCTCGTCTCGTGTCTCCGTGAACGAGCCTTGTAGCAGCGCTAACAAAGATAGAACGCGATAGAGGGATGGATTAGAAAGATTGCAGATGATTAGCGGTCAGATCAGGGTGATTAGACATACACACAAGTGCATAGCAACGTTCTTCGCGTGCGCCCCTCACTTGCTCTCTCTCTCCAGCGGTAGGTAAGGTGGGTAAGCCCAGGTGGGGCCACCCCCTGGTGGAGTCGTGATTGACGCTCACATGGGCAGGTTTGCCCACGATAAACGTGCATACTCGTGCATGCACACACGCATTAAAGGGTAGGCCACGCGAAGTGCGCACGGTAAACCTTGTTTAGGCTACCCAGGGGCTCCTCGGTACGTTCTTTAAGAGAACCTGAGGAGTCCCTTAAAGCTTGCTTGCTTGACAAGGGTAGCTGGTCCTCCAGCGTGTGTGTTTTTGCTTCTCCTGCTGCTTGCTGTTGCTGTAGGGTGTCCTGCTGCTTGTTTTGGGAGATGAAAAGCTTTTGTTTGTTGAAATACAGTAAATCCAAGTCAATCCAGGATAGCCCAAGCCAGAAGTGTGCAAGGAGAAGATAATCAGGATCAAAGCATGAAGGGCTGCAGTGTAGACAGTGAAAGATGATTGGATATTCACAGAAACTGCAACTCAGGTCACAAATGAATGCATATTCACAAAGATAGCTGAAATGTTTTGGAAAAGAGTTAGAAAACTGCCCCATGGTCACTCTATCTCCATAGTGCCATCTCAGGAGATGTGCACTCTTTGTTTTGGGTCCCATATGTGCTGAGGTGGCAGGGCATGTGGCGATGAGGTCACTGCCATGTCACATGGGATCTTCCTACTTAGCTAGGCTGACCAGGAATTGAACCCAGGACCTCTCAAAAAGAGGTGCCCAGCCCCCTAGTGTGCATACCACTAGGATAGCTAAGAATTCATGGAAAAATATAGATAAATTCATAGGCTCTACCTTGGATATGTCAGTGCTCAGTCAACTCAGGAAAAGATGTTTTACTTCACATTGAAAGGGGATTAAGGGGTCCACTCCATATCTTGATTGGGTGTTTGGTTCCATAGGTCAAAATGTGTTATCACCACTTTTGGTAGGACCAATACTAAGATAAAAATGCATGGATGCTCAGTGCATCTCTAATACAACTAGAGTATGCCTCAAAGCAATGGAAAAGCACTTTTTCTTACTTGCTCCCCCCCCCTGTTGGGGCGTGCCGTGCTTGTGCGTGGCCCCCCCCTTGGTGGGGCGTGCTGTTTTGGTGTGTGGCCCCCCTCTCGCTGGGGCGTGCTGTCCGGGTGGCCGCCTGCTGCGGTGGTGGTGTTTGGTTTGGGTTGTCGTCATCTGTCGGGTGGGTGGTGGTTGCGGTTGTCTTGTCCGCTTGGTTGGGTTGGTGCTGTGCTGGTGCGTGCCCCCCACCCTGTTGGGGCGTGTCGTGTTTGTGCGTGGCCCCCCCCTTGGTGGGGAGTGCTGTGTCGGCGTGTTCGGGTTTTGGTTCGTGGTGTTGTAGCCGGCTGGATGCCCGGCTGGTTTTGTTGGTTCGCTGTTGTTTCCGCCGCCGTACGGCCGGCGTTGTCGGGTGTTGGTTGTCTGTGTTGTTTGCCTGGCCGGGGTTGGTGCTGTGCTGGTGCGTGCCCCCCCCCCTGGTGGGGCGTGCTGCGTTGGGTTGTGGCCCCCTTCATGATGGGGCGTGCTGTGTTGGTGCGTGCCCCCCCTCTTGCTGGGGCGTGCTGTGTTGGTGCCCGCCTGCCGCGGTGGTGGTGTTTGGTTTGGGTTGTCGTCGCCTGTTGGGTGGGTTGTGGTTGTGGTTGTGTTGTTGGCTTGGCCGGGGTTGGTGCTGTGCTGGTGCGTGCCCCCCCCACCCCTGTTGGGGCGTGCCGTGTTTGTGCGTGGCCCCCCCCTTGGTGGGGCGTGCTGTGCCGCCGTGTTTGGGTTTCGGTTCGTGGTGTTGTAGCCGGCCAGATGCTCGGCGTGTTTTGTTGGTTCGCGGTTGTCTCCGTCGCCGTACGGCCGGCGTTGTCGGGTGTTTGTTGCCTGTGGTGTTTGCGTGGCCGGGGTCGGTGCTGTGTTGGTGCGTGCCCCCCCCTTTGTTGGGGCGTGCCGTGCTTGTGCGTGGCCCCCCCCTTGGTGGGGCCTGCTGTGTCGGCGTGTTTGGGTTTTGGTTCGTGGTGTTGTAGCCGGCTGGATGCTCGGCTTGTTTTATTGGTGTGTTGTTGTCTCCGCCGCCGTACGGCCGGCGTTGTCGGGTGTTCCCGGTCTGTGGTGGATATATATATATTGGAGGATATATATATATAGATATATATATATATATATATATACATATATGTATATATATATATATATATATATATATACATATATATATATATATATACATATATATTACTACACCCCTCTCCCCTTAAATCTAGCTAACAAGCAACAACAAGCAAGCAACAACAAGCAAGCACTTCTCCTCACCGTTTTGGCCATTGCTCCACCTCATCGCTCCGGGCTCTACTCTACTCTAGCCATCTTGGAGCCTAGGTGGTGGCCTTGCCAAATCCAAGTTTTGAGCCAAAAACTCACCGGTGGCCGCCCGGGGCGGGGGCGCCAAGTCGGGACGTGCCCTCCCAAATCTGCGCAGTTTGGGGCCAAAAGCAGCCATTTTTCGCCCAAAACAGCCCCAAACCCCGGGCGAAACGCCCAAACGAAGGGATACGGTGAGTACACTGCACGTGCGGCTTCACTTCACCGTGTCAAAAAGCTCTCTAGTGCCCTTCAATTCCACGATATGTCGGAGAAACGGCCCAAAAAGGCGCCAAAAAGCCCCAAAAACCTGCGCAATGCGCACCAACACCCCGAAACCAAGCACGGGGCGTATCTTGGGCTACGTGGCTCAAATCCGAATTCCGAAGGCACCTAGTCCACCCGCAACCCCCCACTTTTTGTGGTTTCCAAGCCTCAGAATCGCCCAACGAGCCACTCACACCCCCGTACCAGTGGTCACTTGGTGGAGCCGGGGGGCAGCCCGGCCCGCGCACGTTGGGGGCCAACGGTGGGTCCACCAGGGTCCCATGGGCGAAAAAAATGATTTTTTCCAAAGTTGTTCCTAGACCACTTGGGATGCTCAAACAAGTGTTTTTAGGCCGTTTTGAGCCCGTGGTGGCGCGTTTTGGGCCATGGAAAATCCGAAAATACCTTGAAAATGGGCCGTTTTGGGACCAACAATGCGTCAAAAATGGGTGAAAAACGCGTTTTTCCAAAAGTGATCGTGGACCATTTATGATGCTCAAACAAGTGGTTTTAGCCCATTTTGAGCCCGTGGCGACAGGTTTGGGCTCATGGAAAATCCCAAAATGCCTTGAAAATGGGCCATATTGGGACCAAAAATGGGTCAAAAATGGGTCAAAAACAGATTTTTCCAAAAGTGATCCCAGACCATTTGGGATGCCCAAACAAGTGTTTTTAGCCCGTTTTGAGCCCGTTTTGAGCCCGTTTTGACCGAGTTTGGCCTCTTCCACCACATGTATGCACCACTTTGTGCCCTTCGCCCGTACCTTAGAGCCGTGTGGTGGAGCCACCTAGAGTTGGGAGAGGGGTGTAGATTAGAGGATATATATATATATATATATATATATATATATATATATTGCCAGATCCAAGTTTTGAGCCGAAAACCCACCGGTGGCGGCCCGGGGCAGTGGCGCCAAGTCGGGAGGTGCCCTGCCAAATCTGCGCAGTTTCGGGCCAAAAACAGCCATTTTTCGCCCAAAACAGCCCTAGTAAGGGTGCAAAACAGCCAAACGAAGGCAAACGGCTGCTACACTCCACGTGCGGCTTGACTTTTATCGCGACCAAGGGGCCTTTGGTGCCCTCTAACTCCACGATATGTCCGAGAAACGGCCCAAACAGGCGCCAAAAAGCCCCAAAAACTGCGCAATGTGCACCATCACCCCGAAACCAAGAACGGGCCGTATCTTGGGCTACGTGGCTCAAAAACGAATTCCAAGGGCACCTAGTCCACCCGCAACCGCCCACTTTTTATGGTTTCCAAGCCTCAGAATCGCGAACGAGACACGTAGACCCCCGTACCAGTGGTCACTTGGTGCAGCCAGAGGGCCGGCTAGCCCACGCACAGGGGGGGCCAACGGTGGGTCCATCAGGGTCCCCGGGGCGAAAAAATTGATTTTTTCCAAAGTTGTTTCTAGACCACTTGGGATGCTCAAACAAGTGTTTTTGGGCCGTTTGGAGCCCGTGGTGGCGCGTTTTGGGCCATGAAAAATCCCAAAATGCTTTGAAAATGGGCCGTTTTGGGACCAACAATGGGTTAAAAATGGGTCAAAAACGCATTTTTTCAAAAATGATCCTGGACCATTTGGGATGCTCAAACAAGTGTTTTTAGCCCATTTTGAGCCCGTGGCAACGGGTTTTGGCTCCTGGAAACTCCCAAAATGCCTTGAAAATGGGCCATTTTGGGACTAAAAATGGGTCAAAAATGGGTCAAAAACGCGTTTTTCTTAAAGTGATCCCGGACCATTTGGGATGCTCAAACAAGTGTTTTTAGCCCGTTTTGAGCCCGTTTTGACCGAGTTTAGCCCCTTCCACCACATGTATGCACCACTTTGTGCCTTTCGCACGTACCTTAGAGCCGTGTGGTGGAGCCACGTAGAGTTGGGAGAGGGGTGTAGATTGGAGGATATATATATTACTACACCCCTCTCCCCTTAAATTTAGCTTGCAACAACAACAACAACAACAACAACACGTCACCATTCCGTTTTGGCCACTGCACCTTCCCATCGCCTCGAGCTTGACTCTACTTTAGCCATCCCAAAGCCTAGGTGGTGGCCTTGCCAGATCCAAGTTTTGAGCCAAAAACTCAGGGGTGGCGGCCCGGGGCGGGGGCGCCAAGTCGGTAGGTGCCCTCCCAAATCTGCGCAGTTTTGGGCCAAAAACAGCCATTTTTCAACCAAAATAGCCCCCAAAGCCGGGCAAAATGCGCAAACGAAGGGAAACGATGGCTACACTACATGTCAGGCTTGACTTCACCGTTTCAAAGAGCCCTCTAGTGCCCTTCAACCGCACGATATGCTCGAGAAACGACCCAAAAAGGCACCAAAAAGCCCCAAAATCTGCGCATTGTGCACCAACACCCCGAAACCAAGCACGGGCCGTATCTTGGGCTACGTGGCTCAATTCTAAATTCCGAGGGCACCTAGTCCACCCGCAACTCCCACTTTTTGTGGTTTCCAACCCTCGAAATTGCCCAACGAGCCACCTAGACCCATGTATCAGTGGTCACTTGGTGGAGCCGGAGGGCAGCCAGGCCCGGGGACGGTTCGGGCCAACGGTGAGTCCACCAGGGTCCCCGGGGCGAAAAAAATACATTTTTCCAAAGTTGTTCCTAGACCACTTGGGATGCTCAAGCAAGTGTTTTTAGCCCGTTTCGAGCCCGTGGTGACGCGTTATGGGCCATTGAAAATCCCAAAATGCCTTGAAAATGGGCCGTTTTCGGACCAAAATGGGTCAAAAATGGGTCAAAAACGCACTTTTCCAAAAGTGATCCTGGACCATTTAGGATGCTCAAACAAGTGGTTTTAGCCGATTTTGAGCCCGTGGTGACGTGTTTTGGCTCATGGAAATTTTCAAACTGCCTTGAAAATGGGCTTTTTTGGGACTAAAAATGGGTCAAAAATGGGTCAAAAACGCGTTTTTCCAAAAGTGATCCCGGACCATTTGGGATGTTTGGACAAATGTTTGTAGCCCATTTTGAGCCCGTTTTGACCGAGTTTAGCCCCTTCCACCACATGTATGCACCAATTTGTGCCCTTCGCACGTACCTTAGAGCCGTGTGGTGGAGCCACCTAGCGTTGGGAGAGGGGTGTAGATTGGAGGATATATATATATATATATATATATATATATATATATATATATATATATATATATATATATATATATATATATATATCTATCTATATCTATATATATATCTACATATCTACATCTATATATATACATATGTATATATATATATAGATGTACATACATGTATTTGTATATATATGTATATATTTCACTTGGAGGGAGTAGAAATTGAGTAGAAGGGAGTGGATATTCACTTGGAGGGAGTTGAAATTGAGGGGGAGGGAGTGGATTTGCGCACAGCGCTAAACGCGTTCAAAACAGCAAAGCAAAGGGCAACGCTCGCCAATCATACATACTTTTGTCAATAACAGGCGATTTCACCGAAGAAATTTTAAGAGCAGCTGAACGCTACTATCAGATGTCCACCACATGAGTGACGAGAAGGTGAAATTCGAACCGCTTGCAGTAATTAGAACAAAAACATAAAATTCATACCCCTCTGTCAGTTGTGGTGTTTTTTTCACATGTCGCCTGTTCGTGCGCAGTCTTTCGCAGCCTGCTACCAGCGGCTGTTAATAGATTTACAGCCGCGTTCAAATTTTGGGATTTTCTCTTGCCTGCCGCCGAGTTTTGGGGTCGGACTTAGACGCCGTGGCAGCTACACTGATGAGGAATGGGATACCAGGTGGGGGGGGAGAGGATTTGCCAGGGGACCCTAGATTTAGTTGCCTGAAGTAGACGCATTTTGGGGTTGCGTCAAATTTTCATTGTAAAAAACTTTACACTTTGTTCAAAAATTGAGAAAATCTCTGCGCCGGCGCCGCCAATCGAGTGCGCCCGCACTTGGGATGGAAGCACCGCCTGCCGGCTGCGATTCCAGCGCTCAGACCACTGGAGCAGCACCGCCGCTGGCTCTTGTGCTGGCGGTTTTGCTTATAGATTTGTCTTAGTTTTTCTCA